>CAJVRJ010000005.1:1417853-2835706 GCA_911649655.1 Penicillium sclerotiorum | reverse complement strand
CCCTGGAAATTATCTTGTTATCATCTCTCGCCAAAATACCCTCTACTTTTCGTGGATTGGTAATACCACCAGCGGATTCTATTCCCAAATCCGTAAAAAGGATTTAAGATTCGAGTCAAGAACCTAAACGGTGAGTCCTTGCGGTTTGTGTGGCTTTCAAAGCAATACTGGATTGTTCATCGTGTCTCTCCCTTGCGTCGGAGCTATGCCGCTTCGAAACCCAGGTTCATGACGATATCGGCGAAATCGGCCCATTCATGCAATACATTCCTACAGTAGATAAGAGTCAAGGGAAAAGAACACTAGGAAACGCTGAATGAGGTATCAGTTATTTACCACGCCCTGCCAAACAACTTGAAGTGTGTCGTCGCTGGGTCTGTACAACTGGACATCGGGAGTGCGGCCATAGGCACCATCGCACATGCATGACCCACCCAGCCCCTTTATAGATACCAGGTACCTTGTAAACAACATTGGAAGCTACACCTTTCAATTTAGGATACCTACAGTTATGAAATGAAGATGACAGGTCCAATCTCTCATTACTGACCTTCCACATCCGGAAGCCAAGCGCACCACCAAAATCCAATCTACAGTATGTGCATATGCACGATGAGATGAGATTATGGCTGGCATGTACGAGGAGTCATAGTGGGACCGATGGATCATGGATCATGCAAGGTCGGATGCCGTTCCCAGCTTCTTCAGCAGTAATCTTTGTAAAGGTTCCGGGAAACCGGGTGAGCTTCGCATTCTTCCCTCCATTCATCGAATGTTCCACATACCTTCCACTTTGGGACCTTCCTTGCGTGCTGCACTTTCATGGTGAGTCTTGGTACCTGGTGCCCTTGTTGCCTGTTGTGGGGGTTTCTACCTTCCAGGTTCTTGTTATTGGATCACTGGTGACGTGAAGTTTGCGTCTCAGTTCCCTGGATTTGATTTCCGCATGGGTTGTTGGAAGTATCAAGGTTTGAAGTCTTTCAAAGTTGAAGTGACACAATTCCTTACATCTTTCGAGACAATGTTTACTTCAAGTTTTAAAGGTGAACTTGTTTGACTGAATGAAATGACTGATATTATGAAGTGTGAATTTAGTCACCCCTGATGAATGACCGAGAAGAAAGCCGAAAGGAAGTCCACTACTATTATTGAAGAGAGCTAGCCCGAAAGATCTCTCACTAAACGCGCTCCGGCCCAGGCGTAGATGTAGTTGTATTGATACCAGTTGACACTGTTAAGTCCGGAGGTCAGCACCTTATCCAAGCTAAGCTCTGCAGGAGCTTCAACTTACAATGTAGATCGCCCAGCGATTCGCGGAAATGTTGCCCAGGAGCCACCGAGAACGATGTTGTGTTTACCATCGAAAAAGTCGGCTACCTCACGAATTAGTAAATGACTCCGAGTCCATCCTCAAATCGAGTATAGTCCTTGGGATTGAATAACTCACAGGTATACCCTGGGTAGATTTCCATGGCTTCAAATCCCTCGTGAGGCAGTAAAGGTGAGCTAGTCCATTCCCAGACTCCACCCAAATCGCCTTGTCCTGCAAGTTGATTTCCCTTAGGAGTAACGGGGGTGGGATGCCAATGGTCGAAGCCTACATTGCAATCATCGACGTCGCGAAATACGGGGGTCGACTGTTGACCCCTGGCTCGGCTAGAAATGCCCCTAATACCATGATTAGTTCACACTGAGATATTCTTCAGATATGCTGTGTAACATACCCTTCACCTTGAGACTCCTGCTTCAGATGATCGGAATATTGGTAGATGCTCTTGACTTCCTCAAATGTAGGAATTCGACACTCGACCCATTTCGCATAGTTTGAAAGTTCATCATAGGATGCAATCAACGGCCAGCTCTGGGCAAGATCTAAAGGCACCGAGCCGAACACGGTGCGGACAGCGAAGTTGTTCACATACTCGTCGGTCGCACTGGGACTTGATCGGCCGATCCCCTTGGCAATCGGGTAGTCCTGATTGGCATGAACAAGCAGCCACGATGCTGGGATTGCTCGGAGCCTGTTGGCCTGCAGGTACTTTGCATACTCGCCATTGGTAATTGGTCGACCCTTTGCCTCGAACGAATGAACAGTAACTTTTCTCTGTGGCTTTTCATTATCCCAACCATATGAATCTTTTGGCACTTCAGTCTTAGATTGATCATCCAAACCAACCATTATGGTTTGTTTCGGAATACTGAACCACTCATTTGGCGTGGCTGTAAGCTTGGCATTTTGAGCAATATCCGCAAAGTCCGGAGGTGTGATACCAGTCGGTGGCAGCGTCTTCTCGCTCTGCAACAGCATGTAAAGGAATGTCTCTAAATGCATTGCCTCGTGTTCAAATCCAATCCAGAGAGCCTCGCCTAGAGTTCGGTCTTTCAAGGCTGAGGCATCTTTGAGAATGGCTCGTGCTCGGCTACGGACTCGCTCTTGGTAATCCAGTATCTCATCCAGTGGAGGCCACTCATCAGGAATTTCGCTGTGTGCATGGCATTGTTTCGGATCCTCGACGTCGGGATCAATGCCTCGTTCAAAGATCTGCTGGTAATATTTGGGTTTCGTCGGCTTTCCATGAAGTGCTCTAGTTAGATGGATATCTGAGTCACGGTAGCAAGAAATCAGTACCGAGGAATCTGTCTCAACCCAGGATCGGTATGAACGTACCGAAAAACGTTGGAATATGTCCCAGGTAAAAGATCAGTGCATTGCGAAGCTTGATTGGTTTGGACAAGAGATCCTCACGGGGGATCATGGTTTTGGTGACAACGTCCCACGCAGACCATAGAGACTGGAAGTCATCCAGCGTAGGTATGGACCGAGCGGCATATTGTGAAGCCTTTCTGGGCACTTCAAGTCTGGCCGGTGACAATAAATGAACGTCTAATGGAGATCAAGGTATCAGTGAAAATCCGAGTAGGCGACTTGGGAAGAACATCTCATCCATTAACTTACGGTAATCATCGCATGAGTTCCCAAACTCAACTTGGGATATCAACCCAGCACCACGGTAAAGGTCGTCTCGCTCATCACGATCATATTTGAACGCTTCTTCAAATTTGAGCTTCTCCCCTTTGCCAATTGCAATGTCATTTATTACAACATCGACTTTAGGTGAGTAGAAAGCTTGATGACAGCCCAATTGAGCGTTGTAGCCAGTCACCACCTCCCACTCGCTAGGTTTAAAGGCTTCGAATCCGAGGATTGCATTCGCATGTACCAGGCCATTCTCGTAAAATGCCCTGGTCGCACCGAGCGAGTCATTGTAAGCTTTGAAGACTCTCTCAGGGTGCTTGCACGCGTCCAATCCAATCAATAGGAAATCAGACGGTTGAAGAACCTCGGAAAAGCTCCCAAGAAAGCCCGCCGCCTCATCACGGGAAAAGTTTCCCATTGAGGATCCCATTGACAGGACAACAGTTGGTCTTGTCCGATTGACTGGGTTCTTCAGCCAATCAAGCGCATCGTCATACGTCCCATGAAGCCCATGAAAGCCAACGTATGTGAAGCTCTCCGGTGAGATCTCGGAGAATGTTCTCTGTAATTCGAGTAGGGATAAATCCAACGCGTAATAGTCGACTCGTTTCTGTACCCGTTCGCATTCGCGTAGGATGATCTCGATTTTTCTCAGATTTCTATATTGAAAGGTTAATCAACATCAAGTTCATCCAAAGCTCCTGATTGGAAGCCAAATGTCACTCACCCACTACCAAGCTCAACGAGCTGGGCATTGTCCGGAATTCGCTCGACTATCCTCTCCGCATGTTTTGTCAAAACTTCGATCTCGGCATTCGTGAGGTAGTATTCGTCCAAGTAAGTGATCTTCTCAAACAACTTGAGTCCCTTGGTGTCATAGAGTAGTAGTGTCGGGAACGAGCGGGGTTTCCCCTCACACGAACTGAGGCTCTTGTAGAGTTCATCAACAAGGGAAAACTCCATGTCATCTTGGTGAATATTGACAATCTCGACAGAATCAACACTCGATAAAGCCGTTGGAGACATGATGTGCTACGGATGTGCGGGAATACCGGTTTCCACGTAGAAAGGTCCGCGAAGGTAATGGGAGGAGAAATGCAGGGGGAACTTGAAAGTGAGCGGAGGGACACGGTTGGCTTTAAGCTAAGAGCTATGGGAAGCTCTGGGGCCTTTGGAGGGATTTGCACGAATGAATCTGGTAAGTTTGGTGGAGGTAACCTTGGACGCGACTTATACTACAGTAGAATGAGTCGATGACGAATGAGAAATCAACTCGCACCAGAACAAGGGCAAGAGCGATCCAATTACAGTAGAATATGCATGCGCACCGTAAGATGAGGGGCTGATTTAGAAACTAAGCTAATTAAACGAGAACAAAAGGAGCAAAAGATGCAAAAAATGCCATTTTGCATTTGGACTTGGTAAGCTAAGCCGGGTTGATGACCGGGGATCGACGCAAGATTGGCTTAGGCGAGCCGGTTTTGACCCGTTCGAAGGTGTTTGCATGTTTGTACCAGGCACCCCGCAAGTCTAGAGCGCAGGCTTCAGCCATACAGAGCAGGGATCCACATTATCAGATGAGAGTGACTCACCTGGAGCCTGGCCGTCTGACGTCGGGAATACAGAGAACTTGGTACCTAGGTTAGTTTGCACTCGGGAAGAGGTGGGAATAAGTGGGAAGAAGAGGAAAGAGGTGGAGCATCATGAAGCATCTCCACGGCATGTTGAGGTCATAGCGGTGTTTGCATAGTTTGCCAAGTTTGCATCTCCCAAACTATAATTAATATCAAAATCAAGTTCTATTAACTTCTAATGTCATTGGAAATCAAAGTCTTTGTCCTTTGTTTCGAGTTCATTCGCCGAAATTATTCCTTTCTTTGGAATGGAAATTTTCAACAAAGCCCGGACCCCTCTATTGATGCATCCCCTCTATTGATCCCAACGCCCTTTGTTCTTCATTGATCCAGATGTCCTTTCAATGCTATTCAATCCACCTGAAAGCCAGTCAAGTTCACAATGTCACAATGGGCTCTATACGCCCACCTGGGCACACAATGTCTATATAATGTCCCTGTTGCCAGATCATGAGAAAAAAAAAACATAGAATTTCATCCTCAACAAATGTCCAAGTTCCTCCTCCATCTGCTCTGCATTCCCAATCTAAGTCCGGATTCAAACACAACAACAAACACTAACCTGTCCCCTCCGAGGTCTGCTATGAAAATCTCCCATGTGAAAGCTCGGCTTCTTCTTCTTCGCCGCCACAAGGGGAAGAAGAAGCTGGTCCAGTTTGAATCATCAGATGGAACAGATGCCTTTCGAATCCAACAATTGATCGCGCAGATTTACAAGTTGGAAAAGGATCTCCACAAGTCTGTGACAACTGTAGAGTCACTAAAAGCGCAGCTAGCAGAGTACGACGTCCTCTTGGCGCATGCTCAGTGTCGCGTTGACTCCTCACAAGCGCATGCACCTGCAAAATTCCAAGTGGAGGAGCGACCCTCGTCCGCACAACCGAGTCCCTCCCAGCCTGTGAGTCCCTTATTCAACACAACACGCGTATGGATCGATGATCTCTGGCTTTGCAATGATACTGAAAACACTCCAATCCAAGAGGCAGAAGCGTACTGGAAAAACGGATCGCCCCAAAGCGCCTTAGAGATCGTCTCTCTCGCGATCGACTCCAACCCGTTCTTATCTCCTGTTGAAGAGCTCCGCTGCCGGATTTTCGCTGCCGCTGTCCTTCATTCGATGGGACGGATTGAGGTGTCCACGCGACGGCTAGGTGTAATTATGGAAACGACGTCTCGCTACTCTCTTGTGAATGACACCCGTGCCAAAGACCTCATCGGAATCGCCCATTATGTGCTCGGTAGAAACCTGATGGAGATGGCACAATTCTCGGAAGCATACTATAAGCTGTCTCGGTCACTTGGAACGCCTGGTTACCATCAAAAGGCTCGCGAATATCAAAAAGCCGCCGTGGTGGAGTTTACCCGACAGAGTGCTTTGGCTGATGTCGCTTCCATCTCTTCGTCTTTACGCCCTGTTGTGAGTCAAAATGAACTTGAATGTGCTTCAACTAATGATGAATTTTCTTAGCAGCTTTAAAATACCTTTGTTTTGCAAGATTATTTATATCATCCCATTGTCCAATTCGGGATTTACGATCCCTACAGTCCTACGAAAACGATCTTACGTGTCGAAGAATCTATGAAGAACAAAGAACACCGAGACTTTCCTAAATTGGAAGGATTTTACCATTAATACCCTCCCTTTGACTTCTTTGTTTGTCATTTCTGAACGGAGTTCATTTAATGAAATGCATTAAGCGTCGCATGGGTCTAGGGATTGAATCATCAATTGGACATTTAGAGCTATCCATATAACTGTCTCACAAGAATAGCAAACGGTCTCGAGAAATATCATTCAACAGTTACAAAAATTGTAGTTAAAAGGAACCAATATCAATAGGGAGGCACTTTAGCTGAGCGCCTCCGCTTCGTAAAAGACAGATCCCAGTGATGCAACTGGATAGCCCATTCAGACAGATCGACGGATTCAAACACCTGAAACATGAGAGATATCCTCCACATGCCCTTCATTAGGAGCTCCCTTCTTCTGGTCGTCGAGAGAAACCTCAGCGACATTGAGTTGGCGCCGATGCATAGCTCCTCTGGTGATCCTATCACCTCCCTCAAAAATGGCGTCGACTTGTTCGAGCGCTAAACCTTTCGTCTCAGGATAAAAGAACCAAAGAACGAAAATAAAAACAAAATTCAAGACAATAAAGATAATGTAGGTTCGCCATCCGATGTTATCCATGGCTACCGGTGAAATCATGACCACCAAGAAGTTGAACATCCACTTCGATAGCACCGAGATGGCAGAGCCCTTCGAGCGAAGACGTAATGTGGATATCTCCGAAGGGTATAAGAATGGCGTGGCCATCCAACCACCTGTCGCGTAGAAAATATTGAAGAGGAAGATTGACAGAATCGCAAATACACCCGCTGTAAAATGGCCGCTGCCGAAGCTGAGTGATACTGTAAGCACAAGCATCGTGCACATCATACCGATAGCCCCATAGATCAAGAGAGACTTTCGCCCGAATCGATCGATCAGCCAGATTGGGACAAAGGATGAAATGAAGTATGTGGTGGAGTTGATGCCTGACAGTAATAGAGCCATGAAGTATGAAGTACCGATCTGTAGAAACACGTCGCTCATATAGTAAGTGATCAGGTTGATGCCGCACATTTCTTCCATCAACTGGATGCCGAAGCAAAGACAGATACGACGGAAATTCTGCAGCTCGCCACCAGTGAACAATTCACGGTAGCTGAACTCACCACCAGCATGCACCTCGTAGTCAATAGCCTGCCGAATAGTGCGATGCAGATCGACGACAGAGTCACCATCTATGGAGATATCTTCTCCAGCAAGTGCGGCCAGAACTTGTTTTGCTTCATCGTCTCGATTCTTCAGGATGAGCCAGCGAGGGGATTCCGGCATGAAAAATGCGACGCCGGACATCGCTAGAGCGAAGACCGCTGGGAAGGCAAGAGGGAAGCGCCATTGCGCCGTTGAGTCTGTATACGACATGCCGAAATCCAGCCAGTAGGCTACCCAGACACCGCCAATAGCCATAATACCCTCACAAGTGACCACCTTGCCACGATTCTCAGCGGGACAGGTTTCGGACTGATAGATTCCAAGTGTACTTGTGTTCATGCCGTTTCCTAGGCCAGCAATGATTCGTCCAACGATGAATTGGGCCCGGGAATAAGCTGACACTTGGAGGATCGTACCGATTACCACGATTATTCCACCGATAACCAGTGACATACGTCGACCGATGTCATCTCCCCACAGAATGATTGCGATCGAGCCGAACATGCAGCCGACTTCGTAGATGCTGACCATCAGTCCTGTCATGGTCGAGTCTGGACTATTGAAGACTTTTGCAAACGTATTCCCATCGCTGCTATTAGTTAGTACCTATTCAAGGTAGGTGCTCAGTAACCGTCAACTCACTAGCCAACGACTCCTCCCATCACGCCCTGATCATATCCAAGAAGCAGAAAACCACACCCGCAACAGAACCCAATGGCCGTAATGAGCGAGCGGCCCCGAAGTCCCAGATACATGGCTTGAGGTGAATGGGAAAATACAAGATGTGGCAATTCGACGATAGAGAAAACCGTAGACCCAACCTCGATGGAAATAATATGGCTTCAAACTGTTGTCATGTAGATGTTCACCCACTGGCATGTGCAGGGACTTAGTAAAGATACTCACGTCGGCTCGTTGAACTTGAATAGGTGTAGAAGCCTCGTGTTCAAGGATGTCGGAGCTTATCGTGGGGCTCCTGGTGTGCTCTTTGTTTGAATATCCGGGGCCCCGGATTTTGAAACTGGGGTTGAAAGCTTAATCCTAGATGCCGCGTCAACGTAAACTCTGTGAATCCATGTGGCCGGAACTACCCAAATTGGTGTCTAACAGTCGGATGCTCAGCCGTGTGTCAAATAGACTCGAACTTGAACGCTTGAAGGCTGGCATTAACCGTAGAGGAGCGCCGAATTTGTATGTGGGCAAGATTGCGAGCATGGATGATGGAAAGTCGGAAGCGACAGAAAGATTCAGAAGTCTTTTCAGTGTTGATTTCACAAATGTCTAGCCACAGTATTCCACAGGTAAGATGCAGTCTCAAGTTACTGCTCGGTGATCATAAGCTTATAGATGTATTTCTCTCCAGTCAATAACCACATCGCTTGATTTCCCCGGCGTGACCCCCTCTCAATATTGAAGATAATATCACCAGGAGCATTGATCTTTCCAAGTAACAATCCGGTTCGAGGATCAACTACATCCACTCCACCCAGGACTGCTATCAACAAATACCCATTCTTTGTCACCTGCAGTCCGTCCGGCCAGCCGCTCTCCGTAAAATGAACCAATCGCGCGTTGCTGAGAACCGAGCCCTTAACGTCGAATGCCCAGATATTCCGTAAGCTTGCGGGGTGGAAGCCGATAGGTTTGCCTGCAGTGGAGTTCGAATCGGCAACGTAAAGGGTGGACTCATCTGGTGAGAGAGCAAGGCCATTTGGTACCATAACCACTGAGTTCGAGACAGCAGTCACTGCTTTTGTTTTCGTGTCGAAATGATAGATTCCATTAGGGAGCTCCGGAGGTTGAACATCGGGAAACCCTTGGTACCAGCCGTATGCGGGATCAGTGAACCAGATGTTCGAGTTCGAGTCAAAGATAAGATCGTTGGGACTGTTGAGGTGACGGCCACGGAAGTTGTTTAGGACCGGTGTTGCGATTCCGTCGATGGGGTTGAGAGAGTATATGCCTCGGACTGAGCCACCATTGGTAGCAACATACACTTTTCCTTTGTGATATCTTGCGCCGTTCACATTTTTCAACGGGGGCGTTGTTTCCACTTTCCTCGTCTTCAATGATGATTAGCTTCACCCAGGTCTATTGTCAAAGGTCAAAGTGAGACTGTGACTTACTTGATAAGTATCAACATCAATCGCCCAAAGCCATCCCGTGACGCTGGTGTCGGCAAAGAAAAGCTCATTTGTTTCGGGGACATAGGCAGGTGCTTCATGGACGTGTGGAGGTTCACCTTCGAAGGATTGGATCTTCTCTAGCGTGGCTTGTGGGCCAATGATGTTGAAGAAAGAACGATCTAACGCGACAAAGTCCTGATTCTTTAACTGCTTCAGGACCTCTTGAACGGGGGATTGATCTGACTCGATGTCAAAGAAATGGGTCTCTGTGGTACTATTAGCGGACACCCACCCAAAGACCCTATCGCGAAACACATACTGATACCTCCGGCCTCCCAATCGCCTGGAATAACCACAAGATTGTCTTTCAAATAGGAAATTGACAAGTGCTCAAATGCTGGGGGAACATTGTTGAGGAAGGCATGGTCGCTGTCTGGCACGTCCTCATATTTCGGTGTGGCTGGTTGTTGATTCAGTCCAAGGAAGCCTAGGTAAGAGAACGCATTTCCAGTGGAAAATGATTCGAAAAAAGAATTTCCAAGATCCATTCAGCCTGTGAGTTCCCTCCGAGCGGTTGTCAGCGTTGTTCAGTGTGAGGTTGTGTTTGCAACTTTTTCCTTCAGTGCGTTGAACTGGAGGAATAGTGGGATAGCGGTCGGAGCAACCCCGAGCTCCCCAACTTTCGCCTTGAACTCCGCTCTCACCCAAGGATCCACTCCACCGAGCGCCACGAGACGAGGGCACAGAGGGGTCAACTGGCGAAATAACTCAAATTGGAAAGATCGTCATTTTGCTCAATGAACTCCTATTGGTCCCCACCGGATCCTCCGAGGCCTCATTGGAGATGCCGTTGGCCAAGACAATCTATACACAAGATGGCGATGAACCTGTCCTATTTAAAGGCAATTTTCACAGGTGAAAATCTCTTGAATATCGACAGTTAGCTTTGAGAAATACGCATGTGCACTTCCTAACTCACATTTACCTTCGAGAATACCTACTACATCCTCCAAAATGACTATCGCAGGCAAGGAAGGACGCCTCGCTGGAAAGGTTGCTCTTGTAACCGGTGAGTTCAATATTGAGGGTCACCCGTTACAATGGATAAAATTGTCTGATAGATTCATGAGTACAGGTGGCTGCTCTGGATTCGGCGCAGCAATTGTGAAAGTATTCGCAAATGAAGGTTGCAAAGTCTTGGTCGGAGACATCAACCTGGACGGCGCCAAAGCCGTTATCGCAGCTAGCCCACCTGGCTCCGTCATCGCCCAACAACTTAATGTCACCCAGCGTTCTGATTGGGACGCTGCGCTTGATCGCACTTTGAAAGAGTTCGGCCAAATTGATATCCTCATCAACAATGCGGGCACAAGTTACAAGAACAAGCCCACTTTGGATGTGACCGAAGCAGAGTATGCCCGTTGCTTCGATGTAAACTGCCTAGGAATTTTCCATTCCGTTTCAGCGGTGTTCCCTATCTTCGTGAAGCAGAAAGGTGGCATTTGTATCAATGTTTCAAGCTGCGGTGCGAGCAGGCCGCGACAAGGTCTTGTGTGGTACAATGCCAGCAAGGGCGCTGTTTCTAATGTCAGTAAAGCGCTCCATTCTTCTCACAAAACACAGTACTGACTACGCATAGGCGACGAAAGGTCTGGCCTTGGAGTTTGGTCCGCACCAGATTCGGGTGAACTCGGTATGCCCTTTGCTTTGTGGAACTGGACTGTAAGTGAACTCCGTCATCCGTGGGGTTTTATGCATTAATTGACGCGATGACCATAGCTTTGAATCATTTGCTGGTGTTCCTGACACACCTCAAAACCGAGAGAAGTTTCTTGGGAATGTTCCTCTTGGTCGTCTCACTGAGGTGGAAGATGTCGCCAACGCGGTGCTTTTCCTTTCGAGCGAAGAGGGTAAATTCCTGACTGGAGTAAACCTGGACGTTGATGGAGGACGGACAATCTAGAATTGATATCAATTCGCTTTCACACGTGGATATTGATCTCTGGCATTTTTATAAGGATTTCGTCTTATCCTAGACTTATATTCACTCAAATCCATGTTCGTATTATCATCGTTCTGCGTGTTACTATTCGGAATTGAGCTGATCTGCATAGTTCTAACTCTTAAAATACTAGTAGTACTCTGACTTACTGATTTGGTTCAAATGATTGATTTCAATAACTTTAAATACCTCACATGGGCATGTGCCATCCATCTAAGTAGTACTTCATTCATCTAGGGCACTTAAAAGGTAGGATGCTACTCGAACCACCCACCATCCGCCTAGAACGACCTCCTTCTAACCTAATTTGGTAGTATTCTTTAGATAGGTAATGGTACTCAACGTTTGAAGTTAACCTGCCTGCGACCTACAGCAAAGGAGAAAAATAGTTAGAAGTTCGTCCAAAAGAATGGTTAGAAAGAGAGTTAGAAAGACGGGTTGAAAACCTTGGGACCACCTAGCCAACTATTGATTTCAGTATGTAGGTCAAGATAGAAAGCTAAAATGAGAAGATATTCCAGATTGAAAGCATTCAGCCTAACACACCCGCGAGTACCTTCTCTTCTCTAACCCTCTCCCGCCCGTCCAAAATTTCCCCCGTGAAAACCATTGAATTAATTCTGAAGGGAATCTGGGAACTGGAGAAATATCTCCGCTTTCCCCGCATGCTAAGTCTCACCTGAGGCCCCAACCTTGGAACTCCCCAATGCATCGGCTCTCGGAGTGGGTTGGTGGGGACCCCACAGCAATATCCGGCCCTATACAGTGCATCACGACTCGGATCTGAAGACAGACGGTGGAGATAAATCCCAGGCAGAGTATATATGGAACTTGAATTTGATTGCAGCCCATGGATCTTTCAAGTTGAGACCGCTAATCTTCTACTCTTCCACAAGGAAAAATTCCAAACAAAATTCAATACTTGAAGCCTCAAAATGACCAAAACAAAGCCCGAATTTGAGATCCTTGTCATCGGCGGCGATGGCATCGGCCCTGAAGTCACCGCAGAAGCCACAGCGATTTTGGATCTCCTCTCAACCCACCCCAAAAGCCGCGCAACATTTAAGCTCCTACCTCGATTATTCGGCGGATGTTCCATTGACAAGCACGGAACCTCAGTGACAGACGAAGTGCTCGAAACAGGACGCAAGGCGGACGCGATTCTGATGGGAGCCGTGGGAGGACCCAAATGGGATGGCATGAGACACGGGTTCGAAGGCCCCGAAGGTGCAACCTTGCGGCTTCGCGAAGTTACCCAAGTGTACGCGAACCTCCGACCATGCGAGCATTTTCCAGCTGGAAACAGTCCTTTGAGAAGGGAGCTGGTGGAGGGAGCGAAGTTCATCGTACTTCGCGAAAATTGTGGCGGGGCGTTCTACGGTCCGAAGACGGAGGAGAAAGATTATGCGTCTGATCTATGGTCTTACAAGCGGTCTGAAATTGAGCGCGTAGCTCGCATGGCTGCTCACTTGGCTCGCTCGAAAGCCTCTCCCAAGAAAACCGTTATCAGTTGCGACAAGGCGAATGTTTTGGCTAGTTCCAGATTGTGGCGCCGAGTTGTACAGGAGACGCTTGATCGGGAATTTCCTGATGTTGAACTCATTCATCAGCTTGCTGATAGTGCGACTACGCTGATGATGATGCGACCTACCCTTTTCAATGGGGTTGTCCTCGCAGACAATACTTTTGGAGATCTACTTTCGGACTTGGCTGGGGTTATTCCTGGCACTCTTGGTGTTCTTCCCTCGGCTTGTTTGGCTGATATTCCAGTACAGAACTGGGGAGATAAGCCTGTCAAAGGATTCTACGAGCCTGTTCATGGGTCAGCTCCCGACATTGCAGGTCAAGGAATTGCAAACCCAATCGGTGCTATCCTCAGCGCGGCCTTGATGTTGCGATACAGCTTTGGGATGGAGGAAGAGGCTGCGGCTATTGAACAATCTGTCAATATGGCACTGGATAGCGGTCTTGGAACCAAGGACATGGGAGGGAAAGCTTCAACAGGGGAGATGGGCGCCGCAATTAGATCCAACCTATCCAACCTATTGAACGTTTGAGTGTGTAAACTATCAGTTAGTCCAAATGTTCAGAAACGGAATTTCGATTTACATCTTTACTCACAGCATGCAATCGGGCCTTCCTTGTGACTATATTGTAGTATGTCACCAGTTGACGGTATGATGGTGAACTTTCATTGGCACAACATTGCCACATCTCCGAGGTCTTATTAAAAGGGAATTCAGTCATATTCCGGTCCTCTATTAAGTATATGCTTACTGAGGTTTGGAACTTACAATAGCGAGTAGAACAGACATCTGAATTTTGTTACAAATTTGTACAGTGGAGAGTGAATTCCCATAATCTAGTTCTATAACTGACATTTTCCCTTCGTTCAGCTGCACTACTTGCTTATCGTCCCCTCACTCTCCTAGCCCCTTCATCATCCATTCGTCGTACAAGAGTTCCAAAGCCGTCGGCCGGTCCTCTGGGTTCCACTGCAAAACCATTCGGAGCCACCGCAAAAACCCTTCCTTGTCTTCCCCTGTAACCTCATTGCTAAGGTTCTCAAGGGAATTATCTAGAATTGGGACTAGGTTCTTCCAGTCGCCTGATTCATTCCAGAAGACGGAACTGAGGGGTCTCTGTTCCCGGAATTGAGACGGCGGAGGGCCTAATAGAGCAATCAACTCCGCCATATGGACCCGGTCATCAAATACGCCATCCGGATTTTTGCCATTGATAAGGGTGCGAGGGCTGACAATATCCCAGGCCTGAATATAGAAATTAGCATTTGCTCGTTGAGCAGAAGTTAACTATTCCACTCACGACCATGGCAACACTCCATATATCCACCTTATAATCCCAGCTTGATCTCAAAATCACTTCAGGGGTTCGATAAACGTTTGGCATGATATCGTCATCGTATTCTTTGTCGCCCAATCGAGCTTCTCCAAAATCGGCGAGGACTGGTAACCCACCCCTTGGAAGGAAACCCAAAGTCTTGTAGATTGTCCTGTCTTTGAGAACTTTTCTAGGTGATGGGTCTGCAGCTTCAGCTTTTTCAAATCGGGAAAGATAGCTTGTCTCAGGCCCGGGAAGTAGTAAGTTCTTCAGCTGAATATCTGTAACAGCATTAGGCTTATAGTAGAAGATCTTCAGGTAGATTGAGCATTACCAGTATGGATGATGTGACACTCCGAGTGCAGGAAATCCAACGCAATAAGGAGCTGTCGAATACCGGCCTTCATGTCATCAAGGGTCATTACGTGCCCGGCGGACATCTTCACCGGATTATCAGCGCTCATTCCGAGAGGCTCGTGAACAAGACAGATGTGACGGCCATGAGGGCCTTGAATGTAGAAATTGTCGAGGAGAGTGCGGATAAAGTTTCTGCCAGGATGCTTCGTTTCCACCAAATTCATGTGCTTGTAGATGCGCAGCTCTCGCTCGTGATTCCGGCTTTCGCTCGTAACATAAACTTTCAAAACAACATATGTTGATGTACTGGTTTAGAGCATGGTATTAGGATCGCATCGCCTAACTGGGCGGAACTTGAAGCAAATTCACCGCGCTTACATCAGGTCTTTTGCAAGCCAAACTGTTGAGGTAACTCCATAGCCTATTTTGGCAAGTGTTTGATACCGATCGTTGAATATCTCACCTTGGCTGACTGGGTAGTATTTTTTCGGGTCGGTAATTTGGCTGTGTTTCTTCTTCAAGCTCGATGGACGGATCAAGCAGCTTGAACCCTGAGGCGGGAAACACGGTCGGGTTGCAGGTCCACTGCGGCGATGAGATGAGTGTTCGACGCGGCACATCCGTGGCTCTCGGTCTAGACCGTAGGGTGATTCGGTGACAACAAGAAGTGAAAGGTAGAGGCGTTGCGAGGGCTCTGTGGGCACCGAGGATACAGAAATCCCACGCGCTTCGCGCAGCTCGCTGCATAATGAAGCAGATCGCAGAAAAGGCCCGGGGCTGGTCGGGCGCGTAGGCGATTGTGGTAACAGAAGGATTCAAGGGGGCGGGTTATCTAGTAAAAACTGGTAGTCAACTGGTAGTCAGCTAAGTGAATACCCCGCCAAATATTTTTCCAATAGCTACGCAACTCCCTCTTTGAAAGTTGGAAACAGAGGATTTGCCTTGGTTTCGCTTCTTTCCGAGATTTTGTTCAAGTTGCTCTTTTTCACTCGGGAGTTTTGTTTCCATCAACTCGCTTTCTGCAACTCAGCCGCTTTTTCAGGGGCTTCCTTTCTTGACCAAGCAAGTATGCAAGCTGGACATCATCTGCGAAAATTCCACCAGTTTTGGAAAATGCTTTCTCACGGCGTCCAATAATTTGGCGAACAGACTCTTGCAAGCGGTTTGCTTGCATTGCGATGCCGGATCTCGACTAGGAGATAGATGCATTCACCGAGGAAGACGATGCCTCACTCGAACACAAAGCTGGCCTACAGAGCGCCTTTCCGCGACCGACTCTTCACCATGATTCAATGTCGGACTGTCAAACTCAGCAGACAGAGCCCATTGATCCCAGCATGTGGGCCCGGGAATCATCAATCATTTGCGATCGGAATTTGGAAGTGACGGTGGGGTTGTGAGATCGCCATCGGATCTTTTGGTGGGGTCCATAACACGGTGACGCCTCTTGTATAGAAATACTGGTATGATTTCCATGGCTCATTTAAAGGATTCAAGTGTTTTTGCATACCGATTGATATTCAACAGACACAGACTTGAACATTTGAAGGGGACGCTTCGTTATTCAATCGCGAAAATGTCATCAATTTCAGGAAATGTACGTTCCGGGCCACGAGGAAATTTGAAAGCCCATGACTGACTTCATATGATATTACTCGCAGAGCCACCTTCAGCTTAAGAATCCTGATGTCTTTAGAGATCAGGCATATGTTGACGGTCAATGGGTCGAATCCAAGTCTAAAAAAAGATTTGAAATCATCGGTGAATACAAACACTACTACTAGTAAAAATACAATGCAAATACTGACTCAACTGTTTAGATCCCGGAACCGGGCAACCGTGGGCAACATGCAGTGACATGGCTGCAGAAGACGTAGATGCTGCAGTACAGGCGGCACATGCCGCCTTCACAAAGTATCGCAGAACAACTCCCCGCCAGCGGGCAGACTTACTCTCCAAATGGGATACCCTGATCCGTCAGAACAAGGATGATCTGGCGAAGATACTGGTTTATGAGACTGGAAAGCCACTTGCAGAAGCATATGGGGAGGTTGAATACGCTGCCAGCTTTACAAGATGGTTTGCCGCCGAAGCTGAGCGTATCCAAGGGGTAGTGTTTCAACCTTCTATCGCAGGTCGACGTGTTTTTACCGTGAAACAGCCGATTGGAGTTGCTGCTGCATTGGTACCATGGAATTTCCCAATTGCGTGAGTGAGCTGTTGAAATCTCTTACCAACCATTGATGCTGATACCTTGTTCCCCAGAATGATTTTGCGTAAAGCTAGTGCTGCATTGGCTGCTGGGTGCACTATGATTGCCAAGCCTTCCCCAGAGACGCCGTTGAGTGCCTTGACTTTGGCCTATCTGGCCGAAAAAGCTGGATTTGAAAGGGGAGTATTCAGCGTGCTCCCAACAACCCTTGAAAATACTCCGGCTCTTAGCGAAGCATTGTGCAAGCATGAGTTGGTGAAGAAGATTAGCTTTACAGGATCGGTAAGCTCCCAATGCGCCCTTGATTTGGAATATGTAAGACGGCTGAGGTAGCTAACATCGGGTTACAAAAGACCAGGATTGGTAAACTGATTTCCCAGCACTGCGCTCCGGGTCTGAAGAAACTCACACTTGAGCTGGGCGGAAACTGTCCATTTTTGATTTTTGATGATGCCAACTTGAATCAGGCATGCGAAGGTGAGACCATCGACCAAAAAGATCTCTCTGTACAAGCTAACGGCCGGTTTGCAGCACTTATGAGTCTCAAGTTCCGCCATGCCGGTCAGGCCTGTATCACCGCGAACAGAGTCTATGTCCAGCGTGGAGTCTACGATAAGTTTGCCGACACTCTTGTTAGTCATGCGAAGAAATTGCAAGTCGGTCATGGAATGGATAAGACTACAACCATGGGGCCTCTTACCGTCCCAGCGGGCCTTGAGAAAGCCGATCGTCAGGTTGAGGATGCTAAAAAGCTTGGAGCTTCCGTGCTAACTGGAGGGTCAAAGGTTGAAGGTCTCGGTGGATACTTCTTTCAACCGACAATCATTAAAGATGCCACACCAAAAATGCTTTTCAGCTCGGAAGAGTCATTCGCACCGATTCTGGCCCTGTATCCTTTCGATACTGAAGAAGAAGTTGTTGCGGCTGCCAACAAAACCAGTGTATGTTCTCATATTATGCCAGATTTACTATACACCAATGGCTAACTCTTATCCAGATGGGTCTTTCATCGTACTTTTTCACCAAGGATATTGATCGCACATGGCGACTCCTGGAGAATCTTGAAGCTGGAATGATTGGAATGAATACTGGCAATGCCTCCGCTGCCGAATCGCCGTTTGGTGGTATGAAGGACTCGGGCTATGGCAAAGAATCCGGGAAGGATGTTGCAGTTCAGGAGTATCTGGTCACAAAGACTGGAACGCTTTCAGTAGAGGATCATTACTAGTTCCAAAACCACCTTATCACTCGATTCCTTTTTTAAGAAACCAATTGATCTGTGACTTGCCGAGACGACCAATACAATAACGATCAATCCGCATCTGCGTCGATGTTGAGCCTTAGTACCCACCATCCGTCTTTCTAACCCTCTTTCTAACCATCTTTTTTGAATGAAATTCTAACTATCCTTCTACTTACTCATAGATAGGATTAACTTCAAGTGTTAAGTACCAACATTATCTACTTTAATATTAGAGGATTCAATGTTACGCAGTCATGTCTATGTACACATTTGCATATCCACATGCATCAGTTCAAATTGTTCACATGCAGATGTGGACTTCAATTTCGACCTACCCACAACTTTGGAATGACTACCTTGAACACCAAA
The DNA here is from genome assembly GCA_911649655.1 of Penicillium sclerotiorum. Classification (NCBI taxonomy): domain Eukaryota; kingdom Fungi; phylum Ascomycota; class Eurotiomycetes; order Eurotiales; family Aspergillaceae; genus Penicillium; species Penicillium sclerotiorum. The sequence continues at coordinate 2,817,184 of CAJVRJ010000005.1, read as the reverse complement.
CATTCAAATGCTGAACCCCACTCCTTCTATCCCGACTCCGGGTCGTCCTATCGCTCATATTACCCTACTGAGAGCTGAGTTAAGGACGTACACAAAAGCTTTCCTCGTTCAAAGATTTGGCAGTCTGTGGCCCTCATGGCCTTAACAGCCGTTTTTTTTTTGCCCTTAACACCCTGGTGGTTCTTCTTAAGGACTATATCCTTGAGTCCCACAAGGTGGGACTTGCGTAAGTGACCAGTTGACAGTATTACCCCAACATTTGAACGAGTCCACTGGTGCTGCATGATATGCAGTAAAAGAAAAACCTTGGATTATGTTTAATATCATAAGATACAGAACTGAACTGACTTTTCTTTATTTTATAATAGAAACAGAACAAACAAGGATATCCTCGAGCTGAAGCTGTTGAAAGCATATGCTGAAGCCAGAGCCACTGCGGCTGAATCAGCCGTTAGTCGCCTGGAATCGCAGCTTTCGGCAGCTGAAGAACGTGTACGACTCGCCGAGGAGAGAGCTAGTGCAGCTGAGAGACGCATAGCTACTTGGGGTCAGTTTGAGGGCGATGTTTGGAGGACCCATGAAAAGTTGGGCCCGTAGGATTTCTCGCCAAAGTGGCAACAATCCTTACCGCCGTGGTGATACCGATAATGGACATTATCTGGATTGCCAACATCTGTTTTTTTCTTTTGTTTTATTCATTGATTCTTCGTGATTTTTGGATTCATTGCCCGTTTTTCATTCTTTTGGTTTCCAGACACCTAAGTTAGTCCCAACTGATGGGCAGGTTAGCGCTTAGGTACCCCGCAAAACCTTAACCCCACCTTCAACTCCGTCCGTACATCTTATGTTCTGGCGATCAAGTGCGAACATCATACCGTGGACTCATAATCCCCACCATATTTGAACTGACGGGTGCATAAGTCTTGTTCCACCGACTACCAAGTTTACGCTATTGATAACAGACGTCGGGAAGACATGTCACAGCCGTGTAGTCCCAGTCGCGGTGGGGATACCGAAGAGGTACAATCTGCAGACCCGCCAATACATGACGTAGCCAAAACTGACAGATGCACAGGAGATTGAAAGTCAAACCCAAAACAAACAAGACTACACATGCCGCGTCTGCGGTGTCAAGCTTTCTCGAGCAGCCCATCTTCACCGCCACCAACTACAGCATTCGGGGTAAGTCCTGCCAAGGCTATCTTCTGCAATGTTCGATCTAACAGTGTCATGCAAATAGGCCGAAAGAGACGTTTCAGTGTCATCTATGTGACAAAGAGTTTAATCGGAAGGATGTTTATCAAAGACACCTCCGAGTCGTTCATCATCCGAATCGCGCCGCTCAGCGTCGAAGCTGGAAGAAATCTTGCCAACGATGTATCCGATATAAGCTGAAATGCAACAGAGAGATTCCATGCGCAACATGTTCGCGGAAGCAGGCATCTTGCACGTATGATGCCTCGTCTACAAGATATTCCAATCGCCCTCGCCCTCACGGAGAGCCAGAAGCTCACGATGACCAATGCTGGGACACTTCAGGCCGCGACGAGAGTTACTTTGGCTTGGCTCAAGGTTTTTCTCCAGTCGCGAATTTCGATAGAGTGAATCTGGACTCTTACAATGAGGCCCAGGCTTCACCATCGGCAGCGTTAACTCCGCAGGCTCAGCTTGAATCCCCCCTCTCTCACGGAAGCAGACCGAATGACCACCCGTCCCATATCTACGGCTCTTCACCACAGCAGAGCCTCCAAACTTTACAGCAAGATTGTTCTCAATCCCATCCTTTAGCTTGGAACTTTCACAACTCTGCCATGATTCTTGCTCCGGCAGGACAACCCCATATAGAGGAAAGTGATTTCCCATGGGTTGACAATCTCTCTGTGGACCTTGAGGCCTTTGACAGCAGCATGTTTCGGGCATCTAAGATGGACTGGCTTGGATGCGAAACCGACTGTTCAGATCAAAATACCTTGCCTCCGCTATCTGGTGGAGATACACGACCTGTCTACGATGATCCTTCCCCGATTAGAGAGGATATCATGACACGAAGCCTATCGACTGGAATGCAAGATGTGGAGCACAGGAATGTCAATACCGACCAACAACAAGCCCAGGATGTTTCCAGTACTACCGAAGGAAATGATACAGGAGCATGGCCTGGAATTTTGGACCGCGGTGGTAATGAACTATGGCCATTCGACTATGAATCAAATAAAGGATTCAGAAAAATAAAGCTGCCTCCTTTGAGAGAGATCATGGAGCAAACGGTGGGAAACAACCTTCCAGCAATCAGGAATAACACTGTCAAAGACCTCATCAAGGTTTTGTCTGCACCAATGGTTCCCTCACTGAATGATAGCCCTGCTCTGGAAGCACTGCCTGCGGTTGCTTTTCTGGGTCAGCTAGTGAAAACCTATTTCGCAGAATTCCATCCCGCCTTGTCTTTCATTCATACCCCCAGCTGGCGGATTGAGAAATGTCCGAGTGCTCTCCTCGCTTCCATGGCATGCATTGGGGCAACTTACTCCACTTCCGATGGTTCTGAAGAGATTGCCGCGTTGCTGGCAGAGATCACGCAGCGGAGTCTTTTTTGGATGGTAAGCCCCCGGTCAACACCATTCCAGTGAATATGATTTCTAACCCACAGTGTTCAGGGTCAAGCGGACAGCCGGTCATATCGAAATCCGGAATACATCGCTGCATCGTGCTTGCATCAAATCTATTCATTGGGCTCTGGTAACCGCCGACTATATGAGCTCGCCGACGCATCCAGAGGGCTACTCGTCACTGGACTCAGAGAGCTAGGTGTGCTTTCTTCGGATACTGAAAGAAGTGAAAATCATAAAATAGACTTCCAGAATCTGAAGAAACTCCCCGACGTTGAGCTGGAACAAGCTTGGAACCGCTGGCGTGACAGTGAAATTGAAAGAAGAGTAGCATGGTCTGTGTTTGAATTCGATTGCGCACTCTCCACGCTCACTGGAAGACGAAGTGCATTTAGCATCTCAGAGCTGCCGAGAAAGCTTCCCTGCGCCGAAAGTCTATGGGAGGCACCCTCGGCAAACGCATGGGCTTCAGTCATAATGTTCTCCACTAGCCCACCAGACGGGATCCCATTCTATCCACTAATCCGAATCATCATCTCGTCCCGACGTGGTGGACTAAAGTCCGTGCCTTCATGGGCTAGACGCATTTGTGCTCTAGTAATATCTCGCCTTCTTTGGGATCTTCGAGAGCTAGAAGATGCTTCGTCCTCAGATATTCTAGGACTCTGTGCGTTGGCTGAAAGCCACAAAGCAGCCAAAGAGAATTTGTTGGCAAGCTTAATGTCAATCAGCGACTCCCTCTCCAATCCAACATGCACGCATGATATCATTAATATGAAGTAAGTAAATCTACCACTTGTCTTTTACGACGAAGTTAACAAGAGCAGTATTGCTTGCTTGACAGCACACTTTGCACATATTAGCGGAGATGAAACTATGGACCTTGTCACTTTCATCTTCCGCAACAATTATGCATGGAACCATGGTTCATCATCATCTCAATTGAACAAAGAGTTGAAACGTGCCAGAGAGCATCTACGTCTTCGATTTAGCCGCAACCCTGTAGCTACGCGTCGAGCTGTTCGACATGCAGCTTTGATTATCGGGACATCACAAGAATGCACTAGCTTCACCCCTTGTGAAACGATGCGAGTCTTCTTTTCTTTTGCTTTCATTCTTGCCTTTGCGAGGTTCTTTCCATTTGATGAACAACCTGCTATGAATATCCAAAGTGATGCACAGTGCGTCAAGTTGGACGAGATATCCTTCCGTCAATCTACAACCAATAACTCAGCTGCTCGTGTTCAGAAATGGATCGAAAATGGGGGCCCAGCATCACTAGGGCCAGTGGGCGATATTTGCCAAAGGCCAAATTTCGTTGCTCTGAAAGACCATGCCGTCCAGGCGATGGAGGATTTACGTGTGTGGGGGTTGGCTAGCAAATTTCGACGGATCATGAAGAGCTTCAAATGGGACTGAAAGGCACCACTTGCACACGTGGGAACTTACATCATTCTTATTTCAATATCGATTCGTCTTATTGTACAAATTTGGCGTCATTTCGGCTGGTTGCCGAGAACAAATTTCCCAGGCCTTTATGTGTTCCTTCCCAGATAATTATGCTCAGGGCTCTGCCCATAGATCAGTTGAGAGATACTTAAGACCCGAGTCACATATCATGATCGCAATGGTCTTCCCTTTCATGTCACCTTTCAAAAGCTCAATCGCTGCGCTCAGGTTGGCGCCACTGGAAAAACCACCAAATATGCCCTCCTTCCTAGCGAGTAGTCGAGCATGTTCCTTGGCTTGATCACCGGTCACTTGAATATAGCCATCAACTGGAATGTCTTTCAAATAGACAAGATCTGGCATCATGTAACCTCCACCCTGGATGGGATGCTCCGGTTGTGAAGCATGCTGTTTGGCCAATACAGCGGCTCCTTCGGGCTCAACAATAAAGCATTTCACCGACGGGTTCACAGACTTGAGTTTTTTCGTTACGCCAGCATAAGTGCCCCCGGAACCGACAAAGTCTACAAACCCATCAAGCTTGCCTTCAGTCTGTTCCCAGAGTTCCGTCCCAGTCCCATCATGGTGTGCAATCCAATTTCCATCGCGAAGAAACTGGTCAGCCCGGAAAGCTCCGCGCTCAATTTCTATTTCCTTCGCCTTTTCCCCAACAAGCGCAAGATCGGCTCCAGAAACCTGTCCTGGTATGGACCCGGGCATTTGATCAACGAGTACCACTTCCGCACCTAGAGCCGCCATCATACGAGCCCTTTCAACAGAATTCCCTCGCGACATGACTGCAATAAACGGATACCCTTTCACGGCGCAAACAATCGACAGACCTGTTCCTGTGTTTCCGCTCGTGAGCTCAACTACCGGTTGGCCGGGTTTGAGTGTTCCGAGTCTTTCCGCTTCCTCGATGATACCTAGAGCGACTCGATCTTTCTTCGAGCCGCCCGGGTTGAGATAATCAAGTTTGGCAAGGATTGTGCCATTGAGACCTAACGAGGACGTTATACGGTCCAGTCGTACAAGGGGAGTGCAGCCGATGGCTTCGGCGGCTGAGTTAAGAAGCGGGAGCATCTTTGCATGCAGTCTTCTGTTTAATCTGAGAACATTGGCGCTTCAAGATTGTCTTTCACATTTTGATATAGATCACGTGATGCAAATGCCCCGCGTATACCCGCGGACCCCGCCATTCCGGTTCCGCGGTTTGCATTTCGCCGTACCATTGTTAGATCAACTTTGATGTATATCTACCAACCTTAGAAATTTCAAATATTCTGTCATGATGCACTTATTTTCAAATTCTCCGCTTAGAAATTATGATAACAGGTTGCAAAATTGTAAAGGACATCTAAGATTCGTTAGTGACGAGATCACTGGCACTCTCCAAGGCTGAGTAGTATCGCTAGGCTGCACACTTATGCATGTGGCTCAGCCGTCCAAGGCATATCTCTCTACCTACCTAGGCTGTCTTATCTCAGCAATAGCCTCCAGGACTGAGAATTCACATGATTATGGTGATTCGCAGGTGTGAGATAGACTCACACTTGCAGAAATACTCGTAAATTTCGCACAATCCACCTCACCCATGACTGGGCGCCTCAACTTGAAGTACTAATGGCCAATTGGATTCAGAAAGAATGAAACATTGAACATACAGAACTCAAATTTAGGACACTCAATTGTGTAGAAACACTATAATGAGACCACATAAGAAATCTCATTCCAAGGTTTGAAGTCGGAAAATTTTCAACGAGATATGGATGTATGGAACCAAGGTGAAGGAAAAGTGAGAGCAAACACAAACTTCTTGAATATGGTATGTATGTGTAAAATTCCATCCAGATGTCAGCATTTGAGCTTGGTTTTAATTTCTTTTTACAGAATTGAGAATATTTTTTGCATTGAGAAGATGTGTGAGCCTTACACCGAATTATTTGAGGTTCGGGAGCTGAGGTGCCAACTGGCAATCCTCGTATTGGGGCCGCTTCCCGTTCAATGCACTTAGCCTCAACGGGCGCAGCGAGGCCCACGCTTAGCTGCATAAATAATCTGCGCAACCCCTCCGATGATGTGTCAAAGCCAAAAATTTTACCTGGTGCTCACTGCTCCCTTACATGGCAATAAACCATGGCACCAACACCAGCGGGCATAATCCAGCATGCACGATCAGTCAACATCAACAATCCCAGCACAACGGCTGATTATTTTGCCGCACAATGGGTGAACCCAGGGGACATTTTTTCAATTTTGCTACTTCTCGGTCCTGAAGTTATTCAGCAAGCGGTAGCCCAGCTTGCTGGGCGTCAAATAACCCCGGTAGCATTTTCATTCGGATGGGTCGCTTATGCAGTGCGGGCGCTCCTCTCAGCCGTTGGCGGTAATCCATTTCCCGTCCGAAAAATTGAACATGGGATTCAAAAGATTGCTAATTCAGAATTACAGATGGTAAATTGATGCCACCGGTGGAAAATACAAACACCGTCGTTGTGACTGCGGAGACTGGTCACAGCCGAGTTACCAGCTCGTGGGTTCTTGGCCGGCTTCTTCGAGATACGAACGATAAAGTGGACGAAGAGATGAGCGGTGAAGCGCCGCATCGTAACACTGGGTCTTGGGCTACTTGGAACCAATCTTTCTGGCGAAGCAGAGTGGGATTGAAACCGAAACCTGAGCCTCCAACGAAGCCATGGGAAGCACTTCGAATCGCATTTTTTGAAGTGGTAGATGATGAGGATACGGAACACGGAGTGCCAACAAGGGACTTTATATGGCTTTCAGGATTCGGTGTGATTCTCGTGCAGTTGGTCATCGCAATTATTCCCTGGGTTGTCAATAACGAGTGGGGAACGTTCTTGATAACATGCTATGGTAACTTGCTCGCATTGTTGGGAAGCTCACTTCCCCAGTGGAGGCGTGAGAAATGGGCCTGTCCACGAACTGGAGGCAATACCATCACACTTACGGAGGGAAATGGCAGCAGATTTGCTATGGTCATTATAGGAAAAAGAAAAGTCGGCCTTAACTTTGAGATCCTCGCCCGTGGAACGAGAACGGCTCCGGCTTCTCTACTAACCAGACTCGCTACCTCGTTCCTCGCGATCAATTGGATCGCGCTTTTGATTACAGCAACCGGTCTCCAAATCGATACCTGGTGTGAGTGTTCCGATTTCTTCCCCAGAATAAGAGCTAAACAGCCCCACAGATATTCTTGGAATTGGCGCCCTCGGCAGCATCCACAATATTGCCTGTGCCGCACTACCACGAAATCCCAGCGCCCTTGGTATCCATATCAAGCAGACTGGGGAGATGCTTCGGGGTCCCCGTGTTGCGGGCGTTTTGAAAAAAGCGGAAGACTTATACCCTGGTTTAGGACTCTCACTTGTTCCAGTGTTCTTCCCCGGATCCATGAGAGTCCAGGAGGAAGATTTTGACTTTTGGAGGAGAGCCCAAGAACGAGTAATGGCTCCTAACAAATGGGGCGCACGAATAGATAACCTGCCACCGGCTGGCTCGAGTATTGAGAAATGCTAGGACTTCCCAAGGTCCGGCCAGTTGACCCAATGACGAACTTGAATGATGGATGTGACGAATGCCTGCATGTGGGATGAATTCTTATAACGATGACATGATGATGGTGATGATTTTATACGATCTACGAGATGAGAATTGGCGGCACTTTTCAAATGTTAACAAGGATAGTGTTTAAAGTGAGCAAACGAGGTGATCTTCTCAGTAACGGTGTGCTTCAAGTTCAAAATATCCCCTAGAATGTAAAGGGTCAACCGGTAAGGGATGTACACGTGAATATTGGTTTGTATTTTATGACGCTTCTGGATTTCCTCAATACGTACTTTTGCTTCCTGTCGCCGCTAAATCCCGTCGTCGATCAGGATGAGAACATTTGAACGGAGGTCTAGAGCAAGTGGGGATGTCTTCTAGTCCCACTATGGACTTTGTTGGTCCGAAATCCCGAAATCCCGGCTCTTCATCATAAGGCTTGATCATAATACTCAAAAATATGGACGATAATTAGTGATTCGTAGGTCCAAATTCACATGCTGGAGTGCAAAATACAGGATTTAGTGCCGGGATTTGAGGGTCGATTTCGGGGGTGGAGGAATTATTGGTGGAAATTGCAGCTTGGAACCAAAACAAGTATAGTTTCGGTTGAGATAGGTATTTAATCATCGTCGCATCTTCTTGCAATATTTCAATCAAATCTCAGAAACCTCCATTCCCAATATCGAAGAGACCCTTTAGCTCATCCTCACTCAATCTCCATACCATGTCTCCAAACGCAAAGGTCGCATTTGTGACTGGGGCGAATGGAATAAGTGGAAACGCAATAGTTGAGCATTTGATCCGTACTCCGAAAACCGAATGGTAATCTTGAAGAATTCTCTTGATACCATTGTGCCGCGCGAGTAGAACCTCGCTAACAGATACAAGGTCCAAAATCGCGATCTCTTCTCGAAGCCCATTGAAGTATCACTGGCAGGATCCCCGTGTTCACTTTATTGCAGTCGACTTTCTGGCAGACTTTGGGACGATCATTTCCCAGCTGACTCCAGTCTGTGCCGATGTCACCCATGCATTCTTTACGTCTTATGTGCACTGCGACGATTTTACGAAATTGCGCGATGCCAATGTTCCCCTCTTTCAGAACTTCCTCACGGCCATCGATCAAGTAGCACGTGATACCCTCCAGGGCGTGTGTCTCCAAACCGGAGGAAAGGTTAGTCTAGTTTTCATCTCTCATTTTACCCAACCAACATTTCATGTGCTGATTTTGGTAATCCGTTCAGCATTACGGTGTTCATCTTGGGCCCGTCAAGCAGCCGTGTGATGAACGGCACCCACGCTACGATGACAAGGGCCTTAACTTCTACTATCCCCAGGAGGACTTCTTGTTCGACTTGCAGAAACAGAGAAGTTGGACATACAATATCATTCGACCAAACGCAATCATTGGATTTACACCCGGCGGTAAGTTCAGGACACAAAGCCGTGTGAGCACTGAGATATCCTGCTAACGAGATATCAGCGAACGGAATGTCCCAAGCACTTACCCTGGCACTGTATTTCCTCATTTGCCGAGAGACTGGAGAATTCCCTCGCTTCCCAGGGAACAAATATTTCTACAACTGTGTTGACGATAGCTCGTACGCACCGAGCATCGCCGAGATGTCCGTCTGGGCTCTGACGACTCCCAGCGCAGCGAACGAAGCATTCAACCATGCGAATGGTGACACAATTGTTTGGCGCTACTTCTTCGAGCGGATTGGTAACTACTTTGATCTTGAGGTGAGTTAGACACAACAACTTTAAAAATCACATACTAACTCACATCTGGCTAGGTTCTTGAAACCACGGAATTCATTGCCGTGGGCGAATCAGGCCAACTTGAGAACTCGTTTTCCATGGCAGACTGGGCAAGTGACAAGCGTCCCGTGTGGGAGGCTATCTGCAAGAAATACGGAGGTGATCCAAAGGCCTTTGACTGGGGAACATGGAAATTCTTCGATTGGGGGATTGGCAAGGCTTGGCCTACTCTCAGCTCCATTACCAAGGCGCGCAAGCTGGGATGGACTCGGTATGATGATACCTACGATTCTTGGATCGAAACTTATCGGGCATTTGAGAATTCAGGGGTTCTTCCACCAAATGCGCGCTTACATGAGAAGTATTAGAAAGGTGATTGCATGATTCGCTCAAGGCATGACGCTCTACTATATCTTCTCGTGCTAGAAATTGAACTTTTGTGAATTAGCGCATACTGTTCACGGTTGCCATCGTTTGGGAGGATCTTCACAAATACTATGAAGCTGTGGTCCCAATTGGGAAGACACGAAACGACGTGCATTCATAGGGCCGACGGCGGAGCGCTCAGAGCCGCCAGTATAGAACTACTTAGTCAAATCTCGAATTGCACTACTGTCAGTATGCTACATTTCTCACTTCCGAGGATAAACTGAAAGCCGCTGCTGTATGGGAAAAGCTCAAGTCCCAATGGCCATAGTGACCTAGAAACGCACACGTGAGTAGCGAATGAAAATACCATCAGCAAAAGCCAGTCGACTGCCATCCCCCCAGAGAGCTGCAGCTAGGAAATGCAACAGCACTGATCTGTATCGCGTTTCTCAAAATCATAGTCACGGTTGGTCACTCAAGAGTTATCCGTAGCCCGTCTCATCATCTTTTCATACCTTCGATCTTGTAACCATGCCATATTACGTTGATACCGCTTCCAAAACGATACATTGCTACCGGTCTCTTGGCTCACTGGGGCCTCTTCAAACTGTTCACGGGGGTGAAAAAAGGGAGACCAAAGGCCTGTATCTGGCTTGAATAAAACAGCTTTTTCCAGAGAAAGTTTTCAGGGGTCAGTCCAGTTCCCAAGTTAGTCCAGCTTGTGATAGTGAGTGTCAAATAGCGCGAGCCTCCGGCCAGGTTGAGCGAAATCACATATTCTGTACTGCATCCGAGTCGGTGGCAGACTGAATAGGTAGTACGTATAACGTCATTAGCCTGTCATTCGTCGACGTGGGTCTTTATCAAATCCAGAATTTTCGGATTCGAATCAGTGTTTGTATGGCAGCACACCCAATAAGACGCAGCTCTGCCATTAGGTAGTAGCATAGGTGCAAATTCCCGCGGTACCATGCTGATGTTCTGGATGCGCAGGACTAAACTCGGGGAGGCTGGATGAATCCGTGCTTCGACCGAGGAGATTTAAGTCAGATGGCTTTTTTGGGACGCCTCGTTGGCAGGGCCAGGCGCAAAAGATTCAAAATGAGACCTTCCAAGATCTGGGAAAGGGTGAAAGGAGATCCATGTAGAGAAAGCCGCTTCCGGAGACAGACCGTAGGTTGGTCCATAGCGCAACCGCCGCATGATCAGTTGGAGATGAACAAAATGGAACTCATAAGAGGTGTAGGAGAAAAGGGGTCGACATTTGAAAGGAACCTGTAGCCAGGAGTGCTCTTTGCCGGCCCGCGCGAAACATTTGTGAGGTCTTAATTCCTGATCGGAATTATGCCGTGCTCCTGGCAGTTTGACGGTGCGTCAGAGATGAAGTCGCAGGCAGATGCTGCACGGGTAGTACTGTGGCAAGTCTTTTGAAAGCCTATTCAAGAAGATGCTCCGCTCATTGGCCATATCTCCAGGTCTGTCGTGGGCAAGTCGATTGTCCAAAGATTTTGAGCCATTTGGAGAAAGCATATCCATCAAGCGATGGTTGCAGAGAGCAAGGCATATTATCTGAGCTAGTGATAGGAAATCGCAGACACAGAGCACCAGCTCGGTGGGAAGGCTGCTGATATTGAAGCGTCGGGTTGGAACTTGAGGCGTCATCATTGACAATTTCATCAAAGCTAGATGATAAGGTGAGGCATTGGCGCTCGCTCTGATCAGAGTAGACTCTCGATGGCAGTTTATGAAACGAGCGACGTTCACCGTTTCGGGAGACAGAGCTGCATGTGCTCACAAAATGTGAGTCCATGGATATGAGGAGGTAGCAGCGACTGACAGAAGACAGAGCACTTGAGATTTTTGGCGGTGACAAGAAAGGTGATGGGTATCCATGGATATAAAGAATTGAGGGATCGGAACTCAGCCCTAGAGGTAAGCGGCCCTCAGAACACGGCGCGGCGCCAGGACATTTGAATTACCCGCCATCGCGGAACCGTGGAAGGTCGTTCTGGTCAGACCACCGAAAAAATAAGAGAAGGTTTAAAACCCCACCTCCAAAGTTTTAGAAACACACCCCCGTGGTCCCCTTAGGTTCAGGGCGTATTGGAAATTCACCACTTGTCTCCAGGGCTAAGGGCCTAAGCCTGAGTGAACTCGGAATTCATCCATCCCACCTGGGCATATGACACAGGGGTATGTTTCTAAAACTTTGGAGTTATGCTTTCAAACCTCCTCGCAATAGTAGCTAGGACATAGCTAAAATCAGAACGGGAAGATTCAAATGGTACCCAAGTATAGGATCATTGTTGTTTGCCGCTAAGTAGTTGAAGTGAGCTTGATGAAATTTTATTAGAGATGCTCCAGGCAACAAAGAATGACCTGTTGCCTTGTGGTATAACATGATCATGTTCAAGTTCAATGTTGACTCCGTGAATTCAATGTTTACACTCATCTATAGACCTGTGCAAGCATATGTGCAAGAGAAGAGCAGGGCTTTATTAAAAAATCAGTTAAAGGCCACTCTCCAAATATGCATAGGTGATTCAGATGGATATTTTGAATGCTCATACCTCAGCTCCAGTAGGAAACCCCATAAGTTCGAATTTTAGGACATTTGGAAGGGTTCTTCACACAATTCGCATTTAAAGATTGAACATTTGAAACGGCAGTTCTAGGCGGTGAGACTATTTTGCCAGCATATAGGGACCTCTGATTCCTTTTTGGTTAAACATAGCACGGGTGGCTCAGATGGTGATCGTCCCCTCCCTAGCAACTCCACTATCCTGTCATGTACATAGGATAAAAGACAAGTTAGTGAAGTTGCTCGGGAGGGAAGGTCATCTATCTGATACAACCGTGGCATGGTTTTTGTCACCACATCAAACATCCTCCCAGGTCTAGAAAATCACTAAATATCTATATTAAAACACTAATATTCACGTGATAATTGCTAAAAACCCATCAAAATCATAAAAAACACATTTGTTTAGTGGCCCATAAGAAAAAGCTTGCCTCTTTGTGAAGGACCCCAGACTTCAATAAGAGCCATCTCACCTTGGAAGTCTTTAGATCGATGTACTTCCCAGGATGGGGTGATTCGCCCTTCCCGATTTAAAAGTGGGTCCACGGGAAGGTCCCGCGTTCGAGCCCGAGAACGCGCGAATCATATTTTTCCTTTTTTGTGGGCCCATCGGATTTAACGGCGATAAGCAAAGGAGGAAGCCACCTGGGCAGCGCATGCGGACTGCTGTGCTTGATCAATCCCCGTAGTTGCGGTGCTCTCTGAAGCAAACATATCCATATGGTCTGATTAATTTGTTTCGGGATAGATTGTTTCAAAGGGAATACTTTCAATGTTACTGAAAAGCATTTCATCAGGACTTTCACGCCCTAAATTTGCACCCGACTCATGATATGGAATTGAGAGGCTAGGGTCAAGAAATCCTGGCAGCCATGGCCAATCGCCATTTGACTCGTTATGGCTTGTTGGATACTCTTCAAAGTCAAAGTCTGTCATCATCAGATTGTCCAGGGCCAACTCTGGGAGTATTGGAGCTTCCATTCCCCATGTGACGTTTGATGGGGCTTGCTGCGATGCAGTTGAGCGGCTTCCGTCCTGGAGAAGGGTCTGGTGGGTGGAAGTACCAAACTGATTCAAAGAATAATTGGAGGCATTGGTTTGGATCTGTAAATCCTTGCCAGAGTCTTCATTGAATGTTTGTTGAAAAGCAGTTTTCGAGCAAGCTGCCTGGTGTTCGTAGAGGGGCCGGAAATTTTCAAGTGCTGCATCCGATGACACATCGCCATTTTCATCCACAAGATCCATTGAATCGTTGTTTTCTTCTGTTTTCTTATCCATGACTAGTTTTGAGACCTGGTCGATTCTCGCAACCGCACGAATGATCCGACCCGAAACCCACGTCTGGGTGCAGAATCGCTTCAGAGTCCTCGCTGCGACCCTGATAAAAGTGACATCCATAGAATTGAAACTTGGTTGCTTAATTATCAAGCCTAACGCAATGATTGTAGCAGTCGCCACGTAGTTAATGAATGGGAATGTGTGTTTCGGATACTTGTCAGGGATATGGTTGAACTCAAGAATGATCGCGCGAGCAAGTTGAATGCAAATCATCTCGTTGGCATCCTTATCTACCTCGGATAGGTGAGATATGCGAAGTGAGGATTTACGAATTAGTAATCTGAGAAAGAGCCATCGCTAAATAAGCTATTAGCTGGGGAAACATTCAGCTCTAGAGACTGGAAGTAACATACAACACGCATGAGAATCTTTTGTTTGACTTGCCACCATTTCATCCCGGCGAATTGGAGATGATACGGCTCTCTAGACTCAGACCACAGTCTAGACAATTCCTTTTGTACTGTACTGGACACAAGAAACTCCAGATACTCGGTTGTAAGTGGAGTTGAACTCGCATTCGTATCCATAGCACCAAAATGGGCCTCCCATATTTTGCCCATCACCCGTGAAAAGTTGATCATGGCAATGAGATGCGGTAGAGGAGTTATTGGCTCTTGGTCAAGTTCGACTTTGATCTCCTTGGTAAGTTGCTTTGATGTCCGATTTGTGTGAATATGCTGGGAGAGCCAGGTTTCGCTAAGTTCAAGTGGAGCTGGAACATCCGTGTTCACATCTTGGATAAGGAATGGCCGTCCTGTGTCAAGCGCCAGTCGTCGATCAATGATGTAAGTGCACCACCACAGTCGTCGAAACATCTCTGCTTCAAATATGGGCATCTCATTGGTGACTTGTTTCCGGTGAAGGCCCATGCTGTGTGAATGCGACACCACTAAAGCCAATAGTTTCTCTGCTTTTCTATTCGCATCTACTCGAAAGAGGTAGATGACCTAACGTAGTTTTAGTATGGCTTGATAGGAGGGGATGAAGTATTGGAAACGCACGGCTAGAATAATGGCTTGAAGGGCTTCAAGGGACACAGAGTAGTCATCAAGGATCTCCAGGGGCTGGCCCAAGAAATCCATGCCAGCTCGGAAAAGACTCCAACCCGCAGAGTGACGGCCATCACCAGTATCCGTGCGGGTCGACTCGCTGCATCGACCTGTCGCTAAGCAGAATAAAACCTGTGCAAACTTGAGACGATCGCTAACAGTTTCATAACTGGTTGTAGACAGCATTACCAAGTTTTCGTATGTGCTCCAGAGGGCAGGGGGATGCAAGAACGGGTATAGAGTATAGATCTCGTCGAGGAACGTGTGCAGAAGTTTGTCCCAATGTTCTTTATCGAGAGGAACACCATGTGAATCCAGCACTCTCTGTAATTTGTTCTTCTCCCAGTCGTCCTCGGGCCAGTCGTGGACCGGAGTCAACGGTTGGCTCGGTGGTGGTGTTACCATCAGCGCATGGCCCATCCCTAATCTCTTCAAGTGGTCCTCCATTTCGTGAAGAACGTTTGCAATTGACGGCTCTCCATCGAACGCGTCCGCATCGGATCGTAAAATAGACTCGCCTCGTGACGTGACTCGGGATGACGATATTGGACAACCTGAGCCCCCAGGCCTGGAAGGGGAGATGAAAATCTCTTCTTGCGGATTTGCTATCCTCTGGTCATGTCCGATGATCTGGTTTAATTGTCGCTGGATCTTGCTCAAGGCCCCCACGACATCTTCGGTCGGCTGTCTCATAGAAACCTGTGTGCAAGTTAGTGAGAACGACATCATATCCTGAGATTTTCAAAATATCCCATCTAAAGTTTTTTGAGTCGTGGTGACGGCGAGCCTCTTTATTGCGAACTACGCAGGTGAGTCCTTTGGCAGTACACGCATTGCACGGGTAGCCTCCTTCGCACTATGGATGAAAAAGGGGTTGAAAAATCAGTGACTTATGTTACAGCGGTTACGAATGGTAGCTCATCATACCTTTGTTTTTCTTCGCTGACATTGGATGCTGTTGGTAGTTTCAGGTTTGAGCTTGTGCGGGTAATTGAAGGAAATAAATAGCATGTATCCACGTACCATGCCTTGCAGACGTAGTTTCCACGCTTTGGACGCTTCCGCCGGGGCTCTTCGTCGCATGCTTGTTCGTGGCTGGGGTCTCGAGGGTGAACTAGTCCTCCGCGGCCGCTCGGTAGGCTAGAGGACTCCGGCAAGGGCGCTGCCCAAAACCGGGGGTTCATTGTTCAGTTGAAATGACGCCGTCTTCCCTTGTCAACAATTTTTGATTGTACGACGAACAAGAGGTTTTTGAGAGATGGGCTTCGAGATTGAAGAATGGCTGAGGTGACAATGGTGAGGGGAGTTTGAAATGACGAGCCAAGTCCAAGTCTTTCGCTACCCACTTCTTTCAAACAATTTCTGGCTATGTACAGGGCCGCTCAAAATCAGTTTCACTTGGGTTTTCTTTTTCAAAAAGTTCTCATAATTTTGGCTCCGCATTATGATTTACGATTGGGTGGGGGGCGGGGCGGGATCGACAGTCCTTCATCCTCTTGAGGAGCATTTTTGAAGTGGGGGTCACATGAACTGCACCCCGGTTGAGAGCTTCTACCCGCCCATTTGCTTTCCTCTCAGATTGTCTTCGTCGCTTTCCTCTACTTCCCTCGCAGCAAGTCACATAAGAATAGCCTCCAGCAATGGGAGGTAAACCATATACATCGAAAGGATGCGTGGACTGTAGAAGACGGAAAATCAAGGTAATTTGGTTTCCCCGAGCTCCCGACCTGACGTTAAATATTGAGCCAGTGCGATGAACAAAGACCCGAATGTGGCCGGTGTCTCAAATCCGGGATCAAATGCCAAGGATGGGAGATGTACCGCAATTTTGTCGGAGCCACTTCTATACTTGAAGCAAGAAAGCAGCAAAAAATGACCAATAGATCCGAGCCGATCAGGGGGGCGCGTGCTGACACGACACTGTCAAGCTCTGCGGCCCCACCAGACCCGAAACTGCCAATCGTTGTTCACTCTGCCCAGGCCATGCGTGCTCAAGTTTTCGCTTCCTTCATCCAGGATTACTCTGCGCCTGGATCCATATCGTTGAGCACTAACTTTGATGATTTCATATTTCGCAGTATCGGAAGTCTAGCACAGAAGAGCCATATAACTGAGAGAGTCTTGTCCGCAATATCCTGCCTTTTTCTAGGAAAGGCGAATCACAATACTACGATCTTCAACCATGGGCTATACCTGTATAACACGGTGATAAGAGAAGTATCGCATACGATATGTCAAGGCAGCTGTACCAATGACACTTTGTATGCCGTTTTTCTGTGCTACGAGATTGATGTATGGGCCCGTATCCACCTTGAAACTTTTCCTTTTCTCTAATACTCTCACCCAAGTGTTATATGAAGATTATACTTACTTTTCCTTTTCTCTTTTTAGCTAATTCATTCACCATATGGCTTGAACACCTACGGCAGTCATGTAGCAGGAATGAATAGCCTGCTTCAATCCTAAAAAGCATTAGATGACCCCATTATCAACACAATATACCATTACCAGCAAAAGCTACGAATAGTAAGCCAATCCCTTAATCTAGCCATTACCGAACTTGTGGTTTTCTCAGTCTTCTATTCAGGTTTTTTCGACAACTGGTACGAATTTGTCCAAATTAGAACGTGATTGTCTTATGGAGCCCAGAAATGGCGATCCATTACTTGAAATTCTCCAGACCACAGTGGCTATCGGAGACTTAAAGTCTTCAATCAATACAATTGACTCGAGCCATTCAAATCCAGTAGCCTATAAAGCTCTTTTGCAAAAAGGGTATAAGATACAGGCTACATTGATGGGACTATACCAAGATGGACGGCTTGGTATGTAAAGAGCCGTATCGATCGCCGGTGCAGCCTAGTATGGATGCGCGGGTCGCTCCCGAATCATTATTCGGGCTCGCATATGAGTTCTCATCACCCAACAATGCCTTTCTCTATGCCATGTTCTGGACCCATTTGATTCTCCTTCAGCCCTTAATCCGTCGCGCAAACTCTCTACTCCGACCACAAAGTGTCTCCACGACAGCAATAAAACCCTCCTCACCATACGGTAACCTGAACTCTGTTCATCCAGAAAGATATGCCGACAAAGTGGCTCGTGCAATGTCTTACTGTTTGCAAGACTGTATGAAGACATCATTCACCAAACTCGCGGCATTCGCTTTATGCATGATTTCGCTCAATTATGTCGACACGGGGAATCGCGAGAAGCACGCTTGGTGTCTTGAGGCCATCCGGAGCATAGCACATCGTGGATTTGATGTTTCCTTTCACCTGTCCAAGTTAATGGATGCTCAATGGGAACGCCGATGGGGAGTGGGGGATCCCAACCTTCGCGTATCTCTGCGCGAATATGATTTACGTGCTTGTGATGCGAATGCGGACCCTTTCGTTAATTCAAGAGGTGGGATTGAAGATGACTCCCCGGTTTCATTCATCGAGATATGTGACTAGAATTCAATCGGTTGGAAAGGTTGCAAGGTTTAGTGCATTTAAATCATTCCGATAACTCGATATATCTTTGCCTATCTCTAAATGTCGGAGTATGATATGAACGAGTCTATTTAACACAGAGCAATGCACGCATCCATCTTCAAACATCGCGTGGTGTTCTTGGACAACAAAATAGCAGGCTAGCGCTCCGCATTGTACCTTTATTTTACGTGTTCATTCGCGATTATTCTATTTGATCTAACCATTATCTTCTATAAATATATTGGTCGTAGTCCCAAGCACAGAGCTACAACAGGTAGTTTATGGGGCAGCTTGTACTCGACAGTCATCAGAAGGGTATGCCTGTTGTCATCCGATGCATACAAAACTGATCTGGTCGCAGGTTAGGTATACTTGTTAGATGAACCTCATCAGAACGAGTATGGCTGCTAAACTGGATTCCATCACCTAGGTTAATACAGCACATGCCCCTGGTATTTTCAAATGTTGCATTGCCATTCTAGACAATCATCCCAGTGTTCCGATCGACTTTGGCACAATTTCCCAATCGAGGCGGGTATCTTGCCAGAGGTTGAGCGAGATGGTATCTCAACTCTCAACTAACGACGAATGTAATCATGGCAGTACCTCGTGAAAGAGGTCTGTTGATTGCATTCTTCCGTCTGTAGATAAAGAGATCTGTAGCCTGGGTAGCTATTCTTAGCCATCGATCTCTTGGAAAAAGGATGTCCCATTTGCCCTAATTCCAAGAAAAATTCATTTGGCTCATATCTGACTATGCTGAATTTTTTGGTGTTTGTAAGGCCTGATGATATCTTAGGTGCCGACATGATGGCCGGTATCCCAGCCACTAAATATAGGCGGGATACCGTTGATCTCTGGGCCCTAGGTGGTGAACGCATGCACCATGCGCATACACCCCATGTCCTCAGTTCTCTTGAAATTTATCGTGCCCTGCCGATTACTAGCTTGCGCGGTTTAGTCCCTCTGCGTGTGAGAAATATTCTAGTAATAAATGTATTCATATGCCCTTGGCTTGAGCTTGTGTTGGGCAAAATCCCAGAAAATAGGACAATAATAGTGCCCAGTGCAGGCGTGCAACGACCATAATTTTTGAATGATGGAGGAAATAGTACTCCAGATGTCGTTCAGTAACCTTGGAATCCCTTCCAGCGTTCTTTGTGCGTTCGATGACTGCATTTTACGAGTAGCGTGTGGGGGCTATCGATGGGTATTCTGGATTCTAGCTGCCCATGGTACGGAATTGACTTTTTTCCATTATTTTGATTGAATTTAGATCACATGTAAAGTTTGCAAGAAACATTTTGTGTAGCTAAGCGCTTATCTTTTGCCTTGTGAAACTTGGATGGTTGATGTAGTCTGCCTTGTAAGCGCCTTGTGAAAGTACCAAGGACCGCCCCACCCCCAACATTCATTCCCTTCTTTGACTCTTCCTCATCTCTCATACCACAAACTTGAAAATTCACCCAATATCCACAGCTGCAATGATCAACATCTTGAGCTTAGATGACTACGATCGGCTCCTCCAACGGCCTGCTTAGCCACTACCTATCTTCTGAGTATGCCATGTACAAGGTATCCCGAAGGGTCTAAAAGGCTTATCCAGAGTCTACGAACAGGAGAAGATCCCAGCTGGTCTAGGAGATTGACCTTTTAACTCTCGCGATGGGAAATGGCCGCCCGCAAAACCTGAAGGATCACCATCAGCACTCCAAGCTCCTACCGAGGTTCAAACAAGCCCTCCAAATCGTTCGGTCCCCTTATGCCTTCTGCAACCAGCTCCCAGTCGATGGAAACAATCAACTCTAAGAGTCAACGGCATCTCGAGCCACCGGGGCACAGGAGATATAAAAGTTGAAATCATTGACAAAAATCGACATTTGAATGCTATAAGTATTACACATTGAGTCGAACCCTGTTGACAACTTGAATCAGTTCGCAGCTGCCTACATACTTGACTCGAGGACTACGGGTGCTTGTGGGTGTTCAGCATTCAACATTTGAATGTTTGAACTTGAAGTTCACGTTCCGAGTGAGACATCCACATCATGTGCACCTACTACAAGTGGCACCTACTGCAGTGAGCCTGATACATATTCAAAGAGTTCATTTAACCGTGACGTCTGCCAGTGGTCAACTTGAACTTGAATACGCAATTGCTACTACTACCAGTGCATTCAATGTTGATAAAGAACCAGCAGGTATGTCTTGAAATTTGGGTGAGCCCTAGTGATCAAACTCACATGTTCATATTGACAAGGGCTGCGAACAGCCTAACAACCTTGGAACATACCTTCATTGAGATAACACGCGTGCCAATAATGCAATTTGCACATGATGTCTAAAAAGGACCCATTATTCCACATCGGCCGGATGGTGTAGTTGGTTATCACGTATCGTTAACACGCAATATTGCCTGTTTATCCGATAAGGTCCTCGGATCGAGCCCGGGTCTGGTCACTTTCTTTTTGAATTTTTGGGTTCTCTGAATTGTTTCTGTATCAATTTGACCCAATTCTCTGCAACTCGGCCTCCGATGTGGTTGATTTTTTGTATGGTATCAAAATCTGTTGGTGTAGTTAGTTAGCCATATCGTTAGTACCTTTTCCTCCGCCGACATGCCCATAAAAGGTTTAGCGGTTTATCCGATGAGATCCTCGGATCGAGCCCGGATCTGGTCACTTACTTTTTTACATCTTTGAATATATGATATAATTTCTTTTTGTCCTTTTGAATTATTCTCGTTCACTTTTACCTGTTTTGTTCAATTTATGACATCCCAGTCTCCGATGTGGATGATTTTGTATTTTTCCAAGTCGGTATCATGCCAGTGCATCCAGATGTCATGATGATATTTACACTTTTTGATTGGCTTAAAATTCATATAATTTCTCTTCTCTACTTTCTCAAAGATAGCATTTAGATATAACCAGCAAATCATATCACAATCCAATGTTGACTCCTTTGAAAGAAATTTCCTGTGGTGAATCTAGTAAGACAGGTGAAAATGAAAACACAACAGGGGACAGTCAAGAAGCGGTAAGCCTATTCTAAATCCAGCCTACTATCGATAGGCCTGACCTTGGAGTTATGTATAGAAAGTGAAGCTCTCACGCCTCGATAAGGACAAGGAAGCTATATACAACTGTTTACGTTCCCAGGGATGGAGCCATCAACAGTGTAGGGTCTATTTCGATAATGTTGGTGGTATGCAAGAGGCAATCCATGACATTTTCACATTGCAAGGCTGGAGTGAAAGCCAACTGCTAGTTTTTCATGATCGATGCAAGACTGAACTACCAGAAAATCTTCCACCACCAGCGGAAGGTGGTCACGAAATGGCGATAAGACTCATGGAAGAAATGGACCGGAGAAGGGGTATTGGCTGGAAACTACGTCGGGCTTGGCTTGAACAACTAGGTCTACCTGCAGAGGAAGCTGATTACAATCCGCCTATTAAGGATCCACCTATTGGAATCCTTTTACCTGGACCGGACGAGCTTTGCTGAAATTTCGCATGTGAAGTTCCCCGGGACTTAATATCGCCTAAAGGAGCGTGCTAGAAATACCAAAAAAAAAAAAATATTGAAATTGAAAAGAGGGGGTTTCAGTTACCGTATGGTTATCACGTATCGTTAACACGAAAACATTGCCCAGGTGCCTGTTTACCCGATAAGGTCCTCGTATCGACCCCAGGTCTGGTCACAACATACCGTTCCAAGGTTTACTTTTTTTGCCTTATCAAGTTTGAATCTCTTATCTGTTTTACTTCACTTAGTAATTGTTCTAGCCAACCACAACCTCAAGACTGAGAGTCCAAACATTTGTCTCTGATGCCGAGCTGATTACCGCCATGGAGGAAATTGTTGAGACTGGACAAGACTCAGGCCATCGCGAGATTGTCTTCAATATCTTGAAAGCAGAGGTTGCTTCTTCCTTCGAGGAGCTTTCTGATGACGATCTACATTGCGGGAAGTACGAGAGAGATGCGAACGAGTATCAGACCGAGATGCTTCAGGACGTGATTGATCAGATATGGCAATCCCTTGAGATCTTGTGCTCAAACACTGATTTGGAGGATCTTAATTTGCCATACTTCGACTCCAAAGAGAAGCAGAATGCACTGAAATTCTCGATGGCTGACAAGACTTTCAACAAGAAGTTTCTGAGCGGATTCGTTCGTCGTCAATGGGATGAGCTAATGAAGGAAAAGAAGAGAAAGAAAAGGCTAATAGAAAAGGACGTGCAGGAAATCCTCAGGGCTGAGATCTCTGCTTCCTTCGAAGGCCTTGTTGAGGAGGATTTGTATTCCGGAGCAGATTACGAGCGATATGCGACCGTTGACCAGCGCGAAATGTTGCAAGAAACGGTCAACTTGATCTGGCAGTCTCTTGAAATCCTGTGCTCGACCACTCTTCTGCACGATCTCAATTTGCCATACTTCAACTCCAAAGAGAAGCAAGATGCGTTGAAGTCGTCCATGAATGATAATACAATCAACAAGGTTTTTCTCAACAAGCTTGTTCGTCACCAGTGGAATGAAACCCTTAGCAGAAAGGACACTGGCATAAATGAGGAAAAGCTGGCACGAAAGAACCGTCGATCACAAAAAGGACGAGCCGCCACATTGCTACTTCGTGAAAGGAGGTTTAGTCTGCCTGTTATCACCAAAACAGTGGTTACGGACGAAGATGTTAGTGCAATGAACTAAACTTTCCAGGAGGTTATCCGGCGCCGTCTAACATGTTCTCCAGCTGGATCCGCACATCGTGGTATTTCCTTCCATTTCTAACATTCTTGATGAGCTAGTCGACAAGCTCAACGATCCCTCCTTCAAGGCGCATAAGTTGAAAAACTTACCCAAGGAACTACGTGCATTTGGGTCCCTCCAATCGTTTGAAGATCGAGTGATGAAAAGTATAGTTCCAGAAATATGCGACCTACAAGAGCAGACGGTTACCCGAGAACTGTGAGTTGTTTACTGAAACTTGAATTTGGATTACCAATTTGAACCTTGAAAGCTATACTAACATTTTAGATATAGTCTAGATAACATATTTTCCAGACAAAGACCTTTGTGCGATTGGCCCCAGGCTGGGGGCTATTTGCTCTATGTGACCTCAACAAGGTATGATCAATACTGGAGACCTTACGTTGGACAGAGCTTTAGACTCGCCCACCGAATTCAAGAGCATGTCAGAGCGGCAATCAAGGGAAAAACTGATAAACTGTGCTACTGGATCCTGTCCAAAGGATCGCGTGAGCTCAATTTTATCAGACTTTGGGAGCTTAGCAAGGAGGATGGAGATTCTTTCGGAATGATTCAATCATTGAATAGCATACTGGAAACACTGTTCTGTCTCTGCTTTGAGTCTCTACCTTCGCCTGTCCTTCAACGTTTTCTTGGCCCTAAAGATTTCTCACTCCGGGCTCTGAATGTCGTCCCACCACTTCTTCAGGATCTGAGATTATCCCTCGAGGAGCGACACATGTTTCGGTCATGGCTTGAGTATTCCTCTAGCACCGAGTCAATAAACTTTGCTCGATCTCGAGAAACTCAAGTAAAAGATCGAAAGCCGTCTGCATTCCAGCCTGCCACGGCTACATTCAGCTACCAGGACATCAACGAGAGTTTCATGAGGGCCATGCCGACAGACCTCTCTATACTGGAAGACAATGGAAAAGCCAGCATTCAACCATTGGATGCTTCACAGCAAATTCCTAGTCTCAGTAGCTTACAGTGCCTTGTCAAAGATGTCCTCCAAAAGAGATATATTCCAGAAGATCAATGGGGAGTTCCTTGTGGCTCCACAAAGGCTAGAATTGGGTTCGTTCTTGATTGTGATGCCTTTGCTCCTCAAGACACTAGTACAACCCATCCCCTTCCAGCACAATTTCCGAAAGTGCTATCTTTGATCGGATTCAACGAGGAGAACTGTTTGATCTGGCCATTTGACTTCAAGCTTCCATTCATCCCACGAAAATTGAATCCCTCTTTATTTGAGGATACGATCCTCAGAGATGTTAACCGCCAGATAATCGATTCATCAGCACTGCAACTGATTGTCCTTTGTGGCCCTGGTGCGGAGCAAATGACGATATTGCCTCCTTTCCAAATGATTCAACTGAAGATCAGGAAGATGTCGTTTGATATGTTCTTGGAGACCAGGCAATCTACAGTCCGACGAGTGTACCTTAGACTCACGGCTCCTTTGTCAGCCATATACACACAACATTGGCGGAAGTCTGTCAAAGTATCGCTTTCAATAAAGATCGCTGCATGTCTAACTGGCACCCAAAATATCTCACCGCATTACTTCAGAACGAAGTTGGCCTTAGCTACGTTAGTGAGTGCCCGTTTGGATGAACAGGTTGGAGTTTGTGAAATGACAGAGGATTCAATACCTGAGAGCATCTGGGCATGGTTGTACACCCATGGATTTAGGCCAACTGACATACCGATCCTTACAAAACTTGCTGGCGGGAGTGTCTCGCGTGGGCTTCTTCTTGTGATGGTTACGGCGCCCTATCGGCCCGAGGGAGACAAACCCAAAAACCCCATTCCAAGATGTGTTCCGAAGGTTGACCAGCCTCGTTTCAACGAATCTTTCACCAAATCGCAGCTTGAACAAGCGAGGATGATGCATACGCAGAGAATAAATGTTTACAAAGCAAAGACGGTCGACTGTCAGCCAGCGGAAGATTTTCTGGAGACAAAGGATGTATCTCCGGATCTCCAAGCAGTGACAGTATCTCTTGATACTCTAGTCACTGATTCATCTGGAGGCATAAGCGATTTTCTTATGAAACCTGAGTCATCAACGAGTGTTAGATCCAAGTATAAAGCCACACGTGATACCGTACCAGCAAGCGAAAGGGGAAAGGGCTTAATCTGCTGTTGGTGTGAAGGGCCCACTTACCATGAGACATCATACTCCTGCTGGAATTCACTTTTCGTGGGCTCAATCTGCCAACATTGTTGCATGTCATATCACAACTCACACCCGCTAAGGAAGTCAAAGTCCTTACCAATACCCAAATGTCGCGTTCTGCAATTCGAAATTCCTTGCGGTTTTTGTGGGTTACAAGTTGGCCCCGATTGGAAGTTTATGCAAAGTGAATGCCTGCCAGCTTGTAGCGTGGATTGTCGCAAGAATATCAAGGACAAAATTGTTGGGGTTCGGCGACAATCCATTGCCCAGGAGAGAAAAGCGGTCATTCAGGAGAGTTGGGTCAGGTGGCAGGAGCAGATGCCCATCAAACTCCGTACCACTGCATCTCTCAGGAAATATTTCAAAGAAATGTTCGGCTTGGACACAACGGTGGAGGGCCTGATGAGGGACAGAGGGAATGCTGTTAGGTAGAGATAGCCATTCAAATGTTAAACAACTCGATCGATTCTTATTTTCGTCTCATTGTACGAGTACTGTGTTGAGAATGCACAACTTCAAGGTTGCAGAAATCAGGGGTTTCTTTTTCCTGTCTTGATCCAGCGTAATAAGCAGAAAAAGGTTGGGTGAAAAAAAGATGGATGGGGAAAAAGAAAAAAAAAAGGACACCGGACCGGGGGGTCGAACCCCGAACCTTAAGATTATCTTCTAGATGGCGAACCATTTAACTGGAGGGTTTATTAGTAATATGCTCAGAATTTTTTGAGACATTCAAGGTCTACTCACAAGTCTCACGCGCTAACCAATTGTGCCAGCCCGGTGGCGTTGCAATCAGCCGCCCCAGATTGGTTTATAACCGGCCTACGCCAAGTTCGCATACAACAAAACGTCACGCATTGCTCTGATTGACATTGCACTCCTATATATTATAGTCCGATTTTTTTTTTTCTCTTTTTGAAGTGGACAGATAAACTTAAAATCATAATATTTTCCTTATTGTCATGTGCCAACCTTGGAGATTATGAGACCCTCGATGGTTGCATTCCTAATGAGAGAAACTAAGACGACATAGCCCATTGAAATATTAATGCTGGATCGACTCGCGGACGGCACTCACGTTCCGCACTTCAAGTGTAGTAGGCGAAATGCAACCTTGGAACACTGCCATACTAGGGGTTTGAAATGGAATTTGGGTGCTTACAGGGATTCTTGCTTTTTTAGCGTAGTCTTGGGAGTAATTGGGCGTTAAGTTGTGCTGTGTTCAGCTATGATTGACATGGATTAAGTGGGGGCTAAGCGTGATTGATTCAAGTTCAACAAAGAGATATGCGAATCGCCCCCAAAAACCTGCATCGTGGCTTGCATGTTGTAGCTATTGTGCGGGGGATAGTTGGAATGACAAATTTCTCCTGCTTAAGTGAATCTTGCGTCAAAGAGTGATGTCCCCCTTGAAACATCCTATCATTTTCGTTCTTTCATAACCCGTCCGTCTTAAGTTCACTTTTCGCGCTCGAGGTATCCGAAGCTCGACTCTTTGAATACAATTGTTTCTCTTTTTCCTGGTCAGCAATAATGATCCTTCACTTGATTGGTCTTTTGGCCTTGGGCTATCTGGCCTGGAGCCTGATCACCTTAGAGCTGAACTACCGCCGAGCATCCGCGATGGGCATTCCCTTGGTGCGCATCCCGGTGGATGGGAATAATGTTCTCTGGGCGACTATTGAGACTCCCCTGTGGAAAATACTGGACCGACTTCCCGTGAATTGGGGTGCCTTTGGACGTTATTCTCGTCGCGGTTGGTCGCGGTTGGTCTTTTGCGGATAACGGTGACTCTCATCGACGACATGGTCCAATCTGGGCATTGGTCACCCCTCTCGGCATTTATCTCCATGTCGCTGATCCTGCAGCCGTCAAGCAACTATTTCAGCGGCGAGAAGACTTCCTTCGCCCAGTTGAAGAGTACAGTACGCTTTGTTTTTTTCTATGAAGACTTGTTCTAAAGTTTAACTTGAAGGAGACTAATGCTTGCTTTACTCAATTATAGAGGTCCTAGAAGTATACGGTCCATGTATCTCAACTGTCACTCTGGCAGAATGGCACCGCCACCGAAAAGTACTTGCTCCTGCATTCAATGAAAAGATCATGTCCTTTGTTTGGGATGAGAGTATTGAGCAGACAAACCAGCTACTGGAGGCTTGGACCGGGCAACGGATTGAGAGTGTTGCCAAAGATACTCGAAGCCTTTCTTTGAACGTCCTTGCGGCTACCGGATTCCGCAAGTCATACCCATTCCAAAGTGCAAACGTGAACGATCCGCATGTTAAGGAGATCGATGAATCAAGCAGCTATCGTAATGCTCTACAGACAATACTTGATAACAGCATCTTATTGATGATCATGCCACGGAAGCTGTTGAATCTATCATTCTCCCCCAGTTCCTGGAAGACCCTTGGACAGGCCGCAGATAGATTCAAACTTCATATGGTTCACATGCTTGATGAAGAGACTAGGGCGTTGAATCATGGAGTGACTGGCTCCGGTGGCATTATGACATCGTTTGTACGCGCCTTGGATCTCAACCGGGCAGATGTGATGTCTCCCAATGGATAGATTGAGTCTGGGCGCTCGCAATCCAAGGGCCTTAGCGTGGATGAGATTTTCGGAAACATCTATGCTGTCAATTTTGCGGGTCATGATACGACAGCCAACACGCTTGGTTTTACAATGTATCTTCTAGCAGCCTATCCTGATATTCAGGAATGGGTGTCAGAAGAGCTTCAGTCTATTCCAGCCATTTCTGGCAATTACAACGAAGCCTTCCCCCGGCTTAGTCGCTGTAAGGCAGTTCTGGTATGTCATTCCCTTGCTATCGAATATCTATCTGATATCTGACCTTTCTAGCTGGAGACTCTGCGTTTGTTCCCCCCGATCCCATCCCTACCCAAGTGCACAAGGAAAAAGCCCCAGACCCTACAAATCCAAGGAAAGACAATCGTCATTCCCTCGAATGTCGGCGTCAATCCAAGTCTTCGCGCTATACAGGTAGATCCCCAATACTGGGAGGATCCGTTTGTCTGGAGGCCCTCGCGCTGGATAGAGCCATCGTCATCGGAGGGCTCGGGAATTGGCCATGAGACAATCATTACCCCAATTCCTGGCACGTACTTCCCTTGGTCGGATGGGCCGCAAAATTGTCCGGGTGTGAAATTTTCTCAGGTGGAATTTGTGGCAGTCATAGGTATGCTACTGAAGGATCATCTGGTCCATGCTATCGCAGACCCTGGAGAAACACCCGAACAGTTACACAGCAGAATTTGGGATGCATTGAACGATGTGGATATGGTGTTGCTACTGCGAATGAAGGAATCTAACCGAGTGCGCTTGCGCTGCGAAAGGTTATAGATGGACATCTGGATATTCATGTCACGGATAACACCAAGTTGTTGATTTATTCTACCCGGAGCTCCGATTTGAAGATTCAAACTGCAACAGCTTCAACCTCAAATTGTTAACATTCAAATGTTATTTTGTAGTCAACTGGTACAGCACTTGAGAAAATTGGCGTATTCCCGACCAGTTGACTTCTTATGATTTAACATGCCATTCCGAATCTACCCTTATCTTCACTGCATCTCCCCAACACCTTGGAAATTTAATCCTAGGGGGTCGAGGGTCCCCTAAAATCGCAACCCTACCGCCCGTGGGCCCAACAATACACCGAGATGCGACGATCGATGCTTACAAGATCGGCTTGTTCCTGGCGATCTTGCCCAAAAGAGACCTTTGCTCCAGATGTCCCCACAGAGAACTCTTCTTGGGATTCGCCTATTACCAGCGAAAACTTTCCGTGAACCGTATTATTGGAACGCCTTCTCTTGGCCTTTGTGAGTAATCGCAGCTGAATCGCCAACCCTGAGCTCCATATCACCGATAAAGTATGAGATCGTCGACCGATCCCACGCGAACTCACGGAAAAATTACCTACGATGAACCGAAATCCTAATAAGCCAAGAGGCTCCCGCGTCAAACGACCTGGTTTTTTTCTTTTGATAGGGGCTT
This sequence comes from Penicillium sclerotiorum, assembly GCA_911649655.1. Classification (NCBI taxonomy): domain Eukaryota; kingdom Fungi; phylum Ascomycota; class Eurotiomycetes; order Eurotiales; family Aspergillaceae; genus Penicillium; species Penicillium sclerotiorum. The sequence continues at coordinate 2,788,033 of CAJVRJ010000005.1, read as the reverse complement.
TCAATCATTACTCTCGTTTTCCCGTCCTTCTTTTCCATTCAGTCGTTCTTTAACATTCGAATATAGTCACTCTTTTGAAGACCCTTGAACATGGCCCCACTTTGGTCATGGCTGGGGGCGCTCCTGGCTCTTCCCCTTGCTTTAGCCGGCAAGTCCGGAGACGCGGTGCCCAAATCCTACATTGTTGAATTCAGTGGATCTCAAATCGTGAGTTCTTTCAATATTCATCATATCGCGCTATTTTGGAATGTGAATCACTGACATCGACATAGTCCACTGCCGGGTTCATCTCGGCTCTTGCCCACAACGGCATTCCCGTCACCCTCAACCATGACCTCTCATTCTCTCTTTTTCACGGAGGATCCTTCACCCTCGATGATACCCAAGATGAGGCCTCCACTGTCAAGAAGATTGCTTCTTTCCCCATTGTGAAGAGCATTTCTCCGGTTCGCGAAGTTCAAACCCCCAAGCGATCTGTCTCCACTGCTCGCGACGCAACAGATGTAGCCCGTACTCATACTCTCCGCCGTCGTGGTATGGACTACCCAATTGGCTCAAACGATGTGCCCCACCATATGACCGGTGTTGACAAGTTGCGTCAGGAGGGTCTGCTGGGTAGTGGTATTCGTGTGGCTGTTGTGGATAGTGGTGTCGACTACGAGCACCCTGCCCTTGGTGGGTGCTATGGAAAGGGATGTTTGATTTCTTTCGGGTACAACTTGGTTGACGACACCAATGACCCGTATGATGATTGTGATGGCCACGGAACCCACGTTTCTGGTCTGATCGCGGCGCAGAACAACGCTTACAACTTCACTGGTGTTGCGCCCAATGTAACCCTTGGACACTACAAAGTTACCAAGTGCCACAGCGGTAGTACGACCGATATGATCATGAAGGCGTTTCAGATGGCATATGAAGACAATGCCAATGTCATCACTGCCTCCATCGGCGCCTACAGCGGTTGGTCAGAGGAGCCCTGGGGTGTTCTTATCCAGCGCATTACTAGCGCCGGCGTTGTTTGCATGGTTGCCGCTGGAAATGACGGCGAGGGAGGTATGTTTTATGCTTCTGACGGTGCTGATGGAAAGGGTGCTACTGGTGTCGGAGCTGTCAACAACTTGATGGCACCAATGGTTTTGACCAAGGCAAGCTACTCAAGCAAGTACGGCACTAAGCAGTTTGGTTGGACAATCTCTGGAGAGCACGACTTTGTCAATGGAACATACGAGCTCTACCCTTTGAGCTTGGACACTTCCGTTGAAGCCGATGGCTGCGAGGCTCTTCCTTCCACTACCCCTGACCTGTCAAAGAAGCTTGTTCTCATCCGCCGCGGTGGCTGTTCATTCGCGAACAAGGCTGACAACGCCGTCAAATCCGGTGCTAAGAACATTCTTTTCTACAACAACGGACCTGGGACCGATGCCTTCGATTTTGCCAACTCAAAGATTGTTGGCATGGGAATGGTTCCTACCAGTACTGGTGAGGATTGGGTCAAGCTCGCTGCACATAACGCCTCCGTTCACCTGCACATGGTGGCAAAGAGCTCTGCCTCCTCTTTCTTTCAGACTGAGGTCAACAAGGTGGCTGGTGGCTATGTGAGTGACTTCTCCCAGTGGGGACCCACAAATGAGCTTGCCAACCTTCCTCATGTCCTCGCCCCTGGTGGCTTCATGCTGTCAACTTGGCCTCTTGCTCTCGGTGGATTTGCTGTTGACTCTGGTACCTCTATGGCTACCCCCTACTTTGCTGGTTGCGTTGCTCTGCTTCTCGAGGCTCGCGGAAAGCTCCCGGTCAACACTGTCCGGTCTCTTTTTGCGACCAACTCCAAGCCCAAGCAGTTCAACGACGGTGCCACTACATTTCCTTGGTTAACTTCTGTTGCCCAGCAGGGTGCTGGTCTAATTAACGCCTACAATGCCGTGCACTCTGATGTCGTGCTCAACGTTACCAGTCTGAGCTTCAACGACACCCAGTTCATCGCACCTGTCTCATTCAGCCTCAACAACACTGGCTCTAAGGTTGCAGTTTACAACATTAGCCAGGTCAGCAGTGGCACTGTCTACACTCTTGCTAACGATGGTACCACAATCCCCGTACTGTTTGACTCTGGCGACTTCATGGAGACTGTCAACAACTCTGCGACCCTCAGGTTCAGCTCCACCCGCGTCACTGTCCTGCCAGGCCAAAGCGCCGTTGTCAAGGTCCTGGCCCAGCCTCCCCACGGCCTTAACGCGAGCCGTATCCCCATCTACAGTGGTTTCGTTACTCTTAACGGCACCAACGGAGACTCCTTCTCCATCCCCTACCTGGGTGCCGCGAACGCCATGCGCAACGTCACAATCCTCGACACCAAGCACGGCGAGAACTACCTCATGTCCAGCGAAGGCACCCAGCATGTCCAGACTGGTCAACTGTTCACATTCCCCAACCCCAACGCTACCGATTCGTCCAACGCTACCTATCCCATCTTTGACCTGCGTCTTTCCATGGGAACTAGCCTTCTCCAAGCTGAGGTCAAGTCCATGAACGGATCTATCCTTGGATCTCTGCCTTACTACCCTGCGCGTTACCAGAGCCGCGCGGCCAATGGCGCTAGACAGATTTCTTGGGAGGGCCAGCTTGCCGATGGAAGCTACGTTCCTGCGGGTGTCTACTCTCTTCGTGTGCGCGCTCTGAAGATCTTCGGAAACGTGCAGAAGGACTCGGACTACGATGTTGTCGAGACCCCTAAGTTCCGTATTCGTTACACCGAGGCCTAGGCAAATGCTTCGGGAATTCATGTGTGTTGTGGAATTTTGTGAGCATGTCACGGTCCACATATGCACTTCTTTCATGTACATCCATTTTTCCTTCCATATGTACACAATCCAGATATAGAACCTCTGGCAATAATTTAATTCAACATCATCATGCACATGCCCAGGTGCCAGTGTGCTAACGATGGATGATAGAACATGATTCGAACTCTTCCACGAAGTATATATTCTCACGCGGGCGAGTGAACATTCAAATGTTGAATTGATTCAACTTAAAGAACATCAGGCTGGGAACTCCATACTAGTACATACTAGTACCTACATGTAGTACCCAAGATTCTTCACGTGCCCAGGTGCACGTGCGATTGTTCAACATAAAGACCTCTTCCATGCCAGTGTACATACTAGTATGCATTTCTGTAGTAGCACTAACTAGCCGGGTATCGATCGATCCAAATGTTCAAATGTTGTTGTGGTATTTTCCTGGGCGTAGCCACTCATAATGGCATAATCGGAGCCCGACGTCTATCCAATGGTCTTGTAGTTTAGCTGGTTATGACGGAGGATTCTGATATCGAGTATCGACTTCCTTAGACCCCGGTTCGAATCCGGGCAGGACCTTGATTTTTTCCCATTTTCATCAGTAGTTCTTTTTTCTCTCTTAATGGCGAATGTGGCGTCTGGTTCGCTTAGTTGTGACTCGGACCCACCTGTCGGCTGCTTCATCCAAACATTGGAAGCCGATTGTATAGAAAAAGTCAATAAACTAGGTATAAGAATATTAAATGAGTTACAATTGATACAAAAGGAATTGATTAAGGGTACTGTGCTAGTAAACCTGACCTTTGAGTCGAAATCCAATTTACATGATAGTACATTATGGTACCAAGTATGAACCCTTGGAAGAAAACCCTTGGTATCCACTCACGGAAAATCCACAGCGAGGCAAAAATTGAACATTGAAGGGCGAAAGCACGAAAAAAAGGTCCTGCCCGGATTCGAACCGGGGTCTAAGGAAGTTGATACTCGATATCAGAATCCTCCGTCATAACCAGCTAAACTACAAGACCTTCATGAAGGGTAATTGGAGCGGGTTTTGATCAAGTCCTTGCTGCCAATCCCACACTTTCAATTCCTGATATGCGGATACCTGGGTAGTGAAAAAGCTGTCTCGCGCGTTCAAATGTTTAATGTAATTCTAAGCACTATATAATTTTTAGCAGAAAAACCATAGGTATCCTATCGATCAGCGTTGAATATCAATAACATTTGAAAGGAACAACCTGTGATACTACTATTGACACATTTTAGGCATACTGAATATACTCTGCTTTCTCAGTTACAAGACTTAATACAGATGGCTCAATTAAACCCAAGAGAGCCAAATACATCACTCGTTACACTACGCTTTCATTAGCTTGTGAGGTAATATAGGCAAATCCTGGCCACGCCGCTCATAGCCTGGTCTTGTAGTTTAGCTGGTTATGACGGAGGATTCTGATTGAGACATCAACTTCCTTAGACCCCGGTTCGAATCCGGGCAGGACCTTCTTTTTGCAGTTTATTTTTTCCATCGCCTCTATTGCAAGAACATGGATCTCCAGTGTTGGCTTTAGGGTTGATAAGTCGAAATTAATGGAGAAGAAACAAGACAAAAACCAATCTGGACTTTTCCGTGCAATTAGGAACTGTATATAATGCAAAGTCTTAACTAGACTTTACTAGGTATCAATCTATGAATACAAAAGAGATAGTCAAACGCTTTCAGCTTCACATCAACTAAAAGTGAGGCGCATTAAGGACCAGACCCATCAAACATCCAGCAATGGTTCCAGCAATAGGGATAGTCATGATCCAAGCCAGGAGCAACAGACCCACACGCTGGAAGTTGACTGCCTTGAGGGTTCCGTTGCAGAGACCGACACCCACGGTAGCTCCAGTGATACACATGGAGGTTGAGACGGGGAGGGAGTACTGCGAGAAAACCAGGACGGTAAGGGCGGCGCCCATCTCCATGGAAGAACCACGGCTGGGAGAGTGGTAGGTGATCTTGTTACCCATAACTAGTAAAGGTTAGTATGTTTTTGTGTGTTTGGGGTACAATTCGTAACGAACCTTTCATGATGTTGTAGCCGTAGGTAATCAGACCACATGAAATGCACAGAGCCAGAACGGCGAGTTGCCACACTGGGACGGCGGCTTTGGCGGCGGCAGGGTCACCGGTGGACCAAGCGGCGTAGATAGCGGCCCAGGGACCGACGGAGTTACCGATGTCGTTGGCGCCGTGGGCGAAGGAGGCTGTGCAGGCAGTCAAGACCTGGACGAAGGAGTAGGTGTGCTCGACCTCGTTGGGGTATTTCTCAGCAGCATCGTAGACACGCTTCATACGCTCGCCCTCGGGTGTACCGGCGATACCGCTCTGGGCAGTGTGGATGTCGTAGTGGGCACCGTAGAGAAGACCGCAGACGATCATAGGGGGAATACGCTTGATGAGAGTGAACATGTTGCGGATCTCGTAGATCTCGCCAGCGCCCATGGGGTTATCGCGCAGGAAGCGCATAGCCCAGCCAAGGGGACCACGGCCCTGCAGGAGCTTGGCGCGGTGCTTAGCCTCGGACTGGGCCATGATCTCCTTGTAGCTGAGCTGGTTGGATTCCACGGCAACGATGCTCTTCTCGTGGGCATCGGCTGGGGTAGTCGAGGTCTTCGCATCCTTGTCGACTGAGCCCTGGTGGGACAGGTTGTCGTCTTCGTACTCATCCTGAACAACGGCGTAGTTGGGGACTTTGGCGGTCTCGGCATCGGTGGGGGTAGGACGGTTAAGGAGCAAGGGGCCCATGACGACCATGTACCACTTGACGGATTGATCCTTCTTGATAACGCGAGCGTGGATGAAAGGCACAAAGAATAGGATCGAAAGAATGCAGACACCGCCACCAGTGCCCATGGTCACGGCAGCGATATACCAGCCAGGCTTCTTGCTCAGACCCAGGTTGGGCGAGCCCTTGTAGACGATGGAAAGAGTACAGATGGTAGCAGCGATGAGGAACCAGAGAGGTGAGGTGTATACGGCCCATGGGACTGGGTTGCGGCGCATGTGCACGACGACCTTGATCAACATGAAGATAATGGCGGCGAATCCTCCGGAGATGATAGGTGCCATTCCCAGACCAGCGAAGATAGCGCCCAATCCCTTTCCGTTGTGCCATCCCCATTGGACCTGAGAGGCGCCGACAGTTGCAACACCGACACCAGCCACGGCCGAGATGAGCGAGTAGGTGGAGGAGACGTGGGCTGAGTGACGAGTGCACCACATAACCCAGGACGAAGCGGCGGCGAGCGCACAGGTAAAGGCAAGCATCTGGACGCCGGCGTTGTCTCTGAAAGCCTCATTGGGAATGATACCGTTCTTGATGGTTTCGGCGGTACGGGCTCCGACGGTGACAGCGCCTAGAAACTCGAAGATGGTGCCGAGGACCATGGCCTGTCTGTATGAGATAGATCGAGAGGAGACACTGGTTGCCCAGGAGTTCGCCACATCGTCTTCAACTAATTAGTACATATCACTCACACCAAGACTGGCTCTTGTGAGGGAGAGAGAGAACTCACTTGCACCGTTGTTGTAGGCATCCAGCATCGCAAATAGCGTGCCGATAGCGAAGATGTAGTCATACTGATGGAGATACATCTTGACGTGCCAAGGAGGCTCTGAAGAGGCTCTTTTGAAATAAAAGACTTAATTGACGCAAAGCAGTAAAACAAGCAGTGCGATTTCAGACGCCTTTTATATACAAAGTTCCCACCTGTGCAGGAAAGGTCAACACGCACATGTGCACGTTGCCACTTCGGCTACCAGCTCCCCTCCAACGACTCGTGTTCCTACATAGCAATCGGGCAACGCCTGTACACCATCCATTTCCGTCAATTTACGACACACGTGCGGCATCGACTCGCAATTTAGACCTTCTTGCCTGCGACCAGGGTCGACTTGGCGAGTATTTAGTGTCGAGGTCAGGCCTTGGTGGCTGTTCTGGGCACCGGGTCATTTTCATGGTTCCTGTCCAGCGAGCACGCAATCATCGAGTAGCCAAGATGGGAAGAAAGTATAAGGAACTGGATTGTCCATAGATGTTTGGTGTCAGGTTAAATTGGGGAGCTTGGCGAGGACTTGGCAATGCTGGGCTCATCGGGGTTTTTATAATTTTTTATACTTGGGACGCGATCTCTATTCGCTCCCGATTGGTTCCCGTTCTGCCCTGTCTTTGGCGGAGCTTGGCGGGCTTCGGCGGGAGCGACGGGAGCCTGGGACCCTCCCTATGAGCTTGCCGGATGCCCCCACGTGGGTACTGGAGCTTACCTTACTTCTCCTTGGCATGAAGCCTCCCAAGACCTTCTAGCCCAAAATCATCTCATATATACTTAGTACTACCTAAGATGCGCGCCACCTGCATGGATAATGCGAGGAATGTCACAGCTCGTCGATGATTCGTTCAATTAAATTATCAATACGGAGTAAAAAATCTAAACAGTCACCTTCAATTGCGCTCCATTGCTTCTCGAACCCTTCTACCAAGCCACGTGGGCGGTTGCGTCGGTTGCTCTTGATGGTCCGATGGAGAAAAAGTGGAAGCACCTGGGTAGTCTCGTGCTCATTAATTCGGTAGGATCTCAATTGGACCCTCCCATCGCTTCTCTTCGCTCTTGCCTGCTACGGTAATGGTGAAGTCCAAGCGAAGGGAATTGGTGTGTCGCGTACATCGCGCTTTCATGTCGGGAACAATGGGCACGCCTTTCCGAAGCGACGTCCTTCCGGCCATAAGACCATTGGAGTGGAGAGTAAGCTGAAGCAAATCGCCAATATCCAGGGGTTCTTCCTTTTCCGCATGAGGAATTCGCATCAGCCCGGAAGATGCCATGTTTTTGAACGCCTCGTCCAACCCCAATTTATAACTGGAGTTGATATACCTTGAATAATAGGGGTATAATTCGGAATCCCGACTTATTTCTTGCCCTTTGATATAAGTGCTACCCAGCAAGGTCATCTTCACGGAGCTAAGGGCGACCTCCGGTGGCGTTTCGCGGACTGCGTCGCTAGTCTTGTCCAGAAGAATCAATCGAAATCTGAGCGGGATAGGTTCCGGATTATTTAGCTGGATGCGTTTCGGCAACGACACGTCGACTTCGTAATGGAGCTCTGGCACCATGTTCACGTTCTGAGAACTTGAAGACCTGAAGAATGCAAGTCTCTTTGGCTGGATTGGTTGACTGCCTTGTTCCATCCCAACCGGAGAGAGCAACTGGTGACTTTGCACCATACCTGTCACTGCGCCCTTTTGATAACCGAATCCTTCAAATGGGGCCGCCGGGGGTTTGAGCTGAATTTTTAATGTTGCGCTGTGTTTCTTTGGCAAACCTCCTAGGGTATACCGAATCTCAGAATCAATGTAATACTGAGCCCAGCATGAATTCGGTCCATAGACGCGAAATGTTCGCGGCAACGCGAGATTCTCAGCCTCGTACCCTGGTGGCTGATCGTCGTTGCTTTGATATGTTTCACCATCCGTCCACGCAGACCATGGTAATTTCAGCTCGAACGGACAGGACCAAACATCTTCATTCGGATTAATATGTAGCGGTCCGCGGAAGATCACATCCAATCTTGGGTCCAACAGTTCTCTACTAAAGCCGGGTGCAATCACTTGCCCTCTAAGAGCGAGCCAGACGCTTGCCTCGGGTGTAACTAGGCGGGAGCGTCGTACGATGGTACCAATCACAGTATCCCCGGTAGTAAATGTCCAGTCTGGCGGTGCAGCGAGATGAATATCCAAGTCGTCATTGCCTGAATGAAGAAAGGCCATGGTGGACCCTCGAGCGGAGATGTGTGAAATGTTGACTTTGTCGCACAAATTTTCTTTTTTTTGCTGGAGTTCTAATTTGATGGGCGTGTATAAAACTCACGAGGCGCCTTCGCTTTGAGCCTTGATAGACCTCGGGAATGAAGTAGGGAAGTGGTGAAAATTGTTCGGTGGGGGCCCTGCTTCATAACCCCACGCCGGAAGTACGCTACTCGCCGTCAGGTGGAGATAACACCACTCTTTATTTGCCACCCTGCTCGTTGCTATTTACGTACTTCACATGGCATATGCCAACAGCTCTTGCACATCGGTATCCCAAAACCACGCCGCAATACCCATGGCACTCAGGGTCATGACCAGAGCCTGAGTAAAGTTCACCCCATTGTTATCCAACCAGTCATGTCCAACGGCCATCTGGCGGCTCGGCTGGCCCTGAGCCGGCACACTGCTAGATTTCGCAGTACGACCGCCGCGCTGAGTGGCCCCATCTCCAGTCGCATCGATCCCAGTTGACTCCCCAGAACTCTTAACGGGTTCCTCGGAACGGGGTGTAATCAGAACACTCCGGCCATTCGTTCCCTCCACAACCTTCCCAGTTTGCGAGTCGACGACAGTCGCTTGAAAGAGGCCTCCGAGCACACTGTCAAGTACACTACCCATCAGACCCCAAAACGAGAGCGCGGCAACCCACAAAGCCCGATCTCGGAGCGAGCGCTCTGCGCAGATAGGCGTGGACAAAGCGGCTGCAAACGCAACGGTGAATGAGCCAAAGAGACCGGCAAGTAGGCCAGCCATGGTAACACCGCCATTGGTGCCCGGTGGCACCTGGCGCAGAGTGAGGGAGGTGATGAGGCGGGGTTTGGATTTGGAGAGGATGCCGAGCTCGGAGGAATAGGTATCGGCGGCGTTGGCGCAGTATTGTCTACCAACACAATCTTGTCAGTAAATGACGGATCAATAGCTTGAGCTAGGGAGGTTTCACGTACGCTACAATCCCGACCATCAGGATATCCGCTGCCTTGCTACCAAGCGCAAAGCATGAGTCGGGCGCATTTTGTTGGGACAGGACGTATCGGTGTGCAATAATAAGCACAGTGGCGATAATCGAGTTGGCTAAAACCTGGATGTGATTCCGTGGGCCTTCGCCGCCGTCGGCGCCTGTCGCGGAGAGGGTCAACCGAGCTTTGACATCGTGCTTAACCTAGATTTTGACAATATTCATCAGTTCCCACGCCGCAACATGAAAATTTGGCATGCGAAGGGCTCTGTTCTCACCTTGGTAGCCCTTTGAGCACCGAGGTAGAACACAGCCAAGCTCACGAACGGTGTGTTCCACGGGTGTAATGCGTGGGCAGCAGCGGTCAACCCAGCACAGATAAGACCGAGCGTGGTCAAAGACTTCCGTCGCCAGGAATGAAAGACGAGGAGGGCAACCAGTGTGAGACCAATAGCGGGCTTCATGGTGCTCGTGGTGGTGTAGAGAAGAAAGTTGAAGGTGGAAAGGTGGGAGTTTGCCAAGAGCTGAAGAAGTCAGCTCGGGCGTGATCAAAACACAATCCAAATCGCGTATGCTTCAAGGTTGGTTAACAGTCGGAGATGTGGAAAGTTTTGAAATCCTCTCCCTATTATACCTTTTTATTTCAAACTTATGCCCCTGTTGAAAAAAATATTCGGAGGGTTCAGGTGTACTACAGCTATCTTGGAGCTCAGACACTGGGTCAAGTGGGGGTCCCAAGTATCATAGGAGACCGTGCAGAGCATCACGGAGTACAAACCACGCAGTCCTACAGATGCAGGTGGAATATGGTAGTACAAATAGTTGAACCGAGCAAGGGGTGAAAATATTTACCTACGATTCAGGAAAGAGGAATATTTGAAGTTCACTTTGTACACCATGATTTGGGCTCAGGCCGCGAACTTCGGATCGACACCTTGATCCTCAGGCAACAAAAAAGAGCTCCAACACACTGATATGCGGTACTATGTAGTTGCAGTACTAAACGTTCTAATTGTTCCTAGAACCCTTCAATATTCCAAAATGGCTTGTCCGATTTATGCATCCTATAGATGGAACTGCCCCTCATGCGGTTCGCAAAATCGCCAAAGACCAGCCTTGACAGCAGCGTCCCTCACAGAACTAAGCTCCTCATCACGGACTGCGCGATTGATTTCAGAATACCGGACCTCTTCACCTTCAGTCTTAGATAACTCCTCCCCAATACGCACACGCCTAGTGACCCGTCGTTTCTTACCAACGTGAGCATCGGGGTGATACTGCTCCATGATATGCACATACAGGTCCGTGGACACGTTCTCTCCAAGCCAGCGCATAATCTCCCTCCCCTCATCCTCTTTACCTGGCATGACGAGATGTCGAAGCAGAACTCCCTTCTTTGCAATACCATCGGAGGTAAAAGAAAGATCGCCTACTTGGCGATGCATCTCTTTTATACTTTCCATCGCCGTGGTGGTGTAGTCATCTGCTTTAAGTAACCTCTTCGAAGTACTGCTCTTCCATACCTTGAAATCCGGGAGGTATATGTCGACCAGTCCATCGAGTAGCTGAAGGGACTCTAATGAGTCGAACGAGGAAGTATTGTATATGATCGGGATACGAAGTCCCATATCCCGTGCATCGAGAATAGAAAGCGCCACCTGCGGCACGACATGTTCCGGCGTGACGAGGTTGATGTTGTGAACGTTTCCAATCTGCTGTAGCTTCATGTACCATTCAGCTAGTTCCTGGGGCGTCAGGTCGAAACCATTCCGTTGGTGAGCAATGTCCTGCGTGTAGTGTTAAACCCAGCAACAGAGCAAAATAATAACTTGAAGAAAGTAGTACCTACATGGTTCTGACAGAATACGCACCGCAGATTACATCCCGAGAAAAACACAGATCCGCTCCCATGGTGCCCCTGTATGCATGGCTCTTCTCCGTGGTGCGGCGCAATCACATTGACCTTGGCGGTTTTGGCCTCGATCATACACATGCCCGTTGTTTCATATCGGTTTACGCCGCATTTCCGCGGACACAGGTTGCATTCGCGGAGGTGTGCGTATGCTAGTGATCGTTTCTTGGCTGACTCGACGGATGTGAGAAGTTGGTATCGTGGTAGATAATCGTCGAGGAGGAATGCGGAGGGAATCCCTAGACACCGTTTGGGGATGCGATAAGGGCTGCGGGGAAGACCGAGGTTAGATGTAAGGAGAGGCCGCGCTGATCTTTGAAGAAACGGCATGTTCCGCTCTATCAAGCCATATCTTTGCCTTGCGCCGTATTTCAGTTAGATTTCAAGTTCGCGTGGATGATCGGTTCGCGGAGAGCTGAGGTTGGAGGACATATTCGAGGATCGCCTACCTCCCCGGGGCCGAATCCTAACCTGACGTCATAACTCTACGCTGCGACTATAGTTCAAGTTGCGACATAACCTAGGTTGCTGGAGTTTGCAAGCAGGCTCTCTATTTCATGGTGCTGTTCAGGCTGAAATAAAGAGTCCAGAGTAAGGTCAAGTTCTTGATGTGAATGGGCTTTTGGTATTTAGCCTCAAGCTGAAATTGTGCTGGAGATAGAAGCAGGTATGAAATCGGCATAGACAGTGAATTTGTGCTCCGTTGCGCCCCGGGGTATGTCCAGCGCCAAACGGTAGATAACAATGAATATTATACATAGATAAAATGAAAAGACAAAAGGTGTCCCTCATGTCGAATTTTCAGCAAAACGTCGCTAAATGCTCCGGATAATCTACGTCCAATGGCTCGGGCCACGGGATAAACGTGGAAAATTAATTGTAGAGATCAACACAGCAAAAGGGCCCCGAAGGCTTGCCCGGCTGGAGAACACGTAGACGTGAGAGTGTGTAGACTCAGAGAGCGAGACCACTTCCATCCCCGCTCCACCGATAAAGAGCCAAGACCTCACGTCGTCGTTGCTGTTGCTCGCCAGAATCCTCTGGCACGCGGCCACGAACTTGAGCTAAGGCCGAGCGCATGACCTTACGGAATGTCCTCTGCGATTCCAAATTAGTAAAGCACAGTAAGTAATTTAGAGCTCGAAAGGCGATCTTACCTGATATTCTGTGTTGAGGGTTACAACACATGCCTCATGTGCACGGACAATGGTCTCACAGGCCCTAACAACACTTGGACTTGCATCTGCTGCGAGTTTGTCTGCAGTCAGGAGCAGGAGGAAGCTTCCTTGGAGGAGATAGATACCGAAGAAGAATGGCATGAAGCTCAAATCTGGGTCGTACTCCAAAACATCGGAAGCTGCCTCGGCAGCGCTGACGGCATGGCCCATGGCCGAAATGAACGAATCGGAAGAGATCCACAGGTCATTATCATCGAGCAGATTGATTGGGTCCCACTTGTCTGCGGTCAGTATATGGAGAACGTGCATGATATGGGTGCCATATGCCACGACCATTCTGGTGTGGACAACAGACTCGTTGAATTGAGACCCAACTGTACTGCTTGAGCGACCCGACGGGCTCACATGATTGAGATTTCCTCCTTCCATATTTTTGTCGTTGTCTCCGCCAAGAGCCAATGAGCTAGTGTATCTAGCTTCAAACTCTTTGAGACTCTGAGCATAAACGTCCAATTGTCGAGTGATCTCCATGGCCTGGCTCTCCCATTCTCCGCTATTGCGGAAATGGAGTCCAAACCGCGGGTGGTTCCGAGCGTGATGCAAATCGACAATCTCTCCGAGAATACTCATCAGAGGTAGGAAGTAGCCAAACATGCTGTGGCTGGTGCACTCAAAGGCTGGTCCTGCCCTTCGATAACTAGCAGCTGAAAAGTCGCCCGCCTGCCAGAGATCATCGTTCATGGGTTGCAACAAAGATTCGCACTCCTTGTCTAAAAGAGTCAGGGGACGATTGTAGCACAGCGACAAATGACGGTCCATCACGTATAGCAGCCACCAGATACGTCTTCGCTCTTCACGCTCTTCCTCTGTCAGGTTCACAGCGGAATTTCCAGGGCCAGAGCCCATGGAGTTGAGTAATGAAGTGGGCTGTCTCTTATTCCCATTCAAATCTAGCTCTGACTCGCCCTCCATATCGCCATCTTGGCGAGAGGTGTTCGGCGGGAGCTCCCGTCCAAGCTTGAGCTCGCGTGCGAGCGACCAAGCAGCAGTCCACCAGCGCATACTCGCTGCTTTATACTCACTTGCTGAGACAACCGTAGCCAGGTGCACATAAGTGGCAACATCATCCACAGCCCCCGTTGCGCTGCTCTGGGCTCCCAGCTGGTCCATGGAGACGCCAAAGCCGCCAAGGGCCACGCCATTAATAACCATGTTGGCTGCATAGTTGGGAGATGCCTCGCCTGTTGCCGGGCCGTGGATTAGTGGCCGAAGCAACCCAACAGTCAACTCAAGCAGCTTCTGGCAAACTCGTCCTCGGGCGGAAGGTGGCGATGTCAAGAAGGCGGCTTCGCTTGTCTGTGCTGCTACCCAGAGCATACTAGCTAACAGCCCCGGACTGCAAACCCTCGGTTTTGTTGGATGGAGGAATGATTGCTTGCGAAAGACAAACCCGACGACATATGGCGATAATGGCGAGAGATGGGACGAAGTAGAACTGGTGAAATATACATCCAGGAGGTCACAGGCGAGTGATTGAGGAATGATAGAGGCGATATGGGGAAGAACAGGCTGCAAAACGGGGTATCTTAATGAGCTGGGAAAAGGAGCAATACTGAAGGACGGAAAATTCGCTGGAGAAGGTGATGGAAGCGGAAGCCAACTAGGGGATTGGGTTGGTGGTGTGAACCCGAGGAAAGAACCGGAGGGATTCTCTGCCGACGCGCCAAAACGGAATTGATTCATTGCGGCGGGGTTGTTTTCGTGGTGGTTCATCACCGGATATGATCCGTCATTAAAGGTCTGTCCGAATCCTTGGGAATGAAGGAGTGCAGATGGCGATCTGGGATTTCCATTGGAGTGTTGCATCATTTGCAGCGAGCGAAGATCCGACACAGACATGGGCGCCCGATTTGCTTCAGGAATATTGCCATAATTCAATGACATACCTTCCATGCCATTTCCGAGTGACTGTTGCGAGTGTGTTTGTGTGGGATTTTGGTTATGCTGGATCCTGTCCACCCCAACGCCAGGGTTATGCAATTGCGGTTGCGCCGATCCTGGCACCGACCGAGCTGCATTGAAATGTGAATTATAGGGCCCATCGGCATCGTGGGAGGATTGTGAAGGAGGGGAGTTGTCTTGCGCGGCTGTAATCTCGGAGAGAATTTTGTCGCCATTGCCGGTTGCCGCTGCCGCCTCTTTCTTCGAGGCTTTCCCACGCTTTTTGCGCTCTCGAGCATACTCACAAGTGAGTCCAAACTCTGCCGCTCATTAGTATATTTGAATAGGCAAGTATGAAAAAATAGAGAAATTCAAGTACCGAGGCAATGTGCGCAAGGTTGCTGTCCATCGCATTTAGTGCGAAGCTGATTGCATTGATCGCATGCACGGCTTATTCTCCGGCGCACAGGACCGGCGGACGACGCTTTGCGGATTGTCGACCGTGCTTCTTCCAGCGCATCTCGCTGCTGTGTGGACATCTTTTCGTTTCCAATCAATACCTTATGTTCATTATAGGGTCCTGAATGATGCGATTCTGTCGCATCGGCGGCACCAAGGGGGTTGTGTCCAGGTTCGGTCGGGGCACTGGGTGCACCAGCTTGCCGGGCCAGTCGCAGTTGTTCTAGGGCATACTGGGATCCTTCCGCCAGCGTATCGAGACCAGGTGTTTGGGATTGAGACATTCGAGTAGGCTGCGACCGAGAGGAGTAACTTGAACGAGAGTAGGAATCGGTCAAAGATTGAAGGGACGTCGACATGCTTCTCCACAGGGCCTAGACATTCAGCGACATCAAGTCTAGCCACAGATGACAACACGGGGATCCCTGGTAGGTCGCAGGGATTCCAAAAATAGGCGAAAATCAAATTCCGAGGCCTTCAGGATTTGACCGACATTGCCTAGATGTCAAGGCGAAAGGAAGAAGAGATTGGGCGGAGAGGGGAAAATGAAAATCTGGGGAGGCGGGGAAGAGGCACGTGGTAGCGAACTCAACGGTCTGAAGATACATTTTTCACTACAACCTAGGAAGAAACTAGCGACTGATGGAGGATTGTATACTGCATGGATTGCCTATCCATTTACTCTATGTGGATTTTTCGCCCGGTGGAGAGCATGACATGACCTGCAGGGCTCACCTGCGCCTGTCATTCTGCCGAACGGCGCTGCCGAACGGTGAACAGAGGGAGAAGCGAACCCTGCTACATCCCCACAGACCTGCAATTCCAGGGTCGTCTTGACCCACACTTACGATAGTTCAAGGCCCAGATCAATGAATATGAGTCACTAAAAACCAATAGTTATGGAACAGTTAGACTTGTTATTACGGCTTATGGAGACTCAAAAGGCTTATGTGCAAGCGAGATCGGCATCTTTGTAGTGCAGGCTGAAAACGATCTTCAACTTTCATCGTGCATTCCAGAAATGTTCCTGCTTCGAAGGTCCCTGATCATCGTGATCACCCAGGGAGAGCCAAGTGTTGCCTCCAGTCTAACCTGGATCTCGGCTGATTCGCCCAATTTTGGCTAAATTCCGGTACTTAACATCCGATATAACCGGCTCATCTCGGTAGCGATGAAAGGAGGTACTACCGTTACTAGTATGCGCTATGGCTCATTTTAAATGGCCACAATGTCCGGACTAAAATCGAATTAAACTTTGGGCTCGTTTAAGGGGTTGAAATAAAATTGAAGAGGATGGATTTGGTGCTGGCTCATTTCTTCAGAAATGTCTGAGATAGGTACCTACAACATTGAACCCATATGTACAACCACTGGCAGCTTCCTAAGCCTCGGAAACTCACAGTATGTGGGACCTCAACTTGAATGTTGCAAGGTTTGAAGTGCCCAAACATTAAATACTTAAGACCATGAAACCGTCACATAAATTGGGAATCTCCAGCCTGAGGGCTCGGATGACTGACATCTGGACCAATAAAGTCGATTAGATATCCGTAGCCTTACAATAAGCACTAAGTGGACCAAGCCCACCTCAGGCTGGGCATGGATATTAATTTCTTCTCATTTGAACCTTGGAAGTGGAACTTGAAACCATGTATGGAAACACTCGAGACTTCCAAGGTTCTGGGGTTACCTCACTACTATCACCTGGCAGCAAAGCCAAGCCTTAGAAATCAACTATCATGGGAGAGCGACCAGGTCAAATTTTCAACTGGTAGAACTACTATAGACATTGAGTTGACTGGAGCAAAGCCTGGGCACCTGCGCACCTGCGCGGCACGCAACATTGAACATCCATCTAGCCCTCAATTGCTGAAACCTTAGAAACTTACAACCCTGCAAGGCAACACATAGAACCTTGGAAATTTTCAATTATTCCATGAGTTAGAAAACATTGAACATTGGGCACACTTCTAAGCAGCTGAGTTTTAGGGTTTAAAAGAAAAGTACAAGGATGGTAATGGCATAGTAATCGCTTTGAAGACTTGAATTATAGGACACCCCATGGCCGTTTCAGCCCTAGAGCACTATTAATTGAAACATTTGAACCTCCCGAGGTCCAGGGCTAGACCCTTGAAGTTCAAGTTTCAAACTTTCCAAGGTTGTTACCGATTGATAGCTCACATTGGCACATGTGCACATGATTAACCAGCAGTGGAGGTCTTTAGAAACACTAGTACTATTGGCAATTACTAGCGGTATATGATGAAATGAACATCCGACTATACCTAGTCAGCATATAATTTACTTCCTAATATTTGGAAACCATGAACTCAGCTAGTAGAGCCTACCTCCTATCTAGGGAGGACTCGCCATGTTAAGAAATACTATCAACATTTCAACAGGGCCGCGCGGTCAGATTTAAATCCGAATGTCCGAGGCGTTACATTGTGATAAGAAGCGGAGTCGTCCGATAACATAAACCCCTCCTAAACATTGAACCTACCTAGGTAAACATTGAACACCTCTCAAAAATCAAGATGGCCACCAAGGAGACTATCCAGAAAATCCTCAACGATATCCCTCTACGCTACAGAGGCCCAGGCGGAGCGATCGCCGTTATCAAAGATGGCGAGCTAATCGGCCAGCGGGTCTGGGGCTTCGCCGACATCGACCAGCGCATCCCTCTAACATCCGACATCCAAATGCCCATCTGCTCGATTTCAAAGCAATTCGTCGTTGCTCTGTACTTCGATCTGCAGCGGAACCCGACGCCATCGATGCTCGCCAAGGGCGATATCCAAGCCCAGTTTACAGAGAAGCTCCACGAGGTTCTCCGACCAGAAGTCGTCAAAGATACCGGACTCACCTTGAAGAATTTGTATGATATGCAGTCTGGTCTCCGTGACTACTGGGCTCTTACTACTCTTGTCGGAACCAAGCCCGAGGATGAGTTTCTTATTGAGCGGGATTGTCCGCCGATGCTGGACCGCGTACGATCATTCCATTTCCAGCCCGGTACCGAGTTCTCTTACTGCAACGTCAACTTCCATGCTCTTGCTCAGGTGATTGAGCGCGTTGCGGGGGAGCCGTTGGGCAAGCTACTCTCGGAGCGGATTTTGGGGCCGGCGAAAATGAAGACGGCCTATCTTTGCCCGGATAACGCGAACCTTCCTCCGCCGTGTGTCGGCTACGAGGGAACAGAAGCGATTGGATTCAGTGCAGCCGTGAATCGTATGGAGTGGGCTGGAGATGCTGGTATAGTCGCCTCTCTTACGGATATGGTCGCCTGGGAGAGACATTTGGACCTGATTTCCTCCGACTCAAGCAGCTGGTACTACCAAGCTACCCAGCCTAACTCCTATGCCGATGGCTCATTTGCGCCTTACCGTAGCGGCTTGACCCATAAGTCCATCAGTGGTGTGGATACCCTCGGTCATGCGGGCGCGCTCCGTGGCTTCCGATTGTCGCGGCGCCATGCGATGAAAGAACGTCTTTCAGTGGTGGTTCTTTTCAACCACGAAGCGAATTCATCGGGAGCCATGGAAGATATTATGCGGGCCATTCTTGATAAGCCGAAGCCAACTTATCCTCCCGTGGAGCCAAGCCCTGCTTGGTTTGGCAGTTTCTTGGATCAGGAAACTCAACTATCGATTCTGGTCAGCAAGGGAGCCGCAGTTGGTGACATTGCTGTATCCTATGTTGGAGAGACCGAGACTTTCAAGCTGATGGATGCGACTCATTGCGAAGCTGTCGGTGTCTCACTCAGTATTGATGGAGATACTCTGCATATGAATCGAACCCTGGATAACAGGAAGCTGCAGGCTCGACGACTTATTCCTCGCGAATCAAGCTTCTTGGACGGCCTGATTCAAGGTGACTATAAATGCGCCGAGATAGATTCTGTTTTCCATTGCTCTGGTGAGGCGGGAATGCTGTATGGAGCGTTTGATGGTTACCTTGGGAAGGGCACAGTGACTGCGATGAAGTACTTGGGGGATGATGTGTGGATCCTGACTTGCCCGAGAGGATTGGATGCGCCGGCTCCAGGAGATTGGACTATGGTTTTCCATCGTGATGAGAGTGGCGGTATCATTGGGTTTAAAATTGGATGCTGGCTCGCAAGAGGGCTTGACTATGTTAAAGTCTAACCTCAGCGCTTGAATTTTAAATACGGAGCTTTGCTAGCGGCATTTGATTACCGTTTTAGATAGGTTTAGCTGCTTTAATTCGTCAAATCTTGCAGGTATCTGCCCTTAGCTTTCCAATTTACCCACTATTCTTGCAGCAATGGCTCAAGATGATCCATATGTTGACAGGTGATCTCATTCGAGTTCGGGTAAAAGCTCTCAAAAGTTGCCCGCCACATATGATATTCCAAATGGCGCATGTAAGGGTCCAGATATCGGAGGCGGATGATGTGGGTTTCTCCAGTTCGCGATAGGCTTCGGGTGGCAGTAACGAGGTGATTTGCAATCTTTGCCGAGGCTTGGTAGAATAGCCATTTCAGGTGACATTAATCACGCTCAGTCGTCCTAGCAACGTTAGTATTCATGACAGACGTTCGACTTTGGTGACTTGAAGTGGTCTAAGAGGATGCAGATCTTGGGCCGCCCTAGATTTGTGGATAGCAATTTTGAATAACGAGCTGATCAGTTCGAAAGTCCGCTCTTTCATATTCACTGTCACGTACTTGTCGTGGAGCACTTCGCGTGTCAGCCAGATGGTCGAGTATGATCCATGACCTAGCTTGTGAACCGCTTGTTCTCTCCCCTTCAGCGTATCGCCGACGACAATTGGATGCTAACCGCCGCGTCGATATTTTTTCAGTCCTTCCGACCTCCATGAATCCGGCAAGTTGAGTGTGGAGTAGAAAAACTTATGCGATTGTTTGGGTGTTGTTGACAGCTTCCAGGGACACGTCGAATCTCGCGTCCCGTGTGGGTCCGATTGGTGAAACATAGGCTATTTGGCGACCAGTGGACACTAGCGGAGGATCAGGTCTGGGCAGCCATTACATGAGTTCAAAATGGAATAGGGATCTCACTGCAGGAGTTGCGGGAGTGAGTTCAGGTACATGTGCAAAAAGGGGTAATCTGAACCAAAAATCGACAATGGAAGTTGAAAGTATAGAGAGAAAGTTTCGGAGAGGGGGTACGGCCCGTAGGCCCCATGGCCCCACGTACTTTCAACCTTCAAAAAGTTCAATCATTCAATCATTTAATGCTTCAGTGCCCAGGTGGTCAGTCACTTGGTGAGAATATTGACCATGAACATCTTTTGAGTCATCTTGATTTGCTGCACCTTCATTCGCTGCCTTGATTTTGAAATTCAGCTTCCAACCACTCTCGGGCCTCTCTGCGGAAAGCCACATGAACGGGAATTCCGTTGCTTATCTTGGACACACCCTTTCTACACCCTTTCTATTCCCAAGGGATAGAAGAGGGGCAAAAGGCAAATGACCCAAGCGAACTGAGTTGCATATGGCAACGTCATCTAGCAATGAACTTCCAAAATTCCAAGCAAACACTCCACTATCACGAAGCACGTCCAGCAAAGTTTGCCAATCAAGGACTGGGCCAGAGCGCCGAGGGAGCCAGGAAGAACCAATCAGACAAGACGAAATTCAAAACTTGAAGACGCACACATGTTGGAGGTCAACTTGAAGGTCAAAGCTTCATTTATTCAATCTATCAATATGTGCTGAGTCTACGCTAACCTTTGAGTGTGACGTCGATAGCTCGAAATCCCCACTTTCAAGCTGTACAACACAAGTCCCGACTCGGAGGCCTAGGCACCTCCCCCTTTCCACAAATTTCCCTCTTTTGCAGAATATCGCGACGGTGATGTTTCACAAAAGTTAACTCCAGCTGGTATTGGTGGAGGTTCCCCTTCTCGGAGCTCGATCATCCAATCGGGAGTGAGAATCATTCCCAAATGTGTCGAATATGCATCATCTCCTCATCAGCCTTGTGATGATTCTGCATTTACTTTGCCACAGACCCCCTTGGAGCTTTGTGTATGCAGGAAACATTGGGCACCTTCTCAAGTGAGAGCAGAGTATGCGGGTGGTTCTCGGGGTGTCCCAAATCAAGGCACCCACGGCCCCCGGGGTCGCCAAGCAGCATGCCCTTCAAATGTTATATTATCAGCCTTTAAAGTCCATGTGCACGATGGTCAAGTCTGAGTTCTGCAGCATGCTGTAAAACAAAGGTGCTTCCCTTCTGAAGAATTTGTCCGTGAATGCGACTGGCCATTTGGACTTCAAGCCCATAAACCATATTCGACATTCTGGGAGATGGCTTTCACCTCTTCTGACTGGGTTGCGGACCCAGGAAACATCGCCATCATATCTGCCTTATTGGGAATTATAGCCCACATTGGTATCATTCCTTTCGAGATCGACGAATTGTCCCCTCATATTTTTCGAGGACTTATACTGTCATGGGGAACATTATTCATGGTTTTCGCCAAGGGCGTGGGGATGACTACCACCATCGCGCTCCAAAGAGCAACCTTGTCAACAGCTTCATTCCTGGCGGCTGCAGGAAGTAGCATGGTAATCTACCGGCTATTCTTCCACCGACTGCGTCATTTTCCAGGACCCTTTCCCGCGAAGATTACTCGTTTCAGTGCCATGTACGATGCGCATAAGTCTGGCTTGAAGTACCACAACAGTCTAGAAGAGTTGCACGAGAAATATGGCGACTTTGTCCGAGTTGGTACTTATTAGCCAGATAGCAAGATGCCGGTGTACGTGACTGACAAATAATTAGGTCCCCGTTCAATCACAATCAACAGAGCCTCTGCAGTACCCCTAATTCACGGCCCATTCACTCGATGCAGGAAGTCGCCTTGGTATAGTATCGTTACAGATGGAGACCCGCACCATGCCAATCTTGTAGCTATTCGCGATGGCGAGATTCATCGCCTGCGTCGCAGAGTATGGAGAAAATCACTCGATAAGAAAGGTAGGATCAGCATGGAAGGTCAAACTTCTACTCTCAAATGCTTACAAAATGCAGCCCTTGAAGAATATCTACCTCGAATCGAAAGAAAAGCGGATTTATTCATCAAAAGAATGCATGAGCGAGCCAACACAAGTATTGATGCCACTCAATGGTCGACGTTCTACACCTTCGACGTCATGGGCTTGATCGCTTTCAGCAAAGACTACCAACAGCTAGATGAGGGAACAGAGCATTTTGCTATCGCGGCCATGCATGGGCAGATGAAGGCCATTGGACTCTTCACTGCAGTTCCTTGGTTATCCTCTATAATACTGAGTGTTCCTGGCATGAAAGGGGCATCTGAAGTGTTTAAGAACTATGCCACGCAACAAATCGAGCAAAGGAAGCTGGTAAGATCTCTACTCTGACACTACTAAAGAACTGGGAGATTAATCTGAAATAGGAATGGAAGCAGGATCTCACAAGGAAGCCTCGAGATGTCATTTCATGGCTTTGGAAGGCCGTTGAAGATGGAATCGAGGGCGCACCTTTTCATCATGATGCATTGTATGATGATGGAAGGCTAGTTATTGTAGCCGGCAGGTATGTGATGCCTGTGATATTTTCTTCATAACGCCCGGATAGTCCAGGATAGTGCTGCAGGTGTTCGGTCACTGACATTCCCTAGTGATACAACTGGCGCGACACTCGCCAACATGTTGTACTTCTTTGCCAAATATCCCCACACGTATCAACGGCTACAGAAGGAAGTCGACGAGATCAAATCCAGTGGGGGCGATGTGGCTCAAGCCCCATACCTAAATGCTGTTATAACGGAGACACTTCGCTTAAGACCCGCCGTGCCCAGCGGATTAAACAGATTGACTCCCCCTGAAGGCCTCATGGTAGATGAAGTATGGATTCCCGGAGATACTCACGTTATCGCTCCCCAACATGTCATTCAGCGAAGCGAGAAAAACTTCGAGAAAGCCCTGGAGTTCATTCCAGAGCGCTGGTTGGATGAAGGAAAACATCTATACAAGGATGACCGGGCCTGGTTTCCTTTCAGTATAGGTACGATGGATTAAAAAGTTCTTGCACTTACACGGACTCCAACTAACACATTTCTAGGCTTGTACTCTTGTATCGGCAAACAGATGGCTTTAATGCAGCTTCAGCAGGTTCTGCATCGCATTGCGAGTGAATTCGATATCTCCTTCGCATCCAAGGAAGCTGGTGACAAGTTTATAGAAGAGACGCAAGATCATTTTACGATGCTTTGTCCGTCTCTCGATCTGATTTTCAGTAAGCGAATGAGTGAGGCTTGACTCGATTCTGTGATATCAATTTCAAATGCTCCCTTGGTCTTTCTGAATAGGCTTCGCTAGTATGGTTAGCAATGAAACCGAGCTTGATCGATCCGAACTCCGTGCATATGACTAAATCCAATTGATAATATCCATCCTTCATTTTCAATGCTATCCTGATTTAAGTTGTGGCTGCACCGGAGGACATTGTGAAGCTGCCTAGAGATCTGTCAATGACAGCCAATTAGAACCTCGATAGCCAAATGTGCTAAAGGACAAACCCAAGGCGATTCGGTGACATGTCCGATAAGCACCGGCGAAATTAGAATTTTGAAAACCTCAATGACGAACTGTGTGCAACTGAGAGTTAATATTTTCAAGTTGGTGCCTCGGTGCCTGGCAACTAACAATGGCAATGGCGGGCCTCAGAAGCCAGTGGTGGCCTTACTTTTGGTCTATAAAAGATACAGATGAGCTTCAAAGCTTGTTTCAATAATTCAGCCAAACCCCAAACCTTCAGAACCTCCAAAGGCGTTACAGACGAGCCTAGTGGCCAACACTCAATTCAACCATGACAAACTTCAACCCCATCCCGTCATATCTCATGGCAGCCCTCTGCCTCAGCATCGGATTCGGCGCCGTCCTCAACCCCTCACACGAATCCGAGCGTTTCGGTATACCGCTGCCCATCGCATCTGATGAAAGTCCGTCGAAACTGGGTACCGCCTCGCCATTCATCTATCTCAAGGGAGTCCGTGAAATCACATGGGGACTTAATTTCCTCGCTCTGCAGTACGGTCAGCAAGATCTAGCCATCACCGTTCTAGCTGCTGTTGTGGCTTTGGCCTCCATGGGTGACGGATTGGTTGTTTGGATGCATGGGGATCGGCTCAGATATAAGGCTTTTGGTCATTGGACTGTGGCGTCTGGAACTTTGGTGTGGGCTTTTTGGAGGGTAGTAGCCCCCGAAAATGGACTCGGTTTCTATTAGTGCATCTTGAGTTGATAGCTGGGTTGATGAGATCGCAGTTGAGTTTCGCTAGCAGAACATCAACTGCCAGTGTTCGACTTTGGATTTTCGTTCCGACAATAGATGACCAGTTGGGTGAATGATTATTTTGATAATATTGTAGCTCATGTAAATGCATTAATGTACATATGTGCAGTGCCATCATGTGGCAAGGGGTAGTAGGTATACAGTTAGCGAAGTGATCCGACACAAAATGAGACCAGAAATATGATACAATGACGCCCCTCATATGCGTCCCCGAGAACTCCAGGTGAAAGGACACAAGAACTTTTGCGGCTTAAGAGAAAAAGTATTCGCTGTTGCGAATCCGGGTGACGTCCCAATCGCCCTTTTTAGGGACAGGACGGAATGTGAGAGGCATCCAGAACCAGTTGTAAGTGGTTTTATTCTTAGCCTTGCTGCGAGAAATTCGTTCGACCACGTCATCGGCATCGACGATTGCATGTTCGGCCGCTCCATCCTTGGCATCTGACATGTCCAGCTCGGTAAATAGGCTTGAGATCGCAGGATCGGTGAAGTCAATGTTGGAGTCGGGTCTCCTCTCGGCTGTTTCCAAGTCTTCTGGAATGGCGCCAACTTCAGACTGTCCCAGGCCACTCGAGATGGAAAGGTCGTCGTGGGTGCCACCCTCAGCTTCGAAGATGCTGGCTGCCGTGGTCATGGCACGACCTTCGGCTTGTTCAGCAGGATCTTCTGAGTTCAGCAAGGTCTGTCGACGGGATTCAGCGAACATATCCATAATCTTTTGACTAGTAGAAGCACTCTTGCGCAAGGCTCGGATTTTCTTTGCGATTGGATTTTTAGCATCGATCTTGGCAAGGAACAAGTGCCCCTTGTAGCGAACATTGAATTCAGCTGCAAGTCGTCCGATAACATCATCTGAGTGCATATGGACGAATGCATCACGCAAAATGTGGTTCATGGTATCAACATCGCCTGCATGAGTCCAGAAGGAGTCATGAACGGCAGAGAAGGTAAGGCCGGCTCTCTGGCAGGCGTTGGCAGACAGCAACATATGAGTCGCGTCAAGGGAGTGGATGAAATTGGGCGGGAAAGCCTGAAGCTGCTTACGCCGGGAGACCACATCCTCAGCGCTTTGGTCCACAACGCTGATGTTTTGTAGACTGGTCTGAACACGGCGCGCCTTTCGAGTACGGTAAGGTTGGACGACAGGGAGACCAAGCGGTGTGGTCCAGATGACAGTGGAACGAAATCTCTTCGACGGATCAATGGCCTTGGATCGGGTTGTGGTTGATGCGTCCGTATTGGGCCTCATCGACTCCTTGGCAATTTCATCAATCTGCTCAGGAGAGATAGCCTGGGTAATGCGACTCGCACAATCACCCAGCCAGTGTTGGATTTCAGAAGCTCCATTGAACATGGTTGACAAGGCCAAGAAGATCTTACGCGCAATGTACAAGGCACCTTCCCTCTTCTGATCGGCAGTAAATTCAGGATAGTGGTCAACAAGCTGCTTGCGAACTTGCCTCATGGCGCCCATGAAAGTGACACCATAGACATTAGTCATGACGGTTTGTTTCACGATCTTGCGAGTGATCCGTCCGTCAAGAAGCTGCGCCAACTTGTCTCCTCGAGCAGCATCTTGAGCCACAGCAACCTTCACGTGATCAGAAACACCAGTGTAGACATCAGATGGTCGATCAGAAGGTTCAAGGTTGACTTGCTTAGCACCGACACTGTCACCACCAAGTGCAGCGTAGTGTTGAAGACCATTACACGAACCATCCTGGTGGACCGGGAGGCGGGATTCGTATTCCAACGGGTTCGGAAGGCGATAAGCATTGCGAAGTTCGCAACAGGCTGCCAGGCATTGCCAGGGGTCCTCAGCCTTCAGCCACCATCGCTTGCCGTGAAGACCCTTGTCAGCAGAGTCGAGAATATTGTCGAGGTTGTCCACAGCGAACTGCTCACGCTCGGCCATGCTTGCTTTGTCAAACCCAGCCAAGTTGGCAATGTGAATCTTGAGCCAGCGCATGCCATTAGCACCGAGCGGTTTGGATTTGCTGAATAGAAGCAAGCCTCTGGCATTATCTGCGCCCATCTGGTTAAAGTATGGTGGCAGGGGGTACGCACGACCTCGAAAGTCCATGTTATGAGGTAGGTAGAATGTCTCATTGCGGAATGAGCGAGCGACCTCCATCTGGAAGTTTTGGAAGCATCGCTGTGAGTGCAATCCAGATCGCTGATTCTCCAAGTCCCGCACATGTTGTTGCCAAGCCTTCTCTGCTTCATAGCCCTCCTTGGGGTCAGGTTTGGATGGAAGTGGAAGATCCGGCTCAAGGGGCGAGAAGTTCGCAATGTTTTCACCAGAATTCCAGGCTTCCAGCATGACATCCAACACATCTCGGTTAACAACCCAACCAGTACCACCAAGAACATCAAGACCGTGTCGAATCTCCTTAAGACCACCATTATCGAGGGCCGTCTTAACATAAAGTGGCTGTAAAGACTCTCCCGGAGTGGTACGAACGATGCTGTTCTGGTAGATCAAGTAGCCTCCTTGCTTGAAACCTTCCCAAGGCTTGGGTTGACAAACCATAGGGAGATGGCGACCAAGGAGATCTGCCGGGGGCTCTGATTTGACGGTTTTAACGACTTCCGGGTGAAGGTGGAGAAGGCCCATTCGTTTTCCAAAAGTAATCTGATAGAGGTGCTGGAAAGCGGGTTGCATGGAGAACGAATTCTTTCCAGAGGACTCATTCTTAATTCGAACTGGAACTTTGGCAACCTCAAAGAGGAAGCAGGTCAAAGCCGCGCCGATTCTGACCTGAATGCGCGAATTCCAAGACAAAGTGGGATCCTCCACCTGCATCTTTTGAGACATAGCTGACCATTGAGCGCGGCCGCTTTTGCGCTTTCGGTCTGCAAAAATCTGCTTCAGCATCTGAATGCGTCGAGTATTTCCCTTGTTGGCCTGCGCAAGACACGCGTCGGCGATCAACTCGTCTTGGATGTCACGCCCAACCGTGGAAGAGATGGCAGAGAGCTTAACGCCCTTGTCGACTCCCGCACGAGTGAAAGAGGCAATTACAGCGATGATAGTAATCGCAGCGAGACGATCCGCATCAAGACATCGAAGGAATACAGCGTGCTCACAGCGCTGCACCTGTTCAGGTGATCGAATAGGCTTTCCTTCCTCTTCGGTAGCCATCTTCAATTCATTCTGGATTTTGATCACAAGATCACCATGCCACTGGCTGATCATGTGTGCAATTCCCTTTTTGCTCGTCATCGTATCAATTCCAGATTTAGACATTGCTTCGTATTCCGCCTTCCAACGAGTTCGGGTAGATTTAATGGTGTCCGCCTCGAGTTGGCGTTGTCTTAATTGCATGTAGAGCTGTTTCCGTTGCTCTTCGGTGCCTTCGAAATCAGCAGGCAAAGAAATATGGTATTTGCTCGCAAACATGGCCAGAGACTCTTTCAAGGAACTCAATCCAAGACCCTTCTGGTCTGCTGCTAATACTTCGGCGATCTGATCGGCGTTCTCGGGGGACAGGTCTATCGGGGTTTCGATCTCCGCCAAGTCAATCTTGACATGGCCTAAATCGTCAACACAAATCTGGTAGTACAGAAGTTAGATTCAATACAACAAATTTTGGTATGAGTGGTCAGGACAAACTTCAGATAATGCGCCCAAATCCATGTCCGTGAGGACTTCCACAGCCAAAAGATCCTCATGCAAATCTTCCTTCTTGGCAAGCTCCCAGTATCGACGGACGGTCCGATCTCTCTTGGAGCCGTGAAGCATGCGCAACGACATGCGGATCATGGCTGCATACGTGAAAGCATCCGGCTTCACACCAATGGAAGGCATATCGACCTCAAACCACTTCTGCATAGGCGCAACCATTTCACTTTGGCGAGTAATGATCATGTGTGAAATCATTTCCTTCAGATACCGATTGTGCATGCTTATGAATTCGGGGGAATCGACAGGATGAAGAGATCTCAGGCGAGTTAAAAGCGTAGCTGCCCGATCGAATTGGCCAACCTTGATCGACATGTCGAAGTTTGCCATCATTTCGTTCGTATCGCCGCCAATTCCTCGAATTTTGCGGAAGATTTTTGGCTGAGTTTGAGGAGTTTGATCAAGGATGACCAGGGATGACGTGTCAAAATTGAGGTTTGTAAAAAGCGGCTCCGAGTAGTTCGATGGGTTCAAGGAAGTTGATACAGAGGCATCGTCGGCTAGAGATGAATAGGATGTTTGGTCGAGGACGAATGGATCGGCGGCAGTAGCGAGGCTGCGATGCGACTGGAAGGATGGTCTTCGCTTTTCGGATATGGGTTTGGCTGCAGAATTCATAACGGGGCTTGATCGAGTTGAGGTCGAATGCGAGCGCAGCATTGAGGATGCGCCCAATGCCCGTTGGGCGTTGGCCTTTCGAATGTGAAAGATCGCATTTTTCTGGCGTGCAATCCTGGACAACATGATGCAAATGTGGCGCTGAAGCAAGAAAAGGGAAAACTTAAATCCACTAGATGCGACAAGAATCCAGAGAGAGCAGCATTAATTAATAAGATGATAGGATATGAAAGGTTGAAAAGAATCGCCGATGGAATGCAATTGCGCGGGAGAAATGAGAGAACAGGGGACAAGAGGATCGGATTGATGGCAAATCCGTCGATAAGAAATGTGGCAGCTTTCCTCTCTAATGCCGTCCCGCAGCCCTAGGTCCGTAAATTGGATGGACAAAAAAGAATGGAAGGGAGGGTAGAAAAGGGGATGGACAAGCACACGAGCAAGGCGGATGCTCGGGATGAAAAAAAGCGCGGATAAGATTGCGCGTGACTGCACGTGACCTGTTCCTGATCTATATGGGCTTTGATTGGCCACTACTTCATTGGTGGCAACATTTAACATTCATTGTAAATAGAAGAATATCGAATCTTGATGCTCATAGAAAGATAGCTAGGAAGACAACTGAAAAGATGCTTGAAACATATACGCTTAGAAAAACTATGGGCGGCGGTTTTTTGGAATTTATCGAAATAATTCACTAATTCTAGCCTTACAAAGAAGCGAGATAGCTACGGAGATATTTGCAGTTGAGCATTGTTATTGATGTTCATTATTCATATTGCCAATGGGTAGATGCGAGTGAGATAGGGGTACTCAGAGACATCAGCTCTCCTCATCCTCGCTATCTGAAGTTCCGTCCCTTTGCTTCTGTCGGTTTTGCTTCATAGCCCAACCTGTCATCTCGGGGTTGGCTGGATCAATCCGGGGAGCACTCATGCCATCTAGATAGGTTTCGCAGTTGATGACTGCCTCAAGCTGGGGGAGCTCTTCTGGGGACTCTTGTGTCATATAGCTGTCGTAGGTTTGCCAGGATTCCTCCGTCTATAGTTCAAAGTTAGGTATGGGATAAGCCAGGTCAAATGAACAGCCCAGTAACAAACATACCTCTGCGTCCATCCAGTCGAATTTCTTCCACTTTTCCTCCTGCATTCTTTTCAGAAGTTCCAGGTTGCCGGCGAGCATAGCTGCTCCATCGTCCGCGCCCTTTACTTTCACGTCGATCGCGCGAGCTTCCGGCTCTGGCCTGTCCTCCTCGTCCTTCTTGCCCTTGACACCACGTCCCTTAGGTTGTTCGTCCATGGCATCTAGGTGGTGATTGTTGGGGTGTAATTGGACCACAGCGGTGACTGGAGAAAGATGCAGATTTTCTAGGCGGTCATTAGCACTTGACATTCAAGCGGAGTCTCTCTTCAACAGATTGTGGTAGGGATATAACATACTTCCTTTGAAAGTTCCCAGCATGTGAACAGGGTCTCCTTCCTCTGCGGGCTTGATTCTCCCTGAAATGGCCTGTGTGGTAATCAAAGTATTCGAATCCATTTTCTTCTTGTCGTAGATTTCAACACCACCCGCACCGCTCTCGTTCTTGACTCTCATCGCTCCACCAGAAGATGCCATAGCTCCAGCACTAAAGCCACCAGCAACACCAAAGGAGCCTCCATCGCGTGCAGACCTGCTCTTCTTCATGGCCTCGCCGTATTTCATTCCTTTCTCCACGTCGTAGGTCGTGCGAGTCTTAATCGGGACATCGATTTCTACCAGGCCTGTACTCGGTTTCATGCGAAGTTCCACAGGCTTTTGGTTTTTGCGCGCATTGTAAGGAAGGCTTTGCGGTCGGTCGATGTACTGGAATACATAACGAGAGATGTCGGAATCGGTCAGGAAGACATCGTAGGACGCGACGACGGGGTCATCATCGAGAGAAGCCATTATGGTGGGAAACGATGACTCCGGTAGTCAATTGGAAGATGTGGCTCCTCTTTGAGATTCAGATGAAAGGGGCTGCTTAAGTGGTAAGCTGTGACAAGCACTCTGGTGACTTATCGTGGTAGCTTTTTTTTTCTTGACGCTCAATCGATAGGCGGGGCCGTGGCAGAAAATCGACCTTCAAAGCTTGTCTCACCGCCCTTGTCCAAATAAGGCGGTCAGTGCGGAGGACCAGTTGACTTACCTTGGCTCTATAGATGCAAATTATTGGCGTTTAACTGAGTTACAAAACCACTAGTAAAAGCCCAAAATGAACTATTTGCTCAATGTGAGCAGATTTTACCTTGCGACTCGGACCACTGCCAGTAGTGTTGGTACTGTAGTATGTGTGAAACTTGAACTTGAACTTGAAGGAATAGTATATGGTATCAAACTGTCATTTGCACATGGATCCCTAGATACATGAAGGGAATTGAGCAGAAATCAAAAGCAAGGTTTTGGCACGAGCAGAATCAATCGTTTGCCAAGAAACAATGCATCTAGATACAAGGATATTCACACGAAAATTATTGCAAAACAAAAAAGAAGCGTTTTAGGTTTCCTATGGCGGGTCGTAACACGTCGGATAATTTTGGGACTTGATAGTCCAGAATCTACTCCTCCTCTTCTTCCTCATCTTCAGCAATCTGTTTGGAGAATGTTAGAAAATGCAAATATTTTATTCAAATGGTTCGGTGGAATCACTTACACCCTCGTGGAAGTTTGTTCCATCGGTGGTAGCCTTGATCACACCAGCGCGAATACACCAGTCGCCGAAGCGCTCGGGGGTCTCGCCGTCGGTGTTGCGCTCCTTGGAGTAGCGCTTCAGAAGATCCTTCATGATATCCAGAATCTCATCTTCCTTGATGGAAGAGCGGTAGCGCTTGTTCAGACGCTGGCCGTGGTAGCCACCACCCAGGTACATGTTGTAGGCACCGTACGCCTTACCAACGAAGGCAACCTCGGCGAGCCATGGGCGAGCACAACCGTTGGGACAACCAGTCATACGCATGACAATGCTGTCACGGGCCAGACCGTTCTCCTCAAGAGTATCCTCGAGCTTGCTGATGAGGACGGGCAAGTAACGCTCAGATTCAGCCATGGCCAATCCACAAGTGGGGAAGGCAACACAGGCCGAAGAAGAAAGACGCAGTCCAGAGAAGGCAGTGTTGTCGAGCTTGTACTTGGCCATGGTCTCCTTGATGAGGGGCAGGTCCTCATCAGTGATGTTGGACATGATCAAGTGCTGGTTACCGGTAAGACGGAATTCACCCTTGCCGAGACCAGCAATCTCGCGAAGACCAGTGCGCATCTTGAACTCGGCAGTATCCTCGATACGACCGTTCTCGATGAAGAAGGTGAAGTGGTTCAGACCCTTCTCATCCTTCAACCAGCCGAAAGTATCAACGTTGGAAGCAAACTTGAATGGACGGGGCTCGGCGAAGCGCAGGCCCTCGGGCATCAGCTCCTCAACCTTGCCCTTGAAAACCTCGACACCCATGTCGTCAATAGTGTACTTCATACGAGCGTGCTTACGGTTCTTGCGGTCACCGTGATCGCGCTGAACAAGCATGATCTTCTCGCAAGCAATGTGGATGTCATCCTTAGGGATGAAACCAAACATGCGACCAACCTGAGGGTAGGTCTTGGTGTTGTTGTGGGTAGAGCCCATACCACCACCAGCGAGAACGTTGAAACCTTCCAAGTGTCCATCAGCACCCTTGATAGCGATCAGACCAATATCGTGAGCATAGACATCAGTATCGTTGTGAGGAGGAATGGCAATTGTGATCTTGAACTTGCGGGGCAAGTAGGTAGGACCATAGAGGGGCTCGTGGTCAACGACAGCGTCTCCAGCAACCTGGATCTTGTTGTCGGCCTCATCCTTCAACCAGATCTCGTGGTAAGCAGTGGTCGAGGGAAGAAGGTGCTCACTGATCTTCTTAGACCAGACCCAAGTCTCACGATGGAACTCAGAAAGCTCAGGGAGAGAACTGCACATGACGTTTCGGTTGACATCACCACAGGCGGCAATAGTGTCCATCAGAGACTGGTTGATGGCCTGCATAGCACCCTTCAGCTTACGCTTGATGACACCGTGGAACTGGAAGGTCTGTCTGGTTGTGAGCTTCATAGTCTCGTTACCGTGCGAGCTGCTGATAGCATCCATCTGCAGCCACTGCTTGGGAGTAGCGACACCACCGGGGAGACGGCAGCGGATCATGAAGCTGTAAGCGGGCTCAAGACCCTGGGCCTTGCGCTCATCGCGAAGATCACGATCATCCTGCATGTAGGTACCGTGGAACTTGGTAAGCTGAGCATCATTGGCAGAGATAGCGCCAGTGGTCTCGTCAAGAAGACCCTCAACAATTGTACCACGCAGGTAGTTGGACTGGATCTTAATATCCTCGTTGGTCATGGGAGCAGGCTCTTCGGGCAGACCCTCGACCTTGTCGACACCCAATGCTTGCCACAGACGTGGCTCCCACTCGGAGTAACCAGTCTGGTAAGCATCTGGATCTTGGTCATCACCGAGACCAGCATCGATCATCTTGCGACCACCAAGGAAAGCAACACGGGTATCAAGGTCCTTAGCAGGCTTGTTGTAGTAGATGCGATCCTCCTTGCGAGGCCAGTAGTGGCTATCACCCAATCCAAAGACGGAGTAGTTGATGGTGGACAGATCCAGGTCACCGGAGTTCTTGACGTGCTCCCACAGAGATCGACCGTTGACGGGGAACTCACCCTGACCAGCAGTACTGGTGATGAACACCACGTTCTCCTCGGTGGCTAGATCTTCGATGGGGTACTCATCCATGGCAATAACCATGGTCTTGAGACCACGAGCGCGGCCACGGTTACCGAGACGCTTAGCAAGAGTCTGGGCATTACCACCATCGGACGCAAAGAGAATGGTGAGAGGGGCACCGAAAAGACCGTCGAGAAGCTTCTCGTAGGAGTCCTTGGCCTTGCGCTTCTGCAGAGCTCGGACTTCAGTACCATAAGACTCAGACAGAACAGCGGAGTACTTAGGCTGGCGGCTCATGAGCTGGGTAAGCTGATTGTCCCGGCGGAGGAACTCCTCGAGCTCGCGCTTAATGCGCTCTGAGTCGAGAGCGAACTTGGGCTCACCCTTCTCCTCATTGGCGGGGTTCCAGCGGTACAGGGGCCAGTAGCCGAGGTCAACGGCCTTCTTGGTCTCCTGGAGCACGGTAAGGGCAGAATCATCTTCCTTAGTGTAGGGGAGGTAGGCAACGACAACAGACGGGCCCTTGAACTGCTCGGCCTCAGCCATAGCCTGGAGAACCTGGGTGTACGAGCTGTAGACGGCAGTGGAGGCGACGTAAGCATTTCCGAAGTTCATGGCATAGAGACCAATATCCTTCTTGCGGCGAGTGGGGTCAGCGGCAGCGCGCTCAGAGTAGGGCTGGGAGTCAATGATCAACATGTTAACGTTGGCACCGGAGGCGAGAACGTGGTGGACACCAGAGTTTCCAAGATCGTAAGCCCAGGCATCGGAACCGATAAGCCATTGAGACTCGTCGTAGAAGAGCTTCTTGGACTGCAAGAGCTCACGGGAGAGCTTGGAGCCGTCGTTAGAAAGACGAGCAATGACATCGGGAGCGAGCTTGTTGGCCTTAGCGCTCTCGTTGGCGCTCAGGGCCCATCGAGACAACCAAGTCTTGGGGGTATCAGTGGCGAATGTGGTAGACTTGGAAGCCTCCTCAACCTCCTTGATGAAGCGAGTGCGGTGTTCCTTGCGAGCAAGCAAAGATCCAAATCCGTACTCAGGGCTGGCAGCGATAGTAGAGGAAATACCGGCATCCTTGGCATCAATTTGGTTGGCAAGGTAGAGACGCTCTCCGAAGAGCTGGTTCAGGATCTTGAGGTATGCGTTCTCAATGCGAGGTTGCTCGAGGGCGGGCTGGGGAGTAGGGGCCTTGGAGCTTCCAATGTCCAGGTTCTGAATAGGAGATGGGGCGTTGAGGTTCTGAATAATACCACGCAGAGCCTGGTCGGCAGTGGAGGGCTCAACGTATCCGAGACGGTATCCAACGATCTTCAATGCCTGTCCGTTAAGGGTGGTGGGAGTCAGGCTGGAGAGGAGATCCATGAATGAAGGACCCCACTTGGTGGTCTTGCGAACTTGCTCAAGAACAGCAATCTTCTCAACAGAGTTGGGGATCGAATTGACGACTTGGCTACCGACCCATGGACGGTAAACTCGGGCAGTGATGAGACCAACATTGGCAACATCGCTGCTAGCATCAGCGTTAGACAGAGCGTCAACGAAGACTCCAGTAGAGCCAAAGGCAAAGATGGCATTCTTGGCATCAGCAGGTCCAGTGTACTCAATGGCATTGTAGCTGCGACCAACTTCCTTGGAGAGGGCAGTCCAGATCTGGGAAGTCCACTCGAAGATATCAGCAGCATTGACCGGGCGAGCACTAGCAGCGTCCACGGTAGTGGCTGTGGAGCTAGGAGCTTCGCTTCCAGCGCTGCTTTCACGTCGTGATGATCCGACGGAAGAGTTGGCAAGGCTCACGTTTGATGGAGTCTGGGTCTGAGAAGGGACTGGCAGAGTGGATGAAGGCTCACCTTGGGTGGGAGCAACACCCTCTGCCTCGGCGGTCACAGTAGCAACACGTCCGGAGTTGGCATACAGAGTCTCGGCTTCAGTGCCAGTGTGGGAAGCAACGCTCCCACCCAATTGGAGGATCTTTCTCACAACCTCGCCATCCTCAGCAGCAATAGGGGAGTCCTTGGCGGAATTGGCAGGGTCAAAGAAGTGAATAACACCTTTGCCAGACTTAGCAGCCAGGGCATGTGCTGTGAGGGCAATATCCTGTGCCTCTTGGAGTGTCTCTGAGTGGAGGAATGTAAAGCCGCATTGACGGATGGAGCTGATCACGGAGTAGTCCGGGGAGGGAGAGGACTCAAGAGCGACATGAATCACAATTGGGTAGCTAGCAAGGCGGTAAAGATGAGGGACCGACGAGATCAGGATTGAGGAGCCGGTGACAACCGAAACAGTCTCACCCTTCTGGAGAGGGTAGAAGGCGGAGAGGAGGGGATCTTCATTGAAGCGGACAGCTTGGACCTGGTATGCAATTAGTACCCTGTGCATATTTTACATTTATAAACCAAAGACTCACTTCAGGAGCCGCCCGAGAGAGAGCACCAGATGTCTTGTTGGATTTCAAGGTCTTGAGGGATGTGGAGAATAGAGAGTCTGTCCGCAAGGAAGGCTGGACTGATAGGACAAGGTCACTGGCCAGGTAGGCAATTCGTGCCACTGATAAGAAACAAGCAACATTAGCAAACGACCTTTCTAGTGTTTATTGATGGAAGTATTCTCCGCACATACCGGCTTCGCCAGCAGATGTAATGGGCGCCATGGCTGTTAGATACTGTGACAGCACGACTCAGAAGGTGGGATGGGAAAATCGCTCGCGATATT
The DNA here is from genome assembly GCA_911649655.1 of Penicillium sclerotiorum. Taxonomy (NCBI): domain Eukaryota; kingdom Fungi; phylum Ascomycota; class Eurotiomycetes; order Eurotiales; family Aspergillaceae; genus Penicillium; species Penicillium sclerotiorum. Next base: position 2,751,895 of record CAJVRJ010000005.1, on the reverse strand, counting down.
GGCTTATCGGCGCATGCAGCGATCTCTCCCACTTTGCCGATCCACCGAGAGAACAAAGCGATTTAATGAGAGAAGTGACACAATAGATGTCCCTCGCGCGTTCACTGGATAGATCTAACAATATAAAAAGAAAAAAAAAGTGTGCCTCTAGGTTTTCTTCGCGGCGTCCAGTAAGTTCTCCGCCATCGGGGTTGGATCAGCAGAAACCTGATTGGTGCACGATCACGACATCAATGCAAACCCATACCTTAACAGATGCAAACATGCCGCTTTGGGCGGTAGTGCGGGGAATCCCGTGACTAGCGGCGAGCACGTCACCGTCGGCATTTGCCCACGCACACTTTCTGCATGAAAAAAAAACCTATGGCTTTAAGAATCCCTTTAATTAGTATAAGTTTATTCGCCCTGATATCGGGATTAGCTTAAGCTTTGAAACCCCTGAAGCATATACACTAGCTATGGTTATAAATCAAAATTTGTGTCAATTGCGTGACCCTTGACCGTATGACTGTCCAAGTAGATTACATACCAATAGCAAGGCGGCAATTACCGATTTTGATTCTCGGTCGAGAAACCAACTCAAAACCTCAAGTTAGGCACATGCACTCTTCGTGGAAAACCAACAGTTGACCGGACTTCAATTTCCCGGGCCCCACCGCATCTTGTGTTCTCCAAGTTGAGATTATGTGTACCGTGACGAGGTTCAATTTGAAATGATGCACGCCAATTTAGTTACACCAGTTGACTGGCACTTTAAAGTCTGTTTCTTGGATTAATCTCTGTTCAGAAAGTAGAGAGAAGTCAGACAAAATTGATATCCGGTCATCCCGAAGTATTTCATGAAATCAACCGTTCTGCATTCCGATACTAGTATATCCAATGTTATTTCCAAACTCCAGTCAGCTATGTGCACATATGGCTGCTACTGGCTTTGACTCCAAGCTCGAGTGAATTCAAGTTCTTCGGCATATCTTCGGCCTTCTTTCGGCATCGGGATCCCGACGAACATCAATACCCTAAATAAACTACACGGACCGCCGGAATGTGAGCATGTCGATGATCTCCCTCCAAAATTTGGTTGGCTGCTGGGGCTCGCTCGCTTCATACACCGCAACAACATCTGCTTCCCAATGCAGATCGACCTCTTCAGGTGACAACCACTTGGTTCTGTGGTAGACCTTCCAGAAGATGAACAGGATAGGCGCAAGAATGAGCATCGTGTAGCTAAGAAAGAAGTCTTGAGTACTCCACGGTGTAAAGCTGCGATACCCAAAACAGAATAGCATCAATAGCATCCACGCAAGCGAGATATACCCGCAATATGGCTGAAAATATGCGTGGTATGGGAGCTTCGTTCGATCGAAATTCTGTGCTCGGCAGGCGCGGAAGAAACAAATGTATGTTATCGCAATAACGATATAATTGATCAGAATATTAGCGGTTGTCAAGCTAATAAGCCAATTAAGGACCGTCATGGCGCCGCCGGAGAGCTGTAAAAACGACAAACAGGCAAATGCCAGTGCCACAGCGTTGCAGTAGATAGGGATACCTCTCGAGTTGGTTCGCGTAAAGATTTGTGGTGCACGGCCTCCAGCTGCAAGGCTGTAAAGGCTGCGCGTTGTGGCGTACCAGTATGTGTTTCCCGCAGAAAAGACCGTGGTCAACATAAGTGCACAGATCAAGTGAGGAAGACCAGTGATGCCGAGGTTCTCCATGGCAATGATGTATGGAGATGCGGAAGCAGATGACTTTCCATTTTGAACTGCATCCACAAGCGTGGGATCATTGTATGCAAGAAGGATGCCGACGCAGATGGCTCCACCAATGAAGAAGATGATGCTTCGCCAATAGACCACCTTGAATGCTTGTTTGATGTAGACTCGAGGATGCTTAGCTTCCGCTGCCAAGGAAGAGACATACTCAGGTCCAGTCACGATAAAGATTGCTGTCCACAGACATGCCAAGAAGCCCTCGAAGCGACCAAGATCTCCGGTAGAAGCATACTCTGCGAAGGCACCAGGGTTCCTCCAATGACGGAAGCCATACGCATCGTGATTTGGGTTGCCGCCAACCATAGTTATAAAGGTGAAGCAAATAAGTATGGTCATTAAGAGAACTTTGCCTGATGACAACCAGAACTCAGTCTCACCGCAGGCATGTACTGTGAAAAGGTTGATTCCGCTACATAGCAACAGAAATGAGCAAGTATTTTGAAGAGGGTGAATCTGGACAACTTACATGTAAACAGCGATGCAGCCAACGCAAACCGCCCAGGCAGGAATATCATCTCTCCAGAATTGGAGAAACAGGTTGACAGCGGAGATTTCGAACGGAATGCTTAGTGCCATGAAAATGAACAGGTTCCAGCCGGCAAGAAACCCCAAAGCATCATCTACCCACTTGCCAGCATGCGAAATAAAGCCACCACTGACAGGCATATAGGTAGCCATCTCAGCAATACAATTGTTGACCATGCTGAGCATAATGGATTGGACAATTAAAGCAATCACCAAGCTCGCCGGACCCCCTTTAGAAAGCGCACCACCAATGGCAACGAACAGTCCTGTTCCAATAGAGCCTTCGATGGCGATGAGCTGCACATGGCGATTACCAAGGCGACGATGTAAACCGGCTGACGGACCGGAATTGAAAACAATTCCTTCTTGAAGCTCCTTGAAGTCATCGGCCATTCCTTGGGTATTGGCATCTCTGAGGACATCGGTTCCTTTTTCTGATTTGTCGCAATCGAAAATTTTTGGGCCATTGTGTCAATTGGCCTATCCCTTATCCAGTAGAGAATAAGGCTTCCGGAAATTGAATGCTGGATTTGGGGATGAATTGATGGAGATCAACACAGAGGCTCTCCAGCTCATATAGCTCATGCAGACAACGCGGGGCCCCAGTATCTTGAATTTGCCCCTGCGCAGATAACAAACTCAAAATCTATCTACCGGTGTTGCTGGAAGGCGCATACATACGCCAATTGATAAGCTTTCGGTTGAGACATCTATACTCTTTCAAGTTAGAGAACATAGATAGCCGAGAGGAATCTGAAAGAAGTAAAGATTCCTTCTGCCCGGCCGGTTCAAGTTTATTTTAATATTTTCTAGGGAGCATAAGGTGCATGGTGATATGGTCTCTATTAATGTGTATGTAGCAGGCCGGTCTTCCGGGTTGTTTTCAAATGTTGATAAGCACATGTGCACATGTGGTGAGCAAACCTTGGAATGTTTGAAGCATTTGAAAGTAGGTAGCCTGGAGGGCACAAGTTCGCTCACTCAGAGAAAGTGAATTGATGCTTATAGTATTTGAACTACTTAGTGAGTAGATATTTACAAGTTTAATCTTGAGTGCCAAATTGATGATTCGGGTGACTGGAAGCGTTCAAATTCAAACTTGGTTCCAATGCTAATTACGGGACCCTGATAAACCCTGAAAATCGGGGGCTCCCGAGCTCGTATACTCCGAGTCCCGGGGCCTCTCCCCGCATTACATCCATGTCTTTGGAAGGCGCTCGACTCTAATACGCACCAGCCCGAACCCCATCGTACCAGGAAGAGTAAGAAAACGGGGCAAAGCCAAGATAAAGATTGCCGACGTTAATCAAATGTGTCATCGTTATTTTCGATAAGCGCAGGATTCGCTGGGGAATCCGCCTATCTTGGAGACCTGGATAGGGTCTTGATCTGCTCAGGCCCTGATGATTGGCTGAGAAGAGTATAAGTCTGCTCCGATTTGAACGCATGGTAGAAGAGGCGTGGTTCAATGAATCATGTTTCAAGAAGGCGCAAGCTGCGATGCTAAGAAGTACACATCCTGGATGTGATCATCGGTATTTTGAGTCATCGCATCAATAGTAGTAGTCGTATCTCCAAGTCCAAGTTTGCATAAATAGTAAAGCATTGGCACGGTCTTGATGGTTCATCCTCCAACCTTGGAACTCGAACGACTTCACATCTACACCTTCAACCTTGGAAGAACATTTGAATTTTCTGCCTGCCACTTCACACTGCATCTCCATCTTTCATTTGCCAGCAATGTCTTCAAAGGTTCTACCAACCCCGTCTTCATCGACAAAAAAATACTACGCAACGAATTCCCCTTGGGAAGGAACCTATGGCCACTACCGCGCCATTCGCGTCGGACAACAAATCTACGTCTCCGGTACAACAGCAGCCGACCCCGACAGCCCACCCGAGAACCCGCGCGTCTTGTGCCCTGGAGATGCTCGCGGACAAACCAAAGCTACGCTGAATGAAATCATCAAAGCTATTCAGACCCTTGGCGGTCGAGGCGCAGAAAGTATTGTACGCACCCAGCTGTTCATTCAGCGCCATGAGGATGCCCCGGCGGTTATGGAGGGTTTCACGGAAATCCTTGGACGGCAGCATGGTGGTGATATTGGGTCTACTGCGATCTTGCTTGTCGTTTCGAACTTCTCTGATCCGGAGATGCTTGTGGAAATCATGGTGGATGCAATTGCAGATGCATGAAATGTTTGTCAAACTTTGTCCGGTTGATGTTGAGATGGCGAGAACACGGGGGACGGATGGGGCAGTACAAGGTTGCCCGAATAGAGCTCTACGGTTTGGGGCCGGGGGTGTTTTTTGATCGATAAGAAGGTTCATCAAGTTCAATCCGGAGAGTGTCATGAGTGCATGTGCATGTGTATAGAACAAAAAGGATGTCTGGTGTGTACAAGGATCAAATTTTCGAGATCTCTGCCAGGTGACCCCAGCGGGACCCATGTCATTCAAAAATAACGTAAATAACCCATTCCATGCTAAATAAATGTACATATCCAGACGCCGAAAAAAATGAGATGGAATCAGAGGCGAGACCACTGGTCTTCAACCCATCTAGATCAACGCCAGTCCCACGATATCAGGAATGTTCTTTCGACAGAAAACGTGCCAACCAGTTGGCAGTGGTGATGTGGGTTGTAAGGGGCGTACGGGCTGGGTTTGTAGTGCCGTTTGATCATGTACGATCATCATAATGCTAACAAAGCTTGGAGCTTTGCGACGTGAGTGCTCCCGAAGGTGAAACGATAGCGAGTGCGGCTTCGAGTCGGGTTGAGCGAACGATGGTACGAACAAAGAGCCAAATATGTTGCGTTCTTTGTCCTTTCGCCGGAATGGCTTGAGGTGCACAGCAGGTTTGGAGAGTAGAGGTCAACCAATAGTACCGGTGGTGAGAGTGTGCGGGTGCCGAGGTGTAAAGTGGGTAGGCGTTGTGATGCAAATTAGGGAGGCGAAGTCATAGCTTCAAAATATGGGGAACCGGGGGCTTTTGATCTATCGGTTTTCGGGCCAGTCCTGCATCTTGACATTTACGCCAGGGTGCTCAGGGATGGATTGTTGAATGACACCGGAGCGAATGATGGATTGAGATGGCTGAGGCGGCCCAGTGCCTGACCGGCGTCTTCGTTCTCGCTCCAAGGGACCCGGTAGCTCATTGTTGTTCTGAGAACGGCTGCGGAACTTGTGACCGAGGTTACCCAGCCAGTTGCCCTCTTCCTCCTCGCCGAGCCAGTAGCTGTGGCCAATTCCGACCATAATGCGACCCAGCTTACCCTTCCATCCTTGACCCTCATGGCTGTACGCCGAGAAGGGTTCACGATCGATATCGGCCACACTGGCCATGGAAACATTGCGGCTGTGAGTGGGCAGCTGAGTGTGGCGGGGGATGGCAACCCAGATGCGCAGGGTCTCACGGGCAAAGGCGAGCATCACCAGGACGAAGTAGACACGCATGGCCCAAAGGAGGGAGATGAAGACGATGCTCTGGAAGCTTTCGGGTTGGGCGACGACATTGCTCAGGTGATCGGCGGATCGGGGAGGGTGAGGCACGAACTTGTTGCCATCACTGGTGTGCTGAATTTCGACGTAGGCGGCATCGTACTTGGGGCTGGTGAAGCCAGCAGTCTGTGCGATGGTTTCGCTGCCTGGGCCAGAGTTGCCACTGTCGTAACCCTGCGACACGACCAGGAACCAGGTCACACCAAAGGCGGCGGTGTAGGCGGCATTAATGAGACTATCGATCAGGTACAGCCAGGCAAGAGCAAGGCACTCCAGAGGGGATTGCTTTCGAATGTGAGGGAAGAGAATGGCGGCGAGGGCGAGGGCGATGAGCGAATACAGGTACATCGACAGCTGTACCGGCGAGAGGTGGTAGCCCGTCAGCAGGGCAAGCAGGCCGTACAGGCCACTGATCTTGTTTAAGAGAAGCGACAGTGTAATCAAGGACGCGCCTGTCTCCAGGCTCATCACGTAGAGAAATGTCTGAAGTCACGGGATGATTAGCTACGGGTCCACGGATAAGCAGAAATCAGATCAAAGGGGGTTCCTTACCTCTGGCCGCGGAATGCGGAGGAACCGGGATGTGAACCCCATCCTGTGTAAAGGATTTGCAAACCAAGATTGATAGAAAACTGCGATGGGAGAGAAAGGAGCGTTGGATTTTACACACGCTGAAGGCTTTGGGAGAGGAAGAGAAAGGAAGGCTGGGGGACCGCAGATGGTCCAGGGGCGCTATTTTCCGGGCGATCCGTATTTTGCTGATCGATGCCCGATTGCGGTTCGGCTGCATTACAGTAGTAGGCTGATTTTTTTTATGCCATCATAAATTTTCTTTATAATTTGATCTCACCTAAGATGAACTTTTTCTTTGATTTTCTTTTCTTTTTTTTTTTTTTTTTTCGAAATTATTATAACTTTTGAAGGATCTCGCCATGAGTTATCCAACGTTTTTATCCTCACGTGAATCTTAGTCATCTTAATCATTATTTGGAATCTTGGATACAGTGTTGATTCAGTGTTGCCCTTAGAGTAATTCAGTTAACTATTTGACAAACTAATAGAGTGATTGAGTAACAACATAAGCAATGGGAAATTGGAAGTATTAATTTCTGGGAAACCCCTTTTTCAAGTACCAGGCTCATTTTCAAAAACCCCAGGGCTAACGGCCGCTAAGCTGCTGTATAGGCACTACTTGATCCTTCAGATGTTCTCTTCAACCCGGACTTCATATTTCCAACTCCCCTTCTGAGCTTATAACTCAAACTCAGCGGACAAAAGTAACAACTCGCCATCTTTGCGACATGAGTCGTGTTTTCCATTAGCCGGCCCAAATCAAGTTCAATAGAATTTTGATCCTCCTCGGTAAGGCTCGGATCTCGAAAGCTAACACAGCACCAGCACTCCACAGTACAGTGGCCCCTGGTTCTTGTGTTATCTGACAAGGATCTCCGAGCACAGCATCCACATCCCCGGCTGCAGCATCCTCCTCGGCCTGCACATTCATCAACCATTTCGGTGCGCATATACCAGAGATCATCACGTCTTAAGCTATCAAAATGAGCTTTCACCCACGGGGGAAGCTCAGAAATCAGCCTAAACATGGTGAACTCATTCTTTATACGCTCTGCTCGAGCGGACCTTATCTTGGAATCAAAGTCCGCCACTGGCGGCTGTTCCATATCGTTCTCAAGGTTTATAGTCTTCTTCCAGGCTCTAGCTTGATGGTTTAAGCTCTCCTCACGTTGAGCTAGCAAACGGATGGTGGAATCGAGACGGAGTATTTTGAGTAATGTGTCCTTGCTGATGTCTCGGACGGTGTGAAAAAATCCATGTTTCTGTAAAACCTTGCCGTTCCAATAAGGACTATTGGGCTTCGAATAAAATCCAGTAGATTTGTTGTAACTTCCCATGTTGTATGTGGCAAAGGGGTCAGTCAATATGATTTTGTAGTAAGAATTGAATGGAATAGTGATAATCCAGGATACGATGTGAAATCAGATTAATGATCGGTTAAGTGACAAGACAAGGAGAGCAAAGCTGGAGAAGGCTAAATAGGCGTGTTTGATGCTTCTGAGCTAGTCTTATCTAGGGAGTAATATCAAAAAGGGCATAGTAAGGAGGGAAATATCGATAAATTTGTCCATTCCCAAGGTGTGACATGGGTTGATCCTAGGCCGCTACCCAAAATTGACGGATTTCTACGTTCCAAGGTTCCTCCCGAGGCCCCGTTAGGTTTAGAAGTTTGAGACCCATCCAAACAGTATTTTTCACGGTAAAAGACAGAATGGATGTCTCTAGGCTGGTTAAGTTTGTAATTAAAACCGGCCAAGTGTCAAAATTACCGTGACCTAGGTCAAAAAACCTCAACAAAACAGATCTCGGGGAAGGGATCTGCGATACTAGGTACTAGGTACTAGGTAGGTAGGTAGGTAGGTAGCATCAGACGATAATAGCACCCGTAGATTTCATCATCATCATCATCATCATCATCATCACAACTTTCATCCAATCAGCGGTCCGTCAAAGGCACAACAATAAAGCTCGTGTCGCAGAGTTCCTGGCCGCATCCATTTTCAAGGTCAACGATCTCGTCTTTCTTCGGAAAGTCATTCAAAAATGTTCTCGTGTACTGCGCTCACCTCGAGCTTCTGCTAAGCACACTGGAGGAATACGGAATTCATCCGGAGCCCACGAAAGCTTTCGTCAGATTTCCTTCAATTGACCTTGTTGGTCAGCATGTCGATTTGCTGCCCAGGTGAGAGTTTCCACTAAGCATGAGCGTGCGTGTTCAGGCTATCAATGAGTTGGAGTTTCCCAAACCCCTACATCCACTTAAGACTTACCTATGTAGGGACTCGGATGACCGATACTTTCAGACGGTATATACACAACTCCACTAGTAAGGCTAATTTGAAGCCCCTACAGCCCAGAAAAAGGCCCATACTTAAGGCTGGGCCCATCAGTGCTAAGGAGGGCCGCAAGGAATTCAGTCACCGCACTATTGTCGAACACCCAAGAATTGGAATCGGTCACAACTCTCCAGAAAAGGTTTCACCAAGCAGCTCTACATGGACATGGATTCTTTCAAGGAAGCGGGACACGAAGCAGTGGTGTATCAAATCAAGGGCGACTTCATACCTTCCGACCTTACCAAGCCTTCTCCTTCGAAGCTATTCAGCCCATCTTCTTTATGAGTCGAATGCTAAGCGACAGTGAGAAGAATTATCTTCCCACCGAGTTAGAGATATCCGGATGGGTTTAGGCCCTGTGCAAGATGCGTGACCTAATCGAAGCCTCACCTAACCTGCTTTACACCGATCACAGCAGTAGGTTTAATATTTTTTCGACAAGTTCTTCTTCTTCCTTCGTCCCTTCGCACAAGCTCGACAAATGGCTTGAATCTTCGCTGCTTATCGTCCTCTGAGCTCGGGGTCAATTGACCATCCTAGGGTCAAAGACTTTGGCCTTAGGAAAGAAAGCCGGCGGCTCTACATTGAAGGGCCCCCGCAAAGTCGGCTCTTTGAACGTGTCAGTTAAACCAGGGAAGCTGCCAATTGAGAACCTAGTGTCCGAAAGGAGTGGAGATGGAAGCTGCCTGGTAGACTGAAGTGCCGGATGTCTTTACGCGGTGTCGTGATTCATACTGTAGTACCTGATATCCCGATTGATTAAGAGTCGAATCCACATGTGCAAATCAGCCCTTCAAGTTGTATGCTCAAGAGGCTTCCAAGGGCTGGGAGACGTGGGTCTCTGTTATTAACTGGAATGCTAGACGAGAAGGAAATATTATATTGTAAGGGGACTAACAAAGTTCCGCCTGGGTTCCAAGTAGTATGTACTAGTTAAAACATGCATGTGTGTGTGGTATCAAAAATTATCAGACCGACGACTCGCTTTTTTTACTCCTCCGATTCCTCTTGCTCACCACTGGCTGCCTCCTGAGCAGGCTCGAAGAATGGAGCAAATTTACTCTTCATTCGGAGTCTCTTGCCGTAGAAGTAGAAGATGACGGGAATGGGAACCAGAATTGCGGCAAGACATCCAAGAAGGGTGGATGCCCACTGAATGCCCATGTTGTCAAACATCTGACGCGAAAAGAGTGGGAAGCTTGCTGCCACCATGGAACGAACGAATGTGTTGGCGGCAATAGCGGATGCGGCACTGTGAAGGTCTGTTAGGATCGAGTAGGGCAATGTGGGGAAAGGGAAGGCAAACTTACAACATGAGGTAGGTATCGATAAGGTAGTTGAAAAGTTGAATGAAGATGATAAGTAGACCAAATCCGGTAAATAGTCCACTCAGTGTAGGCACAATCCAGTGAATACTGCCATTGAATCCAGTCCATCCGAACCAGAACAAACCAGCAGCGAAGAGAGCACCTCCAACGATGACGGGAGGCAGACGCCATTCGGGTACGGGAATTCCTCCGTTGGCATCTAGCTTTCGGTTGTAACCCTTCGCAGAGAGAATAATGTACGTCGCAGCGATGATAAGACCAACGACCAAACCGAACAATGGCAGGCCACTCTCTCCCGCATTGAAGCCGTACTGACCCTCAAAGACGACAGTATAGGCCGTCAAGAAGCAGTAAAGCAGACCATAAATAAAACTCAAGTAGAGGGTGACAGCCAGAATAAGCGGCTCATGAATAAGCAGCTTGACAGGACGCGAAAAGTTGTTGACGATGAGCTCACGGAAATCAACCTCGATCTCCTCCTGCTTGGCGTGGATACCCCAGTTCTTCGTGCGGCGGCGCAGTTCCGCAGCCTTGTCAACCAGAACAACAGGCGGGTAAGATTCTTTCAGGAAGAACAGATTCATCACGAAGGCTGCGTATCCCATAAAGGCGGGGATCCAAGCGGTCCAGCGCCAGCCCAGATAAGACATGTTAATGTAGCCACCAATGAACGGGGCAATCAGAGGACCCAAGAACACGGTGCTGGAGAAGAATGCAATCGCGATACCACGAGTGCGGTTGTCGTAGATATCTGAAAAGACGGCTGCGACGACTGCCAATGGCGAACTACCGAAGATACCAGAGAAGAATCGACATATCATCAGAGTTTGAAGGTCTTTGGAAACGGCCACGGCGGTGTTGAAGATACCAAATCCTAACATAGCTGCGACAATACCCGGACGACGGCCTTTGAGCTCTGATAAGGGTGCCCAGACCAAGGGACCGGAGGCGTAGCCGGCGATATAGAGGGTGCTGGATAGTAAGGAGACCTCCAATCCGACATTGAAATGCGAAGCAACGCTTTGGGAGGAAGCGCTGAAGATTGCGGAGTCGAAAGTGGAACAGATACTCGTAAAGGCAAGCATAGCGGTGATATAAACTCTAATCACATGTCAAACGTTAGTGATTTGGACTTGGAACCTAAGACTTGGATATCCTGATGGTCTCTGGGGGGTAAATCCACATACTTGGTGAGAGTTGGCCAGTTCTTGGGGTATAAGGGGTCATCTGGCCCATCAAACTCGACCACATAGTCCTCGCGGTTCGGTAAAGGAGGAGGATAAGGCTTCCCCGCGCCAAAGGCGGGCAGCGGGGTCTTAGAGACACGCGATTTAACACTCTCACCAACAGTGAGCTGGTGTTGAAGTCGCTGGGTTTCGATGCGACTCAATGATCTCGAAACAGTCGATCGATTGCGTTCCAAATCCAGCTCTGTGTTTCGAGATTGCAGTCTGTGAAACTGCGGGTTGTACTCGACAGAGCTACTCGACCCCGACGAGCCCGTTGTTCCTGTAGTCCCCGAGGTGGCGGGCCTGTCTGCCTCTGCAGAGTATCTAGCCTTCTCTCCATGTGGCTCAGCGTCGACCTCAGCGCGTTCGAGTTTCTTTTCTGTGTCGTCCATGGTGAGCGATAGCTATAGGGGCAAGTTGCGTGAGTCTGGTCGAGCTCTCTTGTTAGCTTCTGTACGCTTTCGTCGCCTGGAATGCGCCAAGGCGGGGGGTTGAACAACGGTGTGAAAACTTGACCCCAGAGCTACTTGGGGACGACGCTCATAATAAACAGGGCTTATGAAGACCCTCCTTATGCCCAATAGTAAAAAAAATAGGTCTTGGAAGGCGAGAAACACGATCCGACTTAACCGTCCCGACCCACTATTGGTCGCTGCGGCTTTGGCGTACGATTACATCTGCCGAAAAGTCAAACATAAGATAGATGAAATTTTCAAATGAATCTTATTTCGCAAATTAAATTTAGTTCAGAATGAACATCTGAACTGATTGAATTCAGCTTCAAACCCTGATCTTTGCTACAAGGATTGTATAGAGCGTCGTCGGATGTCCCCTTAGTCAAGGTATCTTGGTGTTCCGAAAACATGCTTAGAGCTATGGATCGTCATCAACGCTAGTGGGAAATTTTTATTTTTTGCAACATTGATGTCATCCATTGGCCCCTCATGATTCAAGTCTTCCCCTCTGTGGACCCAATATTAATAAGTTAAGCCCGAGACCGAGAAAAAAAAGTGGCGCCAAAGACCAAATTCGGTTGCCTCCCGTAGGTAACCACCTCGACCCGAATCGCTTAAACGCATTCTCGTGTCATTCTTGGAACAATCGAATCTTCCGCAGGCACGGACCCCTTGGAGATTAACGGGTGTAGATCGGGCGACAGATCTATAACCCCGAAAGTCTCGTCAGCATCTACGCATCGGTTAACTCGGAAGAAATTGTAGACTTATACATGACATGCAGGTATTATTATGATGAAGAGAATTCAACATCCATCTTCACTGCCAGTGGCACCTGCAGCTGCTCATGACGTCTCATTATGAGCTAAGTACTGCGCGTTTCCCATTCACCCCCTTTAAGATAAAGAATGCCACCTTTCTTCCACCGTAGGGATTCCAATGGCGAAAGGCCATCCAACTTGACATCGGCAGGCCTGCGCTGGCGGTGTAGGCAAGCCGGTTGCGCCCATCTGGGGCCTGTTTGAATCCGCATGGCAGTATGCTGAACGGTAAGCTCCATCTGCAGGTCAATAGGCAGAAGGTAAAGCTCGATATTCAACGATGCAGCTGTCATACTTTTGAACGCGCAAGCAATGAGGATAGACGCCCGGTCCTGGATATTGGTGAATAGTGTGGTAATCTTTCTCCGCTCTGTGGCTGGTAAGCTGGCATGTCACCACGCCGTGATGGATTGGATGAAAAGTCAGCCGTTCATCGTTGGCTCCGACGGCACGCAGTAGCGATAACGGGCAGCCTTCATTGCCGGTGATCATCGGGTGGTTGTCATCAAACAGAGACGCAATGATGTTGACTTCTTCAGGAGTTCAAAATTCTGCCATTCGGGGGTTAAATCCCAACAACGCGTCTGATGGACTGTACCCAGGACCTTCGCAGGGGCAAACAAAACCCAGCAAGGTAGAGAGTAATCGTTGATGCCCCCCTCCTCTTTCAATATGACATTCCTTGCCCTCAAAATTTCAGGTTTTTCCCTTTTTTAGAAGCCCCCGAACCTCACTTTTTTCCCTTGAGCGTCTCAATATGAGATTGATCGAGAAACTTGAACGGATGATTGGCTCTGCTTTATCGTCGGCATTTGGTGGCTGATAGACTTTGGAGGACACTTCCAGGGTCCCTAATCTAACATTTGAAGTAAGTGAGCAGTGAGTGAGTGAATGAGCAGTAAGTAATGGTTGATCAGAGACCACACCTGGGCATACTTGACAATCCATCCGCCCAGTAGCCTCCAGAGATTCCATAGACCAAGAAGTCAAATATCATTCTAATTCAAGGGCATCGATGCCTTAGCGCTTGAATTGGCAGTTCGTCTGCGCGGACGTTGGCGCGGATGAAGAAACCCGCTGGAGTTGTTCGGACTAAAAAGGTTGCGCCCACAAGGAAGGAAACCACACACAAAATAGGTAAGATCAGGATCAACTTGAACCAAAGAATGAACCAAAGGTTAATTAAGTGAATTGAAAAATTCATCCTTTGATCCTGAGCGCAACTTGAAAATCAAGCTGAAAGTACGAGTGCCTTGATATTAGTTCAGGTCGAAATCAAGTTTAATATAAGACTGGAATGATTTAAATTAGATGGCGAAGTAAGATCAAACTAAAAGTGATTCTGATGGTTATGTCTTCAAAACTTGGGTGAACCAAATTAACCTTAGTTCTGGGTCTTCCAATCAGCTCATACCTTGGTGTTGATCTTGAGCTGCCGCTGGCTGTAGTGAGCTGTTTATAAATAGCAGTAGCCCCCAACCTAATAATACTAGTCATTCAGGTTCCCAAAATTCTTTTTGTTTTTTTTTTTAAAAAAAAAAAATGGTAGCCATTCCCATAGTTGAGGGCGTTTCGCCCTCCACCCTTGACAAACTCGCCGGCCCTCTCGTCGGCTCGCTCCCCGGCGCCGCTGCCCCGCCGTCCCCTGGCTCTACAGGAGCCACATGGTCGAACTCGACCATCACTCAGACTTACGACCCGGCCAACGGCCGCAACGAAACTCGTGCGGTCACGGAGGCCACGACGGATACGTCCGTCAAAATGGACCGGGCGGTCCTCATAAGTTTGGGGATGGTCGGCGGGTTGGCTGTCCTGGTGGTGGCCGGGTGGCTTTTCAATTCTTGGTAAGTAAAAGTAAATGGACACTGCACTAAACATTGCCAGTCTCACCCACCGTTCAAATTGGACATTACTATCTATCATTATATAAACATATCATATATCAATATCATATCTATTACTACTTTTTCAATTTCCATTGCTGTAGATTCTCCCCTGACTCCGAGTCTCACTTCAAGTTCTATGTAGGCCCGTTTTGACAACGCTAACTGTGTATCGAAATAGGCGAAATCGGCGCACCGAGCGGGCTGTGACCCGCATCAAGAACCCCGACGGAGCCGCTGCGGAACGGGCCGCAGCAAAAGACTCGGCCCTGGAGCGTTCCAGCAACCCCCCCTTGATGGGGTACATCCCCCGTGTCGCCCGCTGGCTGCGAGAGCAGCTGTGGGACGGGAGTCCCGCAAGTGAGTTCACATGGCCAAAGATGACCACAAGCTAAGTAGGCATACATACTGACTTTGAGATGTGTTTTTAGAGCGGGAGACGGCCAGGACCAAGCTACAGCGCGATGTGACTATCGCCAATCTGAAAGCGCAGTCTTTGCCCGCCCTCCCAACCTTCCGATCCTAATTCTACCACCTACCCCGGGTTATGGCCGGACGGTGGATCCGCCTTTTCTGTTCTAGCACAGGCCGCCCTCCCTGTCGCAGCTTACCCCTATTCTCCCACCTACCCCGGGTTATGGCCGGACGGTGGATCCGATTTTTCTTGTTCTAGCACAGGCCGTCCTCCCTGTTGCAGCTTACTGTATCCTTTCGTTTGTTTTTCTTATTTTTTGTCCATCGCATTCTTTTTGTATTTTTTTTTTGTACATACCAAGCATTGAATGCGATGGATACCAATTCTGCACATCAAATTGAGCTGGTAGATAGTAGTCACGAACGAAATTCCACAAAATTGGAATACCAAGCTGTTGGATAATGATCTCATAAGGCATGACCTGTAAGGATCACTACTGCTACTCGATACATGCCTGAGTAGTAACAGGTTTGACACCGCTCAGCCGCTTCCCTGGGATGTGTACAACCTGGAAGCTGTAGCTCTTCTGGATCAACAATTAAGACAGCCTGACTCTTCAGCCCCGAAGACTGCTTATAGAAGTCAGCGGCCAATGAGATATGGCGGAGGTAGTTCAGCATTCTTTTGTCTACATCTCATGCTGACATGAAATGCAATAACCATCTATGCATGTAAAAGAAAGGCTTGAAGCCTTTATTATTCGAATATTTCAATATCAAACAATTATATTCACGTAAAAGTATCCGTCATAAACGTCCGAAATGAGAAACTTGAATATGCAATTCGTCAGGGGCATTAGATCTTGCATTCCAGTTCGTGGCAGAAGCCTGCACCTTCCAGCTCGCGCAGGCCACCCCGAACATTCGAGGGCACGCTTGGAAATGACTCCCTAAAAGCAGAAGCACGAGCAGCAACAATATCATCAATTGACCTCGAACTGAGAGAACGATGCACACGTGCAGGTACAAGCAAAGGACTTGTTTTGCGATGCGGTGGGGGTAGTGGTCGTGGTATGCGAGATCGACTCGTTGATGCGGTGTTGCCAACATTGAAACGATTACCAGGGTTGAGCGTGACCGTTGCGTTGCTGAAATGTGGATGTGACGGTGTAGTTGTGGGTGAGAAACTTCGTTGATCTACCGAAGCATTGGGAGGGATCGAAGGTCCAAGTTGACCATTCCCCGGGGGCATACTAAATCGCCATCTCCGTCGTGCGTCTTTGTTCTCGGAAGCTTCACTTGGGCTTGTTCGAAGAGGATTAAACGGGCCCTGTGCAAAAGAAGTAGCCGATTGGACATCTTCGTCGATCCCCATATCAACGATGCCGCCAAATAATTGATTTCCTCTTGTCTCATTTGGACTTCTTCCACCAACTTGATCATTCATCGAAGATACGGTCCTGCCAGTATTGGATGATATCGATGATTTAATTGAAGCAGTACCTTCGTTAAACGTATTGAGCGGAGACCAGGTGGAGGATTCGGCATTGTATCCTCTAGTCTGAGATGGTATTTGATGATCGCGCCATGTAGTCGACTCTGCCTCCATGAACGAGGGCAATTGGAGAGGCGAAGCTAGTCGAGGCCAAGTAGCACAATCAGGTGGCTCTTCAGTCTGTTGGATTCTTATCTCCGGCCATGCCCAAACGCGTGACTCTTCTACCACATCATGTTCTGGGGGTGGATGGGGTATTCGGGAAGCTATGGGCCCATTTCCCGAGCCATGTCCTTGGGTCACTTCTCGAGCATCTGTACGTGTGTATCTTCCTGTTGCCACATTGGAAGGGGCACTAGGGCTGACTTGTTGGTGATCTTGCTCCTCCTGCGGCTCCCATGGTACAGTACTGAAGTCTGGCAATTCGATCGGGGTTACTGGCGACTGCTGGATTGGACTCTGCCAGCCAGGTAGCTCGCGATGTATGTTGTTTCGATGTACAGCGCCTTGTCGGTGAAGTCCCGGTGAGTAGTATGGGTTCACTGTTGTGTGGCCATAGAAAGGATGCGTTCCAATGTTTGCAGCTGTAGGTATTTGGCTTGGTGGCAGTAGTGGACGGGGTCTTTCAGTGAAGCCCCTCACGATTCCGAGATGCTCAAAGGCCTGGCAAAGAACAGACTGGACTTGAAACTTTTGGTCTTCGGAAATATCAGCATCTGGAGCAAATCCAATAGCATCTGGCATGGCCAAGATCTCAGGAGCCTCGGTTTCAGGAATATTGCCATATGAAAGAAGCAATTGAAGAACATCTAGATGACCGTAGTATGCTGCGTAGTGAAACGGCAGCCATCCGAAATCGTCTTTTCTTAGAGTAGATGCTCCTCGTTCCAACAAATATGATGCCACAATAAAATGACCGCCCTTAGCAGCCAGACAAAGTGGCGAGTCTTCAATGTGTTTCTCACTGCGGGCATAGAGAAGAGAACCACGATCAAGAAGTTTCCGGACAGCTTCAGCTTGTCCATGGCGACTTGCCACACAGATTGGTCGGTCATCCAAGATATCACGGGAGTCAAGCATAGCTCCTTGCTCGCAAAGCATGTCAATCAAGTCTGGTGAATTGCGGGCTGCCGCAATATGGAGAGGTCTTTGCCGGTCTTCGGTGTTGGAGAGTTCAATATCAGCACCAGCCTGAAGCAGCATTCTGGCTATTTCGACGCTGTCTTTGTCGTTCTCTATGTCGCAAGCATAATGAAGCGCAGTGTGTCCTTTGCTGCACTGACTGTTTATTGGAACATGTTTGCGCAGCAGGAAATCCACCACGCCAAACTGAGAGCGACCAGTTGCCAAGTGCAAAGGTGTCTGGCCAGATTTGTTTCCAGAGCAAAGAGAGATTCTCCTCTGACTGAGAATCTTTACAATCTCCTCGTGGCCATGATAAGCGGCCCAGTGCAGTGCCGTCATTCCTGCCTCATCCACAGCACGCGTTGCAGCTCTCCGCTTCAGTAAAAATTCAACTGCTTGGATTTGTCCAGCTCCTGCTGCACACATCAGCGGAGTCATTTTCTCCGGACCCGGGGTGTCAATCTGAAGGCGACGATCCAGGAGCATTCTGATGACTTCAACATGACCCATTTCAGAAGCGTAATGCAAAGCTGTCATCATCAGACCATCTTTGGCTTCTATATCAGCGCCGTTGGAAATAAGAAGCTGTGTGATTCTTGCATCCCCTCTCTTCGCAGCTGAGTGAAGAGGAGTCATCCTTGTATCAGCTCGGGTATTCACTTTTGCATTGTACATCAGTAATACTTCCACCGCATCGATCTGGCCACAATCAGCGGCAACCCGGAGAGCCGTTTCTCCGGCAGAGTTGGTTGCCTCGAGAAGAGCGCTTTCGATCATCAGAAGCTCAATCACTGCGCAGTGTCCACGTGAGGCTGCTAAGTGAAGCGCCGTCGCACCAGATCCATCAAGCGCAGCCAGGTTGGCATTCTTTCGAATGAGTAACTCCACAATGGCATCGTGCCCACAATGAGAAGCGACTAATAGAGCATTCCGACCAGATTGGAAGTGACATTGGTCAATATCGCAGCTTCGCTCAATGAGTCGCTCAACTTCGTCCCGGGAGCCAGCCTGGGCAGCTTTCACAAGCAGCGGCACAAGAGCGGCATCCATGGAGGTCAGATCGATACTGGGACTTGTATCACCGCTCATGGACCGCTTATCTCGACTTATAGTTGGGCTGGTAGCGGAACTCGGAGAGCTCCCTTGTGCCAATGCTTTGAGCTGCACCCGACTGCGGCTAAAGAATGCCGATAGTCTCTCGCCCGGCGAGCGAGGCTTTTGTGGTGAAGCTTGTTCCGACTGCCATTGACGAGAAACAGCTGCGCCCGGTCTCGAAGGTGAGTAATTATACGATATGCTCCTGCTGTGTCCCGGTAATATTGGCGATGACTGGTTATTCGGCACGGAGAAACCCCTTGGCCTTTGCACGCCTCCAAATTTAGGAACGGTTAGGCTGGAGCCATCATTGTAACTGCTATGATAGCCTTCGTCTGTCAAGGGGCTGCGAGAGAACCGAGGGGTGTCGGACTCGAAATGAGTTTGCAGGGACAATTGAGGGACGACGCGCTGTTGCTGAACGCGACGATATGCTGGTGAATCAGCAACGCTTTGATCAAACACAAAGGCTTTCTCACGAAGGGCCGGGTGAATCATGCTGCTTCCTGAAACGCTTTCTATGTCTGTCCCCGCTCGACTTCCCCGGACTGAACGAAGTGTTTCGGCATCGTCGGCAACTTGAGACATTATTTGGCGACTGGCGGGCTGCTCCAGCAACTGTTGCTGGGCGGTGGCTGATTGGCTTCTTATTGTCAGCGACTTTCTGCAGCGAGATGTTACGATGGGTATGTTTTGCTTACCACTGGAAGAGCTGGAGGGATAATTGTAGAGCTTGGACTTGACCTCGAAGCATCTCCTGGTGCCCTCTCATCATCTCTTCGTTCCATACCGCTTTCATGCGAATCCGCAATCCCATTCCTTCGTTTGATTGAGTGCCTTGCAGCAGGTCTGTGACATCGCTCGACAGGACCTCCATGATAGCATGGCAATTTTCCAGGGCAGTGGCCAACCCCTGACCAAATCCATCGGATTTTGTCCCATGGTAGTGAGTATGAGACCACTCCTGAAGCCCTTCCAGTGCTAATTTGGTGCTGCTCAGCTCCCAGATCAACGATTGGATAGTCAAATCAGCGCCTTTGAATTTGCCGTAAAGTTGCTTCAAGCCATGAACAGTCGAGACGATGGCTTGAACCACCTGAATTCCGCCTGAAAAGGCGCCAAAAACGAAGGCTGGATCCATGACTGGGACATCGGAAGATGTGTGTGAAAGGCAAAAAGGCAGAATCCAAAGAGTTTCTCTCCATTATTGTGGTGCTCTGAGGCTCAGCTCGAGCGGGGTGATGTACATCACCCAGGTTCACTAGCTGCGTGAGCAGGCGCAGCATTTGTTCTCCGATACGTCAGTTCAGCTGAGCCCGAGGCAGACATGGAAGGCCTGAGTCCTGTACTCCAGTCCGCAAAACTGGGACTAAACCTATTGAAGTATGTTCTGGATGATCCCTTACACTGCCCCACAAAGGAGGTGTCCGGACTTGGTCGGCAGATCTGGAAGTCTGCAAGTACATGGCCGGTATCTGAATTGAATGCAGTGCCATTGGTGTTTGATGCTTTCGGACCACTGTTATCGGAGAGAAGATCTCTGTAGAATTTCGGAATAAGGGGTAATGATAAGGAGACCACAATAATTCCCAAAATAGAATAATCAACACTCTTCCCGGCCTCGTATCTATGTGGAGATACACGCATTGATTTAAGCTTAAATTTCGGATATTAAGTCCCCTGGTATCATGCAAGTTCTTTTTACAGCTATAGTGCTTCGCTAGAATCTGTGAAATATGTTTTACTCCCAACTTGAAAACGTCGGGGAGATTGGCAAAGTGATAATAGCTGGAGGAGAATGACTACTAAAAACACACCCTTCCTTCGACTTGTGGTAGGTAAAAAGACGTCTGGAAAGATATTTGAAAAGACGTTTGGAAAGACAGTCAGAAAACCCTTCAAACAGAAACCTCCGGACAGCCTGAGCCTGAGTGACTCGGACACCTGGGCACAAGCCAGAAATATGCCACGTGCATACACATGTGTAGGACCGTACTAACTCGGGATCTTCACCTGCCGTGCAAAACAGAAGAGCATACCAAGCAAACGCATACTTCCTATCTGAGTACACGCAGCCGCCATGTACCCCTGCAGCTGCCAGTGAAGCTTTTTTCTATTCCATGTCTGTGAGGCATGAATTCAGTACCGTGCATATAAAGCCGATGTTGAATGGCACGGAAGGTTACCAGCTTGACTATCATACTTTTCTTCTCGTTCTCTTTCAATATCTCCTATGTCTGTTGCGCCTTTGTCTCCGCCTTCGCCCAGTCCTTGTGCTGCAATATGGTAAGCACGACGACAAGAAACCCGAACAATCACATATGCTCACCTGGGCAGGCAGAAACATATTAAACGGGCCTATCATGCGAATCCTCATGAAGTCCTTTCGAGGGTCTGTAGCTCGTTTCCCTTCCCACTGGCAGACATAATCCTTTCAAGCGTCAGGGGCATCCACGACAACATGATTGAAGGACATACATATCCGACCCATATTGGACGTAACAGTCTTCTCTGGCGGATTAATCTTCTACATTCAACAAAAAGGGCCTTATTCAGACGCCCACTGCTGAAGTTGGTTACCGCGATATCCACGCGTGCCAGGTTAGCCTGACCCACATAGGTTTCCCTCTCCAACATCCAGCCTTCGACTGGAGGGAAATACCTCAACAAGATAGCGGACCACATATGACAGTGGATACCTAGTAAAGAGGGGAATGTAGTGATGTGCCGTCAAAGTTCACGGGTCGATCCAGCAGTAGATACGATAGTCATGACAGGGACGGAGGAAGAGAGGAGGGAGACCTAGGGGTCGCTCAGTGAAGTGAAGAGGTCTGTGTTGCAAACTTGAAACAGCTTGGAATAAAAGGACGTCAATGAGAAAGATTACTAAAGTCAGAATTTGTTCCTGAAAAGAGTGTTCCTCAAACCTTCTTTTAAAGTTATTCCATGTTGCATCCGATTAAGCTGTAGCGGTAAGAAAGACGTGTCTTAGAACTCAATGCCCATAGAATGATTGTTCAAATAATAAAATCTGGAGATGAAAATCATACCACTCTACGGAGATGCGTCCGATCAAAAAGTTCCGGGTTGTTGTTTTGATGTTCCAAATGAGAGCTTCTCACCTCTCATCTGAACAAACAGCAATCCAACCACAACGCGCAATTCACACTTCATCTTGTTTACTATCAACGTTCTGCATGCAGACTGGGAATTTTCGGAATTATGCCTATTGCTGATAGGATTTTCTTCCTAATGTCTCGGCGCTGGCTCCTTTTGTTTGCCGTGGGCATTTACGTGCTTGGTTTGATTGTTTGGCTTGACCGAGAAGTTTTAGGTCGGACACCGAGGTAGGATCAGCCCTCCTAGTGTGGGACAGAAAGCAAGCTAATCTCAATTTCTGATGCAGAGCTTTCGATCAATGGAATCCTCGCCAAAATACCGAACAACCCGCCTCTAGTATCCCGAGCCTATTTGGGAACCTCCGTCTTCCCGTCGATGCCGACAACTTTACAGACCCAGGTGGAAGAGTTCACTCGCTTCCTTACTTTTGGCCACAGAAACCACCATTCAGCAAGCCTTTGGGAAAAGATATCCTCATTCTTGATGCAGATACTCGGCCATTGAATGAGACTGGGGAGATTCTCAATGCGGCATCACCATATGGATCACGGTCATGGCAAACTATGGGTCAACTCAATCATTATCTCTTTGGTATGTGCATATTCCTGAACAAAAAGAGAAGCTGGCTGATCTAATACTACCTTTCAGCCAAAATTCACGGCTACGACTACAAATTTCTTCAAGTGCGAGACTCCCAACGAAGATACGGAACCTGGAGCAAAGTCCCAGCGATCAGACAGCAACTACACCATTACCGGTTTGTTATCTTCTTAGATGCAGATACGATCTTTCCACACCTGAACCTTCCCATGGAATGGCTTCTGAACTACTGGAACATCGCACCCGAGACGCTCATCGCCCTGGCGCGTGATCCCTCGGATCCAGTTAACAACGACGACCGAAGCCGCACACTGCTGAACACTGGTTTCATAATTGCCCAACAAAGTCCCCGAGCAATGGAGCTTTTCAAAGCATGGGACGAATGCCCAACCGAAACTCGGTATCCGAAGTGTTCGCGTTGGCGCTTCAACTGGCCACATGAGCAAGGCGCATTCGGCAACTTCATCCGATATGATTTCAATGTATCGGGGAATGTCAAGGTCCTTCCTTGTGCTGAAGCAAACGGGTGTCCTGAGTCGGCACATACTGGATGCACGGGCAGACTTGTGAGGCACTACTGGTACGGCAAAGCATTGGTCCCTGGTGCCGTGCAGGACTCGATTTTGCGATCTTTTGTGCCGCGTTTACACGACCTGTTTCTTGGGGAGTTTCAAAGTGGACTTGAAAAGGCTTATCTGTTTGATGATTGGGATAGCAGGAAGCTTGGAGATTTCCAAGCGAGTTCTACCAAAGTACCCTGAGCCTGAGATCAAGTACTGTTGATTGCATGTGAGATTCCAATGCAAATACTGGAGTGCTACAAGTACTAGTAGTACAATTTCAAACGTTTACTTAATTTCTACATGCATTCAAGTTCGAATGTAGGTGATATTCAACACACCTGGGCACATATGTAGTCATAGCCACACACGCATCCTTTGCCAGTGAGTGGCTTTATACTACTAGTATGGGCTTGGCGCGTACAAGATACTCCGCTTTCTACAGAATAAGGACTAAAGGGACCTATATTGTACATCTTCATCAATTATAGGATATCCGACATGTGAGCATGTGAACTAGTAGGCCATTTTTGGCAGAGATGATCATCTGCCAGTACGTGGAAGAAAAGCCAACCTCTTTGCAACCAGGGAACAAGACATAATGCAGTGTCAGCGGGAATCATAATGCTCAGCCTCCAGGCATGAGCTCACACAAAAGGAATCAGGACCGCATTCGGCATTCAAGAATCTAAACACACGCTATTCGCCCGAGCAAGCAGAAAAATGGGAGGAAACATGTACATCTTAAAAGAAAAATGGTGCAACATCATGGACAGACTCGATTCTCCTCATCGGTCAAGAGGTGTAAACAAAGTTCGATGATAATTAGCAAGCACAGCCGTCGTTGTTGGTGGTTTCCTTGGGATGGATGTTCACGTCGATCACTAGAGAAGTAGTTTTGATTAGCATGAGAGTATTGAGGGGAACCTGGATGTCTCCAAACACCAAAACATACTTGTGCTTTCTCCCTGCTTGGCCTCACCCTCCATTCCGGGAAGGGCCTGAGCGATCCTTCGGAAAAGCTGCTTCACATTATGTCCGACCTTGGCACTGGTCTCAATAAACATCAGGCCGTTCTTCTTAGCCTCTTCCTCGCCCTGGGCGGTGGTGACCTCGCGCTTGTCGTTCAAATCTGTCTTGTTGCCAACCAACACGATGATCACGTCGTTTCCACGCTCACCGCGGACGTCGTCAATCCACTTGCGGGTATTCTGGAAGGATTTGGCATTCGAAATATCGTAGACAACGACCGCTACGCTGGAGTCGCGGATATAGGAGGGAATCAAGGAGCGGAAACGTTCTTGGCCGGCGGTATCCCAGAGCTGCAGGCGAACCGTTCGGTCTTCGAGGTACATTGTCTGTAATGAAGTTCGGTCAGTTTCCAATCTCCAAACGCCTCCCTGAAGACCCATGGGAAGAGTCAGGATATGAATGGCGTGATCAGTCAACATACCTTGGACAAGAAGTCGATACCGATCGTCGCTTGGTATGTGTTGTCAAACGAGTCGTACATGAAGCGAGTAATCAAAGACGTTTTTCCCACTGTAACGTGTTGTCAGAATCCCTATTCTCATATCGTTGTTTTGTTTGCCTCCGGGGGCACGAGGAGCTCGGGGAAACCGTACCGCTTTGTTCGCCCAGGAATACCAATCTATAGGATTTGTCAATGACACGTTTCGTGCGTATCGCATGGTCAATAAAATTGACTCACTTGAACTTCTTCAACGGGTTCGAATACGACCCTACTCCAGAGCCGGAGGCCATGTTGTCGGTGATAAGGGAGGGGGGTAGTTGCTTCAGGGGGGTTTCCAAAATGCGCCGTAGGAAATTAAACCACAGCTGCCACACAAGAGAAACTCGGGGCTAAAAGAGCACGTAAATTAGAAGAAGGAGCAATCAGTGTTGAACGCGTTCCCCTCTTGTGATTGATTAAATCCCACTGATTCAAGTTGGACGAGCCGTGGATCTGGGGAACCACGACTCTCTTGTCACCGCCTCCGACCTGAGTTTATCCGCTCCGACCACCGAACCCATTCCACGTCTGCGATAGCTTCAATAGCTGAGCTCCCAACGCATCCCTTTTTCTGTCCCACAGCGAGACCTTTACGTTCCTTCGTTTTCAGGTTGACCATGGTTCTCCGGTACTTTCTGGGTCTCTCCACGACCACCTTTGTGGTGGTCGGATTGTGTACGTTGAGACCGCACTTATCTGGTCAATTCGGCAAGCTAACAGAGGCCATGATGACTAGACATGCTCTTCCAGGGAGAAGGTGAAGCATTCAACGTACGTCGCATACTCGATCCGGATTAGTTTACTCCGCCCTGGTGCAACATATTGACATGACGCGTTTCTCAGGTCGGCCGCTTTCTCGAAGAGGTATCTCCTTACGCCTGGGCCACCATTGGTATCGCGCTATGCATTGGTTTATCAGTGGTTGGAGCTGCATGGTATGCATTGAATCCCTCTCGGTCGAACTATGGGATCCATATTTGGACTACATGGAAGTCAGTTTACTGATACTGGTTACAGGGGTATCTTCCTCACCGGCTCCTCAATCCTCGGCGGTGGTGTTCGGGCCCCCAGAATCCGAACCAAGAACTTGATCTCCATTATTTTCTGTGAGGTCGTGGCTATCTACGGTGTTATTATGGCGATCGTTTTCTCCGCAAAGCTCGGTCCCGTCCCTGAGACCGAAATTTACACCATGAGCAACTTGTATACCGGATACGCTCTCTTCTGGGGAGGTATCACAGTCGGCTGCTGCAATCTGATCTGCGGTATCTCCGTGGGTATCAACGGTAGTGGCGCTGCTCTTGCTGACGCCGCCGATCCTAGCCTGTATGTGTCTTGTCTTCCGTTACGCCGTTGTGCATGCTTTCGTCAGTGTGGCGGTTCTCTAACCTTCATTGCATCCTTTTAGGTTTGTGAAAATCCTCGTTATTGAGATTTTCAGCTCGGTTCTAGGCTTGTTCGGCCTGATTATCGGTCTCCTGGTGGGTGGCAAGGCCCTCGACATGGGTGCGGCTTAATCCCGCATTCTATTTGCATGAGTCCGGGAAAGGGTTATAGTTACCTAACCTGGGGTATTGGACGAGGCCAAGAGATTTAGCCAACGGCTATAGCTCTGGGAGCCCATAAATGAATCATCTCGGCCTACTTTCTTCTTTTATCCCGTCCCGGGATACTCCCTGTCGTCTTATGGTTCCTGACAAAACTCTTTATTTTTTCCCCTTTTCTTTTTTCCTGTCTATTGTTTTGATACACAGCATTGGGGCGTCTGGGATTTGATTTCGTAGAGACAAGCTCAGTGGGGATTTTTCTGATCTACCTGGTTCTTGCTGAAATTGCATCGCTGATCCGGGGAAATGAGGATCGTGTCCACTTATTTACCATGTGTACATGTGTACAGTAATGAAGTTATAGCAAATGAGAGTCCATCAATCCGGAACTACGATGCACTAGGGCTCCATAATCCCCGCGTTTTCGAGGAGAAAGCGAGCCCACATGAAAGTCACCCAAAGTACGAAAATCCCTCAGAAATAGTAAGAAATCCGCCATCGACGACATGTTAGCAGCACGGACCGTGTGTTAGTGACAAGGGTTACAATCGCGGATCCCGAAGTTTCGCGATACCCCGGGATTGTCCATCTGCGGGCAGATATGAATGGCTTAAAAATGGCGTAAAAAGCCACCATCGCTTCGTTTCAATTCTCCACTTTCCCGCATCTTCAACACCACACAACACCTCAATTTGAACACAATGGATCCAAAACTCAAGGTAGCCATATTGATCGTCTCCGACACTGCGTCCAAAGACCCCGCTTCTGATAAAGTCGCGGGGACTCTGGCGCCCATCCTCTCCCAAGAGGGGAAGTGGGAACCCCCCGCAATCAGGATCGTGCCGGACAATGTGTTCCAGATCCAACAAGCTGTATGCGACTGGGCCGATGGGGAAGATTGGTATAACCTCATCTTGCTGAGCGGTGGAACTGGATTCGCAGTCAAGGATAACACTCCCGAGGTATGAGATCCTGTTGTGCTGTTGGTCAACCTGTTCTCCTTGCTGAATGACATCATTTTAGGCTGTAACACCCCTGATCCATCGTCATGCTCCAGGTCTAGTGTAGGTGTTTACGATAGCCTTCCTCAATCCCGAAAGCCACGCTATGGGCTCCTGAAGCTAACCTCTTACTTGTTCAGCCATGGTATGATCGCCGCTTCATTGAAAGTAACGCCATGTGAGATGACATCACCCTTGTCCCCGTCTGTGCCCTATAAACACCTCACTAACCCCCCAGCCCAGTTGCTATGATGGCTAGACCTGTCGCCGGAGTACGCGATAAATCATTGATTATCACTTTACCCGGATCCCCCAAAGGAGCCATGGAGAACCTCGAAGCTGTTGTAAAACTCTTGCCTC
Source organism: Penicillium sclerotiorum (assembly GCA_911649655.1). NCBI lineage: Eukaryota > Fungi > Ascomycota > Eurotiomycetes > Eurotiales > Aspergillaceae > Penicillium > Penicillium sclerotiorum. Next base: position 2,724,639 of record CAJVRJ010000005.1, on the reverse strand, counting down.
ATGCCTGCATGCAAACCGCAGGTGCTAACTCTCGCAGCTTGCATGCCGGCGGCGTAAAGAAGCTGGAGAGTGAGGCTGGTGTTTCTGCTACTCAACATCACCATCACCAGCACCATCATCATGGCAATGGCTGTGGCCATGGTCATGCTACCCCCAAGGCCCACACTGCCTCGTCGGATCGACCTCAGTCAAATGACCCGTCAGCTGGCCCTAACCGGCGATACCGGGCCTCGCCCTACCCAATGCTTTCAGTGGAAGATGCACTGCGCACCATCAGCGAGCAAACTCCTGCACCAACAGTGATCGAAGCCCCAGTGAACACATCCATTGTGGGCTCTGTCATTGCCGAGGATGTCTACGCCGCTGAGATGGTGCCCGCCTACCGCGCAAGCATCGTCGATGGCTACGCCATTATTGCACCAAACCCATCCGATTCCAATGCGACCACCAACGGCATTTTCCCCGTAGCCTCAGTCACCCATGCCAATATCGGCGGAGCTCTAGAGCCCCTTCAGCCCGGCACCATCGCTAGAATTACCACCGGTGCTCCTCTCCCTCCAAACGCCAATGCTGTAGTCATGGTCGAAGACACTATCCTAGCATCCTCAACCCCCGACGGCCAAGAAGAAGCCACCATTGAAATCCTACCCGAAGACATCAAACCTGGTGAGAACGTCCGCGAGCCCGGTAGCGACGTCACCCTTGGATCCAAGATCCTATCCCGTGGAGACCTGATCTCTCCCGCTGGAGGCGAAATCGGCTTGCTGGCCTCAACAGGCTGCAGAACAGTCAAAGTATTCAAAAAGCCCCGCGTCGGTGTTCTCAGCACGGGCGACGAGCTCGTGGAACATGATGATCCCCGTAAACTCGTGGGTGGCCAGATCCGCGACTCAAACCGTCCCTCGCTCCTCTCTTGTCTCTCCTCTTGGGGCTTTGAGACCGTCGATCTAGGCATCGCCCGCGACACACCCTCCAGCGAGCTGGAACAGGCCCTCCGCGACTCCCTCCGCGGCGTAGGCCGCGCCTCCTCAAGCGTCGACGTAATCATCACCACAGGCGGCGTCTCAATGGGCGAGCTGGACCTCCTCAAACCAACCATCGAACGCACCCTCGGCGGCACAATCCACTTCGGCCGCGTCTCCATGAAACCCGGCAAACCTACCACCTTCGCCACAGTCCCCTTCAAAGAATCCGCCTCCGATTCCTCTGCCGTTGTTCAGCAGGAGCGCAAATCAAAACTCATCTTCTCTCTCCCCGGTAACCCGGCCTCCGCTTTGGTTACCCTCAACCTCTTCGTCCTGCCTTCCCTGCACAAGCTCTCCGGCCTAGGAGAAAGCTCCCTAGCTATCCCCATGAGACCCTGGATGGCACCACAGCTTGGTCTGCCCCGCGTCGCTGTCGTCCTGACACACCACTTCCCGCTTGACCCCAAGCGCACAGAGTACCATCGCGCTGTCGTGACTGGCTCGCGCTCCGACGGCCGCTTATACGCTACAAGCACAGGAGTCGAGGGCGTCGGACAGCGAAGCTCCCGAGTGGGCAGCATTGCGCGCGCGAACGCACTTGTCGTGCTGCGTCCCGGCCGTGGTGTCGGAATCAAGGGCGAAATCGTCGAGGCATTGATGATGGGCCCTGTTTATGGGTCCGACACGCGCCTTATCTGCTAAGCAGGAACTTGGTTTGCTTTATGACGAATGACTACATGAGGGGAGCTGGATTCCCTAGACTTTGTATTTTCTTTGGTCGCTTTCTTTTCTTCTCTGTGATTTATCTTATCCCCTTTTTCTATTTCCCTGGTTTCTGGTCACGATACAGCTATCTAGAAAGACTGCCAGTAGACATCTATGAACAATGACAAGGATTTTCAATACGAATGCTCCGCCCAGTAGACGTGTATCCCACTACAGTAACAAGAACGAAAAGAAAAAAATGTAAAGGAGATTGCCTGTCGAAAACGGTAAACAGCTACATCAACCTTTACTGTACTTGTACCCTTTCTTCTTCTCCGCCCGAAAACCAACCAACGTCCCATCTCTCCCCTGCTTCCTAGCAATCTCCACAACGAGAAAGCGCACAAAATCCGGTAGCGTCCAGTAACTGCTGTGCGCACTGAGCATATTCAGATATTGGATATTAAGCGGGCCCCCGCCGCCGGAGAGATAGTAATCGATTTGGCCATTGTCATTCAGTAACAGCATTCTCTTCTCGGCAATTTCCTCGCGAGTGAAGTCATGAGTCTCCATTTCGACGTTTGAGGGTAACTTGGAGATTAGGGCGGGGCGCACGGGCGTTGAAGAAGGAAGGAAGCCCGAGGAGGCGTTGTTCCAGCGGAAAACGCTGCCGAAGGATTGCCAGAATGTAGCTGAGGAGCTTGGTATCGAGGCTATTTTCAGGGACTTCGAGAGGTCTGTGTCTACGGCGGCGTTGACGCGGTAGGCGATTGCTAGGAACTGAGTTAGAGAAGATTTGTTGGTAACTTCGTGGTCTACTTACGGTCTGTTGTGTGCATGATGTTGTAGAGATTGTCTACTGCGAGACAACCGTATTGGCCTGGTTCACCTGCCACGCCGCGAAGTCGGTCTTCGCCTTCGTTCCCTGGCTTTTCTCTTCCTTTTCGAGGGAGGAGATTGGCTGGTTCGATTAGCAGAGGCATGGACAATATGGGAGATGCGTAGATACCTTTGTTGAGGAGTAAGAAAAAGCCGACGGGGCTTCCACAAAGAAAGAGGTTACGAGTATCGAATTCAAAGATGTCGCTATGCAGAGGGGTATCGTCAAAGTTGAATCGGGGAATGTTAGTTGGTTGGTGGCTGAGGATGTCGAGAGCCATGACACTCCCCAGGGAATGAGCTAGAAGATGCACGCGGCCCTCTTCTTGGAATCCAGGATTATTCTTACACCAAAGACGATATATGCGATTAGCTTCTCTGACAACCGCCTTCACCATCTTCGGTTTGTGGTGTGATAGGTAATAAGGGATGTCAAGCATCACGTCACTGATCAAGGACCGCACAGCGGGAAGCGTTTGGGGGGTAATGTCATCGAGAGAATAGTTGTTGGCAAATGGATCGTGTGTGTCCGTAGACTCAAGAGATGGATCCTCCAGCGAGAGCGTTGTGCGCCAGTTAACGGGAAGAACCATGATTCCCCCATGGTCCTGGCGTACATGAGGCCAGACCGGTTCGTTATTCAGCTCCATATTGACCTGGCGGCGGAAAGCATTGATCGCATGCGTAAAGTGGAAGCTTTCCATTCGCTCAGACAATTTCTGGCCAATACCATGGATCACAAATACCAGGTCTGTTGGGGTTGGCCGTAAGTCTTCCATCTTGCAAGCGTAGCATATTTGCTCCCCAGGGGCTGGTGCGGGAGTCTGAGATTGACTCTTGCGGATGTAATGGCGTACATCTACGGGGTTTGGTTTAGATGGATGTAGCTGATCCCACAGTCTGCGATTGAATCCACGTATAACTGGGATGCCGATCTGACGTCCCTTTCGGATCGCACTCAGTGGTCGTCTCCCACGGGAAGCGGAAGGAAGTAGACTTGGCCGGAGAATCTGAGCATTTCTCGCATCAACATAGATAGCGCTCGCTGAGTGGTATTGTTTGACAGCATCTGGTGAAGTAGAAGCTCCACCGTAGGCTTTGTTTCTGTCAAAAGGCAAGATCTCCGGAGCCTTGGTAGACTCAGTGCCGTCATCTGGCACACTCTGCGCGGTGCCTGGGGGATTAGCAGACCCGGGGTCTTTCTTAGGCCAGAGCCTATGCACGATCTTAGTCTCTGCATCAGCACCATTTTCAACGCAGCTGTTGAGCTCATCCTGCCAGGTATCAGTCCATGGTTTCAAATCAAGATATCCTGCCTCCAATTGGTTTGCCACTGCAGTCTCAACCGGCATCATTGTATTCTTGTAAAACCACGTTGCGCGCATAACCGAAGACACGTCGTGCAGTGGACTCCAATAGATTGGTTTCATCTGCATTGGTGGTCAGTCTGATAAGCTAAACCAGTCTATAGTTTGATTTTTATACCTTCAAATTTGGCAGCTCCACTAAATGAAGGCGTAACGCTCCTACCGGGATCTTTGTCTGGGGTTCCTCCAAAGGCAATGACTCTGTAGAAGGTCCCATGTCCATTCCATCCAGACTCACCGATGTCCGTAGCCCTGATGGCTTCGAAGAAGATGGCTGAGCATCGCTACGCATTTCAGCTTGCCATTCCATTCCTTCTTGGGACACCTGTGATTCGACCGATCGTCCGAAATGCCTGTCCGATTGGGAGATCGGTGCTCGGATAAACGGCGATCCACTGAGACTTCCATGAGCGGAAGGTACTCGTGAGTTTCCGACGGATCCATGACCCCCGGCACCGTCATCAGGTGAGTGGCTTCTCCTCTTTGTCCGATCTGACTCGTTTATGGATGATGAGAACGCTCGTTTTCGATAGCTGGCGCCAAGACCGAAATCGTCCCCAGGCGTATCCGGTACCGATATTGGGTTGCTTTGAGTACCCGAAGTTGCGAATGCTCGACCTGCCGTGGAATCATAGCGAGGAACCTCCCCATGCGAATTATCACCGGGTACAGTCACACCAGCATGTTTCTTTGATGAAGATGTTGGGCGAGATGCAGCATGAGCGGATGTCTTCTGCGCTTTCCGTAGATCAGTCCAGGCAGTCTCCAAGGCGACGTTATCTCTCGCCGAGAATGGTTGTGGCGGATCTCTTTCATTCCCCGATGTTTGCCCAGTAGCCGCGGGCAGCGGAGCTAAAGGATCGTCAATTGGAAGGCTTGAGACATAGAAGAAGTGAGCCCGTATATCCGGCGGGGCGCTCAAAGAGTACAAGCTTGATAATTCTGGCTCCTCATCGGCCAGTAGGCAAGACGGGCCATAGGTATGCAAAGGGCCTGTCATGATGGACGAGGTCCCACTTTTTTTGCTGGGAGATTTGAGGGTCCGGGGACGATAAAGCCTGGGAGATCCAGATCCAGATCCAGACACCGCTTTAGCTTGAGATGATCATGATCGGGAGCTATGAGTGGTCAGGATCTTCGATCTTCGTTTCGGAAACGTCTGAACGTCTGAAGAAAATTAACTTACAGGATAGCCTTTGGTACTCCAGAGCAGAGAGTTCTGAGAGATGAGAGAATTAAGACAAGTGTCTTGATTTTCTGCAAGATAAAAGCTGCCTGTTCTCCCCCTGTGAGCTGATGACGTCGCCGCACGTGCCACCCAATCATTGTCCAAATGCGCCCTTGATTACCCTACATTGTCTACAGACTACAATACTCTACAACACTTAAATACTGTGGAATACCTAAATATTTTGTTATTATAGGCTGTGTTTCTATCAATTTCATCGAGAGCAAAATTCTGAAATAACTATTTCATAGTTCGTTAAGGACTGAGAGATCACATGAATTACCTCTACGACACTAGACCTAATTTACTAGGAGAATGGATGCTTTTAAATTGTCTGCATTTTTCATAAAAAATATTCTGAAAGGACAGTAAGAGAAAAGAAATTTTGAGGTCCAGAGAAGACGAATTAGGGACCAAAAGAGAACCGCCAGAGCGCAAAGCAAATCGAGGTCCGTTGGAGACGAATTAAGGACCCAAGAAAAAAACCAGTAAGAGCAAATCATGGTCCGAAGAAGATGACCAAGAGAAAAAAAACAGAACGTGGAAGAGAAGCAGACAATTTGTGAAAAAGAAAACCCCATCCGACGGCAGGTTCAGCAAACCCACTGCGTTGTATCCCAGCCCTGATTTCAACAGAATCGACCTCTTCGTACCAGTCTCTTCTTTGGATCAAAGGGCCGAGAGATCTCAGCTCGAGAACACGGAAGAATCCCCGAAGCAATTCTGAGGGGGACGACGCTTCGCGATCTCGTTATTCGCCCAGCGACTCAAGTTGTCGAAAGTAATCATAATCTCGCGGGCTGCGTCGAGCATTTCCAGGATCTGCTGTACTCCATGGATGGTGATGTGGATGGCACTGTCGGGCTGACAGTAAGTACGGGCCACCATATCATTCACAATACTTCTCCAATGTTGGAGAGTAGCATTGAGAAGCGGGATGTTGGTGGCATATTCTTCTGGGAAAACCATATTGCGACGGTTCTCCGAGACCAACTCACGCTGGGTGTCCTGGTCAAACTTGAACTGGACGACATGAGGACGATTCTTAGCTTCCCAGCGACGGACCGACTTGTTGATAGAGTGTGCTGAAACACGGTTCTCGTAGTATTGTCGAAGCAAGAAATCGTTCGCGGCCGTACAGATCATCATTTCGAGGTCGGAGCACAGCTTTGACTGGATTTGAGGAGGCAGGGAGACCTGAGTTTGTGAGTCAAGGGTGAATTGGATCTCAGCTTGAGACGCACCCATTCCGGGAATTGCCTTGAGGGGTTTGTTAGTAACAATTCCAAAATTGGTGAATGAAGGCTCACTTACCATGTCCGTGAAACGATGCATGATTCGGCTGCTCAAACCTCGCAGGCCGGATATCTTCTGTACGGGCTTCGTCACGGAGCGACGATCGGTCTTTCCAGCGGGCAGAGGACCCAGAAGACCCTTCGGTCCGAAAAGCTTCTTCCTGTTGGCAAGCGTATCCGCAGCCATCCCAGAATTCATCTCCGTCTTGTTAACAAGCCCATAGAGTTCCTCGTTGTGTTCATGGAGCTGATCGAGTTCGGCAATGGCATTCTGAGTGAATCGGCTCTGCGGGTTTGGAAGAAAAGCGCTAGGTTCCTCCTCGAAGCTGTCGCTCATCAAAGTATCAAGGGAAGCCTCCTGGCTAACATGGCGAAAGGAGCCCTGGGAGACCTTCTGGGGCTGGCGCTCTGGGACCTTCTTGGTCGGCTTGGTTGCCCAGGAAAGGCCGTTAGGAATCAAGCACTCGGTCTGCAGAATCACCGGCTCGGCATCAGGAAGGTCTTCGGGGTCGATCTTGATTGCGGCTGCAGGATCAAGCATCTTCCAGGAAGAGAGCTTGTCAGAGGGACCACACCAGTCCATGGCGTCGAGCTCATCCACGTCAAGTTCTTTCTGGGTGGTGGCAGTCTTATCGGAGGCAAGAGACGGGGCAACAGGATGAGCTTCTTCAACACGGGAAAGTCCATCCATCTTCACATAACTGCCGTAGCGTTGGGGCTTGAGCGTGACAGGTTGGGCCATCTCACGAGGCTTCATCAATTCGTCAGTAGGCGACTCAATATCTACGCCACCGAGACGGGGTGGAGGGTAGATAGCATCGAATTCTTGCTCAGCCTCGTGAATGGCTTCCATAAACTTGGTCATAGTCCAATCGCCACGGTCTTTCAAGGGGACATCCAAGGCGCGCAACTTAGGGGCGAGAGCGGGACCATCTTCCTTGTCGCGATCGTCTCCGTGGTTGGGGACTTGCTTGTCGGCACTGGCAATCTCGTCGTCGGATTTCTTGTTGGCATATTCAGCGAGAAGAGCCTCCTGCTCTTCGGTGTAGTCCTCCAAACCATACTTCTCGAGCCAAGCATCGCGAGGGTCGCCAGCAATGAAATCCAATGCTGCGTGGCCCTTGGTAAAGTCGGGCATGGAGATGAAGTATTTGTTGACCGGCAAGTCTTCCCAAGGACAGTTTGGGTCATACACACAGTATCTGTCGTTCTGAATAAGGGGGTAGCGAGGGTTGGGGTTCTTCTGAGGAAAACGTTGGTGCTTCGAAGGAGCAGCCTTCTTTGCGTGGCGCGCAGCCGCCTTCTTGGCCAGGTAATTCATGTCCATGGTGACGAGAACGAAGGATGAAACTTTCTTTTGTGTGTTTTCTTTTTCGTTCTTTTTTTCTTGTTTTGTCAAGTGGTAGGAAATCGAATCAGGGTTGTAGGAAACCGAAGCGGACTTGTGGGAAACTGAATTGGAGTTGTTGGAAGCCGAATTGGAATTGTAGGAATGAGAATTGACGATCGGGAAAATGGGTGAGAAGAAAAGAAAAAGGAAAAGGGAAGAAGGAAGAGGATTTATTTTATCATCATGGGGTGTGTGCTTCATTCACTGCCCTTCGAAGTATACCATGATGGGTGGACCCTATGGTGACCAAAAGGGGACATTTTGTTGGAACCTTTTTCAAGGTTGAACCATTTTGTTAGGTGTTTTGTTAGATGTTTTCCAAAGGTTGATCGCGCGCATCGCTCTTTGGGGATGGCTCGCGAGCGCGAGCAAAAGCCCATCACTTGGGATTTTGTTCCCGGCAGGTCTCACTTTTGGTCGTCTCACTTTTGGTCGTTTTGCAACTTTTTTTTTCCAAAACAAATATTAGCGATGTCAGGAAACCATCGTCTTTCTTTTATGGGCGAGACTCATATTTACAAGTCGTATGACTGCAATGAACAGGATATGATTACACGCCCTATGCCTCGGGAAAAGAGCTATCACTTAGGGTTTTGTTTCCAACTCCAGATGTTAGCAACGAGTTCTCAGAACTTTGGTCGTTTTGTCACCTTTCTTTGCCCAAACAAGTAGAGAATGTCAAGGGACAATTTTATCCATTCTGTGGCTCAATTGATGGTCACCAATTCTCTGATGCTTCCAAGGTTCAACGAGGAGAATACGAAAATGATTTTCGTAATTTCCAAGCTGGAGGTTAATTGATTTTGTCCAAGATTGAGTCCTGAGGCAGCCCTACATGTGCATAGATCGGACATTTGAAACATCCAGCATTCAATTGTTACTTCAGGGTCCAAGGTTAATGTTGAGAATAGAAAGCATTGTTATAAATTCTTTCCAGCTGCATCAGGTGTCTCTTGAATTAGTTTTGAGCTACTTATTGAGCCATCTGTCTAATTATCTTTCAAACTGTCAGTTTCGAGCTATCTTTCGATAAGCTTATCAGCTTAATCTTAAACCTTCCAAGGTTGGAAGTACCTAGGAAATTAGAAAAGTTCCAGAAATCCAATAGAACTCCTTAAGTAGTGGATTGAACTACCAGCCACCTGGGCAGGGACCTCCCGAGGTCGAGAGTGTACATGAAATCAAGCCCTAAACCCTGAAGATGCCCAGGTCAGGGTGAATATTGATACGCAATCCAAAGGTAAAGCCTAGAAAAACAATGGGGGTGTTTTTGAAGCCTTTCAAGGTTCGATGTTCTCATCAACTTGAATTCAACCCAGCGTTGGGAACTTGAAGATTAAAACTTGCAGCGAACACGATGAACCTTGTAGAGATTTTCAGGGTCTTGTGCCTCGCATTTCTTGTTCATGGAGTTACGATTGGCATGCCTGTAAGTCGTTTGCAAAAAAAGAGTTAAAAATGTCGAAGGCATTCGATTTTAATGAAGCCCTTGGGATTGCTGTATTAGGCAAGATGCGCCATAGCCCAGGCGATAAACGCCCGAGCCGGGGCACTGTGCCGAGCTTAGCCCATTACCGCAAATTTCCCCATTTCCCATGGGCCGGGGTCACCATTGCCACACGGAATCCCGGGGTAGTGAGGTAACCCGATTCCAGGCCCGAGGCATGAGGCTTTATGGGAAAATGGCTAATAGCGGGTGTTGTCTCGGGAAAGTCGATCTGAGGTAGACCCACGGCTTAAATCTAGATTATGCTTTTCTCATTCAAATGTTTATCGGGGCACCTATCTTCGATGCCCAGGTGCACTGCATGTATGATGATGGTCAGGTGACCTGCAGTATACCTCGAGGGCTCGATGCATGCACCGGTGGACGTAGTAATCCCCCTCATCGGATGGGTCTTGTAGAAATTTCAAGCGAGGGCTTTGTGGATATTTTCCATGTTTCGGACTCTCGGTTCTATTTTGTGGCATCGACAGAAAAAAAAAAAACTGGTTCGTGAAGGCAACGTACACCGGGACTCCCCCTTAGTCCATGTAACTGCCAGACTCAACTCCCAGTTGGTGTGGGGACGGTGGATGAAGCGGCAGGGATAAAGGATACACAGAAAACGTGCCCATGGAGTAGGAAATGATACAAATGGATCCCCAGTATCCATTGTAGACCAATCAGAGGAACGGGAAAGTCATGATCCCCCAAGTTGGCAAGATTCTTTATGCAGTAGGATATCCCGGGTTGGGCTGCCGAGAGGGTAGCACGTGACCATCCACTCCACTTGCCGAGATTGTTTCCGTGCTGTGGGGAAGTTGAACAAGGCTCACCTGCGCTCGTTCATGACCTAAGGCTGGGAGCTCGGTTTAATCGGCGGCACTCCAGTGGTGGCTCAAAATGAACTCGCCCCACACAAAGGATCCTTCTTCTCTCCCGTTTTCATGCAGGAGCCGGATTTTCCGACCGATGATTGGTTCTCATTAACCCAAGTCGCCCACTTTAGCCACTGCTTATCCTCCCTACAAACCGATTTTGAATGCCGTCCTCCCCGTCATCTCCAGCAGAGCCTGGTCCGCCCGCATTACCCCATGCTGTCTCAAAAAACTACTTATACAGCCATGGCCCTCGATCCTGGAGCTTGGATCATTGTGACCGTGCAGGCTGTTCAAACATCTGTAATCTGCATTTCATTTTCAACTTCACCTTTTCTGTGAGATACATACGTTGATCGCCACCCTCACTGCCTCCCGTACATACAAGTTCCCCACCGCCGCGCATAACCGCTCTGTCACCATGGTGCAGGAAACATACGATATTGTGATCGTGGGCGCCGGCCCCGTCGGTCTGCTCTTGTCCTTGTGTATGTCCCGTTGGGGCTACAAGGTCAAGCACATCGATAACCGCCCTGTGCCCACCGCTACCGGTCGCGCCGATGGTATCCAGCCGCGTTCCACCGAGATCCTGCGCAACTTGGGTTTGAAGCGTTCCATCATGGCTTACGAGCCCGCCAAGGTCTACGACGTCGCCTTCTGGGATCCCAAGTCCGACGGCTCTGGAATCGGCCGCACTGGCAGCTGGCCTAGCTGCCCTCGCTTTATCGACACTCGCTACCCTTTCACCACTCTGGTCCACCAGGGTAAGATCGAGCGCGTCTTCCTGGACGAGATTGAGAAGGCCGGTACCCGTGTGGAGCGCCCCTGGACCATCGTCGGTTTCAAGAACGACGGTGCCAATGCCGACTACCCTGTTGAGGTGAACCTCAAGTGCCTGGATACCAATGTTATCGAGAACGTGCGCTCCAAGTACCTCTTCAGCGGTGAAGGTGCCCGTAGCTTTGTCCGCGAACAGCTCGGCATCAAGATCCACCACAAGGACCCCATTGCTTACGTCTGGGGTGTCATGGACGGTGTTGTTCGCACTAACTTCCCTGACATTGAGGTAAGAGCTTCGAAAAATGCGCCCCCAATTTCTATGTGACTTTATAACTAACGCAAAATTTCTAGACAAAATGCACTATCCACTCCGACGCCGGCTCTATCATGGTTATTCCCCGTGAGGACAACATGGTCCGCCTGTACGTTCAGATCGCCTCCTCCACCGATCCCGACTGGAACCCCCGCAAGACCGCCACTGCCGAGGAGGTCCAGCAGACTGCCAAGAACATTCTGAAGCCCTACTGGATTGAGTGGGACCGCGTTGAGTGGTACTCTGTCTACCCTATTGGCCAAGGTATCTCTGAGAAGTACACCCTGGATGAGCGCGTCTTCATGGGTGGTGATGCTTGCCACACCCACAGCCCCAAGGCTGGCCAGGGTATGAACACTGCTTTCCACGATGCCCTGAACATGGCCTGGAAGATCCACGCTGTTGAGAGTGGATTCGCCAACCGCTCCATCCTGAGCACCTACGAGACTGAGCGCAAGGACATTGCCGAGACCCTCCTGAACTTCGACGCCAAGTACGCCGCCCTGTTCTCCAAGCGCCGCCCCAACGCCAGCGAGGTCTCCGCTAGCAAGGCTGTCAACACCAACGCCGAGGAGGATGAGTTCGTCAAGACCTTCAAGTCTTCCTGCGAGTTCACCAGCGGATACGGAGTTGCTTACAAGCCCAACGTCTTCAACTGGGATGCTAGCCACCCCGCCAAGTCGGCCCTGTTCAACATCCCCGGTGTTCAGTTGACCCCTGGTCGTGCCTTCACTCCTACCACTGTCACCCGTCTCGCCGACTCCAACTTCGTCGAGCTTGAGCAGGAGGTCCCCGCTAACGGATCTTTCCGTATCTTCATCTTCGCTGGTAACCAGAACAAGACCAAGAAGGCCATTGCTGATCTTGCCGCCAACCTTGAGAAGGAGCGCTCCTTCCTGTCGGTCTACCGCCGCCCCGACATTGCCGATGTCTCTTTCTTCGAGCGCCACAACCCTCACTCTAAGCTCTTCACCATCTCTACCATCTACGCTGCCACCAAGAACGAGCTGGACATCGACTCTATTCCCCAGGTTCTGCGTGACTACCACCACCACCTGTACGCCGACGACATCCCCGATGTCCGCGTTCCTCAGGCCAAGTACGCCGCTCACGAGAAGCTTGGCTTCGATGCTGAGAAGGGTGGTGTTGTCGTTACTCGTCCTGACAGCCATGTTGCTTGCACCATCCAGCTGGTTGAGGGCAGCGGTACCGCTGATGCTCTCAATGAGTACTTCAACTCCTTCTCCAGCAAGCCTGTTGGCCAGGACTCCCAGCAGAGCCGTCTGTAAGGGTGACTGGTTGTAAATTTTAAGATTTTGGTTGTACATAGCTTGTTTTTATCGGTCGGTTCCAGCGACTGCTTGAGCATGATTGGCGTTGCCTCTTTTTCAATGATTTGATACGAATAGAATATTTCATGATCATTTTTCAAATACTTTTTCTTCCTCTGTAATTGCCAATGACTTTGTATGATTGGGTCCTAAGCTCAAACTTGAACTTGAACTTGAAGATGAAACATTCTCGTACTAGTGGTCACATGCCAAGCCTTCAAATCTATCGAAGTATTTTCCGTCTCCACCCCGCATCGCTGAGAAACTCTCAGCTTCACCTCTAATTTGACAGTGTGCTCTGCAAACAACCACAAACAGAACCTCATTTTCACAAGATGCTTTCACTGGTCCTTAAGGCTGAGCTGGAGGGGTAAGTGCTTGATTCTTTGTGTTGGTTTCTTGTCGCGTTATCGCAGAAGACTTCCCCGCACTAGCTCTTAAAAGAGCTACTACACAATCTACAAACTGCTCCAAAGGGACCAATGAACTTGGGATTCATCTTGCTAACTTTATGAACCTTGGAATCAGTGTGACTGGGCTTCAGCCAACCGATACTGAGGAGAACCCCTACTACTACACCTTTAAGGTGCAATGCAGTGGCTGCCGCGAGACTCACCCAAATTGGGTCAGCTTCAACCGATTTGTAAGGCCCAGAACACAATTTCTTCATCAAATTTTAGATTTTCCATTGGTCCTAACCATTTTTCTGTATCTAGGAGCAACACGAGATCCCAGGTAGCCGTGGCGAGGCTAACTTTGTGTGGAAATGTCGCCTGTGCACTGTAAGAAGTCCCGTCACTTTCTTTGCCGTGCATTAGCAACAGGACCAATTTGGCTCCCTGTGCTTGCGCGATTCTGTAGCACCCATCACCATATGTATGATGCTAATAATACGGCTAGAAAACCCACACTGCCTCCATCACCGCCGGCCCACACGTTTTTGAGGCTGATGGAAAGAAGAATGGCCAGAAGATCATTGAGATGGACTGCCGTGGACTCGAGTTTGTCGACTTCAAGGCTGATGTAAGTTGATTCCTTTTTCTTCCTCGATACTGTATATCGCCTACTCACACTCCTGCGTTAGGGCGAATGGGAGGCTAAGGGCGTCGAGTCCTCTACTCCTTTCACTGGCATTGATCTTCTGGAGGGAGAGTGGTATGACTATGATGAGAAGACTAGTGAGGAGGTCAGCATCAAGGAGCTCACATGGACCGTTGGTCGTTGAGTTTGGGACTATCTGATGAGGCGCAGTGGGTTGGCGAGGAGGTGCTGACGGGGCATTGTATGGAAGCGATGAGCCCACTGGTTTCAAGTCACCAGTGGCAATACCCTGGCTTCTTTTTCTGCTTGAACTTTTTCGCATTTCAACTGTATTACTACCCGTGGATAGGGGTTGCTTGTGGTCTGGAGAGGTTGGCGCTACGGGACGCATACTGGGTAGGGAAGCAACTTGAACACAATTACATCCATATCACAACAGTGAAGATGATACTTGCACCCACAAGTCAGCTCAGTTGAAAGTTCACACATAGAAATTATAGAGTTTTTTCTCTAACCCAAAAATTAACCTGCTGAGAGCGTTCAGGGTATCTACAGTGAAGCTTTCACCGTTTGTACATCATAGCACAAAGGCGGTGAGCTATACTGAGCTCTGATTGGTTTGAACCGCGAAGCCCGTCCAGCTCACATTTTCGCGCTGCACGCTTCAACAGACCATCGTTAAAGCCCATCACCATCAACCCAAGAAGAAGCTTTCGCGCCCTACATCTACGAATCCTCCCTCCCTTCTTCCAACACCCGGTCACTCGAACGGACCCAATCCCGCACCCACACCGCCACAATGAGCGTACGTCTTCAAATCCAGCTTCAATGTCTCCGCGAGCAGCGAGCTTCGCGGGGCTCTCATTCCTGAGCTTCTATGAAGGAGTCTAATTAGAAGATAATGCTAACATTTTTTGTCTCCCAGTTCCAACCCGTCAACCCTCGGCCATTCCTGCAGGCTAGGTACGCAGTCGCTCCGCTCCCTCGCCCGCCCCATACGGCACCTGGGCGCAACATCGATGCGCTCATCAAATTCAAAAGACATCGCTAACAATCCGCATCTACAGAGTCGGCAGCGAAATGGTTATCCGCTTGAAGTGGGGACAAACCGAATACAAGGGCACCCTCGAGAGCATCGACTCTTACATGAATGTGCTGCTACAGAACACAGAGGAATACATCGATGGCAAGCAGACCGGATCACTGGGTCTTGTTCTGATCCGGTATGTCAGTCCCCGATAAGGCTATTATACGAGACTAATGCGCGCAGGTGTAACAACATTCTCTGGATGGGCTCGGAAAGTGATGTGGAAATGGTGGATATGGAACTGAAATGAGAAGTGCTTGAGCTTAGCTGAAGACAGGGCCGTGGAAGCAAACCTCACCCGATAACTGCGTCGACAGATTGGGGTCGAGTGCGACTGAGCTTGAGGCCCGTATGTTTGGAGTTCGTGGTCTTGGGCCAATACCGACACGGCCTGAAAATGTGTGAATTTCTTTTTTCTTTTTGCTTTTTTAACGAGGCGTTTTGATGGTTCTTCCGTGCGATCTTGTTGCATGCCTATCGGTCAAATCAATACAACTGATACACATTCTCAACTAACGCGTTGATCTTTGCGTAAGTGGTAGGAGAGGGGGATCGGTTGAATGGTGCTCCTGCGATCATCAGTGGCACCAGTTGACCTGGGGGATTGCACATGTGGCTCAAGTGGCGAGTTGAGCTCTATTTGGTGGAGATAAAGCTCGAAGCCGTCCGGGGTTTGGTCTCTCAAATATTGTTGATGAAGGTCAAGCCTGTAAATGACGCTTCACATGCACGTGTGCACCGAATTGATTGGATCGCGTGGATATCATTCAATGTTTTGTGTCGCAATTGAACAATCCTTTCAGAGCAGACATCCATGTGGAGGATTCAGGCTCAGGATTCTCATCCCTGTCGGCCACCTGAATGGTACCAGTTCCAAGTTTGACCGGCCCTTCACGGATGGAGCATGAGCCATGACTGGCAATTCCCTAAATTTGGAGCTTCAGCTTGTTCAAATGTTGGGGCACCTGCACATGGATGTGGCAGCTCCGAACATTGAAGTCTTGCTAGCGCCACCCTGGTACTACTACCTACATACATCCCTATTGATCAATGTACAATAGATACCTCCAGCGGGCTATCTAGGTACATGTATGCGCCGCTGGCCCAGGTGGGTCAATTACCTAGGAGCTAGTACTACTACATACCTACATACCAGTTGACTGGATTTCTCCTGCCGATTTTTGGTTGCCATTTCTGGATTAGTGCTCAGTGACTCGCCGCCTTTGCTTACTGAGTAGAACTGGGCGCGGCCTCCGGCTCACTGATCGGCTCACTGAGCCTGGTGTCGATTGTGAGGCGTTTTCGTGTCGAGGACTCCCCGCGCGCCGGCCTGAGTGCCAGGTGGATCACCCCGTGCCAGTCCGCCAATCCAAGCTGGTCTTGGGTTCGGCCAAAGCCTATGGCCGCCTCTTCCTTCCTTGGGAATTCTCACTGCAGCTCCGCAGGTTTCATTTTCAAAGACTGCAAATCAATCTATCTGCAGGTACGGTACGTTTTCATATCACGTGCTCACCACGACCCTCCACCTGCCTAGATTACACACGCGAGTGTGAAGTGCGCATATAGTCATCACCGATTTTGTTCTTATTATGCCTAGCAACCAATGAACGAGAAAACATGACGGGCTACGCTGCCACTCGAAGCGTGTTATCTCCCGATCCGTCCTCGGGATCGCCTTTGGCGCCGAAGAAATATGTGACGAGGTATAACCCAACAGAGGGGAGCACCTATCTTGCAGTGCCGCACTAACTAGGAGAAACTTGAACATGCAGGGCCTGTGATGCGTGCAAGAAAAGAAAGTCCAAATGTGATGGCCTAGAGGTTCGTCCAGACCCGTGACTGGCATCTGCTTGTTCCATGCCCTACTTCGTGGCCAACACTGACTGCGGCCTGGCAGCCGTGTGCTCGATGCATCAAATCTCGCATAGGTAAATAATCAGCCTCGTGACCCACCCAGCCTACCATCTGTGGCGCATCTACTCATCATCACTGGACAAATCGCTTTAGATTGTACCTATAAGACTCTTTACAACCGGGGCTCTTGCCGCCATCCAGTATGTGCTCAACCCCATCAACCCCGCGAATACTAATCTTCGACAACAGAGACGCAAATTGCCGGTACAGCCGTCTGCTACGGCTGCTACAACGGCGGACTTGAACCTGCCTGCAGAAGGCAGCCTGACTGTGTCGCATCCTCCGGAGCCTTCCGTCGGAGGGGTCGAGCCGACCGAGGGCGAAAATGCTGTGATTTCTGCCGGCGATGCTAGCGTCCATAACTTCTTGCACAAAGTCTCGGAACACCTCACACTCATCGGGCAAGGACTGCCCCGAAACTTGCTCCGGTGGGAAGAGGAAATCTTGAACAACGTTGGTGATCGATCCACGTTCGTGTTTCCGCCTATAGAAACAGCTAAGGAGTATCTCGATTGCTACTTCGAACACGCCAATGTCACATATCGCTATCTTCACCGCACTGAAACGTTCAAGATCCTCGATCGGGTCTACGACGATGACGAGGCCGTCTTTGAGCAGCATGCGACAATAGCCATCTTGCTTTTCGCCATGGGCGTTGGGTGAGGGCTTCATCGTAATCCCGTGCATGGTTCCCGTACTGACCCTCGCTGCTGGTGTATTTGGTTGGCATCTCGCCAGAATCTGCCACTGACGAAGCAGAAATTGAAATCGTCAGTCTCCCCCTTTTTCAGGTGCGCGGAAGGAGCTACTGACATCCTTTCGATAAGAAATCGTTTGCTGCAAGTAGGTCAGGCGTGGCTGGATAAGACGCTAGGCAAATTCCCTCCGACTCTGGATATGATTAAAGCCACCGTGCTCAAGGTATTTTAGGTCATTTTATTTTCCTTTCCCGATGAGACTGCTGATTACACTGTGCTCTAGTGTCAACTTGAATGCGCGGCAAGCCGTTACAACAGCGCATGGATGACGCTCGGCATGGCTGTCCGACTTGGCCAAATTATCGGCATCGAGAAAGAAGTCGCTTCGGCGGCGCTGGCCATGAGCCTGCGCATGCCATGTTTGTCGGCAGTGGCATGCTGACTGCCGCGGTATCGGGCAATATCTTCGCGTCTCCAAACGTGCAACAGATTTTCAAGTGCGGCCAGGCCGTGCAGGGCTCGGCTGGAACCATTGTCATCATCAAGAATTATACGGGCGATATCTTCCATTTCTACCAAGCCGCAGAGAAGCTGCGTGCCAGGCTAGGTATGAAGATCGAGGTCGTGGTGGTGGCCGATGATGTCGCTGTGGGCCGAAAGAAGGGCGGCAAAGTCGGACGCCGTGGGCTGGCCGGTACTGTCCTGATGCATAAGATCCTCGGCGCCATGTCCGCCGCGCAACAATCCCTTCCTAGTTGTCTGGACATGGCGCGCGCTGTCAATGAGGGCATTGCCACTATGGCTGTATCGCTGGACTATGTCCGCATTCCCGGTACTGCCTACGATACAACAGCGCCAGCGACCCTACGAAATGACATTGAGCTCGGCATGGGTATTCACAACGAACCCGGCGTGGAACGTATCACTGGACCCCAGCCGGATATTACGACCATTATCGACCGCATGCTCGCCTACCTGTTGGATACGGAAGATACTGATAGAGCCTTTGTCAACTTCGACAGTGCCCAGCATGTGGTACTCATGATCAACAACCTGGGCGCTCTATCTGTGTTAGAACTCTCGACCATAACATTCCACGTCACCAAGCAGCTCGGTCAGTTTTGGGATTTGTCTTCCGCCTATGCGACGTGCATTCAAATGTTAATGTGTGCCTATAGGTATCCGCGGCATAACACCAGCAAGGACATATAGTGGCACATACATGTCAAGTCTGAACGGACCTGGCTTCAGCATCACCTTGCTCCGCGCCAGTCCTGAGATGCTAATATACCTTGATGCCCCCACGTCTGCTCTTGGTTGGGTGCCGTCACCACCACCGCTGCTACTCGAAAGCATGGTCGAGAGTCGCCTTCCTACACCCCTCCACTCCCCACCCATCGATGCATTAGCTGCACAAGCTGAGCTCGGCAGCACGACTTTGACGGGTCCCACCGGTATGTTCCCACCTCGAGCAAGGTTTTCTTGCTTCTGCCTTGGTGCTCGGCACAATAACACTCTCTAGTTAACTACCACTTGCTTCGCTCCGTCGTTTTAAGCGCTTGCGCCTCTGCTATAGCTGTTGAGCCCGAAATCACGCGGTTCGACACCATTGTCGGCGACGGCGACTGTGGCATCACCTTACGCCGTGGCTGCCAAGCAGTACAGACGGCGTTCGTCGACCCAGCCGGTGGAGACGACAAGTCTTCAGCTTTCCAGTACCTCTTACGCATTGCCCACGCCGTGGAGGATAGCATGGATGGTACCTCAGGCGCCATCTACGGACTGTTCTTCGACGGCCTGGCCTCCAGTGTTCGTGCTATGCAGGGCACTGATGAGATGACGGTGGAGCAGTGGGTGAATGCGGTACAGGGTGCTCTCAAGGCGGTGCAGCGTGTTACACCAGCGCGTTCGGGCGACAGAACACTCATGGACGCCTTGGAACCCTTCGTCGATGCGTTGTCAGCTGGCTCGGGTGGGCTCGAGACCGCTGTGGAGGCTGCCATCCGGGGTGCAGATAAGACAAAGGGGATGCGGCCGGCATTCGGACGGGCTGTATACGTCAATGAAGCGGGTTGGGAAGTTGTGCCTGACCCGGGGGCCATGGGAGTTGTCGCACTGCTCCAGGGGTTGGCGAAAGGGATGGCTGCTACGCAACCCGCGCTGTAGATAGCCTAACAGCAGCCAGCTGTAATACAACTTTATAATCTATTTTATCATATACCTTATCAGATTAGAAGCCCTTCCCGAAAGAACGTTGTTGTCATAGACTTATAGTAATGCTTAATCCTTATTGTCTTTACCTACAATCCATATGTGCATGATCTTAGACCCGAAAATCCCTAATGTGGCTCGGGAGGACGTAGCCAAACCCCTCACAAAATTTGTTGTCTCGTCGCGGAAACCTTGGAACTCGGATCGTTCTGTCAAAGGACCAAGAACATCGTGGGCCATCTAGGATCACCCCTACAGGAATCAGGACTGGCCACTGTGATTGAATTGATCAGGTGCTGCCCGGGTGTCCATGGTTTATTACGTAGGTCGTGCAGGTGGGTTAGGCGTTTATGCTAGTGGGCAAAACCGAACTTGAAAACAATTTGCAGGCCACTAGGTTGCACTTTTTTGTGCCCTTGCAGGTGTATCAGGCTTAAGAAAATAAGCTGGGATATTCATACTAGTACCTTGCATCCGAGAAGGGCCGCGGAATCCCATGTGGCGGCGCACGAACCACCTATCTAAACCTCTGATAGGTCGAGACCAGTTGACGTGAGATGCCTCCAGGGCTGGTAACCTGCGCGAGAAAGTAATATCAATTCTTAGTATGTATTCATCCAAGACTTATTCAGAGTGCGGTCTTGCTTTTTTCTCCTTTGTTTTTTCCCTTCAGTTTACTATATTAAAAACTACTTTCTTCTCCAAGTTTTTCCTTTCCTACTATTGTGAATACTTCAAGTTCAAGTTGATGCCCTTTACCTCGAAGTTCCATACGAGATCTCGTCTACTATAGTACCTACTGTGTACTACTTGGGTGCGTGTAAATATCCATGCGATGCGCACAAAATCAACCCCAGACCTCGGGAGCATTTGAATATTCAAGTTGCTAATAATATTCTCCCGAATAGTTCTTATCCTGATGAGTGATTGATTATAGCGGACTTCCAACATTTGAAGGTTTCGCACTCATATCAACCCACATCCCCTAGCATGTCTCATTTGACTAGCTTTGACCTTGACAATATGGATTTCTGGGCGGAGCGTTTCAACGGCACGATGACCGGAAATGCTCCCGACATGATCGCACCGTATTTTCAAGCTGCACAGATAGGTAAGAAACCAAGGTTTGTATCTTTCTAAAGTGCATACTTCTTACACGGTTGTCTTCCAAAATTGTCTAGCCGTTCAAGGCACCGGCCCTCCTTTGGATCCCGTCACCAATTCTCTTAGCCACATCCCTCAAGCTCATATTCCCGAACACCCTCGCGACTTTTGCGATTTAACCCCAGGGGATCTGGGGATTTGTGATATGTCTGATCTCCAGAGGAATCCCACCACCTTCCAGACTACACATGGTAGCACTGGTCGGGAAACTCCCAGGAACCAAGATCAACGACCCGCCTGTCACCATCACCATAGGACAAGAAACCAGTAAGTTTGGGTAGTCTCACTCACGGATTCTAGCATTTTGCTAATTTGTCGTCGCAACAGGCAATGGAATGAAGCCAGTCGCTTGAAATTTGAATGCCAATGGAAAGGCTGCGGTTCTAAAGATACATTCTCTACCGAGGGAAGCTTAGTTCGCCATATCAAAGACAAACACATCTCTCCAGAAAAGTATCAGTGCCCCTGCAGAAAGTCCTTTGGCAGAAAAGACAGGTTTCGGGACCATATGCGCCTGAGGCACTCAGACCTCGATCACGGAATTTGCAAGCAGTGTGCATCCTGAAAGAAGCATTGGAGACGATGGAAATATTTCAAATCTCTTGAGGGGTGCAGGATTTAATCATGTCAGAACACTTTTGTCTTTGGCTCTTAGTTTTACTTATCGAAGATCAAGAGAAGTCCAGTATGCGTCTTTCCATTGATGTAGATAGGTATCCGTACACACCTGCATGTGGGCATGCCAATGTATCAATATTTGGATTAAACTGTACGTACATATTGAAAAGGCCTGGGGGAACGTAAACCCCCACTACCTAGGTACAACTTGAATATGTAGATCAGATCACCTCCAGGGCTGCCAGTGAGTTATACACATGTGTATTTACATAAGTTGTTCGCTGCGAAAGCTTCAAGTCGGAATCAAATTGAACATTTGAATACTATTCGATTTTAGCTCTGGGATACGCGACCGGAGCAGGCATCTTGATAAGTTGCAGGCTATTTGAGCCATTTACGTACTAGGTACTCTTACCTACTCACATGTTCCAAGGTTGGGGCTCTTCAGATTGAAAGATGACAGGCCGCTCTCATGCATTCCGAATCCACTTTGTGTATGCACATTGTAGCCTGTCCAACAATTGAATATGTGGAGGTTGCCTTCAAGTGATCGGTATTACGCAAAACCCATCTACTCTATCTATTTTTAAAATTCCATCTATACCTAATTACGCAGCTACGGGGCGATTGGTGTGGTGCAATGATGACAACGAAGGTGAGCAGAGTGGGGTTGTAGACAGCCTTACCCCCACTCTGGTCTACGTAAGAGACGTGGACATTTGAACATTGAAGGAAGCATATGGAACACAAGATGGTGTACAGAGTACAGATCATGATGTAGACGGAGTACCAAAGTACGGATGAAGGAGGGGAATGGAGGTGGAGAATGATAGTATATCAGTGTACATCATTCGAAGTTCCATGGATGCAAGTAGAGTGGCGATGACCATCATGAAGCTACCTAGGTGGGAAGGGCCGCTGCAAGGGGCCATAACCAGTAACCCTGCATTAAGCAAGAGAGCTAGGAGGTATGTATATTTTAGCACTTAGCAACAGGGATGAACAACTTGAAGAATCCAATGTTGAGGAATTAGGCGTTCAGGAACTGACATCAGCAGAGCGGATTCATTTTGCGGGCGGTGCAGGAGGGGCAACCAGTTGAACCACTCAGACGCGGGGATGAGAGATCACAATGAAGGACTCGAGTCGCCATCAGCCCCGCCACCGTGATAAGCGGTACATTTCTGTATTGCTTTATATAGAAATGCTTCAGCCGATCACCCGTAGAGAGAGATACCCGGGTACGAACACCCAGATATCCGCAATACGAAGTCATTCATTCGAGCCCCCGACGTCAGTGGCCTTCAGTGCTATCGCCCTTAGCCCGTTGAAGCGTAGCGTGAAGGTCTCGCTTATTCCGTGCATGCAGCACTTGAGTAGACCGGTTGACGTAGGGAATATTAGGGTCTTGGTGACTTGAGTGTTCATTTGATTTCCAATGTTCTTGCGGTCAGTGAACGGCCCCTCTGCAGGGTTCCTAGTGACCTCTCCACGAACCCTGTCTTTCCGAGGCCACGCAAGTGTGCCCCTCTCACAGACCCAGTGAAGGTTTTCTCAGGGATTTTCCATCTTCTTCAACGGTCACTGGTTCGACCACAGACGCCACTGAACCATGCGAGTGGCTGCCGAGCGCCGATCGCAAGCCCCTTTGGTGCCGATACCCACTCCCCCTTTCCCCATCTGCTCCTGATGAGGAAATCGTGCGTGCATGTCATTGTGTAGTCCGTGTAGTTTGTGGAGGAAAATTGAAATTGTCAAACCTTTTTGTGTAGAACGAAGTACGTTGAGTTTTGATTCCAATGTTTCGTCTGCGAGTTATTGACATGGGAGCGACAGGAAAAGAACGGTTGGAGAGCAAGATAAAACCATTCTGTGTCTCACCAAAAGAGAACAACAAATCAGGTCCACCATGTACAAGGTATGATAGTGTAGTACTAGGATAGTACAAGACGAGAAAAAAATTGCCAAAATTTCCAGTTAAATTTCTCCGTTAGAAAATGTTCTTAGTGGATTCTCGAGTCCCCTGATCTTCGGGTCTCCACAATGTTGAACGGGCCAGGCGAGTTTCTTAGTGGAAATTGCGATTTTTACGATTTTTGGGTTTGGATCGTTTTATTAGCTTTGGAAGTTTCCTTTTATTTTTCTATATATTATTTAAAATCCCCCTCTTTCCCCCCCCTGATGAATCTTCAGTGAAACGACAAGGCGCTTACTGTGACCGTTACGGGTTTCGTTCTTCCCGAGGTCCGGACTATATCTACTCATCGGGCGTCCTTTTGCCTTCTACTTAAACTCGCCGCATACTACCACATCTCACCTTGCTATCCACCTGACATTCACATTCACATCACCATGCGGGATACACCTTCCAAATTCATTGAGATCCTTGATCCCAAGGACTCTCCTCTGCGCTCCGAATCCGACGTCCGTCTCGAGGATGTTCTCGCAGACCACGAGGCTACCATCGGTCGTCCACGATCCTCTACACAATCCTCCAAGCCAATGGACAAGGGCAACTATTCTCGCTCAGGGTCCAGCTCGCCTACACCACGCTGGAAACGCTTCAGCAACATGCTGGCGCAGCCCCGACGAAACTCTTAATACCGTTCACCTACTTCTCCGCCTGCTCTTTCTGAGCATTGATTTTACATGATACCCCCACCCTCTTCCTTCAAATGTTTGAGGAATCTTTATGGGTCTACGACGGAACGATAACGGTCATGAAAGCGTCCATCTTACCTCTCAAACGGCGAACTTTTCCCTTCTACGGAAAACCAACCCGCGGAATACCCCATTGGAAATGGAAATCTCTACAGAGTCTACACCCGACCTGGACTAGTCATGTCGGACATCGGATCCTGGAGTGGTGGAACTAATTGAGAGGGGGTTCGGCCTTTGACCGGCCTATTCCCACCAGTCGTGTTGACAAAGACAGCCGATGGGAGATGCAAGCCCCGCTTTATGATAACGAAGTGATGATTTTTTTTCTGGATTGAATTGATCCAGACATGTTTCTACGGAAGCAATCCAAAATTGTATATAGACATCTCAATGGATATCCTCAATGATAATTCCTACATACTTTTTCCCTCTTCAAGTCATGTCCTAGATACCTAGGGTGTAGGCAGAATCCAAAGCCACAGATCACTGTCGCACCTAATTTCTAACCACTGACACTCTCGTTCCTCCGACCCAATCAACATCCCCCAATCAAAACCAGCATCAAAAACAACTAACACCACAGCAAACAATCCCCTGTACCTGGATCTGGAACCAACGCCTCTGAATTTCGCGTCCCGTGGCACCATTCCAGGTACCAGTGGACCCCGGGACCCTGGGACGAGCTCGGCCTGAGTGAGACAGTGTGACGAGCAGCACGCCTAGACTGGGCTTTCAGATGTCTCTGATTAGCGGGGGTTTAGCGTCGAACTAGCGAGGTCGAGAACGATTTGGACTCTTGAATCTGAATTTGAGTCAGAATTGTTTGTTCTCTGGTCCGAGTTGTGTTATTGGTTCGGTCCCGAGGTCCCAGGTTTATCCATGGTACGTGTGGTTATGTAAGGATCGGAAATTGGACAAAATGAAGATTATTTTGGTGATGGGCTATTTTTTCCCTTGGCGATTAATGTGGCTTTTTGCTTGGTTTTTTTTTTCTCCGTTGGACGCCTGAGGAGACTTGTAAATTTGCTTGTTGACCAAGCGGACACCGCTGACCAATTGAAATGGGTCGGGCTTGGAATATTTTTGGGTCTTTAGTGATATGCAGGGTACACGAGATCCGGGTCCTAGATCGCTCAGTTGCCGATCTCGAAGAAGAGCCCTGGAGTGTACCCAGGTACAGATCGCTTCCAAATGTTTACAACGGTCCTTCTCCTCGGCAGAACGATGCCAGTTGACATGTCTAAAATAGAAGCACTGGGAAGTTAAATTGGACCGTGTTTGATGAAACTGCTGTACCATGGTTGATTCATTTCATCTCATCTGCAGTTCTTCAGTACTCGGCTGGCGGCCAATGAGCGCTAATATGCCCAGTGTAGATCTGAACCTTCGAATCACTCAGCAGAACCTTTGAAACGCGAAGTGGCCAGATATGCAGTGTCTCTTTACCCATTTACGCGAATGGAACTTGCCTGCCAAATTCAAATGTCCAATACTAGTTGCTAGGGGCTCAATGTGTAGTCCAGCGTATTCTAGGCATGGTGGAAGCGATAATTCACCAGTTGACTAACATGTTAGACAGGTCGATCGCTGGTTCTAGCCCCGGGGTTTGCATACACAAAATGATTGCCAATTGATCAATTATGTATCTGAAATCTGTACTTTCAATTTGTTTCAATTGATTTGACAAAGCCCTACATGAATGGTACACTGCACAATCTTGAAGCACTTGAGCAACTATAAAGCCGCCCAACTTGAGCCAGGTACCAGGCACAGGTACTACCTGTGGCAGTTTCAACCACGCCTTAGCTAAACTTTGAATTTGTATACCTAGGTAACCTCATTCTAGATAATTAGTCAACACAACATATGGATTTAAAGGAACACGGTCAAAAGAACGGAATCAAAGTTCTCACCAAGCTCAACACCTCTCTCAGCCCGATTGCCAATCGGAAGCTCTTATCGCGCGCCCCACCAAAACAACCTCCTCAATTCCTCCGCTCCTCACTCGAGTACCACAACGTTCAAACCCACAAATCCCGAATCCTCCCTGCTACCGACCGATTTAAACCCCATCCGGAGATCCTCGCCGAGACAGCACCGCGTCAAGCACGATAACGCGCCAGCCGCGTCCACAATCACAACAACAAACCTCAACAATGGCTTGGCCTTCCACGTCTGGTTCTGGGCGCGCGGCTACGCCGACTGTTTTTGAGCAGCAGAGGGAGGAATTGGTTAGGGAGATTGCAGTGGTATGGACTCTTTTCTCGTTTACTGGACGACGCTGATTGGTTAGGGTATGGAACAAGTGCTGCAGAATATCAATCGGTTGAATCGGAATCTGGAGAGTATCATTACGGTATGTGGGGTGTCGTCGTTGGGTCTTGTTGGGCCTTCAGTGCTGACAGAGAGTAGGTTGGAAACGAGTTTGGATCTGTGGAGGCTTTGTGGTCTCAGTTTGAGAACTTTATGGGCCAGAATGAAGAAGAAGAGGGTGGGGAAGGCAAGCGGAAGGTTAGTGGGGAGAGTGAAGGGCAGGGAAATCCTATAAAGCAGGAAGAAGAGGATGAGACGTTGCATTAGGGAGATGGGTCGGCGTCTGCTTGTTTTCTAGATACCATTTGCCTTTTATGATGCGATGAACAAAGGGCTTTCCTACAATCTCTACGCTCTACGTCTACGTTGAGTCTATGGAACTCTTGAACATAAGGTCACGTCGTATTGTCAGTAACACATAGGAGGTCGCTCGCCAACGAACATATCAGATAACATAATTGAGAACACCGTTCCCATGCATGCCGGAAGAAGAATGGCAAAGACCCGAATCATGAGAGCCATGAAGGAAAATAAGGGCCATGAGAAAAAGCATAGGGAGGCAACCTGGAAAAGAAAAAGAGAAACTGAGAAATCAAAAAAGCCGCCTCCAAGAAAAAGAAAAAACAGAGCATCATCCGAGAGCGCGCAGCGTCCCAAAGAAGAAGAAAATTTTGCAGTTCATGTCCAGCCCTGTCCAGCTTGCGATAACATGGTACATACGCAGGGAAACAGGCAAGCCGACAAAAGCAACCAGGCTGTGATCGGGCCAAGGAGAAAGGAAGGGAAATGAGAGATGAGAAGAAAACAAAAGGCAGAGATCCATTACAGGATCTTGCACGATCGCTTCTTGATCTTCTTCTTGCTGGGACCGCTGCCGGGGGGCTTCATGCTGTTGCGGTTATTTGATTGCTTTGTAGTTTTCCAGTCTTCCTCCTCGGTCGACACCGCGATATCAACAGCCTGGGCGAAGACGTCGTCCACGCCGTGCATCTCCTTGCTGCTGCACTCGACGTAGCTGGCGCCCATCCGGTAGGCAACGGCTTGTCCTTGCTCTGGGGTGATAGGTGTGAGGCCTTGTGTCTTGAGTAGTTCAATGCAAGTGCGCTTGTTGCGGAGATCCGATTTCAGACCAACCAGGATAATGGGGGTTGTGGGGCAAAAGTGCAGAACCTCGGGGTACCACTGCGAAACTCGGTTAGATAAAAAGTTTGGTAGAGAAGTTTATATTTGAACCTTACCTTGTCCATCACATTCTCTAACGAGGCTGGGCAATCGATCGCAAAGCAAACAAACAGCAGATCCGTCTCTGGGTAGGACAGGGGGCGCAAACGATCATATTCTTCCTGCCCGGCTGTATCCCAGAGAGCTAGCTCGACCGTCTTCCCAGAAGACCGGTGCACAGTCTGAGTGATGTAGTTTTCGAAAACGGTGGGGACGTATTTCTGTGATCAGGATTAGTTTCTGAAATCCTGCGATGCGATCGTGGGCGGAAAAGGGGGGCCAGGGGATCATCAACCTACCTCGGGGAAGTAACCTTGCGAATAGCTAATCAACAAGCAAGTCTTACCGCAGCCGCCATCTCCTACTACGACGAACTTTTTCGAGTAAGAGGGCGGCTGGGTGATATTGGTTGCCTCTGACATGCGTCCGCTGGAGAAACTTGTGTTTGTGCTGGCTGTTCCGTTGCTTACTCGCACGCTTTGGCTGCGGGTTCGATTGTGACGTTGTGTGTGGGATGGAGGAGGGGTGGCGACCGAACGGCGTCGCGAGGCTGCATAGTACTGGTCGTCATACATTTGGCTCATGGTCGATGGAATGGAAGGCCCCTCTTCTCTCCCTGGTTACAAAAGCGGGTCGGTTTAGGCGTCGAAGTGAACGGCTATGTGCCGGAGGTTGTTGGGGTTGGAGGGTATGCAACGAAGTAAGAGTCAAAGAGTCGAAGGCGATGTGTTGAGTTAAGAACGATGTTGGGAGTAAAATTCGGGTGAATGAAGAAGAAAGAATAAAATCCTGAGATCTTTTTTCACTTGGGTAGATCTAGGGATCGACGATTAAGATAAATTGAGGGTCTCGCCCGGGATCACCGTGTTTACTTACCCGTTGTCACGGCAACCCCCAAAAGCCCGATCCTTCATGGTTGAACTGTCAGTTTCGGCTTGATTGCGACGATTCACGTTCCTTTCTCCTCGACTTTTACTCCGCTTGAAGCCCCTCAGTAGCCCCTCTTCCCCACCGTTCAGCTCACCAGAACCGGATGTGCTTCGCCTCAAACTTGCACCTGAGCATGACATAATGTTACTTTTACTGGTGTTGTGACCTTGGAAGTCGGAAAGATCCAGGGAAGTAGGATTAGCCGAGTATAGATTAAAAGTCTCGGAATCAATCTAATTATGGAGTGAGACGAGTACTGCTACCTGAGTTGGACCATTTTGAGGTCCGATTGAAGACTCATCCGGACGGCGCTTCCTGGAGACTTATGCAGGTCAAAGGCACACGGGAGTACTCGTGCATCGATGTGATGCGCGTCATGTCCCACAACACTTCATCGTACATAACTGGTCGATACTGTACTCCGTTTTGACTGCTCAGATGCACCTTGTGGCTCGGAAATTATGGTTCAATCGCCAATCCTTTCCGTATCGCTCGCCGATTTCTGCTCTAGATTTTCGGGACGTCAATGCTCTCCACTTCAAGACGAACGCCCCACTCGGTATCGTGTCATTAAGAATTGGCATGCGGCGAAATCCTTGGAACTGACAACAGTCATTCTACCTGGAATCTGGCCCGGAATGGCGTGTGGTCTTGTTCTCCACTCTAGAATCGCTGCAAAGCATACACTGACACGATACCAGCCAGAATGACTAGGAGAATGCACGCATTGCTGGCTGCTTTTTAAAGCGCATAAACTCTGCTGCCGAATTCCTTCTGGGAAATGGTACATCAGGCTCTGGAACGTTCAGGAATTGACAAAGCGATGGCCTGTCATATGGCTTAGTCGAGCAGCGAAACACCTGAAATGTGGGATCTCACCAGTCGTCTTCAACGAACCAACCAAGGTATTTGCAACCTTCAGCTTCAAGAATCTGATCAAAGTACTTCTGTCAGAGGGTTGCTACATCTGGAAGGTCACTTTGAAGCTTTGGGTGCATCAGCTCGCAGTATAGCTCGCAGGAGTTTGGGGAATTCATCCACCAGGGAAGTCAGATTGAGTCAGTTACATTGGCAAAGGGCCGGACTACAGCCTAAAGTTCAAGGTTCTGTTAAAGGGTCCGTGTGGGTCAATATGAAGACTCTATTATTCGTATTGGTCTTGTGACATAAACAAGAGTAAAGATTTCATGCTTAACATGCCTAGGAAACGAAGTACATATACCCGAAAGGAATTGATCTGTGAATGTTTGGTTTACTTGCAGTCAACTGGTAAGATAACTTTTTGCAGATTCACTGATAATTCCGCCTGCACTTTGAATGCACCTGTGCTATGAGTACACCTGGATTTACTAATGTCCGTAGATATGGTCTCAATTCAACTTACATTCAATTGATCATTTTCATCTCCAAATTCCTCGTCATTGAATTTCGGACGATGCTGTTACCTCGACCTCGGGTGACTAAGCCCACACATGGCATTAGGGGGCCACCGAGGTGCAATGACGAGTGATCTTCGCGGCAATTCAACCCTCCTGGGACAGCCTACCCTAAAGCGACACACTCCCTCTTATCCATATCTCACCCTCATCGCAAATCCAACGACATTCACTCCCTATGTCATTGCGCTGAGTCTCCAAGTTCCGAACCGAGCGGCAGGTACCGACCTGCCAATGTATGGAGTCCAATCGCATCCAGATCGATAACAGTACACAATGGGAAAAGACGCAAAGGACCAGCCAGATGCCGGG
Source organism: Penicillium sclerotiorum (assembly GCA_911649655.1). Lineage (NCBI taxonomy): Eukaryota > Fungi > Ascomycota > Eurotiomycetes > Eurotiales > Aspergillaceae > Penicillium > Penicillium sclerotiorum. The sequence continues at coordinate 2,694,419 of CAJVRJ010000005.1, read as the reverse complement.
CTAAAAAGCCTCAATCATTGTACGCGACCTTTTCCTGTTGATTGAGTGCCCGCCATCATGGGTTCTCGAACCACCGACAACTGCTAACCACCACCGTTTGCGACCTTAGATTCAAATCGACTCCCCCTCTGGCGCTATTGGCCCCGACAGAAACTTTTGCCTTTGATTCGATATGAAACACCATACCTCGCTTGGGCACAGGAGAGAGTCCGAACGCCGACTCTGGACTCCTACTTTGCCTTCACAGCCAACCTCGGCACCCATACTTTCTTCATGGTCTTTCTGCCGTTTCTTTTCTGGTGCGGTCACACCAGTTTAGGTCGCGGGTACGCTTCTCAAATCTGCTCCTGGAAGTGATATTACAGATGAAGAAAACTAACCGGTAGCTTCTTTCTCGCAGACTTGTTCATATCCTTGCGGCCGGCGTGTTCTTCAGCGGCTTCATCAAGGACTTGCTATGTCTTCCTCGCCCGCTTTCCCCACCTTTGCAGCGCATCACCATGTCCGGCTCCGCTGCTCTGGAGTACGGTTTTCCATCCACGCATTCTACCAACGCAGTTTCCGTTGCCGTTTACGCGATCGCCCTTCTCAATTCTCCCGATTCGACCGTTAGCCCGCAGACCAATTTTGCCCTGCAGGTGGTCACATACCTCTATGTCATCTCAATCGTCTTGGGCCGGCTATACTGTGGAATGCATGGGATGCTGGATGTAGTCATTGGTTGCATACTGGGTGTATTGATTGGTTTTGCTCAATACAGCCTTGGCCCGGCTTTCGACGATTACATTCTGTCCGCCTCGCTGACGGAGATTCTTGTCATTCCGGCCGCCATTCTGATCATGGTGCGGATTCATCCTGAACCAGCTGATGATTGCCCTTGTTTCGACGATAGTGTTGCATTCGCTGGCGTGACGCTGGGCGTTGATGTTGGTTCGTGGTACTTCACTTCATCCAGTCTCGCTTGGGCGGATCCCCTTCCTGGAACTATTCCATACCGATATGAAAGTCTCGGACTACCGAAGACTGTAATTCGGCTCGTGGTCGGTGTTTTGTGTGTGTTTGCATGGCGAGAAATCACCAAGCCCACTTTGCTTCGCATCCTACCTCCCATTTTCCGGAGTCTGGAGAAGCTTGGACTTCTACTACCTCGTCGGTTTTTCACAACCGCCTCGTACGTCTTTTTACCAAAGCGTCCACTTTGGATTCTCACTAACATATGTTCAGACAATACACAACTGTTCCATCCAACCTGAAAGACCATGATGTGCTTCCGAACTTTTCAGAACTCCCTTCGATCATCACCACTATCCGACACCCGCGTCGGCGAGCTGTTTCGATTGGACCTCAGTCTGAGGCTGATGCCTATGAGACTCTTGCGTACCGCGAGAAGCGTCGGCGCGAGAGCCAGTCGGGCGGTACTCGCGATTCTCCTGCTGATGGAGAGTCAAAACCTAACGGCGCCCCTGTAGTATCACGTAAAGGTACCAAGCTGGATGATTACGAGAATATGATGGGTACAGGGAGCCCCATCTCGGCTAGCGTGGACATAGATACCAATATCCCCCGATCATCGCCACTTCCACCCCCAGAGTACGACACATCGCGGTCAGATGAGAAAGAGCTGTTTTCTCAGATCAAGAAGCCGCGAGTGCGATACGATGTAGAGGTTGTGACCAAGTTGGTTGTGTATGCAGGTATGTTCCACTGCCTGCTCTCCCCATTTTTAAGCGTCAAACTGATTTTTGTGAACTCTAGGGATCCCCTGGGTTGTTATTAACGTGGCACCCCCTGTGTTCGAAGTCCTTGGACTTGGTGTTCCTTACTAGTTCATGTAGTATGGATGTAGAAGCCGTCCACACACGCATCTGTGACTGCTTACTTAGTTTTGGTCTGGTTCAGACTGGGCTAGAATGGAGCTTTTAGCAGGAACTATTTCACTTTGGCATGTACATATTTGCAATCTGTATCTTTAGCTTCGCTTCACATGGTACAGCAACTCACTATTCTTTGGCTTGCTATGCCTTTTTATAGAACTGTGGTAGAGGAGACAAAAGTCTTCTTTGATTCTCATTTTTCACTCAGTTTAATGCGTGAAGGCATTATTAATAGTCATTGTTAGTTCGGAAGTTTACATCTTTGTAGTTCGTCTGCAGATCACCATATAGGGAATAGCGTGGTGTTAGTCATCAATACTGATAATGAGGGTAGGTAGCAATGCCGCGCGATTGTTCTAGGTTCCAACTCTCTCTCGAGGTTGATCGACTGTGGTCGCATGTCAAGAATGGAAACTTCTGTTGTTCTCCCACCTACCTCCTTCAACCCAAACACTCCGCTTTTATCATAGGTCCCATATTGGCCTTTTCCTCGACATCACTGCGCAGCTGACCCCAGCATAATCACCATCACTACACTGACTAGTGACGACGCGTTAACTATCGCAATGGGGCTATTTGGGATCTTTCGGCGCGTGTTCCCAGGAACTCGCCCGAAATCTGAGAGTCCATTCACCACACCAGATGGCCCCTTCCAATTCGGCATGGATGGCTACGTTTCTGAGCAACCAAGCCCTCAAGGTATCCTTCAGCTCTTTCCCGCTCAATGGCATCAAATACTCAAAGAAGCGATGTTTACAGATCAAGATTTTATTTCGATTCCCGGCGCCTTCCCATCGTCTCCTCCTTCATCCCCTCCGCCAACTCCTTCTCCCACTCCAGTACTTGCGCCAAGTGAAGGCAGCCTCCACCATGAAGCCCCAACACCCAAAGCCCAGGACTTCACTCCGCTGGGTACCAGCAGCTCCTACATGCCAGATGTATTTCCAGACCTCGTCCCTTATTGGCGACCCCAGCGATCACCATTTTCACCTGTCACCAAGCCCAAAAAAGCCTCTCAATTCACGACTCCAACCCGCAAGAAGAAGGTCCGGAAAGATGCCCACCGAGTCGATGACCCGTATGCGGCTCGAGCTTTGGAATATGAACAGTTTCCACTCGGACGAGCAGTATCCGCCGTGCGCTTGGTGTCTCCCCAGAAAACTCCGATTCCGAACAACCGGGTCGCGTCGATATTGAAGCAGGAATATGAAGAACGGGAACGGGAGAGAATGCTTATGGAGATGGAGCAAGGGCGCCCGGCTAGAATCAGACCTGAGGGAGACTGTGTACGTCAGCTGTCACAAGGCTGGCTTAATCGAGTCCAGAGTGCTTTGCGCACTTCTGGGCCAGTCGCCGAGTCTCTCTCCGGTGACGAACTGTATGCGAAAGACATTGCAACTTGTACCAGGGCACTGGCCTGGCTTAATGATGCGATCATCAACTCGTACCTTGCGCTGGTCATTCAGTATCTTCGAAGCACCAACGAAAACGCAGGACCGGGCGATCAGCCGAGGTACCATGCCTTCAATTCCTTTTTCTATTCCAGTCTTCGTGACAAGGGCTATGAAGGTGTTCGCCGATGGGCAAAGAGAGCCAAAATTGGCGGCGAAGTGTTATTGGAAGTTGATACGGTTTTCATTCCCGTGCACGAGTCAAGCCATTGGACCTTGATGGTTGTTCGTCCCATTGACCGGACAATTGAATACTTCGATTCGTTGGGCGCACGAGGAATGCACCAAGTCAACACCATCAAGACTTGGCTGCGTGGTGAGCTCGGCGAGAAGTATGTGGATGACGAGTGGACCTTTTTGCCTTCAAAATCTTCTCATCAGGACAACGGAAGCGATTGCGGGGTCTTTTTACTCACCAACGCAAAAGCAATTGCATTGAACATCGAGCCTACTGCCTTTGGCGCCGCTGAAACACGACTCTTGCGTTTTAAAATCGTGGCGGAGATCATGAACGGTGGTCTGACCGGCGATTTCAACCCAGAGGGCACCAACGGACGTATTCTGCTTTGATCCAAACCCAACATTTTGTCTCATGCATCCCATCCTCGACTGTCGAATACCATTCCTCCAATACCCGGTGTACATTCACTGTGGAGACAATAATCCCTCTTCAACCTCACACACCTACACACATAACTCCTACCTTCATCATGACAACATGTAGAATGTTGTCCCGGCGTTTTTGATTTCCGGCAGCTGGCGTGCATGGCGATAGCAATAAAGAGCGGCATGGTGTTGGGTTTGTATTGTTACTTTTTTTTCTTTGATTTTATGTCTGAACGAATGCAAGAGATACCCCAATTTTCTGACATTAAGAGTCAAGCCTCGCGGCTATTATGTATGCCACTTGAAGCAATGCATGCAGTTCTGAAAAGGATCTGGTGTCGTTTTCACTCTAATAATACTTATGCTCGTCCTAGTTCAACATTGGATATCGCACCAAGAACCACTAAGCTAAGAATACTAGTACGCCTCAATCCACAGTTTCAAAGTGCAGGTGGTCAATGTTGCAGACACGTCGACACTTCGCATCGTCCTTCCCATCATGTTCGTGTTCGTGTTTTTTTCTCTCCCTGTCCTCCCGCTCCCTCTCCTTCCTCTCTTTCTCCTCCCTCTCACGTTCTCGGCACTTTCTGCCCTTTCTGCCCTTCTTACACTTCTTCTTCTTTTTCTTCTTGAGCGCACCAGTGACAATCTCCGTCTCGGGTTCGAACATCTGATCGTTTTCGAAAGCACTGCCGGGGTCAGACAAAGAGGTATTGAAGGGAGGAATAGGTCGCTGATGGCCGCCATGGTTCTTCTCCGGTGGGATTCTTCCACGATTGTTCCCATCAGACGACCTATTATAGGCCAGCTCGATATACTCAATGGCGAGGAAGACACTGTCGCCAACTTTCATGTCGCCTGTCCACATGCCGCCATCACTCCAGAGGTTGATGACAAGTCTGCTTTGCAGATTGGGCACACGGTAGGACTTCTCTTCCTGCAGCTGGTTATTGACGTACCAGCGTGATCGATCAGAGTGCCAGTCCAGTCGGTGGGTCGACCACTCCGTCCATGGAAACGGCAAATCCGCGATTGTCGCTGCGCCGGGAATCATCTGATCCGTGGCAGGGTCGTAATCTGGTTGATTGGCGTATCGGACTCGGTAAGAGGGATCGCTCGTCAGGATCTCAATATCAGATTCACAGTTCTTAGCCTGGTACGTGAATACACCAACACATGCCCCCGGTGGAGGCCGGTTGAGGTCTTGAGGGAAAGAGACGTTTCCAAGGCTGGGAGCATCGACCAATGCTGGAATGACATCTTGAGTTGAGTTTTGCTGTTGCCACTCTTCTGAATGAGGAGGCTGTGAGACTAGTGTTCTAGCGGGAAGTATTCGCAGATGGACTCTCAGAGAACAGCGGAAGATGTTGCGCACGCGGGTCTCGATTTCAGCGGTGGATGTGAAGTTTGAGTGACGGGTTGTCCGCAAGACGAGGAATGTTGCCTTTGGATCTAGCTGGTTGCGAGCTTGAGTGAAGAAGACGTTTCGTTTGGAGTTGACCATTGGCACTGGTGCGATGGGGGTTCGGGGGCGATTCCACTGTTGGCTGATCCAGTCTTTGTCGAAGGTGGTTTTGAAGAAGTAAAGAGAGTCTGATTGCGATTGCGAATTCTCGTAATAGTCCTCGTCATCCCCATCCTGTTCATCGCTCTCGTACCCTTCCTCACCCTCATACCCGTCTTCGTCCAAATCCCCGTCTTTGTTCCATTCATCCCAGTCATCTTTCTCGTCGCCCGGTCTTGTCGAGATTGGGTCATCTCGCTTGTTCAGGGGTACTTGACGAAAGTCCCAGAGTTTGTAGTGCTGGAAGAATCCGGGGTCGGCTCCAGATACGGTGAAGCAATCACAATCCCGAGGATCCGTCTTGGTCACTGGGAGTGAGGAAGAGTCCTCTGGAGTACTGGGACCAGCCAACGCAAGCGCAGGGGAACAGATGATCGAGAGGCCCAAAATGCCCAGCGGTATGACATTGCGCCTCATATTCGCAGCTTGTGGCAGACGCAGGGAGATCCCGGGCCTTCAGGTAACTGGAACAGTCAGTTTCTCTGTTCGTTTATGGCATCGCCAAACTACTGACATCCGCAGGGAAGCCGCAACTGACTATACCACCTCGTCATTTTCCTTCCAAGGTTAGTAAGAGCAACTACACGATAACTCCACAATTGCAGCCTTAATTGGGTCTAAAATTCATTGTTTGATTCAAAGCATACCGCAATTGAAGAAATCTTAGTGACAAGATATGTCCAGAGCAGACGAATGATCCCACCATCTAGCTTCTTCGAATCCCATTCTGTACCAACGGCTTCATAGAAGAAAACGCATATCGAGCAATCCGCCACGTCCCAGCCTCCTTCCTCATTATGAACAGCTCCTGATTCGCATGATCCTCCGACTCTTGCGTGTCCAAGATCGTTTTGGTGCCCTCTGCTGTCGTCCTAGCAAAAGCCCACTCGGGTGACATGATAACAACCTCTTCAATCTGGAAAGAAACCACCAGTTGAACTGTCGAGAAAATGCGCGTGTAGGATTCGCGAAGTGCCTCGGTGCCTTCACTTGCGGAGAAATGGGGCGGCATGATTACCCCGTCCGCGGTGTAGAGTCCCATTGCATCTTCCACGTTGCGGCTCTTTAGTGCATTCCCGTAGTCGTGGAGGACTGCAACAATTGCTTCTGTGTCTGAGTGCACTATTTTGGGTCGTTGGTTTAGTATGCATTCTTCCTGTCTCTCTATGTCTGTTAGGTTCAGGGAACACTTACTGATGGAGAGTACTAGTCCTTTCCTCCTTGGCTACATAAGAATGGATCAATCAACACTACCTACCTAGCACTTGGGGCACTTATACTTCTATCGAAATTTAAAAGTGGAACTTGAATATGCACATATTCCAAGATTGTTACTATCAATGTACGCCTGCCCTGGTGCTAGTGGAACCTTGGAAGCGATACTACATGTAGTACATAAGTGGGGGTTTACTCGCCATTTGAACCTTGGAATGCAGCGGCTAGTAAGTGTATCAATCGTCAAACACCTATGTAGGCATAGTAGGTATTTAGTGGAGGCCAGCTGGCTGAAGAGTGGGGGTGAAGTATAGAATGTGTGAACCTGCGTCCACAGGTGCAGGAGTCAACTGGTGCCCAGGTCCATGGGGCTCGGAACACAAGGAAAACCTTCAGTTCCGAGTTGGAACTGGAAACTTGAACATTTGAAGATACTATCCAAAATGAATACTAGTAGCGTTGGAACATCTAAATTTGAATTCTAAGCTAAATCAATAACATTTGAACCTAGGTGCTCACTTCCTAGTAGTGACCTGTCTCGGTCGCAACATTCAAATGTTGATGTGATTTTGGGCGAGTGGGGCGATTTATCCCATCATTTAGGGCTCTTTATTCCTTGAGTTGGGGCGACTCACCCAGTCACGGTGGACTGGATAATGTTTTATTTGCATTCAAATTTTCAACGCTTAGTCGTATGAACCTTTGTTTCAATAGCACTTGAGATACCATAGTACTCTTTTTTCCCCCATGATATCAACTTTCTGTTGTATATGCATGTGTACGAGGGCATAGAGAACCACTGGCAACTGGGACTCGGAGTCTGGGGCTCACATAGATATGGCCCCATGCCCCATGTGCAGCCCCGGAGTATGTACAGTATTGAATTTGAGACCAGTCTACCTAATAATTGCAGTCTCAAAATGAGATTCCAACGTGCAGGCATTCCAAAGTCGAACATTTTGAATTTGAACCTTGGAAATCCCCAAAAGGGGCATTGGCAGTGCGGTGCAGGTCGAAATGGGTTTACATTCAAGTACAGCATGCAAGGCAACACCCGAGGGTTTCACTGCGCCCCTCACCGGCTGGAGATGGTCCCGAGGTCCTTGGATGTTGAGATACAAAGTTTCCGTACTCAATCCACCGTGGTTTGATTTATTGACGTGAGACTTCATAACACGGCGGAACCCTCGGCTCGAATCCTTTGGCATGTTCGACGGCGGCTTATCATCCGAAGCACTTTGGTGCAACATTGCGCAGTACATACCTACACTAGTCACGTCTGAATTCTCGCCCACTTCCAAGGTTGTGCTCTCAAGTGCTTCAAAAGATACTAGGCAATGTTCTAAAGTTGACGAGATTCATTCATATCTTGGAACATTTTGAATAGGCATCCAAGGCGATACTTGATTCCCGACCCCGCGCGAACTATGTACATGTAAGTAAACTCCGGGTGCGACTAGATTCAGTTAGCGCCGGCTCGCGAAATGATGCATGAGAAGAAACCTTGGCAGCCCGATGGAACACATCTACGCGGCACGAGACTGGTCTTAATTTATTCCTTTTGGGAAGGGCTGTGCGGTCCGGCTGATGAACTTGGATACGACCGTCGGGCCTATAGGGCCTGTAGGGCCGGTAGAGCCTGAAATGTCAGTAGGGCCTACTCTGCTTGATAATGGTATTTCTCTCTGGAGATCTCATTGTTTTTCTACATTTGGATTTGAAATACTCCTGCTGCCACTTCTACCGATTTCAATCATGGCCACACATGCAGGATGAGCAGAAGGGAGAAAAATGGTGTCGTCACACGGGGCCAGCGCACAATTAGGCTCTCCAGCGCGAGGGCGATTTGAGGGCTGAACGCTTATTGGGGGATAGAAAGTCGTAGGCACAAAGAACCAGAAAAGTGGCGAAAGTTGAGACCTTCACTAGACCTAATTTAAACATGTGGTGGAGCGCGCTAAACCGGATTTAAACGTTTTTGGGGCGGATCCTGCGTCGCACTAGTGCATATTTCTGCCGCTAACGCATGCAGCACTGCGGATTGGGCAAAGTTGGCGATTCTTGCCAATTTTGCTGACTGCGACACGGGATCTGACCACTTTGGTATGGTATTGTCACAGGGGGAGAATTCCCCGTAATTTTATCCCTTCTCTCAAAATAACCAAATGACTCGAGTTGACTCATGGATGAGTGGGATTTTTGAGTATGAAAATAGGAACCTATCAAACAGAATTAACAGAAATAGAGAATCATCAAATAACTTAAAAAAAAGTTAGAGAGAGAAAGAGTCAGAGTAGGGCAGACAGAATCAAAATGGATGATTCGGTGTGACCGTGTTGGGGGTCAGAAGTGGTAAAAAGTGGTCAGACCCGTGTCACACCGAGATTTGCCGTACTGCTCAGTCTCCCTTTTCTCTTTCATCCCTCGCACATTTTCGCCTCCCCATAGTACACACAACATGGACGACCTCAACTAAAGCAATGCTACGAACAAAGCAGCCCCATACAAAGAAACACATGATATAGCCAACCCCCGTCCAAAAATGTCCACCATGACCAGTCTAGAGAGGAGTCACTCCTGTACCTCTAGCACGTCGCTCTCCATGTCCAGTCCTCGCCTCTCTGTCCGAAGAGAAACCACACCGCCCGGCTCAGAGCTATCGCTCATCCATCTCCACGACCGCATGAACCAACTGGACTCTCGTGTCCTGGAGCTCCGATCAAATGTCCTCACCAAGGATGGTTACGTCGATCGCAGAAACCGGGAGGACGACCATATCCGCCGCGAATTCGCCAACCACAACGCCATCTCTCATCGAATCGATCTCAATGTTGTCGCCCTTCGTTCTGATGTCGACCAGATCAGGAGTAGTATCTTTCACTTGAAGTCGAGTATCGGTCAGAATGGAACAGAGACCGTGTTTCTGCGAAGTGACGTCGATCGCTTACAGAAAAGTGTGGATCAACTCCAGTCTGATACGGAGCAAATGAAGGGTGATTCCTGTGCCATGCGTATCGATATCAGCAAACTGCAGACCGCCACCAACCAGCTTCGCACCGATCTGATCACCTTGGAACACAAAATCGGCCGTCAACTGAACGCGATGGAGTCAAGAATGAACGGACGTATTGATTCTATCGAGTCGAGGATGAGACACGGCGAGCGCGTTCGATTCAATTCTCTCGCACAAACAATCCATGCCCCAATCAACCCTGTTCCCGTCATCCTTGATGATGGTTCTCTCGAATGGCCCAAATGGTTTCCACGTACTGTGTGGAGATTCTGGTGCCTCAAGAAACGAAGTCGAGGTGAGAAAAATAAGTCAACCCTCCCCATTTCTATAATTAACCCAATTATTCTACAGTTCATCGCCTTGTCGAACTCGCCGAGTTCTATCAACTAGAAGGCTACCAAGGCTGGAGTCGCCTACAACCCACGGACATGTTTGCCCATGACAGCGATTCGAGTGATTCAAGTGACAGTAACTTCAGCATCACTCGCGCTGAGGCAGTTCGTCAGTTCCCGGAGTCTGCTCATCAAGCTTTGGCTGCCACATTGGGTCTTGTGTACTACAAGATCCGCAACGAAGTGGGGGAGGGTCCTCATGCTATGATGGCATCCCGTCCCCCTAAGCGCCAGCAAGACGAGGTCGCTTCTACAAGTACTAGCACCAAATCAAAGCCGGTCAAGATGCCTCGCCGACCTAGTGTCACCGATAGCTACCTGCAACGTCTTGTTACAGGGCCGTCGATTGAATCCAAGTCTTCAACCTCCGAAGAGTTTGATCAGTTGGGTTGGAAGGCTTTCTCAGACGTCTCGGACGAAGCCGTTGGCAAGCTGCGATCTATTGACCCCCAGGATCTCCAGGCCGTTCTTAGAGCCCTGGAGTCAGGACGACTTAAGCTTAAGCCTAGCCGATCTGAGAAGCAGCACCAATCACCCACTGATTCTAAGGCTAGCCACCCCCTTGGGGCGGCTGCCGCTCCCGGGGAAGAAGTACCAACAGTGCCCAACACTGTTCCCACTCAACCCCTCACCACTTCAGCCTCAGAGAGAGGCCCTGAAGTCCCACCCACTGCATCACTGTCTGATTCCGACAGCTCCACATCATAATTGGCCATCAACCAATTGTAACATACACCCAATCCACATCATGTTGACGAACGGTTCGTCGCATGACTCGGCTCGACCGAAAGTGGATCTGGTATCCGGTGAATCGGATCCTCTTTATCATCCCACCCACAACAAGAGCTCGGCCACTACAGAAGTGGTCGACAAAGTTGAGTGATATTTCACACATGCCGCATCTATTTGGAGTTCTATGGTTCTATATATTGGATTGGATTTGATGGTTTATTTGATGGTTATATCTTGCGTTTATAGCGATGTTGCATACCCTGGATCTGCATCTCAGGAGTTTTGATTTTTGGTGTTTTGGTTTCGTGTGATTTAGTTCAATACCCTCCAGCATTTTGGGCTTGCGGGATTGAGTTTTTGGTGATGATAAATCCGATTAACTCCTTGATGGAACAGGCATCTGCCCCATCGATCGAGTCTTTAACCCGTCTAACCTATTTCGCTTTGTATTCGCGGTTCGCTACCCGCTCTTGGTTTAGATTCGCGGTTCGAAACCCGCTTTTCGTTCATATCAGCGGTTCGCAACCCGCTCTCGCTTTGTATTTGCGGTTTGCGTACCGCTCCGCAACGACTAACTGTATACCTGGACACGAACTATAGCGCCAATGGGTCCAGCCCAATCACCCCAACTACAACCAACTGGGCCTGGACTCCGGGGAGCTAACCCCGGCACCAACCGGCTCCAGGCCAGCTAGCGCCTCCCGCCCCGCTGGGGGGCCCTTCTCGGCAAGCCCCAGCAGACCCAAGCCTGTAAGCCTATCTATTGGTAAAGATTGTGTTTCCTAACTATCTAGCCCGAGTGTACCCACTTACCGATTCTTAAACTTCGCGACTTCTACCTACTCTACTACATATTCACCGAGCTCAATTGAGTGCTATTCTCTCAAAGTAGTGTTAAAGTGGACAGAAATTTTTGAAAATCGGCTCTTAACTATGGGGTTGGTCCGTGCATTTGTACTGGCCCACTTTCGATGGCCCACCATCGATGGCAGGATGGCCGGCAACTGGCGACCTGGTGAGCTTGGAATTTCAGGGTTCAATTGGGCTTTTTACGTGCGGCGATCAGATGATAATTTGTGACTCGATCTACCCAGTCTAGTGCTATATTTTTTTGAATGTCTTTCAAATTTGAATGTTTTGTTATGGAATCTACATGCGATATACGATGTCGGATCGAACTTGTCGAACTTGCGCTTTATAGTTCTAATTAGTTAATCACAATGAGAATTGGGTTCAAATGAATTTTCTATTCAGATATACATAATCAGTTCTAGTAGGCTATCTCCGTGAGGACGAAATAGCATACACCCAATATTGGCACGCGTAGGGTTCATGATTGGCACGCATAGGGTTCATGCTCGAGATGCGCATCGATTACCTCCGCAAGCACGCACGCGCGTGCGCATCCAGACCCGCACGCCACCCATCATGCCTCCACCAGGACGGTCGCCTCGAAATCGCCCATGAGTCAATTCTTCCAATTGTTGAAGTTGCCCATGTATCCGCCCATTCTGCGATTCTTGTAGCCACACGCCCGGTAACGATCCCCGTTCATTCTATTGGCTCAAACAGATCCTGCTTCAACACCTCCAGCACCTTCTGCTCATCTACATTCTGCAGATCAGGTCCAGCTTGTACCGAATCCTCGTTATCCTCCGATCCGGATTCTGTCTTTGCAGTATCTTCTGGACCCACGGTACGTAGATACTCCTTCTCCAACATGAACGGAGATGTCTCTGCTTCCTCAAGGAGTTTCTCTGGTGATTCTGGAATGGCGTATATTGTGGGGAACTCGAGGACGGTCCGCTCGCGTAGTGATGCTGCGAGTGTTGCTTGTGGCGCTAATGGTACCAGAACGGGTTTCTTGAGTGTTGTTCGAGGGCGATGGAGATAGAAGTATAAATCGCGATGGGGGATGATGGGTAGGTCCTGTGGTTTTTCTTCCGCTGTCTCTGCAGGCTTCACGGTGTCTTCGGCACCGAGAGACTCTTCTGGTTTTGAGTCTGTGGGTTCGACGGTGGTCGGTTCGGTGGTGGTTGGCTCGGTGGTGTTTGACGCCGAGGCATCAGCTGGAGCCTCCGTCGAACCCTGAGTAATTGCACTTTCCGCCTGCACATCGGATTTGTTCTCTTCCGATACCTCAGGCAATTTCTCCTTCTTCGGTAACGGGAATCCACGATCATAAGCATCACCAATAGAACTCTCCTCCAAGCAATTCCGAAGAATCTTCTCTCCGCCCGCAGAGATCCATTCAACAGACCAGCTCAAACACTTATGCCTAGACAGCAATCAGCGGTAAATCCCAAAGTATTCTCTAACATAACAAACTTACTTAGGATGCCACCTCGAATTATTCTGCTTATTCCTCGTCATCCCCCTCGGCGCCCTAATAACCGTAACAGCACCATTCTCCGCTCCGCGCAAGAACGCAGCTTCACCCTTCAGCAGACCCTGATGCGGATGTTTTCTTTTCCGTCCAGCACCGGAGTCCTGCGCATCGTCTCCCTCGTGCTCGATCTGTCCGCGCGCAAGATCAATCCCCCGGTTCTCGACGTCCCGGTCGGCGCGCTCCAGCGAGCGCTCGATGCCCGTGATGAAATTAAAGTCGCGGTCGAAAGCGGACTCGTTGATTTCGTTGCGCTTTAGGTACGCGGCTGGGTCACGGACGCCGGAGCATTGGGACCAGAGCTTGTGGCGTCTTGTGCAGGGGAGAGAGCAGGTGCGGGTTGAGCAGCGCGGACAGCGGTATTTTGGGGGGTTCACGTGGCTGTTTGAGGTTTTTAGAGCTGAAATCAAGAATGGTATCAGGAGAAATAGATTTAGTTACCATATTGAGCATAGCTCACTGAGTAAGGGGTCTGAGTTGTCCATTCTGGTGATTTGAGCATTTGGTAAATGCGACTTGAAGCTTTTGGGAAAATTGAGAGCTTATCGATAAGAGTTGGGGCCTCAGGCCTGGTTAGCTTGGTCTGGGTGGGGCCCGATCCCATCTGTAGACCGTAGGTACTCATATGCCGAGAGATTTCTGAAAATGTTGATAATTATCTGAATGGCGCGATCAAATCTCGAAATGGGTCCAATTAGACCTCGGGTGATAGAATCATCAAAATATTCTGTTGTGATCCTCATATTCCATAGATGATATCATCTGGCTGCTTGATGATCAATCCCCGGTGCATTTATAAGCGCCGGCCAACAACCAAACACCGAGACATTCTTATTTAACACCAGTTTCCCCGGAAATCCAAGGAACAACAGAATTGATCTCAACATTTGACTTCTTTCAAGGGCGACAAATTTTCAAACATGGCTTCTAAGGCACTTGCAGTTATCGCTGGCGTTGGCCCGGGCACGGTATGAGCTTACATCTACACACAACAGGCACTTACTGAACCAGGATCTAATATGATTCCAGGGCGCATCTATAGCGAGACGATTCGGCAAATCCTACAATGTGGTTGTTCTGTCCCGCAATCCAGACAATTATAACCCCGTTGTTCAGGAAATCACCTCCAGTGGCGGTCAAGCCATCGGCATTAGCACCGATGTCACCGACAGCAGCAGCGTCGACGCTGCTTTCGATCAGATCGAAAAACAGTACCCCGGCTCCGCAATCGCCGCCGCAGTCTTCAATTCCGCTGGTGGTTTCGCAAAGAAGCCATTCTTAGAGCTAACAGAAGATGACTTCTCAAGAGCCATTGATGGCCAAGCGTACGTGCCAACCTACTATCACAGCTTATTACCAGGTCCAACTGGGCATATTCAAGGAAACAATGACTGATATCATAACAGAAAAGGAGGTTTCAACTTTGCTAAACGAGTTCTACCGCTTCTCCTCAAGGGCAAGGACTCATCTACCTACCCACCGACCTTGATTTTCACTGGTGCCACAGCGAGTGTTAAAGGCTCGGCCCAGTTTGCCCCATTTGCAGCTGGAAAGTTTGCTCTGCGGGCTTTGTCTCAATCTCTTGCACGAGAATTTGGTCCTCAGGGTGTTCATGTCTCCCATGCTATTATTGATGGTGTCATTGATATTCCTCGCACCAAGGCATGGGTATTTGAGCATGAGGATGCAAAGCTGGATCCTGATGCTGTAAGTATTTTTTGAAACATGCCTGTGATTATCTGTTTGCTAACGAGTTACTAGATTGCGGAGTCGTATTGGCATCTTCACACTCAGCCTCGAACTACATTCGCATTCGAGTTGGATCTGAGACCCTATATTGAGAAGTGGTAGTGGATGGAGGATTCAAAGTTGGCGATAATAATTCAGATATTAATCAGGATCAGTGTAGTATTTGAAACATGAAATAAAATTGACATGCGCAGAGCTTAAATGCCCATCTTTTGTCCAAGGAATCTTGTAAGCAATAACCGTCCCTATAGTTCTACTTACGACGACGGGGGACCTTGTAGGTATTCTGAAAACCCCGCTACGCCTGACTCATGCATGTGCATCAATTCTAACATTGAAGTAGAATATTCCAAAATCTGAACGTATTTATCCGCAACATTTGAAGTAATGTACATGGACAGTAACCTGTGTGAAGATGATTCACTCCAATGATCCGCGATTTGAAGTCAACTGGTGAGATAAAGATGCTTATCTAATAAATGCTGAGTCATCCGCTACAACGTCATCCAGCACTGAGCTCTTTCTCCGCCAAGTTCCACGAAGAGCTACCATTTCACTACTCAGCCATTGACCAGACACACAATGGCGCTTGATGATGCCTCACCCCAAGGGGGTATCCGCTCAAACAACAATGCCCCCTCAAATCCTCCATCCGGTCCCTCTACGAGCAACATTCGCATGCCCGATTTCAGCGGCTTAACAATCAACAAGGAGCTCATGCATCGCCCCGACATGTTCACTCTTTACTTTGGCTTTGGCGGCAATAAATGGTGGGAGAATGCAGCTTCAGAAAGGATACGCGATCGGCTATCAGGAACCTGGGTGATTACCGGGCGCAACCCCACACAAGACGAAATGGACGCATTCACCTTCCATGCCTCACGCGCGCTGTACTACTCCCGAATGGGAATCCCAGCGTCTTGTTTTGTCGGTGGGTTATGGATGTACAGAGGATTCGTGAAGCAGGTCCCTGGGAGGAACGCGGCGGAAAAGCTCAAGCACTTTAATATCATGGCTTCGGTTCAGCGGCCGAACTTCGCGGCGCTGGTGGCCAGGGCTGCGTTTAAGATGATCTTCATCGGCACTGCTGGTGGTATTGTTTCGTCTATTGTTGCTGCATACACTGACGTCAAGGGACTTGTTACGGACCCGCGATTACAGCAATGGACCCAGGATTCAAAGAGCGTCAAGGAGGAAGAAATTCGCAAGCGCCGAGCGTTTATGGCGCATAACAGGGATCAGATCCACAAGGAGACAATGAAGGTGATCACGACGAATTCGCCGATGGATGGCTTTGTCGCTCCTCCCGCCAAGTATGAAGACCCTGAGCAATACAGTAACTACGAGGCATCTGGTGAGAGCGAGAGTCAGTCGACCTCTCAGTCCCAGCAACCACCCTCTGCCCCATCCCGCTCCGCCTATGGATGGTCTCGCCAATCACAGCCCTCTCCCAAGTCCGAGTCTTCGACCGATTTCTTCCTTGGTGGTCGTGATGACGATGACGCCAGTCCAACTGCTCCTGAGTACCGCAACACACACCCCGATGGCTCCCCCATGAGCTCATGGGACCGTATCAGGGCCCAAAACGCAGCTTCTAGGCCCCAGCAGCCTGCACGCCAGTCTCCTACTGGATGGAGCCCAGCACAGGATCAGTCTGAAAGTGATATGGGATCTGCCGGCGCACGTGATAAATACGACTATGAAAGGAAACGCGAGAAGGAACAAGCACAAGCCGACTTTGATCGGATGATGGAGAACGAGAGGAAAGGGTCTGATGGCCCGGCCGGACGAGGCTGGGGCTCATAGGTCATTTGATCATATTTTACCGAGCTGCATCATTGTACAATACACGTTGACTCTATCAAGCTTTTATGTGGATATTGAGGTTTTCTGGAAAGTCTTGATTGATAACTTGCACGCCGTTTTAGCCTTCGCAGGCACTATCTGTAAATCCGATATCTGGTGCAACAACTGCCGATATTATCAAGTGATAGGAAAGAAACGAAATGAAAGGCCCAAGGGCTGCAATTTTGAATAAGAGAGCTTGCAAATGTAAAATGCTAAGAAGGCTGTGTATACGAATGCGCATAGGATTCTTGAAATTGACAATGCGATGGATACAAATGGATATAGCAAGTGAGGGTATATCAAAGGGTGAACATGATGGAAAGAAGAAAGTAATGGCTCGCTTAACATGACAAAAACATAGATCATCAACAAAAATCAAAATATGATATCAATGAGTGGCGAAGAAAATAAAGACCCGGTAACATGAGACGAAGAAAGACGAAGAAAGAACAAGTTAGAGACCATCTAGAAGCCGTGGCTCTGGCTCTGGCTCTGGTTGGGGGCATAAGCACGCGAGTGCAGTGTCTCATACGGCATGTCGAGCTCATGAGGATCAGATCCCCATTCTGTAGCCGTTCCCCAGGGTTCAACGCTGCGACTGTTGCCTCGAATGCGAGTGAAGCTGCGTAGCTTATTGGCGAAGCTCTCGTTTGTGCCGCTGCGGTTACGACGGTGGTGCTCGAAGGAGCCGCGTTTATTCTTCTGCTCGCTGGCGTTGACATGAATGGTTGGTGCAGCTGTCATTGAGCGGGGGATGTGACGACCGTAGTCATCGTCAATGGCAACGTCGATTGTGGCTGTAGATTGCCGAGGTGAGGTTGGATCCATCGACATGACCGGGGGTGGCGGCGGCGGGCCGCTGAGATGCTGTAGTTCTGGGAGGATAGGGGGTTGGGGAGGAGGTGGAGGGGGTGGAGGGATCATGTCTTGAGGCAAGGAGGGTCTTCGCGCCATGGAGTTTTCCATGGTTTCTTCGATGCTCACTGTCACTTGGGGTGAGGTGACATAGCCGCCTGAGCTGGTGCGTCGGTGGCCGCCGTTGCGGACACGACTGGTTGAGCGGCTTCGAGGGAGATTGGGCTTGAAATGAGGGTGCATTGGCACCTCAGAGGGCACGGGTGGTGCGTTGTGATATCGGTTTGCTGGGCCCTCTGGCATGGGAACTGACATAGACCGACCGATTCTCTCTGCGGCCTCGCTCTGGTATCGGGTATCGCTCAAAGGTGGCCCATAGGTGTCGGCGGTGGGAATCGCAGGGACTGATGGTGCTCGTGGTTCACGG
Source organism: Penicillium sclerotiorum (assembly GCA_911649655.1). Lineage (NCBI taxonomy): Eukaryota > Fungi > Ascomycota > Eurotiomycetes > Eurotiales > Aspergillaceae > Penicillium > Penicillium sclerotiorum. Next base: position 2,676,307 of record CAJVRJ010000005.1, on the reverse strand, counting down.
CCACCGCCATACTTGGGGTGTCGCATAGCACGCGGTGTTGCAGGTAGACCAAGAGGTTGGCGTGAGCCCGAGGAGCTTGAATCCGAGCTGCTGTTATACTCAGGTGATCGTTTTGCCGGAGGGATATTGTTTCTGGATGGAGCGCGTGGAAAGTAGGAATTTCCATAGAACGGAGGAGGACTCTCGATAGGTGATCTAGCATATTCTAGCTCTCCTGGGAAGGGGATATTGGGTGCTGATGGATTGCGTGCAAGAGAAAGACGACGTGCTTCGAGTTCAGCAGCGGCGAGCTCTCGGCGTTTCTTTTCAGCTAGACTGACAAATGGCGTCGTTGGAGAAACTGCTTCGTGGCTGTCATGGATAGGGACGGGCTGCATTTGGCCATCAACCCCGTCAAAGGCAGGTTCCTGGCCAAATGTCCTGCTGCCCAGCATCTCTGGCTGTCCAAAGGCTTGATTACCCAGTGTCTCTTGACCGAATTTCTGGCTGCCCAAGGTTTCTTGCTGGTCGAAAGCCTCGTCACTATGGCTTTCCTCTTGTCCAAACGCTTTAGCATTCAGTACTTCCTCTTGGCCGAATGCCTTGCTGCTCAGCAGATTATCTTGTCCATATGCCTGGCTACCCAAGACCTCGATCTCTTCTTGACCAAATGCTTGGCTGCTAAGAGTAGTTTCCTGACCAAATGCCTTGGCACTCAAGACCTCTTCCTGACCAAATGCTCGACTGCTAAGCTGTTCGGAATCTTCAGCTCTAACAGGAATATCGAACTCAGGAGGTGCACGAATGACAGGTTGGCTTTGAGAGACCTTGTGCTTGGACGCAGGGGAAGCTTCATGTCTCGAGGTGCTGCCCTTTTCTGCGCGGCGACGACTGGCGCTTCGATGGTGCGAGCGTAGTCGCTCTCTATTCCCGGCAACAATGCGAAGGGGATCATCCACTTCTGGCTGAGTACCGTCTTGTGTTGGCAGAGACATTGGCAAAGGCGAAGAAGGTGACCGAACAGAAGGACCTTGGCGATCAGTGCTACGACCCCGCGTTGATTGATCTCGAGTAATACCAGCGGGCTGTCGACTGGAAGAGCGCTGGCGGTTACGCGATCCAGCCGCTCTCATTCTGCTGCTGCTCCGAACACGCGAGTGAGACTTTTTCCGTGGCTTGTCCGCCTGCTCAGCCTCTGCGTTACCATAGCGCGCGAGTTCGTCGGGGGACATGGGGACCGGTGAGGAAGGCGATCGGTTCGCAGATGGGTTGTATCGGCGCTCATTTCGACCACGGGTTTCCCGAGATGCCTCACGCGATTGCTGAATACGCGAGCCGTTCTCGTCGGTATTCCTTTGTGAAGGAGTTCGTCGACGGTGCTTCTGTGAGTGGTAGTTGGCTTCTTCCAGGCTGCTGATATACTGGTCGATGCTACGGCCGCTCACACTTGGACTTTTAGCGGAGTGATAGCTGTGCATTGTGGAAGTGCTCTTTGCACTGTGAAGCAGGCCAGATTGGCTGCGAGGACCAGGGTAGACTTCTTCTCCGTTAGCAATATCGAGCTGCAGTCCGCTGGGCTTCCGGGAATGCTTGGATCCATTTTGAGTATCAGAGTGATCCATTAATGCCTCGAAGACGCCGGGGCTTGGGGATGGAAGGCCCTTGATGGCTGCATATTTGTCTGCGGCTTGAACGGCGGTCTGTGGGCTCGGCTTCATGGAATCGACGCTGTATTTGGCTGGTGTCAAGAACCCACCATCTTCTTGCTCGCCCTGGCTTTGCTCCTGTCCGCTGGCATCTTCGTTTTCAGAAGTGGATCCGTAGGCACTGGAGCTATTATAAGAGCGAGATCGGGAGAAAGATGGAGGGTGGACGTCAACGGGCGTTTCTCCGATTGAAGGAAGGCGACGGCGATTGAATGCAGGTGTAGTCGTTCGGGATGTCATGGCTTGGTTCAAGCTCTGGATGTTGCTCAGCTTCCAAGAGCCCACAGCTGATTCGGGTATGGCAGATTCCGCGATAGGCGTAACACCCGGTGCATTCGTTGGCGTTTGGTCATCGGTTTTCAGTCCTGGGAATCGGAATCGGCCGTTCGATTTCGCATCAAAAGAAGTGATGAGCTTCAGTGCAGGTCCCTTTGGAGCAGAGCGTTGGTTAGAGGCTGAGCCTGGACGAGATGGTGGCTTCAATGAGGGCTGCATAGACTGTGTTGGCTCAGGCGAAGCCAGTGGTGACCTGCCTCCCATCACATCAGCGAATGTAGTCGCCTGTTGAGCACCAGGTGACGTCCAGGGCTCGGTGGGCTCAGCACCACTACACATGAAGCAACGAATAGCAAGCTGCTGCTGCGACTGTGTGACAACATGCTCTCCCCATCGTCGAACAAGATAGGATTGACGCTGCCAGTCAGTTGGCATTAAGAGACAGGCCATCAAAATGGCTTCCATGAAGTGCTTGCGCGAAACATAGACCTCGATAGCATCGTTGCTATCTCCCAGCCCAAGCAGAATGGATGCCGCGGTGTGAATGTCTCCAATCTCTAGCAGCTTTTGCACAAAGCTCTGTCCAACTTTGTTTGCTTGTGCCTCTCCGCTCATTTGACTCAGAGCCAGAAGCATCCAGTCGGAACTGGTTGTTGGCCCCGAACTGATCATCTCCGCCATTTGATCTGTGTTGGTTTCTCCAAGCCACTGCGCCAGAAGAATCGCACTCTGGCTTCCGTGTGCATGGCGACTCCACTCATCTCTGATCAAGTCTGCAATATCTCCGTCCCACCCAAAGACAACGCTTAGCATTTGCTGTCGCAAATCATCGGGTGTCAAGCTATTATCATCAATCGAGGGTTGCGGTTTATAAGGTACATCATTCAACCGGGCTCGGATGAATGGAAATAGATCCACAACGTTCTTCTCAGCGGGGCTCATATGAACCTCGTTTCGGAGGCGAGATCCTGCACGAGAGCTCCTCACGGAGGATAATGAGATTGAAGAGGCATAATTATAACCAGCCGATGGCTGCGGTGTGTCATGATCAGCAGATGGCGCTGCCGATGTCATTGAAAAGGTTGTGGCGCTGTGTGCAGATACGCTGGGCGGCGCGAAAGCACCAGTTCTAAACTTCCCAGACGAAGCCTTTGAGCTAACAGATTCTGTTCGGCTTCTCGACGAAGCAGGGCTAATCAGGTTCGATCTTTGTTCCTGTTGTTTCAAATTATCGATTCCATTGGATCCATTAGACTCGAATGGCGTCCTCCTCCTGTTTGGTGGTGACTCTCGAAGATTCGGGGCTTCCTGCAGGCGACGTGAAGACTTGCCCTGTGACATCTGGTCTTCAGAAACGACAGAACGAGAGTTAATCGGTGGATGCTGCACGTTTGCGACCATTCCTAGGTTTTCCAAATCATACTGCTGTACTGTATTCTGGGGGCCGATTGTAAATAGTGTTGCAGTCGGTCCATGATTTGCGAGTCCTCGCACTCCATCTATTGTAGGAATTGGTTCATATGTTACGTGCTTTGTTCGAACATCCCATGACCATGTTTCTCTGTTGCGGAATGATTTAGTTAGAGGGGTTTCCTTCGCTGGGAGGACATATCGCTGGTATAACTTTCACTCACCCTTCAAGAAATTGCAGAATCTTCCCGTTCTTAGACCATGCCATCCACTTTGGATCCGCGGAGTTTGAGTCGGATCGCTTCAGCACGCGAATCACTCGAGGAGACTCCTTGTTCGCCGGTTTCGATATGCTCCATACTCGCAAGTCTCCACTTGAAGCTTGTGTTGCCAGCATATCTGATTTCTGTTTCGAAGAGGATGCATGCCAGGCGATTGAGATAATTGGTGAGGGTCCGCGCGAGGTTGTCAGGGTATGAAGAATGGTGAATTGAGGGAGGAGATTCGCAATCAGGATGGATCCATTTTGGTAGCTAAAATCCATTGCTCGTTAGCTTTTACCGTAGACATGAGAGATCCTTGATATATGTGCACTAGGCATAACGTACCCAATCGCAAAGGTGCGGCAGTCCATAGACGGCGCAAGAGATGTAATAGGATCAAAAATTGTTCGGGTTGAAATATGCTCGGACGTTGAGGGTTCAAAAAGAATCACTTCACCGTTATCATTACCTATAAGGCATTCTGTTAGTACTTTCCTCCAGTCACTGGTCACGACTGTTCCATACTAAATGCGATATTGCCATTGCGCATCCACGACGCCACCCGTAAAGGGTCAAAAGATGCAAATCTCGAAATTTCGGAGCCGGTGAAGATATCCCAGACAATTGCGGTCTGGCCCACATCGTAGCTAACCACCAGTCTTCCTGAGCCGCGCTCGCTCACATTGTCCACTGAAATAAACTCGATATTCTCCTGGTGATTATGGAACCGACGTTCGATGGCCAGAGTGTCATGGTGAAGACATAAGATTTCCGGGCCCTGCGCATACAAAAACAATGAGGCTGTTGCGGCGCAGGGTTCGAAATGAGATTCGAGGACCTGTACTTGGGGCCCCATCGCTTTGACGATTTTCGGGAGTCGAGAATCTGGCAAGCTCCTATTGTATGTTAACCTCTGCATGATTCCAATATTCCAAGACTTGGAATAAAGAAAAGGAAAAATTCCAAGAATCAAGTGGGAAAAAAAAAAGGTCCGAAAGGTAGGTCTCGTGCGTGGTACCCGATTCCGCTGGGCGCTTATGGGAAGGTTGAGTAGAGTAAGAGTCTCCACCAGCACTTGAACCCAGGGAACCTTGGAAGATGCAGGGGAAAAGAAGAAAAGAAGGAAAGAAGTACCTCTGATTCTTATTTTTTTTTCTGATCAGGAAAAGCTTTATTAATCGACAACCCTGGAAATACCGTTCAAGGCAGAGTGGTAAAGGCCAAAATACCGCCAGGCATTTGGAAACGTGAAAGCGCCGGGAGGATTTTAGTGCCCTGGAGACGAAAAGATTGCAGCAAGCTAGTTGTTAGCGATGATCCAGATGTCCGGGCCCTAATAAGGAAACGGCAGAGATGCGACCAGGGCGAGAATCGGACGCGGACTCGGGGTGATGGGAAATATGAAGGGTACGAGAAAGCAACAGGGATTCGGAAGGAATTGATGGCCACGTTCATCACATCCCATGGAACTTTAGCGTGGCTGGAGGGGCTTAAGTTTGTGACAGGACGTGGGGGGTGGAGATGGGTAGCAGGGGTAGCATATCTATACTATATACGCCATATATAAAATCTGGCGCCACCCTGGTCTTGGAGCCAGGGTTTGGGGATGCGCTTACTCCGGTAGGACAAGAAAAAAGGTCACTATTTTTTTTAATATTAGTCGACAAGCAGAAAAGGGAAAAAGGGCTTATAGGGGGGCGCTGCTAGCCGATCAGAATCTCCCACCCATCAAGCAATCGGGATTGGCGCCGGGGTAGTCTACAAGGCGCTTCATTTCACGGATAGCCAATCCATGGGAGATTCTGGTAGTAGAGTGAGAATCCACCTCCTTTGCCCGACAGAATGGAGTCCAGTAGAGCATCACATCATTAGCGGAGACGGTGAGATCGAGCCTTTTGGCTGGGGGGTGCGTGGCTCTGGGTTTGTTGGACTGCACCAACGAGCATGCAGAAACGAGTGACGCAGAAGAATTTACGGGCTTAGATCGATGCAGGAGGCTCCCGAATCACAAATGGGGAACCATTAAGGGCCTCTGGTTTCTTGTTCAAGGCCGGCACGAAAGTGGGGCGATATCAAGAACGAAAGCGAGTGGAGTCAACCAGGGTCGATCCTTTTCTGATTTTCTGGTCTAAGGGCCCGTGGGATACGTATGTACGTATAGAAACTCGTGGTCACATCTGCACGGAATTGGGACGAGTTGACAGCCGTTGAAATATTGAAAAGCAACCTCAGAATGGACGTGAAGGAATGGGGTAAGGAGATTGGATCCGTCGATATCCCAGTGGTTCTGGTCCTTTTTTTTGTGCTGGATGAAACTATTGGCAGAGCTGCAGCCAACCCGTTACGACGAGAAGGGCCCTAAGTCGTAACATGAATCAATTTTGATGAGACAATGAAAAGTCAAAACCGAGGGAAAGGTGGGAAAAGGTGATGTGATAGTAGAGATCCGTGCAGGTGGTTGACTACATGCACCTTTCGTCACGTTCTCTCCACCAATCATATCCCGCCACTGCAATCCCTCTGGATGTCGGCGCCTACAACTAACTCAACTCACTTCTCTTCAACCAATAACCGTCCAGATGCAATCCCAGCCTACTTTCTACTATTTTGAACTATTCCTGGAGAGGGCAACCTATGAGAACGTTCGAAAATTACCATCCAAAAAAATGAATTCCTAAGTGACGGAGATTTCTTGACCGTTTCGCCCCCATCAGTTTCATGTTTGCCCTTGAGGGAGATTATATGACGATCGGGGATAACTTTGCTTTTTTTTCAGTTTACTCCAGATGTCTGATCGACCATCTTTGGCCCCCTGGATCTGAAATGTTCAAATGTTTGATGTAATGTGACTGTGTGCTTTTGGACCGGGGTCTTGCTTGCTGCACATCAGGCACATATATCAGGGATTCCTTATGGAGCTTGGGCCTTCTGCGGAGTGATATCGGGGAGAAAAGGACGAGCTTTCGAATCGAACTTGGAGACGGGAGACTGCATTTTTGCATTCTGATCCGGTGATCAATCCCAATTTTCCCATACCTACCTTGAAGAGGTAAGAGACTGAACGAACCGGATCCGCATGTTCAGGTGAAGGGGACGCCTAAACGGGTACATCGAGTGTTGATCAATAGACGCGCATTTCTTCCAACATTTTTATCATATACCCATTACACATATAGACTCGAGTTGATCTTGAAATCCTTGTACCTATAGAGCTACTTGGTCTGAAATTTTCCAACTTTGCGATCAAGTACTCGAGAACGCCATGAATCTGACTACATTGTCCTATTCTCGGACGGTGCGGGGTTTATCGTATCGCATTGACTCATCTCACCCTCACCATAGTTGTCTCAAATATCATTTAATCCCATTGTTCATATCCACCATTTCAAGATCCAACACTTGTCCAACAATAGCTATTATAACCTTGGACCAGTCTAAACTAAGCTCGTGACACAGCAGAGCCAACGGGGAAAGATGTCCGAGCCCGAAACCATCGTCATAATAGGGTACGAACATTGAAAAACCAACATCATCACACACCAACATTGAATTCACATTAACCTTGAATTAGAGCCGGCGTTATCGGCCTCACAACAGCCCTTCACATCCAGCAACATCTAACCCCATCACAATCGGTCCTCCTCGTAGCCAGAGACCTGCCCTCCGACACATCCGTCAACTATGCCTCCCCATGGGCTGGAGCGCATTATCGACCAGTACCAGGATCTTCGCCACAGGTGCTCCGCGAGGTCAGTCAGGCGCAGCGCACATATGAGTTCATGAAGCAGGTTGCAATCGAGCCAGCCTCGGGCGTCAAATTCCTACAAGGAATCGAGCATCTCGAGGCTCCACCGCCGGAATACCTGGACGCGAAAAGCGTGCAAAATGTCTATGATCATCTCGACGGATTCCGTCACCTAACACGGAGCGAGGTTCCGGAGGGCGTTAAATGGGGTGTCCAGTATGGAACATACGTTGTTAACTCGCCCGTTTACTGTGCTTTCATGCTGCGGAAGTTTGTCTTGAAGGGTGGGACTGTGAGGCAATATTCTCTTGCTAATATACGTGAGGCTTTCTCTTTGGCGGCGAATGTTAAGACGGTGGTGAATTGCTCGGGGCTTGGATTTGATGATCCGAAATCTTTCATTATCAGAGGTATGCAACCTTTTTCACTTGTCTATTTTCGGGTGCTGATTACTCGCGCTCAGGCCAAACTTGTCTTGTGCGGAATCCTGTCTCGGAAACCATTACTCGACAGAATGAAGATGGCTCTTGGTCGTTTTGTATTCCTCGTCCGCTGGATGGCGGAACGGTTATTGGGGGGACTAAGGAGCCGGGGGATTGGAACCCTAATCCATTAGCAGAAACCAGGGAGAGACTCCTTGCTAATGCAAAGAAATGGTTTCCTTTCGCTCCTGGCAGTGATGGTCAATTCGATATCATTCGGGATATTGTTGGGAGACGGCCTGCTCGCGAGGGTGGAATGCGGATTGAAGTTGAGAAGCTCAACGGGGGGAAGACAGTGGTTCATGCTTATGGTGCTGGTGGTCGTGGGTTTGAGCTCTCGCGAGGCGTTGCAGAGGATACTGTGGCGCTGATGCTGGAGCATAGCATCTTGCAGCAAAAGGCATTGATGTGAGACTGCTCGTCATAGTCATTTCCTATTATCAGTTCATCTGGTTAGTCTGGAGATGTACAATTCAGATTACCATTGATTGAAGGCCGGTCGTCTGCAGCATCTGGGCACATCATCAGATTGATATCAATATTGGAGCTTGGAGCGTTCAATATTTCCATTTCAAGTTTAAGTTCAACTTGAATGTCGGTTTTACAGGATATAATTTAGGCCACTTCAGGGCTAGTCTTCAATCATGCTCTTCGATGTTCAAGTAGCACATTGTGATTGACCTCGTGTTGAGCGTAGCCTCGCCAGGGACCTTGCAGGCCGATGGGATTTTGGAACCTTGGAATCGAGGACCTTGACCAAATTATACTGGTGGGAATCATTGCATTAAACGAAATCGTGCGATACTTGGAAAGGAACGAACTTTTTGCTACAAAAGCACATGCAAGCTGCCATAACAAATATTTCAGTCGTTGATTCTTCCGTCACATGAGACACAGGATATTTCAAAACCCTCTGCTCTCGTTACCAATCACCCCGCAGTTCCCCTCTTCCACCCAGCATATATACTTGACGTATTCGAAGATGTAGAGACGAACTGGCAAAGGTGACTGTGTGAGTCTCCGGAGAGCACGACGAGGCCATACAAAGCAAACTTCGGGTATATCAGAGAAGATAACGCCGAATAGTCGGCGATTGTAACAGTCACTCGTCATGGAAATCCAGTTCCCATTGGCCGAAGCAATCAGCCTGTCAGGACCGATCTTCGTGATCCGACAGGGAATGATACCTCCCAGAGACTCACGATACTAATCTCGCGAGGAGGTGGGGAGGCTCAGCCTGCGGCCTCCTGTGCAAGAGCTGCGTCATTTGACGGAGGAAGTTCCACTCCGTGGAGCTTAGCCAAGCGCTCCTCTTCCTTTTGCTCACGAAGTCTCTCCGTCTCAATTCGCAGCGCCTCCAGGTTGAAACCATCGTCGTCCTCGTCATCGGACTCCTCGTCGCTGCTCCCGTCGTCCCTCCATTCACCACTCTCGAACATAGAACGACCAGTTGCCTCCTTGGCCTTCCGTGCTTGCTCCTCGGCAGCCTTCTTATCCAGACGCTCCTTCTTCCACTTGGCGAAGGTCTCGGGGTTGACGGGTGTCAGAGTACCGGTCAACTTGTGTCGCTCAGACTCGAGCCAGTCTTCCAAAGTCAGAGTGTTCAGAGGCGACTTGTCCATCAAGGCCTTCTCAGCAGCCCTTTGCTCCTTAGTCTTGAGCACGAATCTGTCAAGGGGCAAGTAAGGTTAGCAGCGTCACTTATACGAAAAAACAAATCGGCGAGTTCAACATACCCAGGAGGCAAGCTGTGCTTATACATGCACTTATCACCACCGTTTGGACAAGTCCAGAACCAACCATACTTCTGGTTCTCGACCGCCTCGATAAAGTACTTGCAGACCTTGTCGGTGGTTGTGCGTGGGTTTCCGTGCTTGCTCAACACGACACTGCGCAGCTTCTCTTCATCCCAGCTGTCCATGGTGTCAGCCTTCCTGGTTTCTTCCTCCGCCTCACGCGAGTCGGTGTATAGATCCTTCTTGGCAGCCTTGCGCTCGATGTTCAAGTCGTGACTGAACTTGCACTTGCGACCCTTCTCACAACCGCCCTTCTTGTGGAACTGGCACAGCACGGTCTTGGGATCGACACCGAAAGGCACCTTTTGAACTTGGACGGGCTTGAAGAGCTCTGCTGCCTCCTTCTTCGCCAACTCAGCGGCCTTCTTCTCATTCTCACGCTGGAGCTTCTCGGCTGCTTTCTTCTTTTCGTCGGCATTCTTGTTGGATGCGGCTTGCGCATTCAGCTGTTGAATCTGTTTTTTGGCAGCTCCTCCTTTTTTCTGTGAAAGAGATTGTTAGTCGAGTCTGAAAAGACTTGATGGGAGCGGTGTTCGATAGGTGGGGAAGGCATTCGGATTTTTTTTCGGTGACGTACGTTTTTCATGCCAAAGGTCTGGAAAGAAGTATAAAGCGTCAGTAGATATTTCTTAAGTCCAAGATAAAATGAAAATTGGATATGTTAAAAGATTCCGTACCTTGTCATCGACCGTCTTGGTCTTCTTCTTGGGCTGCTCGGCCTTCTTGGGAGGCATGGTGACGGATTGGGCTCGTGTGCCGGCGGACGATCGCAGTAAAAAAAATCAATAGAAATGCGCTGGTTCGCGCGAGTCGCTGTTCAAAATGTAAAGAACGCTGATGCAACCCTTAAAAAGACAGTGCGAATCCCGCGGGGTAATTCAATGTAGCGGAGGGCTTTGAGAATGAGAATCGTCGAGATTGAAAGAGGAAGAGAGCCTCCACAAATTCGAGGGGTGAGAGAGTGTGGCGGCACAATCTGTGACTGACCAATGACCGCCCGGGCCCTTCAAGTATATTCCAAGGGTAAAGTGAACCCCAACGCTTCAAATGGTTCAAAGGTGGCTCAAGTATGCGGTGAAAAAATAATTACGAGGCTGAGATTTTAGGCAATTGGTGTTACTTTCACCGTCTCTCTCTTTCTCAAAAATTCATGCGTGGTGATTGGTAGAACTCGGCTGAAAAAGCATTTGCGTCATAGCCCCAGTTCTGCGCTCCAGGGCCCTACATGATCTTCCTACATCGCACAGTACCAGGCACTCCTAGAAGCATTTCAAAGTCCCACAGATTGTCACTTGAACACCTTAGGTAGGCCGGGGGTACTGGTAATTTAATAGAACGCCTAGTAATAATTCTACTCGTTGATTTAGGACCCCTTTATGAGGTCATATAGTACTTACCTCCCATCTGGGCACCGTCAACTGGTGAAGCACGGCCTGAGTATTATTGATTATTGGACCATATGGATTCAAGCACCCTTCTCGCCCCAATTTTTAGCACACCTAAAGGGATGGCATGAATCTCTACTCAGGTAGGTATCAGGAGTCATTCAATGGATCGGGAAAGATTATGATATACCCCCGCTGAGGGTAAGCCATTTCAATTCAACTGAACCTGGTCGCCTTGCTCTACAAACATGGGGATTTTCAAGCAGTTCAAAAGAAAAACAGTATTCAGCACACTTCATCCCGTAGGGTTTCAAGGCAACCCATGTTTTTCATTTCTGGTCGTCATAAATATTGCGCAGATTTGTGGTATGGTTTAATTTAGGAGACCTCCTGGATCTTGGAGGACTTCTCGTCCTCGAGCTCGGGGAGTTCATCCTAGAAAATGTTTGTTAGCCGACAAAGAAAACTTTTCAAAGGGGCAAAGCATCTCAAGAGAAACTTACATCGTCCTCCTCGCCCTCAGCTCCAGCTCCGGGCATGCCGCCCGCAGCACCGGCCAAGGCGCTCAGGTCGGGCATGCCACCCTCGCCGCCCATGCCCATACCGCCGAGCTTGGAGAAGTCGATGTTGCTGAGACCGCCGCCCTCGCCGCCCTCACCACCAAAGCCACCGAAGTTGTTGGCGTAGTCATCGTCAGCAGCCTCATCCTGCTCGTCCTCGTCCACCCACTTCATTCGGGTTAGCCCCACCATCCGGATATTGAACCAGAAAAACAGGAATTACGTACCTTGTCGAAGTCGGTCTTCAAGAAGTGAAGCTTGACCTTCTCCTTTGTCAGGCGAGGCCAGTACTCCTCACCCAGCTCCTTCTTGCGCAGCACCAACTCGACCTCACGGTCGGTGTGGTTAACTTTGCTGTTCTCGGGATCGATCTCGGCGAAGAGGTCCAGGGAGACGGAGTATGTGACACCCTTGCCAGAGGGGCCGGTGAAGGAGACGTTTGTGGGGGTGAGGTTGAGCTTGGCATCGGCCTTGGGGACATCGGGAGTCTTGAGGCTCACGTAGAGGTAGTTGCGCTCAGCATCATCGGCTGAGGAGCGCTGAGCCCAGGTAACTGTGAAACACCAAACAATTTCGAGTCAGCCAATCTTGCAGTTCAGTGATCCCGCAGGTCAAAAATGAAAGAGAAAAAAATTCTACTTTGGTACAGAATTGAGAAATATCAATATCTACCAAGTATCTCCTAGAACTGCAGCAACGTCATAGCAGTTGGCATTGCAAAATGTGCAGGTCCGAGTGTTTGGAGCAAAGCGGGGAAGTCTAGAGCTGTCATAACCTACCTTCGGGGTGTACGGTAGCCATTCTAGAGGATCGAAGAGAGAATAATCCGAAGATAATTCAAAGATGAAGAAGAGAAATGAAGCTTTGAAAAGTTGGAACGCGGAGTGTTGACAGAAGGAGGAGCAGCTCACGCTGAAAGAGCATGTACCGCATTCGCCCACTGCTAGAATGTACTGGAAGCACAGAGGATGTTTGCTTGGTTTGTTCATCTAATACGCCTGATTTCTCAGGTTATAACGCATGCGTCCTCAGAGGGGACGTCACATGTCTGACTAAGCGATCCTGGCCCCCTCCATCAACCTGTCGCAACCATCGCAGTTTCGATTAGACGCACGCGAGAGTCGAGTAATCCTATTGAAGGGTGTGCCTTACTTTAGGTGTCTCTTATTATATTGTCCTTTTCTCTTTACTATCCCCCCACCTGTGACGCTGTTGTTTTACAGGAAGACATCACCAATCGCCGCGCCCGGTTAGGCACATTGCTTCTCCGGTTTACCATTCCTGCAGATCGGCTGAAAGACAAATAATTCATTTTTCCTCGTCTTCTGGACATATTGCGACTACCAGGAATATCGCCATGGAGACCTTAAAGGCAGTGTTTTTCGGGCCGGACCCTGCAGTTCAGGTAGGATAGGATGAACCTCAACCCCCGTTGCTCTCTGTACGTGCTGACTGGTGGAAACATAGATGAGAAAATGCAATGCCCTCATCCGCTCGAATACACGACAGCTTGACCGAGACCTCGCCCAACTCAAGACCCTAGACCACAAGACGCGACAACAAATCCTCAATTCCTCACGGCGAGCCCAGCGAAGCCCACACCAGGCCAAGCAAGCAATGAGCGAAACCAAGATCTTCGCTCGAGAGCTCGTGCGGATCCGAAAACAAACAACAAGATTGAATACTAGTCGGGCACAGTTACAGAGTGTTGGGATGCAAGTCAACGAGGCATTTTCTGTTCGCAAGATTCAAGGGAGTCTACAGAAGTCGACCGCCATTATGAAGGATGTAAATATGTTGGTGCGGATGCCTGAACTTCAAACTTCCATGTATCAGCTCTCGGCAGAGTTGGTCAAGGCCGGGATCATCGAGGAAATGGTGGAAGATGCCATGCCTGTCGATCAACTACTGGAAGAAGAGGAAGATGAAGCGGATGCAGAGGTGGACAAGGTTCTGCAGGAAATTTTACAGGGAAAGCTTTCTCAGGCGCCGGCCAAGCCCGAGTCTCCAATCGAAGAAGCGCCTACTGCCGAACCCGAATTCGAAGACCAGGAAGCGACTCTCGAACAAATGCGAGACCGCTTAGAGGCTTTGAAGAGCTGAGCTACCACTCATCTCGCCCTTTACGTGCGGTTTCGACCTCCTTTTCCAAGTTTATTTCGTCTTTTTTTCTTCAGAGCGCCCTGTCTATTCTTTATTGTTCGTTGGTTGCCTTTGTTCATTCTAGACGGAGTTCAAGGTATGAAGCAATCACATGTACTCGCAGGCTGGACCTACATACCTCAAGTTCGTTATCGATTACTTCAAAAGACTCATATTAAGTGTGCCGTGTCTTTGTAAAAGGTAAACTACGAGAGTGGTATACGTATCTAAGTACTAGACTTCGAAATTTAATGTTGGCAACCCATACTTGTTTTTAATCTAAACAATCGGCCACTTTAGAGCAAAGATCTAGGACTACCTGTAGTAGTAGGCAATCCTTTCAGAAGTAGTTATAAGGTGGAGTTAATAATTGCAGACCAATCATGTAGCCACGCATGTTCCAGAAATTCCCTTTAAGTAAAGGACCTTTCAGTAAATAAGAAATACACAAAGAGAACTACCGGGTGGAGGACAAAGCCCCAAGGGTTAAAACTGAGATGTATGGATCACTTGTTTTGTTTGGGAGCCTCGATGCAAACATGACAAACTCGTGCTGCCCGACTCCCCAAATTGGGTTAGCGCGTTCCCCCCCGTTCCTTCACTCCCTTTCCCTCCCTCCACCTTCCCTCACTTCCCTCATCTCATTCACCCTCTGTCTTCACCTGCTTGAAGATTCTGTCATCTTTAAGAAGACCGCGCTATCTGTTCTCGCTCGAATTTTCCTCTCTTCTTTGTTTCCTCACTCAAGGAAGTTGCCGAATAATCGACGCTGTTGTCTTTGACGCGTTCTCTCTGCGACTTTCCAACTGAGTTCGAACCCCTCTCAACTTTTCTCCGTCCCCCCCTCAATTGTCAAAATGTCGTCCAACCTGGACCGTTCTCTCGACGACCTCGTCGGCAGCCGCCGTCAGAACAACCGCCGCCGTGGTGGCCGTCGCGCCGCTGCTCGTCGTCCTTCCGTTGGAGGCGTGAAGAAGTCTGCCAAGGCTACCAAGCCCGCAAAGGCTGTTCACCCTACCCCTGCTCCCACCGCGTCTAACAAGATCATCGTGAGCGGACTTGTACGTGTTTACCCTCTCCCCTATATTCTCATGCGCACAACTGACTTTTCCAGCCTGCCGATGTGACTGAGGCCAATATCAAGGTATGTTGATCCAGAGGCCTTCGCCTTGACTGTGATCGCCATCATCTTTGCGTTCGAACCGTTCGAGGTGCAACAAGTCAATCTTCGTGTGCTGTCACTCCTCCTATATCTCCCACGAGAGTTGTCACTCCGTGGCTGGCACCGACGGGTCGCTCCCTCCCAAGAATCCTTCTGCAAAACCCAGCCCTGGCGTATCGCGAGGCTGGAGGGCTGGAGGTTGAGCGCCGTCAGCATACTATTATGGAGAGTTCTGCTTGTGCGAGCGTCCCCAACGCTTTCCACACCTGCATTTGCAACTGCCCAGTACTGTGTGCCGAGGAGAAGAATCCCTGATTCTTATTCTGACCCGCGTTTCGAAATACTGCTCCACTCATTTCATACGTCCTGTTGTGGGCTTCCGAGGGACATCAGCGAGCGCATCAAGTACATCGACACAAGTCGATTTGTGACAAGAGTTCACACATTAGCCAGAAGGCTTGCCTTCGCAAGTCTCTCTGTGAGGAGACTCCGCCTGTTCTTGGGGTGAATCCTAATGACAGTGACGCGAAGAGTGCAGACACTATGTCTGCTCCATGCCCAAGCGCATCAATTGGAGCGTGATAATGAGAACACAATAATCTACTTCCGGCTGGCGACTCATAGTGGGCGTGGGCATACATATAAACTACACCAGCAGTTTCCGGAAGCACCTGGTTGTTGTTCGAGGACTAGTCACACTCTATTGATGGATTCGAATATGGAGGGAAGCTTGGGAATGATGTGATGGAATGTTTGGAATGGGAATTTTCTTTGGCGCAACATTGGGTTGCGTCTAGTGAGCCGCCAGTTACATGAGATGGATTGGAATGTGCTGTTTTCACTTGGAACTTCAGTGGTCGATAGATGACCACTATGTGCTCGCTGATGCTCTCGCGGATGCTCTTTTTCAGTCACGTTGTCGCCGTTGCCATCCTCGAACTTCGACCATTGTTGATACGGCTTAAAAAAATTGTCCGACGAAAATGCTAATCGTCTATCTACGCTTTAGGAATACTTCACCAAGTCTGCTGGCCCCGTCAAGAAGGTTATGCTCACCTACAACCAGAACGGTTCCAGCCGTGGCATCGCTTCCATCATCTTTGCCAAGCCCGAGACTGCCGCCAAGGCTGCAAAGGAGTTGAACGGCCTCCACGTTGATCGTCGCCCCATGAAGGTAGGAGGATACTCGTCCGCGTTCAAAAGTTTTTTTTTTCTTCAAGCTGCTAACAGTCGTGAATAGATCGAGGTTGTCTTTGACGCTTCTCACGCTCCTGCAGTTCCTGCCTCCAAGCCTCTCAACGAGCGCATTGCCGCGTAAGTTATGCGGCCTTTTCTTTTCTCATGCGCCTAGATGCTAATTCTGCTATAGTAGCAACAAGGCCAAGCCTAAGCCCGCTACTAACAAGGCTGCCAACACCAATGCTGCTGGCCGTGGTGGTCGTGCTGGCCGTGGTGGCCGCGGTGGCCGTGGCCGTGGCCGCAACCCCGGTCGTGGCAATCCCAAGACTGTTGAGGAGCTTGATGCTGAGATGGTCGACTACTTTGCTGGTGACCCTGCTCCTGCTAACAATGCCAACGGCGGTGCTGCGCAGGCCAACGGTGGCGAGGACCTCGGCATGGCTGAGATCTCGGTATGAACTTACTACCTGATTATCCCGATCTTATTGCTGACAAAAAATTAGTAAATTGTCTGAAACTACTTCTTGGTTACTGTGATCCAAGTTCTAGGGCGAGGACCTCGGGCATGGCTGAGATCTCGGTATGAAGTCCTTCTACCTGATTATCACGATCGTATTGCTGACAAAAATCTAGCAAATTCTTTTTTTTTGTCTGGAAATTCTTTTTTTGTCTGGAAATTCTTTTTTTTGTCTGGAAATTCTTTTTTGGGTCTGGAATGACTTTTTTGTCTGGGGAATGACTTTTTGGTTACTGTGGTTCGTTTTCTTCTTGAGGGATTTTGTTAGTTGATGCGCGGGTCATATCCTCTACTGTCCTCTTTTTTTGTCTTCCCCCTTATCTTTATTTGCTTTTTAGGGGTTGATCTTAATTCTTTTTACGTGTTGCTGAGGATCGATGCGGGCCGGAGTTATGTATCTACAATCACAATCAAATTATATTTAAGTGGCTTATGGACGCGTAAATCATATGAATTGTAGGCAAACACGCGATAAATTATGTGCAGATCCAAAATAGCTGAATAAAAATGATTGACTCTCCGCGCTATGCAAATCACATTAACACCAATAAGACAGTAACTTCAAACGCAGCCTGACTCCAAACAAGACAACCCTCCCAAAAAATGAGATATCCAAGAAAGTCCAACCACCAAAAAAAAAAATACCAGACTAGAAAACCCCAGCACGGCTCATGACATCATGAAATTGCTCCAGGGTCACGCCTGCACTCAACCCAGCACCCCCATTCGCCTCCCGAATCATATCCTTAAGAAGCTCATCATCAACCGAATCCTCCTTGATATCCCGCGCAATGCGCCGCAAATGATTCAATGAAATTGGACCACCGCCTCCGCGCGTGAACAGCTTATACGCATCGTCCACCTCCGCCGCCTTGGCATCATCATCGCGGGAGCGCAACTTCGCAGCAGCGACAGACAGAAACGGGCTGTAGGGAATGTACCCTGTAAGTGTTGGATCGAGCGCAGAGAGGATCTCGGAGAGTTCGGTGGAGTCTTCTGGGGGTAGGCCGAGGGCTCTAGATGGACATGAATGTTAGTAGTGAACAATATTAAAGTCGCGAACCATGAACACATATGACCTGGGGTCTGATAATGCGATTGGAAGCTAGATATCGATTCATGTCGTTGACGTACACTAGCGCTTTGCGCACATCCTCTCGTGGGATCACGCCTATTTTCTCTTCGGGAAAGTCTTCGTTTTGGTCAGCGAAGAGCTGGAAGACTTCTTTTATCTCGTTCTCTTCTTCGGCGCTGATATTGTTCTCTTTTGCGAGCTTGGAGGGGCGTGCGCGCTTGGGAGCTGCGGAGGAACTGGGGGGAGCTCCGCGCCTCTTAGGGGGCTATTGAAGGCGCATATTAGCGATGTTGATTCTTTCGTTCAAGGCAATACTTGATTTTGAGATAAATATACCATTTTTCTACCAAAGCGAGGAGACCACTCGGTAGAGATTGCTAGTAGCTGTATAGAACTTCGGAATGTGCAGTAGATATGCGCTGATGCGATGACGGTTAAGTGGGGAGGAGCTCGGAAGGCGGTGGCAGAAACCAATTTATTCGGTTATAATTCATTTCGGTGCTAATTTGGTGTCCTTCGGGACATTTGGTCAAATGAAAATATACAGAGAAGATTAGCATGGCCCCTGCACTAAGGATGACACGCTCAATCAAAGAGAAGCTACCAGTTTTTTTTCCCTTGCTGGAGCGTGGTTGAGGTGTGAGGCTATTCGCAAGGGGAGGGCCTCCATTCGAATCGGCGGCATTGCGTTTTCTTTTTTTTCCACCTCCAGCCCTGTGCAAGGGCGGTATGATGGCTGGCAAAATACTTCAAAGCACACCGCAGAAGAGACTCAGATCTGATTAAATGAACCCTGCAATCGATAGACAAAGTCAGTATGAAGGTTCTTTCAGTCAACTGGTTGCTGGCTTAGTTGAGGCGGAGCTATCAAGGTGTCAGTTCGAGCTCCCTTTTTTCCATGTGAGAGAACCAGATATCACATTCACTCTCGACCTCGGGAAATCTGAAGTAAATTAGCAAATTCAGTTATAAGAACCTTGCTAAACTGTAATAACTGGACAACTGTATGCGCTACCTTGGGCAGTGGAAAACAGTCGAAGCCCCCCGAACCAATAGCTGACGTGAGCCGATCGGTGCCTGGAAACTCACACGGTTATCAACGCGAGCTAATCCCTATCAACTCATCTTCAAGCATCAAATACCCCACACCATGGACGTCGAACTATACGTCTATGACCTTTCCAAAGTAAGAACCCGACCGATCAAAATGTCAATATTTACTAATCATTTCAAAGGGTCTTGCGCGAATGGTACGTACCTACACAGGCATGAGAATAGTATCAACATTTGAAAGGAATCCTTCTCATACCATGTGATTTTTAGTACTCGGTTCCCTTGACAGGAACCCAGATTGATGCCATTTACCACACGGCCATCGTGGTAGGGGGCACCGAGTATTATTTCGGGCAAGGGATCCAGACCTCTGTTCCTGGTGCCACCCATCATGGACAGCCGATGGAGAGGATACATCTGGGCACGACAGAACTCCCTCCTGATGTTATAGAAGAGTATGTCGGCTCTCTAGCTGAAATATACACTCCAGAGGTCAGTCGCTCTTCAGCTCCAAAAGGCGAAATATAGTCTAGGCTAATCTCGCGCAGTCTTATGATTTGTTCCTACACAATTGCAACAACTTCAGTCAGGACTTTTCCATGTTTCTAGTGGGTAAGAATATTCCGGAGAAGATTCGAAATTTACCGCGCACTTTCTTGGAAACCCCATTCGGGCAAATGATGAAGCCTCAAATTGAAGCTGCTCTGAAAGGAGTCACCCAGGGCAACGAGGTGAGCCCGTTCGGAGGACCAGGTGCCGCTGCTGGTCCATCGGCACCACGACCTTCTGCACCGGTACCCGCAGCCCAGCCTCCACTGGGGCAAGTTCGCAATGTTAGCAATTTGAACCAACTCGAGAGCGAGCTAGCTGCAGCATCAAAATCGTGTGCCGTGATCTTCTTCACTTCATCAACATGTCCACCATGCAAAGTTGTCTACCCCACGTACGATGAGCTCGCGGCAGAAGCTGGTGATCAAGCTAGGCTCATCAAGGTGGATATCGGCTCCGCCTACGACGTCAGCATGAAATACGGCGTGCGCGCGACGCCAACATTCATGACCTTCCTCAAGGGCCAAAAGCTCGACGAGTGGGCTGGTGCAAACCCTGCACAGCTACAAGGCAACGTGCGCATGCTCTTGCAAATGGCTCACCCAAGTCACCCTCACCGACAACTTCGTCTGCCCAGCCTGCAACGACGTATTACGAACTTTGTCATGTACAAGAAGGTCCCGCCGCTAGAGAAGCTGGTGCAGAAGTTGCCTGCAGATTTCAGAGACGCCGCTAGCGTCGCGCCAATCATCGACTTCGTGAAGGCACTTCATTCGCCGGACAACACTCCTGCCGCTGATATCCGTGTACCTGATCTCCATGCATTCGCTGCGACTCTCCAATCGGCGTACCCGACCCTTCCCAGCGATAGCCACTTCGCTGTCGTTGATCTTGTTCGCCTCCTCTTCCTCGACCCCCGTGTCAGCGGCTACTTCGCCGAAGAGAAAGAACACACTACCCTCCTCACCTTACTCTCCCCTCTATCTCAAGATGACCTCTCATCATGCCCATATAACCTCCGCATCGTCGCCCTCCAACTAGCCTGCAACCTCTTCAGCACACCCCTATACCCAGACCAGATCGCCTCGTCTACCTCCCCACTACGAGAAACATGTCTCCGCCTCGCAACAAACTCCCTCCTAGACTCCCACTCTAACCTCCGCGTCGTCGCGGCATCCTTCGCCTACAATCTAGCCGCATTCAACCACAACGCCCGGTTCGACGGCCATCCCGACCCCCTCACAGAAGAGGACCAGGTCGAACTACTTGCATCATTGCTGGAAGCTACTTCGCGTGAGGAACAGAGCATCGACGCCTTGCATGGACTACTTTTTGCGCTGGGATTATTTGTTTATGAGGCGCCGCTGGACGGAACATTGATTGACCTTTGTCGCGCGATGAGTGTTGCTGAGACTGTTGCGGATAAGGCGAAGATCGCGGCTTTGAAGAGTGAGCCTTTACTTAAGGAGGTGGGGAGTGAGCTTTTCGGGAAGGGATTGTAAAGGGTTTTACTGGATTCGGTTAGATTAGTATCTTTTGGGTTGCATTTTAAGATTCAATGTTTGATAGAGCATCGAATGAATCAAGTGGTATTTGCACATGGTCTTGCGTTTGTTAGGTTTAAGTTACCCATCTCGTCATGTAATATCTCTTCGCTGACATTAATTCTCTTTGAATCACGTATCATTTGATCCCAATGTTGTTATTCCTACATAGGTAGAAGCACCATTTCTTATACCATGCTACGGTGTATGCCGGTCTTACCCGTCTATTCTATAGTCTCTATCTAGTAAGTATTACCTACCTAGATCATAGCAAAGCACCTGCAAACCTTGGAATCATCTCTGAGTCATTCTAAGAGCGCGTGCGCGCATATGATATCGTATCTGGGGAAATTAACCAGAGTCCTCAGTTTCTCAAGGCCATTATCCAAGTGCCAAAATCACATCCGGTCACCCAAAAAGGATATAATCCCCTGCGGCTCCAGCAAAGCAATACCCGAGAATCGCGACGAGGACCACAAAAGCCCCAGAACCAAACCCTGGAACCCCCACGTGCCCGGGCTCAAGGCAATTAAGCCTCGATTCCAGGGAAATCTCCCCGGGCCCACAGGGTGCTTAATCCTTCCAGAAAGGACCGCGACTGAACCGGAACGGTGAGCCCCGGGTTTTCTTACTCCGCGGGAAGAATCCGAGTCCGACTCAAATAGGCAGTTCCATTCTATGCACGTTGGAGATAAGATCGCAGGTAATGTCGGTGTGGGACTCGCCACATCGCGTCTTCATGCATGACGAAAATAATTATAAATCATAATAAGAAAAAAACGAAATTAAAAACATTAGAATGAGATTCCTTTCCAATCCTAAATACCCCGATCGCGAAGCATGAAGGCTAAGGCGGGCAGCGGATAATATCCGGATCCTGGTAAATGCCATCTCCCGGTGGCAATGGAGGACCTCGGGAGATCCCCGTAGCTAACAAACTGTCCAGGTGGATTACCTAGGGCCTGGAGCCTGTCAGCGGACTCCATATTGGTAATATTGATTATGTGCAATATTGTGTGGATCACGCCAATAAATGATCTCGGCACGAACACATGCTATTTACCCACATTGGAGATCGGGACCGTTCTTTGAAATCCATGGTAATTTCTTTGATTCCAACCCTGGAAGGACGCTCTTTCAACTGTTTGGATTTCGCTTTGTGCTTATGGTACAACTGTATACTTCTCTTGGGCCCCCAAGTACAAAACCAAAATAACCATCAGCCCCCGAGCTAATAATATGATCTTACCGTTGCATTCTGCAGGGCTGTCAGAGGACCCCAAGTTATTCTGGGTGACAGTTGAACGGGTCAACGGGTCGTTGGGTGTCAACTGGTCTGCAGTGCATGTGTTTGATCGACAACGAATACCTAGATAGGGCTTGATCGCGATCAGGCGACGAAAACAAGTAAAAAGAAAATCTAAATAAATGAAAACGCAGACACAAAGCACTTAAGTAAGA
Organism: Penicillium sclerotiorum; assembly: GCA_911649655.1. Classification (NCBI taxonomy): domain Eukaryota; kingdom Fungi; phylum Ascomycota; class Eurotiomycetes; order Eurotiales; family Aspergillaceae; genus Penicillium; species Penicillium sclerotiorum. The sequence goes on along the minus strand of CAJVRJ010000005.1, from coordinate 2,654,023 downwards.
GAATTCAGAGTCAAAGTGTTCGAAATGTTCGTTTGTATGCTAAGCTAGACTACCTAAGTACTAACTACTGCCCGAGCCAACTCACATCGCTCACCGACTATCGATAGGCAGCGAGTTGATGTGATGGTGGCGCGTGGCGTCCGCCCATGGCGTTGAAGATCACTGATAGCGCAGTGCGCGCGACCAGGAATATCTGGAAAAGAAAAAAGAAAAAAAAGAAAAGCCCACTTCAGATTGGCGACATCGGCACGAAAATGAATTGGGATGGTACAAGATGGGGTATTTGGCGGGGGTATCTGAGTAAATGACAACGCTAGGCTAATGAGAAGGCAAATGGAAAAGGAAAGCTGAAAAGGCAAAACCGATAGAAAAAAAAAAGAGAATGAGAAAAAAAGGGAATAACACCGTGTCCCGCGGGATGCAACAGAAATCGGAGGGAATTGCGGAAAATGAGTCAGGAAACCAGCGGTGTGGGGGGTTTTCTGGAAGCGCCGACAGCGAGGAATTAGGTAAGCGCGGGGATATGCGGAGATCTGCGATAAGGCGTCGCGCATGGAATTTCGGGCCTTGGAAGTCATAGCTGTGTAGCTAGACCCCGCGAGAGACGCCTGATGTCAGGCCTGATGGTGTGCAGAATTCAAATCTGATTGTTCTGGTTGTTGGGGGCGCCGTTTGAGGTTGGGGCCACGTTCGGAGTTGGGGCCGCGAGTCTGATAAACAACGCGGGATGGATCCCGAGGGGTTGAACGTGGGGGGAGTCGTGACGGAAATAGATGGTGGGGATTAAAAAATTGTGGTGGAAAAAATGACATGGGCTAGAGCTGAGCAATAGCGAAGAGATAGAAGACGAAAGAGTTATCATGTTGAGGTCGTCGGTTCGCGCCTGCGCTGCACCGATGTATAGTGGTGAGCTTAAGCGGTGGGAACCTTGGAAGCTGAGTGCGCGCGTCGTTTGTTAGGTACGACGCGGCGTTTCCTGGCGCTCTTCGGTGTGACTGTGATGCGCTCGGTCGATACTGTCTTTGTCTGTCTCAGGGCTTGGGTCGCTCGGGCGTGCGCTTGAACCTTTGCCAGAAAGCACGCGCGGTCCTGCTCCTCTGCAGCGGCGATGGTTCGCATTCGTTGCAGCTGTTGCTCCATAGTCATAGATCCAGCCAGTTCAGGCTCTTGTTCCTTGGAGTCCTCCTCGAGAACGCTGTTCTCTGGCATCCATAGTAAATCTTCATCTGAGAGGTAGGCGTTGTTCACGAATGAGTCGCAGGGTGTACCGCTGGAAAGTGAGGCGCGGTTGGGCCATGATGGAAAGGCGCATGCGGCACCCATGCCATATTCGCCGGAGAAAGAGGACTTGCGGGGGTTGATATCGTAGAGTGAGTTGGTGGGAGTTGGCGGTGGCGCTGAAGGGTTTGAAAGAGGCGAGCATTCAAATGAGCTTCCACTCCAGCTGAAGCTGACCTCGGCAGGATCAGTGCTGGCAACAGGAGCCACCACTGATGATTTGGGCAAAGCCATATTGCCTATCCTCGACTGAATCGGGATCATGGTGAATGTGTTGGATGTAAAGTCCAAGTAAGAGTGGAGTGAGAGATGTGTGGAGGAAAAGTGTGGAGAGAGAAGTGAGGGTTGAAAGGCGATGTGGAAGGAATATAAGAGTTGAGGTAAGACAGTGGAGATGAGGGTGAGTAAGTGTTTTATGAATGATCGGTGTGAGAGCGATATCAAAGCCGGGGAAGGTTTCTAGACTTCCCGGCTGCACCCTTGCAGTCCCGACTGAGACAGATCAATTCAAAAAAATAAAATGATCAAAAAAAGACCCCAAAGGGAAAATTCCTTCAGGATTTTAGGAATTTCTTTTTTTTTTTTTTCCCTTTTTTATTTTTCCACAGTGACAATCAAGGCGCGGATGCGGCTTCCGTGCAGGTGAGGCAGGTGGATCAAGTCAATCAGGAGGCAGGGATCAGCAAAATGGACCCATCCAACAGGCCCAAATAGACCCAAAAAGACCCCCAAAAATGAAATATCGAAAATGGGAAAATCAGAAAAAAGAAAATGTTTTCTGACAGCCGCCCCAATCGATGTACCTCGATGTATCACTTTTTCTTTTAGCCGTCAAAAGTCGCGGGGAAGATCGGATGGTTCGAGTCTCCGATCCTCGTACATGAGAGGTCTGGAGATCTCTCTCTTTTTTTTGTTCCTGAAAAAGCAATCCTCCAAAGCTCTTTGCTCGATCACAAAGGCGTAAAATAGAGTGGAAATAAAAATGAACCGCCCCTTGCGGTAGGAATCGAAAAGGGCTGCCCAACCGGCTGCAGCGGGGAATCTGGTCCGATGAAAATCAGGTTGTTCGCTGCGATAGAAATCTTCCAATCACAAATGTCCGGATTTCACCGCTGAATGGCAGATGCAGAATGTAGAGCACCCAAGAGCCCTATCAATCAGAGGCGTGTTGGTATGGCGTCTGGCGGTCAAATAACACGTCAACACCGAAACTTGAATAGAGGGAGAGTAAAAGAGAAATCGATAGGACGAGTCGAATGTTTGTGTTTGATCAAAACAAAAAGAAAAAAGAGAATCAAAGAAACGAGTCGAGGCCTAAGGGGGGTGTCGGGCTCTTTTTCTTTGAACGCGACGGAAGATTAAGACTCTTCTTCTCCTAGTTTGTATCCTAGTTCCGCCGCCGTTTCCACCAAAGTGTCCACTAAGACCCAGCAAGACCCAGCAAGCCTCAACCTCGGGACGAGTCTGGGAGGGCCCGTGGAGAAGAACGACCTCCAGGGCTCCATTATCCAGCTCCTTCGTTCTTCGTCGCCGAAAACCGAAAATTGGACGGGTTGAGGAACTGTTCCCGCGGCAGGCCCCGTCTCCACCGGGGGGAGAGCGTTGACCCGGATAAATGCATTAACGGTTCAAACAATGCAACAGTTTTACTATTTCCTCCGTACATTTTACTATTGAATCTGGAGTCTAGATGACCCTATTCAACACGGGGTATATTTTCAAATAATTTTAATAAATGAAATCAAACAAAAATATTAACCGATCACCTATTGAGTGACTCTCGGTGTGTAATTTACCGAAAGAACTCAAGGGAATCGAACGCCATTCTAGCGAAATTCGGAAACCAGGATCGTGGAAACAAAGAGATTTTTGCGCGAATCAGAGTCTGCCATTTACCCATTTGCTCATTTGATCGTCCGCAGTGGGGGTAACGGGGGAGTTCTTTGTTTCAGGCCTAGACCACTAGACCTCTCTAAACATTTGAATGAAAGAACGCACAAGTACGGAGTTGTCGAGGTGATATCTTATTGATATTCCAAATATCATTTGAATTGTCAATTGATATCCTTTTTGAAATGTTCAAGTTGACTCGTATATTCTACAAAAGTACCTCGGTACTAAGTGAATGACCCTCAATTTCACCTGCTCCTTTTGGCAACGGAACAAGCAGCGCTTCCCCGGCCCTAAGTGGGGTTTGATCCATCTCCCTGGGTTCCCCGAACAACATTGGGAACCTCGGAAAGTTGCCCCTGAATTAGGTCGATTATTAGGTCGATCTTCCTCTTCAAAAGACAGGTCCATTCCTTCCTATGATTAATCTATTGAAACGGACTTTTGCGCGCACATGGTCCTCGCGGAACTCCCCTTCCCCTTCCCCCCCTGTCCCAGCATCCAGGAAACATTGAATAGATCGCATTGACCAGACCCCGTACTTCGTACAGCTGCATTGAACTTCGGGGAAAGGGGGCCGTCCAGCCACTGAGCTCAGCGAGCTGGTGGATTGGGGGATTTGAGATTCGAGCATTTGACAGGTTCCTCGGTGATTGTCCAGAGCTGATCATACATTGTGAAGGGGCGGCCCGCGGCTCAAATGCAGGATCGTGGTCTTCTCGTCCAGCCCCTCGGTGTTGAAGTGCTTTTTTTAGTTCCCTAGCTTATGTGTTTTATGGGGTCCCGAGTGGACCTCGGGCAGTAATTTGGGGCGAATAATTCTCCTGAATAATATGAATGGGACTGCTCGGTCGCAATCATTTTCACATGAATACATGTGCTTTTTCTTGCCTACAGCACTACCAAGTTCAGATTGCTGCCAGTGCTGCAGCCTTGAACCAGTCATTCCGTGTGGCTTGAATAGCAGGTTCGCTATATCCAATAGACCGGGATACGCGGATACCGCAACTGCTCCTCCGCGCATGTAACGGCTGTCTCGAAATCGATAGACAAATAATAGTCCCCGGTCGAAACGCTCCTCGTCCGATGTGTCGACGTACATGATTAGTCTCCCGCCTACCTGGTTCAACCCAGGATCGCCCTGCAGCATCTACTGCAACTCATATGCAAGATCTCAGAGGAATTTATCCAAGCAAGGATTGGTTGCTACGTCAGATCATAGATGGACATCTGGACATGGAGGTACTTAGGTCAACACTGAAGTGCTTGAATTTGAACAGCTCAACTTGGAGCTCTGTCATGAAAATCACATGTTCAAGTCATGAAATTAAGTCAACATTGAAACATGATCTAAAGACATTCGTACATTTGTATTAATATGACATGTACCAGCTGGATAGGTGGCCAATTTGTACGTAAGTACACAAGTACATGCATCCCGCAAGGCCTGGCCAGCTCACCGCCACCGGATCATCGCCAGCCACAAGATGTCCTACATCCGCCACACCTGCACAGGTCTAGATTCGTACATACGACACTTCGTACTTCTGCAAAGGGAGAACAATTAAGCACGGATACGGAATACACACCTTAACCTGATCCATGGAACCCAGCTTCCCCCATGGGGCTTGCGCTCGGGTATCAGATGCGCCCCACCCCCCGAGAATGTGACGAGGGAGGCTGCACGCAAAGCAAGCAATCAGAACGCCGCGCCGCCACCCTTGGTGCAGTGTGAGTAACCTAACGCTGCACCGGGGGTGTCGTGTGTAGTCCCGCGAGCGATCGACGGGGTCCTAGGGCGCGTCTTCGTGTCAAAGTTAATCGAGCCATCAAATCGAGAGTCAAGGGATTAGGATCGAGACAAGGGCGGTCTCATTCAACTAGCTACGGCACTATTGCCCCCTGACTCAGGAACGAACACGGGCTTCAAGAGCGAACACGGGGTTTAGTGGTATAGCTGACCTCAGACCTCTCATCACAGACATTCGTGAGAGGGTGCGCTCGGAAGGCGGGGTTCGTCGTCCTCATTGGTGAACGCGTGGTGTGTCTGTCTTGTCCCATCCCACCACTCAGTTCTCGGTCAACACTGGTCTTGCATTGATGCTCCCGACTGGCGTTGCGATTTATTTGTGTCGGGTAATATGTTTCCGCGGGCGCCTACTCGAACATGAAAATGTGAAGGCTTGACAAGCAAGACAAACTTGTTCGGCCAGTCACTGCATGCGTGTCTAGACCAGTCTAGCCCTCTCAGAGTCAGTCTGAGTCCAGCACGGATTCATTGGTCGCGACGTTCTCGAATGCTTCGCTGCATCTCTGTACGGGTCTGTACTGACCCGCGGGTTCAACGACGCGGGCAGTTGGAATTGGAGTATGCATCTCAGCCTTCCTTGGATCGCTCTGCCGTGCATACAGAGGACGGATGTTATTCTATGCGTTCTCCCAAACGGCCCGAGGGTGTTCGCTTCCGGGCGCTTCGATTTCGAAACCTCCTGGACGCATTTGGGCTGCTGCATCTAGACGCTGTGAGAGAAGCTGTGCGGAAGACTGACGGGCGCACAAGGTTCATCTTTTTCTGCATGTGGGAGCAGAGTGGACAGGGCTGTATAGAATCCACTGCAAACGATGCCAGCTGGCAACGGATGTCTGGGCTCAGCATATGTTGATCAAGTCACTATTGTCATTTGAATGGCTATTCGAATCACCGCTGGGATTTCCTTCGAACTGAAATGCTGTATCCCTGCATTGTACCGTGGTACCTGGATGATTTGACGATACTAGTAATGGAACGCTTGTTGGATGCGGAGTTCAATTTCAATTTCACCGCGCACCATAATATCCGACCCGGCATAAATCAGGGGCATGATTGCGACATGGGTTCCAATCAGGGATTTGATTTGATCTAGGCTCGGCTAGTGTCAACTGACCAGAATGAATGCCCCCCTAGTGCCATCTCTAGCGGCATATAGTCGGCAAAATGTCCGTTTATCTTATTATCTTGAAGCACTTGAGATAAGCGTATCTCATCTGCTTTTCTCGGACATCTAGGCACGTTCTCGCCACGCTACCGAGAATCTACATAGCATCATAACAACCACCCAGTCAGCGTTCAAAATAACAATACCTGTTGGCCAAACAAAACTTGAATATCCCCTCGAACTTGAGAAAGTCAGCCCGTCAATTCTCATACTCTGATCCTATTGGTATAGAGAAAGCGGGGTTCGACCTGCTATCTTGGAACTAGGCTCATTTCTCTTTCTCCACTTTCCGAACATCTCCAAGCCTTATCTTTCCCCCCGCGTTGTTTAATATCGCCAAGCCGACAATGCTACGACTAAGAATGTTAAAACCCCTTCGCGCCGTGGGCGATTGAATTTCCTCTACCAATCCAACCCGTCCAACGAGGACCCGGAGAACTCTGTTCACAATGGAGAAGGAAATGGAAGCCGAGAAAATCAAGCCTGTACCCGTCAATAGCGACGAAGAAATTGGCGAAGGGCGCTTGGACAATGCGGAACTCAAGGCAGAGGGGGAAGAGAATGAGAATGTGGAGTACAGCTACGAGTCTCATCGATCGCCATTTCCCGAAGGTATGTCCTTTCATGTGGATGGATCTGGTGAATCTATAGATTAACACCCGTGGATATCGGCTAGTCAGAGCGGTCGTCCCTGAAACCGATGACCCTAGCATGCCCGTCAGTACGGTGCGCATGTGGATCTTGGGAGTTGTCTTTACAATGCTGGGGTCCGGTATCAACCAATTCTTCTCGCTGCGATACCCATCCGTCCATATCGTCGCCCTGGTTGCCGAATTGCTAGCCTACCCGCTGGGCGTTTTCCTCGCGAAGACTCTTCCTTTGACAACAATCTCCCTCGGACCTCTGGGGAGCTTCCCTCTGAACCCAGACAGGCATTTCAATATCAAGGAGCATGCCTTGATCGTGATCATGAGTAACGTCTCCTTCGGATATGCTACCGCCGATTCGACAAACATCATTCAAGCCTCGAGCAAAGCTTTCTACGACTTCAATCTGAAGCCTGGCTTCTATGTCATGATTGTTCTCTGCGCGCAGCTGTTGGGATTCGGTGTAGCTGGTTTATCTTATCCGTGGCTGGTGGAGCCTGCGCGGATCATTTGGCCTGGCGTCTTATCAAACTGTGCCATGTTGGAGACGCTGCACTCACGTGCCAATACCATTGCAAATGGATGGCGCATTTCCCGGTTGCGCTTCTTCCTGTACGTGACCGCTGGCGGCTTTCTCTGGTACTTCTTTCCGGGTCTGATTTTTACAGCTCTATCCTACTTCACCTGGGTATGCTGGATCGCCCCTAAGAATGTCATTGTCAACCAGCTGTTTGGCATGCAGACCGGTGTCGGACTGAGCCCGATTACATTTGACTGGAGTCAAATAGCTTACAACACTAATCCGCTCTTGTCACCTTCCTGGGCAGCCATTAATGTCTTTGCCGGATTTGCCTTCTTCTACTGGATTATCGTCCCAATCCTCTATTACAAGAACACCTGGTTCACGGCATATCTCCCGCTCATGACATCAGATGTCTACGACAGGACCGGCGCAGTCTATGACACCGCACGCGTAATCGCGGCCGACAATACATTAGATGTCGCGGCTTACCGTCAGTACTCACCTCCGTACCTCGGTGCAACCTTTGCATTCGTCTACGGCCTATCCTTCGCGTCGATTACTTCTGTCCTCTCGCATATTGGGATCTGGCATGCACGCGATCTCTGGGCTGCGATGAAAGGCCGAAACAGACTCGACATTCACGCCAGGTTGATCCGCGCTTCGTACCGCCGCACACCCTGGTACTGGTACGCCGCCATTATCGTCGTCATCATGGCCATGTCAATCGCCATGGTGGAGGTGTACGGGACCAAGCTCCCGGTATACGGCGTCTTCCTAGGCCTGATTATCCCCACCGTGTACATGATCCCCTGCGGCATCGTGCAAGGCATCACGAACGTAGACGCAAACCAGCTGAACGTGCTGGCCGAGTTCCTCGGCGGCTACCTCTTCGAAGGCAAGCCGCTCGCAAACATGATCTTCAAGATTCTCTCAACAGACGTGGTAGGCCAAGGCGTTTACTTCGCTATGGACATGAAACTCGCCCACTACCTGAAAGTGCCTCCCCGCACGACTTTCGTCGCCCAAGGCGTCGCTACTATCCTCGGCGCACTGACACAAGCCGGCGTCACGTTGTGGATGCTCGGCAACATCGACGGAATCTGCGAAACAGATCAAGCTGACGGCTTCTCGTGTCCCAACGGCCGCACAGTCTACTCCTCCTCCGTGATATGGGGCCTGGTAGGACCGCGCCGTCTCTACTCCGCTGGAAAAATCTACTCGTCTCTCCTGCATTTCTTCTGGATCGGTCTCGTCACCCCGTTCATTACGTACTTCTTGTACAAGTGGACGCGCCAACCTTTCTGGAAAATGATTAATTGGCCCTTGATCTTCGTCGGAACGTACAACGTGCCCCCGGCAACTGGTATCAATTATTCCAGCTGGGCACTCGTCAACTTCCTTTTCAACCATGTTGTGCGTCGGCGGTGGTTTGCTTGGTGGACGAAATACAGTAAGTTATCTCTTCCGCTTACCTTTGCGCAACGCTAATTTCCGGTAGATTATATTCTTGCTGCTGCTCTTGATACCGGGCTCGCGCTTAGTGGTATCGTTATCTTTTTCTGTATCTCGTATCCTGGTGCTACTTTTCCTGATTGGTGGGGTAATACTGTTTATCTGAATACTGCGGATGGACAGGGCGTGTCGTGGTTGAAGATGCCGTCTGTTGGGTATTTCGGTCCTGCTAATGGGACATGGACTTGAGTTTTTTTGTTTACTTCGGTCAACTGACAATGATTTCTCTTGTTTCCAAGGTTCTTTTAAGGATGTCCTCGGGTGGGAGACTTCACATGTGCAAGTGTTGATTTCTGTTTTTAACACGGCCAGACATCTGGAGTCTCTCAATGGCTATTTTGAGTCTGAGGCCTGGGCTGGCTTTCAAATGTTAAGGCAATTGTCAATATGACACCACTGGGAACACCGCTATTCCGAATTGTTCAAGATGAGCCCTGGAGCACTCGAGGCTCGTTTTAACGTCATCGATAACATTTAAATTTGAACCTGCCAAGGTTGAACCTCCAGCACTTGAGATGTCCTTGTTCATGATCCATCCATGCCCAGGCCGGAGTGGATACATCTTCGGAAGTATTCGATATTCTAACCTTGAAATGTATCAACAATATTCAAATGTGCTATGGTATCCTTAATCCAAATGGCATCAGAACCTTGGAAGCTGAAATGTGGTTTGAACATTCCAAGGTTGAATGCTGAGAAAAGTCATTTAGGATACCAAAAGCTGCTTGTGATACCTTATAATACCCTTTTCTTAGTAAAAATACTTAGAACTACCAAATTTTTTATGATACGTATCAAAGATGAACAATGGTAGCATTACCATTGTGATTCAAAAGATAGTATCAAAAAGATCTTAATATGGTACCTTGATTATTTAGGTATTTAGCCAGTATCATAAGGTATCATAGACCCCGGGGCCCCCAGATCTCCGAGTCCAGCATTGTAGTCACGGTATGCATCATTATGTCCACGGATGCACTGGCACTGGCACTGGCAATGGGGCCTGGGTACGCCAACCTTCAAGCCCCTACCTACTAGTACACTCAGGCTGGCATCTTCAAGTTCCTTCCAACCTTGGAAGGTTGGGAGGTTCAGATGTTGGAAATATATTTCCGTGCTGCCAGCACTTCAACTTCAAGTTGAAGTTGAGTGGATACATAGTATCCAGGCCGAGACATTCAAGTTCCAAGGTTCAAGCTCAAGTGCTGGAGCTTCAAGTTCAATGTTGCTTGAGGTGTGCACGCACACTGGCGTGGGCTTACGAGGAGTGCGAGTATTTTGTTCTTTTGGGGAGCTGGGTTGGTCGGGCTGTGGTGTATGGGCTTTTGGGTGCTTTTCTTCCCGAGGTCGTGGCAAGAAAACCGGCAAGGGGTGGAAATAGTTTCTGCACATGTAAGTATCGTATTAATGATCGTTGAATACCAGCATTGAAGTGCGTGCGTATGGGCAGTTCTAGGAATTGTGCTACATAGAATAAAGATATTCTGAATTATACAATTGATTGATGCTTCAAAAACATTTACGGATATCATTACTCATGACCCCTTAGCTCCTTGTAATCCAGCCTGAAAATGCTAAACAAAACAATGAACCATCCCAGAAACACAGATACTAAACATGATGCCGGTACACATGTGCACCCTTTTACATCTCTTCATACGCACAGTTGGGGTGCATCACGTAGAGGATCTTGTCCTCCTCATTAGCCTGCGGTGTGTCTGCCATAATGTTTGCCGCAAAACGCAGCAAGACTCCCTCCTGTGAGATAGTTAGTATTCTGTCTGGTAACTAGGAATCGCGTAATATAGAAATAACGTACCTTGACCATGCGCTTCAGAACCTTGGTCACAAGGTCGCGCTCATTAGAGTAGTCCTCTTGGGTATTCATCTCAGATTCAATTTGCTCCAGGTACCACATTATCAAATCTTCTTGCTCAACACCTTCACCCTGACTGACCTCGTCTTCACGGACGCGGCGAACAAGCAAGTTCAGGATCTTGGCATACTTGTCATAAGTGATCTTGGTCTTGACGCGCTCGGCCTTGGGTTGAGCGGGTGCCTCCTCGCCATCCTCACGCATGGGGCTATCACCCTCGCGATCACGGTCAGCCATCTCATCATCCTCATCAGCTGCAGCTGCAGCTGCAGGGATCTCGTCATCATCCATCTCCACGTCGTCCTTCTCGACAGTCACGATACTCTGGCGCAGAAGATCATAAGCCTCAATGACGAACTTGGGAACAACCTCCTCCACACAGTTAGCCTTGGCGACAGCCTCGGACAGACGAATCAAAGACTCCAGCTGACGAACGGTGATACGGTATGATGAGCGACCCATACCACCCTGAGCATCGTTGGCACGAAGCTCCTTGTACTTCTCAACGAGGAGAGACTTGGCCTCATCGGTGAAAACAGGGCGGAAGGTACGAGCGAATTGGATGTAGCGTTGCAGCTGCTCAGTGCTCAGCTCCGGCTCAACAGCCTCGTCGCGGTTCATGTGCACGTTGACAATATGCTCGGCCAGGTTGCGATCAACGTTCTCCTTGGGTTCATCGCGGACGACGAAGAACACATCAAAACGACTCATGATGGGTGCGCTGAAGTTGAGGTTTTGACGGAGAGTAAGCTTGGGGTTGTAGCGACCGCCGATAGGGTTGGCAGCTGCAAGGATAGAGGCACGAGCATTGAGGGTGGTATGGATGCCAGCCTTGGCAATGGAAATGGTCTGCTGTTCCATAGCTTCGTGAATGGCGACTTGGTCACTAATGTCCATCTTGTCGAACTCATCAATAGCACAGATACCACCGCCGTTGGCCAGCATGAGCGCACCAGCTTCGATGGTGAATTCGCCGGTCTCAGCGTCCTTCACAACGGAAGCGGTCAAACCAGCAGCGGAGGAGGCTTTACCACTGGTATAAACGGCACGCGGGTGCAGAGAGCAAATGTACTTCAAGAACTGACTTTTACTCGTCGACGGATCACCGACAATACAGATGTTGATATCACCACGCAACTTGAGGCTCTCGGCAGATGTATTCTTGCTGACACCACCGATCAATTGGAGCAAAAGACCCTTCTTAATTTGACGATGTCCAAAGATCATTGGGGCGATAGAATCAATCAAGCGCGAGTAGATATACTCGGAGTGGACCAACCGCTTCAAGTCATCGACTTCAGTTGAGGTCAGACCTTGGAGGAACGCCTCTTGAGCATTGTCGTCACTCATGTCGGGATCGATGTTTTGGTTCAAAGAGGCTAAAATGTTGTTGGACTGGCCGCTGAGTTGCTGCTCAGGCTTCTGGCCTGGGGTTGTGGTATCAGGGGTAACCATGCAAGCCAGGAAGGCGAGTCGATAAGTCAAATCTCGCACACCCAAAGCTTTCAGACCGGAGACACCACCGCCACCGACCTCACTACCACGGAAAGAGCTGTTATCGCGAACCGCTTCAGGACGGACACCGGGGAGACCCAGCTGGCTCACATCCGGAACGACAATCAAGGTACCAGTAAAGATACAGCGCTCACCGGCCTTGGAGCGGTCAACCATCTCACCACGAAGAATAACATCCATTGTGCGTGGCATACTTCCGGTCGGGATCTCATGAGACGACTCCTGAAGTTTGACCTTCTGCCAATCGACAAATGTACTCTTGCCGATATCCAAGCGCCAGCCATTGCGGTTACCGCAAGTGGCGTTGGGGCACTCTGTGGGCTCGGTGTACTTGAAGGTCTGTTCGACATTTGGTACCTCGGTTCTGCAGGCCTCACAGATAAAGGTACCCAGCGACAGCTCCGGTCGGATTTCAGAAGTTCTTGTGACTGTTCCTGAGATCGAGAGGAGCTTTCCGATCTGTGATGTGCGAAGTTGTCGAAGTCGAGAAACCAAGGGGAGGTTGTAAAAAGCCAAGGCAAACAATTTGTCCGTCTGTTGATGGCGAGTCTTCTGGTGAATTTGGCGTTCCAGGTCAGGGTTGTCAGTGACATTGGCATAGGCGGAGGCCACCGAGGCACTAGAGTGTGTCGAGGCGGTGGAGGCCAAGCGATGAGACACAAAGTATTCAGGCTCGTACTTGGCGACCAGGTTGTGAAGGGCTTTGGTGAGGAATGGGAGGAAACGGTAGTATTGACTGGCGATGGCATCGGCCAGAATGGGGTTTTCCAAGGAAGTTAAGTGGGTAAAGTCCACGTAGAGGGTTGACAACTCGAATTTTTTCATCCCTTTGATTTGGGCGATGTAGTATTTGTCACTCAGAACTTCACCTGATGAAATTGGAGCGGATGATGAAGGTTCTTCCATAAATGTCTCGAGTAACTCCTGGAAAGCTTGCTGAACCTTTTCACCAGCCTCATCAATCACTGGCGGAGGTCCTGGCGCATAGGGGTTTCGTAACCGGCTGACTGCTGAGGTGCCGGCGCCGACCACTTGGTCATCTGGGAAGGTGTTCATATCACTCATGGGGCCATTGCTCTCTGAACGTCGGGAACTGGGTAGGTGGTCGGATCTCAGCTGGTCACGGGCGCTTGAACCTGGACCCAGCTCGGACTGAAGAACGGCATCGAAAAGGGAAGACATTTTGTATCCGAGAGCAGGGGGCCTGAAATTAAGGCCACGACGGAAAATTCAAGCTCTCTTGTAGATACCGTTGAGATACCGTAGAGATACCGTCGAGATACTGTGGGTGAAAAAAGGTAGAGGGGGAGGGGGGTGGAAAGGAATTGATACGGAGAAGATACGATCAATCAAGGCGGAGGGACAAGGGGCCACCTTCCTTTTTTTTTTGTTGGGTCGCGTCCAGTACACGAGTTGGACGCGTTCACGCGTTAATGGGTTTCTTAGTCATCAGAAGTAGAACACGAGTCATGAGTCATGTGATCAATCGGCAGGTTGCTATATGCCTTAAATTATAGGCTGTCTAATTGTATCACTAGTCCCAAATAGGACATTGGACCAGGTTTATGGCCCCCCCAAGCCCACCTGCAACCCACCTGCTTTCTGCAGGTCAAAAGTCCCCATGTGCAACGCTTTAACCATCTTAGTCTCAGAAAAGGCCTGATCATTCGAAGGTTATCCGATCTAACCAACCATATTTCATGATCCATCTTTTCCTCTTCCTTCGCACTTAAGCCTAATCCTGGATCTAGTTTCGTCTTTGGGCTCCATGGGGTCCACTTCCACACGTTTCTGAGCCTCTTTTGGGTAATGCCAAATGTCATTCCCCTCTCTTTTTTTCCCGGGACTTTCGGGGACTTAACTCGGACGCTAGCCCTCCAAGATTGTATCATTTTCTTTCTCCTATAATCTCTTGGAACCTCCAGTTGACCTCTTTTTGGTCCTTTTCCCCCTTTTCTTCTTCTTTTTCATCCCACTGGTCGCATTCGCCTGGGAATCGTAAACTATCCTCACCCCCCTTTTCCTCGACGGGGCTTATTCTATCCGCACGGGCGAAGGGAACCGTGTGAGTCGAGTTGCCCCACGCCGACTCTTCCGTGGACCGCTATTACTGTACGATCAACTCGCCTTGCATTGCCGTCAGAGTATAATTGCCTACCAGGTTTAGCGTTACCAGCCCTTTCGGGTGCATATCTTCACCCTTGAAAGGCGATCTCCACTCTGATTCAGAGCCTGCGATGATTCTCAAATTCCGAGTCCCAGGCTGGAGGAACTTTGGCAATCATTGGTTCGGCATGCTGCTGTAGTGGCATCTTAAATCTCATTTTATCCAACTCTTCAACCGTGAAATTTCAATAGGCGTGAAAAGCTGAAAAGCTGAAAAGCGCGGGGCACAATCATCCTACCCCAATGAGCAACCTGGAACAAGCGCCTTCAATGGATGCTTCGAATAACCCTGGTAAGAACAGCAGGATCCCTCCTCATCTCGCTTTCTTTTTGTCTTTCTCGACAGTCTCGATAGCCCCTCCCCTTTAACATCGCAAAATACTGATTTTCCACTTATACAGGACCCGCAGGCGATGGCGCCCAAGGGACCACCAAGTCAAGAAGGCGGCGACGCCCCGCCAATGCAGAGAACAAGGGAAAGAACCAAATGTTTTACTTTGTGGATTCAAACTCCTCTTCAAAGGAGAAGCGTGCTCACGTTATGCGACACCATGTTCAGGAGAAAAGAAAAATGCGCAAAATGTCCCACGGCGCAATATCTCCAGATCAAATGCCGGATTTGACTTCCGTCCACGGGAAAGATTCGGGATATGAGACCCATGATACCGATAACACACAAGAAGCTGTTATGGCCAGCGCATCCGGCGCATCGGCCGAGCAAGATTCGGTATGGACATCGCATCCCTGCAGCCGATCCCACCCCGCAAGTGGCGGTCTTGGCCCTTGAGATCGGATGGGCTGCAATTACTCCAGCATTGTTCCAAATCGGGCAAATGCTAACTATTCTCAGATTCTTTCGCGGGTACAAGCTGCCAATCCATACTCACAACCGGCAACTCTATCAGCCGGCTCACCTGTAACGACATCCGAGACATCCCAGAGCGAGGACCTCACCGCACCACCATATGCACTCACTCCCGAAGAAACGGAACTGTTGGACTATTGGAACAACAAACTAGCCTACTGGTCCGGGCAGAATCCTTACATCAAGAACCAGATTATGCGCACTGCAAAGGAACATCCAGTGTCCTTCCAGGCTACGATCCTCACGTACTGTGCCCGATGGAAGGCTCAGCTACAGGGAACGCCCGATACCGAGGAAGTTCGCCGACATGTCGGTCAAGCACGGAAAAACGTGCAGGATGCAATCGCAGGCATTTTGAATGTTCATCCAGATTACATCGCATTTGCTCTAGTGAGCTTGGCGCTTGGAGAGCAGCGATTTGGATGCCCACGAGACGGTCAGG
This sequence comes from Penicillium sclerotiorum, assembly GCA_911649655.1. Lineage (NCBI taxonomy): Eukaryota > Fungi > Ascomycota > Eurotiomycetes > Eurotiales > Aspergillaceae > Penicillium > Penicillium sclerotiorum. The sequence continues at coordinate 2,638,334 of CAJVRJ010000005.1, read as the reverse complement.
GCTACCTCCAGCAAGCCATTCAAATCATGCGCGGGCGCACTGGAGTCAACCTCGCAGTCGACACATGGGTTCATTACGTGAGTTTTATTTTACCGCCATTCAATCTTCCCAGCGACGCCAGCATTCCGTTCCAATTAGTCACGTTTCTTCGATGCGCCGAGGACCTCATGAACAAACACAATACCCCCGAATACCTCGCGCAGGTGCCGGACAGACGGGACGTGTTTCTGATGGAACGTCCGCTATTCGCTCTGTTATCTAGTGGGCCCCGACCGTCACCACTTGATCATGCGTCGCGGATTTACGTGGTGCGCAATTCACAAACGCAGGAAGTTAGTCGCACCGCGGCGCTTATCTTCATTACCGCCACGCTATGGGACTTCCGCGACTCGGCCGATAAGACGGCGCGATTCCTTAGCTATCTAAAAGAGATTGTGGGGGAACATGAGTTAGACCGACAACCGGCGTGTGAAACGCTGGTGTGGCTACTCTTGGAGCAAGGCTGTGATCCCGACCTCCGAGACCCCGAGCGGGCCTGGTCCACCGGCGAGCTGGTGAGGGCACACCGACTTCTCCCTCCGGACCAGCAATTCAACTTTAACGAGATCTTGATGAGTTATTTGGGACTCTGTCCACCGATTCGCGGAATTGACGTGTTCCAGGAGCAGCTTCAGGCGAGTAGGAATAGTCCCGCCACGCAATGAACAATAAAGAACTGTCTTTTTTTTTTTTTTTTTTTTTCTTTCTTTGCATGAGATCTCTCATATGCTTTAAGTTATTTTACCTTTGAATTGCGTGTCCCGGCATAATCTCGGTAGTTCAATGCAAGTCCACACAAATCGCGATCGCAACGTGGGAGAAGTGTAATCGTCATCAAGGGCGAACCACGGCCGTGCGCGGGGTGGACCAGGGGGAGAGAGGGGCAAATAGCCTCGGCTTAAAGCACGGGATTTGATATCAGAAGAGAATCATTCCGATCAGGTAAACGCACAACACGAAGCACGAAAAAAAAAAAAAGAAAAGAATAACACGAATAACACGAATAACACGAATAACACGAATTCAAATGTGGCGAAAAGTCAAAAATCCATGACCTCTCGATAGCTGCAAAATGCTGTGGACACGACGCGGGTGCTGTGGAGCCCAGCGGAGCCCCGAGAGTCAAGTTGTCCGAAAGTATCTTTTCCACGCTAATGCGCCCAACTTACGTGGACTGCGTGGTCGGTGTACCTGAGAGGTACTCAGGGACCGATTCAGGGAAGCTCGTAATCCACCAGGACCAGGCTAAACGGGCGCGATAGCTAGGATCTGCTTCCATGGTTAGTATTATGGATATGGAGAGTAACCCTACCTAGATAGCGAGTTGAAACTTGAATTCGTGACTTAGCACAGTCAACTGGTGATATCGTTTGCGATATAGGGATATCCTCGTTCCAAGGTTCCTGTTGTGCATCATGTGCTACGTAGGATTTGGGTACAGCTCAAGCTGGAAGCTGAAAGATAGTTTAAGCATGTACGTGGTACTTGTAGTTGGGTACATTCATGGACACATGTGCAGGGACGTGCATGTCTCGACTTCAAGTCCAAATGTTAATAAAGCCAGTTAATATACTCAGGGTAGCTTTACCTTACGATTTACTCTAGATGTGGGAAAAGGATTGGTCCAAAAAGTAGATCACACGTGAAGATCCAGTAAAGATCGACAATCAATGGTTATCATGACGATATCATCGCATCATTGGGGGCTAAAGCCCTCTAGTGCTGCAAATGTTTGAATGTTTCTCTGTCACCTTCCGCATCAAGGGGGGTATTGGTTGGACCAGTTGACAAGAGACATGCAACATTCGTTTCGAATAAGCCTCTGAAATTCTCAGATGTTTCACTTAGGGCAAATTAAGGTCGAATTTTTTGTAGGGCTCTCAGTGGGACAAAGTATACCACGGTTCTCTCAATAGTGCCGCCCGCTAGTGATGTTTAGTGTCACTTGGTGTCCCGATCTATTGGATCCAACTCATCAACACATCCATGGCCCTGGTGGGCGATCATGATCTGTTGTTTTTTTTTTTTTTTTTTCTTTTCTTTTTCTTGCCTGATCATGGCAAACCGTCGGTGTTTGCCTGTACGCATTTTTTCTTTTCTCCTCTTTGCCTCTCCATATCTTCGTCGCTGCCATCGCGTTAAGATCCAAATCATAGACTTTGCCTCTCAATGTTGGGAACCCCTAGATTCTTGTCAGGAGAATGACACCAAAACCATCTGAGATATTAGGACCCATGGTAAAATCTGAGTTGAATGTGATATGTATCCCTTGCGGGGCGAGAAAAGTCTTCTGGATAATACTTCCTAGCCTCGGTGTGTGGCTTGAGCGTGGCGCGGGCTCTCTCTCGGGCTTCTCCGTTGCTCCTCGCAGGTAAACAACACATGCGAAAAAGAAAAAAAAAGGTTTTTTCCACTCAACACGGCAGGAAGTGGATTTTGGATCCAATTGATCGAGTCATCGATTGTTGGATGAACAGGTCTGAAGCCGATCGTAGGATTTGAATATGGGATGATCCAAATGCAGGCGAAAAGTGGAAAGGATTGTGACTCGCCAGTAATTTCCCAAGGTGGAGCCAACAAGGTGCAGAGCTATTCCAATTAACTCGGAACTGAGAAATCAGAATCTAGGAATAACCCCTGTAAATTCATCCAGCCCTGTTACGTAGTCCAGATCGTCCACTGGAAGGGGGAGAAAATTCCCATCACACTCTTTCAAGCTTAAAACTTTCTTTTCGCTCTCTTTTGTCTTTTTTTTACTCTCCTTTACTCCCCCACAGTCGACCTGGGATTGTTGTGACGTCCCCCTTTTTTAAACTACTGACCTCCCCCACGTGTAGTCGACTCGCGTGTGGTATACCATTGCAGCTCGTTCGACTTCATCAACGCCATCATGGAGTACGCCCGGACTGTCGACCGGTTGGTCGCCAGGGCTGACGACCCAAAGCAAACCTCGAGCTCCGCGTCCGCGTTTCTCACCACGCTCATTCCAGCTCTGATCTCCTTCGCCGTCATGGTGATCCTCTTCATCATTCTGCGAAAGAAGTACTTCCGCCAGTATATGCCCCGTACCTATATCGGTTATCTCAAGGATTGGCAAAAGACCCCGGATACGCCTACCGGTCTGTGGGATTGGATTACGGCTATGTACAAGCTGCCCGATACCTACGTCCTACAGCACCACTCCCTGGATGCCTACCTCCTGCTGCGTTTCCTCAAGATTATCTCCCTGATCATGTTTGTCGGCTGCTGTATCACCTGGCCCATTTTGTTCCCCGTCAATGCCACTGGTGGGGGTACCCAGACCGAATTGGATCTTCTGAACATGTCCAACATCGCGAGTGACCAGTACGGCCGGTACTTTGCCCACTGCTTCCTTGCCTGGATCTTCGTCGGCTTCATTTTCATTATGATTACTCGCGAGCACATCTTCTACATCAACCTGCGCCAAGCCTACCTGTTCTCGCCCTCCTACGCCAGCCGTATCTCCTCCCGCACCGTGCTCTTCTCCGCCGTCACCGAGGAATACCTCAGCAAGGAGAAGATCCGTGACATCTGGGGCGCCGCGAAGGTCAAGAATGTCTGGCTGGCTACCGATACCAAGGAATTGGAGGAGAAGGTCTCGGACCGTGATGCTGCCGCCATGAAGCTGGAGGCTGCGGAGACCAAGCTGGTTGTGCTTGCCAACAAGGCCCGTGCCAAGGCTCTGAAGAAGAACAAGGGCAGTCCCGAGGAGGGTAACACCGACGAGACCCCCGGTCAGTTTGATGATGAGTCTGGCTCCGTCGCCGCGCGCTACATCCAGGCCAAGGACCGTCCCACCCACCGTTTGAAGATGTTGATTGGCGAGAAGGTTGACACTATCAACTGGGCCCGCGCTGAGATTGAGCGTCTTTCCCCCGAGATTGAGGAGCTGCAGGCCAAGCACCGCGCTGGTGACGTTCCCCTCGTTTCATCCGTGTTTGTCGAGTTCTACCAGCAATCCGACGCCCAGTCTGCCTACCAGTCCGTTGCTCACAACCTGCCCCTGCACATGACTCCCCGCTACATTGGTCTGGATCCTACCCAGGTTATCTGGTCTAACCTCCGCATCAAGTGGTGGGAGCGCATTGTTCGCAGCAGCGCCACCAACGCTTTTGTCATCGCACTGATTATCTTCTGGGCTATCCCGACTGCCGTTGTTGGTTGTATTTCCAACATCAACTTCCTGACTTCCAAGGTTCCCTTCCTGGGTTTCATCAACGATGTCCCTAGCTGGATTCGTGGTGTTATCACTGGTCTGCTGCCCTCCATTCTGATGGCTGTCCTCATGGCTCTGGTCCCTATCATTATGCGTATCTGTGCCAAGCTCGGCGGTGCTCCCAATCTGGCCTCCGTTGAGTTGACTACCCAGACCTTCTATTATGCCTTCCAGGTTGTGCAGGTGTTCCTCGTGGTTACCCTGTCCTCTGCTGCCACCAGTGTGGTCACCTCGATTATCGACAATCCCGCTTCTGCTGCCAGTCTGCTGGCCAGTAACATCCCTCGTGCCTCCAACTTCTATGTTTCGTACATTGTTCTGCAGGGTCTGTCCTTCAGTGCCGGTGCCCTCTTGCAGATCGGCGGTCTGATTGTTGGCAAGATCTTGGGTACTCTCCTGGATTCCACCCCTCGTAAGATGTACAGTCGTTGGTCCAACCTGGCTGGTCTGACTTGGGGCACTGTCTACCCTGTCTTCACCATGCTTGCCACTATCGGTATGTTCTAATTCTCTTTTCACGTGCTTGACATTCTTTTGGATCTAACTCGGCCCGCTTTTAGGTATCATTTACTCCTGCATTGCTCCTCTGGTCATGGGCTTCGCCTGCATCGGTCTCTACCTCTTCTACTTCGCTTACCGCTACAATGTGTTGTACGTGTCGAACTCCACTATCGACACCCAGGGCCAGGCCTACACTCGCGCTCTGCAGCACCTTACCGTCGGTTGCTACCTGCTCATGGTCTGCTTGATTGGTCTCTTCGCCATCGCCAGTGGCTCCAACCAGATCGCTGTCGGTCCCTTGATCCTCATGATCATCCTCCTGATCTTCATCATCCTGTACCACATCTCGATGAACAGCGCTATGGAGCCTCTCATCCACTACCTGCCCAAGAACCTCGAGGCAGAGGAGGAGGCTCTCCTGGCCCACGACCGCAAGCAGCTGAGCGGCGAGACCAACGGTGCCGACTCCAAGGGTGAGAACAACGGTGTCTCCAACGTCGACAGCGGTGTTGGCAACGTCGACTCAGCCGAGAAGGGTCTGAACGGCGACGCCCCCGCCGCTCGCCCAGCCGGAAACTTCTTCATGCGCTGGGCTCGCCCCGATCGGTACTACGACTATGCCACCCTCCGTCGCCTGGTCCCCAACCCACTGGAGATCCAGTCTTACCCCGAGACCGCCGAGCGAGACGCCTACTGCCACCCGGCCGTCACCTCCCAGCCCCCTCTGCTCTGGATACCCCGTGACACCCTCGGCGTCAGCGCACAAGAAGTCGCTCACTCCAGCCGCGTCATCAAGATCACCGACGAGGAGGCCTGGCTCGACGAGAAGAACAAGATCAACTGGAACATGGAGAAGGGCCAGCCCCCTATCTACGAGGAGAAGATCTCCTACTAAGCCAGTCATGATCTTGTCCATGAACCCGAACGTCTACTGCTACATACCCCTTGGATTTTGGATCGATTTGATACCCAACTGATTAGCCATTGACTTGGTTGATCGGTCTGATTAACGGCTGTACGCCTTAATTATCCTTTCTTTTTTGTCTATGAACACTCCTGTCGAGATCGACAATCACGATCTATGGTCTTCGACAGCCATTTATATTCGTAATGTGGCTGATGTGTATGCGTCACGTCATTTAATGTTGAGAATGTTGCCATGATGCTGGCTTGATGTACTGAGGTCGAGTTAGTTATGCAATATTGAATGTATTATACCCATTCCTTTGATTATTTTCGTGTAGACTGTCTGAACGTGTCTGATTGATGTTATGAACATTCGGAAGTTAAGATAGCTACCTAGCTACAAAAATGGAATTTGACCTTGTTCAACGTTTGGAATGCCATCTTAGCCCCATATTGAAACCCGTGTCCCAATCACAGAATGCTAACATGCCAATTGGCCCTGGCATAGAACATCATGAACCAGTCACCGTCGTAATAATTGGAGCTACTGATTTTCGCACCTGGGCAGTTGGCACCAGTACCAAGTGTAGAAAATGAAAATGACAAGTCCCAACGCCTTCACACACTTGATTCCACAAATCAAAGATGTGTCCTTGAGGAAACACTATTCCAAAACGCGCACCTTTCCAACTCTTCCAACGTAACACTTTCCATCCGCGTCCCATTCGTCTGCAGAACAAGTCTAGCCCCATCACCAAACACCTTCCAAGCAGGCATACCTCTCTCAAGCACAGCATTCGGATCTCCTGTCATCGCAAAATTAAGCCAATAACGCTGGACCTGATCTACAGAGCCTCTATTCGCGCCTCGTACATCGTAGCTATTCGCACCCGGCAAGGCAACATAATTAGTCGAGTACTCAGGGCCCCAGACAGCCTCAACCTCCCACGTATGTGGCACGATATACCCAGCCGCCACCTCTGTTTCGTCTAGGATATGTGTGCGGAAGAGGTGCGTGGGCACGCCGGCTGTGCTTAGGTGTATTGCGAAAGTCAGGGCTGGACAGGAGAAGGCTGCGTCGCCGTATATCTTTGCCAGGCGGTAATACAGCGGTGATTCTGTGTTTTCGACGCCTGGGTAGGTCTGTGGGATGGATTCGTAGAGAGTATTTGCGTTTTCCAGGTCTTTATCTGTTAGAGATGGGAACTGGGTTTTTAGGAACGAGGCGATGTCCGCTGTTGTGTTTGCTTGGGGGACGAAAACGGTTCCTTCGGTATATGATGATCCTATTAGTAAAGTGCGGTCTTTGGAGAAGTTTCCGGCACGAAGCATCTCCAGTGGCTGTGCAGTGAAAAGAATGTCGTCGATGACGGGCCACGAGGGGAAAAGAGGGATATCGGATTGGCCGGGCCATGGCGTTCCGATATTAGCTGCTTGGATGGTCTCAGATGTAAGAGAGCGGAGACAAGCGAGGTCGGAACAGTTCGTCGAGGCGAGAAGGTGTTCGTATTGGAATTCCAGGTCCTTCACTTTGAAGACGGAGGGGATGTTGACAGACTGTGCGATACCAGCTCTCCAACGAGCGCGATCATCAGGTGGATTCCCGCCATACGCGAGTGTCTGAAGGAGAACGCTTCCTCCGCCGATTGACGTCCCGAATAGAGTCACTCTGTCCGGGTCCCCGCCAAAATGGCGGATGTGTGTCTGCACCCAGGCAATTGCTGCGCGTTGATCGTGCAGGCCTATATTGAGGTTTCCTTCTTTCTGAAGCTCTTTGCTGGCGAGGAATCCGTATGGGCCGACGCGGTAGTTGAATGAGACGACTATTGCGTTTCCTCTGCTTGCTTCGATGAGTCCTGTGCCGTTGTAATTTGGATTGAATAGCTGCACGAATGCACCGCCTTGAAGCCATATCATGACGGGGAGACCGTTCTTATGTTCGCTAGCGTTGGAAGGGGCATATACATCAATGAAGAGACAGTCTTCAGATGAAGGAAGAGGTGTTGGCGGAAATGCAAGGCCTTGAACGCCAGGACAAATGGGGCCAAACTGCCGCAACGTTAGAATATTGGAACAATTGATAACGGAATGGAAAGTGAAGAGGCACTTACAGCGTTCGCATGAATCAGTGCTTCTTCTGTCAGTGGAGGCTCTGGGACCCGGAAACGCCTTGACATAATGGGTGGCGCAGCGTAGCGCATTCCAAGGAAGGTATTGACTCCATTCGGGAGCGTGGTTCCTGAGTAGTTCGCATATCCAAGATTCACCTGGGGATCAGTGGCACCGGAAAGTGACAGACCAGCTATGAAGGCCAATAGTATGGCGTAAAAACGCATGACGATAGTGCAATGAGGTCGATGATAGAGCCTCAAATGGCACCAGGCTCACAATAAGCTCTGACCAGAGATCATGATTCGCATGATTGGTTTCCTATGTCCCATTCTTATGCCGGTGTACAAGGCCGCCAACATTGAATTTGAAGCTTAACTGACAAATATGCCTGCAATTACAAATCAATGACCGTCAGCACTTTGTTTTAGTGAGGTTTTAGTCATTGAAGTAAGCAGATATCTCATACGGATACTCGGCCCCTATGGCGCCATGAAAGGCTCGACAATGGGTCGTATTGGCGGCACAACCTTGGAAGCACTTTCACTTTCTGGCTTCTTACTATAGCCGCCCAATTTGACGCGGGGATTCAGAACCTCCATTTTTTTATGAAGCTCTGCTTGCAGTCAATGAACCACCCATTCACATCCTCGGGGCCGCTGGCGTCAACTTTCTGTTGTAAACAACCCCAGCATCACAGCCCTGGAGCAATTACTGGTGCAGGTACTTGCATGTTTGATTGAAATCGCGTGCAATGTTCCTGATGGACCACTTCTAACATTCGGAAACTAGGTCTTCATTAATTCTTGCTGTTCTCACTATCAGCTAGCTTTGGTCAACAATGTCTTTGGGGCGGCTAAATACGCCTAACAGCCAACGGGCTCTATTATCAACCATGCTTACTGCTTACCAATCTAGGTAGTCGTGCCCATAAAAAGTACAGCCTTGCGCCATATAAAAGCAGAACATGATCTAGTAAGCAGGATTCGTCAGGAAGAAACAGTACGATGTATCGGGTTAGTCTGAACCTGACCGGGTCAGAATCAAGTCTGTATACGGTAACGGGTTTTCAAATCTTCATGGATACTCTGGACCTCGGGAGGTGACTTTGTATGGTAATCTGCAGCCACATCCGCTTACTTTCTAGCCCGCAACCTGCAGAATGCAATCCACCCTGAAGACATCATGCTGCATAAGGCCAGTCCCACACCGAAATTTTCAGTACCGCAGGCTCTTTTCTTCCAGGCTCATATCATAAATTCCAGGAAGTCCCAGTTGAACCGTTCGTCAGTTAAGATTCACAAGACACTCTCAATACGACCCCATTCATTAACTTCTGAACTGGGGATCCGAGCCCGCGACTATGCCAGGTCGGTGTCAATACTATAATGACAGCCCTGTGGCAGCCTCTGATTGGCTATACTGACTCACTAGCTTGCAGGGATGTTGGGTTATTCGGGACCTTTAGCACCTTTAGCACCCGTCTAATGCGGCTAGGGAATATCCCTGTCATACAGAAATTTCTTTCCCAGGAATACACCGTGAGTTCTTCAGTGTTTACGAGTAATAATACGCCGGACCATCAAGCTCTGAAATGGATTTTCGTTGTGACGCGAGCCGACTGGCTAACGTGATTATCCTTGTTTTGCCATGGTCGATCTTTTTCATCCATTTGGAATTGATTACGATGCTGCTACACAGCATGCATGATGATGAAAATTTCAAATACTCGGGGTGAGTTGGAATTAAACTTCACTTGCTTCATGTTGGATGATCATCGCTTCCTACCGCATTTTAGGATGCTAGGAGATGCTTTCCGCGCAACGAAAATCCTTAATCGATACACCGAACACCCGATGTCCCATTTCATATGGTGCTCAAGAATCCATAATATCCCAAAGCCACCCTCTCCCGTCTCCCCGGTCATCTGTTCCTGACAATTCGAAATCCTGCCTTGGCAGCCAGCTGGCAACCCTGTAACCCCTCCTGCATCGTACTTTTGTCGACCGTACCGCACGGTTGGATTTATTTTCCTGTTTACTTGAAGCGGAACACTGGTGTGAATCAGCTATAATTGGTCGTAAGGGAGTGGAGTGTCCCGGGAGACTGGGTTGTGCGGGGCCCTAGAAGACCCCATCGTACTGTCATTTAAAGCATTCGTTTTTCACTTTTCATGTATGAAACCAACATTGAACTGAAGGTTTGGGAGGAGGTAATTTTTAATCCAAGGTTCAGACTCAAATAGGTCAATGGTGTTGGTTGAGCTGGAGTAGATGGGATGGATGTATTGTTTAATCGAGCTTTGAAAGCTAGGTACGGAGTGTGCGCAGTTCAAAAAATCTTACCAGCGGTGCGTGCTTATACCTCGGTATGAACTTCCAAACATTTGAATCATTATCTCGCTCCAGAACCTGGAACTCCAGACCAACACATCCTTGCCCTCACATCAATTCAACCTCATCCAAAACCCTCCGAAAAAGCAAACATGTCCTTGAATCGCCCCCAACAGCCTGGACATGGACATCTCCGACGTAATGCATTCTTGCATTCTGATTGGCCCCCAAGGAAATGAAACGGCAACATCCCTGTTCAATACAGATTGCCTCCACCGTGATCAGCAAAGGTACCAAACAGCCAAGGCTAGACCAGGCCGCGCATGTGTCAATTTGCCTCCAGGCGAATCAACCAGTTGACACCTGCCATTGTACATTGGCGAGCATTTTTACCAGTGCTGATACATTGAGCATGTGACTTGCACCTACACCCCCAATATATCCATTGAATACTCTTCAGGAGAGGACTGACTTGAAACCTGAAGGCATTGAAATACTAGTGATGTTCCATTGGGGTTCAACTAGTCTAGTGTCAACGTCCAACTCCGCACTGGCCGTGGCACTGATCTCCAGAAACAAGGACACTAGCGCATAACCGTTGGGTATCCATATCCTTACCCAACTGCACTGCAACAGCACTGCGACAGCACTAGCGCTGCGTGCGTGGACTCGCGAGTAGGTGCAATTACAGAATGCGCGTTGTGGATCATGTCTTGAAGAGCAGAAACGGACGGACATGCGTGAGCGCGCATACATTGATATTAAGTGACTTGTCGGTGGAGAAGATCCAATGGGAGGGTCTGCGACAGGGAATGGGATATTAGTTAGAGTTGTAATTGAAGCGAGGTGGGTACGTTGTTCTTGCTTGGCTGATTGGATGGCAGCAGGGTTGCCGCAGGTTGATTGGGCTTGAAGTGCATACGTAGTACTGCGTCGTTACTGCGGACGTGCGGTTTATCTGCGAGAACAGGTTCAATGTATGGTGAAAGACCAAAGTATTATACGAGAAATTGATTGAATTTTCTGTCAAGTCCCTTCCAAATGTACTCCGTAGACATAGCTAAGACGTTCAAATCAAGGAAATACCCTTTAACGCCGTGCCCTCCAAGTAGAGTTGGTAGATGCAAATGATAAAAGATAGACAAGAGAGTACCAGCTAGTATGATACCCAAGACCGTAGAAATAAAAGATGGGCTCCGTAGGAATGCGTAGCAGTAAAAACGAGAGTATATGGCAACATCGGGGAGGCGCGTGTTCCAGGTCCCGTAGGAAGCAAAATTATCGTGCCAGAAGAGAACACGTGAAAGACAGCAAGAATATAAGTAGTGGTATCTTGAGAATATTGGGGATGGTAATCCGGTAGAAGAGAGCAATGCTTTTTGCTGGAAAATAACTTCAGACGCTTAATCGCAGAGAGAGAAACCGAGGGAGGCCTTGTTTAGACCCGAATACGCGAGGCTCGGAAGGCAGACAAATCGAGAGATTCGGCGGAGATGGAAGAGTCATCGTCGACTTCTATAGCCCCTGACGTGCCTGTTGAGGGCTGCTTATCTGTGCCTGCCGTGAGAGCCGCGAGCCGGGCAAGTCGAGCAGCCGTGGCCGTTTGAGGTGGCCTCGCTTGTTCCTCTTTCTCCTCTGGCGTAGCTTCTGCTTCTTTTTGTTTCTTCTCTTCTTCAAGACGGATGACCTCCGTTTTGGTCATTTCCAGCAGCATTTTGAAGTTCTCCTCCACTCCATCTAATTCGGTTCCGCAATCGCCAGATCGGAGGACCTGGTATGCGGCTGTTTCGCAAAGACCGTGTGCGAGCTCCAATTGCTTGTCGGCAAAGTCGAAGGGTGATTCTTTTCGCACGCCGCTCGATGTGCCGGTTACTCCGACCAGACCAGAAGCCGTTCGCGTGCTGCGAACGCACACGGAAGAGATCGGGGATTGGTCTCCCGCCGCAACTTGACTGGTAATGTTGGCGGTGCGATTCAACAGGTTGGCACGAAGATTCCCACGTGGCATCAGTGACATCTTGCCACGGCGGATGTGGTTCCTGGCCAGGCCGATATCCTTGACAATCTGTTCGAGAGCCTGCTGGGTGTGGCCGTCATATTCGATGATGACGTTGTGTCGGGTGCTGACGAATGCGAGGCGCTCGCCGTCCTCCTCCGCCGAAAGGGCTTCGTCTGTGCGGCGCTTCCGGCTCGTTTGCTGTGCTGGGGTTTTGTCGTCCTTGGGGACTGAAGTTGTAGTGCTGGCTTCTACGGCCTCGGAGGGAGGAGCTTGTTGTTGTGCAATCGGGACGAGGTCATCGGTGTGGATGGAGCGCACGGAGCTGTTCTTTCGGCGGCGCGGCTTGTAGGATGTATGTCGGCGATAGGCTTCAGAGTATTCGGTATGTCTGGCGGAGGTGTGGGCGGCCAGCTCGGAGACGCGGGTGATCCATGCGGGCAAGTTGGTCTGGAGATGGGAGAAGGCTCCCAGCGCATCCATGGGGGGCGCGGCCATTTCAAGAGCCTTTTCGTCTCTTCTCAATAATTATCCGACCAATTTATATCCAAGAATGGGCTGCGTTGAGGCCGTTGTAGCGCGGAACGGCGAAAGGGGAGACAGGAGAGGGATTCGGTCTTAGTAAACACTTGGGTTGTGGCGTTTCGTTATGTCGTTATATCGTGGTCGGGGAAGAAAAGGGATAGGGGACAAAGTAGAGGTGTGCGCAGATTGTCGACTTTGAATAATCCTTTAAAAGGCGACAAGGTTCTCTCAGGAGACGGTGAAGCAGGGAGGGGTTGCGAAGAGAAAAGACCAAGGGAAGAATCGAGAAAAGGATGCGGGTTACGATACATGTAAAATTACTCGAGTCCTTGGTGTATTGTATTGGCGGATTGGCGGATTGGCGGAGGTATTATGGAAATGATCTACCAATTTTCCCTTTTTATGGTTTGTACCGCTTCGCACCCATGGATACCTACGGCTAGTCACTGGGGCACTGGGCACTGGCACTGGGCAACCTATGTCATTACCCTTGTTCGCTTAAAATTAAGCCTAATTCAATCATACCTTGTACCTACGTACTTTATGGGTTCTTTATTTCCATGCTGTTCAACATCTTGGACAAGTTGAGTGACATTTCGCCAACTTCCAAGCTTGTAAGGATCGTCGTACCCCGTACTGATTGCACTGACACTGACACACTGGCAAGACTTGGGCTCCTGCATGTCTGTGATACTCAAGGAGCGGTGAGAGTGGGATCATGCAGGCCATCAGGATTGATTCTGTCACCCCATCATGTTATGCATGACCCACGTTCCCTATAGAGGACCTCCATGACACGGAGCAAGGTCCTAACAAAAAAATTGGCCGCCCACCAAGTAAGAATTGCGACCATGCATTCCTCGTTTAGCGTGATGAGAGACCATTTTCTGGGCCACCAATGACGGGAGTGACAAATACCCAGCCCAAAAGTCGATACCTAGATACCTGGAACACACCCCTGGCATAATGGCCAATTTTTTGATCCGAATAGGTAGGAGGGGAAGTGCCAGACCTAGCGAAGTAGTCCACGCACCAATCCCTGAGCGAATAGAGGACAGGGGGGAGCAGAATGAAGCAGGAATTCATCAACCGAGGCGGGAACCATTCCCAAGAGGGACATGACACGTAACGGTCGTCGGGGTTTCGGGGAGAGCAATGGGGGCAAATGGGGAATCACGGGGGTTCCAGATGGACCGAAAAATTCGAGTTGACGTTACGGGAATCCCTGTCGAATGCATTTCTTTGTTAAAGGGATTACAAGTGCGACCATCATTACAGTAGTGCGGACGATGGATCCTTGAGACGGCTGATTGTGTATGCGCGGGAAAGCCCGTGGATGGGGCCGGTGTGGTCCTGTCGCTGCGATGAAAGCCTATGGTTGGTTGATCGGTCCCTCGTCTTGAAGCCTCGTCCGATATGGCGTGTATGGTACCGTGTCGTAAAAATCGACTCGTACTGTATGTTGAAGGCGTATTGTGCCACTCTTGGAAGAGAACTCATGGCACGAACATGGTCTGAACGTGGTCAATAATGACTGCTCGAGTGGATGTACGGAGGAGAGAGAGGTCCTGATGAGAATCAGACTGGTTGGCCTAATATTGAAAGCTGAGGCACGTGTGAGAATGCCACGTGACGGCGTCGTATCATGACATTTAATTCCAAGGTTCCAGATGTACTTTTGTCTTCATAACATCAGAGCCCCTTTTAACGATATACTACTAAGGATGTACCTTGGGAGCATTTGAATGGACGCTACTAGGAGATACATTACATCTTCGAGGCTTAAATGAAGACTACGACATCAGCTACAACAATTGTCAAAACAGGCATGTGTATCTGCGCGGGCGAACAGAATGCAATTTTTGGTCAAATCCTAGCCACAAGTGTATGAAGACCAGCAGAAGGCGTGATCTGGGACAACGATAACGACTGGGGTACACATGTGGGTGAAGGATGTACTTGCAAAAAGAAAAGATCCCAAAAACGAAAGGATCCCAAAAACGAAAACAAATCTCGATAACAAAAGCCCGCGAAAGATCGCAACATGAACCAGGCCTAGGTCCCTTCCTAGGTCCCTTTCCGAGAATTCGATGACCACCAGAGAAAATTTCCAAGCTCCAGACCAATAGCGCACCCGCTAGAATTCATTGACAATACCCCCGGGTGTCTTCGTTCCATTGATCTCCTTAATGCTCAGAGGCCCATTGATGTTCCCATGTTTTCATGAGATTCTCGATCGATCGAGCCGTGGATTGAGCCGTCAGAGTTGCCGCTTTGAGCTGCTGGGCAAGTTCCTGGACGATCTTTTGGTCTTGCTTCATCTTTTCGACGAGTCCGTTCAGCTGACGCGAGTGTGCGTTATGGATGGCCAATTTGATGGAGCCAGCAAGATTATCGTCGGGGAAGTCGGGGAGTTGAGGTGTCTGCGGCTTTTCTTCCAATGCCTCTTGGACGGTTGATCCGGTTGACGGGGGTTGCTGGGGAAGATCGTCACCGGAGGAGACGGAACCATAGACAGTCTTCTCAGTCTCCTCCATGGCTTTCTTAGCCCGGGCCTTTGCTCCTCGGGGAGCTGGCTTGAATTTGAAGGGAGACTTTTCGTCTCCTTTCTTTGGAGCCATCTCGTTGGTGGAAGAAGCAATGTCGAGGGTTGAAGGGGTGGAAGGGGTGGTGGTGGGAGAAGAGGAGGAAGTGAAAGTGAGAGATTCAAGTTTTGTTGCCTTAGAGCGATTAGTCGTCGGTTCGAAGATCCTGAGTGGATGCAAGGAACAATACCTGTGAGGTGGAGATATCATGTGCACGTCTTCTGGTCATAGGGGAAGCCCTAGGTCTGACCGAACTCTTCGCGTCTCGATGGATGCACTTCTTTTTCTTGGCTTTGCAATCCGCACAAACCTGTCTTGGCACTTTAGGTTCTCTTCTATCAGTGATGAAGAACAATAATAGGAAAAGAAATCATTGAGGATGAGGTCTTCATACTTATGAATATAGGGCCTGACGCGGCCAGCGTTAAGATCCTACTGGCAAAGAATTCAAAGGGTCTAATGAAGACGTTTGACTATGCAGTTAATGTTTAAAGAAAGAAAAAAAGATAAATCTGAATGGAATGCGAGCATGAAAAAAAGGATAAAGGCTAGTATAGTCCAGCGTTGGAAGCATGAAGAGGTAAGTTGTGGGTTAACTTCAACTGTCGACTTGGATTGCATCACCACGAAAAGAAATAATTACTTCCCTAGCTTACCTGAGCACCAATCCACACACCTCTACTGCTTCCAGCTGTCTATCATTTTGATATAACAAGCAGGAAAGTCAGTCTTCATAGCATCGGAAGACCTGCTCACTGCAACATACGATTCACGCGTGTTCTGTTTGCCATAGAAGGATATGGTATTCAGATTTGATCCTTGGAAGTTCACACTTCAAATGTGAACTTCAAATATTGCAGGTGAATCTGGAGCCTGAGCCAGACCAGTATCCGTGTTATTGACATACTCAGGTGATCAATTAGAAGAATAGGATGGTACTCGAACCACCTACTGTCCGTCTAGAACCACCCCTGCCCTACTAAAAAATGGCACTAATTGTCGGTCTATCATTATTCTCACGTACTTTCCACTCTGCTTACTACTTTTTAGATTCCAGTTTATGATACCTTCTTATTTTTGCTTTCTATCTTGACCTACTGAAATAGTTGGCTAGATAGTTTCCAAACCGTCTTTCTAACCCTCGTTCTAACTATTCTTTTACAGGAACTTCTAACTATCTTTCTATTTGGTTATAGGTATGGTTAACTTCAAATGTTGGGTACCTTTATCTTAGAAATACTACCAAATTAGGTTAGGAGGGGTCGTTCCAGACGGATGGTGGGTGGTTCGAGTAGCATCCAAAGAATAATGCCAAAGATACTGCCCAGGTGCTATGTACTTCAAGTTGGAGTGTGATGTCATTAGGGATTGCGGATAACAAGTGCTATAAGACTCTCCAGGGCTGTCTTGGATTTCAATATTTCATTCGTTTTGATTGATTGCAAAGTGGAGAGCATTGACTATGGCCATAGATCCATGTGCTCCCAATAGCCAGTGTCGGAGGTTTCAATGGAACCATCGTCGGAAGTCTCCATGGAAATAATATCGGAGGTGTCGATGTATATCCATTTCTCTCTTTGCACATTCTCCTGATTAGAAATATCCAGACGCTCGACCTCTTCGGGCATGATAGCAACGACTCTAAAGTTGGCACGGGCGACTGGGTCATAAAGATCAGTGACTTTTTGTCCTAGACTCAAGGACGGGTCGCTAGGAGCCTGAGACCTGGGTCGTCCAGGAGGCGGGTTTCGGAAAGAACCTAACAAAAGTCAGTTCAAGAGTCCACCTAGACTCACGGACAAAGCTTCATTGGGATATGAAGTTCGGCTAATGGAGAAACGTACCTCGCATAGCAGGAGAATGATTTGCAAAATACTTTGTAATCGCATTTTCCCACGTCCATTGCGTAACGTCCGCGTCGCAACTTTTGGTCCTTAAACTTTCCATGATAAGATTCCGTGCTATGTCCTCATTCTCTCCAATCTCCTCTTCACCAAATCCACTACCAATACACAATGCTCGTCCCTTGATTCGCCACTGTGTCATCAGATCCTCAAGCCAAAACGTGGCCTCGATTGCATCATATGAAGAATTCAACTGGGGCAATTTCTCCATGCGAACATCCGTTGTAAATGTCAACATGTCGCTCTCATAGACTTCAGGGTTCCCGCCATTTTCTACTTGCTCGTCCATATCTTTCTGCCCACTTGGGTGGAGTTCGAGTTCAGGGAAGAAGCCGCGGCAGCCGCATGTTCGGACCCGGGGGAGAGCTAGATCATTACCACGGTCATGAATGACTGTAGCAATGTTGAACGTGTAGCCCTGCGTTTGTTTGAGGTGTGATGCCAGAAGGTCGCGCCATGGGGCTTTTGCGCTCCTTTCTTGTTCCATTGTGGTAGTTGTTGAGAAGGACGGGTTGCTAGGAGCACTTGGGAATCGATGAGATACCAGAAGATGCTGAATTGCACCAAGACGTCGAGCTGCGATCTTAGGGGAGCTTATGTGACCCGTATTGACAGAGAGTCGCATATGAAGTCGCCGTGTACTGTGCTAGCCAGTTTTTGATGTTGTTGGAGGGGCAGATCACTCTGCTTCGGGAAGCACGTTGAAATACTCAAGTTGAGTTAGATGGTGCCCCTGCGACTTTCCAATGGATGTAAGCCCTTTTGCCAAGCGTTTTTCAAGATTCTGAGTAAAATGCGCCCTGCTAACGACTCATTGGCGTCAGGTTAATGCAAGTCAATGTCGGACCATGACATCAAAATCGAAGTTGGCCCGTGCATTTCTTATCTTATCGGGACCACCAGAAAATCTGGGCCTTCAACAGCAACAGGAAAGGAGGGACATTGAGAATTGGAAGTCGAATTGATTTTCTCGAGTCTTCTCCTATTTCACCTGGGCATATGTCATTCGCTTTATCCTTGAACGTGAGGCTTACACATATTTATAAGGATCATACTGGCACGCATCCCTACTAGTAGTATTGGAAACTTGAAGACACTAGAAGCGAACATGCGGCTCCTATCCAGACTATACACAAGTACCATACCTCTGAGGACGCCGTCTCCCAGCTCGTTTCTTACAAAACCAACTATTTGGAAGAATTTCAAGTCTCGAACACAGCAAAATTCCTTTTCTTGCAGACAATG
Organism: Penicillium sclerotiorum; assembly: GCA_911649655.1. Lineage (NCBI taxonomy): Eukaryota > Fungi > Ascomycota > Eurotiomycetes > Eurotiales > Aspergillaceae > Penicillium > Penicillium sclerotiorum. The sequence goes on along the minus strand of CAJVRJ010000005.1, from coordinate 2,619,954 downwards.
TTCGACATCCCGAGCCCCGATTCATCCCCTGCAGCAAGAAGTGGGCCCAAGCCGGTTAAAATCAATTTCACATTCCCTAGGAACAGAGAAAATCCAGGCCATGGTAGAGCCCTATTTCCAAGACCAGTGGAAATTTTCCAGCGAAGAAGAAAAGAAAGGATTTCACGCCTTGGGTCTTTCACGGGCGTTTAGTCAATTCTTCCCGCTCACACTCGATGAGCGGGTTGAAGCGACGTGCAAGTTGCACTACTTGGTCCTGCTCATAGACGGTGGGTCACACATTGAAGCCAAGAAAGCAAGTTACTGACATTTCCAAGATCAATTGGATAAAATGGATGCTGCTGATTTACTGTCTTGTCGGGAACGCATCATGCAAATCGCTCGAATGGGTATCAGCCCGGACAGATCAAATGCCGTGGAATGGATGCTTTCTGATATCATACAACTCATGCGAGGAATCGATGAGCCCCTCACAGATGATTTGATCGAGGGATTCTGTGACTTGCTACAGGCGCAGACAGCGCCCGAGCGCGCCTCCGTTAAGCACCTAGGTCCATACCTTGAACGCAGAGAGATCGACGTGGGCAGACCGTATGTATTCGTTGGATTAAGTAGATCTTGGTATCTAGACTAACAGTCCGGCATCTAGGTTCTACTCGGCGCTTATTCGATTCGGCGCGAACCTGCATCTTAGTCGCTCGGAAATCCAGCAATTATCTCGGCTCGAGAGTACTGCCTTTCGCCACATGGGTGTTTTGAATGACGTCTACAGCTGGGATAAGGAGTGGAAGGCGTACCAGTCTAATATGACTATTGGATCTCAGCCTTTCTCGGCTGTATATGTCCTGGCGCAAGAAACGGGTCTGCCTTACCCTGCTTGTAAGCGGTTATTGTATAGATATTGTCGGGAGCTGGAGGTTGTTTTTGAAAACTGTGTGGAGGAGATTCGGCGAGGGTCAAATGGCGTGCTCAGACCAGATGTGGAGAGATACATTCATGGGCTGGAATTATTTGTGGGCGGGATTGAGGAATGGAGTAAATGGACTCCTCGCTATCGATAGTTTTGATAGCGTAGAGGTAGACCTAGGCAGGAAACCTGGATACTTCAAAAGAAATTGTAAATAAATTGATAGAATGGACATGTCATCAGATTCATCATCATAATTCCTAGTTCATCTAGCTGTTCGTCAAAGGGTATTGCATCATGATGTTTTCCTATGTTTTGTGCAAATGATTTCAATAATCATGCTCTTGTTGAGACACAACTCACGGCCTGTACGGAGTATTATCACGAACGATGTAGACCTCTCCCACCAGCACTGTACATCCCACAGCCATCGCAATAGCAATGATCGGAAGATTAACCCGTGCGAACTCAAGACTCCCAACACGAATATGCTTTCTTTGCAGGATATCTCTCCATAAGAGACCCGCCAGAGACGCGCTGAACGCCGTGCTGAAAGCCCCATAGTTAACACCAAGAGCCATGCTGTACACGGTAGCCCAGAAAGTGCGATTGGAGATGGGATTACCACTCTCTTCGTGGATCTGGACCCAGGATTGGATGACGCGGGAAAGAAGGATGGTTGTGCCGATATTTGTTCCGGCAAACTGCGAGCAGCGTTAGCAATATTCGAGCTTTGGTGATATCGTCAAACTTACGTTGCAGAGAATGACGGATAAGAATCCCATTCCGCCGATTGCACCCACCGTCCCGGTCTTGCTTACCCAGTGATCCCATCCGTAGGCGAAAACAGGCACCCAGCCTTTCGTGACGAGTGCTTGTACAAGGACGAACATCGATAGTGCGAATGGAACGAGTGGGAAGGGCATGTGCGAAACAACCACTGTGACCGTTGGGAACGTCTCCTGCATCCATACGTAGGCATCGGCAGAAAGTGAGACCAGCGTGGCCTGGTGTGGTTCTTCCGATGGACACAAATCTCCACGCTTTTCCATATCAAGTCCGATTTGTGGCACATCGAGGGATGTGGGGGAGGAGCTGAGCGCGGACTTCTGGGTATCGCGCACGATGACACTGCCCGGTGACTGAATATCCGGGAAGCGTTCCTTCTCCACTAAAGCAGAAGCCGATAAAGGGGTCTGGCAATCTAATTGAGGGGTCTTAGTAGTGACGCTGGCATCCGTAGCACCAATAGAAGTAGCGTCATCTGTGGCTCGTGACTCATTCCGCACTTGATCTTCCAATGGGGGCTGCTCAGGCGAGTTCTGTAGAGACTGTTGTCTCACGCGCTCTGCTCGTGCAAGTTGAACCTCTCGTCTGCCCTTAGCCGCAATCTCGCGCGTTTCGTGCCGGTGCATCCATCCGAATATCACGTCCCAGCAGAACATCACAAAGGCAGCAGGCAACGTAACCCAGAAAACTGGGTGTTCTGACCCGGAGTTACTGGCCGCATTCAGGGCCAATAGAGTAATCAGTGTAGCAGCCATGATCACGGCTCCGAAGGCGGCTCCGCCCTTATCTAGGAATGGATTCATGATTTCTTCGAGAGATAGAAGTTTGCCTTGTTCGTTGTTGACTTCCTCTTCCTCTTCTGCGGTGCCTCGCGCATAAGGGATGTTTGGATTCACTGGCTTTCGACGCTTCGCTTCATCAGGGAGCTCGTGCATCTTGATAGACTCAGGAATCAGCGAGACATCTGCGAAAAGGATGTACAGCAAGAACGGGAAAACGACAATGGCCGTGGCAACGACAGGGACAATCATGTTGGCTGTGTAAACGATGAATTTGATCTGGAAGGCGCCAGCAAGAACGAGATTGGTTGGATTGGAGGAAACAAGGATGGCGGAAGAGATATTTGCAATTGCAAACTGTGCATGGATCCAGGCTCTGGGATGAATGATGTTGCTGGAAACTCGAGTCATGTAGGCGAGGAAGGCCGTGCCGGACAAGATAATGGGGTCATTTCCGATGAATGTTCCCAGACCAAAGAAAAATGCGTAGAGGTAGAAAAAGAGTCGGTGGCCGAGTTCTCCACCCTTTTGAAGTACCTTGAAGGCGAGGTATCGAATTAGACCGGATGCATCGATGGAGATGGCGATATAAGCCAGTGTTAGAAAAAACGCCATGATATCAATCGGTACGATGTTATCCGAGCCGAGGGTTCCATCGTGGACTTCTTTCCTCCCAATTGCCAAAATTGCCAGAAGGAAAAGGTCTGCAATTAAGGGTGCTGTGATGAAGTTCAGAGGGAAGTTTAGTTTGACAAATAATTTCGGCCGGCTGTCGTATCCAGTTGGGGGTTGTCGTCGGGGTATAATGCGCAGGCGCACCATAGTGTCCACAAATGCGGTAACAAGCCATCGAGGGACATAGATGGGAATATGAAACGGAAAAAGCACAATGATATCTATTCCGGGACAACAGATTAATCACTGCTTCAATCGACCATCGAAAGTATCATTTTCAGTTGACACATGTGCACTCACTAGTTATCACGAAAACGATCAGAGTAATTATAGAACGCCAATGCCTGATTTTGCTGGTATCCAGATCTGCAGTGGTTGTTGACCTTTTCAATGTCCCCAAGGGACTGTAGGCCTCTTGGTACATGGTGGTGTGAGATTCGATGTAGCGGTCAACTGTGTATATCCATCGGCCACTCTCCCCAAAGTTTTTGTTGGCTCAAGTGCTTCCAAGGTTGCTATATAGTTGCTGGAAAGTCTGACATCCAAGGTTTGTACTGCCACCTGCGGGATGTAAGGGGACAATTCGTAGAATTAATGGCTCGTGTGACCGGAGTGCAGAAGCATTTTCTTTGCCTCACGCGACAGTGGGAAGTCGTAGCAAGGGGGGATATGTGTCGATCGAAAATGCGAATCAACTAGTCCTGCAAGCCCTGCAAGCTTATTTCCGATTTTTCTTCTCGTTTTCCCAAGTTTCAAGATTTTGACCAGGGCCTTAGGATCGAAATGTTGAGCAGAAATTTGCCGTCATAATCGCATCAGCGGTGAGCTTCTTTCGTAATTTCGCAGAATTTCGAATTTTGCTAGAGACAGCTTCAAGTTCTCAGATCGAAAAGCGGCCTTGTCGGGAGTTTAAGTTTCACGACCAGATCCGACTTCCATGAGGCTGTACGGCATATGACAATAATGGCCAAGAAAAATTTTTCGCGATGAACCCACTAAGCCTCAGCGACAGAGAAAAAAATGGGCAATGAGAAATTGGGCATTTGGCACGGGCTCATTAGGCCAACCTTGATTAGTTCTGGAAAAAAAGGAAGTAAATCCAAGTAATAGGGCAGAATAGAAAGATAGACGAGCCAAGACTCTCTCTCACTTAGCCCCGCACCTTGGCTACTACGCTCGTGCTCTCTAACCCTTTTCATAACACCTGGGCATTTGAACATGAACGTACATGAGCGATTTAAATCAGGATTGGGCTTTCGAATTATTCTGGAAAACTGTTAATTCACCTACCCTTTTCCAGTTTTCCGCGCCCAGCAAAAAGTATAATGAACGCCAGTCCGACTCAGCCACTGCGCGATATTGACGCCCGCTTGAAATGCTACCAATCAGGGTCGTTGCGGGTTGCCCCGTTTCGTATCCATCGCCCAGGGTGATGCTGGAAGGGAATTCACTGATCACGGGGATTGTCAAGGGTCCGTTGACCAGAGTTTCTGGGTGAAAAATCCCGGTGGACATCCAATCCCCGCAAAAAAATCGAGTCTGTGGAGTCTTCAAGATGAGGCTGTTGCTGACGAAACACTCTCCGCGTCTGTGCTTCTTGCTTTGACAGGTGCACTGGCTAGTCCCGAGGTCGCTGTGAATGATATCGCTTTAAGGCGGCTCTTTTCCCTCTGGAACAACGTCGCAACGTGAAGTCGAACGTTTTGGACCAACTGCAAGACAATTCGACCCGTGCCCGGACTATATGATCTTTCTACTGTTGTTCAAGTCGACCGCCGTGGAAGGCGGATAACGCGATGCCGGTGCTACCTCAGGCTTCCAGCCCCATAGAAAATGCAGTGACTCTGCTCGCTCGCAGCACTGCTCCACCCGCCAATGTCACTGCCCCCGTTCTAGAGGTCGTCTGCGCATGGCCGGTATCCGGGCAATACGGGCCTGGGACTCGATATCTGTATGTCTTGCATTGGAATGTGGCAGTCGGACTCGGAACGCTTTGAACGCTAACTCTGGCAGATATTACGTATTGGTAGCGGCGTGTGTCTTTGCACGCAAGGAAGAATGGATTCGTAATGCCTGTCTGGCTGCCGGATTGCTTTTTCCTGCCGTCGCAGCTCTCCACGCGATCATCCTTGCTGCGCTCCATGTTGAAGGTAAGTACCAAGAATGCGAAGGCGACTGGACTATCAACATTATACTCCTGTCTAATTCAACAAGCACAACTTGAAGAGAGCCACAAACCTGACAACTCGTAATAGGCGCCGTTGACATGGATATCTATGGAGCTTTTCAGCTGTGCACAATCGGTATACTGACTGCACCGGCCACAGTGAGGCTCTCGAAAACCTATTTCAACAACCCCGGTCGAAACATCATCTTCTTATGGACGGTTCTCATTCTTGCCGGGCTTCTCAGCTTGACTGTCGAGTTCATTCGCCTGCAACCATATACCTGCCCTAGCGATGACCCAGCAGCGATAACTTGGGCAGAGAAGAAAGTCTTCCATTACTATAATAGCACCTGCGGCCTATCCTGTACACCGGATGCTGGTCCCCAATCGCCGATGCGACAGGGCGCGGCAAATAACATTTACGTTATTCCGTCGCCTCATGAATTAGATTTCAACACGGCGACTCTTCTTGCTGCAGCTTGCTGTGTCCCTGCCATCTTGTCATTGGTATCCATGTGGATCAAGATCATGGATGATAACTGGGAGAACTTGAAGCTGTCACGGAACAAGGGCAAAAACAAGGAGGACCATCAACCTATTGATGGAACGAACGGCGCGACTCCCCTGCAAATGAAGGGAATTTCGCAGCGTATCCGAGGCTGGTTAACCTTGATTGAGATACCAGTATTTGTCGCGGCTGTTATGGCGATTGTGGTTAAGGGCGAGATGAACTTTTGGAGTGCGCCAGTCGACTATCAGACGGAGCCCATGGCAAGTGTAGGTAAGTCATATCTCATTACTCTCATCTAGTAGCACTACTTTCAAACTCAAGAAAGACTCACTAACATATTGATCTTCGATAGGCCAATGGGCACCAATCGTGGGTACTGGCATTGCGATTGTAGGATCACTTTATCTCATCATCGCAGCTGAAATGAACGCCGAAGAGACGAAAAGCGCACCACCACCCGACCGAACCACACAGACATGTGTTGAATGCGGCGGCAATACAATCTGCGAACGGACTATCTCCTCCACAGACTCTGGACGTATGTCAGGGGACAGCGTAGCAGTGTCTTCATCCGAGATCGAACGCACCACACTCTCCAACATCCGACAAGCGATGGCAACCCAACCTGGATCCGACCCCGGCGGCAGGAAAAGAGTAGCACGAGTCTTCAACGCAGCAAGCACGTACCTCGCCGCAAAAGCACACACCAACTTCGAAGACACAGGCTTCGAACAGGAAGAGCGAACGAACTTCCCCGAGATCCCAGCCGAAATGTACAGAAACAAGAACCTGAACGAAATCAAGAACGTCTACAACACCCCCCTGCCACGATCCCGCGCCACCAGTTTCGTCGGCAGCGATACTTCCAACGGTGAAGGTAGTTCCAGGATGCCTAGGCGGCAATTCTCACTGCCCGTACGACCCTCGCCTGCTGTTGTCGGCCGACAGCACTCGAACACGTTACCGGCGGATGGACGGCCCTTTGATGGCCCGACTTTTCTGGAAATCCGTACCCTGTACGGAAACTTGCCGGAAAGACAATGGACTCCGACTGAGGGGCTTACGCCGAGCGAGGAGGGTCCTCCTAGTGGCCGTCCTTTGTCTATGTCGGATGCCAATGCTGAGCTGCTTTCTGCTAGCGGTCCGACTACTCCTAAGATTGTGCTTTCTTCTGACTGGAGCCAGTAGACATGTCTACCTTGAGGCTGGAAGCCTTATGACCGATACGACTTTGAAGTGTGTAATATTATCATGCATATAGAACTTATAGAAATGAATATACAGCCTATGTACCTTTCCAAGTGCTTGTCTTGTCTACTCAATCAAAACAAACTACTAGGTAGTATGTATGTACCAGTTGACTACTACGGACCAGGATCACTTGCAGAAAATATATTCAATTATAAAACAAAAAGACCTATACAAGCTTAATTCTCGGCACTCGAAGCCTCATTCGCCTCAGTCTCGGTCTCCTTCTTAGAACTGATACCCGAAGCCCCATAAACAGAAATAAACGCCATCCCCAAGAAAGCAGAGACACAAGAAAACACCATAGCAACAATACCCTTAGCAGTGAACCCAGAAGGCAACCACGCAACCTGCTTATTCTGACCCGAAAGATCCAGATAGTCCGCGGTGTGCGCCGCCGCATTGCCCGTATGCGGCACACCCGCCGCCTGACAGACCTCGATATGATCCTGGGGAATCGTGACGCGCTCCTGGATCTGGGTGGGTGCTTCGATGAGGACCATGGCGAGACCCTGTGAGAGATGCCAGTCGATGTGGCAGTGGAAGAACCACACGCCCGGGTTGTCGGCGACGAAGCGGATCACGAAGTAGCCCTGTGGTGGGAGGACGAGCGTGTCGCGGCGGGCCGGGTAGGTTGGGAATGCGCTGTGGTTGGAGGGGTTGTAGGCGACTGGGTCGCCGTCTGCGTAGTCGTAGAAGTGGGCGCCGTAGCCGGGGCTGCGGTTTATGACTTGGAACTGGTGGCCGTGCAGATGGAAGGGGTGTGAGCCTGTGTCGCCGTTGTTGAGGATGATTTCGACTACTTGGTTGTGTTCCAGTACCATGGAGTGCGTGTAGTCGCCGTAGACGGTGGCGTCCGTGGCGAGGTCGCCGGCGCCGAGCACTGTGTAGAGGGTTGGGACCTTGGGTGCTGTGTAGGAGATGTTGTTGAGGAGGGCGTAGTCGGCTCCGTTACCGAGATCTTCCATGTAGACTGTTACGTCGATGGTTAGGTCTGGATCTGGGAGGAGGGCCATTTTGTCGTAGGGTACTAGGTTGAAGTCGTCGTAAGGATCCAGGTCTGTGCATGAGGCCACGGTGATATTGGCTTGGGGGTGGGCAGCCGAGGAATTGTATTCCAGCCAGTTTGTGCCGTTGAGTTTCAGGTCAGAGGGTATAGTGTCTAGCAGCTGGGAGTCTGCGATTGTCACGATGGGATAGTTTTTCTCCGTTGAATTCTTCATCGTGACAAGGATGGAGTACCGTTGGGCAACGGCAATATAGAGAACGCTTGCTTCGGTGGGTTCTGTGTACACGCCGTCGATTTCGACGATCTTGAAGGTGTGATCCTCAATGTAGAAATACTGTGCAACGAAAGCGGCAACATTGACCAGGCGCAGAAGGTATGTTTTACCAGCTTGAACTGGCAGGTTTACTCCCGAGATAGTATCATTGACGAGGAAAGCTTGTGGGATAGGCTCTGCTCCTGTTGGGTTGCTGAGACTGATAAAGGTGATGTCTTCAACAAGTTCGTGATACCAATCGCTCATAGTGAGGGTATATTCTTCCTCGTAGCTATCGTTGAAGTATGTGGTGTTATCGTGAACGACCAATGCTTGGCGATAGCCATCTGGGTAACAAAAATCTGTATGGCAGTGGTACCAGTATGTTCCAGATTGCTCGATTGTGAAATTATAGGTGATTGAAGCTCCCGGCACAACGGGACACTGAGTGAGCATGGAAGGCCCGTCCATGGAGTTGGTCCCGTTTTGGAACATTCCGTGCCAGTGGATAGAAGTGCTCTTGTCACCTAGTCCATTGTACATGTTCACCACCAGTCTGTCGCCTTTGTCGACCTCGATCACAGGCAATGGCCACTGGTTGTTGATGCCGACAATCTTTCGCTCATACAGCCCGTCTGGGTTGGCGGTGACCCAGGTGACGTTGAAGTCATATGTGTGAGTTTTGGCCTGGACATCCTGGAAGAGAAAGAGACAGGCCACGGCCCAAGTCAAAATGGCTGTTATCGAATGCGCCATATTGAGAGTGTCCCTGAGGAGGAGAAGGGGTGAGGGGAGAGGTGAAGGGAAGGGCGCCACGAGCTTGTAAAAAGACGCATTAAAGAAACATGCAAATGACTAAAAACGCGGTTTTTCTTTTTTTCTTTTCCCTTTTTTTCCTTTTGGCAGACCCGGGCTTTTGGGCCGAACCTAGTGCTGCACACGATAAGATTATCGATCTCAAAAAGGCCGGCTCGGGCTGTTTTCTGGTGGGGCGTGTTATGGTACAGCAAACCTTGGAAGGAGAAATGAAAAAAAACCACGAATGTGGCTCAGACCCAAGTGGAGAGCAACGTCCGGGTCCCTGCGCTTTTTTTTCTTTTTTGGCTTGTGTTTTCCCATTAAAATCCACTCGAAGTTTTCTCTGCCGACATAGGCGCTGATCCTATGTCAATGGCTTGAAAACTTGGTTCTTTCAGTGGCACCCGGACCTGTGTCTTCGTGTTAGAGCGTTGGGATCGGCATTTAATGTGACCCGACCTCTCGTGGACGAAACGATTTTCGGTTTAGCCGAAGAAAATCCCAATACGAGCCGCGGGTGTATCTGATCCTTTTTCATGGCTTGATTGGCATGCAACATTCTTCGAACCCGAGAAGAAGTGGGTTAGGGGGTGGAGTAGCCAATAAAGGGTCAAGGTGGCCCATGGTCTATGCCCAGTCCGCTAAGCTTCGTTAAGCCTACCGCTAGCACCTGGGCAATGGGACCTGCCTGTTCGGTCCCGAGGTCTGTTTATCAGATGTTTTGCAATTTTACGCTTTCACCGTAAATTACACATTCCTTTTTTTTTCCCTTTCTTTTTCTTGTTTTTCCCTCCAGTGCGCCAAGTGCGCCCCGTAGGTGCTGTCACGCATTTTATTATTTAACGATCTTATTAAATTATCAGCGACTGTATACATGAACCAAACTTTATTTGTTTAGATTAAAATTGTTGCTTGAGTTATGTATTCACTGACAGATTACACCAATTTTGCCACATGTACATCCTCCAAACATTTGAATGTTCATATCCAATCGTCTAAGAATCTGCGCGGTGGATAACAGTCGAAACGCCCCCTGCATTCTTCTCGTCAACAGCCACTTCCTGCTGGGCATGCTGTTCATGCTGCTCAGTCTGCCCAGTCTGCTCAGTCTCCACGATACCACCTCTAGCCTGGTAAGACTCGAAAGACTCAGGCTCCTCATACTTCTGGCGCAGGACAAAAGCCTTGGACTTTCCTTTCGCGCGTGCCAATCCGCGCACCATAGGGTCAACGTAGGGAATAGGCCCGTGTCGCTCGCGCCAGAACATCATGCCGTAGGCAATCATGACACAGAGCCAGTAGAGGTTGTAGCCAATGACGGAGCCATAGGTAGCGGAGTTGGTCCATCCAAGCAGCGCATTGAAAATACCCCATCCACCACCGCCGCCCAGTTCGGGGTTGCAGCAGTTGACGTGCCAAACGCTCTGGTCGATGTTGTAGGAACCAGGTCCGGAGCCGGTCTCAGAGGCGTCGCCACCAATTACTTTGTTCCAGGCGTTGTTCTCGAAGTACCAGATGCCACGCGAAAACAGACCACCCGCGACAAGGTACAGGAAGCAAGTCGAGATGATTAGGAAAATCTGCATGGAGGTTTCACGACCTCCCCTAGTAGGAAATTAGCAGGTGATCACGGAAAGAAAAAAAGATGGGAAATACACGTACTTGTAGATGAGGTAGCCAACCGCGCATCCTGCGAGGAGACCGCAGAATACTGCTAGAGGGAAAGACGAGGCCGGGAGCCCCAAGCCAACACCACCCACGTACACAACCGCTTCCAGTCCTTCACGCAGGACAGTAACGAAGGGAAGGAAGAACATGACGTATTTCTCCATGTATCGCTTCATGCGACCCTTGCGCGATTCATTGGGGTTCTGATCATGCTCCAGGGCCTTGGCCAGCTTGACGCGCCATTTATCCTGCAATTTGGACACGCGCAGGAGCGCAGCGCCCATAATGGTGATAATCAAGGAGGCAAGAATACCCAGTACACCCTCCCAGATATCCTCGGTGCTAGAGAAGGTATCTGTTCCCAGACCGTAGAAGGCACCGATCATTCCACAGCCAATTGCTAGACAAAGAAATAGACCCAAGCCGCATCCCCACCACACTTGCCTAACTAAGCGTTTGTATATGGTTTTGTCCTCCCCTTCTCCCAGAGTTTGTCTCAAGAAAGCGAGGAGAACAGACACAACGACTGTAGTCTCAAGACATTCTCGGAAACAAATGAAGAACACTGCAATTGGCCTAGTTAGGAATCGAGAAGGCTTTAGAATAGAAGGGGTTTACGAACCCGTCACGGCGAAGACTTGGTTGTTTCCCATATTGAAACAACAGTCTTATTTTTTTCCCGTCTAAGACGTGTGTGTATATGGGAGGAAGGAAAAGGGAAGCTTAAAAAAAGTGGCGGACGTGAAGTCTAAGAAGTTTGAGAAATGGGGACTGATTGATAAGGCCTGTGTGTTTATTCTCGTATTGAAAATTACTAGCGTTGGGTCGCGGTATCTGATCCAAAGTCACCAGCCTGCCCAGCCCGTCCCAATCTGAAATCGCTCCACCCAAAAACGATCTACAATAACCTTTTGCCGCGCACGGCATTTCACCTCGTGGGACTCCGTGTTCCTCAAATAATACGAGAAAAAGAAAGAATGCTTTTGAAGTATCTTGAACGCATTGGCATCAGGTCATCGCTAACAAATGGACAACTATTGGTGAGAGGGGCATTGTGACTTCGAACCTGCAGTGTCCCCGCTAAAGAAAGTTCAAGCTCATTAATCCATTCAGCCACAGAGAAAAATTTTTCCTCGTTCCATTCTTGTCGCTCCTGTTGCTTGATCCCCCCGCACCCGCAGCTACCGCTAAAATATCACCAATCGACCCTTTCTCCATCTGCACGTGAGGTGGGGAGAGCAGTGGGGAGGTGGATCTCACCGTCGGTCTTTAACTAACAACATCTGAAGGGATTTCTTTGTCTTCTAGCATATTATCGGGAAGCGCTTTGCCCGAGAAATTTTAATGGTGGCGGGATCGTATGATTATCTGATTGATATGGACTATCTGATGGATTGATATGATTGATCTGATTGATTTGATCGATAATCCCAATACGAGGTTGGTTCCGGGCTGTCTTGAAGAATCTTAATTGGCCGACGGTAAAGCTTAAGGAGTTCGGACCCCCGGTTCTGCTTCAAATCTCGACTTTCGACTCTCGACTCTTTGCGACTGCGATTCTGATCTTTCGACTTTCAATTCTTATTTTCCCGCAGAATTGGAACCACATAATGAGTGATTTCATGACTTTTTGAACCTTGAACGCTCTAGAAATGGCCGTCGAAGACCTTCCACGGTGGGTCCTATCTGCCGAAGACTCGGCAGTCCCGACGCAGGGGACCCTCCTGTCTTTCGAAGCAATATTCCAGTTCAACTTGATCAATATCTTGATCCTGATGCCAAGATAGAGATTGACGTGGAGACCTCATGAGCCCCGGCTAAGCTAACACGAGGCTTGAAAGCACATGATCCACCTCCATCACGACCCGGGAAAAGGCTCGGAGCCGATCGTTCTCTGCCCAAGTGCCGCTTAACCGTTACGAGTCCTTGTTGCGACCGGGCTTTTAGCCGTTCTAAGTCTCCGGTTGGGCCTCTAGGATTACTAGCGTGGGAAGATCACACTATGCGGTAAACATGCACGCGGAGCAGCTCCTTTTGCGTCCCGTAGATCTTGAATCAAGCTTCGGTGTCCACCGGCATACATACCGGATGGAAATTCTTGCAGGCCTTGGCCGCTCCTTCAATGTCTCCATTCTCGTGATTACCAGTTGTCGCTTTTACGTCATTGGGTAGAATTCGGCATTGAAGTTAAACACATCCTTGACCACCCTGAGCTGGCCAGGTGGTGAGTGACCAGTCAACTGGTAACACAACCCTTACGTTACGAAGTCAAGGCCGAGTTCAAGTTGTGATGCGAAAGAAGAAATTCAACTCTTATATCTATAACAAATGTTGAATATTGTCCAGCAACGGTCGTGCCCTGCAAATACCAGCTAAATCATCCATCCCAAAGGCTCTATTCAGGCATAGGGCTAGAAAATAGATCCTCCTAGATCTCCCCCTTGATAATATCGGCCGCACGTTCCGCAACTGCATAAATAGTGCTCTGCAAATGACCACAGACCTGGAATGGAATCACAGAAGCATCCACAACGCGGACATTGGAAGTTCCGTAGACCTTCAAAGAGGTATCGACAACACCACCAATCTCCTTCGGCATCATACCGGCCGTGGTGATGGGATGGAAGTTGGACCGGACTAATAAGAAATCAGTATAAGTAATCACAGAAGTTTATGCAGGGGAACGTACAGCTGGATGTAAGGAATGAAGCCCAGCCCGCATCATTGGCATTGGAAGAGACCGTGGACAAACCAGGGGTGGTCTCTTCGCCCACCATATCAGCAAAAGGCTCAGTCTTGAACACATCACGGATAAAGCGAGCCGCTTGGGCCTGGGCCTGGACATCGAAGTCCAGCATGAAGTACTTCGGGTCAATGATTGGGGCTGCAGTCGGATCGGCTGAGGAGATGTGGACATTTCCACGTGAGAATGGAACGGATCCCCAGTACTCGGTGTCGTACGTGGTGCCAGATGGTTCGACCAAGATCTCGGCGACGGGAATGCCAGACTTGAAGATCAGGTCCCATTGGATCTTGAAGAAGCGCTCAATGTCGGTTGCCTGGGTCACGTTGCCGTTGGCGGATGCAACTTTAGCGGCGTAGGCAGGAAGCTTGCGGAGAAGGTGGGCGCCGATGGAAGAGGCGTTATGGAACAGCTCTGTGGCGTTGGGGTATGCGACGTAGGAGGGAGACTTGGTGTATGTGATATTCGAGTCGTAGGCAAACTGGTTGTTCATTTGATCCTGGAGGTTTTCTCCGACAGTCGGCAAGTTGATCTTGGTCTCGATGTCGTATTTGGATAGGATACTGTCATCAACTCCAGATTAGCTTCAACGCAGATAAATTTGGGCTAGATTGTTTTCCACTTACTCGGGGTTTCCAATGCCAGAAAGTTCAAGCAAAAGGGGAGACTTCAATGCACCCGCTGCAAGAATGACTTCACGCGACGCCTTCACAGCTGAAGTGGTACCGTTGGAGAAGGTAATCTCAACGCCGTCTGCGGTTGCATCGGCACCATCCTTCCAAGTAAGCTTGTTGACATTTGTGTGGAGCCACACATGAAGATTGGTTCGGTTCTGGTAAGGATAGTAGTATGCCCTGGCAGCGTCTTCACGAAGGTTCGTGTCTGTGTTCACTGTCTTAGGAAAGACAGTGTACCCAACCATCTGACCACCGTTTGGATCCTTATGGTACGGAACAGCAGGTGACATGTTCTGGTATGTGGTGTTGAGAATTTGAGCAAGGCCATTGTTGAGCTGAGTCTGCGGCCAGCCAACCTTCAGGGGACCGGAGTAGCCGTGGTAAGCTGGATCATAGGCGACGCCAGTTCCTTCGAGGAAAGAATAGTGGGTGGGAATCTGGAACTGCTCGCCCTTCCGGTAGTAAGGGAAAAGGTTTTCCCAGTTCCAGCCGTCGTTTCCGATAGTCTCCCACGCGTCAATCTGGCTGGATTGAGCCCGCAGATACACCATTCCGTTAATGGTCGATGTACCTCCGAGAGCCTTTCCTGCTCGAATGGTTTGTTTCGTATCTCCTGCCCATTCCTGTTTGACGGTCTCATAGGCCCAGTCAATGTCAGTGCCGAAGGCATTACCATAGCCTCCGACATCCGTCACATTGATGTTGTTGTAAACGGAGCCTCCGGCCTCAATAACCAGAACGTTCACATCTTTGAGCTCGGATAGTCGGTTAGCAACAACCAGACCACTGGTACCTCCTCCAACGATAATGTAGTCGTAGGTGGAGTCAGAAGAACGAGAGGCATGTGGAATTGCGGCTGCCAGAGGCAAGAGTGCGAGTCCTGTGAATCCCTTCATGACGAATGAAGAAATTATCACAAACAAGTGGAATCCAAGATAGTTGCACCAGCACTCCAGTCCAACTGCTCAGGTGGTTTGAGCCATTCATTTATAAACACCTGTGGGCTACCAGTCCCACTCGACTGTCCCCTTGTTTCCGGGCCTGCTTTCATGGGAGTAGTAAACACTCTCTGTCACCCATTACAAATGATCGCTGGACTGCTTGGCATTATTAGACAGATTCCATTCAAGGGTCTTGATCTGTTCACTGATCCACCATCTTTTGTCAGAGTGGATGTTATCCGAGTCAGTCCGTTAGGTTTCGGTATGCCGGTATCGGATTTCGATCCTTGAGGCCGGGCATGAGCACTTGCAGTCTATGTACTCGATTTTTGATCTATGCCGGCACTATCTTGCTCTGGGAGGAACGGAAACAGCGACAAAATCAATACATACTTTCATTGTTTGAATGGATGGATCACTCGACTACACATTTCAATAGTGACTTCTGCTTATCATTCAAATTTTCAACCTTATCACAAATTCGTTTCGATGAGACTGATTGACGTTAAATCAACATTTGGAGTGACCTTGGGAGGGCAGCGAGCTCGAGATCCTACATATGGGAAGTTTCAAGTGTCCTCCCTGCCCAGGTGCCAATATGTGAATTAGATTCAGGACCACCTTCTCGGTTTCATCTCCAATATGCAATCGGAGAATTCGCGCGGCAATATTCCATGTTGAGAATAAGTATCCACCTCATGTCGATCACTGCGTCAATGTGGTAAAAGCGGCAGAGGATTCAATGAAAACAATCAGTGCACATCACGATACCACCGGCCCGTTGAAGGCAAGTGGAGAATCGACCAAGTTCACCGAGCGCCTAGAGCACGCGACCCACCAACTTGATTCATTAGCAATAAATTTATAAGAAAGTGAGCTGAGACAAACCTTATAATTTGCTCAATTTATTCAAATTTTGCTCCTAGAGATGAACATCAATAAAGACAGAATTTAATGGGAGTCTGACGTGCGATGTCACAGGTCTCTGGGAGATTGATTGGATCTTATCAGATCCTGTGATTCGACAAAAACATTAAGACGAAATAGGAAAAGTGCAGGGATTTTCAACATTAAACAAGTTTTGAAGCTTGTGCAAAAGAAAGTTCAGCCTAGGAAGTCTGAATGCTACGGAATCCGAGTGGTCTCATGTTTAAGTGGACCCTATTTGGATACATATGTGGAGCTGGCGCCCCTTTTCGAAACACGTTCACTCCAGTCTCTAGTTGGGCTGGCACATGCATTTTTCCAAGACGAGTCTGTGTCACAATCTTCTTAGCATACCTGTAACCTATCTGAGAAAGAACACACGTGCTAAAATACTACCCGGCCTCTTCCTTGAAAACCTTGGAAGTTCAACTACATATTGCCTTTCAAGTTTCAGACTTTTGAACATTGAACTTTTGATACGCACTACTGACATAGGTGCAGAATGCAAATTGTGCTTTTTTCAGCTGGTGTATCATGCAGCATCGGTCTTGAGACCAGATTCTAGATTAACGGAGACCTACCTTCAAAGACACATTCCTCCGAAGACCATGCAGAGAAGTTGAAACAACGAATTTCGGAATTTATGCGCCAGATAAAGGTTATTGAGCTTCAGATCCACATCATTGACATTCGTCTTTGTAAGGATTATGTACACATAAATTCTGAAATCTTGACCTTCCAGATATCACATGTACCACCTTGGCATATCCGTTGAGGGGAGAAGAGTAAGCTGCACCGCATCCTCCAGAATTGGCGATGACCAAGATTTGAGTCATGTCAATCTTTTCCAGAGACCTCACTTCTTCTCCCTCGGTGCTTCTCGCTCGGCGAAATCGAAGACTGTTGCGATTGCTCATTGGGCCCCAGCTGAAAATACCGCAATATGGTGCTTGGAGCTGGAAACTGATGTAAAAACGAAATGTTCTGATGTGGCAGGGGCATTATGGGCTGAGAAGGAATATCTTCATGGGACCTTGAAGACTATAGCTGATTAGCCATGCTCATGATTGAGTTCAGATATTATACAATTTTTCATACCAAGCTTGGCGTCTCATTAGAGGGCGCTCGGCGGGCGATCAAAAGGCCAATCTTGGTGTCAAACATCATGAATCGTGGTCTCGTGAAAGTTCAATGGCTCGAAGTTGATAGAGTAGATGTTGTTGAAATTTGAAACTGACGACGTCAAATGGTTCTCAAATATCCAACGGAAAAAGCAGGATTATCACTTGAAATTCGGCTTCAACACCACAGCCGACTCTCCAGATGTCCACGCAATGCTTGATTTCCATCCTTCAACTCAAGCTTTCGCCCAATGTACGGACTACATCATCTCGCGGCAGGAATGCAGATGAACTTCACAAGCTTGGCTACAAACCCAGCAGATCACGCTGATCTCTTCAATAGAATGCCGAAGGGTGGATAGCGGCTTAGGGTAGAATCATCTGCCGACCAAATTTCCCGCCCATCTCGACACCATCTGATAAGATGAGATGATCAATGGGTCCTCTGCCGCGGCGGCGATCTCAATCCTGCACCAAGACGATCTTACCGGATCTGACAAGCGGGACCCAGCGTCAAGTCTTGATCAACTTAACCTCTTATCTCCTTGTTTCATCCCACCCTCGTACTGATGCACAGCTGATCCTTGGTATGTTTGTTTGAAACCGGCTCCACCGTGCACAGGCTGTAAGAAAAAGAAATAAATATTGTCGCCCAGAGCGCTTGTCCGACTTTTGAAGTTATGTAATTTTTATAAATCGTATTCGAGTCGTGTGGCGATAGCGGTGCTTCCCAGGTGCTCTATTAATCCACTGGACCCCGCCCGTGTTCAACTTTGTTTTCGAAAATCACTTTGCTCGTCTGAATTGACACCTGTAAGCTCAGCAAGATGACTATCGTGAAATTGAGCAATGGTGACGGCCGTCATCATGTGCCTGCCCGTATCACCTCCACGGATGTTTTGATCGTCGGGACCGGCCCAGCTGGCGCCTCTTTGGCATGTTTTCTCGCGTCTTATGGTGAGTCTGCACATATGCGATTTAGAATCCTGAAATCAGCTCAGACTGTCAATAGCGCAATCACTCATGAAGCTGTAAAATGTTAGGAATCCGGGGTATAATGATCAGTGCAGCACCTACGAATGCTGACACGCCACGTGCGCACATAACAAACATGGCTGCGATGGGTAAGGTGATCATTCGGCAGTGGTGATCCGAAGGATCTTTCTAATGAATACTTTCAGAATGTCTCCGGGACATCGGCCTTGATGTTGAATGCAACAAACTTGCGACAAATGGCAAAAACATGATGCACACGCGATGGGCATACAGCATGGCTGGCGAAGAGTACGCGCGAATTCATTCCTGGGGCCATGATCCCAGGCGCAAGGTATGGTCAGAGGAAGTTCGTTAGAGAGAAAATTGAGAGAAGTGCTGATTTTCTTAGGGTGAATATGAAACGGCCAGTCCCTGCGATGCGGTCGACCTCCCTCAAACCCTCCTCGAACCCATCCTTGTCCGCCACGCCACACTGAACGGGTTTAATTGCCGTTTTAACACGACATTTGTCGATTTTGCTCAAGACGATGAAGGCACAACCTCCACGCTTCGTGATGACATCACTGGCGTGGAGTACAAAATTCGCTCCAAGTACCTCTTTGGTGCCGACGGCGCTAGAAGTGAGGTGTTTCGTCAGGCTGGACTGAAGCTAGATGTTCGCCCAGATCAGGGACTGGCGTACAACGTTCATCTCAAGGCAGACCTGTCGAGCTATATGCAATACCGCACAGGAAATCTCCACTGGCTGCTTCAGCCAGATAAGGAGCACCCTCTTTTTGGGTGGGCCTGCATTGCTCGCATGGTCAAGCCGTGGGATGAGTGGTTGTTTATCGTGCTACCCGAAAGAGGCAAAGAGCTGGACTTTGAGCCCACGAATGAACAGTGGTTAGGTCGAATGAAGGAGTTCATTGGTGATGACACTATAGATACCGAGATTCTAGGCGTGTCCAAGTGGCGCATTAACGACGTTGTGGCGGAGACATTTTCGAATGGCCGAGTGTACTGATATCCCTGCTCCTTCTATCCCAGCCAAGCTGACCTTATCATAGATTCTGCCTTGGCGATGCGGTGCATCGTCATCCCCCTTCAAATGGCCTTGGATCCAACACATGTATTCAAGACTCGTACAATTTGGCGTGGAAAGTCGCCCACGTTCTCAAGGGCAAGTCATTACATCCATCTCATTCATATTATGGTGGCTTCTAACTTGAATCTCTACAGGTCAAGCCTCGCCCTCTATCCTCGAAACATATACCGCCGAGCGACAACCCGTCGGCCGAGGCGTCGTCACACGAGCAAATTCCTCATTCCGCCACCACGGCCCCGTCTGGGAGGCCCTGGGAGTGTCACTGCCCACCCCGGAACAGCGCATGTCAGCTCTGAGTGAATTGACTCAACCCACACTGAAGGGTCGCGCCCGTCGAACAAATCTCCAAGCCGCAATCGAAGAAACAGAGCATGAATACCACGCACTGGGAACAGAGATGGGCCAGTTCTACCAGAGCACAGTCGTCTTCACAGCCGACGAGAGCACATCATTCTATTCACCCGAGGTTGTCGCACAAGACCTCGACCTAGCGCTGATCCGAAGCACCTACCCCGGGTGTCGCGTGCCTCACGTGTGGCTAAACAACTCTGTTCCCGTAGGACGCGTTTCAACAATTGACCTCGCGGGACACGGTGCCTTTGCCCTTTTAACCGGGATCGGAGGCGAAGCGTGGAAGGGAGCAGCGGCACAGATTGGAAGTGAGCTTGGTGTGGAGATCAAGGCATACTCTATTGGGTTCCGACAGGACTTTGAGGATGTTTACTTTGATTGGGCTCGTGTTCGAGGGGTGGATGAGACGGGATGTGTGCTTGTGCGGCCTGATCGTTTTGTTTCGTGGCGATCTCAGGAGGTTCTTGCGGATGAGACACAGTGCACTGACAAGTTGCGAGCTGTGATGCTGAGTCTTCTTGGTCGGTCCTAACCTTGGAAGTTGATCGCTTTCTGATATCCTGCGAGGTCCTGTTTAGGCTTTTGATGGTTGTAGAGACTGTTTCCCCTTATCTTGAATGATCAGGAATTGATGAATTCAAGCTGAGTTCCGAGTCGTGGACAACCCGTACATATGCTCCTCACATGTGTGAACAAATGTGGTGAAGTTCAAATGTTACATTCAAAAAATCTCTCCGATTCTCACTTGAAGACCTCCATTTGCATAAACATTGAACAAACCATTTCAATGTCCAATCTTTCATTTCATCTGTCCGCTGACCACGGAGGAACAATTTTGTAAATGATAGCATGACCGATAGAGGCAGCAATAGGACCGATCTATCCTAGAGCATTAAAAGGGTTCATAGATCTAAATCTTGTATTCTCGAGATGGTCGACTTACCCAATGGACCCAGTGATAGGTAGGAAAATGGGAGGCAACATAAACCCCAAAGCATCTTGCCGGATTCAAAGCTGGTTGGTAGAGAGAGAAATGTCAGCTTATGATCCTAGCCCCGATAATCCAGAATTTAGTGAAGTCTTACAAGCACCCGAATATCCCTCTCTCGTAAATCCCGAAGCCCAGCTGACCACTCCCAAGGACAGTCCTACCAACCACGGTGACAATGCAGTCCCATATAACTTCGACTGCCGAGGGTCCAATCCTACGCCGAAAACGAGGAACAGGAGTAAAAGACAACAGACGAACTCGATCACGAGTGCCTGATCTGATGGAACAAGCGCTGGGTCAATATCACATCCACCAACAACGAAGTCGCGCGAGCCGTACGCGGTGCGAAGCATCCATCCTGCCAACGCGGCGCCAAATGTCTGCCCAGCGATGTAAAGTACCATTCGTGGGAATGAGATCAGCTGGGCGAAGAAACTTGCCATAGTGATTAGTGGGTTGAGATGAGCACCACTAACAGAACCAAAGGTGTAAACCAAGAGAGTGAGGAAAATCCAGTTGGTAACTCCTGCTGCCAGAGAGCCGAGGAAAGCGGAAGTCGCGTAAATGCCCTCTGAGTTATTGGGGTTGATAGGTGATATCGAAGAAGGTGGATGTGCTGAGAACCATGCAGTGATAAATATGAACATCATAGATCCTGGACATTCCGTGTCAGTCAAGCTGGGGTTAAGAGAGGATATGCGATGCTAGCAGCTTTGAACATACCTACACACTCAACGAGGCTGAATTTCCAGAGGTTGATATCTGTAAATGCTCTCAGACTGAAAGCTGCCTTGATGCTTATAAAAGGTGCTGCATCGGGCACGCGCTTCAATAATTCCGCGTTGCTCTCATCGTTGGGATCCAATATCAGACTCTGGTTGCCACCAACTCGAGCTGCGAAGGGCTGAACTGTTGGCTTGAATTCCAATCTCTCTAGATTTTCATTTGTATCCTGAGAGCAAGTGCCATGTTGGCCAGCGTGAAGTGGTGGGGCCATAACGGCTTAGGTGCCCTTTAGAGTTGGGCAAATACCCCCCTAGAAACCTCAAATGTTTAATTGAGAGTTGCGGACTGTAGTGAAAGACGGGGAGTTTCCGGAAAATATTGCAAGTTGTAGAAATGATTGGTAACTTACCGTTTACGGCGATAGCGGCAAAATCTTGCCTATTTAGGACTAGAACTAGGGGAAATAAGCAATTTTTGGGCCGGTAGAAATTCGCTTGAATTTTGAAGGAATTAAAGCTGCGGTACTCTGATAAAGATTATCTGCGAAAGAAAAAAAAATTGAAGCATGAAAATAGAGAGTCAGCACTAAGTACAGCCATGGGTAAAAAGTTTACACTAGCACCAAGTTGGCGGTTGGCGGCTTGGCAAGTAGCAGTTCAGCCAGCTAAGACTTTGCACGTGCGCAAACATTCCAGTGGTGGTCAGCTTAGTAAATAATTAGCGCAAGTGCAAGCTTTTGAATGCTATACCTGGGCTTGCAAGGGTCTATTCACTTGAAAAGCACTGACATCTTATAAATGGGAATTAAACACGTCAAGATTCAAGTCCGATGTTTTGAGCATCCATGTACTATGCCGCTGAAAATTGGGGTTCAAATGTCTTGTTTTTTTAAAGTACAGTGGACTTAGCAGAGTAACTGGATTTTTAAAAAAAAAAAAGGATTCTGCTGTTGCAAAATGATGAATGAACTTTACCTATAAACAATGGACTTGCCCGCCTCTGTTCAATTTTCACGGTGTATGAAGATAGCCTAGCGGGCAGATAGGATGGGGTAGATAGGCTCAATTGTGGGGGAGATAAGACCCCGACAGACTCCCGTCGGCAATCTGTCTTTCCTCCGCATAATGTCAAGCCGCTTACCCGAGAGGACCTCGAAATGCGAAAGACACCATTGAATCATATGCCATACTGAATACCCAGGATCTATCACCGGTACTGCAATCGTATGAGAGGCTCTGTGAGGGTAAGCATGCACACATCTGCAACAGTGCGGAGAAGGAGACGTCGGCGGGTAACCGATGAGAATCGCAAACGAGCCCCCCGAGCGTATGCAAGTCAGATCCCCGGATTACAGATATGTGGAGTCACTGACCTGCATGCCGCAGATGTGAACGGTGCAAATCAAGGAAAAGCAAATGTGTGGAGTCGGTAGATGGGAGATGTGAACGTTGCTCGTCGAGTAACTTGGATTGCAAATTTGAGAGGTACGAATTGTTCGCGTCCAAGAAAAGAAAAGAGAACTTGCCCTGACATTTTTGGCGTAGGGAAAAATCACCTTACATGGAATCTCCCCACCAACCGACTCCTTCAGTTACTCTCTCACAGACATTGGATGTTCCCCATAATCCAGTGTTGGTCCCACAAACTACCACGACCGAGAGTCACGAACTTCTCTCTCCAGATTCTGCATTGTCGCAAGGTCTTGCCAAACATGTCATCGCAGACCAATCCAGGAAAGTCCCTTGGCCAAATATCTTGTCCCGACTTCGAGAGGCCTTTTCCCTTGCGCCACAAGCAGCTCCAGAAGAACGCGATATGGTTGCCATGCAAGCGGTAAGTCAACTCAATATAAGCCTCTATAGGATTTTATGCTGACATCCTAAGCGTATGACCCGGCCACGAGAAATGCATCATTCGGAGATGATGCGACTACGTGCTGTCGTCGATGCGTTTCCTCCCCGCCCAATCGCCGATTTTTTACTCTCCGTGTTCGTCAACCATGCTACCGACACATTTTTCTACTTCGATCAAGATCAATTCTTGACAGATTTAGATCAATTTTACAGTACAAGTCCTACCCCTTTGAGATCAGATGCTGGCTTTGTATGTCTGGCAATGGCTACATTCGCACTGGGTAGTCAATGGACTCCTTTGGAGAGACCAGAGGGTTGGAGCGCTGGTCAGCTTCCTGAGCCAGTTGATCTCGGAAGGGTATTTTATCGACACGCGAAGACTATAATTCCCGATATCATCGATCGGCCATGTCTAAGATCCATCCAGGCTACCTTTGTGCTGGGGGTTTACTTGATGCCAGCGAGTGCGATTGGGACTTCATATGTCTATATGGGCCTAGCTTTGCGCAAAGCGCTAGCATCTGATCTCCACATCCATTCAGATGACACGAGTATCTCTGAGCGGGAAAGAGAGGTTCGACGCCGCTCATGGTGGTCCATCTATTCTCTTGAGCGGTTTGTACATTTTTCACGCTCCCCTCAAAACGATACTAACTGATTTCACAGATGCACTACGATCAAGTTGAACAGACCGCGTACAATAAGTGCCGACATAATCACCATCCAACCCCCCGCGCCATGTGTCCAATTAGATCGCCTCCAACGATATGATAATGTTCAATTCCAAATGGCCTACACGAGGCTGATTGGTATACTTGATAAGATTGCAGATCTTGGGTAAGCCTACTGTGGCAAAACAGATGGGGATACTTGCATTGCTAATGCCTTAAAGGGATGGTTTGACAGATCTTGAAGAACTTGCTCGGTGTATGAAACTGGAATCAGATCTTAAACACTGGAAAAACTCTCTGCCTCACGATTTCACACTTGAGAATTTCAGCCCAAAAGCACCGCAATACCGCACAGTCTTCCATCTTTACTTGAACTACCACTATGCACGAATAACGATGGGTAAGGTTGCCCTTGTGACCCTCGCAAGAACCCGACTGAGGCAGCATTTGGACCCTCGAGATCCACCGCCTCAACTCGGTAAGACCGTTATGGATCTATCGAAAAGTTGCGCAAAGTCTGCAGCAAAGCTGATCCAGCTATTTGAGAATCTTTCAAAAACCCAAAACATTACTCGTTTCTCTTTCACGGACTTTCAGGGCTGCAGCATCGCAACAATCGTCACATTGGTGGCTGGGATCCTAGAACGGGATTCCGGTTATGATGCAAGGGTGAAGTTTGGTTTGGATTGTTTAACAAAAATGGCCAGTGGGAACATGACCGCCAAGATAGGTGTAAGGTTTGTTGAGGCGGTACAGTCAATCACGAATGAAGCGGCAGAGAAACTCAACTATGCAGCATCTTCAAATCACGAGGTGCCAATCCCATCTACAGCCTCTAGCTATGATCAATGGGCGGAGTGGATCGTCCGCCAGGAGTGTCCTCAGGTGAACCAAAGTGCACCTCCGTATGAATCAACAACCTCATATGTCGCACAGAACCATCGCCATATAAACAATTGGCAGATACCTGAGGCCATTAGAGAAGAGATACCACCCAGTCATACCGCGACAGAGCCGCTGTTTAACTTGATGGAAAGAGGACTGGATGACGCAGTCACACCGGGCATGTCTGCGGTTTATGAGCACGAGCTTTTCTCAGGCCTTCATACTGATGAACACACATTCCTCATGGGCTTAACCGGATTGGACGCTTTAGACTTTTCTGGGCTTACAGACAGTCTGGAATAATGAAGAAACATATTTTTCATTGATGAATTATATCAAAGGCTCTACTGTCCGAGACCATGACCACGAATACCAGCCTAGTGATCAACCCGCGCCCCAAATGCATGCACCATTTCAGTCATCCGAGACACTCAAAACAACACCCACCCAATGCTGCCAACGTAAATCAGTTGTACTGGACCCTGATTGGAATTTCGGAATCCTCAGAAAGTGTGGACCATCGACTCTTGTAAATGCGACCGTCTTTCATGACCGCCAACACATGTTCCTCGGGCCGATCAAAGATGGTTACATCTTCGAGAGGGTTCTTGTTAAGGACAACAATGTCTGCATGGAAACCTTCCTTGACTTGTCCAATCGCATTCTGCCAGCCCATCATCTTCGCTGGGTTAATTGTTGCACTGCGCAAGACTTCCAATGGCTTCAGAACCTGCGCCCGAAGAGCAAACTCCTGTGTCTGTGCCGAGCCCAATGGGCCGAGCAAGTCTGAGCCATAACACATGGTGACCCCAGCATCAGACGCAACTTTGAGAGCCTCAAGGCCAGACTTGAGTACCTGTGAATTCTTGGATTGCGACTCGGGTGGCAAATATCCGCTCCAGCGCTCCGAGGCCATCTGAGCATAGGCAATGAGTGTTGGAGTCAGATAAACACCCTTATGAGCCATGATCTTGGCAGTGGGCGGATCCACGAAATTTCCATGTTCAATTCCCTTGACACCATTATCGATGCAGTGTCGAATAGCCTTCACCGTATAGGCGTGTGCAGTAACAAAAGTTCCCGCATTGTTCGCACACTGGACCATAGCCTGGATCTCTGAGTCTGTGAACTGGAGATGTTCCAGCTTATCTGTCGGGCTCGCAACACCACCCGAGCCCATGATTTTGATAAAGTCCGCGCCGCAGCGGATTTCCTCCCGCACAGCAGACATGCATTCCGGCACGCCGTTGCACATGCGGCCTAGGTGGTTGTTGTTATGAGTGCCGCCGCAGCAACCGGTATGATCATGCGCTGAGCGAAGGTCGCCATGACCACCAAATTGAGACAGAGCATGACCAGAGATAAAAAGTCGGGGGCCAGGGAATACGCCCTCTTCAATGGCCTCTTTGAGAGCAAGCTGCGCTCCGCCACAGTCACGAATACTTGTGAATCCGCGATGCAGCATCTGCGCGCAAGTATAAGGCTGTCGCAGTAGGTGGACATCATTAGGGTTTCCAAATGCCTTTGAAAGGTCACTGAAGCCAGGCACGGCACATAAATGGACATGTGCGTCAAAGAGGCCCGGGCAGAGATAACGACCCTCGCAATCAACGATTTTGAGGCCGATTGGAAGGGGCTCAGGAAGAGATGATGAGATTGACTCAATTTTGCCTCCACGTGTGACGACTATAGAGTTCTCGATAATTTTGCCGCTCTTAACATCGACAATATTGGCATTCTTGAATAGATATCCCTGTGGTTCTGGACGGGCCCAAGGCTTGATGTCTGAGCCTGGGACGGGAGTGTCGGACATACTGAGCGGCGAATAAGAAAAGTGATGTTTATCAGGATTAGGCGAGATATGCTGGCAACCTGAGTAATATAGGAAGCGAATATGGTGGCCGATCAAGATAGCCCCTCCTTGTATCGGGAAGTTGTCCACTGGACATGTTACCGATGGTCATCGGCCCGGGTGCCTCCCCGCTTGCGCTATCACCTGGTAGCCGATCCCTTCCCTATCGGTACGAAGATAGGGAGATCAAACCTGGGGAAATGTCGGTTACTTGCCATAAGCTCAATTTTTGTTTTTTGTTCAACTCAAGTAAAAAGTCGCAAATACCTCCAATGTCCCGTCACACTCTCCTATGTACTCGCTTTTACCTGGGACTTGAACACTCTTTGTCACCCCCAAGTATTGAGAAGAACATTTGCAATTCTCCAGATCCATGGATGACTCTAAGAAACCAGTCCCCGACAAAGAGGGAGATTTATCTTTGAACGGGGACATGATTGCGGGCTCTGACACTTACACGCCTGAGGAGGAAAAGGCCGTCCTTAGGAAAATTGACATGGTCATCTTGCCATTCGTGAGCCGTCTTCCAATCGCCTGTGAATCGTGATCTTGACTGACTCAGAACCTGGTAGATGTGCTTTGTTTTCTTCCTGCAATACATAGACAAACAAAGTCTGAGTTATGCTGCGGTCTTCGGTCTTATGGAAGATCTGAATATGACTAGCTCACAGTACTCCTGGTCCAGCTCCATATTCTACGTTGGCCAGCTCGTCTCAGAATGGCCGTTCATTTACCTCATGAGCCGACTTCCCCTGACCAAGTTTGTCGGCTTCACAGTGTAAGTTCTCGCCTATGCCTCCTATTGACCACAGTCTCTTCTAACACTGGTAAAGCATTATATGGGGTATCCTTTGCATGTGTCTCGCCGCGCCGAAGAACTTTGCCGGATTCGCCGCCGTGAGATTCTTGCTTGGTTTCAGCGAGGGCGCCGTATCTCCAGCCTTTGTCACAATTACCAGCATCTGGTACAGAAAGAAAGAACACACTTCTCGGACGGCGCTTTGGATTACTATGAACGGACTAGCCCAGGTCATTGGCTGTCTGATCATGTACGGCATTGCCAGCAACACGGCCATTAAGATCGAGCCATGGAGGGCTCTCTTTCTCATCTGTGGGGCGATGACAGTTGTTGCTGGTATTGGTTTCTTCGTGCTGATGCCTAATGGACCCAATGATGCATGGTTTCTCAACGAGAGAGAAAGGGTGGTTTTATCATTGCGTCTCGCTAATGATCGCGAAGGTGGAGACAAGACCGCTTTCTCGATGTCACAACTGTGGGAGGCTTTGCAAGATCCCAAAGCATGGGTTGTGTTCTGGTTTGGTGTTCTTGTCACAATGCAGTCACCTGTTCTGACATTCGCGTCGCTTGTTATTCAGTCTATTGGATATTCCAAGCTGGATACTATTCTTTACACTGCACCATCTGGTGCTGTCCAGATTGCATTGCTGTGGATCGGAACTTTGTTGGTTTTTATCTTCCCTCGACAGAGGACTTTGATCATATTGGCATTGATAATTCCGCCTTTGATTGGAACTATATTCTTGAAACAGCTGACCGTGAGCGCCGAATGGGGGCTGATTGTGGCTTCATGGCTGGTAAGTAAACCATGATGCAATTCTGAGTGAATGGAGCTAATTTGTCTATCTACAGGCATCCTGCATCACAGCAGTTATGTCGATTCTATTGTCACTTTCTGCCTCAAACGTGAAAGGAAACACCAAGCGTGCCGTTGTCAATACAATGTTCTTCATTGGATACTGCGCTGGATGTATAGCAAGCCCACAGCTGTGGACCAGGTCACCAAGATATACTGAAGGCGTTATTACTTCTATTGTGACATGGTGCTTGTTATTTGTGGCTGTTGTCATCTATCGTGTTCTATGCGAGCGTGACAACAAGGCTCGCGATTCTCGCGCGGGCTCTGGGCTCGAAGAAGATGTCGATGATGTCGACGTCGACGTTGACCAGAATGGGCTGCCGGAAACAGATTTGACGGATAAGGAAGACAAGCAGTTTCGATATGCTTTGTGAATGCTTGGTACAATTTTAACCTTGGAAGTGTATATCTAGAAGGTTAATTCATCAAGGTCGAAGATGCGTGTCATATGGATGTTCCGTCAAGCAGTTGAGAGTATGAGGGCGTGTGTAAACCTTGGAAGAGAACTGTTCGGAGACTCGGAGCACTGGCACTCGTAGACGTTTCAAATCAAATCACAGGTACTACTTCCAGTGCGGAATGCTATGTCGGCAATTCTGATATGTAGCATTGCTTGGACAGTATCCAAAAATGCAGCCAGGCAGTGTTGAATTTAGGCAGACCATTAACGCAGAATTACTTGATCTAGTACTGAACCATTTCTAATATTATCTCGTTTCTCTCATCACGGAACATTCGAAATGTAAACACGACTCTAAAAATAACACGGAATAAAGCAAACCCGGAAGGTGGATATGGGGCTTTTGCTGATCTAGCCAATCGTGATCTCTCAAACATGTGAACTATGAGTGAGATTGATGCCTTACTCAGGCAGAAGGATTTGAATGCGATTATAGGCCCTGCAAATCATAAGCCCATTCTCCGTCCAGTACGACAGTTCTGGCGCAGCAAATTCAGCTGAAATGAACGAAAATCCAGCTCAGGGTTCTTAAATACTCTTTCCAGCCATTGAGCCAAGTGGTCGCAAACCAAGACCATAGACTACCCAACGGCATTTGAATTGAAAGCATTCGGCTAAGCTAATCGGATTGGGTCTAGCTTTCCCATGTGTAGACCGCGATTCCATTTCACTACGGCTGACTCTGACAGATTCTGACACCTCAGTGGACAGCATCCCCTTACGCGGGTCTTTGATGCAACCCTATGATGCCTGTCAAGCTACTAGTTTGATCAATTTTAAGCCAAAATGCTCGGAACCGCTCGCAGAATCTCCAAGGGTCGATCTCGCAACGGCTGCACTACCTGCAGGTGAGCTTATCATATGATGGACTAAGCCTTTAGCAGTGCCTGTGTAGTGGGTTACTGTTTTGAGTTTCAAATCACTAAATAAACTATAGGGTCCGGCGAATCAAATGCGACGAAGAAAAGCCCGTCTGCAAAAAGTGTGCATCCACCGGCAGAACTTGTGGATACCCAGAGGGCCAGTCTCCAGGATCTGATTCTGGGGGTGGCGCCAAGTTTAAAGATCTCCGCATCGTACAGCATGTGCCAAACATAGCACAGCCAATTCGTATGTGGCAGGTTTCTCAATCGGCAGGCCTGATCCCAGAGGCTGAATATCGCTCATTGGAGTTTTTCCAGCTCCATACCACCTCGTGTTTTGGGACAGATATCGGCATGTTTCTTCTGCAGGCCGCTCACCACGAACCTATAATAAGGACTATTGCGATCGCGATCGGCTCCTTGCACCGATCCTTCGTGTTTAATGATCAAACCTCCAGTCCCTCATGGGACGATACGCGCTTCACTTTTTCCCAGTATAACAAAGCAATCGAAGAGCTTGTCGCAATCAAGCCTAATACCTGCCCGCAAACGAACGACACCTTTTTGATCGCATCCGCGTTATTTTACTGCTTCGAATGCTTTCAGGAAAATTACCGGTCAGCATTTCAGCATGCCACTTCTGGATTGAAGATCATCAACCAGCAGCGAATGATGTCGACGACTTCCTCGCCCATGTATATGCCACCGAAAACCATCTCTCTGCTCTTTACGATACTCGACAGTCAGATCCTACAAGTGGAAGGGGACAGACCTCTCACATTTGAGGTACGGCCGACCGTGGCGTCACCTATCTCCTTCTCCAACCCGATATCACGGCCCTCTGGTGTTGATGACCTCATGTCATCATTTCAGCTGATCTACAATCGATTTACAAGCCATGAGGCCTTCTGTGATAAGCTCAATCTGCTTGCAAAGGCCAGTCTTCTGGACACAAGTCCTCACTATCAGTACATACACGAAGAGTACCGTCAAATATTCTCCCAGCTGGAGGCCTGGGCCACGCTGGTCGATGAGTGGTTGATCGAACAGCTTTCTACACCTCAAGATCAGAGCAAAGAAGATAAAGTGACGATCCTTAAAGTCTGGAGGCTTGTCATCGGTTTATTACTAAACCTCGAATGGCCAGCCTCGGAGGACGCGTGGGACAAACACATAGTCCAGTTCGAGGCAATAGTCTCCCTCGTGGAAGATTTCCTCAGAGTGCCATCATCATTCTTCCCACCTTCTTCTTCCGCGATGTATGCCGAACAGGTCCAATCTGACCCAGTTCCCTCGCCCGGCAATTCGTCATCTCTCCCACCTCTTCGCCCCAAGCCCATGAGATCCGTTTCCTCCGCTTTTTCCCTCAACCTGGGCATCGTGCCCTGTCTTTACATATGTGCTACTCGCTGCCGAGACTCCTACATCCGCCACCGCGCCATCAATCTAATGTTATTTTGTAACCGCCGTGAGGGCGTCTGGGATTCGGAGCTGGCTGGTCGGATCGCAAAGCGTGCAGTGACTTTTGAGGAGAACGCAGCTAATATCCCGCCGGGTACTCCTTACGTGCCTGCAGATATTAAGACTGGCATTCGGGTTAGGACCCTGAATCCTGAGTTCGAAAATGAGCGCGGGTTGAAGATATGGTTTGATCCGGAAGATGAGGATATACCCGTTGTGGAGGAATTGATTTCATGGTAACAAAACTTGAATCTTTTAGAAGCGTACTACTAGATAATTCTTTCATACTAAATATACAATTGGAAGAAGACAATACTAGTAACTCTATTCTTAACACTAATGAAAAAATGGCTAGGGACGGCGGTAAGTCCTTGAAAGATTAGGGTCCAACTGAAGAGGTACTTTTGCTGATACGACATCCTCTGTGCGGCTGGTTGCCTGGCTGACGTCCATTACGATCTCGATTATTGCCTGCAAATGACTGTAAGTAATCAATAATTGTCTGTGCTAGGTAGAATGTATGACCTATTCCAAGGTTTGTTTCAAACCTCATATTTTAGGTGCCTCGTTTGAAAGGAGGAGAAAAGCGATGTACAATTTATAGAAAGTAGTTACGATTGGTCGAAGCGTGCGCTATCTGTGTTTACTTTGACCTTATCGTGCATCCCGCTCTACAACACGGAGTACTATGTCCGTGCTGATCCCGGCTGTGCAGCTGCAGGTTCACGAAAAAGCGGAGATGATCGGCCTCGAGCAGAGCACAATTGGTTGTCAACAAGGTCGGCGAGCCGCCGTTCTGGACGAGTTCTTTGTTCCTTCTGGATAAACATTGCAGGCATGGTGAGCGAGACGCTCGCAAAATCAGTGGGGTAATAAACAGGGTCCAGGTTCATGGTCCGAGTGTCCGAAAGGCCGCGTGTAAAGTGTCAGAGTGTCAGACCCAATTGAGTATGAATGTGAACAGATCATGCCTATCATCCAGCCTTGAGCTAACGGGGGCGAATCAATCCAGAGGCTTGACAGGTGGGGTGTTTTGTACGATGCGACCGAAGATCACTCGGGAACGAAAAACGCGGAAAGACCCTGTTAATTCTCAAAGTAAAACATCAGTGGAGAAATGGCGACATCTTTGGCCGTGTCCGCGTATTCAGTGACTCCTCGCTCAGATGCACCAATTCCTGGGGAGGCGCAATCCTCATCCCTTAGCTCTGAATCCCCGTCACACAAGATCCCCCAGCGAGATTCATCCCTCCACCATGCGTCAACATGCGGAGGATGCCAAGACCACCGGGCTGGGGCATAGCGTATCACGAAGCAGGGTGGTTGACCGGGGGGTCAAAAGCTGACGTAGACCAGGTAATCCGGCCACCCCTGCTCAGCTTGGCTTAGCGCGGGGATGAAGGGTCCCCTGTGGAAGGATGGAAGGGCTGGCAAAGATCTACCAGCAAGGACGGAACAGTCCTTCTTTTGGTTTGTGGTGAGGTCTCATAGATGCAACGCCATGATTAAACATTCCGGGATGACGAATCCTCTGGGAATAAAGTTCCGTCTCATTCAGATTGTACATACGGAGTATCGAGTTGAGACTTTCATAATATTTGAATCCATGCTCATTGTAGATGTGACGAGAAAGTGGAGACAAAAGGGAACAAACGACGTCAAGTGGTGAGACTAGTGGAGTTTTAGTGGACTTTTAGTAGCCGCAATTAGAAAAGAACCTTGGAAAAGTTGGAGGGAACAAAGTGACGGCAATGAAAAGGTAGAAAAGGTAGTGAAAAGTGGGCGTTCTCATAATACCGTATTGCATGGTCACAATACCGCGCTTTACCCTATGCGGACATTAGTGGCTTCCCCGTGATTCGCTTTCCCCCATAGTGAATCCAGTGTCAAGGCAGGATTCAGGCACCTGGGCTAAATTAAGGCGGGTCTCGCCCCCCGTCACGGCAATTACCCTCCCGTGCGTCGCGTCTTCGATTTAAGCACTCCTTATCTCTTTCCAATTTCCATTATTACCGTCATTCGTTCACTTTAGCCTATCGCTCGTTCACTTTTGCTCTTAGGAGCATCCCTCGCCTTCGTTTACGGCTCTGGTCATGATAGACGTCTAGTCAGACCGAATTCAGAGTCCAAATGGGCAAGTGTATGTGTCAAAATTCCTCGGAGCCCGCTCCTATCCGTCGTCCTCGAAATTCCACTGACATGAGGTTCAATAGGGCGTTATGGCGTCGTCTTGGACGCGGGTTCGTCAGTATGTGATAGTCATCGACCAGGGCAAAATCGGTTGGTGGGATTGTGTCGCTAATTTGCAAATTGCCACAGGGGACCCGTGTTCATGTCTACCGATGGCTACGAAATGCCGTCGCACGCAGCAAAGCCGATGGAAATGAGCTGAAATCTCTCCCCGAGATCAAAACAAAAGAGGAATGGGTGAAGAAGATTCATCCCGGTGAGTCCGAAGCGATCCCTCTGCCGAAGAGAACGATTTCACTGACGCCGACTTTCTTCAAGGTGTTTCTTCTTTTGCCACCCAACCCGAAGCCATCGGCCCCGACCACCTCGCAGAACTATTAGAGCACGCAAAGTCGATTATTCCCCAGGAGGATGCGAAGGATACCCCGATATTTTTACTCGCGACGGCGGGCATGCGACTGCTAGCGAACAGAGAGCGACAACTGTTGCTCGACCAGATCTGCTCCTATGCGCGTGCCAGTACGGACTTTTTGTTGCCAGACTGCGGAGCCCATATCCAAGTCATTCCCGGCGTCACGGAGGGTCTGTATGGATGGATTGCGACGAACTACTTGATGGGCACATTCGACTCTCCAATGGCCCATGATCATGGCAAGGGACACCATACCTATGGATTCCTTGACATGGGAGGGGCATCGGCGCAGATTGCATTTTCGCCCAATGCCACCGAAACCGAAAAACACGCCAATGACTTGACACTCTTACGATTACGCAACATCGATGGGTCCATGCAGGAACACCGGGTCTTCGTGACCTCCTGGTTAGAGTTCGGTGTGCATGAAGCCAGACGTCGATTTGTAGAAGCTTTGCAAGCTCAGATGGGCGCCAATTTACCGGAACTGCCCGACCCGTGCCTGCCTCTTGGTCTGCGGACGACGCTGGATGGCCAGATTGTGGCCACAGCTAGTCCATCGGGGACTACTCTTCTGGGCACAGGTAGATTTGACGAATGTCTGCGCACGACCTTCCCTCTGTTAGACAAGAATGCGCCTTGCTCCGATGCTCCGTGCTTGCTTCATGGTATCCACGTTCCAGCGATCGACTTCGACGTGAATCACTTTATCGGAATCAGCGAATACTGGCACACGACACATGAGATATTTGAGATGGGCTACAAAGACAAGGCATATGATTTCAACACATACCAAGAACGCGTTAGTGTATTCTGCTCCCAGGATTGGGATGCGATTGATCGCGGAATTGAGGTTCAGCAATGGGGCAAGAAAGTGGATCGTCAAAAAGCGTACGAGGTCTGTTTCAAGGCTTCATGGATCATTAACATGTTGCACGACGGCATTGGCATACCTCGCGTCGGTCTTGAGGATACTTCTGCTCCACACAATGGAACCAAGGAAGTCCTAGCCCATGGCGAAGAGAAAGGCTACCTCGATGCCTTCCAGGCCGTGAACAAGATTGACTCGACCGAAGTCAGCTGGACGCTGGGCAAGATGGTCCTGTATGCTTCCTCGCAAGTTCCTACTGTGACCGAAGAGGCTTTGCCTGTTGGTTTTGGCAGCAACGTCCCCGGTATTCCGGAGGATTTCCAATTCCCTAGTTCTCAGTTGTTACCGGACGCGGATAGCTTCTACAGCGAGCATTGGCATGACTCTCTATTCGGCGGAGACTCGCCTCGACGCATTCCTGGCTTTATCTTGTTCCTCTTCATCATTGCGCTGGTGGCGTTTTTCCTCTGCGGCCGCAGCCGTCGTTCGCGAATCTACAATCGCATTAATAATATTTTACGCCGTGGAGGACCATCTCACCCCAACCATCCGAAAAAGCGCCGGCCTCTGATGAGTATGCTGCCTTTTTTCCACCGCAGTACTCCCTCTTACGACCGTATCCTTGAGGATGGTTCTCAGGGATTTGATTTGGGTGCAGTTGACTCAGACGGCAGTGATCTGGACGGCCGTGCCTCGGACATTGACGGGAACCCTCGGCCACCCAAGCGCGCTTCGAGCTGGGGCAGCGGCGGGAATCCCCCAAGTCTGAAGTATACCCTGGATAACAGTTCGTCTGGGACTATCGGCCTGGGAATCAGCGGTGGATCGGGAACTGCCATAGACCGGGCAGGATTGGTGGTCAGGACAGAAAGTCGAGATCATCTTGCCCCCATTGCACTGGGGCCTACCACCAACGGCCGCAGGTCTCGAGCTGGAAGCCCTACGAGGTCTCTTCACCAAAAGTCCCCCATCATGAGCCCCCTTGCCGACGATTAACGCCCCTGATGCATATCATATCCGTTAAGTTATGTCCTGTGAGATGTGTCTTCTTCGGATTTCGCTCTGTTTCGCATGTTTCCTCCGGAGTTTAATGCTTGAATCTGGTGTGGGCTTTTACAATCTTGCTTGACCTTGCCATCTAGGGTAATGGCTCGGAAGTTTTGTTGGCCAAGGCGTTTCTTCCTTTTGCTGTTCGCAGCTCAACCCTTTCATTCTTCGTACAATATTCGAATCTGTGCTCTGGAGTAGTACCTTTTGTCTCAGTGCTTTCGATCTGATCCGGGTGATTTTGATGTAATGGCAGTGTACCATTAGCACTCTTGCGAAAATACTTTAATGGATATAGACTAATACATTGCTCAAACTTTTGAACACTCCTTATTCTGCTATATAACCGCGTAAATAAAACCATTTGAACAAAGTAGACAAAAGGCCATGCGATCCGATCATAGAAGCCCTGGAGCTGTGTATGACATTGGTCACGTGCTATATCCATGGTACCGCCCGGCAGAAAGGGCTGGTTCAAGCTAATCTCGATTAGAGAATCTTGCGACGAGCCCGTTCAACCATTGCAACTTTCCCTCGACTTGCAGCGTCATTGAGTTTTATTGGAGCTTTGGGCTGTTTATGACCTTCCGATAGACCTTGCCCCCTGAAAAATACCCGCCGTCTCCCTCACACCTGCGATTTGCAACCACCGCCGCCATGCGATTGACCGTCGACCTCATCCAAAATTCCCTTTCTTACATCAATCCGCTCACAGACCGCGAGCTGGATCTTCGAGGTGCGTTTCAATATCATACGCCTACCTGAAAAGGACTGGTACTACACATTCGAGAAAGAGCTTCATTCACATCGTTTTTGTACGTGGGACGTGTAGGGCACAAGATCCCCGCAATTGAGCACCTGGGTATTGCGAAGGTAAGTTGAAACCGCCCATTAAGAAATATAGGAGCCTCTTGTTACACATTCCAGCTCATGGCATACTCGCTTTTGGCTGAGAAGTGTACATAGGAGAGAATTGAATGGTGCTGACTAGCTCGCAGGACCAAGACACAATCGACTTTACCGACAACGACCTCTCTTCTTTGGGAAACTTCCCTTTCTTCCCTCGCCTCCACACCCTCCTCCTTGCCCGCAACCGCATCACTCACATTCAACCCACTCTCGGAACATCGATCCCTCACCTGTCAACCCTAGTCTTGACTTCAAATAACCTCTCCGAACTCGCGGACCTCGAAGCACTCCGTACACTCCCACGGTTGACACATCTTACTCTACTCGAGAACCCCGTCACACGGAAAGAGGTCAGTCGAGCTCCTCTCTGTCGTTCAGTCTATCTCTAATACATTGTCACAGCACTACCGGTACTGGGTCATCTGGTTGGCACCGTCCGTGCGATTCCTCGATTACTCGAAAGTGAAGGATGTAGAGCGCGCCAAGGCAAAGGAGCTATTCGGCACATTGGAAGAACCCTCCGCCCTCGCATCAAAGATCAAGGGCATGAAGTCGAAGACCTTCGACGCCTCAATCGCCGCAGCAAATGCCTCCTCAACCGAAAAGGCCATCCGGGTCAAGCTCACAGACGCCGAGCGCAAGCGCGTGGAGAAAATGATCCGCGAAGCAAAGAGCATGGCCGAGATCACACGTCTGGAGAAGGAATTGAACGAGGGCCGGATACCTGGTGGTGCTCTTGGCGCGGAAGATGTGGACGGGGACGAGCAGATGCAGATGTAATGAGATGGTGTATACACCTTCTGGACATATTTGTTTCTTTGCTTGTTCTCGTATCCCGTCCCGCTGACGGGTTTCTTGTTTCTTTCGCTTATCACGGCCGTTGGGATTCTCTCGTATTATACCTCGCTTTTCACGGGGGTTATGTGTGTATTCTTCTGGGGTTTCATTTGCCATGGGTTCGGTTGATCTTTAAGTTTCACAAACTAGCATCGTGGAGCCATATTTCCATGCCAAAAAGCCTTTTACTTTGACTTGTTTTGAGTATGTCGCTCAGCTGCAAATAGCTTGTGGTTATAGGCTTTTTGACTAGTCTTTCTAGACTGCACGGATATAGTAGCTGTGCTCCAGGCAGACTGCCAGTAGGCTAATAATTCAAGTGGTTGCTAGACGAACCAGAAGAACTCCACCCTAAGGGAGCGCATAATTTATGGACAGTAAGGTCAACAACTTGAACATTGAATCTACTTCCATGGTAGAGGACCGGTGCCAGTGGATATCAAGCTCACCTGAGGAGTTATTTAAGATCCTCCAATACCTGGTAGCTGATGCGTATAACCCACATTCCTCTTGTTGATATGACCTCAGGCCTGTCTCTAGTCCCTGTTGAACATCAAAGACCAATGATATGCCCGCTCTTCCGTCGAATGAACCTGAGATCGAATTCAGACTTTTCCCAGCAACACTCTGATAACGCCTCATTGCTTTTCTTTCCTGGGCCAATGCATACATCTCAAACAGCCGCAATTCCATCATAGCATACTTGGGAGTACATCATCCGAAAGCTACGACTGCACTGAAAGAAGAATTGCACATTGCTGCAAGTGCAGTCGGCAAATACGAGATTTCAAGTTCGAGCTTTGAGAAAAGATTGACCTTGATCGGTAAAGAATACTACCATGGCTGTTAAATTGCTCCACCAATTTTCTAGTACTAGTATCGTGCACCATTAGCTAGTAGGACCTTAGCCAAAAAAGAGAATGTCTGAAGACGCTTGGGGATATTGATGATCAACCCGTTACTTTTTGAACATTTGAAGTGGGTACCAAGACACAAAAGTGAGCTTTATGAGCTGAGGAGAAAAACATTTAAACTTCCAAATGGTTGTCAATCTTCCAACTTGAACCTTGGAAGAGCCATTGCCGGGAGATGCCTTACCCTATCCCAGGGCACGGAGTAAGCCATCGGCAAAAAGCATCGACCCGCCCCCATATCAAGGTGATCTCGCCTATTCCACCCTCGCGCCTCCAATCATCTCGCAAGTACGGCATAGCCAAACCTAAATGTCAGATGGTGCGGGGCTTACCAGGTTCGTGGATGTTGCACGGATCCCGTCTCAAGAGTTCGGTTCCTGGATGAAATGCCCTAAGTGACCTTGGGATCATTGGAAGGGACGGCTGAGAAGAGGGCTGCTATACTGACTACGGAGAACTCCGTAAATGGTGGGCTTTTTGCCTCCGAAGGAACTCGGGGTTGTATTCCGACTGCTCTGTTAATTCCGACAGTGCCCAGTGTTAGTCATTATAAGACTTCGGATATGATCTTCTTTTTAATAATATTTACAGTCTTGCATCAGAGAGGGATAATGTGCATATTACTACAAAGACGGGTAGAAGAAAGTTTAGAGAAGCAGAAGGCAACCAAAGGGGTGCCAGAATAGCCAATCGAGGCTTCATCCCCTATGTATTATTAATGGGAGTGGTTTATTAGGTTCAGCTGTGGACATAAGGTTTAAACGTTCACGATGGACATGGTCTGGAGTCTCCTACATACATAGTAGTAGTACATAATGACGCCTGATGCATAACATCAATTCGCACCTCATGAAGTAGTAACTAGCCGGTCAATGGATGATTCCGTGGTTGATAGTGAGGGTCTGTACTGGTCTCCTGAGTATCTGCTTTCGTGGACCTTGGGTCATGCAATTTAGGTCTGGCACATCAATCCACAAGCACGGGATACGAAGATCGTCGTTTCATGTACCCATAGCCGCTGGCTAGGTTATTGCCTGGGACGCCACAGGTGCCCATGTGTACTCCCCCGGATGGAGATGCCGATGCCGGATACCCGTCGATGGTCTATTGAAAATGGGGCTTGTTCTATAGCAATAGCTCTTGTCAATCTGTAGAAAAGCTCAAAAGCAGTGATAACCTCTCTTATGGGCAATGTATGTGTCCTGACGCATTGTTTAGGATTGACTTCTGTCTCAACCTTACCTGGGCGAAACGCCAACCTAAAAATTCGAAGCTTGTTTCGAAGTTGGAAAGCTGCACAACCTTGGAATCGGCTGATACATTAGCAGGTCGGCCCCCCCGTGAACTCCATAGTTCCATACTTTGACGATAGGATACGAGCATTGATTCCATAGATGCTCGGTGGATCATTGGAAAGCGCTTGATGGACCCGTGCGAAGATCCCAGGGGTATCACCGTGTACAAAGATCGCCAGCACGCGCAGATGGATCACCATCGAGCTCGGGTCCTTGACCCGTCCTCCCCGGTGGGTAATGTAGTTAAGTTCGATTGGAAAAACTCCGGAGAACGCGGATTGCATCGATCGAAACGAATTCCAAACTAATACCAATTTTGTGGTGGCGTGTCAATCCCTGCCGAATAAGGAGTAGATCGAGTCGTTCGGCCGATTAAACGCTGAGGGGCTGAAGCCTTGTCAGCTGGATAGGGGGCCATTATTCTGTTTGCCGTGTATTCGTGTGTAGAAAAGAAAGATCTCACGTATCATAGCATTGTTCATGTCCAGATGTCTTGGAGCGCGTTTACTCGCGTCTCCAAAGTGACATGTTTGGCTGATCGCCAAGCCACTGGGAAGAATTTCGAATAGCATTGTCGCGTCTAGAGCGCTCGGGCCCTTGTGCAAAGCACCAAATTTGGGTAAAATTGGGCCCAAAGTGTTAGTAGTTTTCTCAGAGTGGAGCTCCAATCTCCACAAGTGAGACAGCGTCGAGCGGAGTATTGGAGTACTGGGAAAATCATTCAAAGTGGTTAGGGAAAATCGGCATTATGCTAGGAGAAGGTAAAGTTCAATGGTCTAACACGAAACAAACATTCTATGGTTCCAGAAAACCTTGATGACGAACTTGACATCTTAGGAACCAAACTTTTTTCTTTACTCTTTTGACACATCTTATATCTATCCTTCCCCATAGTTCCTATACCCAGGTCACTTTGGGCGCATGGAAGGCTCCCGCGATTGAGCCAGTGGAATGGCGAATGAGACTATCGTCCCCGCCCTGCCACCGCCGGCGGGCCAAACATCCAACTTCGTCGACCCGGACTACATTGGCACCAAATTCCTAGTGGTGAATTGTGTATTCTTGCCGTTGGCAGTCATTGCTCTGGCAGTGCGAACATGGACCCGACTTTTCGTTGTGCGCAGCTTTCGCTCAGATGATTGTGAGTGCCGAGACTTCAAGTTGCATCTGGACGTGTCATAGACGAAGCAAGGAGCTAATCCAAATCGCAGACTTGATGGTGATGGCACTTGTATGTTCATTCGATTCGTATTTCCGCAGACCTAATGCGACAACGCGACACTGCGACAATATGACATTATCTCACCATCTAAATAGGTATTATCATGTGTGCTTACGGGAGTAACATTGGATAGTAAGTCGAGTGGATGCGACGTGCTCCAGGACCGTTCTGACCAGTGCAGTGCTCAATTGGGGTCTCGGGAAACACATGTGGGATGTTCCAGGAACCTACCTCTCACCGGCATTCAGCAAGGTGGGTGATATACAGACCCCCCGCGTCTACTGTCCAAACGGTAGTACAGGGCTCCTCTGGAGTTCTGGTAACTAATTCGAATAATCCGACAGTTAAACTTGATCGCCGCCATCTTTTACTGCGCTGCCACCGGGTTCACCAAGTGCTCCGTTCTCATCTTTTACCTCCGAATTTTCCCCAGTCGAAATTTCCACATCGCCGTATGGGTACTTGTTTTCATAGCGGCGGGATACAGTCTTGCCAGCATCCTTGCCAACATCCTGAGCTGCCACCCTGTTGAGAAGAGCTGGGACCTGAGTATGCCAGGATCGTGCATGAATAGACCAGTCTTCTACTTTGCCAATGCAGGACTTGGAATCTTTACCGACTTTGCCACTGTCATTGTTCCAATGTATGTGTTCCGGCAATCATCATCCAGGACCCGATACTGACTAAAGTATTCTAGACCCTGGATTCGTCGATTACAGATGCCAACGAGACAGAAAGTGGCTGTTTGTGGTATCCTCGCAATGGGATGCTTGTATGTGCCGTCACTCATCAGATCCGCTGTTCTTGCTCTAACGATTCCTTCCAGTGTCGGTATTGTCAGTTGTATCCGCCTTGCGAGTCTGTACAAGCTCCTGACAAGCGACGACCTGACGTGTAAGATGGCTCCCAGCCTTTCAAACGTCAACAAACTGACATGAACTTATTTCTACAGGGACGACCACTGACGCCCTCATGTGGTGCACAATTGAACTGAATCTCGGCATCTTCGGCGGCTGCGTCACAGCCATTCGTCCCTTCGTCAGACGATACTTCCCTCGACTCCTAGGCCTATCATCAGGAGGCGGCTACAGCTCTTCGAAATCCCGAAAACAATCCCACCCTCTCAATTCGATCCCTCGGAGTCATCAGCCCGACTTCTCTGGCCGAGATCATCAATACTCTACTACCCTTACTACGACTCGCCGGGGAGCTGATAACGACAGTGAAGAGCATATATTAGCCTCTCAAGATACGAATCCGAGTCAGAATAAAGAGGCGGTTGAAGGCATTATTCGGACAGTCGAGTTTGATGTTGAGAACTCATCCAGTTCGGTACGATGAATGTTATGAACTTGAAAATGTACAATAAAGATTTTACCCTTGAATATACTACCACCTTTAGCCTAATAGCCCCTGATTCATGGACACTAAACATTCAATGGTCGAAAGGTATGTTGATCTACATTTTATTCTCATAGTAGTAATGGTTACCATGGATCCAAGCTTGATAGCTCGAACATTAAGTTCCTGATCAACCGGAAGCGCTCGGCAATTCTCTGCTTACAGATCAGCAACTTGAATGACTCGATACGCGGCACAGATGAACATCAACAGGGTCAAAGCACAGTCTTCCTTCCCAGATTTCCTGCAGAAACACGAGTCATGACCCAGGAACCACGGCATCCGATCACCCTGCACCCGATTTGTTCCATGCACCATCACACGTTCATCGCAATTTCCAAGGATCCCTGGATTTTTGTTCCCACATCGCGCCCAAGTGGGTCGGGCCTAAATGCTCCATCTTCCCCCAAACTCCGAAGCTAGGCCGATTCGATGGGCCTAGCAACGCAGTAAACCCTTCCTGATCAAGTTCAGATTACCCCGATGGAAAATGGAAAATTGCCGGGACTAAATTTACTCCCTCCTCATTTTCTGTCCTGTACATGGTGCTGCGGTCCTTGAACATAAGTTCGATTTCGTTACCATGCGCGCTGCTGTTCTCTTCTCTCTGGCCGGCTCGCTAGCTACGGTCGCGGCCAATGTGCCGAGTGTCAATGTCGCTAGAAGCTCCCCGTCTGTCACCCGCGGGTGCAAGGCTTTGCAGAAGCCCCTAGGAGAGGCCGTCTTCCTCCCCAACACCGCGGTTTACGATTACGAGGCGCAGAACTTCTGGTCCAACACTGAGATTCTCTCACCGGGATGTGTGTTCCGTCCACAGTCTAGCGATGAATTGGCTCAGGGTGTGAAGACACTGGTCAATGCCAATGCCGAGTTTGCTGTTCGTGGTGGCGGCCACATGGGCATCCGGGTAAGTTTCCCCACGCTTGGCACAGCGAAACTGTAAAACTGACCAGTTCACAGGGCTCAAACAATATCGACAGCGGCGTTTTGATCGTCATGTCCAATCTGACGACCCTGCAGCTAAGCTCGGACGAGTCAATTGTCTCGGTCGGCCCTGCTTATCGCTGGAACGACGTGTACGCGTATCTGGCTAACTACGATCTGGCCGCCGCTGGTGGTCGTCTTGGCCCTGTCGGCGTGCCTGGTCTGCTCCTTGCTGGCGGCGTCAACTTCTACGGTAACCAGGTTGGCTTTGGGTGCAACTCTGTCGTTAACTACGAGGTTGTCCTTGCCGATGGCTCGCTCGTCAATGCGAACGCGACTCACAACTCCGACTTGTTCTGGGCTCTGAAGGGTGGCAGCAGCAACTTTGGCTTGGTCACCCGATTCGATCTGGAGACTATCCCGTCGAAGAAGGTCTGGGCCGGTGCTTACACTGTGGCGGCTGAATACGTGGACCAGTTCCTTGCGGTATGGGTTTCTTAAATTATTTGATGGAGATGTGGATTTTCGCTGATTTCTTCCAGGCTACGGCAACCTACGCATCCAACATCTACGACAACAAGACACACATTGTCCCTGCGCTGGTCCCCGGAGACTCCACTCTGGCTTCAGTCATCCTGTTCTATGACAGCGAAGACTCTACCTACCCCGAGATCTTTAAGCCCTTCACCGATATCCCTTCCGTGAGCAGCACCCTGGCCTTCAAGACCGTTGCAGAATTCGCAACAGAGCTCGGCGCGATGGTCGTCCCAGGCATCAAGTAAGACAATCCTCATCCCAATTACAAATACATCACTAACAAATGCATCAGCGATGTTTTCGTCGCCGGAACAGTCAAGGGAACCACCTACGCCGAGCTCCACCAGGGAATCAGCATCAT
Source organism: Penicillium sclerotiorum (assembly GCA_911649655.1). NCBI lineage: Eukaryota > Fungi > Ascomycota > Eurotiomycetes > Eurotiales > Aspergillaceae > Penicillium > Penicillium sclerotiorum. The sequence continues at coordinate 2,575,967 of CAJVRJ010000005.1, read as the reverse complement.
CAACACAACCTTCTTCAACGAGCTACCCAAGCTCTACGCCCAGATTCCCTCCGCCAACATCTCAACCATCCAACTGGACTGGCAGCCCATCGGCGCCTCCTGGATGCAAGCCTCGGAGCAGCGCGGCGGAAACGCACTGGGCCTCGACTCCTCCCAGGTCTACCTCTGCTACGCAGAGGTCGTCGAGTGGATCGGCTCCGCGTATGACGACATCGTCGCGTCCTGGGTCGAGCAAACCACCTACGCGATCAACAACGCTACCCAGAAAGCTGGCCTCTACGACGCCTTCAACTACATGGGCGACGCCGCGGGTTTCCAGTCCATCTTCCCTGGTTACGGCGCCGGCAATCACCAGAAGTTGATCAAGATCGCGCAGAAGTACGATCCCAAGGGCGTGTTCCAGACTTTGATGCCCGGCGGTTTCAAGGTCTATTGATAGCACAGCCGAGCTGGGCACTAAGCACTAGACTCTTTGCTCGATTTAGCACAGCCGCGGGGCGGTAGGATTCAAGTTCGAGTTTATATTGATTGTTCGAATTCTTCTTGTTGTATGTAGTGAAAAATAGAAAGAAGAAATCATTATCGGGGAAATCATTCCTTCAAATTTCTTATGGAACTAGAGTGGACTTGGGCACTCGATGGATCATAAGGCGCTGTTATGTGGGCCGCAAGCTTGGGTCTTCGAACAAACTCGAACTCCGGACTGTCAATGAACTTGATCCAATCAGCTATACGGAGAGGAAATTACATAGCGAATAATGTGAGTGGATGTTTTGGCTCCGAGTCATACCAACAGTTGCCCAAGTAAATTTAGACCCCAATCGAACTGTGGGGGTTCTGGATCGGCGATGAAGAAAGAAACTCCGGAACTCCCGAGTTCACTTGTTGAAACAGATAATTTGGAATCAGAAATCCCGGGAGTATTTCTGGTACTCGAATTGTGGACCATTTGATGACTCTAAAATAGTCTCGGAGCTCGAACCATCTAGAAGCTTCAGCAGGAGAACGGCTGCAGCGATCTACCTGCATCCGCACGGAAACGCCGTCCTATGGGGCCAAAGACGAGCCACAGTGGAAACATAGCCGCTATGTCAATGAATCAAAGAGACGATTAACAAGCAAGATGAAAATAACTGGCCCCAGGCTGGCCCGAGGCTCTTGTGTTCTCCAGATAGCCTTATTTGTCAAACACGCTAGTAGAATGGCCCGTTGTGATGGCTCAACTCCCCACTCGCCGGTGCATCTCAGACTCCGTAAGGCTGCATATGTGGCCTATCATCTGGGGGATGTTGGCTTCTCTTGATTGGCGGGCCATTTCATTCTCCCATTATTTTCAGCCGCAGCCTTGCTTTCAGCTAGGTGCCACTTTCCAACATTGAAGCTTGTTCCTGCGTTCTCGATGTGTTTGTGCCTGTGCTTTGTACCCATGCTTATGTGCCTGGGTTATCTACTAATAGAATTGATGCAATTAAAATAATCACCGTTACTGAGTCGGTGGTCCATGCAATGTGTCATTTACAGGTGCTCTTTTCATCTCGGTGCTTAAATAGCTCTTGTGCGTTCGTGCCGTCATTTGAACTCCATTCAACTCACTAACAGCTGTCCAACTATCCTTCCATGTTTCATTTCGCTCCTTACTTTCCTTTCTATCCATCTCAACATGTCTTCTTCACGAGTTATCAGCCAAGCATGCGGCGAGTGCCGCGCACGCAAAATCAAGGTGACCTTCCAGATGAAAGACAACCTTGGAAAGATGCCTAATGCTAACCTGTCATATACAGTGTGACCTCCAGCGACCTGAGTGCGATAGGTGTGTGAAGTCAGGCCGTCAATGCCCGGGCTATAGAGATCATCTATCTCTTCGGTTTCGCGATGAAAGCCAGACGGTCGCGCAGCGAACCAAAGCAACGGGTCATTCCTCTCCCTCAATCGGCCGGCGCACACAACGATCAATAATGGAAGAAGCCTTTGGGAAAGTTTTAGCGACCCACGATATAGCGCAGCGCGGCGAGTTATTCTTATTACCCATGGAAACGTTCGAAGTAGACGTTCAGGACCAGGCGACTTGTTACTTCTTCGAGGTTTTTGACTGGGTCGGCGCCTCTACGTTGATCGAGGGCTCTTTCGATCATAATGTGGGGATGGAGAATGCGCCCTTGGGTGAGCGTGCGCTGTTAGCAGGAATATCGGCTGTTGGAAAGGCTTCTATTGCCAATATTCAGCACTCTGATTCGTTAAGAGAGTCTGCGAGTGATGATTATGTGACTACCCTGAAGTTTGTGAATATGGCACTGGGTAATCCAGAGCAAATGAAGGAAGACTCTACACTTACTGCGATATTTCTCTTGTCTACTTTTGAGGTGAGGCTATCCTGGGATTTCAGAGGTCCCCATTGCTACTAGGTCTCAGCTAACATTTTTCATAGTTGATTGTTGGCCAGGACCATAAATCCATTGATAATTGGCTCAATCATGTTGGTGGCGCTGCGAGACTTTTCGACACTAGAGGCAGAGATGATTTATCGAAAAACTCATCTCCGTCAATGTTCTATACCTGGAGAACTCAGATTGTTAGTACACCGACCCATAATCTTGACCATCTTCACGATCTAATGCATCAAAAGCTTCAATACTGCCTAGCACGAAAAACACCCGTCCCATCTACAGTGCAGGATCTATCGAATAAATTCGCCGCAGCCGCAAGAGATCCAGTCAGCGCTTCCATGCGAGACCTGACGACCATAATAGCGAAGCTCGCACAAACAAGATACGATATAGAGCGCGGCGAACTCACCCAACGAAACGCCATCATAAGCCAACTGGAGTCTATCAACGCAGACCTCGATAACTGGATCCACCGCACATCCCCCAGTTCCCGTCCAGACGAAGTCCCAGCCCAGAGCCACATCCAAATAAGCCCGCGCCTCCGACTATCCCTACACAAAGAATACGTACACAAATACTCCGGATACTGGGCCGCAAACATGTGGAACCAGTATCGAACAACAAAGCTCCAACTAAACGACATGATACTGGCTCATCTACACGCCGAAGCAACCATGCCCGGACCAATCTCTGCCGTGCAGACACGCTGCACGGAACTTAGAGCCGAGATGCGCACTCTGGCAGACGATATTTGTTCCAGTGCACCCTATATCTTCGGCTTTTTGGCTCAGGAGCGCTCGAATATCCCTGTGAGGTCTGCGACTGGTGCTCTCGTGCTCCTTTGGCCTCTTACTGCTGCTGCCCTGGCGGATCCGCATCCTTCGCCTGTTGCGGGATTCTGCTTTCAGTGTTTTGATCTTATCTCTGAGGTTATGGGGATACGTCAGGCGACTGTTTTGCGTCAGTGGGCGCTTGAGTCTGCGGATAAGTATATCTGGGCGGATACTAGTTTTGCTGGTGGTTTATATGCGTAAGCGCTCTGGGGTTGCACTAGCAGCACACACCTGGGCACTGGCATGTGCAAGCGCTTCAAGTTGAGTTTGTACTGCTGATGCACATATGCACTGGCATGTGTGCATGTGCATACTTCGATGTAAATAATTGATAGATCTAGAAACTGTATAGCATATATCAATGTACCATATCACCGTCACGACATCCATCCATGCATCTGTAATAGTTACTAGTATGTATGGAAGATGAACACATAGTCCCAATATCTGAACCTTGAAGATTCAAGTTGGGAGAATACCTAGGTCAGCTTATTCAAATGTTTCAAACCGAAAATGGTTGAAGTTCCAAACGACATTTGAATTGAATCCATGTTTCACGCAATTCAGTCTACGTGACGATCTGAAGGCTGTAACACTGAATGATAACATGCGCATCTCAAATAACCATTTTGTAAAAGCCAAGATCCACATCACACTTAACTCGGAAGTCGTAGTCCTTTCTAGCTCGTCTCCTCGGACTCCTCCTCGCTCTCCAGATCTTCTCCGTCTTCTCGCAAGGGACACTGAATAGTCTCACCAGGCCAAAGCTTCTGGTAAAGCTCTCGACCCTCAGACCACTCCTCCCAGTCTCCATCCGAGCTAAATACTAAGTGAGTACATCGAATCGACATCACGTTGGAGATCCCCGTACCTGACACTGATTTGATTGGGAGCCAACATGAAAGCCCGAATCAAGATGGCTGTAACCACAACATCGTACGGTTTCCGAGCTGTTTTGCAAAAGGTCCATTTCCCGTCGTGGATTATGAATGGCTCATGCGAGTCGTCGCCGACCCCGTTGACATAGATCCCTTTTTTGACATCGGTGGTCGGGGGCGTAACGATTTCCTCGTCCTCGGTCGGGCCGCTAATCTCCACATCGGCGGCGTCCATGATCAGACGAGCGTCATTGATGAGTTGCGGCCAGGCCTTCTGCCACTCATCGGAGTCCCAGTTGCGGATTGAGTAGTAGTGGGTGTAACTGTGACCAGTAAGTAAAGAGAAGAGCGCACTTTTCAGGTTTCACTGACCCCATGTTGACGAGGATGTCTTTTCGATGATGAGGGAAGTTGCTGAGTGTTGATGGAAGAAGAAGGAAAAGGTGAGCTACTTTAGTATTTGGGAAGCGGCTTGATACCAACAAAGCAACTGCAACCTGTAGTTCCAAGGTTGGGATCCAAATCAGGCAGTGGCGGGTGCCTAGTCATTGCGTCAACTTGACAGGGATACCCATGTCAAATTACACGCTTAAATTGTCTGAATTAATTTTGCGGGGGATTCAAGTTCGTCACTTTATCTGATGTTTATTTCATGATGGAACTTGAAGGAACTTGAAAAGCTGAGCTACATGTACTTTTATATTTGGGAAGCGGCTCGATACCAACAAAGCAACTGCAAATGATACTAGTATTGATAGAGCTAGCTGGATATCAACATTTGAATAAGCACTTGAGATCACTTGTATCAGACTACTATCATGATTGAATCCTCAAACGTAATATCCAATTGAACCTTGGAAGATGAACGGGGAATCAAATCCTGTAGTTATTGATAAGAATCAACGAAGATCCCAAACATTTGAATAAAGATCAAAGGTTAAGAAAAAAGAACAAAAGTAAAGAATAAGAGGTGAAGAAAAGTAGATAGAACAAAAGGTCAAAAAAAGAACAGTAGATCTCAGAAAAATAGACCATAAACAAGTATAATCAAACCTTGGAACCACTCAAGCTCATGTGCTTTTTTTTTCTTTTTCTTTTTCTTTTTTTCTTTTGTTCTTCACCATTTTCTATATTTCCAACCCCACTAGAGCCTAACATGAGCTACCATCAAAATCGCTCATTTGAAGCCCGTATTCGTTCAAACGTTGTTTAGCCTCTTTCACAGGGGTATCTCCAAAGGCCTTTAGGGCCCCTTTTTTCGATGCCTGAAGTTCTCTCTTGGCATCGACCAGTCTCATGAGAGCTTCATGCTGTCGCTGTTCCTTGCCATTCTCACCATCCTCTTGCTCCTCTGTTCCATTCTCAGTCTCAATGTCGCTACCCCGGGCTTCAGTGCCCTCCTCTTCACTTGTCTCCTCTTCGTCCGTCTCCCCATCTTGGGCTTGTTGGGGGGCTGTGGCTGGGCTAAACCAACAATCCTTCGCCCATCTATAGTTGCCCTCGGAAGGTGTCTTCCAAACTTGTGTTCCAGTTGGAAGAACGAGGGAACGCCCGACGTTCTGCATACTGCCAGTTTTGAGCAGCCCTTTCTCTTGCCACGAGTAACAGAGTTCCTCGTTACTCGTAGAAAAATCAAATGATTGATTTTTCTGTTGTTCAGTGAAGCCATCCCACTGGCATTGATATATAATGGCATTGGACAGCATTTCGGCACTTGGGGACACCATCTTTAGCCATAATTTCTGGTCTCGGTATTGGGACGAGGCATTCGGAGGGTGCTTTGTTTGCGTGAGCCACCCAACGTCCTTGTGATCCCCAGTCAAGGCATAGAACCTTCCAACCACCGGCACCCAGAGGCCATTGTGGTTGATAACCACTGTTGGGCCCTTTGCCGTCCGTTTATAGCTCAGGATATTGCCAGTGTCGAAGTCGTGTGGCCATTTCATATGACGCTCCCGCTGGTCTGTCGGCAGTACCCAGAAGACGCCAATAGGTATCGGGCAACTGTATGCCAGCTGGAGGTTCGAGTTGCCATTGGCCGAACTTTTATTCGGCCGGCTCGTAGTAAGGGGGCAGAGGAATGTACTCCTCTGCGGCTGAGGGGGAGGAAACATTCATCCGCTTCCTTTCCTTTCCTACCAGCTGGGCGATAGGTGGTTGAACCACCCGCAGCGAGCTCATCAAGATAGTCACCTGCACCCATAGCTCCCAGTTTCCTCCAGACCATCGCGAGAAGGTATCGCGTCACTTGTTCATGTGCGCTCGTCGGGACAATTTTGATGAGACTGGCAGATCATCCCCATGCAAACTGGTAATCGATACCTGTCAACGCATTATTGGCGAGTTCGTCGATTATTCTTGTCGACAAACCCAACAGCACGAGGTACTGGCTTCCGTCGTGCTCTAAGCTCTCTTCCAGGAGCTTCCGGACATTAAATGCGTCCAAACAAAGCTGTCGAAGACCAGTAAACCGTCTGGTAACGTATGTGATTGGAAGGGCGGCCATCATAGAGGAATCAGAGGCCTCAGAGGCATGATTTGGTGGTGGGGACATTGTAATCGTTCAGATGTCACAGCCTTGCTCGTGATCTTAGAGAAAAGCGAAATCAATAGAAATTCAAGATCAGAAAGTGAAGTTGAAATGAGCTGAAATGCAAAGGGAGAAGTTTTAAAAACACACCCATGATCTCTTTATATAGGGTTAGTAAGTCTCTCGTTCAGATGTCACAGCCTTGCTCGTGATCTTAGAGAAAAGTGATTGGATGAGAAGGGCAAATCAATAAAAATTTCAAGGTTCAAGATCAGAAAGTGAAGTTGAAATGCGCTGAAATGCAAAGGGAGAAGTTTTAAAAACACACGCATTTATAAGCCTAGTCCTAATACATAAAGTAACAAAATACTAGAAATATCAGATCACTCTCTAAATGACTACAGTCTGGTCTTGGAGATAAGAACGAATTAACAATGTACGCTCAGCCTAAGACATTTACGGGGGTGTCTTTCTAAAACTTCTCGGGGGGTTGAAATGTTTGATGCCTTAACAGGCTTAACTACACAAGCCCCTGGCAAGTATTCACCCATAAAGACATCAAAACAGGAATACAAGGCCCAGTGCCTTATTGAGATCTTTATAGTCTTCCTTTTTTTATGTTTTTTTCCATGTAAGAGGAGCCTCTACTAGATAGAATTTGAGAATTTACGTTTACAAAAAGGAACTTGAAGATCAACTGATTGATAAGATAGATTGCAGAAGATGATTCATTTGGCATGATCGATATCTGCTCTCATCTTAGAAGATACTCGAGCACTAAGTGACTATCCATGATTCCATTTAATTTCAATGTTCATTCCATCTGTGCAAATGTACAATCGCTTCAAAGAAACTTTGTAGGAATAGGGATATGAACCGCACGAATGAACTCCCCAAATCCCTTTCCAAGTGAGTCCAGTAGCTTCGAGCTGCTCACGCCTCTACCGAGTGGACCGTAAACAACAAAGTGCACGGCACGAATCTCTGGCATTTCTACCCGCTCGACAAAATACCAATCCTGCCAATCGGTACCCATCAACTCTTGCAACTTGCCTCGAGTCATGAAGGAGCGGAACCACCTCCACTGCTCATCTGTTTGTACATATAAGCCAAGATTGACATTTCCACCTTTATCGCCAGACCTCCCAAGGGCAATATCGCCGAGTGATCTATTGACAGTCTCCCCGAAGGTAGCGAGTGCCGTTGCATCGGACGCATCATAGTTATCTCGATCCTTCAAAGGCTCAATTGCCCTGGGTGGACCAACGACGGTGCGTGTGGGATTTTCAAAAGAGTCACGACTGAAGATATTTATGGCTTCTTCAAGTTCAGACTGCATGATTATGGCGGGGAAGAATCCTAGGAACGGCTTCGGGATGACGGTCCGCATATCCAGGGTGCAGTGCATGCCAGCAAAGTGAGCCATGAAATCGGAGTGCCATGCAGCCGGCACTCGACTGAGGATCTTTGGATCTTTAGCTTGGGCGAAGACCCGTAGATAGGTAGTAGAGCAGAGCTGGGAAGTCGGGTTCTCCATGGGCACGCCCACTCGCTGGAAGTCGAGCACATCCAGCTGGCTTGTGACTCCCCACTCGTCTAGTTTGCCTCGAATTTGAGCTTCCTGGATATCCCATTTGTGACTTGTTGCGTATCCTGTCGCATTTATCAGCATCTCACACTGATAACCCCCTTCATAAAAGACGGCTAGCTTGGTGGTTGCGGGAGGGAGGTGACCCTTGACACCCGAGACATGGACCCTGTTACTCGCCTCCTCTTCAACCCTGACATGCGTAATATCTGCCTTGACATCGCTGTTGAGGTAGATAGTTCCCTGAAGTTCGTAGAGCAGCTGGCATTTAACAGTATCCACAGTGACGATGCCTTTCAGACTCTCATGTTTAGTCACGACGCAGTCGCCTCCGCTAGCAATCTCAACGATCGGAAGACCAAGCCCGACAAAGGTTTCTGGAGGATAACGGAAAGCGCCCGAGAAGTTTGCACCCGTGATGTAGGTGGAGCATTCGATGAGGTGGCCACCGATCAGGGCGCCCGCCAGCTCGTCCAGGTCGGATTCCTGCCAGTTATGCCACCAGGCGGCGGCCGCGATGACGGGGGATGCATCAGCCACACGCCCGCAGATGATGATATCTGCGCCTTGGTCGAGACCGGCCTTAATTGCACGATAGCCAAGGTAGGCATTCGCGCAGACCAACGGCATAGTATCAGGGTGATCCAAGAAATCCAAGGAATCCTTCGCCAAATGGACGTTCTGGTTATGGCTATCCAGGTGAGTGAGAGCACCAGACTTGATGTCCTCGAGAATGTGCTGAGCCTTATGGATGACGTTGTCTCCATCGACATAGGCAACCGTCAAGTCAAGTCCCTTTTCCTTGACCAGCTTGTGAGTTTCCTCGGCAAGTCCTTTGGGGTTGATGGCGCCTCCATTGATCACAATCTTAATTCCTTTCTCCGCAGCAATCTCGAGAGTTTGTTGGATCCCATCCCATGCGGTTGGAACCCAGCCAGGACCCGTCGAATTCTTGATTTCCACAGCATGGTTGGCCAGATTCACCTCTGTGGATAAATGGCGAGGTCAGCAACACCTTTGAGCACAGATGAGGGCATCTATTTGATCGACCGAGACGGCCACCACGTACCGGCGAGATAATCACCCGTGATCACATCTACAGGGCCGTACTTGGCTTGATTGTACATGTGCACACCAGGGTCGCCTAAGACGATATTCGTTAGTAGTTAACTTTGGATTCAAGGGTATTTTTGATGGCTTCCACCATGTGTGCCGTACTGGCCGCGCCAGAACAATTGGCGATCCTAACTGGTCGCTTGAAATCTGGCATTCTGGTGGTAGAAGCTTGGTTTGGTGAATAATTTCGACTTGAAGCTCAGAAAGTGAGAGGTGGAGAAGGTAAAGGCGATGGAATGACTCGGAAGTTCTCATGGTCTCCCCGCGTTTTGTCGGCTACTAACGCCCTTGCCTACTAGGACTGTTCTGATCCCCGCCCATCTGGGTGTCTTCACTGTATTTTTCGATCCTTTCATTTCGTCCGCTGATCATTTTGTCATTTGTGATTTGGTTCGTTGGGCTATGTCACTGCACATAGCCCTGGAGGTGTCATAACCTTCAACCGGCACCTCGGCCATATTATGCATTTTTATGCATAACTTGTGGGGATAATTAAAGTTGCCCCACTACGCGAGTCATTCAAGTTCAAGTTGTGAACTTGAATCACTGCTTTGCCTGATTCTCCAGCACGTTGATGATTTGGAGCCGTGGGCCATCGGGCAAGGCTGAAGTCAACATTCATTCGATGTTGCTTTCAGAGTCAACCTTCCCTCATTTACCTCCCACCGGATGAACGGGTTTGCCTCGGTTTCCCTTGATTTTTTTTTTTCTTTTTTTTTTTTTTTTTTTTTTGGATCGGTATGGATCAGCGGGGCACACACACGCCATCATCTTGAGAGGACGGAGTGTGGGTCACTGACAATGCTGAAATAGCCTTGATCTGGTCAAATTTTCTATTTAAATAGCCGCGGACGGTCGCTTTTATGCCTAGCAAAAACACCAACCAAGTCCGAGTCATCGATCCTGTCGTTCATTTCTCAAAATGGCGTCCACCCGCCAGTATTCCGTCCCCTCGGAGTCTCAAAAGCTCTTTGAAGGGGGAATTTTGCAAAATCCTCTGATGCCCGGTCTTCCCAGCGAATTGACGTCCCTCGGCAAACACATTACCTTTGAGGGATCCGACAAGCCAATCATCCCGATCAATTGGCGGTTTGCTGAAAGCATTTCAGCTATCAAGGCTTTTGAGGCCACGATGCTGAACTACCTGTTGGTCAAGAAATACGGCATCGAGCCAGTGGAAGTAAACATCAATACGTATGTTCCCACTAAGCTAGGGCGGAAAGGCTCAACACAATGTATGGAGAACCAGACAACTAACTTTGAAAACACCCATATTCTAGTAACCATGCCAGTTTGTTCTTCATGTCGGTCATGGTCGCTCAGTACTTGAAGGATGGGAAGCCAGAACCGGCGACTCCAATGTCTGCGGACATTCGCCAGCTATTCCCAAATCAGGATAAGCACAATGGTCAGAAAAGTCTACACCGTAGCCTTGCGACCAACATCTACAAAACTAAAGATGGCCGCTTTTACCATCTTCATGGAAATATGAACCCGGACCCTGCCCTGGAAAGTCTCGGTCTCCCGCTGGATGGTGAAGAAAACGACACTTACGAGACGGTCGTGAAGAGGATCGGAGATGCCGTGGCTCAGCATGATTCCGCCGAGCTTGACGAGCTCCAGAATGAGAAATGTCGAACCTCAGGAACTATCGCATGGACGTCAGATGAATTCTTTGCCACCGAGCACGGAAAAGCATGTTCTAATGTTGGATTGTATGAGATCTTCAAAGATTCAAACTCCGCCCAACCGCCTGCTTGGTGGCCGGAACACTCTTCGATTCCTTCATCACCGAATAGACCTCTTGCCGGCCTCAAGGTTGTTGACCTGACCAGAGTGATTGCAGGCCCCTGTATTACGCGGTCCCTTGCCGAAATGGGAGCCAGTGTCATGCGCGTGGTCTCGCCTGAAGTAACAGATTTGTCGCCCGTGCACCAGGACTTGAACTGGGGAAAGTGGAATGCCTATCTTCATTTGAAAGATGAAGGAGACGCGAACAAGCTGCGAGACTTGATCCGCGAGGCAGATGTTGTTGTGGAGGGCTATCGCCCAGGAGTGATGGATAGACTTGGATTCGGACGACAGGCTATCTTTGATCTAGTAAAGGATCGCCCTCGAGGAATCATACATGTGCGGGAGAACTGTTACGGGTGGTACGGACCATGGGTCCATCGGAGTGGCTGGCAGCAGATCAGTGATGCGGTACGGAACTCGAAACCCTCGATATACTACACTGTCTTAAATCTCTCAGTTCGGGTCTCTAACACGTATTTCTATAGTGCTGCGGTGTTTCGCGAGCCTATGCACAAGCAATGGGGCATGATGAGGCTGTTACGCCTGTTTTCCCCAACTCTGACTACTGGTACGTCAGACGCTATTACTTGAAATAGCTGTGGCTAACAGTATTACTATCTAGTACTGGCGCGATTGGATCTACTGCCGTTTTGGAAGCACTTGTTCGGCGCTCACAAGAGGGTGGAAGTTATGGCGTAGATGTACGAGTCACTTATTCCTAACACCAAATTCCCCCAGAGCCCGCTAATACTAACCTCAAATTCTAGGTCTCGCTCAACTACTATTCCCAATGGCTTGTGCGGTCCTGTGGTACATATGATGAAGATATTTGGAATGAAGTTTGGAAGAGACACGACTCGATCAGCTTTCGTCACTACCATGCTATGCAGTATCTACTTCCTGCGATGCTTCAAAGCTTGCAACAACATGACAAACCAACATTGTTCCAGCCGGAGTTTTTCGAGCCTCGGCTGGCAAAGAACATGGACACTACTTTCCTTGTCGTCAAACCAATCGCTCAATTCCCGGGCAAGGAAGTTGATCTCAAATACAACGTTGGTACTCGCGGCAATGGGATTGACCAACCTGTGTGGCCAAAGGATCTGACGGTAGAAATTGTCACTGGATCCAACTAACCCGAGGTTGACACTTTAGCGGGACAAATATTTGAATAAAGGACTCTGTTATTGATGACCGGAAACTCACGTCAGGATTCATTCTGTAAATAACTGCCGATCACATTGCCGAGAGCTGGCATTCAGTCCCTCAACGCTCCCGATTTCCCACTAGATAGTGGGAACAGCCGAAGCATCGGCACTTGGACGAATGATTATCTAGCGTTAGATTTTAGCTTTAGCGTTGAAATCCCTGTAAGTTGATTTGGCAGACGCTAAAATACGAAGCGAGAATGTCCAACCCTGGAAGCCACTAGCCCTAGTTCGCATTCGTGGGGAATCCGGGGATTATCTCCACACGTCCCTCATTACCCCACACTACCTAGGTATCGGTGCGAAACCCGGGCCTCTGTTATCTTCCGTTAAGGCGAAGTTGAGCTCTTTGTATTAATTAAGTTCAATGAAGGTTATCTGGAGGCTTATTTGAAGTAGGTTAATTCCGCTATGAAATGACCTGGTGGTATTTTTCCGCACTGTCCAGTGCTGAATATTGTAGGGGAATCAGATCTTGAACTATGGGGAGTTCAAATGACATCAGGGGATATCCGACCCCGTCGGATAGTACAGAGGTCAGGGCGTCCTTCCAAGGTTGTCGCTTGGCTTGCCTCCCATTTCGCTGGGCTTTGTCTCCATGGTATCTGGGTACATTATACCCACCTGTCTCCATCTGGTCAGCTGAAAGGTCCACAGGCTGCTCTTCGCTCTAATTTCCAGGTTGATTATGCCTCTATGGGAATGAAATACTTAAAATACGGGATGTTAAGATTCCCTGTATAGACTTTAGAGATATTAAAGGGTTGTGACTTCCATCTGTGAAGTACTGCCAAGACATGTTCCAAGGTTGATCTGTAGCTCTATCTCAGCCCAACGACAGTTGGGGCAAGATCAAGCCACAACCAGTGAATGAAAGATACCAGTTGGCCCGGTGGGGGGAGGTAACCGGCCTGTTTCCGCGTCAAACCTTCTCTGATTAGACTAGGACCCCCAGGATTGGGTGTGAAGGGCCCTAATTTCCTCCCGGGACGTGGGGATGAAATCTCTAGCCGAGGAAAACCTGCAATCCATTATCGTGAAGTCTTTGTTGACATGAATGCGGGGATTGAGGATCCACAGCGACCCTCATGATGACCGCAGAACTCATTTCAGAGATGATAAACGAATATAAATTGGCAGAGAGCCGCCGTAGGTGCCAATGATCAACAAAGGGAGCCTCCATCTCAAATCCCACCCACTCGAGCTTTGTTGTTTCGATAGAAATGCCTCGAAACATGCAATCCAAAGCTGCCCAAGCTCTCGGGCTGCTGGCTAGTCTTGCTAGTTGCGCTTCAGCTGCTTCAGCCGATTCACTATGGCCATTGCAGGAGTACAAAAGCTCTTCCATCAGGACCCCATTCTTCAATGTCACCAAGATGGGCCAGACAGAGCCTGGGTACATTTTCCTTTCTCCTGAAGACATTCTGCGAGGCAATGGCCACCCTACTATCTATTCCGATGATGGTCAGCTCGTGTGGCAAGGGGCCGAGGGCAATTACTCTGCACTTCAACCACAGATGCTCGACGGAGAACCCGTCATTGCATACTGGGAGGGTTACACTGGCGAGGGATTTGGGTTCGGACATATCAGCATTCTGAACAGCTCGTATGATGAGATCCATCGCGTTACTCTCGACTGCAAAGAGCAGAATTTCGTGACGGTATTCGATCCAACGACATTCGGCTCATGCATCGATATCCACGAGAGCCAGTTCACAGATAACGGAACAATCTTGGTGACTGCTGTTAATGTGACTCAAGCCGATCTGAGCTCGGTTGGCGGTCCAAAGGATGGTTGGATTCAAGATGGTCTGATCTATGAGATTGATATCAAGACCAATGAAGTTCTTTTCCGTTGGAGTGCGTATGAGCATCTTGCTGAAGCCCCTATGAGCTATGATATCGCCCCATTGGGCGCAGACGGAGCTGGCTCGGGGAAAACGAAGACTGATCCTTATGGATATCCTCACCTTAACTCCATCGCCAAGTATGGAGACTCTTACCTGCTCTCGTCGCGCTACATGTGCAGTTTGTTTTTCATTGCCCCTGATGGTTCCGTCACATGGCATCTTCACGTAAGTATCACCAAAAGTATCCGAAATCTTTTGCCACTCTACTGACGGCGCGAACAGGGACGAACTGGCGGCGACTTTAATCTCACTCTCGACACAAGCTTCTGCTACCAACACGATGCACGCTTCATCTCTCAGAGTGCAGAGAGCGTCACAGTGGGCCTCCACAACAACGACAACACCGAATTCACAGGAAGTGCTGCTTTGACGACTGGAATGGTCCTGAACATTGAGCTGCAGGGTTCCAAGAAAGTCACCCTCGAGCGCCGAATGTGGGATGCTGCCGATCCTGTTTTTGCTCAGTCACAAGGTAGCTTCCAGACCTTGGGCAATGGTCATGTTCTTCAGGATCACGGTGCGACTCCGAAGATCGAGGAGTATGATGAGAATGGTACAATCGTTATGCGGGCTCGATTTGGCTTCGATAGCACTATGCAGACATACCGTGCCTACCGATACCCATGGATTGGACGTCCATCGACCAAGCCTGCTGTCGTGGCATGCCAGACTGATGATGATCAAACTGCTGTTTATATCAGTTGGAACGGAGCGACAGATGTGGAATCTTGGAAGGTCCATTCGGGCTCCCAGGTGAAGAAGACGGCAGTGCGAAATGGATTCGAGACTATGATTCTTCTCGATAACCTGTCTTCCGGTGATGCCATTGTTGTTGAAGCTGTTGGGGGAGTTGGCAGTGGTCGGCGATCTGGGTCAGTCCGTGTGGGAGAGAGCTGTTAACCATCTGCGTCACTGCCTGTAAATAGGACGTCAAGATGATGGCTCGCGGACATTCACAATTGAATATTTGAAGACTCCATGTTTATAATAGTGTTAAACGAGAATCACACAAATGCCGATGATAGCAATGTTGATTCGTTTGATTGTGTGGCCTATTGGAAGTGTATAGTATAAGATGAAACGCCAGAATTCATGTCCAATAGACAAAGAAACATATGTGCAAAGAGGTAAGGGAAGCAGCATAGGGTATTATATTGTGCAACATAGGTCCGATTCGTATGTTCGAAGCCAGAGCGCGAAGAACGCGAAATTCGAGGAGCATGGGAGGAAACGGGTACTTGGATCATTAGAGCTTCGAGTCCGTACCAATTGCTTGGCGGCGCCTCTGCTTCGAGGAGATATCTGCAGGCGCAGGAGCAGCTGCGCCATAGAAAAGCTGTCTTCCAACAACATCTGACATGGATAAGACGCGAGAAGAGACAGTTGCACCGTCACGACGATTTTTTCTATACGACAGTTAGAAAATTGAACGATGAATGGAGCTTGAATAATCTTACCCTTCACGACGTGACTGCGCGATCAGTTCGGTAAAGTCCCATAATCGGCCATGGGGAAGGACTCTGCCAGTGTTTGGATCCCTCTCTGGAACCCACTCAAGAGCAAGCCGTAAAGAAGGGCCTGCCTTGGATTCTTTCATTTTGGCAACCTGAAGAATGCCCTCTTCTTCGAATCGCTGGTATGAGTTCTTAAGTGTCTCTTTATTGACGGCTTCGAAGTATGAAAGGTCTCCTTGGTGATACAATGTTTTCCCGAGCTTGAAGGGTTAGCTTGAAAATCAAAGTTGGGTCGGAAATTGCTTACAAGTTGTGCGCTGTCTTGAGCCTTCTTCACATCCACCCAAATCTCTCTGGGGCCGTCAAGGGGAGGTGTCAAGCCAAGGAGAGATACAGCACCGAGCCATGATGCTTCGATGAAAGGCCAAATAAGGAAGCAGTAGAAATCGTAGTTTTCACGGCCGCAGATGCGTTCAGCCTCGCTAAGTTCGACGTATTCGGGATTTCCAGAGCCATCACGGGTGATGTGAATAACATCGTCTGTCTCGAGGCCTTGCAAAGTCCTCTCCAGATTGGTTGCTAGACCCTCGGGCGGGAAAATAAATTCTCCACGGAAAAGCTGCGGAAAATCGGTTAGGATGTTGAAGAAATGAGTGTTGTAAGTCCCCGGAAAGCATACCTGTGAGAGGAAGATAACCTGCTTCCTCAGAGCCCCATATCCAATTCGTTGATTAGTGGGTCCTCCGCCTTGTTTAATCTTTGTGTACATGGCAACAGAAACTAAAGCCTCCGTGATGAAGAGATGAATTAGCATGTTGCGGTAGAAGGACAGCTGGAATCGATCGACAGCATAGTATGTTGGCTCGACAAGGCCTGCAATAACACCGACCAGCTTAGGCCCCAAAACATCAAGCGCTCGATCAACCACCATCTCAGTTGGCGAATGGTAGAAATGAGCGACTCGGCCACCCTTTGCGCGGACGCGCTCACAAAGCCAATCCAATCGTCTGACCAGCTCTGCTTTTCCAACTCCTCGCCCGCGAAGTGTCAGCAGTACAGTTCCGACCAAAGCTGTAGGCATCATGACTGAGACGTCGTTGATTTCAGATAAAACTCGATATCCCAAGGTTCGAAGAATACGGCCGCGTTCAGCTTGAGCAAGCTTTGTATTAGGCCCAATATCTGCCATGTTGAGCCGAGTGATTTGCTGGCCTAAGAATTCACGCAGACTCCATGGTTCGTGAAAGCGAACGTCCACTCGGCCAAGCTTAAGAGATAAAACAGATGATGACGAAATAAGGTCGGCCAGATTCTCCTTTTGTTTAGGCTGACCCAAAAGTTCACTGATATATGACCTAGAGAAGTGTTAGATAAAGGCCAAGTGCTATTTCGGTAATGATGGATAACATACTCAGTCTCCACAACCTTATCGTACTGTGTGCTCACTGGGCAAATGATGGTATCTTCAGTCCGCCCAGACAGGACGCTGTCAACAATAAAGCTGAGGATTCCAAATTTGGGAGAAAGTAGCTTTCCAGTTCTAGATCGGCCGCCTTCGATAAAACATTCAAAGTTAAACCCTTGTTGGAGGAGCGTGTCTATGTATGCTTGTACAACGGTATGGTAAAGAGGATCATTGCCGAAGCTGCGACGAATCCACATTGCACCTAGAAAAAGATTAGTAGACAACCAACTTAACTGCCTCGCGGTTCAAACTGACCTGCATGTTGCAAAAATGGACCAAGAAGCGGAATATTCAAGTTATCACCTGCAACAACGACGGGGAGACCAATTCCGAGACGGTAGCAGATGAGCTGCAAAGAGACGTAGTCCACATGAGACTTATGACAAGGCAAGAAAACAATAGACTGCTTCTTCTTCGACGCCGCTTCCGCAACCGATCTCAACCGCAGGACTTCTTCACTGGAAACATGAATTCCCTGGTGATAGGCGCGCGTGAGGAGCTGAGTACACAAATAATATGCGCCTCGGATGAATTTCTTGCTCTCCATCTTGCAGATCATGTTATCCATCATTGTATCGACGACTTCAAGCAAGCTCGTTTCTATTTCATGTCGGCGCCGAGCCCGCTTCTCATCCACTGTATGGCCCCCGTTGGTCGCAATTAACCCCTCTTTCTCTTCCACTGTCAACCGAGTAGCTGCCATTTCCCGAACTTTCTCTTGGAGCATTGTACTGGAGAGGATGGACGACTTCATTCGATCGGAGAAGCCCGAGTAGAATACTGGTTGGCCGATAGGATCGTCGTAGGCACGCCAGCCTGTTCCGGACATGTATAGACTGACTTCGCGGAGAAACTCGAAGGGATTTTCGCGAAAACGGGCCATATGGCGCACGAGATTTCGTTCGGTGATCTGTTCATCTTGAGCTCCAGACCCGCCCGTGAAGCCAGAAGGGTGTATCGTAAGCTGGCTTCCAACAATCTCCAGGTCTGGAGCAGAATGCTCGTCGGCGATCCCCGTTTTAGGTGGCGGCATGATAGGCGTGAAAGCTGGCGATAGCCCGGAAGTTGGCAGGATTGCAGAAGCTAGATCATGGGGAAGCACATAGGACAAGGTTGAAAGAAAGCGGAGTTCGAAGGTCGCGGGAAAGGGCCATAGCTTCCGAAACGAATCCCAACAAAAACGGGCAGATCAACCCCGGAATGTCTTCACGGGCGCATGCTTCCCCACAGCCGAGGTGTAAAGTCACGTGAGCATACACTCGGCTTCATATTAGTCATGGAAATGCAATTTAGCTCCGTCGAATAAAGACGAAAGAGGGAGATCACCTCCAGGGCTTGACGCTGCGCTATATATTGGCATAATGTCCCGCTTGGCTCAGCGTGTCCGGTCATTCTCTTGTATGGCTACTATGATTGAAACCTTGGAAGAGACATCATCAGATTGCGCTAACCTTGCTGCTTTGTTCTGTTTCTAGCCGCGGCATCGTCCCTCCTTGCCGACACTACAGCCGCAAGGTCGGTGCGTCAACCCGAGTCTTTTCAAGTCTTTCGTGATGTACCACAGCTGCGCCAATTACGCCGCCAGCTGCTGAAGGATGATCGCACGGTGGGATTTGTGCCCACTATGGGCGCCCTTCATGAGGGACACATTTCCTTGATCCGAGAGGCAGCTCGCGAAAACACCGACATCTTCGTTAGCATATACGTCAATCCTACCCAATTCGGAGTCAACGAGGACCTTTCCAGCTACCCGCGCACATGGGATAGTGATGTTGGAAAGCTGGAAAAGCTCAATGAGGAGCTAGCTCGGCTAGAGGCTGAAGCAGGCGCCGGGAAACCCACTGGACGGATCACAGCTATCTTCGCACCCACATCCAAGGTCATGTACCCGACACTACCGCCTTCATCGGAGATCAATGGGGACGGTTCCTTTGTTACCATCACGCCACTTTCCACAAAGTTAGAAGGTGGCTCCCGTCCGGTCTTCTTCCGTGGGGTTGCGACGGTCTGCATGAAGCTCTTTAATGCGACCACTCCGGATCGAGTCTACTTCGGACAGAAAGACGTACAACAAACCGTCATCATCAAGAGAATGGTCCAGGACTTCCACATCGGCACCGAAGTACGGATCATCAATACTTCACGTGAATCGGACGGACTTGCCCTTAGTTCTCGGAACGTTTACCTCGGGGACCGAAGACGGGCTGTAGGACTGACCATTTACAAGGCACTCAAAGCCGCAGAAGAGGCATATTCGAGCGGCAAGACTTCGCGCACTGAAATTTTAGGCGCAGCGCGAAGTATCACGGACCAAGTCCTTTCTGAGCAAAAGGCGCTTTCTCCGGCAGAGCGGGCCCTCTTTGAGGTAGACTACATATCATTGGCGGATCCCGAGACCCTCGAGGAGCTGGATGTCGTTGAGCCTACCAAGGGAGGTGTACTGAGTGCAGCTCTGAAGATGGCGCCTTTAGAAGAGACTGCTGCTGGCGAGGATTGTGGACTGGGTGATGGAAAGGTCCCAGTGCGATTGATTGATAACATCATCCTCCAACCTCAGACTTGAGCTGAATTCAGGTCCAAGACTTATGTAAATATGCATGTAACGATTAAAAGCAATTGATCTTCCTCAGAACGCTCTTCCGAATCCAAAATTAAGTACAATAGGTATCTATACTATGCTGCTGATCCTATCTCAGCAAAGGCGGTAAGCCAAGTATTGAGCGCACGGGCCAAGATAAATCCATTTCTTGGCGGCAGAAAAAAAAAAGATACGATAGTCACTTATCTCTCCCGCAGTAGAGATTTCCTTTTCCCTACATAACAAAACCCGGCCACCGGGCATAATATCATCAATCATGGCTGACGATGGAATGCTCCTGAACTTCGCCATTGGCGATGATTTCGGCAAGACCGACCCCAAATTCAAAGGAGGCACCTGGCGAGCCCGACTCTCAGCAAAGAAGCGCTCGCAGCACCGACCTACAGGCAACGATGATGGAAGCAAACGAAACGCCGATTCGAAAAACCCCAACAAGATCCAGATCCCTGCAAACAGACCTGCAAAGCGACAGAGAACAGACGACGATGGCCCCAGTGGGAGACCAGCGCATCGACCACAACAGCAACAGCAACAGAGGCGGCACCCTGGTCAATTTGCATCATCCCTATTCACGAGTAATCCGGAATCCCGAACTGTTGAAGAGCCCAAGCCCGAGGAAGCAGCGGAGGACGCGAAACCAACCAATGCTGCGCTGGTCGACGGCATCGATACCTTTACTAGTCTAGGCCTGTCACCGAACCTTGCCGCTCATCTCTTGACCAAATTGGAGTTGAAAGCCCCAACTGCGATCCAAAAGGCCTCGATCGAACAGCTCTTGAAAGAGGAAACAGATGCTTTTATTCAGGCCGAAACTGGTTCAGGAAAAACTCTGGCTTACCTACTACCCCTCGTCCAACGTATCATTGATCTCTCCAAGAATAGCAAAGAGGCAGGTGTTCATCGTGACAGTGGTCTGTTTGCGATCGTACTAGCGCCGACTCGTGAACTTTGCAAGCAAATTTCTGTTGTACTGGAGAACCTCCTTCGATGCGCCAATTGGCTTGTTGCTGGTACGGTTATCGGTGGAGAGAAGAAAAAGTCGGAGAAGGCCCGCTTGAGGAAAGGTCTCAATATTCTAGTCGCCACGCCTGGTCGTCTGGCGGATCATCTGGATAACACACAAGTTCTGGATGTCAGCAATGTCCGATGGCTGGTTTTGGATGAAGGTGATCGCTTGATGGACCTGGGTTTCGAGGAGGAATTACAGGGTATCGTGAAGAAGCTTGACGCAAGACTAAGACCGAGCCGCATTCCCGGTGTTCCCACCCGAAGGACAACGGTTTTATGTTCTGCTACGCTGAAGATGAATGTGCAACGGCTGGGTGAAATCAGTTTGAAAGATGCTATCCACATTAAGGCAGACCCAGCCGATGAGGATGAGCGGGACTCTAGCAAGGAAGATGAGTCTTTCCGTGTTCCAGCTCAGCTCAAGCAGTCATACGCTATTGTAGCTGCCAAGCTACGTCTCGTCTCGTTGACTGCCTACCTCAAGCGGACATTCATTCGAAAGGGTTCTGTGATGAAAGCTATTGTCTTTGTTTCATGCGCAGACTCAGTCAATTTCCATTTTGAAGTTTTCTCTCGGAAATACGGACTGAGGAAAAAGAAGTCAAGTGATGATGATGATGAAGACGAAGAAGAAAATAAGGACGAAGAAGAAAAACAGAAAGAGCGCGAGAAGCTTTCCCCCCATGGCACCATCGCCCCCGCCGAGGCATTTTCCACCCCATCAAACCCCGTCGCAATCTATCGACTACACGGCTCCCTTCCTCAAAATGTTCGAACCGCCACTCTCAACTCCTTCGCCAAAAGTAAGGACGCATCTGTGATGATCTGTACCGATGTCGCCTCCCGTGGTTTGGATCTGCCAAACGTGGACCTTGTCATCGAATACGACCCTGCATTCAGCGCAGACGACCACACCCACCGTATCGGTCGTACAGCTCGTCTGGGTCGTGATGGCCGCGCCTGCATTTTCCTCCAGCCCGGCTGCGAAGAGGGCTACGTTGACATTCTCAAGCGTGGTTACCGTGATGGCGGCAAGGCTTTGACGCGAACCGATGCCAACGAAATCCTGAAGCGCGGTTTTGGAGCGATCGGCCAGTCAAGTAGCAAAAACTGGGAGGAGAAGACAACTGATTGGCAAATGGACGTGGAGCGTTGGGCCTTGGATAACCCAGAGTACCTGGAGATGGCGCGTCGCGCTTACCAGTCTCACATCCGTGCCTATGCAACCCATATCGCCGCTGAGCGTGCTATGTTCGATATCAAGGAACTCCACCTTGGACATCTTGCCAAGGCATTCGCTCTGCGCGATCGACCTGGCAAGATTAATGTTCCTGGCCTTCGCCAAGGAAAGGAGGACGCAAAGAAGGACTTCAAGGCTGCACGCAATGGCGTCGCCGGTAACAAGCGGAAGGCTGACGACAGTGGTCCTGCTCCGAGTGCGGATGACGCCGCGCGCAAGATGCGGGCTAAGCTGAGAGAGCATATGTCTGGAGCCAGCGAGTTCAACTTGGCTTGATTGGAATCCCTTTTTACTATTTCTTTGTATAAAAGCATTAGCGTTATTTGCTTCTCAGTAGATATCCCATAATGAGACTTTTCCATCTTTGGACCCTGCTGCCAACCAATGCGCCTGCTGTATCTTTTGGTTTCTCTGGCTTTGCACAGCCGCGAGGGAACGATCGGATAGTTGAGCTAATTGCGTTCCATCATCTTCGTCGGTCTTTGCGTTGATCCCTCCACCTTCCGCGCCAGTAGAGGACGACAGCGTCGATGATAGAGTAGGATCCCCAAAAGCAACACAATAACATCCGTCCTTATGCCACTTGAGCACCGCAATTTCCTTCATCGTCTTGCCCGAATACACTCTCACCCGGCTGTCCCAACCAGCCGTAGCAAATATCTTCCCATCTCCTCGTATCCTCAAGCCTTGCTGACCAGAATGTTTCGTATTGGAGGTTTTCAAAGGCGATTCTTCTTTAAAATTGACAATAGGAATATCCCCGATCGTGCCAGGGCCAGGAATCGGGTGTTTGATAATCAACGAATCAGCAGAAGACGAGATGAAATAATCAAGGGACGGAGAAACATCAATCGAAAGAACGGGCTGGGAATGCGGGCGACTGCCATAAATCCTCTCCCATTTCCACGGGTTCGAGGCAATGTTACTGAGCTCGAAGTCTGCGGTGAGGAGAGGCCCTTTGTGATAGAATACCATGACATGGCCATCTTCGTAAGCGGATGCCACGTAAAGGTCTCCGGACGAAGCAACAAAGATATTAGCTGCCATGACCATTCCGGTTTTGACGGCGGGGTCTGACGGAATGGTGCTGATTCGGCGCTCGGATGGCAGGTGGAATATGTCCACGCCACCTGAATCAAGTGCATTGGGTACTGCGAAGATCCTGTCACTCGATGCAAGATCCTTTTGACTCTGATCATCTGTCTGCGCGGGCGCGCTGTCGGCGCAGCGAATGGGTGTCATAGAGAACGCGCAGAAATTCAACGCGTTGACAGGCAAGGAATGGAGCAACCACGGTTGTGCCCTTGACTCCCCAGAGCCTGATTCTGTCAAGTCGACTGGAAGGGTTTTATCAAGATATTGCTCATCCTCTGCGCGAATCTTCCAGACGCAGAGCTTGTGATCACGGCCGTGCCTATGTTGCTCATTAGCGAGGCTGTCGCGATTGTGGGTAAGAAAGCCTTACGTGTATAACTCTGTTATCCCAGAGTCATTCATGAAGCCTTTCACTTCCAAGACTGCACCCTCGTGTGCTTTCCATACTGTGGTGGGGCGTTTAGTAACCAGGTCCCAGACGACAATCCATCCGTTCGCATCCCCGGAAACGAGCCGCAGATTCTTGGCGAAGATATTCAGGGCGTGGATTGGAGACGCATGGCCTCGAAGGATATAGACCGGAGTGGCTGGCCCATTTTGCGCTTGGGTAGATGGAGAGGCCATCTTCGATGACGCCCAGGTGTTGAGTAGAATTTGTTTTGGAATGCGGACAAATGTTAGAACATGGATTGCGGATTTCGCACCGCCTTGAAGCCGCCCAGCCTCCGTCGTCCCGCAATTTTTACTCACATATACAAATTTGACACCTGCAGTGGAGGCTAGTCTATCTGTCCAATAATGACTTCTAGGATTCTAAAGCAAGACGAAAAATACCAACGGGTTCAATTTCTAAGCTGTGCACTGCAGCGCAGCTCAAGCACCCTAACTACTACATACCAGTAGGTGCAGAACTAGCACTACCAATTTAATTCAAGCTTGAGGTATAGAGTTCACAAGTCTCTAGATTCTTTACCCATCTACAGTTCAATGTTGCAACCTTGAGCAAGACTCTAGCTGTGAGGCTGTAGCAGGTGCATGTAGAGTTCGGAGTTAATGATCTTATACCCGGGCCCGGATTCCGTTATATCCATTCGCATCCTATCTTCAACAGCCTCGCCTATGCTTTCAAAAGTTATAAATACTAATTCATCATGTCTTTCGATTGTTTTTTTCCATGAGCAATCTTAATTACAATCGCTTGAGATTCAAGACTCATAAAACTCCCAATGGCTCGAGGTTATGCGAAAGATCAGCCCCAGGGCTTTGTCAATCAGATTGAAAGAATTGCTTTTGTTGGCGTAAGAATTCGAATGCTTAATCCCCTTTTGAATTTCTTAAGTCACCGCTAAAACATTCAATCAAACCATAGGCCGGTGGACAAGTCGGCAAATACTTGGTTGAGCCTTTGCTAAAGACAGGCAAGCACATCGTGACAGCAATCACTCGCCCTAGCAGCAAAAGCCCACTCCCCGAGGGCCTCCAAGTTGTTCGAATCGACTACAATAGCGATGACGATACTGCTCTGGTAGAAGCCCTGCGTGGCCAACAGGCCTTGATAATTACCATGTCGTTGGCTGCCCCACCCGATACCATCAGCAAGCTCGTCAACGCAGCTGCGAAGGCAGGTGTTCTCTACGTTCTCCCCAATTGGATTGGCATCGACGACGGAAATACCGCACTTTGTGACGGTGTCATGATGACCGCTGCCTGCGAACGTCTAAAAGCCCAATTCCAGGAGCTCAAGCAGACCTCGTACATCTTCCTTGTCTGCAGCGGCTGGTACGAATTCAGTATTGGTGGGGGAACAGTCCGTTATGGCTTTGATTTTCCCAATCGCCGCTTTGTTCAGTTCGATGATGGCAATGTCAAAATTCATACGACGACGTGGCCGCAGTGCGGTCGTGCTATTGCCAGTCTGTTTAGTCTCAAAGATCTCCCGGACGATGAGACCGATACGTCGCCTACCCTATCTCAGTTTGCCAACGGTTCGGTCTATATCTCCAGCTTCCATGTTAACCAACATGACATGTTTGATAGTGTCAAACGTGTCACTAATACCACCGATTCTGATTGGAAAATCACCCACGAATCAGCAGAGGGGCGGTGGAATGAAGCGCACGATGCTGTTCAAAATGGCAACTATGCTCTTTTCCCCCAGATGCTCTACAGTCGCATGTTCTTCCCGAATGGAGATGGAGCTGCATTGGCTGGTGAACTTCACAATGACATCCTGGGTCTTCCGGTCGAGGATCTGGATGAATATACAGCTATTGGAATTCGGATGTCACTGAGTGGTGAATTGACTGGGCAGACTCATTAATTCTGGAGGACACCTCAAGGAAGCATTGCCGTGAAATTGAAAGCTCCGCTAAATCTTGCCATGAGCCATATTTCAAAATTTGAAGTATTGAAGCTCTCGGACGTTGAAGAACCATAATCCATGATTTCTCTAGGCTCAGTGCGTATTGATAATTCACGGCCGTTGATCTCCAGACCCCAAGCTTGATCGATCATACATAAGTGCACCTCGTAAGTGCACTTCCACAGTTCGTAAGAACTTTTCACCAATTGCCACAGTCTGCATGAAGATGGAGATCTAGAGAGTCAGTGATAGTGATTAGCTTTGCTGATCTTCCACTAGAATCAAGGTATCAGGGTATCGCCATCATACTCACGGTTTCCTTTCGATCAGTGGCACTGAGACAGCCAATGCGTGTTCGTGGATGCCCCTGCGTGCCTAATCACGCATATCCGACGTCGGGAATCATTTCCCATGGGTGCCAGGAAAAGATTACCTGCATCCTAAGAGGATTCCTCGACCGCCCAGAACACGTCAGAGCCAATCACACGAGCAATCTCGGCGACTTGGTCACTGTCGAGCTCGTCCCAGTCATCCAACTGCGAGTTATAATAGATTGCGTTAGTCATTTCCATCTCTTGTAAATCGAATTCATCTCATGTGTGATAATCAACTTACATCCTCGTATAGCTCTTGACAATGGCTGTATGCGGACTCACGCACCATCTCCCCGGCATCCATGATCTGGGCATCTGTGTGGACGCGACCACGCCCCTCGGCCTGGTAGAGGATAATCATATCAGCAGACAGTCAACTATTTCGAAAGTACTCAGGCATCTTACCTCGTCACGAAGCTCCGCCAATACCTGCATGGCGACAGAGAATACTTCGAGCTCGGTGCGCTTCCGGGCCTAGACGTTGTTTCGTTAGCTAGACACATAGACCTTTAGATGGTTGAAGCTTACACGGTCCCGTTCCTCCTCCTTCACCCCTTGCCATCTTTCGTGGCGTATCAAGCGCTCCAAAGAGCGAGTTCGTGGGCGTCCTCTCTCGTATGTCTCCTCGTCGGATACCTCGGTGGGGCTTGTGCTTCTCTCGTCTTCAGAGATCGTTTGTGAGAACGAGTCTTCTTCAACGGTGCTTGTGTCTGCCTCGTATTCGGACTCCATTTTGAAATCGAGGAGGGATACCGATTGATAAGTCAGGAGTTTGTCAGGGAGGTGTAGCTGAGATCTCTGAGAGAATTCAAATTGGGCTGAGGAAGGTGTGAGTCAAGATGTGTTGAGAGGAGGGGAGGAGAGGAAGTAAAGTGAACATTTGAATTTCAGAAGACTTTATAGAAGTTGATGTGGAGGAGCAAGTGAGAGAGCAGTAGGTAGTAGTGAGTGAACAGTAGTTATGTCTGCACAAGTGATAATTACATAGTACATACCTAGGTATATGTAGAAGAATTTATGCATCAATGTGACGAAACTCGAGAATGAACAGCTGAGGTGATATGTCTACATGTGTGAGAACTTGAAACTTCAAGTTGAAGCCATCATTCCCACATGCACTTCAAATGTTGAATCTACTACTTCTCTATTAGTACGGATACCCGAAGCCCCTTGATGGAAAGCAGTTAAAATGAAGCCTTTCAACTACATAGTGTATAGATTTGGAATATTGAAGCATGTTGAAGGTTTCATTTGGTAAACTAGCACTCAAGTACTTGAGTCTAAGATTGAAGCTTTCCGCGGTTCGAAAGTGAAGGTATTTGAAGAGGCATCAGAGGCCAAAGGAAGTTGAAGGTAAACTTCTGTGACTCTGCACTTAAGTCTCTGCACATTTAGGTATACAGAGCCCGACCAGGGTATCATAAGAAATCCGAAAGCGCCGAAATCAAACAAGATAAGAGTCAAATGGATATTGATCAAGAATGTGGTGATGGTGATTTGGCGGAACATAATACCCACGGTATGGATGATTCTCCATCGAGAAGTCACCAGCTTCCATAAGTGGGTTCGTAGCTCGAGCAGTAAAAGCCGGGTCTACGTGCAGTTGTAGAGCCGGGTCCAGCTCATAAAAGTCTCTGTGCATATGCACTGGGTCAACAGTTGTCGGGTGATGAGGCCAATTCCAATGACGCTTCAGCTGTTCTTTCATTGATTCAATGTGCCAGTGCGAGTCTTTTGTTAGCGTGTCAAATATGCGCAGTACTTCTTCTTGGGCATCTGGACTTTCTAAGAGCTCTGCCGCGATAGACAGGCAGTGTAGTGCTGTGTGTACAAGGCTTCGATCTTTGAGATTTGCAGCAAGTCCACATACTTCATATGCGTGGGATTGCTGGACTTTTTTCAAGTTCACATGGGCTGATGATTCCATGGGATGGGTCTTTGCCAGCACAATGCAAGCTGTGTGATAAAAGAATTGAGCAATAATCGCGGTTCGTTTGATTAACCTAGTTAAAAAATTAATTCAAAATGCTGCGAGAGGCCTGGCATGAATACATACCACATCTTCGGGAAATGAGAGCCTGATCCATGCTGCCATGGTTGAACATGATTCAGAGGCTTCATCGACCGTGGAATGGAACCATTCCACTTTTCACACCAGGAATTGTAATGATTCCATTCCTGCATCGCTTCATTGACGCCAGGACTCTGCGAAGAGGAATCAATCTTTGCATGCATGTTTTGCACGGAGACCCGGAAATTGGCAATCTTTGCACAGATAAAAATTATGCGGTGTAGCCAATGATCATCTCCTTTCCAGTACGGATGCATGTGGTCCATGTTCATCTCAACACCCCAGGAGTCCGGGTTCCATGATAATGGCCAATGATGAGTCAAACAGCCAAGCAATTCAATACTCACACTTGTCCAGAAGCACGAGGCACCCAGATTAGGAGTTTTGGCAGACCAGCCGCATTCCCGGATCAGCGCTCTTGATCCCGCCCCATGCTTTGCAGCTGGCTGCAGGGACATAGCCTCATAGATGCTAAGAATAAGTGCAGCTGTGGCACATAGCACTGAGTCACGATTAGGATCTTGCATTCTATGCAAAAGATCTTGAGTGGCTGCTTCTTCATAATGAATCGCTTTTTCTGATCCATAAGTGGGGTCAACAAGGGAAAGATGCCGAGCACCACACGCTAAAATGGCTTTAAGTAATACCGGCTCATCGATAGCATGTAATGGCAGAGCTTGTGTAAACTAAACATTCATTAGCAAAATGAGAATCCCCGGAACATCATCTGACGAAACCCACATGTTGAGAACTGTCCATATTGTCCATCCAAGGACCTACCTCATCTACAAATACTTGCAGAAGAAATATTTGATCTGGGTCAGTCAATGAGGCGGGGCTGTACTCCTTCATCGCCAGTTTATGGGCGAAATTTGAACTGCCATGCGGAAGTAACTCATCCCCCGGTACCAGGTGGGCGTTATGCCATGTATCATGACCATCCAGAAAATCATTCGCGACAGAGTGCGAAATTTCAAAGCCAACAGGGTCAAACGAGTGAGCGACAGATTGAAATAGACTTGCCAACTGATCAGAGTCCAACGCATTAAGAGCGTCATGTTGAATTTGCCGCCTTTCTTGAATCGGACTTTCCGGCTGCGGAGGCGGGTACCGTTCAAAGCCACCAACGTACTCCGAAGCAATGAATCGCGAGTCATCTCGAAAAGTCAACTTTGTGCCCTGCGGCCTATCGATAATATGTGGCGGCGCGACGGTCTGAATATCGATGAAATTCAGCCGGACCCCGCGCCTGCAGATCCGATCTGACTTTCGACAATTGAGACATCGCCCCAGGGCCTCATCGCATTTCAAATGTCTTTCTCTGCAGGTTAGACAGCCTGTCCGTGTGCGTTTTGCTTTTGTCTCTGCGATCTCGGACGATTTCTTGCGGTTTGCGCTGGGGCGGGGTGAGTTATCTTTTTGGCTTTTTGGCGTGGTCGCTTTCGAGTCGTCTTTTGGTGATGCTGATTTTGACTGAGCGCGGGTGGTGAGATTCATTTCCACACTTCGTTAGCCCAGCAGTATAGAACTGGTGGGTCTTTTCCAAGGTTGGTTGTTTTCTTTCAGTCCCCGGCGCGGACTGGGGCAGTGGGATACCCGAACAAGGTAACGTTTCCAGGTGCACCAAATCTCCTTGCCGAAATTCCTCGAATTGCCATGTTCGAACGTTCACTAGAACTTGAAGTATATCTTGATTATGACGACAGTGGCAGGTGACCAAAGAGCCTCCGTTTATCGGGACGAAAGGCGGGCTGCAGGAGGGGTAGGACGGAGATCTTCAAGGGGATTAAAAGATTCCAAGGTTAGCGATGTATTTTCGAAGTATGGTAAGGTATAGAATAGAGGGACATACCCGCTAGCACTTGAGTCTAGTCTTTTAGACAAGACGTCCAATCTCGAACCCACAGGGTGATTCCAAGTGAAAATCGTTGCGGAGAGAACGCGGAGAGAAAAAAAGGAAAAGTGGAGCCTGTGGACAGAACCACGGCTAGATAACACTAGATAGCCGCCAAGGACAACATTTGAAGACGCTCAATATGATTTTCTCTATCGCAAAATATGCCATTATTATATAATGTAGCGAGCTTTCCTAGCTGAAATAAAAGGGTATTGAGATAAAAGCACCATCCAGTAGATTCAAGTTGTACTTTTCACACCGCCGCGGCATGCATATTAATTTCTTCAAGTTTATAAACTGACCTTGAAACATGTTGAATGAAACTCGCTCTTATCACCTAGATCCCTTCCCATTTCTTCGGTCAGCATTTCACAATACTCCCAGCTTGAACATGACGGTTTCCGAGCCTCCGCAAGAATACTCAGTCGATGAGGAGATCGCTTACTTTTTCAGCAAAACCTCTGCGACCAAGTCATCATGTGATGCTCGAGCCCAGGAGCTGGTGGGAGGACCTGTTGTCCCCGTTGCAGTCCAAGGAAATTGCAGCTACACTGTTTACGCGGGCTCTACTCATGTGGTTCAGTTTCGATTGAAATCGCTAGACCTGGACACCAAAATGTCCACTCTGGCGGGTGAAATATACGGACCCTTAATTCCGTCTGCCACTTTCCATGGTCATATTGGCGAACAGGGCATCGATGGGAAAGAGTCCTTGTGTGTCTATGTGATGAACCGAGTCAAAGGTATCAGTCACCTTGATTTCATTCTGGGTCATAATTTTCCCGAAAATTCAGTTGAGTATTGCACATGGCGGGAAAATCTGATATCGGACCTTGGGGAGTAAGTTCTATACCTACATCTAGCTCTACTATACTAGTTAAGCCAGACTAATGATTTTATGTAGATTCCTTGGTTTATCATGGAGGCATCCCCAAAATATTAGCTCATCGGATCGAGAAGCTATGGTTGGGAGATATGAGAAAGACTTACGCCAACTCCTCGATGCTCTGCCCAGTCGCTTTCGCCCTATTATTCAACAGTCTATTGATTCCCTACCGGCTGTTTTCTCACTTCCCATGGTCCTTCTCCACAAGGATTTCGGCGTCAATAATATTATGGTTGATACCGACAATCATCTCGTCGAGGTAATTGACTGGGCAGAAGCTGATATCGGTCCCTTTGGGACAAATTTCCACTCTCTTCAGCAATTCATGAGCAAATATCGACTCCGTGTGGGATGGATTCGCTATGCAAATTATGAAACCTTGGACCGCATCTTCTGGGACTCCTTGTCTAAAAGTGCCGGAGGTCTCGATCCCGAGACCATTGAAACAATCAAGGCGGCCAGAATCATTGGTCTTCTACGGTCTCATGGATTCACAAGTCGCTTGAAAAATAGGCCAGAGCCAGAGCCTATTCGAGATGACGAAAGTGGAGCTTATGCAATGCTTGGGCTGGATGGATTACTTATTGCTCCAGCGACAAAGCTTGTAGACTGAATTCGCGTTCCTGGCTAATTATCGAATGTTTCAAGAAACCGAAATAGTTTATATGCAATTGACTCAATAATGCAAATCTAATTCCCATGCAACGCTGTTTGTGAATGACCACCCAAAACTCAACAAAAATGATCCAATCTTATACTTCTAAGCCTTGCGTTCCAACCTAGGCAAGCGAAGTCTTGAATGTAGAATCAGCATGATGGCGCCCCAGACTGCAGCAGACAGAAAGGTGACTCGGAGGGCCATGGCATACGATTCAATCACTAGCGGTTATTAGCGGTGAGACTAGTTATCAAGGGAAAAGTTAAAATGAAACAGGTAACCAACCTTGCCGTTGATGGGACGGGTCCAAAGTGCCGATGGAAGGGATGGATCGACGGACAAGCCTGATAATGTGGATCTTATCTACCCCAGTAACATGCTGCTGGAGCTCATAGAACAACACGTTCTGGAAAATCCAACTGCTGATAGAAACACCCAGCACGGACCCGAGGTTGCGGAACAGGCCCAAAGTGGTGGTTGCAACGGCTTGATCAGATTGATCACTGGTCGCGAGGACGGAGACCATCAGACTGGGGAATGAAAATCCCTGGCCGAAACTGTTGAACGACACGCAGATCATGGCAAGTGAGGAGGGCGTATCGATTTTCATGGCTGCAGCCAAACAGCCACCGAGCAGCATGCAAGCGCCACCGAGGATGATCGTAGGCTTCATGCGTCGGGACCAAGTGATAAGAAATCCGGTGCCGACGCTGGAAATGGTTACGGCAATTGATGCGGCTACGAGCCTGAATCCTGAGTCCGTTGGCGTGGCCAGCTTGACGGCCTGGAAGTATAGCGGCGCGTTGAACATCATTGTGTTCACTGACATGGCTCCAAAGAAGTTGCCGAAGATGACACTTGCGCGCGGATCCTTCGACAATAGTTCGATCGGGACCACGGCGCGGGTCACATTGCGCTCGTACCGAACCAGGATAGCCGACAAAACTACTGCTGCGACGAGTGAGCTTATGACGAGGGGATGAGTCCAAGCGAAGACATTTCCTCCCAGGTTCAAGCCCATGATCAAGGCAGTGACGGCCAGAACGAGGACTAGAGAGCCTGTCAAATCAATGCTACGGATGACCTGGATCAAGCTTCTTCGTTCAGATGTAGTCTGCTTCATGCCAAGACCAGATGGAACGGTGAACACAGCTGCGACAAAATAGAAGAAGATGAAAGGCAGCTGGACGAAAAAGGCGTTTCGCCACCCAATCTTATCGCACAGGAATCCACCAAACGCAAGCCCCAGGGAGCTGCCGGTACCCAAGCACAAGTTAATGTAGGACTGGTAGACACCCCGATACTCCAGGTGAACAAGGTCACTTGAGAGAATCTGGCCCATGGAGAAGACACCGCCAGCTCCAAGTCCGCACAAGGCGCGGGCTGCGATGAAGCTACCGATGCTTTGAGCAAGGCCGCACCAGGCGGTGGTGAAGAAGAACATGGCGATGGAGAAGAGGTAAACGGGCTTGCGGCCGAACGTATCCGACGTGCGTCCCAGAAGCGGCATAAAGGCCGTCGATGTTAGCAGGAAAGCAGTCGACAGCCAGGAAGCCGCATTGGCGGCATGGAAATAAGACGTGATAACAGGGTGACTGGAGGCCATCAAGGTTGAATCAAAGAAACCAATCACATACCCCAGCAGCACACCAGAGAAGATCATCCAGAATCGCGTGGGCGAGACACCGATGAATCGCGACCCGTAGGAGTTGACATCGTCTTCGGGGTTGGCGGCCCCATTGATCGACCCGTTGCCTTTAATCGAATCGGAGGCTGGGAAGCTTTCGAATGTCGGCTCGACATCAAGGTCGTGGGATGTCGAGTGAATCCTTGCCAGAATTGGAAATTCTTGTACCTGACTGTTGGTCTCGGTCACGGTAGCGGAAGAACAGCTTTCGACATCATATGTGTGACGAGTTACGCTCTGATATTCCGTGCGTTGATGGCTCACGCTTGAATTTTCTCGCAGAAGCGGGGTGCTTTCTGACGAGAACTCCCCCTTGCCATGCATTGTGAGACAGGGAAAGTTGTGGAGGATTTCGAGAATCAAGCTGATTCCAAGAGAAACCGTGAGAAGGGGAAGTTGTAAAGACGAGAAAAACCCGGCTAATGGCGTACGGAGATGCAGCCGAAATTGTTTGACCGAGGAACACGACAGTGGGGGATACTAGTAGCTGCCCAGGCGTCAACCCACTGTGACGGCCTAATCATATAGGTTCCACCAAGATAATGGATCATGCACTGTAGACCTGCATGATTATGCTGCAATATGGAAGATCGTTCGGTGGCAAAGTTCATTGGCCGAGACGGGATAAGATCCGATCGACGGGGTTCGGATCTTGAGTGATAGGGCCCGAGGCCATAGCTCAACCAAGATCTGACACTTCTTACAACTCAAACATCCCTAGATTATTCACTTCAATATTCGCACGAAATTCCCACTGGCAGCGGATAGAAATTCTGAATTTCAGTGAAACACGCCTTTTAGTACTATCAACACTTGAACCCAGTGCATACCGTGACTTGATACATAGCATGGTACTAGTATCATAGGGGCACGCAAGGAACAGATCCAACACACGCGCCAATAGACTGAAATTTCCGAAGGATCCATCAAGTTTGCTACAAAAATATTTGAAAGTTTGAATCCCAGCTGGGATCCACTTCTGGACAACTGCTCGATCCGTGCTTCGACTGTTTTGAACAGGGTCCAGTTAGTACCCACACCGCACTGACAAAAGCATGTCTATGCAATAACTTGATGGGATCAGCTTGGCAGGATGCGCATATGGTTAAACTTAATCAAACTGACCTCAATCTTAACTGTTATCAGGATACCTATGTGACATTTGACTTGGGAGACTCGCGAGGTTAGACATGCATGATCCGATGAACTTGTGGGCTGCGCAGTGGAGATCAAGGTGGGACGAACTATAGCGGAAATTAAGAAGGGCTGTGTATTCAAATGTTTCCAGTGTCAGGGTGAGCTTTCTTTGCGGTAATAGTCCACATGTGTGCCCAGGTGAGCCGCATTTGCTTGGCTGAATGTATGGGGTTTGTTTACACAGCGGAACCTTAGAGTGGTCGACTCGATTAAGATGCCATTTTCCACGGGTCAAGTATAAAGACGAGTCGGGAGTGATTCAGGTTTGATCCCGGGCCGGCTTTGTAATCACTGTACTCCTGAGGTTCCTACTGGGAGGTACAGCGGAAACCTTGAGAGGGGAGAAGTACATGCCAATGTTGGCCGAACGACGCTCATAGATAGATCCTTTCCTATATCTCATGCCAGCGAGAGGGCTAGTCTCGATAATCATCTGAACATTTGGAATGGCTTCATTCCGAGTCGACCTCTATTTGCTGGCCGTTGTTCTGGTAAATGAGGACTGCTGGGGTCGCAAATGAACAAACAAGAAACGAGAAGCACCTGTAACCTACGAATAATTCTAAGCGTTATCTGTGGTACCACCATACTACCCAAGTCACTCTTACAGAAACTTGGAGTGGAACATGGACATTTTTGAAACAAATCGAGGGGATCAAGATCCGTGGATATCACATTAGAGCAAGCATAGCCATCTTAGCTAAACCAGCAAAAATTCTAAGCTAAAAGCTCCGTCCCTCGCCGAAAATGCATGTCGTGAGCCATTAAGAAGTGCACCAGGCACCTCCCATCATGCGAGAATTCAAAACGCCTGCCTAGCTAACTGCGTTGGCGATCCATGTGGCAATGCATGTACGATAAATAAAATCCCATGTGCCAGATGCTTCCTGCTAACGCCATCACAATGCAAGTTGGTCGCTGCAAACAAACATAGCAATCAAAGAGGACGAATAATCAAACTATAAGCGAGTCGCTCATTTCAAGGCCATCTCGTTGGCACCTAGGTTGGGCGAGCCTTTGACAGCCGCCCGCTGCGACGTGGTCCTTTCCTGGCACTGGTGTCTGATTGTGCGGAATCGGTTTCTCCAGCGGTCGCGTCGGCCTGCTTTTCCGCCGCTTGTGAAGCTTGCTCTTGTGCGGCTTTCTCAGCGTCGGAGTTCATCTATTGTATACGGTCAGTAATGGGGAACATCAAGGTGAGCGAATTTCATAGGACGAACCCGCAGATTAAGTGAGACGACTTCATTTTGGTCGTCTCGAAATGAGATACCCACGCCCAGCGTGAGATTGGAAACAAGTCGTTTCCTAGGTCGACCTCGCCGAATGGCGGGACGAGGGTCCTCCGAGTCATCACTATCATCGTCGGCAGAGCGTTTACTGCCAGTGCTGAAAGGGGACGATGATCGAGAAAGATGCAAATTTGGCTTCAAACTTGGCGCTGCGGTGAGCTTCTTTTCGCCGTCGTTTTTCTCATCAAGCAGAGCGGAGAATGCACGATCGATATCACCGCGACATTTTTGCAACATGTCAACGATGGTCTCACGATCGTATCGGCCCCCAAGTCCATCTTGAATGGATTGAATGTCCCAGGGCGGGTAAACATCGACAGCCAAGTCGGGGTTGGTGATAGAGGTAGAGTTTGATGGTGGTTGTGTGTCGGTCGTGGAGATGGAGGTAAATGAATTTGATGCAGAGAGAGTGGGAGGTTGGGATTCGAGGTTATAAGTATCGGAAGGTGAGGTAATGTCGACAGGCAAGCTCTTGTCATCCGTGAGAGCTGAGGGGGCTGTATCTCCTTCCAAGTTGCTGTTCTTCTCTACAGCTGTGATGTGGGGCTCCACATGTTTTGACCCGGTTAAAAGGCCTGTGTGGTGACCTGCCACAGGCCGTACGGAGGAATAGTGTTTGAAGTCCTAATCATCATCAGTGAAGGCTCACCAGCCACTCGAAATATGGGGACTCACATGAAAGGCAACATGGATGACCTCTCGATGCTCACCAGGTGGAGCGTAAACATCTCGGAACACCTGGACCCCGTCCATGGTGTAGACGTTCATGTCCACCCGGTACACTTGACAGAAAGCTTGAAGATGCTCAGAGCTACCCCATTCGCCGTTCTTTCGAGTCAATGCCACCATTTCTTTGAACCGTTGTTCCTTGTCTTCCTCAGACGGTGCGGATACATCGGCGGAACGCGTAGCGTAAGCGGAGACAGCGGCTCGTTTGGGACGGCGACGTTCGCCACCTTGGGCAACAACAAACTGCATAAAATAGGGCTTGTTGTTTTCCATGTGATCAGCCAATATTTGCCGGATTTCGTTTGCGTGGTGGAAAGTGCCGTGCAATTGGTCTGAAAGGGAGTAATAAAGGCAGTTTCCTATGTTTGACGCGTCAGAAACGGGGGATTTCAAGGACATGAAGCTTGCTGGAGGCATGACTTCATCATCTTACTACATCCAACAGGGATATTCTTACCATCGCCATCTGTTGGTAGAGCAAATAGCCCACGTTCCCTTAGACAGGGCATTTCTAAGCTCTGGCTATCCATGGCCATTTTTTGTTGCAAGGTGCTTGCGTGTTGTTGCTGATCCAGCAGCGATATAGAAGAGGTGGGACATGAGGAAATGGGAGGAATTGTATTTAGTGAGGGTTGCTCATCGCTGGAGTTGGAGTGAATGTGCTGGTCGTGACCCGTAAGTATGGGCACGATTCTGCCACCGTGTGAGAGTAACGACATGGTGAATGGCGCCCTTCACAGGTCGAGTCCAGCATTAAGTATGGTTTAATACTTTTTTTGGTGGAGATCTAAGTATTCAATCCATGAAGGAGAAGAGGAGGATAAGAAAAATACTTGAGACCAAAGTAAGAAAAAGAAAATCTCAAAATAAACCCGCAGAGTTAGCCCTGCGGGTGTCGATGGATTGAAAAAGGAATTCCAACTTGATCCAAACTTGAGTGCCGAGTCGGAGGCGGTGAACGCGTTTGGCCCCAGTGATTGGACCACACGTGAGCCGTTGCCTACTATGACATCGCTGACTGAATGAGTATATGACCCAAGCTAATAGGTTCCCCTCACCTTCAATGGCACAAACTATGACTCAAGAGGTGTGATTCGAGTTAACACTTTGAATTTTTGGAATAAAAAACTGCAATTTGAGCTGGACTTGTTTCTTTGAGATCATCAAATGTGATCTGTAATTTCTTTCACTTGAGGGTCTTGGTGGAGCCAGCCATGGAGAAAACGGGTCTTTACGGAGAAGAGCTTGCCAAGTTTCCAACTGAGGCTTCTTTACCTCACATATAAAACACTTCAGCATATTAAAGGTACAAATATTTCGAGATACACGAAGATACACATTGTACTCGGC
The DNA here is from genome assembly GCA_911649655.1 of Penicillium sclerotiorum. Classification (NCBI taxonomy): domain Eukaryota; kingdom Fungi; phylum Ascomycota; class Eurotiomycetes; order Eurotiales; family Aspergillaceae; genus Penicillium; species Penicillium sclerotiorum. The sequence continues at coordinate 2,538,365 of CAJVRJ010000005.1, read as the reverse complement.
TTTTATTCAACATTTATTGACGAAGTGTGCCAAACATTGTAGCAGCTTGTTACCTCCGCATTTCAAGGTGCGGAGTTGTATCGTGTTTTGTTTATTTCACGTATCCTAAACGACTCCACTTACAAAAACTTTGAGCGCGTTCCGTTTTTCAGTCCTTCTGATTCGTCAAATCTCACACCGCCTCCTCCACGTCCACTGAAAATAGCACAATCAGAGGGTGATCTTGACCCCCGGCGTTACATCGTTACATTACACCGAGATCATCCCCAGCCCGTTTTCTCTTATCAAATTGAATCGATAACGGAGATTGAGAGCGTTTACTCCTCACCCCGCTCGTCTTCTTCACTTCTTGACTCATAGATGAACCTGTCAATAGTTGAAATTGATATATCATTCATCTGCCCAATATTTTACTGCGATTCTTTTCCAACGGTTCCAAATTTGATTGATCAGCTCCAATGTCCAACAACATCGTGATTCTGGGGTATGCTTCCCGTATTCTTCACGCAAGGAGGCCTGAATTGTCTCAGTAAAGACCAAGTCGAACTAACATATTCTAGGGCGGGGGTCTCGGGCCTGACAACTGCGTATTTGTTGTCACAGGATCCTGCGAATAAGATCACTGTTCTATCGAAGCACATGCCTGGTGACTACGACATTGAATATGCATCTCCATGGGCTGGTGCCAATTACATGCCGTGAGCTCACTAATAGATTACTTATCGTGCCCAGTGACTAAAGTTCTTCAGGGTTGGCAAGGAGGGCAGCAGCCACCAGGCTTGGGAAACAGCTACTTGGCCTGCCTTGAAAGAAATTTGCGAGAAGTATCCCGAAGCAGGCATCCATTTTCAAGGTATGATGTTCGATGCAAGATAGCAAGACTGGGTGGCATATCTGACCATGGCTTAAGACGCCGTAATTTACAATAGAAAGAAAGACCAGGAATCTGCAACAGGCCAGTGGTTCTCTGAGTTGGTTCAGCCTAACCCATGGTATAAGGATGTTTGCCCAAATGTATGTTCATGTGCCAGTGCTTGGCTTCATCCAACTTGGAACTTCCTGCGGTATATTATGGTACTAATCAGCTACGACGATACAGTTCAAGCCTCTGCCTGATAGCGAACTGGGTCCTGGGATTGACAACGCCCAGAGGTATACTTCGGTCTGCATTAACACGGCAATCTATCTGCCATGGCTTGTTGGCCAATGTGTGAAAAAGGGCGCGGTCTTCAAGCGGGCAGTAGTCAAACACATCACAGAAGCTGCCGATGCACACCACTCGGGCCAAAAGGCCGATGTAGTCGTTAACTGCACCGGCCTGTCTTCCAAGACCCTGGGCGGCGTTCTCGACAATACTATGTACCCAGCCAGAGGTCAAATTGTTGTCGTCCGAAATGATCCCGGTGAAATGGCATCTATTTCCGGAACGGATGATGGCGAGGACGAGGTGTTCTACACCATGACTCGTGCAGCAGGTAATTATCAAACATTCCAATTCTCCAGTATGGGCGATAGCTTACTTTTCAAGGCGGCGGAACTATTATCGGAGGCTCTTACCAAAAGCATAACTGGGATCCACTGCCTGATCCAAACCTGGCGAACCGAATCATGAAGCGGGCTATTGCTCTTGCTCCACAGCTTGTTAAGCCTGGGGAAGGGATTGAAGGACTGAGTATCATTCGACATGGTGTAGGCCTACGACCGCTGCGTGAGGGTGGCACTCGAATCGAAAAAGACCAGGTGGACGGCGTGAAGATTGTCCACAACTACGGACATGGCGGGTTTGGTTACCAGGCTTCATTTGGCTGCTCGGAGGTGGCTGTCTCTCTGGTGAAGGAAGTTCTGAAGAGCAAGGACCGGGCCAAGCTTTAATTAAACCAATACGTCCACGTCGAGGTAGATAAGAATTTATTGGTGCAATACTGCCTGATGCTAGGTTATTAGCAATCACCATTCAATTTCACAGCGCGAAGAAGCATTTGAAGTGTCGTTCTTGGGTTCAAATGTTATGGCAAGGTGACGTCAAACTTCTTCGCCACAAGATCTACTTAGTCATTCAAAAGGTCATTCTTTACCTCGAATTGAAGCTACAGCATGAACATTTTGAATGATGCTTTCCTTGAAATACAGTTTTTGACCATACTTCGAAAATATCCCATCGCTTGAGAACATGATGTCGGACTCCGAAAACTCATCACCTATCCGATCGATAATTACCGATTTTGGTCAGCCACCTCTATCAGGGACCTCGTTCGAAAAAAAGGATCATGTGGATGCTGCACCTGATACGGTACTCGCAATGGTGCTAGATACGATTGTAAAATCCCGTCCTATCTCGCATGATTTGACTCGAAAGACTCTTGCCCATCTCATTGACGAGGGCTACCATCATATCGACATCCTACGCACCACAACATGGGAAGAGCGCACAAATGTTTTAAGAGAAGGAGGATATAATCGCTATCGAGAGCAGTGTGCGACCAATCTGGGTGCACTTGCTGATTTCGTATCAGGCGAATATGGTTGGTGTTCATGGCCCACATACTCAAGTGGTGACAGGCAACAACAGAAGTGAAAACTAATGGGGGGTTTTTTTTTTTCAGATGGCGATCTCAACAATCTGCTTCACGCTGGGCACGAGGATCGAGAAGAGGTCAGGACACTGATGAAAGAAATCAAGGGGATTGGTGATCTTGGAGTGGAACTGTTTTTCAACAATGTACAAAGCATTTGGCCATCTATTGCCCCATTTCTCGACTCACGCAGCTTGAACACTGCAGAAGAGATTGGTATTGGCAGAGACCTAGATGCTATCTATGGCGTTTTAGGCAGAGACCCCGAGGAGATGAGCCTACTCGCGAACGGGCTTTCAAAAGTACGGCTTGAGAAGAAACAGGTGTAATAGAGTAGCCTTGCGCATCCGCCAACGCTTTCAAATCAAATACGTTGTAGCCTACTGATATGATAATCCTGTGCCTCTAGTGCTCATATGTAAACAAACCAATGATGTATCTACTAGGTAACATAGATATTGTCCGGATGTCTGTGGAATCAGGCATCCGTCATAGCGCGCGGATCTTAACTTATTGCGGGAACCCACCTCGTTCAGCCACTCACGTGAGTGGGAAATGCTGATTCAGCCACTTCTTGGCAGACCCGCTGCTTGCGACAGCACAGCTACTGAGGCTGCTCACACTTCGTCTACTGCGCCCCTGTTCTACCCCATTTCCACTTATCAGCCTTGGCTTCTGTCACCTCTCTCTCCAACCTCCAGTGCGACTACATTGTTGAATCTGTTCCAGGTATGTTCCAAACCCTTGAGTCTCTTCACTCCTGTGGTCTGTGCCCAGATCCAACACAAACAAAGACCTTCCTCTAGTTTGAATGGGGCTAATGGCGACTAGTGAACTCACGAACCACTTGATTCACCTCATCGCCTCCGTGAACTACTATCGTCGTCAGACATCTCCCGAGCAACCTACCTAAACCCCGTTTAGAAATAATTCATCTTCCATACCGACAAAATGGATTTCTCAAACATCTTGTACGTGCCTATTCATCCGGCCCGCAGCCGAAGCTACTGAGATGCTCGGTCGCATCGTGGTTCCCGGCGGTACAACGGCGACAATTCCGCTAATGCTCCATATAGCCGTCTCGTCAACATCGCTATTGGTGTGATCATGGTGCTGGGTGGCATCAGCCAGTTCTTCCCTCCCATCGCCATGGGCAACATCATCATCGGTGTCTATGTGATCATCTTCGGTCTAGGTGCGTCCAAATCCCTCCGTCCGATCGGATACGAGATATACGAGATAATTTTCAGGGTCTAATTGAAATGCTACAGTTGTCGCCGGTCTGGAGTTCATGCCTAACATCCCCGACTACGTCTACCGCTACGGTTCCTTCCTGTTCTCCTTCCTGGGTCGCGGTGTCTGTAAGTGATCGCTTCTTGTTGAATTTCGCAAGTCCTACAGCGTTGACACTAATATTCTTCGCTTCAGTCTACATCTTCATCGGCTGTCTCCTCCTCAACGGACACGTCCTCCGCTACATTGCTGGCTCCATCGTCGGTTTCACCGGTCTCGGATACCTGGCTCTTGAGTTCATTCCCTCCATTGAGCCCCCCTCCAACATGCGCGAGTCCGACCAGGGCTGGGGTGCTGAGCAGGTCTAAGCCTGCCGGTTACAACAAGCATTGAAAAGTCATCACCTTCACGGTGTGACATGTGGATGAAGCAGAGGGCTCGGATTGCCCTCCGCGCCATCCGCCGTGCATGACTGCCAGCGTTGGATTTTTCGCAATGCGTCATATGATGGATGAACTGTGTCATGACAATACATGTGTTCCTCGTGGTCCTTGATGAGTGACCCCGGCCGACACGAATGTATTGTCACGGAAAGAGTTAATACCTCTTTCAATTTCCTTTTTGTTTTCTTCTTGTTCTTTTCTTTCTCCTATTTCACCTCTGCTTTGATACCTGTGGATGTGACTCTATTTGGGATGACACTGTATTATACTTGAATAAGTGTGGCTAGAGCATGGCGACTTTATTGAATGGATAACAGCAACATTTGAACGATCGGCCTTTCCTTTGTAGTAATGGAGTCTCCAATGGATTCACGGGACGACTATCGATGATGACAGATGGTCTTGTGTGACATGGCTACGGTGGAGCTTGGCTGCAGGATTGCTGCTATTTTGGGTGCCAGCCCTATGGAAGCTAGCGATAGTACTTCAAGGGACACGGCCAGAGAAAGCACTTATAGACTTCAAATCCTTTGATTCCTATCAAAATTGCCGCTCAAACTTGAATACCTCAAGAGTTGCATGACTGAAAACATGTGCACGTGCATATCTAGTCTCCCACCCTCATTCAAGTTACTACTAGGTTGTCCAAGGGACACTTCTTATTTGAACATTGCTGAAACCCCCACTGGCAGGAGAGGGTCATCCAAGTAGGGGGTCTCAGAAAACCGCCCGCGCTTTACTCTTGCTGGATACAATCAACTGCTTTCAAATGGGATCTCAGAGACTATACGGGCTCCCTATTCCTTGGACGCCTGAGGACCACGGGGTCAATTATTCAAACCTTCAAGTTCCAAGGTTGGGATACTCGGAAGTATTCAGCTCGTAGACTACATCATAGTTGGGTGCCTATGAGGGCGGGTTGTCAGCCTAAGGTCAGTGATCCAGGTAATGGCTCGATGAGTGCATCAAAGGTTAGTAGGTAGGCTCCAGGGCTCCCGATATCTACTACGGGTAGGTAGTAGAGATAGTAAATTTAGTGGAGCAATCAACCACCTGGGCAGTTGACCTCCACTCTATCCTTCACTGAGTCCGAGTCTGTGACCACTCATTTTGACTAATATTCCTCTAATGCGCAGATTCAAAGTTTCTATTCTCTACAGCATATTTTCTTTCTTTTCTCTTTCTTCCAATTTTGTCCTTAAAGTTCCAACGTTGCAATCTTATCTTTCCCAATCGCCGAGCCGACCTATTACCACATTGAGCGACTAGCCCCAAATCCTTGGCCCCAGGCTCTGTTATAGAGTCACGCGCCAATCGGCAACTAGCAGTACCTCGCTAGTTATACCAGTCCCAGGTGCCATGATCTGGATAATTAATTCAATGTTAATTTGAGCATGGTGTTTTGGCCTGGTTAAACATTTAGATTCGAAAGGAACACATGCACACTGGTGGACTCGACACGCAAACATTTCATTTGAAACGAGGTCCTTCTGGAAACACTCCAAGCGACCTCGGGACTTCCGAAGTTGTACTAGCTCCGCATGCAAAGATTATCTCGGCACTTCAAATGTTTGATCTCCATATGGCGCAACTTGCAAGTGGACTCGCGAAAGCCCTGGAGTCCAGATTGGATGGGAGCGAATTCAATAATCAATAGTGTTTCTGACACAGGTACCTGGCCCACACTAGCTGCTTTAGTATAACCTCGCGAAATAATACCACATGTAACCTATGGAGGTCTGGCCTGAATAAAGCGGTTCAAGACAGGTTTAGTGCGGTCAAACGTTCCTTTTTCTAGTACTAGTAGTAGATTGGGGCGTTCATAGCCCAATGGCCTTTGGTCATGGTATCACGTGCACCAGTGAGCCTCATGTGGTATAGGGATTATTGTATCAATCTTATATCTGATCAACCCTGAAAAAAAGCCAAGAGATAAAAATTGGTTTGATCTTAAGGACCATGGTCTGATTATGCACCTGTCTCAAATGTTTGCGCCTATGCAAGTCGCCATTGCCAACATTGAACAAAGTACGAATCGTGTAAGATCTGCAGACACCGGCTTCAATACCGACGGCGACTTAACCTGGGAGCCGAAAAGCTTTTCTCCCATATTTTTTAATTTTCTTTTTTTTCCTGTTTCTGTTTCTAAGAAGTTCTGTGTTAGTAAAATGGAACAGCGTGGCCTCACACCGGATGGAACCCGCCACTCCCGAGAACCAACGAGATCGCTTATATTGTTGCTGACTTCAAGCGGAAAGCCGGCTCCACCAATCACAACACTTCGAAAGATGCTTGCCTGCGCATAGGCCCGCTTGAACCTGTCTTTGGAAGGTGAATTCCCACTGTATTTTTGCCCCCTAAACTTCATCAGGAATCGGTGGAGTCTTTTGTCTTCACGATCTGGGGTGTCAGTTGAAATGTTATCGGCGATCAGAGATTTTCGGCAAATGGAGTAAGAAAAAAAAGCAATTATACAACATTAAATCCAAGTGACAGGTCACTAAGAGGGGAGGGAAAACAAAAGGACCTTTTTCTTAAGAAGTACAATAGAATACATCTAGTAAGAGATTAGATGAGATAGCGCCAATGATGCGATTAGACTGATAATGATAGTGTCCGTCGATCCCCCCTTCGTAGATCGATAAACCCAAACTCCCCGTAATCCCTTTCGCCTTCGAAAAGCCTCTCTCTCACTTCTTTCTTTTTTTCCCGCTCTCCAGTTTCCTATTCTACCACCCCGGTCAATTTTGATCAGACCACTTGCGCCCAGTTTTACTTTTTTCCTTTTGCCCCGTCCTTTGTCTTTCGCCTGGTATCCCGTCCTCCGCAAACCCTCCATTCTCCCAACGCAGGTGTGATCATCACCCTGCAGGCCCCTAGCGACCTCCGACCCAATCCTAGAATCGTCTAGCCTTCCTGCGGCCTCTCTACCGAACGAACATCTTGCCCCAGAACGCCAAGTGAGCCTGGCGTGCCTGGTGTGCTGTCACCTGTCGCAATCATCACCTGACCGTTCCGGACTATTGGGTCGCCACACTTTCTCTGATTCTCTGATATCGGCGTCTTGCCTTGCCTTCATTTGCAGATTCATCCTTGCCCGTTCTCGGACGTGCCCCTCTTTTGTTGATCGTGATCCTTTCCTCCTGTCTCTGCGGCTCCCCAGACCTGCGTCTCTTATCGGTACTTTCACTTCACTCCGATTCACCTTGACCGACATTTGGTCCTGGGGGTATCTAGTGATACGCGAATTCTGCTTCCGACTGCGGTGCGACATAGCCCTCACATCCCGGATATTGAACTTCACTCCTCGCTTCACTTCGTAGCTTTTTTTGAGTCGCTCCGGAATCGGGGGACCCGCGACGAAGAGAGAGAAAAAAATTTCCCCAATTCCTTGGAGTGATCTGTTGAAATCTGGGTGCCGAGGTGGTGATGCTAGCATCTCTTCCAATGGAAACGGTGCGCTCTTTCCCCAGGGACCCTAGTGCTCCTATGCGGCAACCATCGGCGGAGGATCTGGCCGCTGCTCAGCAGCTGATTTCATCTGCACAGACGGGTCGCGAACACTTGACAGAACATTATGGCGAATCCTCGATCAAGACATCTGGAAGTCCTCCACCCCTAAATGGACCTGGATCGGTATCGGGGTTTTCAGATGGTCGACCAGAGCCAGAGAAGGCATCCCCACGAGGTAACCAACGAGATACTTCATTTCTCGGACATTCATGCAGGTATGTCGAACTTCGATTCCGAATTCAATCCCGAGTTCGAATCCCCTGGTATCTCGAATGTGAAAACTGACCGTTGTCTGTGTTTCGATTAGCAATTGTGGAACTAAGAGTACGCCTCTATGGCGACGATCCCCTACCGGTGCCATGATCTGTAATGCCTGTGGACTTTACCTGAAAGCTCGCAACGTCGCTCGTCCCACGAAACGAAATCGCGCCCAACAAAACCCCGACGGACCAGAGAAACAAGCCCCCCAGGCTCCTCCCGCGGATTCACATGCCTCTGGTGGCTGTCATGGACCCAAGGGGTCTTGCCCTGGCGGTGGAAGCTGTAACGGTACCGGTGGTGCTGAGGGATGCGATGGATGCCCGGCATACAATAATCGCATCTACAAGTCTGCGCCTCGAGGTGGTCCTCAGCCCTCTTGGGGTCGCAACCCTGCCCCTGATGCCGAACCAACACCTCTCCCGGTAGCGACAGAGGCTCCGGCGAAAAACGCAGTGGTTGATAGTAATGGAACGTTGGTTGCGTGTCAGAACTGCGGAACGACAGTAACCCCTTTGTGGCGAAGGGATGAGCATGGTCATCCCATTTGCAACGCCTGTGGTAGGTCCAGATATAAAAATTGCTTTTTTTGCTTTTTCCTGTTCCTTGCGAGGGTTATTAGCTAACACAAACGATCAGGTCTGTATTACAAGCTCCACGGCTGCTACCGTCCTACGACTATGAAGAAGTCTATCATCAAACGTCGGAAACGTGTCGTCCCCGCCCTTCGCGATCAGTCCCCAACCGCTGCCACCCACTCCTCTAATGGCTCATCGGCCTCACCTGAAGCTTCTCCAGCAGCTCTATCACAGTCCTATGACGATCACCACCGATACATGAGCAATGAGCCTGTCGATCACTACCACGGCATGCCTGCCAGGGGGCACTATGATGACGCGCCCCGACCCTTTACCCTCGCTCCACCCCCAGTGGATTTCACCGGTTATGTTAGTTCGGCACCTATGCATCTTCACCAACTTCCTAAACTCCTCGAGCCCGAGCGATTGGGCCATTCGCCAGTTCACTACGCGCGTCGATCTGCCTCGCCCAATTCCCTGGCTTTGCCTAAGAAACGTACTTTGGCGGAGACTACTGCGGATAATCTTCCAGGGCCCGCTAGTCTTGGAGATGGATTTAATCAGTTACCCCCGATCATGTCAGCTTCCAACCCAACGCCTCCTGGCCGCCTGAGCTCCATTTCCTCCATCCTGAACCAGACAGGACAGCGGGAGGCTCCCCGGGTGGATCTCACGCCTATGGGTCACCCACAATCCTATCCGGCGCCTGGCCACCCCGGCCAGCACCAGCCGCAGGCTTTGCCTGGAATTTCCTCTATCGCTGGACAATCAGCTGAGCGTCGAGCCCAATTGGAGCGCGAAGCAGAGCAGATGCGGGAGGCATTGCGTGCCAAGGAGCACGAGCTGGCTCAGATGGGTCGTTAATGAAAACGGATAGTCATCAACGAGACGACGAAGTTAATGAGTTTTGATATTGTTATGGTTCGGGTGGGGGAAAATCTCCCATATTTTAATGCGGCGCAAAAAGCTCGGGAGATTCGCGCAAGATACCATTGTTTTTGCTGAGACTTAGGTCTCACTGTGCTACTACTTGAAAAAGTGCTTGCGAGTGAATTGTATTTTTTAGGATGGAATTGCTTCTCTAGAATCAAAACTTTCCAATTCACCCATTATTACTCCAATTTGGATATCTCGGTCCGGTCCGAAGAATGTCATCATGACTATACTCATAATCTTAATCTCACAGGCTAAAGTCAACTGCAGGCACTAACCAACAATTACTCCCCCTTCTATCCAACCCCCAAAATACTCCAACTAATCAAAATGCCGCCCAAATCATTCACCCTAACCTTCCTCGGCGACATAATGCTAGCCCGCCTCATAGACCAACTCCTCCCAACCCACGTCCACAGCACACGAGACGCCCAAACCGCGACAGCCCTTAAAGCCTCCCACCCAGCCCTAAAGAACTACAACACCGCCTCACCCTGGGGCACAGCCCTCCCAGTACTCAAAGCCACAGACCTCCTCCTCATAAACCTCGAAACACCAGCAACAACAACAACCCAAGCATGGCCAGACAAGAAATTCAACTACCGCACCCACCCCGCAAACCTCGCAGTCCTACACGCCGCACACGTCGACTTCGCCAACCTAGCTAATAACCATATCCTGGATTTCGCGGAGGAAGGTCTCCTGGATACTGTCTGGTCCTTGAAAAACGCTCGGATTCCCTTCGCTGGTGCTGGGGAGACTACCGATGAGGCGTATAAGTCTGTTAGATTGTGGGTTCCGCGTGCGCTGCAGGAATATCGATGGAGGTCTGTTGGGGAGACTGTTCTGCCTAGTTCCTGGGGTTCGGATTCGGAACGAGAGAGGTTTGAGAAGGAGGGGTATGCTGTGGATGTGTATTCTTTTTCGGATCATCCGCAGAGCTGGGGTTCTGTGCCTACGTTTCATTTTATTGAGTACTCGGATGAGGAGAGGGTGAGACTGAAGAGGTTATTGTGTAAGGGTTCACATGATCAGAGATCTGAAGACGAAGGCGCGCTAAAGATTGTTTCCGTGCATTGGGGACCTAATTATTCGTGGTTTCCTTCAGAGAAGATACGGTCTTTGGCTCATTTTCTGGTTGATGAGTGTGGGGTTGATATTATTCATGGACATAGCTCGCATCATGTTCAGGGTGTGGAGGTTTATAAGGGGAGTGTGATTATGTATGGGTGTGGTGATTTCGTGGATGATTATGTTTTGCGAGAAAATTTTCGGAATGATATTGGGGCTGTTTGGAAGGTTATTGCGAGAGAGGTTGATGGTGAAGAGTGTAGGAGGCTTGTGTTGGATAGGTTGGAGATCTTTCCTACTAGGATCGAACTCTTTCAAGCCTGTAGACTTGACTCGAGTGATCGGGACCATGGGTGGTTGAGAGAGAAGATTACGGAGCTGAGTGGTGAGCTTGGTACTGCTGTTCGTGATGAGTTGGGAGAGGAAGGTCAAATTATTATTGATATCTAGCATTTCTGATCAAATATTGGTATGCATGTTTAAAATTTGTTTCATTCAAATGTGAGGCTATACCTCCAATGTTAAAAGCGTAATCAAAAATCCACCCAAATCATGATCCAAATAATCCCAAGAACGAAGATCCCGTCCCAATGCTGTCGTGAAGAATAAAAAAGGGCGTTGTAAACACCAAGCATAAGATATACATAGAAAGAAAAAGAAATTATGAAAGAGTGCAACTTGAAAAGAATGATCATACGTGTGAGTCCATCACCAGCCCCCTCTCACTACTCTCATCATGCTTAGCAGTTTCCTGCATGACCGTCATCTCAGTAGTGACCTCAATACCGCCAAGAGAGCTCGGGCTGGACCGATCTCCCGGCTTGACATTGATAGAGTAGACGTCGTAATCTCTGTCATCGTGTTGGCTGAATAGCTGGCTCTGTTGTCGTGCCGAGCGACGGCTGGCGAATCGGTTTGTACCGGTACGATCGTTGCCAGTGTAGCGGTTATTGTAGCTGTTGGTAGAAAGCAGCTTGGGGAACATTCGGCTGACGATTGGTCGAAGGAAGGGAAGGCAAGAGCAGATGATTGCGACATTACACTCTGCTGCGGTCCAGTAGGCGGCGCCGACGTTGGCGTAGGAAGTGTCGGTGCTGCTGGCGACGGTGCGGAGACTGGAAAGACGTAGGATGCTGGTAATCACGACACTGGATAGGAGGGTTAATATACATGGCGCGGAATTGAGGAACGGGATGATTGACATACAGGATACCGATAGCGAAGACACCCATCAGGGCAAACTTTTGCATGCGCGGGAGTTGAAGCTGTGAAAGGAGTGGCATGGGAAGCAGAAGGAGTGTTACATCGGTAGCGATGTTCATTGACGCATTGAAGAACCAAACGGCCTCGAAGCTGAGGCAGTATCCTGAGATTGTATGGTCCCAGAACTTGGCGACAGGGACACAGTTCAGGTAACCGCTGATCACGGCCCAAGTAGAGTATGTGGCTACGATTGCCATGACGATATAGCAGCCATTGCGGAACCAGCGAGCGGGGAAAATGCGGAGATATTGGAAAAGAATGGAGAATTTGGTGCATCCGAGACTGGCGTTGTATAGTGGGATAGCTGCCCAGAGACACTGCAAGGATAGTTTAGTATGGATGATTTGAAAAGGTATGCCGCTCTTCGTTCATACCTTTAGTTGCTCTTGCAGCTGGTGTGCGGATAGATCGGCGTCGTGGATTCCCATGCCATAGTGAAGTTCTAGCCTGCTTGTCAGTGTCGTCGTAGAAATCGCGTAGATAATGGTGACATACGAGCGCCAACAAGTGCGCAGTACACTATCGATAGTACCAACGCAGCTAGAACAGCCCAATCTTCACGACCCGTGTTTTTCATCAAGCCGATTCGTGCATAAAAGCGCATGCCCACGATGAGGGCTGCTAATGAAGTCAGAACGGATGTGACCACGAGCGCACGCTGGCCCCGGGAATGGCCATTGTCCGAGCCCGAGCGAGTGACCAATTCGTGTAAGCCGTCCATGTTGATTATGTTGATTTGTGTATTAACTTCAAGTTCAATGTCGGACTCTGAATGAGCGAGGGAGCCGAAAGACAAGTCGAAAGATGAATAGGGCGAAACAATTGAAAGAGCGTGTGTGAGTGAGCCAGTAATCAACCCTCCGTCCGTGGCTCACAACATGAAGCCCTTCACAATGATCCTGGACTCGAAAAATCTGCGGCCAAACGAGTCACGATGAATTGGGCGGGGCAGATCCCTTTTGAACAGAACATGTCGGAGGAACTTGGCGGACAGTGGAGCTAAGATGTGAGTCCATGCACAGTGAAAACCAGGAACCCTGGTGTTGGCCCCAGAGTTTGAATAGTTTCTCCAATAGCGTATGATCAGGCAGCGATCCTGGTAAAGCCACGTCCCGGGGATCGGCTCTGGCTGTACGCCATGTGGTACTCGAATGGAGCCCCTTCCATGCCAGACGCCGTGTGAATGCACAGAAGCCCGCCATCGAACACTCTAGCGGCAAGCTAGACTCCATGTTTCCCCACTGCATCGTCAGCCTTGGGTGGGTCTTTGTCCACCAAAAACCCAGCTCTCATGCTTCGCATCAGGGTCAAATCCTGGCTCGGGGGTGGTTTGACTGCTCGAGACCCATGGTACGTTGAAGTTATCTTTTCTCAACTTCCCCTGATGAGCATTGGAATGAGAACAGACCTCTTTTGTGTCTCTTTGGACCCACCATATGGGATACGAGGTTACACCATGAACTGAATTGAGATACTTGTTTACAAAGTATTACAGAGTACAAACCTTGTGCATTGTCTCTGTGTCTCAAATATGCAGACTCTGTGTCGTGGCGAATTGGACACGCGGCGAGGGATCAATCACATTGAGGACCAATTGGGGAGAGATCGTCAACAATAGAAAATTCTTCCCCGGATGTCGCTTAAGCAATCAGGCTAAATCACCCAGCCAGTCACGCCCCTGGTGCAGGAGTTCTCAGATTGATTGCACAATTGATCGAACATGGTGATTTCCCCGTCGACCACTACCCCGTTTATTGACGCAGAACATCCTGAACCGGGATATTGATTCCTGCCGAACAAGAACGAGGATCATTTTGCATAAGCCATTCAAAGCTCGCCGTGCAATTGGTCTGGGCCTAGTCCCCAGTATTTTATAAACTATTGACAACGAACTAGCACAAGCGGAGGCAAGCGTTGGTGATCACTTCAAGAATGACATCCCCCCTTGGATATTCAGCCGCTAGCACCCGCCCTTGTCAACATGGCCCACATAAAGTCGCCACAGGAATTCAATAATGCGCGTCGAAAGCTCCACTGCGGAACTCCAATGCCGTCAGTCCCCGCGCATATGAAAGCCATTGCAGTTCCTGAATTCCACTGTTGTCTGAACTGTGATCTTCGAACTTGCTCACTGCCTTCTGGGTCAGGGGAATAGATTACCTCGGCTTCTCCATTGTTTAAGCGACAGCTGTCTTTGCTATTAAGCGTTATTTGCCGACCACCTGGGCAGAAAGATCGACATATGATCGCCCATCGCTTCTGAGTTTCCTTAGGTGAATGGATTGGAGGCTAGGATCTGGTGGCGTTTTTGGCAAAGTTAGCCATCGGTGGTCATAAAGTTTTCATAAAATTTCAAATAGTCTATTGCACATGGCAATAATTCCTTTATTCCAAGGTTATTAGTACATAGGCATTGGAATTTCCAAGGTTGTAAACTTGGAACGTGAAAATTGTTGGCCGGCCCTGGAAAGGGAGGTGCTCATTGGTAGCTCAGACTAAAGCAGCTACCTACGCACGTGCGTTTTCATTGATCTTACATCCTCAGGTGGATATTCATAATTTGAAACCGGCTTGAGCCTGCGGATATTATTTTAGAGCACTAACTACCCCAGAACCCTGATCAAGAAAGAACTAGTGTATGCAGCTGCGGAGTAAAGTGCGGTGAGAATTTGTGACCCTGTCCCATCTTCAATGCTGGAATCGTATAAAACAAAAATTCGAAACCATTGTGATAATCAATATGCAGTGCTGACCCGCGGAAGCACTTCAGAAATTCGATCATTGTCAGTTAGTATAATGAAGGAAAATGTATCCAATAACAAAACAAAATTCAGAGATTGACTCACATATCATAGAACACCATCCCATACTACCAGTCAACTGGTACCCCTCAAACCTGGGTCGTTCAACTTACTCAGCCTTGACCTTGACCTGAATGTAAGATTTGATGAAGAACCGCACAAAGAGATATGTCAACGGTAGAAGGTAGACTATCGTCAGTAAGATGGGCGCCCCTTCACCACTGTCACTCATGCATGGAATGAGGTAGCCTGCTGGCAATGCCGAGCGATAGGGACCATCAGATCGCTGAACTGAATGGTTGCCATGGCCAACTGGCGATGTGTTTTCTAGAGTCGCATCGTTTCGCACAGGAGCTCTGTAACCACCGAAAATGACGAGATTGCTAAACACCAGGCCAATGAAGAATTGGATGATTTGAATGCTGGTAAGGAAACGCTTAAAAGCAAGTGGGACTCTCCATCCCAGAGTTTGGATAGCAAAATAGGTGTACTGGCGTTAAGAATGTCAGCCTTTGACTCGGTTTCAATGATTGGCACTTGAGATAGGAGGTCACGGTGCCTAATGGAGACACATATTCTGGGATAAGGGAACAGGAAACAGCCGAGACTGTCACATGGTAGAGTCCACATGTCGGGACTGGAGCACTTGAGATTGGAACTTGAATTACATGGATACTCACCATGATGGTATGGATAAATGCGTTTAACCCCCCTAAAAGCATCGTCTGGGGCTCGTAAAATAGGCATGACCATCCAAGCAGTATGACACCGGAATGGTGATACGATTGTAGGATCGAGCACTTTTTGCCCTTGGCAAGGATGATCATCGTGTCGACAACTTCATAATACTTGCTCATATAGAAGACCCAACCGTAATAAAAGAACCCAGCCTCTGAAATGCTAGTTGAAGTTGTCAATACTGGAAAGAGAAGCTCATATTAGTATGAACTGGCATGTGTGTCAACACTGATATTAATCATGACTCACCGTGGAATAAATTCGAGTCCTTCTGACACACGAATTCTGCAATATGCGCATAGAAGTTCTCTTTTCGGTACTCGGTCTTTGAAGGCCAATGGCTCAGTACCACATAAAGAGCGCCACAAATAGCCCATGCCGAAAATACCGCCAATAGCACATTGTGTACAAAAACGGCAGCTTTGAAGGCGGAAGTCTTGCTGAAAGCCCACGGTCTGTAATGTCGGGAAGCGTTGACTTGGTTCATAATGAACACTGCCGTGACATATGCTGCTACAAAAGTAAAAGCATACTTGAGCTGAAGAGAGATTCGATATAACTCAGAGTTTATTGTGAATGGGTGTATGATTGAAAGCGGGGCGTTGTTCATGGGTGGTGGGCGAAGATCTGGTGTAAGAGTTCCAGGCTTTGGATACAAGCTGAAGATCTCCATGGGTGGCAGTCTGAATCCAACTGAGAGGCTGCTTGCGATGGAGTCCATGTTGACGGTATTTGTAATTGATATTGAGAATGGCTCAACTTCAGTGTTCGTGAATGCAAATTTGGATACCTTAAGTGTTGTTCAAGGCTTGAAACGATCATTTGATGCCTTGAGCAAACTCCTTGAATGAGAGAATGATTTGATAAAATCTCGTAGAATGTGATTGAAGCTTGATTGGATCCATTCCAAGGTTGGAGCTGGGCAGACGTGTTCTTTATGTTTATTGATTATCAGAAGGCAAATTTCAATTCACTGGAATCTTAGAGCGACTAAGCAGCCCTTAGGCTCGGGCTGGAGAACAGTACGAACAGGCATCCCGAGGTCTTGGGCACTCAGGCTTGAGCAATAGTACTGTGACGAGATGCATATAGACTGCAGTGTAATGTAGATCTTCCATTAATACAATTGTTCAATTGTGACTGATTTTCAAGATTCTGCATGTATGTGTGACTATAAAAGCCACACTGTGCTACCCACAGCTTCCAAGGTTTGGAGAAATGGGAAATTTGAATCTAAACTAGAAAATCAGCCACCCGACAGTCACTCATGCCAGCTATTGATTTCTAGGTAAACTTTGCCGATGCTGGAGCCACTGAGGCCATTCTGTAATATTATCCTCGACAAGGTTTAAACCTTATGCAAGGAACTACTCGAGCTATGGATGTGAGCTGCGCTGTGAGACCCAAAGATAAGCCCTCAAGTGCTCATGTCGCTGGAATCACACCGCAAGCCCGCTATTCAGAGGAATTAAGGCAAGACTGAAGAGGCCTTGGGAGTTGATCTGAGCGCTTGAAAATGACCTATTCGTTCTAAATTGCTTTTTGTGGGGCTCCGGCTCGGAATAGCTTTTTCATTTAAAAGCTTTCATTATATGGCAGCATTCTCGACTGAGGTAAAATGATAGTATTCTTTCTCTGCTAGAGTCCACTCAAAGGGCCATTACGATCCTATCTCTCAGGCTCAAGTGCTGGACCTTCAAATTTCAGGTTGCTAGTACCAAGTCTAATATTCTCATAAATACAGACATGAGATTGTGGAGGATGGAGTAATCGATAGTTTGTTATTTGCTTTTGTTCGGGTACAACCGCTGGCTTCAATTTTGACAACTTTCAAGATTTGATTGAAGTTTAATGTCTCGTGTGACAGTTTGGCATCCTGCATGAAGGAAAAAATGAGAGCTGAAGTCTGGAGCCATCTAGTAATTCCAAATCATTGCAACATTTGAAGTGAGAAGAAGGAAAAATTGTAGTCCGAGTCACCGTGACTCGGACAGCTCAAATTCAAGCTTTACTTGAAGCAAACTTGGAATATATTATGTCTGCACATATGTATGTGCACACTGGCATGTGCCAGCACGCACGAGTGCATCTCAGGCTGCATATGTGCTTACCGGCGCATGTTCCAAGGTTGACATCATGAAATCCTGCACATTCACATGTGTGCACATGTGTATGTAGACCATATGTAAAGGCAAGGTTCTTCCAAACGTCGAGACTTAATTTCCCGAGCCGTCCCCTTGGGAAATATCTCACTCGGTTAATTTAAAAGTCACACTGGCTTGTCATAGTACTTATCGTTTAGTACTTCTTCCCTTCAAAACTGAACGGTGGCGCGGCAAAGTCTTTTTCACAATGGGAAATTTGAAAGCAAGACCAGATCTCTCACAGGGTGATTCTGAGAAGCCCAGTCCTGGTCATGTTACAACCAATATCCCAGAAAGCAGCAGACCCCCAATCAACTGGGTGATAACAATATTCCTCATCGGAGTACCATTGGCAGCTACTATAAGCCTCTTGTGGGTTCCTATTCAACCGGAAACGGTGATAGTCGGGGCTATCTGGGCTCCCGTTCGTGCCCTGGCTGTGACCACAGGTGAGTCCAGCTCATTGTGAGCAGCGTTTCGGAAAAATTCAAGTTTACATTTCACTCACAAATATTTTAACTTCAAACAGGATACCATCGACTTTGGTCCCATCGATCCTTCACAGCCAGCGCACCCTTGAGATTAGTATTAGCTATAGTCGCTGCTGGTGCCGGGCAAGGCGGGATCAAGTTTTGGTGCCGCAGCCACCGTGCCCATCATCGCTATGTCGATACCGAAAGGGATCCCTACAACATCAAAAAGGGTTTCTTCTGGGCCCATCTGGGATGGATGCTAGTTGTTCAGAGGGGACGTCATCCAGAAGTGGATATCAGTGATATCAAAGCTGATCCAATCGTGGAGTGGCAACACCGCAATTATCCGCTGCTGTTGATTATCATGGCCTATGGATTCCCTACAATGGTCTGTGGACTTTCACATGGAGATTTTATCGGCGGTTTTGTCATAGCCGGATGTATCGCCACGGCTCTCGGACAGCAGGGAACTTTTTGCGTCAACTCTGTCGCACATTGGATTGGCGACCAACCTTATACCACCGCCAAATCAGCACGCGATAGTATGCTGACAGGACTACTCACGTTGGGAGAAGGGTATCACAACTTTCATCATGAGTTTCCTAATGATTATCGAAATGGGGTCCGAATGTATGACCTGGACATCACCAAGTGGCTGATATGGACGTTATCTCAGATCGGCCTCGCCAGTGATTTGAAACGATTTCCGCAAAACGAAATTTCAAAGGGTCGACTACAGCGGAGACAAGAGAAGCTTGATCGCGAGGGAAAGCTGCTGGATTGGGGCCTACCACTTGCGGATCTACCTGTTATGACAATGGAGGAGTATCAACAACAGGCCAGAACGGGATGCAACCTGATCGTCATCAAGGGAGCTGTGCATGACGTTTCGGAATTTGTCAATCAACACCCGGGAGGCGCAGCGATGATAACGGGGGCAATAGGAAAGGACGCGACGAAGATGTTTGAGGGAGGTGTTTATAATCACTCTGGCGCGGCCTCCAACCTCTTGGACACTATGAGAATAGCTGTCATCCGGAACTAGGTCTGCGGAGTCCCAGGGGTGAGAGACAATGCGTTTGTAAATGTTCAATGTTAATATCAATTTCGGTTCAAGTTCACATCCATGACTCTGTTGATTTTTTTATCTGAAATTTCAATGTTACATGCACATGTGTATTCAAGAAGCAAACCTTTAGTGAGATCCACCGGAGGTTTTGAAAACACGTTCTTCATAATTCAACTCCCCGGCTTCAACATCTAATTAATTCACTTTGGCCACACTCTTCAAGAGTAATTTAAGGAAAACCCAGACTACCTGTGACTTGGTTCGGACTTTCAGCGCAGTAAGCATAGCCCATCTCGTATCAAGGCATCGACACTTTTGTGGCGCAGTTCATCCGGGTGGTTTTACCCGACATCGACGTCTTTCGATCCGACACCTTTCAAAAATGCTCAACCTTGAACTTCTGTCATTCAAACAGCAAGTTTTGCTTCTCCTCAGATTCAAGATTCAAAGACATTCGATAACATCAAATGCCTTCGAGCCGCTACCAATTAGTGGACTCCCTGTATGGCCCCGGCACCGTGGGAGCCTGGCTACTAACTCTATGCACCGTCTTAATCAGCTGGACATTAAACACCTCTTCACGACGAAAAGACACGATTACAGTCGACTTCATCGCAGCACTTCTCCTCCCATTGATCGCAGCAGGCCATGTCATGTTTCAACTAGCACGACTGCCAATCTCCGTCGCTGAAGCCATCACCACCCAAGACGTGGAACTGCAAATGTACGCATTGGCACTGGAAGCCCCTCTCAACATCTGCGAGACATTCTCTATAACCGCCCTTGTACTGGCTATCTGCTGCGGGCCTTGGTGGGCAAGCGGACCGAAGTGGAGGCGGCTTGTCTCGATACTTGTTACGGGCCTTCTCAGCTGGTCAACGGAGAACATGATGTTCGTCATGGCGATGATAAGAGGCGTCCATGTAACGGATATCACGCTGAGTCGACCATACCTGTTCTTCTTAACGCCAATCGTGACCAGTACCTGGGTCTTTCTGGCGAGTTGTTTGATAATATTCGTCGTCACTATGTTGGTTGAATACCTGGCTCGAGGCCAGAAACAAAAAGACTCGGAAAAATCGCCTCGCCTTCGATTAAAGAACCGGACTTCTGACAAGAGCGACCGAAGTATCCAGCATTCTATGGATTTTATGCAAGCTCGGATGGAACTCGAAACTCAAAATCAATACGATTACTCGGCCAATCGCTCAGCTCGAGTTTCGAAATACATGACCCTGGTCACGGCGCTTTATTTACCCTTTACATTCGCTATGGCACTCTTCGGTCTCCTGACTTCAAATATGGCAGACATATCCTACGCCACCGTTTCTACATACCGCTTTTATCTGATACCAAAGTCAACGGGATCCTTGCATAGCCTGGATCAGATTTTGGCGTTGGTGGGTGGTATCATTACCCTGCTTGCGACTGTCCATGGTGCCTATCGCTCCTGGACTCATAAAGAGATACAGCAGCCTATGACTACTCGGCTGAAGAGACGAAGATCTGTCTGAAATTTTCGAGATCATGTATATGTGCATATGTTATAGTGAAAGTTTAACGAGTAGAATTTTGAACGGCTCTGGTAAAACATGGATCTCAAATTTTTGTCGCCTCCAGTGCACACGTGTGCATGTGTCATATCTGGATACAAAAATATTTCTCTAGTCAAAGGTTTGCTTCACCCAGTCAAGTTTCCCCCACTGGGCCACTTCATCCACCCTGTCACCAGGTTTGAGCGAATGGTGATGATGATGACCCCCACAATACCTATCAACCTCTTCATTTGTAGCCAATCTCTTGGCGACTTCGTTCGCTTCATGCAGACTAACCAGCTTCCTCTTTCCGGGCTGGCTTTGGGCCCGAGCTTGGCAGGTTTGGTACATGATCTCCACGCTGTTTCTGAAATCAGCATCCGGGAGGTAATGCCAGCCTGGTCGAGCAGAGATATTCATCCATCGATCAACACGCTGACCGGATGAAAAGGCAAGTGTTGGAGGCTCTCGGGTGATGCTGTTGATCCACAGATCCACGGTCAGTTCCAAGGGTGTGCTTCCAGTTGCATTTTCACGGTAAAGAAGATCTGGGCGTCGTTCAAGCAGGGCTTCTAGTGCTGCGGGACACTTCTTTTTGACCGCTTCGTGAACAGGGGTGTTTCCAGATGCGTCGAGGAGTTCCAAGTGTTTCTGGTTGCTTGGTTCCGCAAGATCAAGGATCATCTTCGCGACGGCCGAGGGCTTGTAGCCAAAAATTGACTCAGGCTCATGAACCATTCCCCAATCGCTGACATTTTGAAGCCATCTCGCAAATGGTGTCACAGATCTCTGACCGGCTCGTTGAATGAGCATCTGAGAGATAAGCTGCTCATCAATGAGATTGATCAGTGGTTCGATGTTTTGAACCTTTCGACAGGCTACTCCACGAGGTGCGAAAAGGCTATGCAGCAAGTTGCCACCATCGGAATCGCGGACTGTCTGGTTTGCTCCTGCTGTGATCAACATCTTTGCATAGCTGACCTTGCGGAGCAAGAATGCTAAAGCAAGAGGTGTGTAGCCCTCGACGGATCGAACTTCCAAGCATTCAGGATGCTGGTCAATCAGCCATTGAACCAGGCGGTCAGATTCCACGGATGTTCGAGCCATCACGGCACAGTGAAGCACAAGATTGTCTAAGGTGATTGCTATGTTAGACATTTGTCTTGGAATAGTCGCAGGGAGAGTTGAATAGCAGACCAGGGAAAGGAAATGGAAAGTAAGAACCAACATAATACTCACTTCTTGTTTGCAGCCAATTGAAAACAGAACCCTCAAGTCCAAACTTCGACCTCGCGATTCGTCTAACACGCTTATCATCGGCATGCGAGCTCAGATAGTCCAGATAGTGTCTTCCTGGCGCAGTCCCAAGGAACCACTCAGTTGTCGCGAGATTTCCCTGCATAGCAGAGAGCAACAACGGTGAAGGCTGGTCTGTTACATGTGGGACGACTTGCCCACCACTTGCCCAATCTTTTCGCTTCTTGCCACGGATTGACAATCCCGGGTAATCAGCAGTCTCTTCAGTATCTTCGACTTCAGACTCCTCGTTCTCTGCCATGTAATCAATCGGAAAACCTGCAGCAGATAACTGAATCGCTTTAGCCAGGCATTCGGTGCGACCAAGTGCCATGGCAATCTGGAAGAAATTTCGAACAGTACGTCCGGGGCGCACATGGTCGATCTTCACGCACTGTTGTTGAAGCTTCAGGAGAAATTCGAAAAGCCGAATATCATTCTTGAAAATGGCGTAGTCGAAGACGGTTTCAAGTTTTTCGCCAACAGAGTAATTCTCATAGCCGGAAAACATCAACTTCGCTGAAGTCTCATCTTCGACGAACCTGAAAGCTCTGCATTGTCGCTCTAAAACCTGAATGGGCGAGGTTCGGCTATGAACTTTGTTCGAAATTTCTCCGATGTTGTCGTGGGTGAAGGTTTCATCGATGATATGGCTGACGATGTTAATTTCACCATCAGAGTCCTCGTCACCAGAATCGATTTCAAAACGGGCATGTTGATGCTCTGGGGCTTTATATTGAGCTCGAGCAATTTGAAAGATTGCTTCTGCGACGGCCAAATGGCCCTGGAAGATTGCAATGGAAAAGCATGAAAGACCCGAATTATCAGTGACGCTGATCTCAAGAGGCGGATGGTCTTGAGATGGCCCCCAAGTCGCGAGAGTCATGTTTTTGATGGTCTGCAAGTCTCCACGCCAGGCAGCATCGAAGCTTTTTCGTTCATATCATTAGTTTTGTACTCAATTCTGAAAGGGGAATTGTTTTACTAACAGCTGTCGGTATCCATCCCGAATCTCATCTGTGAGTAGAGATGCATTAAACTCGAATTTCACTTTGAAAGTTTCTCTCCTTTCCTCGGTAATCTTGCCGTAGTTGGGTTGACTGTCATTTTGAGGCAAGTTAGGTACGAACCGAGGGTCGAGTTCTTTATTGAGCTGGTCAGAGGTTTTGGCACCACGAGATACCAGCTCCTTCTCTAGACTCTCAAACCCTCGGATCAATTCAGCAATGGCTTTCCTTTTCTCCTCACGACCAGGCTCATTGGAAGGCGTTTTCACCTGTTTTTCCATTGATGCAATTCGTTTATTGGCTTTGTGAGTAGCCTCCAGCTGAAGTCTGGTCACATGTCGGGTATAGGAGTTTGGTGGTGTCTCTGCGAGATACGACTCGTCGTCCCTTTCAAATATCACACAATTGTCCCAAGACACACAGGCATCGGCTGACTTGTCACGTAAAAGCTCTCGTCTGCCTTCGAGCATGTTCCGGGTATAGGTAAGAGCCGTTTCCACTGTGGAGGCGCCGCCATAGGGTTTGCATGATGCAGTATTTGGATCAGCGCCCCGACGGAGAAGTTCTATCGCAATCAGTGGCATCTCATTTTCTATGGCATAGAAAATAGGCCTCATAACGCCATGTTTTGTATCCGTCATGATCTTTTGGGCGATCCACTTGTGCGAGCTGAGCATGTTCGACAGGTCAATTGACTCAAAATCTGGCTTTGATCCCAGCTCAAGCAGTCCGGCAGCGGCAGTGGTGTTTCTAGCTGCGATAGCACTCATGAAAGGTGTGAAGAACGCGAGTCCGAAGCCCCAGCTGTTGTAATGATGCGTCGCAACATGATTAATCGCTCGCTGGAGGGCTGGGCCATCATGCTCTTTGTATAGATCGAACAGATCTGTGTGCTGTGACTGAGCTATGTAGTGCACTGGGGTGCAATGAGTGAGGTCAGCCTGCGCAACAGACGCCCCAAGACCGAGAAGCACCTCGGACATCTCCTTGGCTTTACTGGGAGGGAGTGAAAGAGCCAAGGCCAGGTTGAGAATCGCTGCCTTTGCAGACCTGCTATACTCATTCACGATCTTGACCGGCAACAGAACATCAGCTCCAAAAGAGGAAACAAGCTCCTTGACTGCTTCAGTATGACCTTGAAGAATCGCCAGGTGGAGAGGAGTCGCAAGACTGTCCCACGCGGTGACGTTTATGTCGTAGATGTCTGGGTCCAAGCCATTCTCCTCGTCGACATTTGAGTCGATGGCTTCATTTCCATCCTTGTCAATCTTCACGAAGGAGGCTGATGTGCGTGAAACATCGTCTGCATCTCGCATCTCCTCATCGGAGTCATCATTCTCGTCGTCCCCAGAGCTCTTTGACTCCTTCAGCTTTCGTCTCTTCTCCTTAGCGCGCGATTCTTGAAGTTTTGCTTCTTCCTCTTCGTTCTCATTGCTTTTCGTGAGAAGAATGCGAATGATTTCAACGCTTCCTCGCGAAGCCGCCAGATGCAGCGCCGTTTTACCATCCGCCATCCGGGCAATCAATCGGGCCCCACTGTCCACAATGCATTGGACGATTTCAGGTGTGGAGGTCATGCATGCTAGTTGGAGTGGTGTCCGTCCAGTGACATCACGACGATCAGGGTTTGCGTTGTCGTCAGCAAGGGAATGTTTAACATCTTCTAAGTTGCCCGAGATGATTGCTTGACAAAGCAGCTCAGTATGTCCAACGTAAGCCATTTCTATGAACCTTGTTAGCTCGTAATTCAAAAAGTTCAGAGTAAGTTTCAACATACCTGTCCAATCAGTCTCCGTGATAGGATTAAAGCTTCCAATCTCCTGACGACCGGGGTCATCTTTAATGAAGGTCAAGTTGCCGGAAATATAGATTTTGCTCTCTTCTTTGGCTATCTCGAGCTCCTCATCTGTAGTCGGCACAGGGCAGCAGCCGCAGCAGTCTCCAATGACGTGCTCTGCATCACCAAAGAACGCAGGATGGCGATGGATGTAGACCGTGCGATCTTTAGGAATGTTCCATTTGGCGTTCAGTAACAGATCCTTTGTGTAGAGAAGTTTCTCGATTCTCTTTGCATTAAATTTCGGACCATACGGGATCGACTGAGGTACTCAAGTTAGCCACCGAAATATTAGTATCAGGAAAAGAACAAGACGAACGAATGTGTGATAGTTAGACACTTGGTCTTCCTCTTGCCATTCCGGAACCTCATCTTCCCAGTCGTTCTTAATATTACCATAGAGCTCTTTGCCTTGGCGGCGTCTGAGATACAGATTCAAAGGCGGGCGGCCGCGTTCGCTGCGCCTCTTTTCGAGGTATCGCTCGCGGTCGCTCACTTGTGGCAGTTTTTCTAGAACCAAGAGACGCGCAAGTCCTTCTGTTCGAGCGAAGCTTCTTTCGAAGATTGTCTGTCCCATTGGTTAGAATTTGCAGTAAAATGAAAATCACATGTGGAAGAACTCACGGGGTCAATTTTAGTCCGATCTAGTTGAGGCCAGAATACCTCAAATCCCCGGTGAGAGTATTTCGAAAGTCGGTTTTCATAAGACGGAGACCGACGAGTGAGATCAATTTGGTTGATCTGAGTAATGTAAGATGCAACTGCGCGGGGTGACGCATAGACCTGTCGCCCATCGTACGCAGCACATGAACAGTCCACATCGAAGCCAGTAAGGATTTCAGAAATCGAGTGATAGATGCGAAGAACAATCTGCACATGACGAGTGGGGTACTGCGAGGCAATGGTAACAGTGTTTTTGGTTCGGATTGTTGTTGTCTCGTACAGAATAGAGTTGCGGATGCTGTGTTCAATCTGTTTGATTTTCTCGGTGGCTTGCTCTTCCGTCAGGCCATAAAGAAAAAGATCCACATCTGAGGCTGGGGCAAATTTCTCATGATAATATTCACGGAGACCTCGCTTTGAGCCCCGATACTGCTCGGGGACAGGAAGGGCTGAGGTAACAACGGCACTTCCGGCAGCCACCACGTTGCTCCAGTCCAGTTCGCTTAGGGAGTTCTCAGTGAAAAGAGCAAAATGCTCCTGAAATTCAGCCAATGTAGGAACGACGGCGGGAGAGCCATCTGATCTGCGAATATCATCTTTCAATGGCAGTATGTATTTTGCTTGAACTTCAGCCGATTCCGAAGCGAGCTTTCGGGCTCGAGTTCGAATATCTGTCGAGCAATTTGCATCATAAAGAGGAACAATGTTTGCATAGTTGTCACTGACAATGGAATGCGAAGGCTCCTGTGCATAGATCTTGCGAGCTACAGAGTCATACGCATTGTATGGTCTGACTAGATCTTCAATCGGAGTGTTTGGATTGGATTGAACATATGACAAAAAGTCAGCATGTTTCACAGGCACTATGGGCAATGTAGTCATGTTGGCGAAACAGCTGAGTATCGAGGTTCTGATCAGTGAGAATTGAGTTGTCTGATCCAAAATAAATCACTCCAGCCAGGAGACACGCTACTTTTAAATGCTTTGAGGAGATATCGATCTCTGGTCGGTTGCGCTCATTCCATCAGGTAACTGAACTGTTAGTGTCTCACGGTCCAGGCATAACAGGCACCCTTAGGCAACAGCGGGTCCGCCCCATACTCCATCCGCCAATCACTCATCTGCGGGGGGCCGCCAAGCAGAGCCAGGATGCTCGTTTCGCTTCTCAACACTCATGACTTGCCATCATAGGTCAATTAGTCGGACCTGTGGATTCTGAAGAAGTGGAAGATTTGGCAGGGTCGCCTCATGCAATAAGTTTCAATGCGAAAACGAAATTTTCCACATGTTGCAAACACGCGAAGGCAACCGTCGCTCCAAGGCTGCAATAGGCCACACGGCCCACACCTTCAAATGTTGGATTATCCAGAGTCTGCAAGTCCTACCAAGAGGATTGAACCAAGTCTCTATTTTCCTCAACATAGGGGGTTCAAATGTTTCTTGGAGCATCGCGATCATTGGAAACCTTGGAAGTGATTGCGAAACTTGAAACTGACTGCGGTCGGGAGATTGATAAGTGCCGGTCAGGTGACTGCCAGCTTCTACTATAGATGCATGTATACATATTCAAACAATTGAATATTTCTTTTCAAGTTTGTGTCACTGGCACGCCGGACTCATCTTTGAGTTGATGGTGATTCAAGTTCAAGTTGAAGCTGAGGGACTCAAAATCAGCATTTGAAGATCCTTTGAACTCGAAATTTAAATCCATGGATAAGGCTTGATAAACAGCCTGGATCATCCACTATAGCAGAACCCCGAAACATTTAAAAACTACAGCCTGAGAAAAGCATTGATCAAGTCACATGCTCCTTCTCTTCCTCCTTGGGAATCCTCACCCACACAACCGTCACAAACGCCGCAAGAAGCTGCGCCGCCATCGCAAACCACCAAATCGCCCTTAGGCCATCGAGATCAATCTCTCCATCCGCAGACTTACTCACCCGCGTACCAATGGCGTCAGCCACACTGGTCATGATAGCCGATGAGAGATTCTGGTTCGTAACCAGCAAGCTGCCGGCGCTTCCCTGGTATGACCGCGCCACATTGCTCGTGATGAAGATGGAGGCAGCGGCAAAGGCAAGATCCGGACCAAATGTTACCAACGCCATGCCGGGGAGTGAGAGGGCCCAGTAAGTTGTATTTGGGGTTTGGGGGATCCAGAAGGCTGGCCCAAGTGTGAACGCAAACATGGAGACGGCGTATATGTAGTGGCCTGGAACTAGATGCAGCGTGCGACTGACGATCCAGGTAGCGAGGACACCGACTATGGCGTTGGGGATATGGTAAAGAGCCACGGCTATCGGGGTGGCGTGTTGAATGCGTAGCCAGAATTGGATCGCGTAGAACTGCCAGCATCCGAAAAAGGATCCGAATCCGAGGAAATAGGCAATCATCAATGGTGTGAAGCCTGGTGTTGACCATAGGCGATTGGGGATCAGAGGGCGTATAGCTGCACGTTCGGCAAAATAGAGTCCACCCAGTAGAAGTAGACCGACAATGATGAGAACGTAAGTGTACGGAGACCAAGAGGCTACAGGGCCTTGAGTCAACCCGAAAAGCAAGCATACACATCCTCCAGCAGCACAGCCGCCACCGATATAATCGAATTGACGCAGACTTGGCGCCTCACTGCCGGCAGTATCGGCTACTGGTCGCAATGGAGGAATGGCAAAGTATGCAGCTACACAGCATATGGCGCAGATTATAGCATTTGTTCCAAAGATCCAGGGAAGGTGTTGATAGAGACCACCACCTTGTAAAGCACCGAGAGAGAATCCGAAAGGTGCACAAGCAGCCATGGCAGAAAAGACTCGGTTCTTGCGAATACCGGGCTTGTAAACTCGACCGAGAATACTCATACTTCCCGAAACCAGGACACCGATAGCGAGGCCCTGCATGGCTCGCATAACAAAGAACAAAATGTAGCGTGATGGGTGCAAAGAGAATGCCCCCACAATATTCCAAACAGATAACCAAGCAAATGCTCCAACCATGAGGGTCTTGGGAGGCGCTAAATCCGAAAGCGATCCCGAAATAACAACCGAAAGGCCGTTGGCTGTGTTAAACGCTCCAACAATCCACGGAAGCTGAGTGCTGCTAATACCCAATGCAGCCTTCAACTGTTCTTGTGGGGTAAGCATATCTCCCAGAAGAAAAGAGAATAGCATGAGACCGGCCGAGCAAACCATCACCAAGACGATCTCGGCAGTGAAACTAGGGATCTCCGGCGGCACGCCCTGTCTCTTCCCGGTCGGGGATACCGCTTCATCGGCAACGTCGTCCCGGCTTCGGGATACCGAGGGCTTTCGGTTAGTCAATCGGTGGCTCAGGGTGTCGAGTTCGTGCACGTTTTCACAACTGGGATCCAGACTGGTGATAGTGTGTGAAACGTTCTTTAACGATTGCTTATCGACAACAATAGTGTGGCCCATTAACGGATCTGGAGTTTGTGCACCCGTCGCTGGGGTCGAGTATGTCCTTGAGTAAGAAAAAGACGACCGACTTGAATCAGGGCCTGAGTCTGTAGCGTCCTGGGCAGGCCTTTGATCACCGACCGCACTCGAATCCATATTTGTTTGGATTTGTGGAGGGACTTGTGGGGGTCCCTCGGGGTTGGTATGCGGCTGCCCAACTGGCATCCTGAACGAAGTTTGGAATTTTTTCTGAAATCCCACGATATGCTAGATTGTTGTGTAGGACGAGCAAGGATTAAATAGAGACCGAGTGATGGGCAGGAAAGAATTTGTCGGAGGGCACACCATTGTGGCGAAAATCGACCAAATATTTCCGATGATCTAAGGAAGGGTGGAGCGAGTGGAGCGAGTCTCCATCAGTAACGAAAATCAAAGCCGATGGACCGATAAAAGCTGATAAAGCTTTGTGGCCCAATGGTCCCGATAACTGCGGGTACACCTCCAAGATTGAGCTGGGGATTCGCAATAATGCTTCATGCTCCCTTGCGGAAGCTTGCGCGTATCACGATCACCGAGCATTGGGATGAAATATCATTGAAGATACTATATGACTGCTTGGGATCGTCACTTTTTTCACACATTTCTCACACAGTAGCCTTCACTTAAACCAGGGATGCATTTTTCCTCAACGTTGAATCTCGTGCTAGCTCAGCTAGCGCTGTCGATGACGACGATCAAGTAGGTCAGAACGATCATTACAGCAGACGAGGTTGTCAGGGTTTAGCAAGGCACGCTGAAACAATCATTCTCGCCTTTAACCCGGTTCCTGTCGGGCTGTTTTGTCAATTGTGATCTTCCATTCAATCACATAAGCTCTCAATTGCGCGCAAGAAGTGCATCATCCCTGATCAACACGGGCCGATCCAATAATTAGTTCTCGGGAAGCCACTGATGAAAGCACTGACCAAAATAGATGTACCCAATCGGGTGGGCGGGATTGACATCCTCGTGGAAGATCTGATTTTGTGACTTGAGAAAGAGGAAGGTGGGCCGGTTCTATCAAGGGGTTTTTGGACTACGCGTCATACCAGAATCCACGGGTCCACGGGTGTTTTGAGAATTGATTCACATTACATTGTGTGGCGGAGGCAATCCCCATTAAAGGAGACTTTGATTTCAATTACTTTTGAACATCATAATTTTAGTATTTCCTTGAAGATTTCCAGAGCTGACGCGTACTATGACCCATCCTGATAATTCATCAATCAATATGTGGGAATTAGAGGATTGATTCATATTGTGAGTGATCGAAAGGTGGCTCTTCGTTGCTTCCAAGCATGAAAACTAGCTTGTTATGCTGAGATTTTCGCGCCTTAGTTTTTGATCTGGCCGCACAAGACCACATCCTCTCCAAATGGGTACCATTTGACATTTGTCAATCGGCCTGCAGATATGGCATTCCCTTCCCCATCGAATCGTCGAGCAGGGGAAACGACCACGCCGCCCTGGCCCAGCCAGGTCGGTGCTATGGTAATGATAACACTATTGACCAACGACATGTACTCAGGCGCCAGTAGTGAATTGATTACTTGCGCGCCTCCCTCAATCATGACACTCTGAAGCCCATTTGATCGAAGGGTCAAAAGGAGGTCTTTCCAGTCAATATGGTGTCGCTTGTTTTCAACGCTTTCCATTGGCAATGAGATAAATTTTCCACCGTATTTCTCCAATAGCAACCGCTTCTCAGCTGGAGGCTCTGGGAGGGCAGTCACAATCCACGGGGCACGGCCGCGACCCTGTCGACATAATTGAAAGAGCTTGCTCTCTTCTGAGAAATCCCATCTCGCTGTGGGATCAATTACCACAGGGCGGGGCTGACCGTCTAGACCGTCTTCGCCGTAGCCCCCGACTCCTGAGATGCGACAGTTAAGGCCAGGAT
The DNA here is from genome assembly GCA_911649655.1 of Penicillium sclerotiorum. Lineage (NCBI taxonomy): Eukaryota > Fungi > Ascomycota > Eurotiomycetes > Eurotiales > Aspergillaceae > Penicillium > Penicillium sclerotiorum. Next base: position 2,507,582 of record CAJVRJ010000005.1, on the reverse strand, counting down.
CGTCCGCTAGTGCTGTCCCGACGCCGATGAGGATCCCATCGTGGCGGGACCGTAGATAGTGGGTCATTGCTTTCGACTGAGGTCCGGAGAGCACAGTTCTTGCCCCTGGTGACAACGCGATGGAGGAGTCCAGTGACGTTGCAAACGTCAATGTTGTGAATGGCATATTAGATGGCGGGGCTGTGGTAGCCTTTGGAGGCAAGTGAGGTTCCAGGAAGACCCTATCGGATTGGGGGAATTCCAATGCATCCCGCGTTGAGGAAGCCATTTTTAAGATGCAATTGGGTATTTCTTGAGTGTCCAGGTGTTTCTTTCTTTGGAGTTTATGGAGGTGGAAGAAGTCATGTTTTGAATCTTTTGATTTGCTGACCGTCGGTGAGATTGAGGCCTTGGCGCCTGGGGTGTCGAATAGAACTAAATTCCACACTGAAGTTCTCAAGTGCTGCAGAGTTACGCCTACGAGACACAACTCAGCATGTATCCTTCTAATCATCTCCCATAATTTCTAAATTTACTGTGTTTTGCACAAGTAATCATGCAAATTAGGCTGCCAGACAGTTCAAATGTTAAATGGGAGGGCTAGGTACGCATTTCAACCGGGTACTACAAAATCGCGTCAAGCCAACATTCAAATGTTTGAATGAGAACCACTGAAATTTGGATCATTAATCCAGCAGTTCAGTCGATATTTTCCAAGATTTTCTTAGAGACAATTTCTCCGAGTCTACTGTATAGTGATCACGCCCCCAGAAACACCAAGATTTGCAACATACATTGCTCGGCCGTTGTTGATATTCTGACCATTTTCAAAGGCGTGAAACACAATCTTTGAGCCATCGCCATTGAAATCAGCGCCACCAGGACCCGCCAAATTACCGACATTGCTCGGGTCTCCAGAGACAAGCAGAGGGGCATTGGGAGCCTGAGCTTTGGTATATGGCCCAGCAATCGACGAAGCCGTGGCCCAACTAACATCATAGTTGGTTGTGTCGTACATGTTCGAGGAGAACGTAAGATAGTATGTACCGTCCACATTTGCAAGGCTCGGAGCCTCGATCAGCGGGCCATCGGCATCATCGCGATCAAGGAGCTGGGTGGATCCCCCATTGGGAGTGACAGCATCTGAGTTCAAGGCCTGGAGCATGATTGGTGTGGAATGTGTAGTCCCATCTCCATCCAGACTGTTGCCGTCGACTTTGTATACAACGTAATATGTACTGCCGTCTTTGAAGCCGTCCGCATCTATCGCGCCGCCTTGGTCTAGAGGACATGCCAAAGCATTGTCTTCTGGGGTATAAGGCCCTGTTATGCTGGTAGATGTGGCGGCTCCCACGCAGTGCTTGCTGGAATCCTGGCTAGTGGCGGCGGAAAAGTACATGACGAAGGTGCCATCATCCTGTATCGCGGTTAGTCTTCCATTTGTCTCGGCTTTGGGGATTGCTCTCCGACTCACCCTTTGGATCACATCAGGAGCCCAGATTGCGGGCGATGAGGCAACCCAAGATGGGAACGGGCCAGGCATCGCATCCGTACCGGATAGTCGGTCCCACGTGGAGAAGTCTGAGGAGGAAGCTACTTGGACATTGACTCCATTTCCACTGGTGGCAAAGGCATAGTAGCCATCACTCGTCTGAATGACACAGGGATCCGCGAAATCCGCATCAATCGCGCGAGTAGACTCGGAGTTCGCAACTCCAAGAACTGCCGACACGACAGTGAATACGAAGACGGAGTTCATGGTTCGCGAGTGGACGCAAACGACGTTGGGCGCAAGTTGCTGACCGGTTGTTGATGCTAGTTGGGGGTTGGATTTGAAACTCGATTCAAGGGGCTTCCGTGTACCTTTTAAGGTACATGTATTTGCGACGCTTGTGCGGATCCATTTTCGCGAAACCTTTCCGTGAAAGGAAATACTCCTTAACTCCGTCGATTTGCAAGATCACCGACTGTTCACACATGTGGTAAGGGTCCTGGTTGCTACTCGGCTTCCCCACGGCGATCGTCGCCCCCACTAAGCCCATGATAGGAAATGGTCCTAATTTGGTCCTCAGCACTCGCCCATGAGCGGTCTAAGTGAAGAAAATCATTTCCTCAGAAACTTGATTCGCCTGACGATACCGTTTCAGAAACTTGAGCTTACTGCTTTCTGATATTGCCAAGCAATAATGTGCATATAATCTGCACGAACTTGGATGGTTGATGCAGCGCTCACTTCCACTGAATTTTGCCATTTGCCGATCATCTAACCACCTGATCTTCGAAATATTTTGAGCGGTCGAAGATGATGCAGAAATATTTCAGGTTCGAATCATAATGGCTGCAACTCGAAATCAAACTGTTCTGATGCAACCTTGGAAATGTGCCTGTGAAAGGGCTCGGGCCGATGGCACAAACTTTGCGGGGTTAAAGGGGAATTTCAAGTTTCCAACATTGAAGGTTCCCAATTGGTCCCGGACTCGGAGTATAACTTGAAGGAGCCGTTATGATATATGCGAAACTTTTGAACGTCATAATTAGCTTGAACTAGACCATATGTATGATGGTCAAGTTATTCATCTGTTGAAGCTGATTCAAAGCTACAAGCAGGATTGACTTCCAAGGTTCACGTCGGGGCGTGGAACTTCTGAAACACGCCGCCGCAGTACATACTTCATGTGGTCCGAGTGTGCACCTGTGGCTTCAATGTTTAAGCTCATATTGAAATATTGAGGCTCTGGAGCCGATTTCACCTAGACCTCGACAGAAGATTGTTTAGAGCCTTGCAGCATTTGAATTTCCCCGCCGAGCTACAAATCATAGATCACCATGATCATTTGTCCCCCACCTGCACGGTCCACGGATATCGCCACGACACCCGATTCCAGGTGGCCTCATAATGCACATGGACGCGTCGCTACACTCAGTCTAAATAACATCTGCCTTCATCGTCCTTCCTTTGAAGCTCTGTATTTTTCAAGATTCGTGAACTTCAAGTTGCATAAACATTGAGATATCCGCCACGTGATTGAACCGACCTTTCATCTTGCACATTGCGCTATACAATATGCCGGTGCTTCCTTTACTGACTCTCAGTCTCGTGACACTATCACAAGCAAGTTTGACTAGAAACTTCGTTCTTCAGCCAGATACAAAGGCACCTCTCGGCTCCTCAAAGCCAGTCGATCAATCTTTCCCGAGTTTTGGAATACAAGTCAGCTCATTTCCAGCTTTCACTGGTATCACCTATACCTCGTTTCACTTTACGTTCCCCTCAACTAACTCTCATAGGTAACGCGTCAAACCCAAATGTCTTCTCACGGAACCTCATCCGCTCCATCGAAAATCGGACCGGGGCACCGCTGATTGTGCGTGTCGGAGGTACCAATGGGTAAGTCAATCACTCTCAAGTGGCAACATCAACCATAAAAGCTAACCTCCACCGTAGAGATTATTCAAACATCAATCCAGATCAGAGCTCCGCCATCGAGCCCCCAATGCAAGGTGACGGAATCGGGCAAAAGTTCGTGCTAGGCCCTGAATTTTACGAAGGATTCCGCAATTGGCCCAATACCCAGTGGGTGTATGATATTCCGTTCGCAAAATCGAACCACACAGACTCCATTCTTGAAGCCAAGAATGCCATCTCAAATATCGGTTATGAATATCTGAGCGGCCTTGAAATTGGCAATGAGGTGGATCTCTACGTTAAGCAGGGTTCCAGGCCCCAAGGCTATGGACCGGCCAATTATTCTGCTGACTTCTTAGAATATTCGGCTTTTCTGAACACGAGTCTTGGGTTCCCTGATAGGCCGCTCTTTCAAGTTTTGACTCTGGCATCGGGTGCTGTGGCGCCGTGGAGCGCGTGAGTGTGCGTGTCTCTTTTTGAAGTGAATCAGCTAACCGTTAATAGGGAAGCTGTGTTTGCGGCTGGGATTACGGAGCGCAACAATGTGAAATCAGTATCTTTGCATCAGTAAGTTCCACATGATGGATGGTGGAGGTGCTTGAAAATTCTGATGGTTATAGCTATGAATTCACAAACACAAGCACTACACTTCAAGGTAAGATTCAATGACGTCCCAAATTCTCATTTCAGAAATGGCAGTATGTACTCACGCTTGTACGCCAGAAACATTGATGAACCACACATTCGTCAAATCTGGAGTGGATAGTAGCTTCCAGTCCGATTTCCAGTATATGCAACAGAACTATCCTGATATCGAGATCGTTCTCGGTGAAGTCGGTCGCTACACGGACACTCAAAGCTCAGTTGATCCATCTGAAGGCATATTCGGTTCCGCATTATGGACAGCCGACTACCTTCTTTACACAATGTCTCTGGTACGGTCAAGCATAACCTCCTCTCGCCATGCAATGAGCACTATCCTAACCATCGACAGAATGTCACAAGAGTCAACATGCAATTAAGCAAGGTCTTCGGATACGTAGCCTGGCATCCCGTCGCTTATAACGGTCTCCTACCCGAAGTTCGAGCCCCGTACTACGGACACCTCTTTGTGTCTGATTTCATGGGAGGGTCGGATACCTTCCGGGTAAAGGAACTACCAGTCGACGAGGATTTGGTTGCTGCGTATGCGGGGTATGAGAATGATCAGCTTCGGCGAATTGCTATTTTCAACTACGATGTTTGGAACGAGGGGAATGGTTCTCGTCCGAGCTGCAATTTTACGGTGCAGGTTCCTGAGGGCGTGAGATCTGTTGAGGTTCAGACCTTGACTTCTCCCGGGGGAGCTACTTCTAATAGTACATTTTACTGGGCTGGAGAGAAGTGGACGTATGAGACCAATGGGCTGGGGGAGAAGGTTTCTGGTATTGAACAGTCTAGTAGTTTGGAAGTGAGTGGTGGATCAGTGCAGGTTCCTGTTGGTGCTAGCGAGGCTGTCATAGTGCACTTGTACTGAAGAGGGGGCCCGACCTACATTCTGCTGGATTATATCAATAGGCTCCTTCAGGTTTCAAATATTGGCGATTCATATTTCTAGTCAATCTCAAAAGGATCCTTCCAATCGTCTTTCCAATCGTCTTTCCAATCGTCTTTCCAATCGTCTTTCCAATCGTCTTTCCAATCGTCTTTCCAATCGTCTTTCCAATCGTCTTTCCAATCGTCTTTCCAATCGTCTTTTCCAATCGTCTTTCCAATCGTCTTTCCAATCGTCTTTCCAACCTAAGGTGATCACGGGGGTGAGTTTCTAAAACTTTGGGGGTTTGTTTTTAAACCTTCTCTCATATCATCTGCTCCTTAGGTCTATCACGATGGCACAGAAAGCACTTGAGTGAGTCTGCACTTATGTTCTGTATTTGGCTAGTACTAATATCAAGCCAGATTATGAATCATACTCTAAGACTTCTGAATGATCACATGAAGCTTAACGACGAGGACAACACAGCCCAGTTTCTGAGATACTTCCTCAAAATCCTTGAAGCCTTTCCTGAAGGACAGTCGGCTCTTGCGAGTGACATCCGAGCCTGACAACGCCGGCCGACTCCCCTTACTCTCCAAAAATCCACCAGACAGCCGAAAGTCTTCGTACTAGACTTTTAATCCCGCTGAAGGTCAAGGGTGGGAAAACGCCTGCTATCACTCCTTCTCCACGTCAAGGTGTTGAGGACTCGATTGAAGACCTTAAAGGCCTTGATATCAACCCAATTACAAGAGTCTCACAAAGCAATCTAAGAAGACATTGCTTAGAGAGAGATGGGAATCGTTGATTAATCACAGGAGTTTATTCTGACCACGAGGGGGTCCCAAAGAACACCCGCCGGCGGATCGCTTCACTTGAGGCTGCCCACATCATTCCAGTGGCTCTCGGTGCATTCAACAAAGATGACGACGAGTCTGTTGACCGCCATCAAAGACTCTGAGTCTGAAACACTTTCGCGAGATACTTCCCAGCTCAAGTGCTGTTAGACGATACTAACGACTCTACTCTGATTGAAGAAGAACGTAATGTTCTTATGCTGACTAGTACACAACACCGGTGCACTTTGTGGCTGGCCTGGTGAGATTCCAATGTTCAATAGATTTGGGTACTTATCTCTCGACGGTCAATGTTGACTCCAGTTGGCTATTTGAACCTTGATCAAGGACCGAAAGATCCACGCCATATTGATTCGGATTATTTTCAACCTGACAAGGATCCATGCATTTCCCCGGTGTGTCAAATGTACGAGAGCGATTTAGGTAACTTCCAATTCGGAAGCTTCCAAGGTTATGTTCCCTCATTACCGTATTCTTCCACCTGCATAAGCGGCTATGATCCATCACTCTTCATCACCGACCGTGCGCTTACGATGAATCAAATGAGCCTCGTTACACGAAATCATCTTACACAATTGTGATAAGGAATTGACTTTGGCTGAACCATGGTGGATTTCAGGGCTCGAGAGCATACTAAGATGAGAGGGGTATCGCGCCCGAAAGAACCTTGGATCCAAGCTGCACTACGAAAGTGACAGAAAAGCCGAAATTTGAATCCAATCACCTATGAATGTTCCCCTCAATGAATTCTGAGTAATGAGGCACAGCCGATCATCACTTTCTCCCTCGGGTCCGGAAGTGATCTGTGATCCGAGTCGAGTTATCACAATGCAACAACTCTGACGAATTCAACCCTGCAGGCCAAGACCGCGGGAAAATTGTTGAGGGTTCTATTTGCTGATTTTCCCGATCTGCATCGCATATGTCAACGGCAGAGTGACCCGTCTAGGATGGACGCCGATCACGGCCCAGCGGATGCGACGAGGGAAGTTCTTGCCCTAGTTTCGACCCGGAGTTGTAGGGCAGACAGTATGTACATGGGGTTGTTGCGGGATGATGCAATGTTTATCTGCAAGGCGGGATGGCTGCAAGCCTTCCTGCAGACGACACCCTCGATCCGAGGAAGACACGGTGTCGTTTGGGTACCCAAGAACTTCAAGGCGCCCTTGCATGGCATGATGGGGGTGATCCGCACTTTCACTCATCGCGCTACGCAAAGTCTGGGAGGAGAATACATGGCCAGATCCTCGGACCCACCATTTGAATCCGAATCTATTGTGGGTGCCAGTGCTCAGGTCGCTTGATAGCTCACTGACAGTTTCAGGGTTCAGTTTTTCACGCCCCAGGTCTAGGCTCCATATATGGGGACTGGAGTCTGCGGAGTCACATCAGGATACGGATCATCTTTGATCATCCCGAGGTCGTTACCAGAGTTGACGTTGTCATCAATCAGTCTGGCACGATTGCAGTGCCGCTAAACTGAATCAGGGACTTCTTAGGTATGCGTTGGGCTATGGAGCACTCGAGCGCTTTCACAATGCATTCAAATTTTGATATATCAAGCTCAATTGCCCTTCCAGACCATAATGCTCAGTCTGATTCTCAATTCCTGATTCCACAGGTTACTCTGCTGCATGTTCCAAGTTCCTAGAGCTGTTGGCTCCACACCCTTAGCGAGTACACCGCCTAAGTGACAACCTGCCATTGAGGCTTTTTATCACAAAGCATTGGCTGGTGACTACGAAAGGGATACTTCAAGATCCGTGCAATATCAGTGATCTATTCTGATGCAATCATGATATCAAACTTTGGCAAAGAAACCCCGTGGACATTCCGAGGTTCAATTTGAATCTTTCAGATTCCAGCCTGAGCGATGCCTGACTCTGGGAGGAGCAACCCGAGCTAGGCCCAGCAATCCCCACAGCACTAGTCCAGATTGTTATAGCCTAGGTCCGGGGAGGGATTCAAACATTGAATGAATGTTTGATTTTGAGTCAACGGAGTCCTATCCAATTGACGCACATGAGGGGTTCATGCACATTCGCACACCTATCAGGACGAATTAATCTATGGGTAATATTTATTATGGCGTTTCTTAAGGGGCGTGGGCCTGGAGCCAATCAAACCCTTGGGCCGAGTAGCGTACCAAAGCTCGCAATATATTAGCACCGAAGCGGGAAAAGCGTTCATCATTTCAATTTCAGGGGAGATGAACAATTTAATGCTTGGATCATGATGCCAATGGAAGTCAAAAAAGGGTTTAACATTGGAAAATGTTGTGGTGAAAACCTCCAGATATCTACATTGAACGCACCACAGTTAACCTGAGGCATCTAGATTCTCTGCTCCAGAGCTCTGATCTATCGCAAAATGCATTCCCCATACTAATGAATCTACCAATCAGGAGATTTTACCTGATCTCCTTTCCCTGTTCTTTTCGTCTTTTATTTTTTTTTTCTTTTGCTTTTCCCTTCTTCCCCTCCCTTACCATATTCTATGAAAAGTCTAAGATGGCCAGTTTAATCCTAGAAAATAGTGTGACCTCTACTTAATTATCATAAAAAATTAATGCATCAAAAAAGGATCAAAATTCCGTTAAATTTCATCCGGACTCTAGTATAGTCAAGACCATTCACGGTGCTAAATAGGGGGCTCCACCGTTGGCGGGAACAGAAAGAAGCTCAAGCGGTTCTCCATTTCTTCCCTGGACGAACCTCCCTATTTCATTATTTTCAACCCCTAAAACCCCCCCCCATTTCTCCCCCTTCCCACAAGAATCCCTCCCCTGATTCACGTCGATCACTCTTTTCACTTGTCTCCCGGAGAACTACGATCGCGGGCTTCAATCTTTTGAAAACCCCCCCCCCCCCTCCCCCTTTCTTCAAATCTCCATTGGATTTCTTCTCCCAGAATGGCTTCCAAGGTAAGTTGACCCTGACGTCGCCATCTAAACTTCCCATCCCAACCAGAGCAACCCTTCCTCCCCCTCCGAAATCCTCCTTCCTAGCTTCCTCCCATATTCCAAATCCACCCGCAATTCCATCCCGAGCCCCCAGAATGATTTCCCTCAATGGCTGACCAAGCGACGCATGTCCACAGTTCCTACGCGAGTACAAGCTAGTCGTGGTCGGCGGCGGTGGTGTCGGAAAGTCCTGCTTGACCATCCAGTTGATCCAGAGCCACTTCGTGGACGAGTACGATCCGACAATTGAAGGTGAGCGTGGCCCAGGACATTCCTTCCGGAATTCTCAACTGATCGTGTCGCCCGATCCCTTTCCCAGATTCCTACCGCAAGCAGTGTGTCATCGACGATGAGGTCGCTTTGTTGGACGTCCTGGATACAGCTGGCCAGGAAGAATACTCGGCAATGCGAGAACAGTACATGCGCACCGGCGAGGGTTTCCTGCTCATCTACTCCATCACATCGCGCCAATCATTCGAAGAAATCATGACCTTCCAACAGCAGATTCTCCGTGTCAAGGATAAGGACTACTTCCCCATCATTGTGGTCGGTAACAAGTGCGATTTGGAGAAGGAGCGCGTAGTCTCCGAGCAAGGTACCTTTGTCCCTCACTCCCGTGGAATACACGGGTTTTTCTCTTCCTCTACACCATACGGAAATGTCTCCCTCCATATAAGAACCCTCCGCTAATCTGTTACGTTTCCTTTTTCTAGAGGGTGAGGCTTTGGCCCGCCAGTTCGGCTGCAAGTTCATCGAAACCTCCGCCAAGTCCCGCATCAACGTCGAGAACGCCTTCTACGACCTCGTCCGTGAAATCCGCCGCTACAACAAGGAGATGTCCTCTTACCCCTCCGGCTCCGGTGCATTCGGTGCCCGCCAGCCCGAAGGCAAGATGGACGTCAGCGAGCCTGGCGAGAGTGCCGGCTGCTGCTCCAAGTGTGTGATCATGTAAACCGACAACCCGCGTTTTACCACTCGTTCCACACGAAAGCCCAATACGTTGTTTTATTTTATTTTTTTTGTCTCCTTTATTCTGAAACCACAAACAACACGATCTTAAAACCCCCCATCCGGATAAGGAGGACGCACATGTCGGGAATACACGACAGAATTACCGGTCATATGAATGGATAATGGAAGGGAGCTTGGAAACTTGAACTGGAGCTAGAGGAGGGAGCTGAGAAAGAAAGATACTGATAATGATTCCCTATGGGAAGCGGATTAAAAAAGAGAAAGTGGATTCTCTGTGCTGCGGATCTCGTGGGTTCTTCACCGATGGACGGGGCTCGCAATTTGCACCATGACTGACCCTGACGCCAACCTCGTCTCATGAATTTTGATTCCCCTTTTGTTCCACCGATTGTTTTTTATTGTCCTTAGTTTTCGCGAAAGATTTTTTTTTAACTTATGTCCAATGTTTTTTATCATCTTGTCTGTCTCGGGATGCGAGACGACGCGGCTGTCAATACAAGTTCTTCCAGATGCAGGGGTCTGCTCAGTATGGCGTGTTCTCATAGTGTACTGATTATGGCATTGAATTGAGCTTGCGATCAATGGATTTGCATTTGGTACTTCTACATTTGGTTCATCACATGCACTGGCATGATATCAATTCCACGTGCAATCTTGAACCTTGGACATTACTACTGAGGTGCTAGTGTTCTACCAGTATATGTACAGTTCACCTTGAACCTCTCGAGGTCGGAAGGACAGTCACTGGCACATGTGCATGTATAGAGTGTGCACCTGGGCAGTATTCTGTGCCTCTAACTTGAATTCAACATTGAACTCGGAATCGGAGCTCAGGGTTGCCAGTGCCAGTGCGTCTTCTACCTACACACTGGCAAAAAGCTCATACAGTATAATATACACCGTCAAATCACTGACTATAGACCTGATCCGGCTCAGCAGGATCAAGATCATCCTCCTTATCAACCTTAACACCCTGCACACCCTCCTCAACCTCCTTAACAAGACTCTCCAAAAACTCCTTATCAGTCCCAACAAGCGTAACAGTATTCCGCTTCTTACCCCAGCGCGGATAACTACCAACCTTAACACCCTTAGGCTCAACCTTGGCCGCCAACTCCGTCAAATACGGCGCAACAGCACTCTCCGGCAACGGCGTACTAAACAAGAACCGGAACGTCCCCTTGCCCTCCGGATCCGACAACCGCGGAATAAGCGACGGCTTCAGGTTCTCCAGCAACCGCTCGAAGAGCCGCGGGACACCGGGCAGAATGTGCACGTTGCCGTTGACGATCGCCACAGGCACCCACATGTCCTCTGCGACGAAGACGGCCTGGTGCTCGGCCGGCACGGCCGGGTCGAAGGGCAGCTCCACCATGCGTAGTTTGGCTGTGAGGCCTGGCGACGGCGTTTCCCAGTCGAAGTTTGGTTGCATGGGGTGTGGGCGGGAGAGACGCTTCATGCGTTCGAAGGCGGCTTCGTGGAGCTGGAGCTTTAGGTTGAAGGCTTTGGCGATTGAGGAGTAGGTTATGTCGTCGTGGCTGGGATGTTTTAGTTTGCGGTCTTTGCGTGGGTGGTTTGTTACGTACGTCGGTCCAATTCCTCCACTTGTCACGACGAAGTCGTACTTCGCGCTCATTCGTCGCACGGCTTCCATGATGTCTTCTTCATCGTCGGGGATTACCTCCACGCGCTTTAGCTGGATGCCGAGGGAGAAGCAGAATTTGGCTAGGAAGGGCGAGTTGGTGTCGATGGTCTGGGATGATGTTAGCATTTCCTCTATAACTGGTTTCTCAATTGCGTACCTTTCCGCCCAGAACCTCGTCGCCGATAATCAGGCACGCGGCCGTGTGGATGGGTTTCGTGTGCGCGGCTGATGTCATTGCGGGCATGGGTCGCGCGTTCAGGGACGGGGTTGATAGAGCCGAAGAGGCTGATTTGTGGAAAGGACGTGAGATGTGGCGGGTGATTTGATTCAACCGGCTAAACATGAAGGAATATACACTGGGGTCTGTCCAGGAGGTGGAAAGAAGCTGAGCTTGAGAAGGTGAAAGTGGGGGAGGGGAATTGTCTCCGCCCGCATTTTGATCACGACGAGCTTCTCCCGCATTTTGTCGTGCGTCATCCCTTTACCCTCAACGAGCACCGGTAGCGATTAGTCTGGGCCGACAAATATCTGTGTGCTCTGTGTTAATTTTGCGCTGGTTTTCTCTTGTCCTACTCAATATGGTGAGTAGCTTCTGTCGTACCTGAAGCCACCTGCGACCTGCACGGGTGGTTAAGGTCCGAAACTGGCAGTGGATATCATGGCTAATTTGACCAGTCCGATTCTTCAAGACTATACACTTTCTCTCCGGAGACCAAAGAAAAGCTGCGCAAGTTCCGTCTCGGCACATCAAGGGCCAAGGATGCGCAGGCTATCATCTGTATGTTCGCCCTGATGCTTAATTCGCTACGTGGAATTCCGATCTCGTGTGCCTCCTCTTTGCCCTGGCAACTACCTAATGCCTGCTCAGATATCATCGATACCAAGAGCCAAGAAATTCGTCCCCAGGATGGAGAGGTCTACTCAAAGATGGAAGATCTGGCTGATGACCTCCCAGAGTCATCGCCTCGTTATATCCTCCTCAGTCACCCATTGACAATGGTACGTAAATTATCCAAGTCCACTGAGGGTGACCAGGTTGAACCCTGGAACCTTTCTAAGAATAGCGGGTAGTGAACGGTGCTAATGCAGTGGTATAGAAGGATGGCCGTCTCTCCGTCCCTTACGTCCTCCTCTACTGGCTTCCCGAAAACTGCAACCCATCACAGCGCATGATGTATGCCGGTGCGGTGGAGCTGATGCGGTCGACCGCCGAAGTGAACCGAGTCTTGGAGGTCGAGAGCGAGGATGATATCATTGGCATCAAGGACCGACTGTCAAGCACCGAGTAGTGTCGGACAGCCTGAGGGCGTTGATTGCTTCAAGTTCATTCAAGTTGTCTATGCATCGCACTGGATTTGCGAATTATGTGCCAGTGCAGAGTGCATGCACGGTATCTAAATACCTCCCTGGCCGAGTCCTGCACTGGCACATGTGCATAGACCGGGCGTTTGGTTCAAGTTGGATTCAGATTCGACCATGTTCATCAAATATTTGCAAATTCAAATCAATTTGCCGATTCACTGTGGGCATCAAGCCCCACCTGGGCACTGCCAGTGGACATATCGATATACATAAGCGAAAAGAACCCTCAAAGCCGAGATCGCTCGGCTTGTCATGAACCAGTTCACGTTCAAGTTCGATCTATCACAATGATGTGCAACGGCGCCGCCTGCAGGTCCGATCACCTGCGAACTAGCAAGGGATCAGCCCAAACCGACTCTTATTCTTGCTTTAAATGAGGCTAGTTGACCCGTCTCTGACTAGTAAGCTGAAGGCTTGAAAATCGGGGGTGGCTGGTCCCCGGGCTGGTCCCCGACCTGTAGTGCATTCCAGTAGATAGAATTTGGAATTTGGAATTTCTCCTCCGCTGTCAGCCAATCCCTTCATCCTCATTAATACTTGGTAGTACATCGGTCTGTATCAGGTTCAGCTGTTGGCCCCAGTCAGATTTTCGCATCCACAGCTGACATGAACGATCCAACGCCATGATCGACCGCTATTGCCTGTTCACAGGAATCAGAGGGTGTATGCGTTCTCGGACGTCGATCTTCGACGTCTGTCCAATACGAGTCTCAGCGGTGAAATCATTCGCCAGAGAGACAGGATACGAGCTCGACGCACTGATTGGTTCCGTCGGGATCGCCAACAGCAGCCCTTCCCCCCTCAACCATCCTTTCAAACTCTGATCTCGCTAGTCCAAAGGTGTCAGTAATCTGTCTTGGGTTTTAAGTTGTTGGTTCCAGGATTTCGACGGGTTTGCTAAGCACGGAGTTCGCCGGTGGAGAATAATTAGGGATGTAAGTTCCCGTGGTTCCCACTGGATGGCAAACATCCATGTTCCATTTCAAATGTTCCATCGGGGGACCAGGGGGATATCCGGGAGAGTTTACACATACTTCATGCGGCAGTCATCTACGTGGTAGCGAGAGATACCGATGGCTGCAACAGTTTGGTGGCGGGGGTTTATTTTTGTAGTATCTGTAGGATGACTTGGGTGGCTTGGGTCATCTTAATGGGCGTGTGGCCATGCGCAGAGTAAAGCAGGAATGCGTAGAGGGGGGAGTGTTCAGCTGGAATGCGTGGATATGACGGGTTTAGTACGGAAAGACTTGGGGGTCAGGTTACTCTATACGAAAGTTTGATCATTATGGGAATGGAACATGGTTCTGTCAGCATTGGATGCTAATTTGAATTTTGAATTTCTTTAATTTCAAGTTCAATTGAATTTCAACGGTCAAAGATCTCCTTAGCTTCTTGTTCATTCTGCAGCCCTGATCGGGCGAATTCCAATTGAATCGATCAGCCGTAGAAATCAATAGTGCGATCGGTAGTTCGGCTGCTGTGTTCCAGGAATTCACGTAATAATTATGAACAGTTGGCCATGATAAGCTTTGATAGCGTTTTATTATTCGAATATGCGAGTTCAGACATTTGAAAGTTGTAGGGTTCCACACAGCACGAAGTCTGTATCTGTATGCATTTACACGGCCATGACCGCGAAGTACACGAATCGCAGGACAATAAGAAAGGTCTCCTCACTGATTCAGGAAAAGTACTCCAGGCTGATCTTCAAGAATTCGGAGTACCATACCATTACATTTAACTTGTGTACCCATAGTGCTCGCTCCCCCCAGTTCACCAGTTCCCCACTCCTCCATCCCCCAATCCCAGTTTTCGACCCGCTCCGCTGGGCAATGAACGGCACGAGGATCCAGTGAGTGGGGGTTTCTTTAGGCTAATTGGTTGGAAGTCCCCAGTGCGAGACCCACTGAGAACCCGGCGATCGGTGTCGAGACCAGTCCCAGGTGCCCGCATTTGTACTGTAATTATAATCCCTGACTCCTGTTCCCAGGGCCCTGGCACCATTCAGTCCAAGGTTCCTCTGTTCTTACCAGAGTCTTGGGTCAGGCGGTGTACGTGAGGAAGAGACGTGTCCACTGGGAGGTTTAGAAAAGAACTGGACAATTTTTGAGATTTATAACAAATATGAAAATTCTTAAATTATTCAAATGTTCTGGGATTGTTATGAACTTGAAATTTCGAATGTTCGTTTCATCAGTTGGTCTGGTATAGGCGTACTAGGTACGAGCTAGTCAACGTACTAACCACAAAAAAGCATTAATAACCACTTAGTCAACTGCAGAAAGGTTGCAAATTCCATCTGTCCTCGGTATCGGTAATTTTTCTAATCTTCACGTCACCCCGTAAAGTACCCATGCGACCTCGCTTGAAGAACCAAACCGGTGGAGCCGTTGGGCAACGAGGGATGAAAAGTTGTCAAGGATCAGCCCCGACAGCGCATGGTTAGTCTGCAGTAGCGCCCCCTACCAGCGTAGCCCCAAAGTCAGATTCAGATGGTCCCAGATCGATCCCGTCAATCGGAGCACCCAAGCTCCATTGGACATGGGTTTCTGCATGACCCGTGAGACTGGGCCTGTTAAGTGCAGAAGTGCATGGGTGTTCACCGCTAGCCCGTCCTGGGCAGTAAAAGGAGATTTTCTGGCCAGGTGGCTGCATGGGCGTTGTTTAATCATTGCAACGGTGTCTACAACATTTGAAAGGACAAGGTATTCATTTAGGAATGTACTCCGATCAGACTGAAATTATGAAAATTATAATATATGACAATAATCAATTCAAACCTTCGAACAGTGGCTATTTGTGTCAAGTTGTCTCGTAGCCCCGATGTTGCCAAGCGCTAGGGCCTAGATGCCCATAAGATGACTTGAACATTTGAAGTTTATGCGGACGGAGTACAGCGAACACGCCCATGCTTCAGGAAGTCATATTATAGTTTTGTAGTTTTGTAATCTTCACTGGTTTTCATCAGTGTCCTGTAGGCACATGTGCAATCTGGAATTCGAGGTGCAGGCCGCCCGCGAGGCCAAGCACCAGGGCTGCAACCGACTGACAAATAGTGAGCAGAGTTTCCCGCCATAAACTTTGGCTGTTTCATCCTCCCCGATTAGCGATTTCATTCGGTCATACGATGCTGCTCGGTTCATTCTTTGCGTCACTGGCAAATACCGGCATCACAGAGGCGGGGGCGCTCGTAGATTTTGGGATTTTGGGATTTTGGGGACTTGGGGACTTGGGAACAGGAGGGGGTCGAGCGTCTTGCTAGGCTGAGCAAAATGCAAAATGGCATTGTTCTCCTGAATTCTTCGTGCGCCGTGAATAACTTCCGACCAATATGGGCGCAGAGCGCAGCGATGGGGTTCTGATGGGGTTCCTCCTGGTCCGGTCTCCTCTTCTCCTTTTTCATGCGGATCCGGATCGATCGTCATCTCCTTAAAAACCGCCATTGAATGGCTGAATGGACTCAGGAGATAACGGCATCAGGACGTTAACTGTTGCCCCCCGCCCGTCCCAGTTAACTCCATCAGGTAACGCAGCCGGAGGACACGGGTACATCCGTCTGGTTCGCTGGAGCCCTGCCCACTTTGACTTGGGACATGATATAATGGATCAGATGGGAGTTCAAATGTTGAAATGGATTTGCATACTTCGTACACCCTCCCTGTGAAACCAGACATGGCTGTCTCGCGAAGCGCTGAGGAAACTTCTAGCGCCTGATGACGTGGGAAGAGAATTCCACGGTGTCTGTATCGTGTCCCGGGGCTCTGGGACCTCGGACACAGGTCCAAGTTGCACGCACAGAGCTCGGAATTACGAATTTACGGTCAAGACCTGGAAGTCGGATTTCCTAATTTTACAATTTTCCCAATTTCATTTTTTAATTTTTAATTTTTCTCATCAATTTGTGTTTCGCCTCCCTTTAGGCTCGGGGTTGGTTCCAGGAGTAGCGAAAAGTGGGGATTAAAGACTAAATGGATTGCTGACTTTGACCCACCTGAGGGTTACCTTGTACTAGTTATGATACTAGTTATGAGAACTCGTGTTCTTCTTGGACATATGCACTGAGAGTATTATAAGGATTCCATAGGAAATACACATGTGCAAATGTACTTTCATTTTTGTACATTTTACTCTAGGAATTTCCCAATATTGGAATACTGTAATAAATATAGATAGCTGCTGTTTCTGTGTTTCGTACCAAATGAAATCATCAATACCGACCCGAGTGCTCGGAAACCCCATGTGCCCCAAGCTTTTGCCTCCACCTTCTCTTACATTGTCTATACCGTAATTTTCTCGGGGGGGAGGAATCACTTATTATTAGTCTTCGCTCTTTCCTCTCCCTCCCTCAGGTCTGCTTCTTCGACTGGCACGACTTCCCCGGTTCCCATTCGACCTAGATTTCGTGGATTGTTCCCTTATACCATCCCTTCCACCATACGTCGCTGCACCGCTGGGTCGGAAAACCCAACTCTGTGGCTCCGGTTCTCTGACGACACGGGTCCCAACCTGGTGGCGCGCCCTCTCGCCCAAATCCATACCTCCCCGAGAGTGTGAAGAACTGAAGAAATTGAACTTATATGGAATGAGGGGATCATCAACCGCCATTTAAATCGATCTGCGACCGACCAATTCGCCTGAACATTCTTGCGCCACCGCCAAATCGCTTTTAGCCTTCCGAGATTCCCACCATGTCTCCGCAAGATAACCCCGATCGCCCCGAAGGGGACAAGCCAGAGGGCTTGTCCAAATATCTGAAGCGCATGAGAACTGCTCTGCGCCCACGCTCCGGCTCCAAGCGCCATTCTGTGGCTGCGCTGCCGGAGGCGGCGCCTGAGTCCAGCAAGCCAGCGTAAGATTGACCTTGGGATTCCTGTTCCATTGAACCAAAAACATGACGATGGTTCAATATTGGAAACATTGTTCAAAAAGAACAAAAAAAATTAATTGCGACCGATCAATTTGCTAACAACATTCTTCCTGCAGTGCGTCCGAAACCCCACTCCGTAAATCCACGGGCGCCGAACCCTCAATGAGCAACATGGTCACCGACTACAGCGCCATCCAACAAGAAAAGGCCCGCGCCCTCTTCACCAAATACGGCCTGACTCTGGAACCTGGCGAGTGGAAGTCCCCAACAGACCTCCAGCTCACCCGCGTCACGAAGCCCATCCGCATGCGAGTCCGCCGCACCTGCCATCGCTGCGAAACCACCTTCGGCCCCGACAAGGTCTGCGTAAACTGCCAGCACCCCCGCTGCAAGAAATGTCCCCGCGACCCGCCGGCCCGCGACCGCGATCCAAACGAATACCCCAGCATCCCCAAGTCCAAGATCCCCGAGATCCGCGCCCGCCATGCCGGCGGCTCGACTATTTCGCAACACCTGCGCTACACGGGTGATCCGAATGCGCCGCTGGCTATGCCCTCGCGGTCTGGCGGCCAGGACCTCGTCAAGAAGAAGACCGGCCAGCGTATCCGTCGCGTCTGTCATGGCTGCGATACAGTGTTCAAGCCTGGCTCCAAGGAATGCGCCAAGTGTCAGCATGTGCGCTGCAAGAGATGTCCGCGTGAGCCGCCCAAGCTGCACAAGTATCCCGATGGATATCCTGGTGATGTCGATCCGCCGAAACTTGTTTTGAAGACGGATCGGACGTTCCGTAAGCCGCGCCATAGGGTGCACTACATTTGTCATGTGTGTTCTACGTCTTATAAAGAAGACGCGAATATATGCGGAGGATGTGGACAGGAGAAATGCGCTGAAACTATACGCATTCCGTACGTTATTCCTTCATACAAGTCTACACATTGAATCCAGCTAACAATCTCCAGACCCAAGAAAGTCAAACGAGAACCCGACCCTGACGTCCTCCGCTCAGTCCAAGAAAAATTAGCAAGCCTGAACATAGAGCAGTGACGCCGTACAGAGTCCACTGAGTCTTGAATTTTTCTTTTTGCTTTGGTTTTGTGGCTTACGCCTCTACTTTTCGCGATAGCAAACAAATGGATGCGACCTGCAGGTCCCTCTGTACATCCCATCAAACTTGAATCCTAGAACCGAGCTTCTCGCTATTACTTACCAGTGCTACGTATACCCAGGGTAATTTTTCATCCTGGTACCATACCCCCCGAACAAAGTACAGGATTTCGAGGTAGTATTCCGTGCCACGCCAGACACTATAGTCTCGGCCGGTGTCTCTCCGCACATCCGACGACCCCTCTGTAGCGGGTCCAACGGTCGAGAATACTCGGTTGCGTTTGCAAATCGTCATGGTGCATGTCTTCCTCGGTTTGCTAATCTAGGTCTCTACAACCAGTCTGTGCCCAGCTATGGCGGAATACAGGGCATGATGCTATAACTAGTACTAGTACTTCCCATTGAGTCTCATATGATCGACAATTCCCATAAGTAATGGCAAAGAACGCTACCAGTCTGGCCATGTCACTGTGTACGTGTCCGTCGAGGCCAGTCTTAACGGACCGACCCGTTTTAAAGCGGTTTCGTCTCGCAGATTTGACAGCGACGTTCTCGCATCCGAGTCATTCGTATCCCGGCCTTAAAAGTACATGAGACTCCACTGATCGGTTCGAGTTATTCCGTGCACGGATGGATCCGTATGTTCAGGGGTACTTATGCTGCGCCATTTTTGATTCAAATGGTCTACCTATTACCTTGAGTGGTATATTAATCTAGAGAAGCGTCAATCAATGCACGTTAGATAAGAATGAATTCTATTTCGTTTCATCTCGTCTCCTTCTATTGGTTCGGAGGATTTGCCCACGGTGCTGGGATACGCCTCGGCTGGATTAGCGCTGGTCTCGGTTTGTGTTAGAGCGGTGTGGTTAGCTGGTTTAGTTTAGACAGGGGGTATCGAGTGAGATTTTAATCTTTGGTATTGATGAATCTATTTGCCTGTGCTACCGGTCGTCTTACTACCCCTGGACGTTGCACTAGTTCCAAGGTTGGGAAACAGGAAACATTGAAGGTACAGGCTGGTCAGTTAGAGGACCTTGGGCATTTTTGAATGGCCCACCTCCTTCATCCTTTCAAATGCGCATTTTGTCATTGCACTAAGAGTTGCATACTACAGAGTACTACCTCAGAGAAAATCCTTTGAACCGACACCGAATACAAGGATATCCCGCTGTCACAATCATCACCCCTGCAGGTCTTGACCGGACCCAAGGCACCGGGTTGTGACAGGGGATCAGTGTATCTTCAGCTGTATCATACCGAATTGATTGCAGCTGGGCAACCTGGGCAGGGAAATTGTACGGTCAAAACCTTAATGGATTCATCAGCTCGACTCCTTCCCAAGCGAGCAAGGGTGACAGCAAGGGAGACCCAAGTAACCGGGAATTCCAATTCGGCCTGGTTGGTCCAAATAAAAATGTCAGGAAATCCGACGGGTCCAACGGTCAACTAACCCAATCCAGAAAGGGTTTCTGATATCCCGGTCCACCGTACCTTTGTGATCCCTTTCTATCCCTTCACTCTGCGTTCATTACATTGACATACGCGGGATGTATCTATGCGTGCACAAGGTAAATCCCTGTCTGCCAACACATCGCTAAGCAACGTCATATATGCATGTACGTTTGTTTCCAACCCCGCCCGGCACCGCCTCCCTATCACCACGAAGCGCCTTTCTGCATCGCTGTCCGGATCGGGTGCTTGTTCCAGAAGCCCGGGTCCAGCTTGTTTGACTTGTCACGGAGTACGCAGATCCGCTGTATCCGAACATTTTCGTCCTTCCGAAGAAGTACCGGGAGCCTTCGTGAGGTTACTATATGGAGTATCTGTGGTTTTTCTTTTCAAATCCCGTGTGGATACTGCGCTTTTTTTCTGGCTTGTTTAAGGTTGAGATTGACCGTTGAATCAACGGGATGCGGGCTTGTTGCCGTGATGGGTGATGTCGTGCGGATCTATTGATCCACTGCCTCCACTATGTACGTACTTGGTTTTGTTCCATTTGGAGCTCAACGATGATCTTAGGTGATGGATTGAGAGGTTGGTCTGGATCTATTCAGGGGCTTTCAACATGTTCCCTTGTTTCTTCGATGTGGACCAGTGCCGCATCTGCATCTATCTTGCATTGATCAATCACAACTGTTCGAGGTAATTGGTCTCTCTTCCTCGATCAAGATTGTCAAACTGCAGATAAAAGAGGTTGCGTAATATCCGTTGTATCCTGGACTCGAATGATATCCCTGCAAGCCTCAAGCCTCCAGGGCTTGAATGTTTGCACAACTTTACCGCCGAGACTAACTGGCTTATCTCTGAGAGTTGACTTATCGCTTCCCCACCTGCCCAGATGAGCAGCCACTATTAATGCTAATGTCTGGCGAAAGAACTATGAAAATGACTGTAGCCTGTTCAATTTCCATTGAAACATGTGTATGTCCGCAAGTGCCTGTGGTAGACAGTGCACATGTGAATTCCGCGGTACAGCTAGTCCAGCCGGTAGCAAGGCCGCAATATACATTCTTTGAATAATCAATATCTTGATCAAATTGAGAAGTTCTGCCAATTAAAATCGTGCAAATGTGCGCGAAGTATAGGTAGACTGGTTTGGGTTGCCACAAATGAAAAAGTCATGCCGGCGGCTGAAAACTCTTGTATTAGAAGATCACCACCTTGGCCTTCTTTGTAATATTCGGGCACTTTAGCCCAGACTCGATCGGCTCGATCGGGTGCCACAGGGGCGTTGTCAGACATGATGGGGAAAAATGGGGGACTGGTTTGAAAGACCGACGCAATGCTAGCCTAACGGGGGTGCCAAAGGCAGCCAAGCGGGGGGTTTGTTTTCAATCAGCGCGATGCTGATTTCCCAAAGTCTGATGCTGGCCTGCCTGAGGCACGATTGCTTCTCTCAAGTGAAGCGCCAAAGAAAGAAGAGCCGATGAGGAAGAAGAGAGAGAAAAGAGATGGGAAGGAGGAAAGAAGGGGAGAAGAGGAAGAAGGAAGAAAAGAGAGGAGGGGGAGGAGGGATGAAGTAAGAGATGTGATGAAGTGAGAGATGAGGATAAAGTAAGAGATAGGGAGGAAGTAAGAGATGGGAGGAAATAAGAGATGGGATGAAGTGAGAGATAGGGAGGAAGTAAGAGATGGGAGGAAGTAAGAGATGGGATGAAGTGAGAGATAGGGAGGAAGTAAGAGATGGGAGGAAGTAAGAGATGAGGATGAAGTGACAGATGAGGATGACCCCTCGGGTTCCGCTGCTTGAGACCGGGAGAGCCGATTTCAAGAGCCGCCATGCTCAAATGTTTTCAATAAGAGTCCTTCCTGGATGCTCGAAGCATTCGCCTTTAACTGGTCGATAATTGAAGGTGTCTACCAATATGTGCTTGCATTGGCCAGCGCTACAAGCACTGGCACTCGGATGTTAAAGTTCAAATGACGATCCTTGCGGACCCACAGAAGCTTCAAGGTTAGTTTGACCCCTTAATCCATCCATCTCCACCACACACAGCCATGTCCCTCACCATTGGACTTCCCAAGATCTACGCCAACAAAGGCAACAAATGTATACCACCGACCAATGACTTCCTCGCCGGAACATGGCACGTGACTCACTCGACGCTGCCGATGTGGAAGAACAAGCGCAACGTCAACATCACGTATACGAACCTCCCAGCGAATGCAGCGGGTGTTGTCAAGATCGATGATCTGGTTAGCTATCAAGGTATTGGGTCGGATAAGATCAAGACTGTTTGTGGCATTGATACCCCGTCTCCAGGTAGGGTTACTCGGTAACACAGCGCAGCGCATTGCTGATAGTTTTAGGGAACCAAGGTGCTTGGGATTGGAGGGGTAAGGGATGGTTGATGATTGCTAGTTCTCATTGGGAATGTCTTGGGTTTGGACATACGGATGATGGGAATCAGTGGGTTGTTACTTATTTTGCGAAAACACTGTTCACGCCGGCTGGGATTGATATTTACTCCCGGAAGAAAGATGGGCTATCGGAAGATCTTACTGGTCGGATTTCCGAAGGGCTGAAGGCTTTTGGTGTTAAGGAGATCGAAGATCTTGTTGAGGGCATGTTTCAGGTTTTGCAGGATTAGGTCTGGTATACAGTGACCGCAGCTTGGTCCCATGCCTACCCAGGTGGAATATTAGTGGACACGATGAATTCCACTCGATTCGTTGACGACCCTCTCTTCTCTAAAGTTTGCCATACGTCGCTTCTCTCTATTTGCAAAGTGATCCTCACGTATTAAACAATCACTCAAATCATTCATTGTCATATTCATATCAACATTGTCGTTAATGTACAGTAAATCTTCAAAATCCTCATTCAACATCATGCGCGCTAAAATCAAGCCACAAAATCCCAGTATGCATCTTCAAACATTAATCAAAATCATGCAAATCGTAGAGAACAGAATCAATGCCCCAGAACCACCGATAACAAAGATCGAGCTTCTAGTAACAGCCGGCGCAGCACCCGAGGGTTCAGAACGCCACAATGCACCAGAGGCAGCGGCCACCGAAGCCGGAACCGTTGCAGTAGATGAACCACTCGAGTCACTAGAGGAGCCACTGGAGGAAGGGCTCGACACCGAAGTCGAAGACCCCCCATTGATCTGGATGCTATCCATTGAACCCGTCTCGTCCGTCCAGGTGTACGATGTGGCCGGGTTATAGTTCACAATGGTGACGGAATTCACGTACATGGTGAATGGTCCATCAGAGTAGTCGGTTTCACCTCCAGCCCACTCGATAGTACCTGAGTTATTGTCCGAATCACCACCAGCCCAGATTCCGAGACGGACTCTCATGGGCGTTTGCGGGTATCGGGTTCCTTTGACGGCTTCCTCGTATGTCAGGGTTCGGACCACCGTGCCGTCGATGGACCAGGTAAGTTGGCTTTCTGTCCAGACCCATTTGTAAGTGTGGAAGGTGGTTTGAGGGTTCGAGACGGCTTCCCATGTCCAGCGATCGTAGGAGCTGCTGTCTCCTTTTCCGTAGTAGTCGGTTTGGACTTTTGCGGTGTATCCTCCTAACATTTCCTGTGAGCCCGAAGTATTAGCGTTGATGAGATAAAAATGACAATTCTCTGCGTGAAAAATTTTGAAGCTTACCCAGTCGATTTCGTCAAGGTCGTCGGACTCTAGGATGGCAGAGCTGACGATGCCTGTCCCCGGGGCGGCTTGCATGTTGACGGTGACCTCGCCGAAAAAGATATAAAAGTCGGTCTCAATAGTCGGAGAATCCCCCTTTTCGCTAATCGTGAATTCCGCCCCATATTCGCTCGACGATGTGACCGTCCCAGCAGTTGTGGTCCATTTCGACAGATCTGAGCTTGAGGTAAAGTCGTAGTGTATCTGTGACTCGGTGGTTCCTGTGTCATCGGGGCAGGTGGTCTTTTCCATGGGGTCACAGCTGGTATATGATTGGGCGGCCGCCAGAGTAAACAGCGCAGTCCAAACTGCAGCTGCTGGAAGCTTTGAAAGCATTTCGATTTTTTCAGCCACGCCGCGGCTCAACGAGATTGTCCTGACAGAATTGATTCATCCTCGCTTGGGACACCAGGCACATAAATACTGGATTTCACATCCTTCAATTCTGTCATTCCCAGCCTCTTCAAAATATCAATCGAGGAGGCTGATGGGTCCACTGAAGCTGTTTAGTCGTATCATATGTTAGTGACGACGACTTGTTCACCGTGGTGCTTTATCACGATCCACTATTGATAGATTGGCCAATGGGGATGTAGGGGCAGCCCACTTAGTCATGAAATTCTTTATCAATCTAACCATTTTAGGCTAATTCAATGTCTGCTTCGTCATCAGCTCAGACCCACCTTGGGGCCTAATGTGAGACAAGCTTTGATATTTCTTTATCCGATCGATGCGAGCAACTGGTTACTCGACTGTAGATCTACTGAATGGCGTTTATTTCGTCATTTTGCGACGTGATCGCAGCTGTCAGAGTCATATATGGATTATCAGTTTTTTGCCAGTCAAAACAAATCATGTCGGTCGAAAGACCATTCCAATTGCCATCATGAAAGCTATAGGCATCCCACAAGAAGATATTCGAATGCTTTCCACACTTGAGTACGTAGCAAACCTTGCAATTGAATCTCGAAATTCTATATTGGACAGTTGAGAAATGTGCAGATTCCCCGAGAATGAAGGGCTCTTATCTGTAGTATCGATCACTATCTACCTAGGCATTGTGGAGACACCTGCAACACCCCCGCACAACAGTCGCAGGGCGTGCAACAAGGCGTGCAACTCCCCGCACTTTATAATGTTCTCGATCTCCAAATGCTGAAATAGCAGACCTAGATACAAGGGCTAAAATGTCAACTAATAAAGTTCTCTCCATCTCTGATCTCGAAGCTGCAGCTTCTGAGAAACTTCCAATCTCAACCAGAGGTAATGACAGCAACCTTCTCCATGGCATCGAGCACAGCTAAATGAGGGGCACGGAGCTCCCGTCTCTAGACTTCTTCAACTCCGGTGCCACGAACCAAGTCACAGTCCATGAAAACTCGGCAGCATACAAGAAATACCGCATCCTACCCCGCGTCCTAAAGGATGTATCCAAGGTCAACACGACGATCGCTCTATTTGGTCGAGATATCGCCTTCCCTCTTTGCGTTTCGCCCGCCGGGCTGCAGGGTATGGCGCACCCCGACGCCGAACTAGCGACCAGCAGGGCATGTGCCAAATTCGGCATCAACATGGGCGTCTCGTCCTATGCCAATCACTCAGTGGAACAGATTACGGCTGCGGGAAAAGAACAAGGACCAATTCACCACGTCATGCAGCTTTACTCCATGAAGGACCGCGCAAAGGAAGAGAGAATCGTTCGTCGCGCGGAGGCAGCTGGCTGTAAGGCTATATTTCTCACGGCTGATAGTCCTGTTCTGGGTGTGCGGTATAACGAATGGAGACAGACGTTTCAACCACCGGCTGGCCTGGCATACCCGATGATAGAGAAGACATCGGAGCAGATCCAGCAGGAGTCGCACGATGATGGGTTCAAGTCTTTCAATGATGATTCGCATTCTTGGGCGAGGGAGATTCCATGGCTGCGGAGTATCTCGAAGATGGAGATTTGGATTAAGGGTGTGTTGACTCCTGAAGACGTTGAGACCGCTATTGAGTATGGATGTGACGGCGTGATCATTAGCAATCACGGTGGGCGACAGTTGGATGAGACCCCCGCTACACTGGACGTTCTTCCTGCGTGTGTCAAGGTGGGGCGTGGTCGAATCCGCATTCATATTGATGGGGGTATTCGATCGGGGAACGATATTTTCAAAGCATTGGCTTTGGGCGCTGAGTGCTGTTGGGTTGGTCGCCCGATGCTTTGGGGATTAGCTGTAAGTTTACCCTCCAGGGCTGGAACACAGCCTTGGAATGAGTCTTGTCGATTCAGCTAACACAGTTCCAGTATAATGGACAGGAAGGAGTTGAGATGATGCTCGATATCCTCTATCAAGAGTTTAAACGATGCATGCAATTGGCCGGGTGTAAATCTGTTTCTGAGATCAGCAATTTGAGCCTCGGAATCTCCCGGTCAAATGGACCCCTGTCAAGACTTTAGCTTTCATGGCCTTGGTGATCTAGCGAGATAGATGGGTTAGACATGGGAAAGAATCATAAATGCCACGGGGGCACGGCATGTTTGAGCTGTTTCAAGGTTGAATGCAGTACACATGTAGGTCTCAGATTCAAATTCGTATTGGACAGGATGAACCGGTATAAATATAGTAGAAGCTAGGACTGGGCAGGGTCACGGTGAAGCAACATGTTGGGAGGTGGAGGACTTTCAAGGTTGAGATGTTAGTCGCAATGTTTGCTTTGCTTCGAGGACCCAAAGAAAATGAAATTCCAAAAAACAACCTATGAACGGAGTGATGGGAGATGAATAAACAGACGATGAGAGGAAAAAAGAAAATCGAAAAAGAAAAAAAAGATAATGCAAGCGGCGCGATTTGAACGCGCGCCTCTTTCGAGACTGGGAAATCCATACTTTCTATGGAAAGATTGAAATCTTGAATCCAGCGCCTTAGACCGCTCGGCCACGCTTGCTTTCACATGACTTCCTGCAATACTTTAAGTATTATAACCGTAAAGTATCAGCAGCCAGGTAACAGCAGCCAGGTAATTAAGCAGATTTATCTCTACATTTCTCCATAGCTGCATCACTTCACCCAGATCCCACGAAGCTCCCAAACCTTGGAACCCACCACTTAAAGGAATACACACAGGCATTTAACTCACCCCCGAAATTATTACAACACAATCAACATGCCTTCCTCAAAACCACACATCGCGCAAACCCTTCTCGCCCGCGCCTATTCCCCCGACACCGCAGAAGCCCAATTCACAGAGCGCATCAAACAAAAACCCCTCTACCTGCGCCCAACCTCTCCATCCGCCCAAGATAACCGCGACCGACGCCGCCTGCACCGTCTCCGCAAGAAAGAGTATTTTCTCCGGCACCAGCGCCCGCGACCTATGTCCGCGCGCGCAAAGCGCGAGACCGGACTCTACGATCTACCGAAAGAGGAATGCAAATATGATCTTTTCAAGGGCTTGCATGCGCTGTGGGTGGGGTATATGCAGGAGGTGCTGGATCTGAAGACTGGTGGTCGGAGTGGTGTGGTGACGCCCATAGGACATGGTGCGAAGCTCGTTAGTGCTGATTACCATGGGGCTGAGGTGGAAGTTGTCCGGAGTGGATGTGCGAGTCGGGTTGGTGTGAAGGGGATTGTGGCGAGGGATACGAGGTTTACGTTTCAGATTGTGACGGAGAAGAATGAGCTGAAGAGTAAGTTTTCTGTTGTGTTACGGCAGAATATAGCTAACCTCAAAGTGTAGAAATTCCGAAGGAGCATACTGTCTTTCGCTTTACGGTGCCTTTGCCGGAATCGAAGGCTGATGACAAGGGTGCGCAGGGAACAGAGACAGGACGGGATAATGCGGCTGTTGAACCCAAACCTTTGGTCTTTGAGCTGCATGGTAGCCAGTTTGAAACTCGGCCTGTGGATCGGGCTAATAAGAAGTTCAAGTGGCGGAATGTTGATTATGTGTGATTATGCTTAATCTATCTACGAAATAATGACAATTGAATGTGGCAAGAAACGAGGTTGAAGCTACACATGCATCTAGTAAAGCAACCAGTATGGCTGGTGGTATCGTTTGAGTTGTGTAGATGAGTTAACATTGGTCCATTCGATAACTACATCTCTGCTTCGATAGGTAGGCTTCTCGGGTCTGTAGCGAGGTGCGCTCCTAATATTGGCCAAAACCTTGGAATTGGTTAGATGGCACACATCTATGTAACCGCAGCCCTCGCTGGGACGTCATATTGATCCGATATTCCTAGGGATATCGACCTCGATGATCCTAGCCGCGCCTTTCAAAAGGCATTGTCATAATTGGTCAACTTGCAGCATGCTGCAATCATGAACCAGACAGGTCGTCTCGTAACAGGGCTCGACTTGGCATAATCTTCGCCTTGTATCTGAAAGCGCAGTGGCATATCTGAACCACCAGATTCGGACTTTCGAAAACGCCCTTGCCTTTCCTTTGAATAGGTTGGCATATCTGTAGAATATCCAGAGTCCAAGACATTGTATGTTCTATTGGCGATGGGTTTGCCATTCAAGAATAGTCGATGAACGGCAGGTAGGGAAGCAAATTCCAAGTTCGAAACTCACATACCCGCCCATTCGATACTGAATGTGCGCACGCTCTCTGTACGCTCGATTTCAGACCCGTCATCAGCCTTGGGTTTTTGAGATCCGCCGAGAAGAAATCCCTTCTTGACACCAGTGCCCAACCGTCCACCATTGACTATGTCCATCAAGTTGATCTCTTCGTCCCATTCCACGGATGAGACGAGGAAGTGTGAATGGAAACGGAGTGGGTCGCCTGGGTATGCCACATATTGACAACCGAAACGCAGACCAGGAGACAGGAAGAAGCCCCGGGAATGCATGTGCGCATAGAGCGGGTATGAGAGCGGAACTTCAGGCTTTGAAAGGAGGGCATCGGGTGTGGTTGATGGGTGAGGTAGAGGAGGGTAGGATGTAGCGGGTGTTACACCCATAGCCTTCAGAGGAGGGGATTTGTTGGCAGGAGAAGAGGCTGCTTGGGAAGTTGAAGCATCGCCGGTGAAAAAGTCGCCCAATGAGGATGGCTCGTCCTTGGCAGTAGAGGCAGCGGATGATTCTTCCTCGCCATCCTTTGCTGATTGCTGGGCTTTCTTTTTTGCTTGGCCCTGGGCTTTCTTCTCGCTTATGCTTTTGAAGTGTGCCTCTTTTTTCCGGTCCTTTTGTTCCCTCAAGATACGGGCGGCGTGGAGACCTTGGGATTCTAATTCGCGCAGGTACTGTCGGCGATCCTCCTCTAGAAGAGATTGCATGCCATTGTGTGCCTTGGCTTCGTCTACAATGCAAGCTACACCCTTGTCCACCAACACCCGTGCCTCCTCGGGCATCAACTCAAGAGGGAGACCCAGGAACACATTTTGTTGAGGAATCTGGGGCAAGGACCCAATCAACACACCACAGATGTTGTGTTCACGTCTCAGATATGTGACGGCATCAATGGAGAATAGTAGGTATCTACCAGATATGAATGAGATCGGAATAGGAAGCGTAGGTTGAAAATCCATTTTGAAGAAATAGTCTTGAGAAAAAAAAAGAAAAAAAAGTCGTTTAAGGATTCTGAAGCAACAGCAAGTTAGCAATTGCTCATGAATTGATTGTAATCAACATTGAATAACGAGTGAAAGCCAAATCATTTTCAAGTACTTTTCTCAGTCACATGTGCTCTTTTTTGAGATATTAAACGAGCTTCAGGGGATTGACAGATTTGTATTTATGTAATCATTCAAGGCGGTGTTGGAACAGGGAAAGGAAAAAAAGTAAAACTTACCATTAGGATCTGAAGAGTCTCGGAATTTGACCAGCAAAGCAGAGACTCGAGTGTGAAGAAGAGGAAGAGAAAAGTGGAAGCGAATTTTCGAGATGAAGAAAAGCTTCCCGCGCTTACCCTAATTGGGTTGGCGGTCTTGGCTGTCATAATTCCATCCAGATAATCGCGCTCCGCAATCAGCTCCAGTTGACCTCTGTAAGCACGAGCCACAATGAACTTTTTCCTCTTGATGTTCCTGGTCTTCTTTGCTCCATTGCTACTGTTTGTTGGTTAGATTCACTATAACCTGTCACGAACTGTAGGTGTCGACTGCTAACATGGAACAGCATGGCTAGCAGCATCATCCTGCCTAGGGAATCGCTTTCGTACTCAACCCGGAGGCTCAGCACGAGGATTCGGCGCTTATGGACAGAGCTATCTCCGAACGATGGCCAACTCTGGAGCTGCAATGTCGGAGCAAATCGAGATGGAGGATATGCTAGATGAACCAGGAACCCGCCGTCACTTTGAAGAGGAGGACGACTAAGCTGGAAAGCACTCAACGTGCTCAGTAGGCTTCTCAAAACTCCAGATCCGCTTTCTTAGGCATTCCGCTGGATGCAGGCGCATCCTGGGCCTCTTTATCCCCCTCTGCCGGTGGCAAGCTAAACGGTTTAATCTCGAATCGCCGACGACTCAAGTTGAATGCCCAATCCTGTCCTATGTTTTGGTCACTTCCACCGCCACGCTCATGCAATACTGGAAGCCTGTGTGTCTTCAACATTCCTTGTGGAGGCTCCTCGTGAGATGTGGCAGCTCCAGAGGTAGCCAATGCATCGGCCGAGTGAGGGAATGGGCAAAGCTCAATTACACCATCGCTGAGCAACTCAACCCAGCGGATCAGACCGGACGAGCGAGGGAAGAGAGAAAGTGGAAGGGTGATCATAGCTGTGATGCGGGTGGTGTACGCGTTCATCAAGGCTCTCAGAGAGTGAAGGAACTGCAACACATATTCGGGCTGGCAGGCATTTGGTGGATACACCGTGGGATTGAGCAAGGATGGAATCACAATGCGATGAATGGTATTCGGTGCAGCCGATGAAATGGTGGCCTGAAGCTGTTTAATAATGGCGGCAAAGGGGGAATCCTTGGAGGGTATGAGTGGAATGAAGGTCATATTCGTGATGGATGGGTGTGCGAGGCGCTTCGTGAGGTCAAAGGCGTGGCAGAAAGCGTTCTGCTGCTTTGATGCAGCTTCAGTGTCTCCAGTCGGCGTCGGGGCTACTTTTCGTCAGCATCATCTTACATCTCATCCAAGAACGATAGCTACTTACCATCACGGGAGCCCGCGATGCCCGCACCAAATTCACCCAATCGCTCGTATCGCCAAGCGATTTTCATTCGCTCCTCCTTGCGCTTGTCTGACCTTTTCTCGTCAAGCGACTCTGCTGTCCCAATCAAGCCAGGCAAGCTTCGACCCCATTGTTCTGGCACGCCGACCACATGAATCTTCTGTTCCTGAACCACCCCCTCCGCCGCATAGTATCTCAACAATGCGCCCGCAAAATCCGTAGTCCCATTTTCTTCAATGAGTAGCATCTTCCCCATCGGAAGACCGGCATGTCCCGCCAAAAGCCCGTCTAGCGAGGGCGTTCCCGTAGAAGTGGTTGGCCGTCCGTCATCGGGGGAGGGGCGAATGCCTGGAGTAGACTCAGGCGGAGCTGGTTGTGCGGAGGCATTAGGAATAGCAGCGCGGTCGACTCCGGCGGATAAACCGATATTTCGCTTGCGGAATGACATGATTTAGTCTTCAAAAGGCTTTGAAATGCAAAAAGACAAGCTGATTGAAGGAGATCTGTGGACCACAGTCAAGATGGGTTATCGGCGGGGGGAGAACCAAAAGCGGTAGAAAAAAAAAGAGCAGCTTCAGACTCCGAACTCCACCTTCAATTCTTGACTTCCTCCAATTTCTCTGCCAATCGCCAACGTCCAACCCTACGAAAACTTCACTCGGGTCAGACTTCGCGACCTCATATTTTTCCGCATTCCCCATTTTCTTATTGCACCCGAAAAAAACCTCGCCGCCGCGAGTCCGCATCTCACAATGTCCGATCCGCTCCTGTTCGAAGACAACTTCACCGTCACTGGCGTCAATGCCCAGAAGTACGATCGCGTTTCACGTCTCACTTGCACCTCCAACGACGCCGCTATCACATTCACCCTCGATGTCAACTCAGAGCTCTACCCCTGCGCTGTCGGCGAGTCGCTCACCATGGCTCTAGCCTCGACTCTGGCTCTCGACGGCAAGGAGGATGCCCGCACAAGCTGGAGAGAGGTTAGCATGGGCGAGGAGCAGACCCTTGCCAACGACTTCGACTATGTCTGCCACGGCAAAGTCTACCGATTTGAGGAGGGTTCTACGAAGGATACCATGTAGGCTTTCCCGATGTTCAACTGGCGGATCCATGGGGATTTTTATGCGGGACATGTGCTAATGATATATAGGGCTGTTTTCGTGTCGTTCGGTGGCTTGCTGCTCTACCTTGAGGGCCCTTACAAGAAGCTTGCCCCTTTGAAGATCGACCACGTCTATCTGTTGCTGAAGAAATAGATGAAATATCTTCGGTTCACTTCTCTGATTATACTTAGAAAAAGTTGGGGTTGTATTTGACCTGGAGGGTCATTATGGTCGGATTGTGCAGCGCAGGCGTTTTATTTGCATTTTGAACTTGATTTGGGAATACCAATACATGATCGACAATATCACGATCACGATCTTGATTTATGCCTCGAAGAGTAGAGTGAAAATGTCTCTGTAGGCCACTGATACTATGGATGATGTGCGAATGGCGGTGTATGCCGTACGCGATGAAATTTTAATGGTTTACATACTGTTCATTTGTAGGCGCTCGATTGATATTCAATGAACGCCTGCGTGTACTATGTACAGGTGCGCTATTTCTAGCAGTGCGAGGCAGTGGGGTACTCTAGACGACGGTGCAGTCTGGATACGATATCCAGGAAATCCGGCTCGTTCTCCGGGGTAAGAACGCCATGTCTGATGAAGAAATCAATGATGACAACAGCGCAGTTCGGCTTGAACTCGCCGCGCGCAAGAGCTTCCTTCACCTCGTCCATTGTCAACAACTTGAACTCCTCAACCTCGTTATCTCCAGGAATTGGGACAACCGAGGCATCCAGCTTCATTTCATAGACATATTCCACCTCAGGCTGGCTTAAGCCAATTTCACCGCCGGCCCGTGCATCACGAATATGGCTATACGTCACGCAGCCTACCGAGCGAATAGTTTCCCGAGACAAGGCCTCTGGAAGGGAGGCTTCCTCAACACCCTCGCGGACGATGCACTCAAAGGGCATCTCGTTGGTGCACATACCTCCAGCAACGGTGTTGTCCAGCATACTGGGATAGGTCTGTTTGGTCTTTGATCGACGAGGAATCCAAAGTTTCACGCCCGTGGCATCTTCCACGTAGCAGGTCATGTGGGCGCCATAGCTCACGATACCGAATAGAGGCGAGGCACATCGCTCCAATTCAAGCAGGTATTCACCACCCGGTCCGTAAACGGGGTACTTCTCGTTCCGCCATCCTCTGAGCACTTCAAAGGCGTCGGCCTTGACGGCCTCGGCGATACTCTCATCGACTAGTTTACTGCGGACCTCCGGGGTTGCATCTTTGGGCGTGGCTAATGTTACTGTCTTGGCAGCAGAGTCCACTACCCAGTAGTCCTTTGGCCAGGGAAACTTTGCAACTACCGAGTTCAAAATGTACCCCAGCGTGGCATCATACCCACCGACTCTGAAAGCATGGTAGTTGTTGAGGTTCTCTGTGTAAGCGGCACGGTTGTCCTCGTAATAAGGGAAGCTAAGGAGATGTTAGACCCATCTCGAAGAGGAAACAGTGAAACCCAGGGGCTCAGTACTTATCGCATTCACGAATCAGCTCCAGATAAGATTTCCCCATGATAGACTGAGAGGTATAAGATATGCAACTAGCATGCACATCCGCCGATACCAGATGGAGGGGGCGCCAAGCCCTTATCGGAAGCGATAAGGGTATTATGTCACTTGCGATGTAGATGAAAGAATCTTGGAATCTGCTGGAACTACTTGAGATCAGCTCCAAAGAGGAGAAAAGAAAAAAGAAAGCAACACAACAGCACATCTAATACGCACCTGAGCTCCCTCTCTTTCAAGCACCCAGCCACCACAACCCAACCGCCTCACCAATCACCCCTCATGTTCTCCGTCGTGATCCCCGGCCGTCCGTGCCTAACGGACCTCATCGCAGTAGACAGCCAACCAAACGGCCAAGCGACAAAATTCACAATCAGCATCCCACTGAATCCCCTCTTCAAGAAACTCGTCATATTCCTACTGCCTGGCACAATCCTCCCCCCAAACACCGGCGCCGCAATCTACGCCCAGCTCCCCGACCCAACCACCAGCGCCCCAACAGACTTCCGCTTCATCGGCGCCCTCGCAAACGAAAAACCCTCGGGAATCTTCACCATAGCCCCAAACACCAACCGCACAGAAGCAGACGACGAAGATGAAATGCTCGACGAAGGCTCAAACCCCAACCCCGGCGCCGTCGTTACACTAGGTATCTCCATCGAGGCCGTACAGAATATCGCGCCGCAGCTTGCTGCGCTGGAGAGCGAGAAGGCCGGGTCCGCGCAGGCCCAGGTGCAGAAGCAGATTTCGACGAAGGTGCTTGCGCAGAGGATTATTGGGAGTGCGTTTAATTTCCTGGCTAGCTTTGCGGAGTCGGATCCGGCGAAGAAGGGTCATGATGTTGTGCCGTTGAAGAGCTTTCGGGATTGGTGGACGAAGTTTGAGAGGAGGATTGAGATGGATCCTACGTTTTTGGAGAGAGAGGATCCGAATGCGGCGTGATTAATGCCCAAGTGTGGTGATTGTTTTCGGTCCTGTAGACCTCGTGGTCTAAATGGCGCTTCTCTATGAAGTACTGCATGGGCCCCTAGGCTTGAGTGTGTATGATTGCATTGTGGTGAGCGTTTAGTAATCTTAATATTGTTCTTATGTACTTATGTGGAATATGATTATCTTCCCGAGGTCGTATACGTACATGATCCAGCCGTCATAGACATCTGGAGGTTTATTCAACGCGTGCGGAACTTTTGCGTCTGCGCCAGGGCTGGTGGTTCACCCATCCACTCAAGTGCTCAAGTCCTTGAAGAGACATGATGAAGTTGGATATGCTAACACTCCCACATTTGAAGGTATGAACTACTATATTAATGCGCACCAGCTTTATGATTGATTCATCAATTGACATTCGTATTCAAGCGTGTATTGTCATTCAATGTTTACATGATGTCCAGATCCCAAAAATCAATATTATATACATAGCAAAGCACAACATAGTCCAAACTTTTCTCCAACCAGCGCCAAACTCGAACCTGATTGAAAAGAAACCACCTGTGCACACAGAAGTCAGGTCAATCATAACCTCGGTGACTTCGGACCATGAAACGACGAATCAGGCCGTAATCGAATGCCCGGCGCATAACAAAGACTATACAATTCATCCACATAAGTCACCGGCGCAAAAGCATTATCCCCAGCGGCAACAATGGCATCATGGGTGACGAGCGGATTCTTCGCCGCATTCTCATTCAACCGGGTAACGTCCACGCGCACTTCTTTCTGGACAGTGATATCGCCCAGCGCGGTAGCGCCAGGCTCGAAGAGGGTTTCCTGAGAATGAGCGGAATCTCGCGTTGAGCCCTTACGCGAGGGCCAGAGGCGGAGGATTGCGGAGCGGGTGGAGGACATCCTGTCTGATTCAGAGGTGGAAGCGGAGCGGACGTCTGTGCAGAAGAATTCTTGGTTGAGTTCGCGGCTGAAGCCGTCTCTGTCTGCTATTGTGTCGTTTACTTGTTGTTGGACGCGGAAGAGGCGGAACGGGGTGAAGGTGAAGTCTGGGTTTGGGATTTGGGTGTCTAAGGTGCCGACGACGCAGAAGGGGAGGAGCGTGCATTGTTGTGGTGCTTCGGATTCGCTTGATTGGCGGGAGGCTGCTCGACAGGGTGCCAGGAGAGGGCGGGTTGAGAAGGTCGCTGCTGCGCGCATGTCTTCGGGGAAGGATTTTGATAGTGTGGATATGGCTTGGATTAGTTGTTGGCGGAACTCGTCTGTGTTGCGGTTTGCTTGGATGGCTGCGTCGGACTGCAGGTATTTCAGGCAGGTGTTCATTGACCAGCCTTCCATGTGGGAGATGAAGTCGATATGAGAGACCTCTAATCGGAGCATGGGGAGTGTCGCTGATGGTAAGGGATTGCCGGTGCCTTTGGTGGTAAGGATCTCGAAGTGATCGCTTACTGTAGGCCGCATGACGAAGGTGGTCAAGTGTACGCCCTCTGAGAAGGAGCGGCTTGTAGTGGCATAGTCACGCATATCACGAAGATGATCCCTGAGACTTGCTTCTGGGACGTGGATTCGACGGGAGAGCGTGGATGTGATATGTTCGATGGTAGCAAATCGGAATCCGAATGATGCTAGACGGCTAGCCTCCTGTTTCTGGAGCTGCTTGACGCTGAACAGCAATTGACCCTTTCCAGTGCGCAGTGATGTGCGACCCATGGCACGAGATAGTCGAGAGACGGGGATAGCAGTTGCCAGTACATCATCGTACAAAGTGCCGAGTTCGGTGAGAGGTAGCCGTAGGTCGTTTGACAATTCCTGGGCTGAGACGCAGAACAGCTGCTTGAACAAAGTATCGAAATCAGTCTTCAATTCGGTTTCCTTGTCCATGACCACTCCTCGCGATAGGACATGCTTCTGGATGGCAGCTTGTTCGGATTCAAGACGATTTCGCATGAAGGGGATCAAATCTTTAACAACGGGCCAGTTGCGGCTTGCCCTAAAGGCCCAGAGGAATGTGGCATGTGTGCGCGTGAGATCGTCATCTTGAAAGGTCTGTTCATTGGTGAAGTCAGTTACTTGCATCAATTTATAAGCATCATGAGCAATCAAGAACCTACTCGTCCGATGTAGTGATCCACGATCTTCTTGGTGGGTAACAGAGCCTGGGGTGTAACCATCACTCGTCCCGCTGGATCAAAGTAAGCACAGGCGAGAATAAGTTGATGAGCACGAGTAGCCGATCGTCGTCGATTACCACCGGCAACAATAGCGCAAGCCGATAGAATCACACAAGACACGCAAGCCTAGAAGATCATGATGGTCAATTATGCACATGAATGCCACAAAGATACCAAATACTCACCAGGACAGCACAGATAATCACCACTTGACTTCGGGAAAGCTGAGACCCATTTCTCATAGTCTCATCCCGCTCGCGATAGATCGTTCCAACGGCCGCTGTCCAATGCATTCCCGACACAGCACATGCAAGAAGACAGGCACAGATCCCCCGGCGCCACCAGCTATCCGTCCAGGTCGCTCTCCAGCGGAAGAAGATGCCCAGAGCAGCAGTACTCGAGAAGATTGCGATGATAGCAGACCCAACCACATTGGCAACGTGATACGAACACTTATAGTTCGAGATGCCCAGTTGTCCAACATAGTGCATGCCGCAGACGGAGCTGCCAGTCAACAGGCCACCTATCAGGATGCGAATATAACTCGCTTTTTGTTCCACGCCGACGGAGTAAAAAGCGGCGAGTAGCACAGCGACGGGGAGTACGAATGAGGTGCCAGTGAATGCGACGTTGTACATGATCTGGAGGTCGGCTTCCCCGTTGCCGAGGACGATGGCGCGGTTTCCGATGAAATGCATGCACCAGATTCCTATGCCGCCCATTGTTACTGAGGAGGTGAGGAGGAGATACCTGAGATTGTAAGCGGGTGTTTCTAGGCATGTTGAACAAACAGAAGCAGATCGTACCAATTGTAGAACCCTGAGCGGGATGTTCGTCGATGGAGGAGCTCCAATGTTGTGGCGCATCCCATGGAGCTGATCACATAGGACAAGAAGATGTAGCCTCCCAAGTAGTAGATGTGGACCAATGGGTCCTGAGTGCCTGCACTCACCATTTTGAAGTGTCGATAGTAAAAATGTTGTAAGATGAATAAATTGGGGAGTTAAAGTGCAAGCATTGGTCGAATGAGGACAGTGCTACTGGTCGCGCCGTGACAGCCTGCCTCAAGAAAATAAAATAAAACAAGACAAAGTGAGTGAGAGAAGCGAAGGCTGACTAGAGTAGGCTGACTCGGAGGAGTGTCATTCAATTGAATAGAGACATAGACGGTGGTGTACAACAGGCGTGTACGACAATCGTAAACTTGAACGAGGGGGATCAACAGCTAGATATTAGTAGGAGATTGCGCGTAACTGGCGATAATATCAGACAAATCAGTTCCCGCAAGCAGCCTTGTTCGCTGGGGCAAGCAACCTGGATAAAGCGTGATAGCCGACAAATGACTGGCCTCTAGGCGAAGGCAATGGATCGAATGGACCCAGCAACTAATCTAGAAAGACGGCTAGCTCCACTCGCAGCGCATTGTCTGCGCGAGACCCCATCGCATCTCCATTTCCGATTCGCGTGGCATGGCACGTACGGTGATAGTGGATCGGCCCTACAGTGCACAGCCAACAGAAAGATAGAATAAGCCAAACAGCGCACACGAAAACAATTCGTGTTCGAAGCAAAAGAAACGCCAGAAAGCTTCGGATTAATCGATAGATCCAACGGCAATATTCCGAGAGGAAAACCAAACGCAAAAGACCAGAAAAAATAAAAAAAACCTGAACAGAAGACAAAAATTAAACTTCACTTGTTGTTCGACCCCTCTCCCCCCATGTTGGTGGAGGGACTTTTGAAGCGAGGTCAACTTCTGTATGCCATTGGTGTGGCGGGATCTAGATCGGATCGTAGTGGGAAAAGAACGATGGGGCCAAGGCGAAATGTCTAACGTATCAGAAGAACGAGCACCACATGCCCGACGCTAAACAAGCCCTCATATTAATTTGAGGCACAAGCGTAGCCCTGGAGGGTAACTCGGGCCCCGCCACCAGATCCATTGGAGATAAAAGGATTATACCAAATCCTCCAAACTTTCAAATGTTGCAAAGTGCGAGTTCAAAATGACACGGAAATAAATTCTCTTCCATGAACTCCGTCGACGTACTCGGCCTAGCCTTAATTGTTGAAGCCGGCCCCGCCGAGAAATAGATTGAGAAATACTCCGTAAATTGAAAATTAATCAAAACGGTGCACCGGGTCGTCAATTCAGCTGCGCCGTGCAGTCGGGTCCCCAAGAGATCACTGCCCCACGGATGATTTCACAGGTACGAGTTCTCGCGTGGAGGCGTTCTCTGTATCATCTGCACTGCACATCGGATCTGCAAGTCAGAATTGTCCGGCGAGTTGGTGACGATCCATCACAAGAGCAGTTGCCTTAGCGCTGCCTGGCGCCTAACGAGACAGATCAATTGTGCACATGTGTTGATCCGGTGATAAGCCTGATCGAGGTACGTACTCCGTACAGTGGGGGGATTATCTTCGCTGAAATTCATGGAACCAACGTAGACCCCGGTCAGCCATTGTGAGCTTGCCAGTATTGTAGACCTCGGCTTCCATCGGCCACATCAGCCTGAGTCCGGCAAAATTTGTCAATTGACCCTTATCCACTCCCAATTCCGAGGCTTCTGATTCGGCATGTCTCATCTGTGGCGCAGGGGTTCACAGGAGAGATCTATCAGGCGTGGTTAAATGTTCAAGAGATGATCCGTGGTTGTGCGATCGATCGAATTGAGTGGGGCAGATGCAAAGTTCGAGAGCCACATGGCCATTCCATACTCTTCTAGCTTCTGAGACCGTTTGATCCTGCCTTTTTGGACTTTGATGATATTTTGTAGGTTGAAAATAGCGAGTCGGATCGCAATGCGATCCGGCGCGTATGCAGCCGTCAACTGGTGTCAACAAAGGTACATCCAAACAGCTACAGCGGGAAAATCTACTCCACTAGAACCCATTGCTTATCTAGATCAAAAATTCTGCTCTCAAAAAAATAAAATCAAGACCGTTAAACTGAAATCATCCTCCCGGTCTCTCGGTTAGTCTTTCCTCGTGTATTGTGCAGCGTGTCGATTGAGCCTGCACATGTGTAGAAGTTTGACGCCTCGTAGCGGGGTTTATGATACGTAGCACCGGAACATTGAGCATTTGAATTTTATGATATATGACATCTGCAGCGTTCCGCCATTCTCCATTGCCTATTTTTGCTTTTTCGGCCTTGTTTGACGCAAACTTTGAACATTCGAACCTTGGAACACTCGGTTGAGAACCTACTCCCTGGTACTGGGCACAAACTCAATGATGCTATCCGCTACCCTGCAAGCTAAATAGGGTTGTTGACACATGCGGATGCACATATGACAGCTGGAACATTTGAACCTTATTGACGATCATACCTGTCTTGCCACAAGGTGATGCCACTGCCGCCACTGCCCAGGTGCCCTTCAAGTTGAGTTCTTTCTTGAGCGCCGCGAGACGCCTCATCAACATGTCCAATTGTGCTTGCTGCCACTGAACACCATTATTGGACAAAACCATGTCGCCAATCAAGATATACGAGGCCGAGGCCATGATTTGAGCATATTCTATAGAATTTGACACCTATCGTTTTCGAGAAGTCATCACATATGAACGGAAAGGTGAGAAACCTGCCTGGGCGGATTTGTAACTTGACCGGTCTGAGGGTTAACAGATCCGTATTCCATCTTCTCAACGCCAGGCACTGGGATGATTAACCAAATACGGGTCGTGTTAAGGGGGCCACAAACATTGAATGCATGGTAAGGCTGTCGTCAAACCGTACCTAGTCAGTTCTGCTTATGTATAGGTATTGAGAAAAAAGTTCAGGGAATTTTGCGATGAGTCAAATCATTCCTCTCAAAAAATGTCTCCGACCTTTGAACAGGCCTGGAAATCAACAAGTCTTCACTGCCCAGGTGTTTGTCCGAATCAGACATTTGAATTATGCAACATGTGATAAGTCTTGAACCAAAGATAATTCCGTGATGATCTCATCTGCGGAGTGATACTCCTGCCTCCAGCATTTCCCCATTATCATAAAACAAGGGTGCTCATCGAGGGGAAACTGCAAATTTTCAAAGCGAGACGATATTTCTTCCTCATGCTCCTGGCTGTTTAGTTCGGGAAACACCTCATGGCCAGTCATGATATAGTAGATCGCAGAACCAAGTGCAAAGAGATCAGTCTTCACACACGCATAGTCCCCATGCCTCGGTAGATAAGACTTAGTGCACTCTCGAGAAAATCCGTCCAGTAAAACGTCGCCTTCAGCATTCTTCAACATTCCCTGGAAATCTGCAAGAATAATGTCGAAGCTCTCATCAAGCAGGAAATTGCGAAGATTGATATCACAGTGGATAACATGCTTAGAATGAATGAAGCTCACTGCCTCGGCAGCTTGTTTGCACCAGAGCAGTTTCCTATGAAGGCTGATATCCGGATTCGATGTGATGTAGTCGGCCAAACATCCATTTGAAAGACGTTGGAGAATAAGGCCATCTTTCGTCCGGCCTTTGCTAGCAATAATCCTGGGGTGGCTTCCTAGGACACCAAGAATTTGGGCCTCCGTTTGAATATCCTCGATGGTGCCAGGATAACATGGGTACTTCAAGACACTCGACTCATCGAGAGCGCCTATGAAAGCTCCACCACCGCGACCAATGATTTCCGAAACCCCTGGAGGATAGTATCGATGGACTTCGACGACTGTGACGTTGGGTAGGTTGGGTTATTTGTCTAAGAAGGATACATTCGGATCACCCTATTGACTTCAGTAATGTGGTTTGAAGGCAGTGTTGTAACTTACAGCTTTTGGAGCTGGCATAGATACTCCGAGAGATTCAGAATCACGTATTTGATCACGAGTTGCGCTCGACATTGTGAAAACTGGAAATGCGTGTAGAGGTTACAATGTATTATGACGAAGCGAAGGGGGACTGGGGTAATCAACCTACCTACAGACCATTCCGTCGTAGTCATATGCACATGTGACTTTCTACCCGACCTTCTCTCCCAACTCAACCAACATTCAATGTTGAAAACCCCTCCATATAGGTACACACGAGAGGATGTATGTATTACTCAGCTCCTATAAGGGCATGCATGATTGTTTTTAATTTAGTCACTAACAACTCCTTTCCGCCGGGAAGCTATATCAAGTTTCAACCACCTTATCTACAATGAGTGAACAACTTTCTCCTGCAGTCGTAAATATCCGTCAACAGATAAAGGCCAGACTTCCTGAGGCTGTTTTGGAGGCGCAAAATTCTCGAGTCAATGGAAGTACTTTCTATGAAGAGGACAAGAATGGGAATAGGGTATATGGAGGGCCGCTGCTTGAAGAAAAGGTATCTGAATTAGTGAATGCAATGAAACTGGGAAAGGTCTGTACGATAATCCATTTTGAATGTTATCCATTTGCTCACCTATTACCAGGGTTTGTCTTGGAGCTTGGCATACTTCTCACATCCAAGACCCATAATCAACAAATTTTCACGCATGTGGCTCGTACCTCTATCCGACAGCGCAACAATCAATTCTCCTGGTGAGCGCCGACCTCTGAAGGAAGGATTCTGTTTTTTTTATAAATGATGAACCTGTGTTAAGCTCAAATTCTATCGTCATATTCATAGCGCCAGAATAAAGAAGTATTCGACTGGATTGATCACAAGTCCGCGCCGACTGTTCACGATTACCAGTAGGCAAGATCCAAAATGCATAGCAGCATGATGCTCCAGAAACCGATTGAAAACTCAGCGACTCTTAATTTGAAGAAAGGGATGCTCCATTAATTGACGAGCAGTGCTTCTTTCCTCCGGAAGCCAAGTGAGCATTCCGCGAATAAAAGACAAGAAGGCCGTCCTCTCTTTCTCTTCCAAAGAGGGAATTGTGTCCTCGAGACTCCGGGTAGATACCAAATCGTTATGAAGAAACTCACCTAAGCAAGTCAGTGGTAATGGATGGATAATGGAGCGGGTTGACACCAACCGTCTCTATCGAAGAACGGGCCACCGAAGTATTCTCGGGCATTCCTACAGGGAATACCAGACTCATTGCTGATAACATATGGCTAATGGTGCTGTGCCATAGAGATCTCCTTGGCTACCAGATCTTTGGGAGGGGGGCCAAGTAGCGCGATCATTTGTGCCAAGTGTGACCTGGCATCGTATCGACCATCTAGATCATGAATATGCTCAAATAGTTCCGTGCGTTCGATAATATTCCACATCTGCTCGAAGACATGGTCAGCTTGCTGCAGAAAGTGACCTGTAGATATAAGTTTCCAGATTTGCAATTTTCGTTGGAGGTACGTAGACATCTGGACTCAAGGAGCAAGGAACATGTAACGTACCATGACACCGAAATTCCAAATGTCTGCTTTGAAATCCCAACCACAGCCAAGGATGACCTCGGGTGCACGGTAGTGATCCGGCTGTATAGGGTATATACCAAGCTGCTGTCCCTCGGTTTTCCCTCCCGGTAAATCGTGGCCGAGACGCATCGACAGTCCAAAGTCAGTGATTTTTGGAACCATATTCTTGAGCTCTCTCCAGTCCAAAGCCCCAAAATCATTGTGACAACGATAGACGGTGCGGCCTGTTGTCGATTCGATTTTGTATTGCATGGGTAGGTCTTTCGTCTGTCGTTGAACGAACGAGGAAAGAATAGAGGGGTTTTCAAAGGTCATCAGGATGTTCTCCAACTTCAAATCTGCAAAAATCTCATATAATTAGTTCTGAAACTGGAAAAATGGAGCGCGACATGTTGACTGGCCGGTGTGAACCACTGCGCAATTTGAGTGGAGGTGATCAAGGCCAACGAGGAGGACGTATATGTAAACCTTGGCGATTGGTAGAGGAAGTTTGCGGTCAACAAACCGACGTTGCAAAACCCAGAGGGGCTCTCGCATCGGTTCGTAGACCAAGCACAAATTATTTCCCTTCGTACCAGCCACTTCGAAACTCGCAAGACAGGTTCGTAGAATTGAACGGCCGCGATGAGATGAGTCTTGCTCAGCAATGTGTTTTTCAATATCTCTCTCATGGTATGTTTCACGATCATGGTGTGAGTTTGTTATTTTCAGTGCAATAGTTCGCTCAGATTGCCAACAAAGTCTAGATCAATTAGCTCTGTCATAGCCAGCACGATAGGAGTTAAAACCAAACCTTGTAATATCTCGAGCTAACCAGACTGTTGATCGAGTTCCCCAACCGATTTTTACCAATAATTGATAATGACTAGCAAGAACGTTCCCGGGGCGGGCTGGATAGAAATGGCTGGATTCATATTCAGGACAATTCTGCTCATCCACGCGTTCATGTTGGGGAATTGGAGGTCCAGAAGTAGGAGGCAGGCGCCATATTCGCTTTCTCGCGAAAGAGAAGCTCTTGCATTTCGCAAGGCGATTCATCACCCTTACAAATGGCTGGAGGCTTTCCAATTTTTTCGGGATATGCTGGGAGTGAACAGTGTCAGTGGCAGTAGAGAGCAAGACTTTTGAGCAGAAATTGGAAGCTCCATTTGTAGTTACCTTCAGCGCGTAGGGACCTCAATAGAGACAAAAGGGTGTAGAAAGGGTGAGTGGAGACGACCCGAAGAATAGCTAATTTTAGTGGGTCAATCAGTGGGACCAACCAGTTGACTCTTTCTCACGTATAACTATCCACACACAGAAGTGACAGAACTATTGTGCCTATGATTAAGAAAATTTCGGACAAGGGCGAGAAAGCGTATAGACTAATCCGATCGGATTCAACTGCGAAATAATTGTTCTATTCCAACGCTGGACCGATTGAAGCGATCCTGCAATTGCGTATCACCCCAGGTAGGTGCCTCAGGCTTGTTCAATGTTCAGCAGCCAAAGGCATCTGGGCAAGGAGGTTCTGCCATGATTGTCCT
The DNA here is from genome assembly GCA_911649655.1 of Penicillium sclerotiorum. NCBI lineage: Eukaryota > Fungi > Ascomycota > Eurotiomycetes > Eurotiales > Aspergillaceae > Penicillium > Penicillium sclerotiorum. The sequence goes on along the minus strand of CAJVRJ010000005.1, from coordinate 2,463,054 downwards.
CGACTATATCACCGGGGGAATAATAGGTAGGCAAAACTCTCAATTGCTGGTCGGCGTTGAAAAGACTTAAGCGTTCCAAGGTTAAAGACGATATTCTGCGAGCTGGGCGCCTAGGTACGCAGATTTTTAGGGAATTTAACGATAGCTATGAGCTATGGATTTACATACCTCCTGGTACGTATCAGCGAGATCTACGAGGTAGCATCTGCACCGTGACCACATGCACTCAGGAACTTTTGTCTACGTGCCTGTTGGCTATGCATGACGCATGCAATCTTTCTCCATCTCATGCAGGAAGCATACATAGTAGCTCGCAATCACGGTGACGACTCCGGTACCACATACCAAGCTCTGGAATCATGAGTCCCGTATAATCACAGTCCAATATCCTCATATAATATCCAGCATTGAATGAATCACTCGGGTAGCAATTCCCAAGCTTCTACGATAAAAGTTCAACAGTGCAAGGAAGCAACGATTGAAACAAAAAAAGCCCTTAGGCCAGAGATGACATTGTTTTAATTCCACCAAATATGAACATCATTAAACAGCCCGATTCCAGCACACATTTATTGAGCAGCGACAACATCAACAGCAGCCTTGATGGCAGGGGGGTTGGCGCCACGGACAGTGAGCTCAGAGAGCTTCTCGCCGTTCTTGAAGAAGAGGAAGGTAGGCATAGCGGAGATACCGTTGTCGGCAGCAACCTCGGCGAGCTTATCGACGTCGACCTTGAAGAACTTGACGTGCTCGTTGGCCTTGGCGAAGGTCTCGACGGCGGGGGCGATGGCCTTGCAGGGACCGCACCACTCGGCGAAGAAGTCGACGACGATGGGCTCCTTGGAGTCGACGACGTTCTTGGTCCACTCGTCAGCGCTAGAGGATAATTAGCTTAGATCGGTGTGATGCTGTGCGGGGTGTAGACTTACGAGGTAATCTCAACAATGGGACCGGCCATTTTGGTAGAGCGCGAGAATTGCGGGATGGGAGTTGATGTGAAGGAACGGGTTGGGGGCGCGATGAAAGGAGTACGTGAAATCGGCAAGCGGATTAGACGGGTGGAAGCTCGAGAAAGAGGACGAGCAAAGCGGAAAGAAGTAGGTTTGATCTAAGCGTGGGGAATGAGCTTTTTTCGAATCTTTTCCGAGGAGGGGCACTGAGGGGCTTGGGGTTTCTTATAGGCCCATGACGTTCCCGGTCCCAGGAGGATTAGGTAAGGCCGCGTTGTGAAGCAGCTTAATAATGGGTACTGAATTCGCCCTCCGACCGCCTTACTTCTTTTTCCAGGGCTGATTGTTCCCGGATCACGTCAGGGCCTATAAGCAGAAGGGAATTGACTTACTGTAGGCATGGTAGATCACTGGGTTTGGGGGTAAGACCGATTGTTTAGCCAATTGAAGCGCGTCAAGGAGAAGGGAGAGGTGAGGTTTAAGGCGGTGGAGGGAGGCAATATTGAATGACGTGCTCACTTGCTTACGAATTGGATCCAGTCTGGATCGACACTGATTAGACTCTGTATAGATCTAGGAGATTAATCAGATATGAAAAATGAGATATACAATAACCCGAATATTCCAGGTGGCACCATTATGTGGTGGAAATATCTACCTGTTTCTAGGCAGTGCTAGTGATTTCTGAAGCTTCCAAGATTCAAATGATGATTATCAGGTTCAAATGCCGAAAATGCACAAACACCGGTCATATGTACAGCCTCGCTGTTAAACAAATTTTGAAGATATTGAAGTTCCTGATAGTCATTCATGCATACACCTGGGCACTCCTTCAATGTTGAAATTGGCACTTTGTTCCTAACGTGTGCTTATAGTGTATTGAATAATGTAGACATCTGTATGCACATGAGAAAGAGGTATGTGTGGCACGAAGTCCGCTGTAAAAAGTCGCAAGTCCAACTGTGAGATGCACCAGGGTAAAATCAATTGATACAAGCGCATGGGTATATGTCCGAAGGCTAAAGTGCTATAATAAAAAGGAGTCTGTTATCATGTAAGCTGTAAATCAATGGTCATTGGTGTAAACATTTGAAGAGACATCTCCAGGGCTGGATCCGGGGTTAATAAAACATGCAGCAAAAACGTTCATGGGGTATAAGGACCTATCCAGGCTGAAGAAGTTCATGCAGAAATGAGAATTTGAAGGAAAGTGAAAAACCATGCGAGCCAATGGGTATGAATTATTAAAACAGAGATATTGAATTTATGCATCTAGCAAAGCTGAAAACACGGGGCGATTGGGGGTATCAACTAATCGAATGAGGATGAATCTTAAAAAGGCCGAAAATAGGGCCAGGGAATGCTGTCCTTAAAATAAGGATGCAGGATAAAAGGAAGCTCTCTTGGGTGCAATGCAGGAGAGCCAGGTAAAAGGTGATGGGAGGAGGGGGTCACAAAGGAGACTAGACAAAGGAAATGCCAAAGGAGTGTCAGGCTATGTTTGCAGTCGCACATGCCAGATGAGTCAATGACCCAATATTGGGAGATTCAAGATAAATCAGGCAGATGCCATTAGGGAACAGAGATGCAAGAAAATTGTTATATCTGCCCCAGACAACCCCGAATGGATAATGTAAGGGTTTGATCAAACGTGGTCAATTTCCCCATGGAAGCTGACAATTCGGCGTGGAAAGTTGACTTCTGCTTCTTCCTCTAGCGGGCTCACGGGGCTGTAATCTTCCTCAGCAGAAATGGGCGATAATGAAGGAATACATCGAAGTGCACCTTGGTTGGATTTAGGACGAGAAACCGGGTTGACCACGATAGGTCGACGGCCAACTTCGCTATGCCACATCTCGGCAGGCTTGGTAGCATCGGGCGCAGTTGGCTCGGTGTCCATTTCTGGTTCGCCCATGATGTTGCTACTAGCACGGCGGGAGTCAATTGAATGTTGCTCATCGGGTGTATCAGCTACACCATCCATGGCGGCGCCGAAGGAACTGATATTCGGTCGCACGGGACTGGCTGGGGGCTGGTTCATCCGACGGAAGAACTGTCCGGACATCCACGACCCCTCTGAATCAATAGATGCAAGAGACTGCGAAAGCGGCATGTTGTCGGATTCAGCATCCATACTCTCCGTCCAAGACTGATGATGGCGTCGACGCGGGTTGATGATGTCCACGCTTGCGCTAGGGGTTGGTCCGCGCAAGAATGTACCCTCATTGTTCTCAAGAGAGGACTCGGCAACTTCCTCGGGGATGTCGGGGGACTGTAAACGCGAGTCGGGAGGAGACATTGGCTCATCGCCAAAGTGTTCGGTGAATTTTGATTGAGATCGGATGACGGTGCCGGTGGGGATGAAGGTTCGGGGAGGGATGATTGAAGCGGCTGGGGGAGGAGAAGCCTGAGTTTGAATGCGGTAGAAAGACTCGTGTGATGCGTTGTTGGAGATTTCCGGGCTCGAGTCTTGGAATCGCTCACGATAGCGTCGCTTGAGACGGGAGGAGCCACGTCGGAACAAGGAAGAAATTGTGCCCGCACGACGGCCACTGGTGTCGGAAAGTCGACGTTCGGAGAGATCAGAGTTCGAGCCCATACCAAAGGTCTGGGAATGAGTGGGGCTGTTTAATCCATGTCGGAGAGACGAGTGTGATGGGGAGAGAGTAGTGCGGGACATGCCCATATCATGGGAAGGAGCAAAGCTGGGACGAGTCGCCAGCTTGGGCTCATCGCGAATGGAGCTATCATCGATATTTCCGATCACTCTGGCACTCTCATCCAGAGAATCACTGCCAGCAGCATCACTTCCTTTCGATTCTTCTCGGGGTTCCTCCACGATGCTTACTGCATTGGCAGTCGCAGGCTCTTGCACTTCTTCGACGTCTTCGAGACTTTGTGATTCTTCTGAGGCCTTTGTCGCTTCCGCACTGGCGCGAGCGGCTTCCAGAGCCTCTTGAGCTGCTCGTTGCTCTTCGGCATGTTGGGCATCAGCTCGTTCCTGCAACTTGCGTCGTAATCTTTCCTGGTCATCGATCTGCTTCTTTTCGCGGCGGCGGCGATCACGCTCCATCAACTCGCGCAAAGTGCTAGCATCCAGAGAGTCGGCCAATTCATTCATACGTCGTTTCGAATGGTATAGATCCTCCTCCGATGTAGTGAGAGCCTGAAGTCGGTCTTTCTCTGGTCGACCCGAGCCGGGGGGGTTGCTGCTTCGGGCCGTGGGAGCTCGTGGCGCCTCCACGTAGCGAACCACGGGTCGGGGTGTCAATGCGGCGAATGCATTAACTTTGAATGTGTATGGGTCAGTGAGATCGAGTAGAGACGACGCGGCTGAATCTCGATAAGAGAGACTGAGTTCCGATTGATGACGATCCAAGCGGCCATTCGGTTTCCGACGTCGGTGATCTGTCATATTGTAGTCTCCGGGGTGACCAGTCCGACGCGGGATGTCGATCGGCATGGAGGACAGCATGCGGATCTCACGTTCGCGCATGATCTCGTGCGCCTTGCGCTTACTGAGCCTCCGACGTAACTTGTTCGGACCATTTTGATTTTTGTTCTTCGAGAATTCGGTTTGGGATAGGGGCCGGGGGAGGGCAGTCGGGTCGGCGCGGTCCGAGGACATTTGCGAGGAACGGTGGTCGACCAAGGACATGGGACGTTGTCGCTGCGACGAGGACCGGGTCATATTCTCGGGGTTGTCCCCGCTCCGTGACAAGCGATTGTGTCGTTTGGATGGTTGAAGTGAAGGTTTGCGGCCTAGAGTCGGTTCGGCGGGGGGAGGTTGATCGAGGGCGGATTGAAGAGCAGCGGCCTCATCGGGACTAACTTGAATGGTGTGCCGCTTGTTCTTATTCCCCCGGCCAAAAGGCCATATCGCCATGGCGGCCAAAAGCGGGATTCGCGCGAACGAATCAGTGAGCGCAGGGAAATCGAGTGTGCGACGACGACCAGGCTGAACTCATTGGGGGGGCTTTTTTTTTAGAGAGAGAGTGGGACTCTGGGGCCAAACGGAAAAAGGAAAGGGAAAAAAAGAAAAAAAACGAAAAGAAAAAAAGAGATAAAAGAGCCCAAGTCACGAGAGGGCCATTCAAAGGGAGGTCAAGTTCAAATTTAGAAACAGATCAAAAGGGATGGGTGGAGGCAAAAGGGGGCAGAACACAGAGTGCCCAGGTGGCGATGTTGACCCAATGCCGTGAAATAGTCAACGGAGAGTAAAAAGAGCGAGAGTTCAAAAGAGAGGAAAGGAATGAGTTGAAAAAGAAAAGAAAAAAAAAATTCCTCCATGAATGGAATAAAATAAATCGAATCAAAATAATAAATGGAAATTAGCACCAGTTTGGCTAGAACATAGTCCGATTGTTTTGGTGGATTTAGTCTGGAGTACACTATGTACACTATGGAGTACTCTACACACTACAAGTGACTCAACAACCTACACACACTCACCCTCCTACATATCTTCCCCCTTCCCTTGATACTATGAGACTATGATATTATGATATTATTCTAATTTCTTTTATGCATCTTTTTTTTTTTCGTGATACCTGGTACCTGCTCCCCACGGTGGCACAACAATATTAACCAACGAGCCTAAAGCCAATAATCCGTCCAGATCGGCATCCATATCGTCATTGGGGGAAATGAGACTCCACCCATGAAGACCGAGTCAAAAACAAATATTATGGATCTTTCCGTGCTCTGATCATTTGCAAGGTCTAACTGTTTTTAGAAATGCAAAGATGCATTCAAGACACCTGAGAAACACTAAGTCCACTAAGACTCGCACCAACACCCAGGCCTGACATTCCCAGTTTTTTTTTCGGCAGGATTCCTCGTGCCTGGAAGCGAACGTTGGGTGGATCCTCACTTTTTACCCCCATCCCGGTCTGGAAGCCTCAAAAGTTTCTCTGACACGCGGGAGATGGGGTTCCATTTCCACTCTTTCCCGATACTTACGCAATACGCCTTCTGACTGGCCCCCAGGACGCCTGGTTCATGGCTCAGATTGGGTCGTTTGCGTGGTCAAGACTTTTTTATTTTCTCACGCACACTTCTGCAGTGGGATGCCATCCTGCAGGGACAGACAGCCTAGGAGAATATTTGCCCGTCAAGTGGATATGCGATCAGCGCCAAAATACACCGATTCAGTCTTGGTACACTTCTAGCGGTGATGGTAAGGTTGCTTCGTTTACGGGGTGAGCCGTGCACCAGAAAGATGTTGTCATGAAAGGATGCACTGAACCACTTTTGATTCGTCTTCCTTTTCTAGATTTCCCACTGTGGATTAACCTGCGGTGAGATACCCGAGGTTACTGTACATAGTATGGTCACTTCCAAGGTTCCCCCGGATGTACTGCACATCCAGATGTCCACTTCAAACTCTGCGAACAAGACTATAGGAATACAATGCGAAAAGAAAAAAAAATACTTCATGAGCCTATCAGCTACTCAACTGATGGGTTTGTGTCGGTCAACTCGTCCTAATTGGCCCCAGACCTTTTTATTATTATCGCCCCCTTGTCACGGTCTCAAACATCGAGAACAATTCAAAATTGAACGGTATCCGTGCAGTTCCCAATATGGCAGCAGGTTCTGGTCACACGAGATCGTCAGATTGTCACTCGTGAACCGATAGCTCGTGGTTGCCATGGAATAATTGACCCATCTTTGAATCTAGGGATCGATTTAGCCCTGCAGGGCCTCTGGCCGGCGAGACCGTGACTGAATCACTCCCCTTATCCACATCTGATAGATCACAATGCGATCCATCCACACCCCGGCTACATCTCCTCGAGTCACCCTTGCGGCTGGAGACTAGTTCCTCAATTATGTTTCACAGGGTCTGCAGAGCGATCGAGATGACTCTGCGTCTGTATCGCGGGAGCGTGCTGGAACCTCCGGACTAGCCATTCACTAGTTTCTTCTCCCCGCTTTTTTTTTTGCCGAGATCGCTCGAGCACTTGAACTCTAGTGTTCGTCAGGTGCTCTTCAATGCGGGACTCGGACCAGGACGGAGTACTTCCGGGCTCAAGTACTCAAGTACGAATACTCTAAAGCGCCTCCCTATCTAAGTTCAGCACTGTCTGCAATGTGCCGCTCAGAGACACCTTGGGCATCGACGCCTGCATCGTAAATCCCATGTGCCGGCCCACCCGCGACGGTATTTCCCCAGTTCTAACCCTTTCGAACTTGGTTGGTCCGGCGGGCGTTGATAGCGCGGCGTTGTCCTGACCTTATCCCTAATAAAGCTACGCGTGCGCCCGTCTTCGACAAACACGTACAAACACGTACCTGACTCGCCAGCATATGTGACTAACTAATGCCCTGCACATTCCATCCATACACACCCTGGCTGCCGACATGGGGGTGACTGATTGACCGGGCATGTGTGGCGTGTTGCTCACGCCATCGAACGCCGAACGCCACCTGGCTCTCAGCAATCAACTGCAAACCCGGGCAAACGCCACTGGCACTCAGCTCGAGGTACTTTCAAACCTTGGAAGTTTTTTATTTCACGTTAAACTTGATAAGACAAACATTCAAAGTCAATCAAATTCGGTCTCATTTAAGCTACTTCAGCTGCCAAGCCAGCGTTAACCAGCGGAAAGATACATAGATTGCTTCGAACCAGGACCTGCCTAATTCAATATCTACCCAACGCCCAACAGAACAAACCCTTGATAAAACCCGTAATATAACCCAACATTTGAAGAAATCGATAGGTCATCCCAACATTCAAATGTTGAAATATGAATGATTTCAAGTAGACGAGTCCAAATCATCCAACAAACAGCCGCCGACATGCGATAGTAAGAATACGAGATACATCAAATCCTGGAAATAGAACTGCAGGTGTGCAGATGCTCCCGAGACCCTTCAAGTTTGAACGAAACATTTGAATACTCCCAAAATCAAAGTTGATGTAGAAACGTTGAACCCTATTCCATCACCCACATAATCACACATATCCACTGTGATCTCTGCGCTGTCAAGACCCAACCTTGGAACCCATACATATGCAGGTATCAAGAACTGACACGTTTCCGCAGCCGATTCGGCTCCCGCTCCAAGACGCGATATCGGCGACTACGGCGGCCGCTGAGCAATCTTTTCAGGGACCACGATGTATGGTGTGCGGTGTCTGGGCTGGAAGAGCGCGGTGAGGACGTGGGTGCGTGGCGGGTTTTGGGGTCGGAGTCGGTGAGGGTCATTTTGGTTGGGTATCCATTCGTATGTTCCATCAGATACACAGTACGGCACTTGAGTGTTTGAGTACTTGGCTGTTCAAGTTCTTTCCTTTCTCGTCTGATGTTGCTTTTGTTATCAACTTGCGAAGGCGTGCTAGTTTATTCGGTATGTATGAACCGGTATGGTGTCTTGGCTGTGTCAGATGCCTTGTTCGTAGAACGCTGTCCTTATCAGATCAAAGTAGGTTGTCTCCGACCTTTGTTCAATGTTTGAGATCTGAAATATTTTCCATGAATGTTGGATCGAGGTCAGATTTGGTTCAGGAACGGCGAGCGGGGTTAAAGTGGTGGGGCCATGTTGGGATCCGGGGCGTTGCTGTGTTTATCTGATCTCACGGGAGCTGGGCAGGGCGTGTTGTCCAGGTGCTGTAGAAGGGGTCATCCTTGGAGCCAAGTGTGTGTAGAATTGGCACCTTGGGGAGAATGACTATTACGAACTTGTGCACTGGCATAGTGGAGAATTGTACACGAGCTGGTCGGAGAGTTCCAGGTCATATGTATGCACGTGTGGTTTATGCTCCGAGTGAATCCTCGTAGTACTGGCATCTCAGCCGAATTCGAAGTGCTCGATGTAAGACACCCTGGCTCAATGTTGCACGGGAACTAGCTGTACAATTATTTTTGGATATCTTTATGGCTATCTTTACTATTTTTCAATTTTCTATGGCCTCTGCTCTTCGATTCCTGTATCAGGCGTTGAGATTTGGAAATTCATCATAGAGTACTCATTTCATTTGAAGATAGTATGTATGCCTACATAGAATTTGGCAGCCTAAAGCACAGATGATATTGGTGAGAAGCACTTGAGAGATATGGATTTCCATTTGACACCCAAAAACGCATCTCGATCAACCACTGATCCAGTTGATCTGCGTGCAGCCCATGTCCTTGCTAGGTTTTACCCTTTCATATCGGGGTGTAAAGACGGCACCTCCATCTATCTGATACCACATTAAAAGGCTAAAAAAATAAGGTAGGTGACTCCCCCATACTTTTCGCATCCCTGCATGCCCAGGTGTTTCAGCTAGACGAAGCCTTGGACCCTGATCGAACGTTCCTCTTCTCCAGTCCACCCTCGAAGGCGAGCTTCACCCAAATAGAAAAGGATGCACATGCGAAAAGCCTCCGAATAATTTGTCTCCATTCAGCATGTCAGAAGACCTGAAAAGTAAAAGAAGGCTGAAAGGCTGAAAGAACGGTCAGAAACTTTCTACCATCTGCGCCCAGAAACCCCGCATCGCTACACTTAATGCCGTCGGAATGCATCCTTAATGGCCGGATGTCCACCCCATGACAACTGGATTATCTCGCATTGGATGGAAATTGTCGGAGATAAATCCCAGCGTTATGTTTCGATCATTCGGTCTGGTTGGGTTTTCAATCCCGATGCAGATGATACCACCGACACGAGAACTTCTTTATCTCCACGTTGCTCGCTCGATCTCCTTTCAAATGTTCCAATACTGAATGAAAAACTGTCATTGTCCTACCCATCAAAAAGTGGATTGAGACGAGAAAACTCAGGACGGAAACACTCCACGGCTTGCACTTTTTTTTGTGCGGTGATTCCATACCTCGATCAATTCTGTCACTGTCGACTGCTGCTGTCAGCGCCCACACCGACATTTGAACGTTGAGCGCATACCTCATAATGGCACCACTTTGGATATTTGTGGCCGTCGGCTATCTACTACTGTATGCCTTTGCCACAGAAGAAATGCGGGTTTTGACCCAGATGAATCGGATCTCGATGTGATTTTATACCTCAAGTAGGAGGCACGAGACACGAGAAGGACACGGATCAGAGTAAGTTTTTAACATTGAAGTGCTATATACTAGTCTCTCTACGATCAAAGCTGACAAGGTCCAGTTGTCACGGCTTCAATTCTTTATTCATACATGAGGGTCTAGAGGCTTTGAGGCCTCTGAACAAAATATCTGCCAGTGGACATGGAAAACATCTATGCTCACCTGGGTACCTAGTCGAAGGGCCTAGTGATACTTACCACAGCATGACACACTTGGTATATAGCCCTCTGAGCTAAATACCGACCGACCTGGCCACGAATAAGCACCCAGGTGTCGAATGATGCACTCAGCGACACGCGCTACACCTGTAATCGGGAAACAGGTTTCCTCGAGTGCTCATAGGGCTGGCTTGTTCCAAGGTTTGATTCAAAAATCAAGAGTAACGTTGGACTCTCAAGTTTCTGTCATGGAGAAAGCAAATGAGGGATCAATATAAACGCAAACGGCATTGTGGTGTCGCGTCCATGGCGCATATGCGTTGATTGGGAGTTTCTGGATCTTATGAGAGTCTACTTTCATATCACTTAGCTGCTGCAGAGGTAATTGGATTCTTCAGCAATATTGAGAATCAAATCTTTATCTCCAATCTCAAGTGCTTACTACGCAGTATTTATTTTTCTAGAATGTTGCTTAAAGGTTGCCTAGGCAATCTCAAGAGTCCACTGTGTGCTTGGATGTTACTCATTTTTCTGCATTGTAGAATCGTAGAGGCGCACGTGTGTGCAGTTGCAATTGCCCTATTTTTAAGAAGCACTGCTTTTGGCTAGTGCTGTTCAATCGTAAGTTCTCTAGTAAAAGACATCATTTCCGAGGTAGCACGATAGCCTCCAAAATCCAAGCATTCTCTCTACCACGGAGAAAATAGAGGCATTGCATGCGAGGTAAGATTCCCCAACATATCGTCTCAATCATAAAGCATTGAAATCCGTGAAGTACAGCGTAAGTCAGTACCGTGACTGCACCTCCCAGTGGCATATCTAGAACCAGATCTTGATCAGCTCCTCACTGACCGCACTAGGTGTCAAGACACCACTGTCAGTGATAAGAGCCGAAATGAGATGTGGCGGAGTGAAATCAACCGAGTCTTCCAATGGCAATTCCACCGGAAGGTCTGCACTAGGGTCAACCTTAGGCTGTTTCTTTTGCTGGGCAATATCCTCCTCGGTTTTGAAATCGACAACATGCTGGTTGATCGGCAAATCGTACTGACCCAATGGGTATAGACGGACAAACTTGTGGCTCTCAGCTACCACGTAAAAGGGCTTTCCGATAGCCTTGGCGAGAAGACCAATCTGGTAGGTGCCCATGCGAGACACAATGCCGCCATTCTCCACCACACCCTCCGCTCCCACAATAACCATATCCGCCTTGCCAAGAGAGTACGCGACTGCCGACTCGGGAATCGTTGAAACAGGTACACCCTTCGCTCTCAGAGCACGCACAGTCTCCATTCCCTCCGGCTCCCCTCTGGGACCTTCGATATCCTTGCTGACGGATGACAGCACGTAAATGACGTTGAACCGCACAGCGGGTAGACCTCCTTCGACATAGGCTGCTTTTTGTAGTAACGAGGCGACAGCTCGTGACCCACCATTCGTAAGTACCGTGCATCCATCCCTAATGAATCCACGGCCAAACGAGGCAATCTTCTCTCGACTTTCCTTTGCGCGACGGATAAACAGTCGTCCGTTGGACAGCAGATGTGTTCGAATAGCCTTGAAATCCCCAGCTGGGCCCAGTTGACCCGGTCGTTGTAATGTTGTGATCAGGTATCGTTGGAAGAGATCGGTTCCTGCGGAGAGACCGATTGGGTTTGCGATGGCTTTTTTCAGGTGGGCGGTGGACTTCGCCAGAAGGTCAAGTGTCTCTGAGATGGTTGATGAGGGTTCGTGTGTGAGGAGGAGCACCAGAGCTTCAATGGCCGCAATGGGCATGGTAAGGTCGGAGTCGGAGCGTAGTAGCTCATTGTATGTTGCGACAATACTGCGCTGGTGATCAGCACTTGCTTTTGAAGGGGTGGGGTAACTAGTCCTCTTACTCAAATGGCTTTGATACAGCAGATGCCGCGCCTTGCGTGGATGTCGCCATGGCAAGAATTTTAAACCGTCTATTCTTTTTTTTTCTGTAGAGCTGGAGACGAACCCACTGGAGCTGGAAGAGTCATGATTTCTTTGTGCTGGTGATGTTTGACTTGTTTGTTCCGCGGTGCCCCTCCAGCAGGACGCTAAACCCAATGCGGACCGTCGCTGCGGGCTTTCCTCTTCAAAGTAAACAATCCACCTCATAACAACCTCCATCAGCAACGAGTTGCAGCTTCCTCTTTACTACTCCGTTCGCTTGGCAATAAATTACCCCCCGACAGCTGTGCGACCGTAACATAATGTCATACAACCACCGTATGAGCATGGCGGGCTCCCAGCAGCAGCACAATCGTGGGCGCAAGAAGGAGGACGACAACGATGCCCTGATGCGCCTGGTAAGCTAGCCCCTCGCATTTATCGACATCTAGACATGTCGCTTCCTTTTGAGATTTGCCGCTGATCATTTTTCTAGCCCGACAAGGAGATTGCAGGATGTATCAACGACATCGGAATTCCTTTTACCACCGCCGATCTCGCGAAGCCGAACGCGCAACAAATCCAGATGGTCTTCGAATGGTTTGCGGAGCTTCTGATGAATGTCACTCGTGAAACTGTTGAGCCCGGAATGCATGCAGCAGCAGACGATATTTGCGGAGACTATCCTGATATTGTGCCCAATGAGACCCGCAATCTCATGGGGTTCTTTATAAGTATTCGCAGACTTTTATCGGAGGTGAGCTCTAGCTGAGGACCTGAATAACCAATTTGTGACTCGAATGACTGATTGATCTGATATATAGTGCGGTGTGAACGACTTCACCTTTACTGATCTCACCAAACCTACCCACGACCGCATGGTTAAGATCTTCTCTTACCTGATCAATTTCGTCCGATTCCGCGAATCCCAAACACCTGTCATTGATGAGCATTTCAACAAAGCCGAGAAGACCAAGACGCGCATCGATGAGCTTTTCGCAGAGAACCAGGAGATGGAACAACGCCTGGCTGACATGCGACGTGAACAACAGATCAACGAAGTACAGGTGCGCGAGAAAGTGGCGCGGAACGACGAACTCAAGGCCAGGCTTCTGGAACTGGGCCGTGAGCAGTCGAGAGTGGCAGAGACTTTGGACCGCGTGAAGAATGATCGAGCTCGGAGGCAACAACAGCTGGAGGAGAAGACGGAGAGGACTGTTCGAAGTCGGCAAGAGGCTGAGAAGCTACGGCCCTATGTTCTGGAATCTCCGGCTACGCTACAATCATCATTGACGGAACTAGCGGAGAACCTTATGCGCGAAAAAGCCACCATCGATGGAATGGAGAAGAGAGCACGAGCTTTGCAGACGTCTTCAGATACCTTTACTGTTGTTTCCAACGATGTGCAGGCATGCGTCAAGCTACTTGAGGATATTTCTACCGAGCTTCAAAAAGAAGACGAGGAACAATCTCGGGCGGCTCGCAATAAGGAGGCTATCTCAGACAGGAGTGCCAGTGTACGAGAGGTTGACCAGACAGAGAAGTTATTACAACGACAACTGGCGCGTTGGAATGAACGAATCGAACAGCTCCGCAGAAATGCCCAAGAAAAAGCCGATATTGCACATGCCAGAATGGAGGAGCTCGGAAATGTCCAAAGACAACTTCGTGAGGAGCGTGCAGAGAAGCAAAGTGACATGGAGCAGAGGCGGAGGCGAATTGAGCAGACAGAAAAGAAGGTAAGATGCATCGGACCCCTTGGGACTGTGACAACGCGATACTGACAAATGTCCCTCAGATGGCGAGTCTCAAAGAGAACATCGAGAGTGAGGTTCAAGCGGCCCACGATCAGTATCTCAAATTAGAGTCCCATATCAAGCTCTACATCACCGAGGTGGAGAAATCACTGTGAGATCGGAGATTTATGGCTTTCAATGTGGATACGGGAGTTCAGCGGGCGGTTCTAGGATACCCTGGTACAGATTCATTTCAAGGAGTTCATATTGTGGAGTGCTTTTACTCTTTGCCTTTTTTCAGTCTCAATGTCCACCATATTCCTTTCTTTAGTGAGACTCTTCTCGATCAAACACAAACCAGCGTTCAGCGATCTGTCTTATAGAGGTGCCTCGTCCTCCCCAATTTCCCTCTTCGCTGCGAATTCGTAATGAGCCATTCAACAAGGGGACTTGCGTATCCCAGAGCACTTCTCCCCATTCAGTACTAGAAGGGTTCATCACATTGGCGCACTCGCAAAGAACTAGGTTCATTCCGACCCGGCTGCTTGTCTCGACAGCGGCGGCAAAAGTTCGCGAAAGCCCTTGTGCAGCGAACTCCATCGTTGTCCCGTGTAGTGCTACAGCATCCACAATTGCAAGCAAAGGCAAGGGCCCTGCTGCTTCTTCTGATGTCGGAGCTGCTTTATCCGTAAAATCCGTACAAGGCAGAGCGGCTAAGTATGCTCTTAGACTTTCCAATGACGGGCAGAATGTAAGCTGGATTCTTCTTGAATGTGCCAGCAGTCCAATGGTTTTGGTGAGTAAAAAATCTTGACGCGACGCAAAACCTGGATCAGAATTTTGTAGCTGGATGGCCGCCGATAACTGCACCAGGAATTCAGCTCTTGTGCTGCAGATAACCAGCTTGGTTTGGGCGCCATATTCGAGTAGTTGCTGTATCAGATCGGCGACCAAATCACACGAAACCACAGTCCGTGCAAGGCCCATGACGTGTTTATCAGCTGCCCAAGTCTTTATCTGCGAAGAACCTTCTGCGACGAGAGTTGTTTAAGGTAGAAGCTGCATAGTTTTGTTTTTCGCAAGCTTCATAATTGTCGGCCGTCACATATGTGCCTTGGTTGAGAATTTGAGGTTGAAACTAGAGTTCATCGGGGAGTTGAATTTCATGGTTGAGTCTGGAGAGATCGCTGCGTCCCAACTCTCCCGCGGAGGTCATCACCTCCTCCGCCTTCCTTCCCCCCACCCTTCAACTCCCCAGTCAATTCTTTACACACCTGGGATTGGGCTCCTCAGAGACTGGCTTGAAGATGGAGACAATTTCAAGGATTTCCTCCATGCTGGAAACGGGTAAGTGGCATCTCCGTATATTTCCGGCAATATTCCGCGTGGCACGAGACTGACTGGCTGGTTCACTGTGCGCATAGCTCGAGAGCTCACTCTGGAGGCCGCCCAGTCCGCTGCAAGCAATAGAAGCTCCAGAGGCGATACGTCATCAAACACATTTAGCGTCGCCCAGATTAAGAAGCTTCTGGATAGTCGCCATGAACGGGAAGTGCTGGATGGAATGCGGAAGGTTATCTCGGTATGACAGACAGTCCCTGGGTATCTACGATTTTGGCTAACGCAATCAATCTTTGCTTGACGCGCAGTTGATGTACAAGTCTGAACCCTCTCATCCATTTTTTTCTGCCGTGGTCAAGAACGCCGCCAGCGCCAATCTCGAAGTCAAGAAACTGGTCTACATCTACCTTGTTCACCATGCGGAGGCGGAACCGGATCTGGCCCTGTTGTCCATCAACGCTATTCAAAAGTCCTTGACCGATCAGAACCCCCAGGTACGAACAATGGCTCTGCGAACAATGTCGGGGATCAGGGTGCCCGTTATCAGTCAGATTGTGTCACTGGCTATCAAGCGGGGGTGCGGTGATATGAGTCCACATGTGCGGAAGGCGGCCGCTTTGGCCATTCCAAAGTGCTATCGTTTAGATCCAAGCACGCTCCCCCAGTTGATCGGATACATTGAGACGCTTCTTGGGGATCCCCAATACTTCGTTCTTGGTCCGGCAGTCGCCGCATTCCTGGAGGTCTGTCCAGAGCAGATTGACTTGATTCATAAGCACTATCGCACCTTGGTTAGAAAGCTTGTTGATATGGATGAATGGAGCCAGATCTCAACTCTGCGTCTTTTGACATTCTACGCGCGACAATGCTTTCCACAACGAGTGCAAAAAGTCAAGCAGCAGACAGACACCAAGGCTTTCTACGAAGACGAGGAGCAAGAAAAGCCCAACGAGCAAGATGGCAGCGAAGAGTACGAAGTACCAGTTGTCGATCCTGATCTTGAGCTCTTACTCCGAGCGTGTAAGCTATTGTTGCAGAGCAGAAACTCCGCTGTCATTGTCAGCGTTGTTCGCTGTTTTGTTTACTTAGCGCCCCCTGAGTACCTTACTGCAGCCGTTGGCCCCCTCGTTGCACTTCTTCGGAGTCCTCAGGACATGCAGCTGATTGCTCTTTACAATATCGTCGTCATTGCCCTACGAGAGCCGAAACCATTCACGCGGTATATCGCACGTTTCCTCGTCCATGCTAATGACCCGGTGCATATTTGGCGCCTGAAGCTGGAGATCCTTACAATCGTGTTTCCCCATTGTGGACAACTGTGGAAGGGTATTATTATTAGTGAGCTGGAGAACTTCTCCAAGGGTACAGATCCTGAATTGGTTCGCGAGAGTGTCCGGGCCATTGGCCGATGCGCACAAGGCGATGCTACTACTGCAGAGGTTTGCCTGCGTATATTGCTTGGCCAAGTCTCCAGTATGGATGGAAACCTCGTCTCTGAGTCATTGACCGTGATTCGCCATTTAATCCAGCAAGATCCACCAGCCCACAAGCAAACTGTTATTCAGCTGGTTACCTTCCTTGGCACCATTACAAACCCTGATGCCAGAGCCACGATCATCTGGTTGGTCGGAGAGTTTGCAGGCATGGACGTCGGCAGCAACATCGCGCCAGACGTTCTTCGTATTCTGATCAAGGCATTTGCTGATGAACCAGAGGTCGTCAAACAGCAGATTGTATTACTGGGTGCCAAGGTATACCTTCACCACCTGCTGCACACACAGCCCCAAGAGTCTCAAGAGTCTGTAACTGAAGCACCTCCATCTGAACGTCCTGCCAAAATTGAGCAGGACTTTGCCAATGAATGGGCGGATAATCAGAACGACAACTCAAAGGATGCGGGTCAAACCCCTGGGGATGAGGATACCGCGGGCGAGCTCAGCACAAAGCCTGAAGAGGACCGTATCACCTTGCTTTGGCGCTATCTTCTCCTCCTAGCACGTTACGACACCTCATACGACCTTCGCGATCGTGCTCGTCTCTACAAATCACTCCTTGCCAACCCATCTTCAACTCAACTCGCCAACCTGCTCCTTCTGGCCCCCAAGCCTGTTCCGCATGCACCTAGTCCATCCGAAACACGCAAAGATCTTCTTCTCGGAACGGCAACCCTCATTGTAGGCCAAGATGCTGGCTTCCATGGCCTGAAAGGCTACACTAAGCTACCGGACTGGGTAGAGCTCGGGCAAGAGCCCAGCCCCAGCCTCCGTGTCAATGAAACAAAGCCGGAAGCAGCGGCTGCCCCAAGCTCAATGACTGCTGGCGAGAAACTGGATAGAGCGCTCCGGGAGCACCAAGCTGCTGTGCCACCTCCACGACAAAATGGCCCGGCAGTACCCGGAGGCGGAAAGGGTAAAAAGACGTTGGATCAGTGGCTTGAAGAGGAGGAAGAAGAAGAGACGGAAGAGGAGACAGACTCAGAAGAGGAAACTGATTCGGAAGAGGAGACCGACTCTGAGGAGGAGGGCTCTGAAGAAGAATCCGAAGAAGAGTCTGAAGAGGAGAGTGAGGAAGAGGAAACCGATTCTGAGAGTGAGGCTGTGCATAAAGAGGAACAGCAACTACTCAAGCAGCCAAGCGCGAACCCGAATATATAGGTACTTCGCTTGGACACATGAGGAGCCTGTCGAATGAATCAATCAATAGAACCTTGGAAAAGCTTAGTCAGCCTTTAATGTCCACTGGCAAATGTTGAAAGTGATCCGAGTCAGGTCAATTGGTCACGGTGTGGACTGATTGCTTGGGCCGTATCCGAGTCATTGACCGTCCTTGGGTCACGGTCACAGCAATGAATGTTACGAATCCCGCACATGCACATGTGTATGTACTAGTAGTCGGAGCAGCTTAAGATGTCCTCAAGTTCAATCCACCGAACCACATATGGTGCTTCATAATGACACTATCTGGACCACCTGGACAGGTTATCTAACTACACATAGTATGCATGTTTGCTCACTGGTCGATCGTGTCATGACTGTGGTCGCCAGGTTCGTTTATCTACAACTACATGTATGGAACCACCAACTGACCATGGTGCACTGCCTCCAGGGCTGTCGATTACAGATATAACATTTGAAACATAGACATCTGGATGGATGGGAGTATTCAAGTTCGTGCGGTCTGATTGGAAACATCCATAGTCACCTGGGCAGGACTCGGAGGGACAGGGACATACACAAAGGACAAAATTGAAGGCGAGACAATTAAAAAGAATAGGAAAAAGAAGCCACCTGGGCAACCTGCATGTGCACATGTGTAGGCTAGCCAGACCTATGTACACTCTAAATAGTGAGTACCGTCTTACCCGATGTCTGCCCCTCCAGAATATCCTTCATTGCTCTGTGGGCGTCCGATAGTGGGACAACAGCGCCGACCATGGGAGAAATCTTCTTGCTAACAACAAACTGAATGAGATCCTTAAACTCCTTCAGTGTCCCTGCATATACTCCATGGATGCTGATTTGGTCATTGAAAATACGAAGTAGATCCATCGAGATCTTAAACCCCCCATGGGCACCGCAAGTGATAATGGAGCCCCCTGACTTGACTGATGCCAATGAATGTTCCCAAGTAGCCGCACCGGATGTATCAAACACCGCACCTACTTGTGAAGGAAGCGTTTCACCCGGGGCAAATGTTCGCTCTGCCCCAAGCTTCACAGCAAGATCTCTTTTATCCGCCGATCGACCAGTGCTCCAGACGCGCATTCCAGCGCTAGCACCTAGCTGAATGAGGGCCGTGGATACCCCTCCAGATGAACCCTGAACCAGCATTGTCTGACCTGGCCGCAGACCAGACTTTGTAAAGATCATCCGATACGCGGTGAGCCAAGAAATGCCTAGCACCGCACCGTGCGTGACATCAAGGTCTGATGGTCGAGGGAGTACGTTTCGCGAAGGTGCAATGACATACTCGGCGAACGTACCCTCCGTGATCTCATGAAATACGTGTCTCCCAGGATCCAAGGTCTCATCACCCAGGTAGTCCGGATCGCCCATGACGGGATACAAGATAACCGGCGTGCCATCCTCAAGAGTCCCGCAACCTTCACATCCCAGAATTCGGGGAAACTTGAGGGGATGGGTTGCGAATCCTTGAAGCGTAAAAATATCATGGTAATTGATCGCAGCGGCAGACATTTTCACTCGAACCCAACCCTCTGGGACAGTTGGGAGGGGAACGCGGTGAACTTTCAACCCTGATAGTGGGTTTTCAACATTGGCTGTCGCGACAGAAACAGCCAACATTGTCTTTTGTTCATCCGAGGTTTCGACTGGAGACATCTTCAAGATAGGGAAGGATAGAAAGACTGGAAAAGAAAATTGGCAGATTCCCTGATACTAGAACAAGGAACAAAATAAAACAAGAATAGGGCAATGATGGCCATCTGCTTTATAGGGCGGCATGATGCTCTTTGCCTGGCCAACGTGATGGACCAAGCGGCCGGCTCATGATGTCAAGACCCTCTCTCGTATACAGCATGCGGAACTTCTGCAGAGAGGGGTGTAATTCAGAGGTAGATAGTCCGAATTTTTCACTCGTCACCAACTGGTTCGCGACGTTCATCTGAGGTCGTTGGGTCGACATGGTACTTCCGACCACACTTTATTGGCCATCCATTCTTCGTTGCGGAACTTTATACGGAACGCGTACGGGGTGATGACAGAGCTGAAGATGGACCAATCAATGTCCCGAGGGGCAGCGGAAGCTACGCATTACTAATAAACGCGCGGCGGAAGTCATAATTTCAATACTCAGGCTGTTATGCAACATCAAGGTTATGCTCCGTCGCGGGTTTCCTCATCATCACGGTGATACCACAGAATGCCCACTCCTTATCGCAAAGCTTGCACAAACTGTGTCAAATCAAAACGAAAATGCAACCTGGCTTTGCCCAGCTGTTACCGTTGCCGAGTCCGATCCTTGCCATGTCAATACCAGCAGGCCCACACTGCCGGCGCTCCATCGCAAGGTATGACATCGCCCGTCTCCATGGCCGCGCAAGGGCCAACGTTAGGAGGCACTGTCAATAATACCCTGGCGGAACTGGGCTCGGGACATAACCTTGGACGACACAGTCAGGCGTTGGAAGAGGGTAATGATGCGAGCATTAACAGTTCGCTGATAGAGGAGGGGACCTCTTTCCCTCCATTCCCAGATTACAACCTCGACTGGGCGGATATCATGAAAGATATTGACGCCTTTCGTGTTCCTGATCGGACCGATCTCGGTAGATCCCCCGACAATACCGTACTTGCAGGCGAGATATTCCAAGAGCGGATCATCAATGCAGTCAAGAGGCTAAGAGCATATCCCGATCTGTTTGTACGGGAAGGCAAAACACCCTTTATCCATCCAGCTCTATACCAGAATCACCCTCCCGAGTCAATCCAAGATGCTCTCATGGTTTGCGCTCTCTACAAGGAAAAGAATAAGGCTAATGAGGCGTGGGTTTTCCGCGGTATCAATTCAAAGACGGCAGGTCTTCTGGACAGATCACCGCAAAGCCAACTGCCAGTACTTGAGCAGCTAGCCGCTGTTCAAGCGTTGATATTGTATCAGATCATTAGATTGTTTGATGGTGATATTCGGCAACGGGCAGAAGCTGAAAGGACAGACCAAATCATGAGTAGCTGGACCAAGCAGCTCCAGCTCTACATGAACCCCGCTGATAGTGATCTACAAGTAGATGCTTGTCCGACTATGGGGAGACAAAGCGACCATTGGCAGAGCTGGCTACTGGATGAAAGCGTGCGACGCACAGTCATTACTTGCTATACACTACAAGGGATGTACTGTTTTCTCAAAAATGGGTGGGATAACTCCCACCACGAATTTGAATGTCTATCTTTCTACACTCAAAAAGCTTTGTGGGATGCCACTTCGGATTATCAATGGCAGACGGCCCTGCAAAGCCACCATTCATTTCCTGTTAGGTTTATAAGCTGGGATCCTGATTTCAGATACGTGAAACCGTCGGATGTGGACGACTTGGGTATGATGATGATGGTGCTAATGAAAGGGGTTGATTTCTGCTTGCATTGGGCGGGTCACCAATATACTCGGGCTCTCGGCCTTGATCTGTGATGCTTGGTTTATTCAAGTTTTCACATCGTCGGGAGATCGACTGGTTCAAATGTTATTCAATCCCTGGGCCGATAGGACAATTTACTCATCATCATGATTTATGAAGCAGTTTCAATAATCTTACCTATACTGTTTGAAACCAGTTGCTTCTTTGTTTTGCATACAGCATACCTAGGTGCATCTATTTTTTTCGATTCTTCCTTACTTTCTAATTTCAAGTGTTGTGATGTCAAGATAAAAAGTTCAGTGCCACTCGTATCTTCGTCGTTATCCTAGCTAGGACCTGCTAAATTTGAGGGTAGGATCAGCGGATCTACCTACCTTCAGCTATAGGATCAAACCACATCTGCGCTCCAAGTTGCGATCTTGTTCGAATTGGTCCTGTCAAATTGTACCACTTCAAGTTCTTTAGGGCCCCTTTGCTGCCTGTTTTGCAACGACAGTCTGGTGAGTGCAACTGGCCTGAATCAAGCGGAACGATAAACTTCTGTCAATTCCGATAGAACTCTTCTACCGTCCACAGATTTCACCGTTGCGAGGGTCACAGTCGTCTCAGCACGTTCTTGACCAGTATGTTTGTCTTTCAACGTGAATTTTGCAAGATGCGCCACCGATCCTTCAGCACCGTCGACGTCGGAGCCGCGAGTAGAAAGTAATTCTCGGTTACATTGACTGGATAGGTGGTTCTGGGCGCGTGTCGCCGCAATTGCTTTTTTGTATTCCTCAAAGCTGATAGGGGCACCGTTGATTCTGTCGCAACATTAGACATGAGATATTCGAATGGGGGGTTTGGCAAAGAATGTTACCGGACTTTCAGATCGGAACTGAAGTTTTCATGAATTGCTCTCGAGGACAAGTCATTATCTGGTTGGAAAAAGACGATATTCAATAGTTCGTCCACCCAGGCACCTAGAGATGAAATCTGATCGGAGCTTGAAGCCATTTTCGGAATCCACAAAGTAGGCTGATGGTAATATAGGGACTATAGGAAGAATCACTGAAACAGATTCCCAGCTTGCCAGACTCGTTCTTCTTATTTATCTGCTCGACTTTTGCCTCGATGACCTGGATTTAGGGCGGCGGAACTCAACGCTGCGGAAGTCTAGCTGTATTCAGCGGGCCCCGCCACCAGACACTGCGGAAGCCTAGCCGTATACAGCAGCACGCTCCATGGATCGGCCAGGCCCATGCCTACCCCAGAGCTTGGTTTCAGTGAGCACCTGGGTAGGTGGAATGTCGTGAAACTAGGGAACATTGAACCTAGCGAACGGGGCAAAAACAGTAACACAAATCACTTGCTCTCGCCGAGTCACATGCTGCTATGTAGTACTATATGCCTTTTCAGCCAGCTCATATGAATTTGAATGGATAGTTTTGAATGTCTTGAGCACGGCTATCATTGGATATCTCGTTAAAGTCTCATTTGGTGAATGCTCATTTGATGAACTCTCAGTTGGTGAAGCTCCATGACAGGCCATTTCAAGGATTTGATACAGAGGTAACTCAACTGACTTCAATGTTACTTGATGGACAAATGAAGGGGTGCTAACAGATTGTGAGATGCGTCCGAAGTGGAAAGCTGGTTCAAAGCCAAAATAGTATTGGTGTCCACCAGGGCGACATACCGATGGTTCGCTCATATGGCATTAACAGGGCAAGACTAATAGGTACCCACCTAGGTATCGACTCATTACCTAATTGGGTTAAAGCGAAAGAACCTAGCGTCTATTTAATGGGGCGCCTATCCGCACCAGCACTTGAGCACGTCTACCAATGCCACTCCCTCACAGCACTGGCAAAATCAATACGACCTTACAATGACTGCACGAAGCCCCAAATATCAACCTTCCCTGACACCACAAAGTCCAAAGCTTCTTCATTTGCCCGTTGAGATCCTGTTAAAAGTCGCATCCTTTTTGCCAAAGCGAGATCTCAAGTCCCTGCGCCTGACAAACAAAAGACTAGACGAGATAGTGCCACTATCATTCTCGCGCGTCTTTCTTTCAGCCAATTCCCTGGATATCAAAGTTTTCCGCTCTGTGGCGAACCATCCAATCTTCAGGGAGCAGGTTACCGAAATCATTTGGGATGATGCACGTTTTATTCCTGATCCAGATCCCTGGGTCGGGATCATGAGATATAGACACCCGGCACGGTATCGTTCGCACATGGTTGAAGAAGGGTATCCTGAGTGGTTTCAAACGTTTTGCAAAAGAAATATTGAGCAAATAAAAACGCGAAAAGGCCGCGACGTGGATACTAGACCTGACCATGTGGCCCGCCAGCAGCAGGCTGATGCACAGCTGCCTCTCAAAGTCTGCTGGGACTATTATTCAGAAATTCTGAAAGATCAACAAGCTGTAATGGAGTCTCAGGATGATGAAAAAGCTTTTGTCTACGGCTTATTGCAATTTCCAAACCTGAAACGGGTGACTGTTACGCCTCTAGCGCATGGCAGAGTCTTCTGTCCGCTATATGACACTCCTACAATCCGGAAATTTCCGTATGGATTCAACCATCCCACTGCATGGGGGTGGCAGATCGCTCTAGAGGGCGACTACACATGTACTCTTCCAATGGGCGGGTACATGATCAATCCTTCCGAGTGGGATTCCGCAAAGGAAGACTATAAGGAACAGTGGAGAGGTGCCAGGATTGTGCTTCGCGTCCTAGCAACAGTCAAGGAGCATAACGTTTCTGAATTAATTTTTGATTCAAAGCAAATCCCTGGTGGACTGAATGCCACGATTTTCGCCCAGCCATGTGAAGAGTACAGCCACTTCGCAGCCATCATGAAGCGCCCCGGCTTTCACCACCTTCACCTATCCCTCCTCGTTGGAGAACACGGCTTCGAATACGTTAGACAAAATGACATCGGATTAGACTATGGGATCTACCAACATAAAGGTCTCACTAGCGGGTTATTGGCTCAGGCCATTGGATCAGCCAAGGAACTGACTCACCTCCATTTGAAATTTACAATAACGGAGGGCGGCGGAAACGAGGAGTCGCTTATTCCCTTGAAAGAGATTCTCCCTGTTCAGCAATGGCCAAAACTTCGTCATCTTGGTCTGGAACAATTTACTCTCGAAATCTCAGATTTAATCGATCTCCTTCGCTCAGCATCCCCTTTGCTACGCTCGGTTGAATTGGGAACTCTTTGGTTCTCGAATGATGAAGAGAATTGGTCTCGTCTCTTGGAGAGGATGCGGGATGAACTCGATTGGACTAAGCGCGATCAAGCACTGAGACCGGCCGTCAAGATCATCATGAGTCCGGAACTTAGACATAGAAAGAGTCTTGAACTTGGGAGATGCACCCTTCTTTCAGATGAGGTGACAAACTTTCTCTATGAATCTGGAGAAATCCCAACAGACGGAGATAAACTTGACTTCCCCAAACTGGGAATGGGTATTATGCATGATAATTTCGAGCCCGAGTGGGCTAGAAGTTAGATAGTTTCAGTCTGAGCCGGTTTAACTGTTCAGCCAAGGATCTCGAAGCAAAGCTGCAGCAGTCTTCCGATCTTCTTGTCGCCATGTAATCATACCCCTAATAAACGCCAAGAACTTGTCCTTGTCTTCGCCTTCGAGACAGCACTCTGACTCCAACGTTCTTGGCTGAATTTCGACATCATCTATCTTCCATTTTCCTATAAAACATCAATATCCGAATGTTGGAAGAATCCTGGGATAAGGCATGCTTACCGTCTTGATCGAAAAACTCGTGGCTTCTAGCTCCTTTCTGAATAAGGTCGTGGGGAGGCGGCCCTAATAGTCCGATTATGTTCGCAAGGTGCGCGCGTGTAATGTATGTGTCCAGAGTAGGATGCTGGCCGGTGAAGAGAGGTTGACCCTCAAGAAGCAACCAGGTCTATTTTCAAATGGGTGAGCGCAAAATCGCCCAAGATAGGGTTTCACGACTCACCATAACACCCAAGTTCCAAATATCAGCAGGGTAACTCCAATTAGCCATCAGCATGACCTCCGGTGATCTGTAGATCTCAGGCTGGGCATTGTGATTTCTTTCCTCTTCTCCCTGGACAGTCTCTCCGAAATCACAGAGTAAGGCTCGGCCAAACGTTTTCGGGGGATTGAAAAGACGGGAAAGATAAATGATCTTATCACCGACGATCTTCCGAGGGGATGGTTTCTCTACTTCGTCCTGAACGAACTTTTCGAGAACAGAGGTGTCGTTAAGCTCCTGCATAATGTTATCCGGCTTGATATCTCCAGAAGAGTTAGTGGAAAGGCTTTTTGGTCTTTCACTGTGTAATGTAGTATACCTGTGTGAACGAGTTTACACTCGGTATGTAGATAATCCAACGCCAGTAGCATTTGCTTGATTGCTGATTTCAGAATGTCGACCTCCAATCGAGCGTGCGGCATGATGTAGTGAAGATCCTGCAAACTCTCCCAGAGAGGCTTTTGGACGAGGCATAGGTGATCCCCGCCAGGTCGGGTTATTGTGAACGTATCCAGGACATCCCTCACATGTTCGCGCCCGGGATGTTTCGAGGGTTTGGAAAGTTGTTGGTAGATTTCGAACTCGTGTTAGTTATCTTCATCGCGAGCGTAGACCTTCAAAGCAACGTAACGACGATCCCTGATCTATAAGCATAACGGATAGCGAGCAACGTCAAAGGCACTCACCTCATGTCCCGAGCGAGCCAAACCGTCGACGAAACCCCGAACCCCAGCTTACCAGCGACTTGATACCGAGAATCTAGAACGTCACCAATCACCATAGGATAGTAATCACCACTGGAAAATCCATCCATTCCCTCCTCTTCGACAAGAGGCACTTCGATAACATCAAAGCCGTTTTGGGGGAATTGAATCACAGGCCAGGGGGACCGCCGAAAGAAGCTCTTCAGCCATTTTCGCAGAAGACTCATCTGTTGACCTGAATTAGGGTGTATGCTGGATGGTAACACGGAGTACGAGCCAAAGGGCAGTAGTGGTTGATCTCCACTGCGGTTAGTGTCAAAGTCAAAGAAGAGGACCCGCATCTCACGTCGAACTGATTACCCAAACCGGTCAGCCCCCACTTTTTGATCACCTTCAATATGCATGAGGCGCCTCACTTCGCGACCTTCATCCCAGTCAAGAATTCCGGGGCCTTGGCCTCATTTCTTCACGCATTGACTACTGTTTTCAGAAGAACCCTTGGCTTGTTGAAGTTCCACACTCATTTCGATGGTCTACCGTGGGAAACCGAGTGCGTCTTGCGAGCGCTGTCGCTCTCGGCGCTTGAAGGTGAGTACTATTCACTGTGTCCCCGTCGAAGTTACAAGGATAACTTAACACGCCTTCTAGTGCGATCAAGGTGTTCCAACATGCTCCTCATGCGTGCGCGCCAAGGTTCTATGTCCTGGGTACCGGAATCAATTAGATTTAGGCTTCCGCGACCAGAACGCGGAGGTAATTCGCAGGTCACAGCGTACCACCAAGAAGGTCCCAGTGACCAGTGGCAGGAGCAGAGATACTGCTGAAGACACTACTGTCTCTGCTCCTGAAGTACACTTACCCACAAGTGCCCCACAATTCCCTGTACAGGAGCTGGCAAAGGGATATTTCTTTTGCCAATACATGTCTGGAAGTCCGTATTCCGGCCATTCTGGTCATATGTCATATTTATTGCCCCTGGTCAGTGGGCCCCAGAGCTCAGCCATTAATGCTGCGCTCAACGCTGTGGGACTGGCGGCATTGTCGAATATTCGCATGTCTCCTCGGATGATGTTGAAAGCACGACAAGAGTACACTATGGCTTTGTCGCAAACGAATCATGCTTTGAAAGATCCAGTCTTGTCAAAGCGAGATGATACCTTGGCAGCTGTGGTCTTATTAGGCATGTTCGAGGTGAGTGGTCCAGAACCTAATACCTTATTCTCCGATCTCATCAGCTGACGATTGAAGGTGGTGACTTGTACTGATGATTCTTTCATCGAACGTTGGATCAAACACATGGAGGGCGCCTCAAAATTGATAGAGTTCCGAGGAAGGGAGCAACTATCTCGAGACGAGGGCTTAGATATGTTCACCCAACTACGAGCCCAGATCGTAAGTTATCCTCCACATGTACAAAATCACACGCGTGACTGCGTTCGAGCTTAAGGGCTTCCAAGGCCAGTAATCTCAAAATGCTGACCTCCGAATTGCAGAGCATTAGCAAAATTTATCAAGAGAAGTACATCTCAACAGCATTCTCGGACATAGCAACGGAAACAAAACAATATCGATCGCCAAATGACCATATTCTCGACGATCTTGGTTTAATTGTCATACGCCTCAGCAATTTCTATGCAGCGCTGAAAGACAAGTCCATAAGCGGAATCAGTGAGATTATTCGCGCCGCCTTGACGATAGACGCCGAGCTTCTGGCTCTTTTTATCCATGTCCCGGAGTCCTGGAATTATAAAACCGTGAAAGTCCCAACGGTCAATCGAGAGCCAATCTCCCGACTAATATGGGATGAAGAGTACCACGTGTATCGAAGCATTGCCGCGAGTGCCATGTGGAACAACTACCGCTCTGCTCGCATCATTCTCAATGAGCTGATAATCGAGACTTTAAACGACCTAGACTCATTGGCCACAGATGACACAAGCCGTCAGCAGCGACAGAGCTCAGTGGAACGCAGTCGCCAAGCTGTAATACAACTTGTTCACGATATCTGCGCGAGTGTTCCTTTTCACCTTGGCACAGGGTCCGAAGATATCGGCGATTCATCTACCCGAGTTACAGTCGCTGATACGATGAGCCCCTTCGATATTTCAAACTGGAGTCCTGACTTTGGACTGACTCCTCCTGCAACGGTACCGGGTGTTGCTGAGCTACATCCACCTTTACCATCAAACGATTCGGCCTGCTCTCCACAGATCACAAGCTCAAGTAACCAGAGCTTTGGAATATGCGGCTCCAAGTCGACCACTCCTTTCCAAATTACCGGAGCAGGGGGTCTCACGGTAATGTGGCCTCTTTTAATTGCTGCGAACTGTGGCCTTGCGTCGGACGAGCTTCGCCAATGGATCACGAGTTGTTTAGAGAAGATAGGGCATTCTATGGGCATCAATCAGGCTTTGGCTATGGCAGACCTGGTGCGGAGGGGGATGGATACTCGAGCTTGGCTTACCCCGGAGAGCGGATCTCCGAATTTTAATGTTTGATTAGGAATAATGACGCTTCTTTGCCTACATATTTCAATTGCTTATAGTCATTCGGCGGAACATTAGAACTTGAATAGAACTTGAATCAATTGATTTTCACTTTCCCGAATTATCAGCTTGTCTTTTGTCGAAAGGAGGAAAAGTAAGTATGATTAATCTAATTGCAGTATCAAACAACATTTGAAAGAAGGAAACAAAAGCGCACAAAACATCCAAAGAGACAGATCTCAAGAAATCTAAACACCTTCTATCATCACGATGAACCCGCTAACGAGACCATGATATGGGGCTCATTCATACTTCAACATTTGAATATTTGAATGTCCCAATCAACATTCCGAATCACCCCTCGATGGGTTCCGTCCTGAATTATGCTGTCTGTAAGCATTCTGAGACGCAGCTTGAGCATATTGAATATCCTTCGCAGCCTGAGCCTGAGAACTTCGCGACCGCCCATGCTCATCCACATCTGGCACCAGAGGATACATAACCTGAGGAACAATACCACCTCCAATAGCGGGGTGAATAGTCGATAGAGGAAGCGTCAGACCAAGAAGAGTGTACAGACAAACGACAAGAAATTCCTCGATCGTCGCCATTACAATCTGAATGGTAGTATTCCCGCTGATGAATGAGAATTGGGGATTATGGCCAAAGTCACTGATCAGGCTGTAGAGTAGCCTAACGGCAATAAGCGGCAGCGCAATGAAAATAGCAAGAGAAATGCGCTTCTGGCCTGAGTCCATTCTGCTGACATCGCGGAGGGTTATCAGCCACAGAATACAGGCTGCAATGTAGATGAGAAGGAAGAGGATGATAGCAGCACGAGTCTCGGATTTGCCGCTTGACTGGTCGGATGGGTTGGATGAGCTTTCGTCTGAACCGCCGCTGATCGCTAGGATGAGCGCGATGAGGGCTGGGAGGTGGAGGAGCTGGACGACCTTGCTGCGGTAGGAGACCGCAGTTGCTCTTTTATTAAAGATTTTCAACCTGAAGGGAAAACAGGCCAAAGATTAATATATGAAGGAGGCATTTGAAGGATCAGGTTTTGTCTTTCAGTTGGCATTACTCACAATCTTCCAAAAATACCCATCACAAAAAATCCTGCAATTTGGAGCAAGACATTCTTCGGCGACATGGGGTCGGAAGGAACTCTAGTAGTTGTTTCATCGCAACTTTCATCATGTCAGTATCAATTGATCAGAGAGAAGGAAGAACTGGAATAACCATGCAAAAAGCTTTCTTACATTCTTTTCAAGAGGCCCAGAGTGGCCAGAAGCAAAGGGGAGAGGCCAACAGATTGAAGAATTATGGCCCACTCCCGGTCATTCTCATTATCGGGGTTTTTTGTGCTGAGTATCTCCATGATAGCGCCAGCAATTCGAATGCCACTGAATATGCAGAGGTAGATCCATCCCAATTGCTTGTGGAACCCATGGCGGAAGACCACGAATAGCGTAAGTAGCAATATTGGTATGTATACCACAAGCTCTGCAATGGCAATGTTCTCTGCGGTCGTCATTGGAAAAACGGGAAACTTTTATTTTTTTAAATCAAACAATGTGTGGATCCACGGTGGAAAATGAAAGCTCGATATCGAAGATCGACTTTCAAATAGTATCAATCGTGCACAAGTAGGTAGAATCGGTGTTTTGATGGACAATCAGCATTTGAAGGCATCTGAGTATCTCCTTCTTATACATTTTGATTTGAGCATCCAACCTTTGAATGCTGAATTTTAGTTCGTTGTTAATTTTGCGGCAATAGTATTTTCATCGTCCATCGAAACCCCTTCTTTTTCGAGGTTTTACAGCCACCAACATTTCAATATTGAACAGTCATAATCAAGCATCTTGGGCTCACTCCCAGGCTCCAGGGCTTGCAGAACGTATAACTCTCCTAAATAGGACACAGCTACCATAATTGCGATCAATATTCAGAAGCTTCCAAGGTTCGGGCGCTGCGGCTCAGGTGGGCCTCTGGCATAAGCTCGTATTGATCCATCTAAAATCTTAGACCGAAGGCGACTACCAAGATCTCAACTCCAAAGTTACGCGGATCTTACGCCGTCTGACCTGATGTCATCGGTTCAAGTGTCCAACTAGCCTCATTCTTTATTTAGGCTGCCAAATAAGCTTTCTGGGTTGCAGCCTTATCTTCCCCTTCTTGCGATCCTATTGGTCTCAAGGTTGTTTGTGGATACCAATCCCGACGAAAAGGGTAGGTGTTTCGATCTTACTTATCCCACAGGCTGAGCCGTGAAAGCCAAGCTTGCAAGTTGCTTGTTTTTAATTTTGTTTTTCTTTCAATGTTGATGCCTGTCTCACTCCTACAGAATATCACTCCAAGTTTGTCAATTGTGTCGAATTTTTTCAAGCTTTTTCCTTTTTTTCACCATCTTACCCAGCACCACGGCCCCAGTACCCCACTCTTCAAGGCGTTATCATTAAAGGGCAGGACTTTCGATCTGACAATGACAGAAGTCTATTATCGCGAGCCGTGAAGATCAGTCAGACTTCTGCTTCCTTCAGCTCAATACGAGTATACTGGTTCGACCGTGGCTATACAACTCATGTCAGGCTGAGATGTAATCAACTTCGAAGGTTCTTCATACACTATCTAGACTTCGTCTTTCTCCATTCCATGAACCATTCCGCGAATCTAGGGTACCCGCGTTCCTCAAGTTTAGTTCTGAGTCTCTTTCTCCACTCAATCTCGTCAACACCCGGAATTGGGGGACAAAAGTTCAGTCCCGGGGAGACAGAAGGCTTAGTTGAAATCCAGAAACGTGGGTAGAACCCAGCGCATTCCCAGTCGATAACCGCCGACAACTTCTGATTGGAAACGAGTATGTTTCCTGGTCCTAGATCAGGGTGATACAGATGGAATCGTTCTCCAATCTCCGGATTTGAATGCAGATTCTGCGCAAAGAAATATCTCTTGCTCTCAGACACAGTCAACGGTTCCAACGAGTACCTGTCCGAGTGAGCGAGGTAAGGCTCCAATACTGGACCTCCACATACATTCTGGAGTCGATCTGAAGTAATTGAAGCAAGAATATCGCAAATGCGTACAATGTCATCAAGGATGGCTTCTTGCTGGGTGTCGGACATGGTGCCCCAAGCATCTCTCAGCGTTATACCCGGGACTCTTTTCAACACCAAGAATGATCGATCTCCCTCCACCCAGGAATAGATAACCTCAGGTACAGGAACCTGGGGCGCCTTTTCCTGGATGAATTTGATGGTTTCACTCTCTGAGGTGGTATCGGCACTGCAGCGGTGGACTTTGCAGATGGCATTATTCCCAATGGACCATACTGCTGACACGGTGCCTCCTTCATGTATCAACCGGACCTCTTGTGAATCCGCAGGTGCAGAATCGGTGCGCTGCGAGGATACGAGCCGAAGAGTATACCAATATTCTCCATCTTTCCAGGCAGCTGCGCATGAGTCGATTGGTTCGGTCGTTCGATCGCACACTACTGTGCAGCCAAGGCGCCAGGTAGAAGGAGATATTTGCACGATAGACTTGTTAATTGGAATTGATGAAGACATGACGCCGACGAGTATGTCTATTGGTAGGGTCTTGGGCTCAATTTCAAGGATAGTGGCAATAAAACTGGCAAGAAAAGGAAGCACTTGAGGGTGGGATTTAATCACACTTGAAGGTCGAGGCATGTACTTCAACAAATACCCCAGGCCATCCGCCCCCACAGTGATGGATCGGGGCCAATCACCATGTATCACGGCGAAGTACATATGGGCGCAATCAGCGGTGAGTTGGTTCGCTGGCACCCAGACAAGGCCTCTGCACCATAATAATCATGGATGTCTGTGGAAGATCCTTTATTCGGATCGCGCCGCTAAGTACTCCCCTACTCCCTACTGGTAGTTGTGAAGTTATTCAGACATAGCAGCGTACGTCCTGTATAGTTAGCCGTAAATAAGGGTCAGCATGACCTTGTTCAGCCGCGCGGCCATCTTGAAAGCGGGCCGATGATTTTAGGCAGTGAAGGACATCTGGAGTAAGCTTGAGTAACCCTGCCTCAAGTTATCCCTCAAGTAGTCCATATGTACCTCAAGTGCTATTTCAACGAATTATTACATTATGTATAGTATATACGTGCAGGTATACACTAGTAATAGCCAAACAATCTAACCAAGAACCACTAGTACTTTTACTCGATGGTGGAGATGAGAATATCTTATTTGCTGTTGAAGCTGGCACAAGCCGATGCAACTATGAACATAAGATGTAATGTATGTTAACAAGCGCAATGATGCAGCGCCCAGGCCATTAGTTAGTCTTCTCCAAGATAGGCACACGGATAGCGCCGGCCTGGTCACCAATAGGGATAGGATTTGGCGAGGGGCCCGGGGTACGCTCGCTCTTATTCTGGCGCTGGATGAGGCCGTTCGTGATGCCGAGGACGGAGTCGACGATGACGGCGTCGATGCCTTCGGCGACTTGGTACTATTTGGATATTAGCTTGGATTTGATGGGAATGGGGAATGGGGTACGTACGTCGACGCTGGCGCCGTCGTTGTTCAGGGCTCCGTATGAGACGCAGACGAGACCGGATTCCTTTACGATACGCACGAGACGTGGGCAGAGGACTAGTGGCTCGGCTTGGCTGACGATTCCGAGGAGATTCCAGCGGGAGGCGAATCGGACGGCCTCTTGTAGACTGCTGGCTCGGATATCGCCGACGGGGGAAGCACCGGCGTCGGTGAGGAATAGGACTGGGATGGAGGGCTGCTTGAAAGAGAGCAGGAGACAGATGTCTGGGTTGAAGCTGGAGAAGATAACGTCGCGGCCGCGGCCCAGGTCGTAGGTTACTTTCAGAACTGTGTCCACGAAGGAGTTCAGCTCTACGGCGTATGTGTCCATCTCTTCCTCCTCGCTCTCGTGGAGCATGGGGTACTCTGGCGATCCAAGGTTAGATCGACGAAATGTAGCTGTTCTTTAAAAGGCAGTTGAATACTCACTCAGTTCGATGTTGAACCCGACTGGCGTGGGGATCTTCCGGAATAGCTCCTCCAGTGTGGCGAATGGGGCTTGGATATGTTCGCCACGGGTGTTTCCCTTGAAACCTTTCTTCTTGAAGTCACGAGTGTGCTTGATCTTCTCGGTCAGCTCTGCGGGGTCATACTCGGATCCACCAACAGACATGGAACGCTGTCTAGGAGGAAGACTTGCGTCGCCGCGAACATCAACGCCGCCTGGTAAGACGCTTTTGTGACGACCCTTGCCCAGTTCCAAAAATTGGTCTAGTGTGAGGGTGTGCACAGGGGCATCAATACCAGTCTCGCTGACCAGGAAATCGTGGTAAATGACAGGCACATGGTCCTTGGTAAGCTGTACATCAAACTCGACATAAGAAGCACCCAAGTTGGCAGCGGCAATGAAGGACTGGATGGTGTTTTCTCCCAGCTGAAGAGAATTGCGGCTGGCCATGTTCTTACCCAGCCCACGGTGGCCAATGACCATAGTGGAGCTCATGGAACGCCAGTAAGTCTGGTTTCCAGTGATGGACATTTTTGGGTGCTTGAAAGGGGTAATGACAAGAAAGTTGAATGTCACGGATCCAATGACATCTAGAGTATTCGCAGCCACAATGGGAACAGTGGAGTCACCCTTCAGGTTGATGCGCTGCGAGCCAACAGAAGGCTTGATGCTGGAGAGAAGGGCAACACCACGACCGACAATCTGGTCTTTGGAGCCTGCGTAGGTAGGTACAAGGTCGAAAAGCAGGCGAACTTTACTGGGGTCGGTCGTGTGAAAAACGATTGGCTCGGTGGAGATGTTATCTTGCACGGGGAGATCAATGACCTCGGGCTCGCCATGGGCACTACTGGCAGTGACCACGAGGGACAAAGAGGTATCCAGTTGGGTCGCGTGGGCATTTTCCATAGGGATGCGGTCCAAGTTGACAGTCTCAAGAGGCTGACGCATGTCCATCGTGCCAAGACTGACCAAGATCATGGTTTCATCGGTGAGATACCGATGTCCAAAAGTCTTAATGGGCTCAGTATTCCGCGGTCCAGAACTCGCCGAAGTAGGCCCCGGGGTGTTGGAGCGTCGGTCGGCCATTGAGGATTGAACTGGCGGGGACGACGATGACGATGGAGTTGGACTGTAGGTAGGAACTGGGGGTACGGTCTCAATGGCTGGAGGGCCAGGACTCACTTCAGCAAGACACCGCGCGATCTCGAGGTGGCCACGCAGTGCAGCATGTTCCTTGGCTGTCCATCCAGACGAGTCAAAGCGCTCCAAGTCGGCACCTGCAGCAACAAGCAGCTTAGCCACCTCCAGGTTACCATCCACACATGCGATAAACAGGGGCGTCCAGGCATAGGTCTTCTCAGCCAGCTCGGTGTCCGCCTTTTGGTAGTCATTGCCATCCAAGAGAATCTTGGCACACTCGGAATGTCCACAGCGGGCTGCCATATGCAATGCAGTTTCACCCTGGTCGTCTTGATAATTGATATCAATGCCAGCATTGACCAGGAGTTGGACAATATCCACAAAGTTGGCCTTGGTGGCGAGGGCCAGCACAGCGCTGGACTTGGAGACCTGTCTACGGATGTGGTCTTTCTCGTCAGAAAAATCCTGACCATTCTCCGCTTGGAGAAGGCACTGCGTGGTCTTGGGGTGACCCCCGACCACACTGAGGTGCAGCGGTGCCCATCCATCGTTATCTTGCCATAGAGTGCCATCAATTCCTTCGCTCGTGTCAAACATCTCCCAAGACTTGAGGTGCTCGATGATCACCTCACAGACAACCTTGAAGCCATATTGCGCCGCATAATGCAATGGCGTACGACCAGACAGGTCCTTCGCCATCAAGGCCTCGCGCTGATTGGGACGAAGCTCATCCAGCAGATGTTGGAGGAGAGCCACGGCAGGATCATCACGGCCAAGCTGCTGCGGCATGTGCTCCTCCTTGATGATCGAACGCGGGGGTTGCAGAGTTGGGGGAGCTGCAGGAGTAATGAAGCGAGACGTCTCCGGAGGAAAGTCTAGCACCATTGACGCAGCTGGCTCGGAGTCACTGGTAGGCTGTTCCCGTCCAATTGAGATGACAAGGCGATGCAAGCAGTTACGCCGATTGATATCATCGTCCTCTTCCAGGGAATCAACACGCTTGACAAGCTCACTCAAGCAAGCGCGCGAGCGATGTAGAATGGCACGCTGGATAAGAGTCTTCAGCACCTTGGGGAAGATGCCCTCACCCGCATCGTCAGCGGCATTCTTTAGTGTCTCAAGTAATTCCAACAAAACATGTGTATCATCCTTTCTTAAGGCGTCATCGACGGCCGTCAGAACACTGGGAGGCAGGTTGAGATAAGGCCGAGCGGGACCACGCTTCAGTGAAAGCGCCGAGTGAGTCGAGCTGGCATCATCGGCCAGCTTCTCATCCGCCTTGGACTGATCCGTAATCACGGCCATCCAGGCATTGATGCGCTCCTGACCCTTGATCGCGCGCGCATTCGAGGCGAAGGGAGCCGGATCAACCTTGGTCTCGAGATACCGCTTCTGCGCCTGGGCGCCCACCTTTTTGTCCAGCTTCTTGGTGATCTTGACGAAACCGCGACGGTTGACTTCGCCGTACCATTGTAAACGACGGAGGTGGTAGCGCAGGTCCAGCAGGGCTTCGCGAAGGTCATGGCGATCCTCGGGCTCCAACGGATGGACGCCCTCCATAGAGTAGCCATAGCGATCCTCCAACAGCTTCAATCGGCGGGCATATTCCGAGTACTTCTTGTTGTAGAAATAGTCGACATCTTCGACATTTCGGTCGAGAGAGTAGAAGAAACCTATACCACGCGCGGCCCCACGGGAGGGCACATTCTGGTTAGAAGGCTGCCCACGCCATGCAAGGGGAGGTCCAAATCGATCAAGGGATCGCGCTTACCAGCCAAGTCCGCCTCTTGCCCCGCCTTTACTTGTTCCGCCGCGGATTTGATGAGCTTCTTTAGTGCTTTGTACTTGATGTAGGAAGCACTCCACTCCGGGACGGTGAATTGGGACAGATTGCGTCCAAATTTCATGTTGGGCGTGTGTGGTGTCCTGTTCTGTACAAATTGCAGATTCCACCACTGGAATTATCCAGTATTTCCCACGAAATCTTTTTTTGTGATGTTTTGGATTTGTGATTTGCCACCCGAGGCACCCGTTTCCCCCACCGCAGCGTCACTGATGTAGAAGGGATCGATTTGCTTGTGGAGAGACCCTGGAAAGATCAAAGGGAAGGATCAGGTGAGCGGACGCACTCAGGGAAGATTCAATGGCGCCATTGGGAAGGGAGAAAAATAGGAACGAGACAAAGAGAGGGATTCGAATGAGCAATAAGCTCCAAGAAGAACGAAAACTGTACCTCAATAATCTTTTACTCTAAGTGGGGACTTGAAGCGGTGAAGGCAAAGGTTGAAAAAAGGTGAAAAAGAATCGGAATAGTATTTGATGAACTACAGGGCGCACGAAGCCCACGAGGTCCAAGAGTCGGAGGTCAACGATTGGCACGGAGAATGAGGGAGAATGTGAGGGTCGAACGAGCTCCAGGAAGGTAGAGGTGTGCGTCCTGTCGGGTCGATGATTTGTCGATCCGTGGGGTTGAGCTCCATGGTTCCGTCTCATCTTATATAGACACGGGACAAATACCACATTCCACTTGTATAAAGTATGCGTACTTTGTACCCTTGTCCTCCGGATATTTTCGCCCACAATTCAAATGTTGACTCCGTTGGCAGATTTGTTTGCTGTGATCCTCGTGATCTAGTCAAGGGAATACAGGCCAATCCACATACCTCGGATATTGTAGCTCAGGAATATGGGGAACGGGGGTTCCACTTTTCATCCCCTTTTCTCCCCTTCTATTTCTCCCCTTCCAAAGAGAGACTTTCCATGGCGTCCTTGTGACTTCCAAGGCGGGCCTGATGCATCCCCGGAGACTCAAGTCTTAGTATCCGACGGTATGGACACCTGCAGCGATCAGTTCGCTAAGCCAATGAGAGCTTTCAAATTCCTTCCGGGGTTGGTCTCAACATTCAAAGATAAGACAATAAAGAGATAAAAGTGCGCGTATGACGGGAAAAAAGAAAAGCAGGGAGAGGGAAAAGAAGAAAATTTAGGCGGGGAAAAGAATACGGGATCAGAAGAGCCCATTTACCCCATTTCTGCCCAAGCCTTAACAGGTTGCACATGATGCAAACACTCATGCAGCATACGTAAAAACAAAAGCAATTATACAAATAAAGTCTTAGGAAAGTTTTCAATCAT
This sequence comes from Penicillium sclerotiorum, assembly GCA_911649655.1. NCBI lineage: Eukaryota > Fungi > Ascomycota > Eurotiomycetes > Eurotiales > Aspergillaceae > Penicillium > Penicillium sclerotiorum. The sequence continues at coordinate 2,425,311 of CAJVRJ010000005.1, read as the reverse complement.
AGCTCTTGGCTGGGTTCCATACTCTATCGCTTAAAAAGAAATACCGATGCAGATTCAATAAGCTCATCCGCGCCAGTCCTGAACGTATAACGCCAACCCAAAGTGTCCGAAAAGTAGAGAAATGAAGAAAAGAAAGCAGACCAAAAAATAAACAAGAAGCAATGGAGCTCAAACTGGAACAAGGCGGAGTAGAAGAAATTCCCGAAGACAAAAGCAATAAACCACGGGAGAAATTGAGATCGCTAAACCGGTCAATGGGCTCATGAGGGGGCATAAAAGGAATTCCTGTAGCAATGCGAGGGAAAATCAAGCAAGTAAAAAAGACACGCAATACATGAAAACCGCCGAGTCAATCCAGATCCCATGCCATACTCCTCTTAATTCTCCATCGGGGCGTTGAAGAAGCACCATTGTTCCTTTTGCTCCGATGGAGAATTCAAAAGAAAAAACAAATAGACGGAGCTATAGACGCGTAGCAATTGCTCACACGCTGACTACTGAACCAGCGGCTTGAGGGCCTCCACGGCAGCTTGTAGTACAGCCGGATTGGACGTTTTCTTGATGCACGCAGTCAAAATATCAACGCCCCCCGCGGCTCGGACGGCTTCCTTGGCGCGCGCCCCGATGTCACCAGACGCGCAGGTCAGGTTGTGAACACACACCGCTCCTCGGTGGAGGAGAGCATCGTCGTCTTCTTGGCACATTCCCAGTAACAGATCGACTCCGCGAGGACGTCCCAGCACCGCCGCGATGGCAGCATCGTACTCTGTCAGCATGGCGATAGCCCCACCAGCCGCGCGCCGAGTAGCAGAGTCGTCCGCGTCAGTGAGAGCGAGCAGGGTGTGCAGTCGTTGAGCGGCACGACCGGTCCCGTCCGCGAACTTGACGACGCCGGACTCGCAGGTCATCAAATTGCAGATCAGCTCGCACGCAGCCCGCTGCACACGAGAGTTATTAGACAAAAGCAGATCCTCCACGGCGGCCCAGCCCTCTCGTACGATGAGTTCAGCGGGACTCGCATCAAGTGGATACGAGGCGAGATTGGTCAGGGCAAGCAGGCTCTCGAATACTGAAAGGAGGTCACGGGGCTGGTCTGCGGAAAACGACGCCCCCTCGGGCGAGGTGAGAAGAGAAAGCAATGGTCGTACAGGAGAGGTCACTTGGGGAAACCCGGATGATGGGAATACATGTGAAGGGTCGACCGAGACAAGGATCCGTGCTAAGGCATGTGAGGCGTTGTGTGTGGTCTCAGTCGCCGCGGTAGAGTTACCCTGTTTCGGGATCGCAAGTCCGAGTAACAGCTTCACCGCACCTTGTTGAGCCAGAGTGCCTCGTGACTTCTGACGCCGGGAGAGCGCCAGAATAATTTGAGCTGTGAGACCATGGATAGACGGCATAGCAAGGCGGCCGCAATCGACCAGGAGTTCCATGACTCCCGCATCGATAACAGCACCGCATCGGATAAGCACTGCCTCTTCTTCTTCGCGAGCATCTGGGGCAGCCCGAGCTTTTCCAGCGGACGCATCGGCATAATCCTTCAATTGAGACATTTTCTTTTGTTCTTCACTGAGATTAGGGAGGAATTTCGTCAAATTCAGGATGATCATCAAACCGCCGTATAGGACGGATGAGTCGGTGGTGTGTTGTTTCAAGGCCGCGATCAGGCTGCGTAAGAATGAAGCGTCTTGGGCCAGTTGCTCTTTGACGGAGGGCTTCACGGAGGAGTAGGCCAGTCCCTCAATAGCGTGAGCAACGTTTGTAGTCTTAGATTCCGACATCAGTCCCTTAAATCTCTCAACCAAATCAGAAACCCCGCTGTCTTCCACCTGGGGCTTACCATTTTCAGCGGAAGGCTGGGTCGCCTCTGAGGCTTGGATCTTAGCAATAATCACTGCCGCCAATTCGGATCCCTCGTCGCTGCCATTGGTAAGGGTGTGTGACAGCCATTCGGAGAAGTTTTTGGAGATCGCCTCACGGCAAGGACGATTGATGCATGCTGCGTTGAGCAGTTCCAACACTGCGAGTTCGACTCTTTTGCGCTTGGCGTCCCGAGTTGCCAAGGGGGTCAACGCACCCATGAACTGTTCGGACAAGAAGACATTGGCCGCAGCAGCGGGTGCCAAGGGGAAGATGGCAGAAACGGCAGAGAACGCAATGACAAGGTCGTCTAGGCGGCCCTTGCTGACCATGGCCGTGATCAGGGAGGAAAATTGTTCCTCGCCCTTTGTTCCAGCAGCCTCGAGATATTTTGCAGTGGCCAGAGTGGCCTGGCTGCGCCATTCCAGAGGCAAGCGATTATCGAGCGAGGTCAAAATTACCTCGAACCCTTCGTCGTCTACCAAATGTTGAAGTCGACCAGCGTCCACTGCGAGCAGCCGAGCGATTCCCTTCAGCGAGCGACCATCCATATCATGGCCCGATTCCATCAACTTCGCCAAGAACAGTTGAAACAATTCGCTTTCGCAGTGCAATCGTGTGTCCTCGGAGGGCCACACGCTGGGGTCTAAAACCACCGTGTCCAAACACACCGCCGCTCCATCACCTCGGTCATAAATCTCGTCGAAAAACGTAGTCACGGAAACCTGCAGCTGATTGGAGAAGTGCTGACGAACACTAGAATTCTGACGAACAAGTCCGGAGATAATCTCGTCCTGGAGATCCGAAAGAGCATGGGCCCGTTGGTCCAACAAAAGTTTCAGCGATTCTAGTGCAACGTTCTCGGGGGGCTTCAATCCGTCCGTCCGTAGATAGGCAGCCGCTTCCTTGCCGGCGGACTCATCTTTATGATTGGTGTAACGTCGGCAGAGATCTAAAAGTTGGTGACCGCTCTCTTCCTCGTGTTGGATTTTGAGGAGAGCCGCTTTCACGTCGGGATTCTCGGGGGCGATAGAAAGCGCTTCGCGTAGATTCCGGGATGCCGCCTGGAAAGAATAGATCAGTATTGCTCGTGGCTTCTCAATGGGAATATAGTATCGATTGGCGGATCGCATTTTTGGGGGGAGCAGTGGGCGCATCATTACGTACTTCTCGATGGCCAGCGTCGACCAGCTCAACAGCCTCCCGCACCAAATGAACAGCGCGTTCTTCGCCCGTTGCTGAAACCATTGCAGGGTTGCTGGGGGAGCAGCACGCTGCGGGAGACAAGGGGACAAGAACCTAAAAATGAGGTTTCAAGGGATGGTGGAGAGAAAATTCCAAGCTGTCCCTAAGATAACTTTTTTTTTTCTGAGCGGAAAGGCGGGCGAGCGGGAGTGAGGGGTGTGGAACAGAAGGCGGAGAGAGAGGGGGGAAAGAAGTAGATATAGGGAATAAGACACGGTGATTTTTCTGATTTTACCGGCGGGTAATCCAGAAGATAAAATAGAGTAGGTCATCTAAATGTACAGGGAAGAAAGAAAATAAAAATAAAAATAAAAAGTAAATATTATAGAGGCTCTTGGTATACAAGGTGAGCTGTAACATGATGACAGTTAAGGCGGCCCCTCTCACTATCATGTCCGTTTCCTTCACCCAATCCCCATTATCAATCGATCTCTGATAAGACCCAACCATATGCCTCGCCCCCATCACGTTGCTGGCATTTTACCCCAGTCAGCTTAGTCGAGAAAGAAATTAATGAGTTTCCGCAGATGCATTCTACGAAACCTAACCCCTGGTTCAAAGGGCTGCCCCAACAGGATGAATTCAACGCGGTAGAATGGCGCGTTCGCCGTGAGTCCGTGAGTCCGTGAGCACCGAGCTATGTGGGACACGTTTCCTTCACTTCTGAGTTTCTGATTCGAGGATGAGGAACACGTCGAGGGGATTCTCTGTGTTTGTTCCGGGGCCCTCTCCACCCGGAAGAGACCCAATTATTGGTACACTAGCTGGCAAGGAGGACTTGGCTCCGGGTACCGTTTTTAGCAGATTTAGCAAGCCCTGGAGATTATGGGGAGACTCAAACAGGGGCTAAACAAGTGATCAACATTGTTGCCAAGCCTCGTCAGAATAATCCTCAGGATTGATTCACCTTGGCAAGAGGCTATGGAATAATTGATCGCCTTATTCAAACCTTTCAGATACAGCCTGGTCTGGGCAGCTTGGGAAACCTTGCTGATCTTGGCCTTGGTATATGCACAGTAATCAGTACTATACATAGATTAACTGCATGTGCAATTCGACTTGACTGTGGCGTTCGAGCTGCCAGTGCCCAGGTGCCCAGATAGGATTATCGGGGAGACAACATGAGCCCTGAGGCCGACTCGGAGGTCTATAGATGATATCTGGAAATGTGAGCGTGGAGAGATCTGGAGCTGACAATGAGGATGTGCCTTCCACAATCAGCACATCAGCACCTTATACATCTTCCCGTCATCCGCCAAGGTGGAGAAGTCCTGAGAGAGGCCCCGTTGGGTAGATCAACCGTATGACTAAAACAGATCAGACTGACTAGTTCCAATAGCCCAGCTCATGATATTGTGTAGTACATCTCGACCATCTCAAGTGCTCTGGACACCCATGGACTTCCCCGGGTTAAATGCAGATGAAATGCTTCCAATCTTGAATCGGCACGATTGTTACTCCGGGAGAGATCTGACCCACAATTAGTGGTTAACTTATCCACCAATAATATCTCTCTATCTGATCATTCCATTCCCCACATCCAAAAATGCCCTGAGTTATACATGATGTTCGGAGCTTCTTCACGCCGCGTCACACATGTCCCATTTTTGAAGCTTTTCAAGCTGAGAAAAATTCACGTTGGAGGCTTAAAGATATACCTCGGCTCTTCTACCTATACTTATCAGCCTTACTGGCATCTCGGCTGAGTCTGAGTCTTCTTCAAATGTTTTTCCAGACGTACCGCATCAATCGCCAAAAGTCCAAGATGCTATCCCTCAATATCTCATCCTACGCGACACCATCGAACTACCAGGTCTCCGAGCTACCAAAACCCACAATCGACAGCCAAGATGAGGTCATTGTGAAAGTTCATGCCGCCAGTATCAATCCCATTGATGTCAAGAGAGCCGCTGGTGCCTTGAAAGCCGTTGTGAAGGACAGGTAGGCACTCAAACGCTTGGTTTTGTTACTCAGATATGGTAATGCCATTCTCGACGAAACATGTTGACTCACATGTACAGCTTTCCATTCAAGATTGGCTATGACGCGGCCGGGACAATTGCGGAAACGGGTCAAAATGCCACGCGGTTCAAAGTCGGAGAGGCAGTTTATATCAAATTGCCCGAGGTTCATCGCGGTATGAATGATCTGGTAGATCAGTTGGCAGATTAGATCTTGGTGCTAAACTCAATCTTGTACTAGGATCATGCAGCCAGTACGTGGTTTGCAAGGAGAACATGCTCGGCAGAAAGCCCCCTTCCATGTCCTTTGAAGAGGCAGCTTCGGTTCCACTGGCAGGATTGACAGCCCTTCAGGCACTCAGAAAGTATGGGGATCTAACGGGGAAAACTGTCTTTGTCCCTGCAGGATGTATGATCGTGTTGACCTCTGAATCGTATCCATAATCACCGCTGACTCGTATTTAGTGAGTGGCACTGGTCTTTTTGCGTGTCAACTAGCCAAGCACGTATTCAAAGCGGGAAAAGTCATTACCACAGTCTCGACTGCAAAGATCCCAAAAGTACCAGAGCTACTCGGCGAAGGCACAGTCGATCAGAGTAAGAGAAGCAACCTCCCTTCGTCAATGCTAATGATCAAAAACCTGACTGTCAATTCACCAGTTATCGACTACACCAAGTCCGATCCCAGAAATGTGATTGAAAAGGGCTCCGTGGACTTTCTTTTCGACACAGCTGGTCTGTCCATGCAGTATCTTTGTCTGATGAAGCCAAAGACAGGCCATATTGTGACGATTTCAACGACGCCTTCAGCGGAGAATTTACAGAATTCGTCGTTAATGAGACTTCCTCACAAACCCATTATCCCATTTTATACTCGATTCGCTCTAAACCTGATGGATTCTGTCCGCAATTTTAGGGCAGGTCGATACGGGGTCAAGTATGAATATCTGTTCCTCGAGGCTAGTGGTAAGGAGTTGGATGAACTTACCTCTTACATCGAAGAGGGGAGGTTGAAGACCGTGGTTGGAACCACTGTTAATCTTGGCGATGTGGATGCGGTGCGAAAGGCATGCCAGGTTGTTTATGATGGAAAGGGTGGTATTGGGAAAATGGTGATCAAGATCCCTGAGGCTGAAAGCGATTCCTGAGCTTACCAAGTGCTATGTCCCTTGCTGTCCTATCAAAAAAGTTGATACATTGCTCTCCGGCTTTTCCATGTAACCTTATTTTATCTCCGTCTGACGGTTATTCTTAATATCAATAATTTCTACATTTTACGTGCACCTGCGCCACAATGAGCCGCCTGCATGGATGGTGCTGGTTTAGTTCGACATTGAACCTTGTTGACTTCGACAGAGCCATCTACAACAATTTAGTCTGCCTTGCAACTCCCCGTCCATGTAGACATTTCAATACTAAGTGTACCTACGTCAACTGGTACTGAATAATGTACATCCATCAACTAGTATGTAGATGACAGACCATTGCCCAATAACTAGCATCACACATGCAGACAGGTGTGCAATGTTCAAACTCTTACATTCAAATATCTTTCAAAGATCGATTGATTAATAAATTCCAAACACGTACATGTCCAGATTTCCAACCCATATCATAGATTGGCTTTCTGCAGCTCCGCCTCGGTCCAATCCCACAGCCTTTTGCCCATATCAACGCTTTGTGAGAACTTATTACCACGCTTCGCATTTCCAACAGGCACGTAGTACGCTCCATTAACGAGATCCTCTTTTTTCGCCCCAGCAGCAGCCCATAGAGTGTTGAAGGCTCCCTGAGAAGTAGAGGACCCAAACAACTTCAGCGACTGAGAGGTAACAGAAAACATAGGAGTGCGCGAGCCAATAGAATCATACAATTCTGTTAGAATAATACCCGGATGGACCGACACGGCTGTAAGGGACGGGTAGCGTCGGCTGAGCTCAGCAGCAAACAGGATATTTGCTGCTTTCGAAGCTCCGTACCGAGCATGCGTGTTCTGTTTTTTCAGCTTGGTCTGGTCAAGCATGGTACTGAAGCTGGGCGCGAGGTTGTGACCAACTGATGCGAGGGAGATTACTCTGACATCGGAGCCCGGTTCCTCGGCTGTTTTCAGGAGGGTTGGGAGTAGGAGTTTTGTCAGGAGGAAATGACCGGTATGGTTTGTTCCTAGCTGGATCTCGTGGCCCAGGTCTGTCTCGCCGGGGGGTAGAGACATTACGCCTGCGTTTAGGATGAGGAGATCCAGTCTTTGCGATTGCTGGTGGAAAGACTCGGCGGCTTTTTTGATTGAGTCTGTGGATGTCAAGTCAAGGGGAATCCACACGATTTGGACGTCATTTGAGATAGACTCTTTTATAGACTTGATAGCATCTTTGGCTTTGGACTCTGTTCGAGCACCCATAAAGATCTTCTCTGGGTTGTGCTTCGCCAATTGAAGGATCGTTTCCTTGCCCAAGCCCGCATTTCCTTTGCGACGTCAGATACTTGTTGGGATGTCTAGTTGAAGGCTCGGTAAATTTTCACATCACACATACCGCCAGTTATCAAAACGACCTTTCCACGTAAATCTTGAATATCGGTGTCTGGGTTGAAGCTGACTCCACCGAAGTAGTTGCAGGGGTTGACGAAGGCTGTAGCGAATGCCGCCATTTTAAAGAACGAAGAATTGATGGAGTCGGGGTTTTCACGCCTTCGAACAATTCAATGCGGTTGCCGAATACTTATATGGAAATTCGGTGTAACAATCCATCCGATGATGCGCGGTACTAGTGTTATCCAGTTAAAGAAGCTTAACTTTAAGGCACTACCTTTATTTAGCGTGCCTCGGTAAGTTCCCTGCTAGTGCCCGTGGGTGGCAACAAGCCTCTTCATGAAAAAAGGGTTCCAAGGTTCAAATGTTACTCCAACTTGAAGTTACTCCGTATCCCGAGGTGAGGTGACTAGCCCCCAATGCCCAAGTTTACTCTGGTTGTAATAAAATTGAGCCTCTGAGTGTAGATTGAAAGAATCCTAAGGAATTTTTGTTGAAAAAAACCCCCCTGGAATCGGAGGTAGAACTCCTAGGTTGGGAGTCTCCGTACTCCGAATTCGATAGGCAGACGGCAACTGAGCGCGAATTGAGCAAGACAATTCCATAAAAAATTTATAATTATTTAAGAGAAAGATGAAATTTTTGATCGCAAAATTTCGTCAGATTTCCAGTGTACAATGAGCTGCAGGTCCCTGTAGTAAGTTGCAGCCAATGAAGTGGCAGACATACGATTATCCTGGTTATCACCTCGTGACCGTTATCACGGAGCTCTAGTCTTTGTTCTCCGACTTGATCGTCCTTGAGCTCTATACGGTGCCTTTCTCACGCCTCAAGTACTCGATTTGAGAAGTCCTTCAAGTCTGAGGCTTGTCTCCGAGTGTATTCTCGACCTCGGCCACCTCACAATGACCGTTCACCCCCATCGATTAGCTCCAGCACCATGAATTCCGTTGATGCGTCCGAACATTTCGAGCTAGGAGCCACCGGTCTGTCCCACCTGTTCCTGTCGTTAATATCATCTCCCAAATCGTCATCATTGATATCATGTGCTAAATCCGCGGCGTTCCAGACCTTGCCCCCTCCCTCCTCACTATCATCCTTGACACAAATCCCCACGCCTGGGCTGCTCTCGAGAACTCTCTTCCGCTCTCAAAAGCCGTCGCGAACCTCCTCGTCTTCATCAATGCCCATCTAGCCTGCAACTACGCAAATGAGGTTGCCGTCGTCGCATCCCACAGCCAAAAAGCAGCATGGCTCTACCCAACCTCCGACCTCAAAAGTGAGACCCCAGATCGGGATGGCGATATCTCGATGGGGTCCTCCAATGGCGAAGCACATACACCCCAGACGAACAAATACCGGCCTTTCCGCTTAGTCGAGGAACAAGTGACAAGCAATCTGAAGGATCTGCTCGATTCCACAAACAGCGATGATCTCCGCGGAAATACATCAACCATGCTAGCCGGTGCTTTAACACTAGCGCTCAGCAACATCAACCGGCGAACGATCGCCTGGGCCGAGGAACACGGCGGCGCAGATCTAGACGACGCAGCCGGTGAAGGAGCCACGGGACCAACAGCCCCTTCAAGTCGATACACTGCCGACGCCGACGACAAGCGGCTGCAAAGTCGCATCCTGATCGTATCTGTCAGTGGCTCCAGCGACTCGGCGCACCAGTACATCCCCGTGATGAACGGAATTTTCGCCTGTCAGCGGCTCCACATCCCCATCGATGTGTGCAAACTCAGCGGCGACGCGGTATTCCTGCAGCAGGCCTGTGATGCCACCAAAGGCGTGTACATGGCCCTGTCCGAGCCGCGCGGGCTCCTACAATACCTAATGATGGCTTTCCTGCCAGATCAACGGTCACGGCGGCATTTGGTTCTACCTACCCGGGTAGATGTCGATTTCCGCGCAGCCTGTTTCTGTCACCGTCGCGTTGTAGACGTTGGGTTCGTGTGCTCGATTTGTCTGAGCATCTTCTGTGAACCGCCGCCAGGGAATACGTGCCTGACTTGTGGGACTGATCTGGATCCGGGTGACTATGGGCTTAAGCCGGCGCTTATTCCAAGGAAGAAGAAAAAGAAGAAGCGGATTAATGGGGCTTCGGCGGCTGGGACGCCTATGTCTACTCCCACGCCTGGGCCTTAACGTAGTTTCCCTTATACAGGTTCTTGAATCGCTAAAATGAATCAAATCAGCTCTTCCCTTGCGGGAATCAAGGGTCGAGATTACTATGCTCAGTATTGAATAACGATAAAAATTTTGATTGGATAAACTGGATCCTGATTTTCCTGACACCTCTTGAAATGGGAACTATTCTCTAGTAAACGCCAAAGCACATGAACCCGTGCTGCCGGTCACCATGAATCAGAACATACAAAGACAACCCGTGAGACCAGTCACCGCGAAAACCGCAAATGGGGGATCGGCGCAAGCTTCAGAGAGCAGGATGCAATTTCACGCGCTGAACAAAATGCAAGATGCAAGAACCCAGACACAACCTAGGGAAGGGGAAACACTGAGGTCGCGAGAAAACGATGACGAAATCTATGCCGAACGTTGGCCACGCGAAATTGCAGCTGATGATTTTTTTCTAGAACGAAGGTCACTTAGTAATTAGGTGCCAGGGGCGATGGCCAAGGATGACCTTACTCTGTCACGTTTTTGCGAATCCTCAAACCGCCCTGTGCAACGAGTCCAGGGCTTGGGATGCGAGACATCACGCAATTGGGAAATTCATCCTCGCTGCCGAGGGAACACAGCGCCTATATTATTGAATCAGTGAGATTTCATTTCCTGCGGGGTAGGGTTCTCAACTATACCATTGACTCAGTGTTGTGCGCGAAGTAAAGACTAATTCCGTCCTTGTCTTGCTTGACGGCCATGATGCCAATGGAGGAAGGGATCTCACTATTCACGACTCCAGGGTGGTCTATACTCTATTAGCATCACTGAGCGCTTGGTGTTCAAAACAGGAGCACTTACGACAGAACTCGTTCTGGATCATGGCGTGTATGGCCTCGTCCTCAGTTACATTTTCAAAAGTACCACCCGGGTTGACCTTTTGAGCGGAATAGATTCGCCGGGCACAGACACTAGCAGCGAACGTGGTAGCGATGTGCTCGCCCGTGCCAGAGGTCACCACGGCCACTGAGACTTGATCCTCATCAGTGGGATCCACGGGGATGACGTGAGTGCCAATGCCGATCAGAGCTGCAGGACCAATACGACCCTCATGCTTCATTCCAATGCCACCAGAGGAAGCTCCAGCTGCAATATTTCCATGGATGTCCACAGCGATGGCTCCAACGGTGTCGGTGATCATATCTTCGCCGTCGGGTTCACGGTGGTTCTGCTGAGCTGAAGAGGTGGGAATTTCCATTGGGCGTTCGTCTGCTGACCAGGTAATACCATCAAGAACTGAATCTGAGTCTCCAGTCTCTTTGACTTGGTAGCCAGTCTGTTCGCCGTCAGCCACTGGAGGAGCGACTAATCCTTGTTGAAGATCTTGCAGCCGAGTAGCCGTGTAGCCCTGTGTGTAACGAACCCAGTCGCGGTTGGGCACTCTAAGGCCCTGAGCTAGAAGCGATTCCTTGCCCTTCTTGTGGTGCTTGCGTTCATACTCTGCAATCTCGGCCTTCCAGTTTCGCCAGCGAAGGCGTGAATGAGGAGCAACCATCATGTCGTTAGGGATCACGACGACATTGTTCTCCCACGCAAAGTTTGCAGCGCCTTGGCCGCAGAGAAAGTTCGGGGGGACACGCTGCATACCAGGCATACGGTAGGCTTTTTCGTAGATCTTCCGAGCTAATTGGATCGGGTTCTTGACAGCTGTAAAGTTTGTTAGATAATGCTCAGTCCGTTTTGCTGTATATCGAGGGAGAACTCACTAGCAACAGCGCCAACAGCTCCGCTCCGGCCGAAATGGTCCATGATGGAGGCATCGCACTCGACCACGCCTTCTTGGTTCAAGTTACTTCCATAGCCCGAGTTTGTGATAGGATGATCTTCGAGGACCATGATTGCGACTTCCACGGCTTCAACTGCGCTTCCACCGTGCCTCATAAAGGTCATTGCTGCCTCTGCCGCTCTATTGACAGATTAGCGGGCGTCCGTTTGTTATGGCATGGGCAGGGAAAGGGTACTTACGCAGCGCAAACTGCGAGGTGTTTCGGCTCATTCTCGCGACTATGGAAGCCAGCACCAGCATGAACGAAGATCGCACACCGATCGTCCGAGCGTGTGGCCGACGCCATGGCTGCGACGGTTGGACGAGCCCCACGACAGTAAACGAGTGTGGTCTTTGACGTAGAGAAAAATGCGCGGAATTCTGAGTTCGAGACAACTGACCTATCTCAGTTGCCTCTCACAAGAAGCTCAGATGCCCAGATATGCTCAAGGGACAATCCGATGTCTTCAAGTGTTGTTGAAGAATTCTGAGAGAAGAGGGTTGGGACGAGGGAGAAATCAGGATCATGGGATTCTGTGTTAAGAATACACAAAAGAGAGAAAATGACTTGTCGTCGCTGCCTAGGGTATCGATCTGGACTCCAATAGCATTGTCAGCCTGGACCTCCCCATTCACCAAAACCCGGCCAAGGAGTAAATTACCGTAGGTAAGAAATGCTTTCAAATGTTCAACGAATTTGAACTTGAACGAGCGGAAGTAAAGATATCACCGAAAGCTGAGAGTTGAGGGTTGCCCAGGTGCTCGTAGGAGTGCAGTCATGAGGATAAGATAATTGATGTAGGTTATTTGCAAGTAGAAATTATTTTCCACCGATCAAGAAGTTGAGGTTCCAACTTGAACTTAGTAATGACCAGCCACACCGTGACTGCGACCTCCTAATAGTAGTAGGCACAGTGATCACGTTTGGACTATACCCGCACAGCACTTTCCTAGAGTGCTGTATTTACTCGAACTTCAAATTGAAGCCACCACTTCAGATTCCCCTTTTGTTCTCTATTTCATGGCCGCATTGACTATTGCAGTTTAGAAAATTAAAAATATCCACCTGATTCCATGCCGGGGAATTAATTGTAAGCCATTGAACTCGTTAAGAACTTCAATGGCGAACATTTAAACCAGGTTTAAATTGAGATTTGAAAAAAGATAAGGCACATGATGTTGACGTGGTGCCCCCAATTATGTCAGCATGCCTCCCCGCCTTGCCTGTAAGCTCCGCCACGGTTGACTTCATCCTCAACCCAATACACTTGGCGGACTCAACTGCGGGCCTTGATATCACTTATCCGCCATGGCCTCTCAAACTCCAGCCGTTGTCATGGACAAGTGAGTCCTCTAATTCCCTGAGAATTGACCCCTCAATGCTGACCCAGCCTCCCCTCCCCCCAGCGGTACTGGTTACTCCAAGCTTGGTAAGTGTTGGCCCCCTCAGGCTTCCATATTCTTGAAATAGAGTGACCAGAATGACCTGGCTAACATATGGCCTTCTTCGTTTTTAGGATTTGCCGGTAACGATGCGCCTTCATTCGTCTTCCCCACAGCAATTGCAACCAAGGCCGGTGCTGGTAGCGCTGGAAGCTCGGGAGCACGGCCTGCAGTTGCGAACAAACCAGCCTTCCTAGGCGGTGGAGGTGGAGGTAGCTCCCACCTCTCTGCTAAGCGTGGCACAGAGGACTTGGACTTCTTCATTGGTGATGAAGCGCTGGCTGCTGGTAATGGACCGGGTTACGGTGTGAACTACCCCATTCGACATGGACAGATTGAGAACTGGGATCATATGGAACGTTTCTGGTCGAACTCAATCTTCAAGTATCTCCGTGTTGAGCCCGAAGACCATTACTTCCTCCTCACCGAGCCTGTAAGTTTCAAATCGCTCACCATGTCTTTCGGCCTTACGTCAACCCCATGCAGTGTGGAGACTAAACAACGCAACTTATTTATAGCCTCTGAACCCGCCCGAGAACCGTGAGAATACCGCCGAGATTATGTTCGAGTCCTTCAACTGTGCTGGTCTGTACATCGCCGTTCAAGCGGTGCTCGCTCTCGCTGCCTCATGGACCTCCTCCAAGGTGACCGATCGATCCCTGACCGGAACCGTTATCGATTCTGGTGACGGTGTCACCCACGTTATTCCCGTGGCTGAGGGATACGTTATTGGATCCTCAATCAAGAGTATCCCTATCGCCGGTCGCGACATCACATACTTTGTCCAGAGCTTGCTCCGTGACCGCGGAGAGCCTGACAGTAGTTTGAAGACCGCGGAGAAGGTGAAGGAGGAGTACTGTTACGTTAGCCCGGATATTGTCAAGGAGTTCGCCCGTTACGACCGCGAGCCCGATCGTTTCCTCAACCACACCGTTACCTCCCCCAACGGCCGTAGCGTCTCCATTGATATTGGCTATGAGCGATTCCTTGCCCCCGAGATCTTCTTCAATCCTGAAATCTACTCGTCCGACTTCCTGACCCCGCTCCCCAATGTCGTTGATGGCGTCATCCAGTCCTCGCCCATCGATGTTCGAAGAGGTCTGTACAAGAACATCGTCTTGTCTGGTGGTTCTACTCTGTACAAAGACTTTGGCCGTCGTCTGCAGCGTGATATTCGCCATCTGGTCGATGCTCGTATCCGTGCCTCCGAGGCTCGTAGCGGTGGTGCCCGCTCTGGTGGTTTGGATGTCGCAGTCGTCACACACAAGCGTCAACGACACGGACCGTGGTTTGGAGGCAGTTTGCTGGGTCAGACGCCTGAGTTCCGAAGCTACTGTCACACCAAGGCCGAGTACGATGAGATCGGTCCCAGTATCGTGCGGAGATTCGCTTTGCTCGGTGGGCCTGGAAGCTCATAAGCTAGCGAGGCTATTTTTTATTCTTTTAAATCATGCTCCCCTGTCAGCCAATGTAGCTTGACGCGCTTTGTTCATAGTCCCTATCTCTCTTCTATCTCTCGTGTGCTCTTCCTGATCCTGACGTTTCCTTCCCCCTTTACGTTACCTTTTCCTTTTCATCCAAAGCGGGCGGCATGGCGCTGGGTTTTCAGCATGCTACATCTGGCACCCGAGTAGATAGAGGGGGAATTTTGGTTTGTTGTTCGCGACTGTTCTTTATTTTTGATAGCTATTCCGAAGCGTATGAGAAAAATGCAAAAATTTTAACTTTGTCCCCTGGTTCTTCTCTTTTTTTGGTATTCCATCTCCGTATGAACGCCGTCAACCCGATGCAAGTATGTATCTCAAAGAACCTTAAAGATGGGGAACGTCGGTGGTACAAGTCATAGACCCAGTAAGATGATATATTAGAAACAGATATTATAACCGAAGACCATCCTTTACGCCGACTCGCCGCTCTTTTGAGGGAACTCGGTACGGTTCAAAATAGCCACACCCTCCACATGGCCTGTCTGAGGGAAGAAGTCAAAGCCACGGATACTTTCAATCTCATATCGGACATTCTTCGACTCATCACCTTGCACCATGACGGCCACGTCACGAGCCTGGGTATGGACATTGCAGCTCACGTAGACTACACGACGGGGCTTGAACTCAAGAAGCTGTTGCAGGAAGTCTTCCGAACAGCCCTTGCGTGGCGGATCAATCACAAGCAAGGTCTGATCAGGCGGGTAGGGAACATCTTTGAACAAGACGGCTGCGTCTGCCGCGGCAAAGCCTGTGCTGGGGAGGTTATTGGCGCGAGCATTCTCACGGGCTGAGTTAATGGAGTCCCCAGCAACGTCGACGCCGAGACTGGACTTGAAGATTGGAGAAAGAGTGATAGTGAACAGGCCAGAGCCAGAGTACGCGTCGAGGAGGTATTTGATAGGGCGAGGATCCTGGTCATTGCCAGCGGGGAGAGCATGGGAGCGGATGAACTCGGTGAATCCGGAGAGGATCGAGTTGTTGTTTTGGAAGAAGGCTCCGGCCTTGTTGCTGAAGATGTAGTCGTCGACGTACTCGATGGAGGTGGCATTGTTGTCTGTGACGCATCGCTTTTCCTCAATGTAGTCTTCGCGCTCAATGCGAATCACCTCGCCGGTGTCTGCGCCCGGGGTAGAGGTCAACCCCTTGATATCCTTGACTTCAGATCCATCTGCCGGCGCTTCTTTAGGAACGCGGGCTGTTGACTCGCGCATCAAAAGAGTTGCGCCCTTCTTGTAAGAACGGATACTCTCGGCGACTCGCTTTCTCTCGCTCTTCAAACCACGGCGCACGATATCTGTTCCCAGTGGACAGTCCTCGATGTCCAAGTCCATTCTGCGACCCTTGTAGGTGAATCCAATTGGCGGGACCACAACCTCCTGGGGCTCCTCGCCGTCCTGATTCTTCTTTTTGGCACCGCCCTGCGCGAAGTGTGGCGTAAGCTTCGTTCGGTATCCGTATTGCAATGGGGACGCAAATGTCTCGCCAATAGCTGGCACAAGCTCCGGAATCAGTCCAGAGAAGTTGGCATAGGCCTTTTCAACAATGCGGCGCTTATGGGCTAGTTGGTCCTCGTAGGACATCATCTGCAATTGACAACCGGAGCACTTTGAGAAGTATTTGCATCCAATAAGAGAATCGTCTCGCTTTGGTCCTGCTTCAATAACACTGAGGAAATCGGTCATGCTGTAAGAAAGAGCGGGAAAATGGCGAACCACCTTCACCCGCACCTTGTCTCCGGGGACCGTAAATGGCACCACAAACACATGGTCCTTGTTCTCTGAGAGTGCCAGACCATCGCCGGTGGATGAAATCTCGGATACTGTCACATCGATCTCGGTGAAGGTCTGCGGGAGAGTAGGTGAAGACGGGGAGCTCTGATCGCCATTCGATTGATCTTGTTCAGGGCGGTTGTTCTTGATAAGGTTATTAATGTCGGCTTGCAGTACTTCATCGAATCCATTGGCCTTGGTCAAATCCTTCTTGACCTTCTTCTGGCGCTTTCCATCAAACTTCTTCGGGGGGTTCGACATTATTGCAGAAGCGGAGAATGGCGCATTCGCGAAAGGGCGATGCGCAATGGATTCGGGAGTAGGAACTTTGAGAAGTGTTCGAGCGGGCAGTATCCGGCGTGAAGATAGTCGCCAAACAGGGGTTCGCAGTAGAAACATGTACAATCTTTTGGAGAGTACACTGATTACAGGAAAGAAAAAAAAGCGCGGGGAGTTTTTGGAGGCTCGAAATTCTGGAAAATTATTAGAAACGTATCTACCGACTCGGTGATTGGCTGTTGACTGACCGCCCGCCGAGCAAGAAATTCCATTCCGAAGCACTTCAAACCCGCCTATCGTGAATTGTTTTCTTCCCATCGTCATTGGCGTTGTCTTTTCGTTTCTTTTTCTTTGGTGCTCGGAGCCAGTGTGTAACTGGCTGGTGAGCAATTTCATTTCCTTCACCATGAGTCTTGCACGACCCTCAAAATGTCTGCTATGCAGCTTCTCCCGTCCTCTCGCGCAGAGCACGCGAGTCCCTCGTCGCCAATTCCACCCAACCCCTACGATTTTCCAAAACCGAAAGTCCAGCTTCCCCAATATCAAGGCTTCTGAGCTGCAGACGACAGACGATGCCCAAACAACCCCCTCACAAAAGGATTATGCGGCCTATACCAAGAGCGAGAAGGAGACATTGGCAAAGGAGTACTCGGAGGCTCAGATGAAGGCTATCGAGGCTGGTGAATCTGCCATTGACCCCAAGGACATGGCCGAGCAGTTCCGCCCACGTACCGACCCCCTGAAATTCAAGTACCTCGATGATTTCTCCGTGGTCGAGCCCGGCATTGACCGCCATACGCGCGCCCCCCAGTCGAATACAGACTACAATTTCAAGCTGAAGAGCGAGGACGACTTTGTGGATGACTTTGGTCGTTTCTTCGCCGAGCTGCCCGAGGACGCCACTGGTGCCGACTTCGTCAAGTTCGGTGAATCACTGCGCTTGACCCACGGCAAGGAGGAGAACGAGTTGAACCCGCACAGCGCCCTGGTGCCCGACCTTTTCGGCCCCGGAGAGACGATCGACGAGCCCCGCGTGGAGGAGAAGAAGTCTGCCGCGGAGAAGGGCGAGAAGGAGCGCTCCCTGGCAGCCGAGGAGCTGACTGATGCCCTGAAGAGCCTGCTCCTCGCTACCGGATACACCAACCAGCAGATTGCCGGTCTGCGTTGCAAGACACTCGTCTCACACAGTGTCGTGAACCAGACTCGTCTCGGTAAGGTGCGTCGTGCCTACCGTCTGTCCATTGCTGGTAACGGCAATGGTATGCTTGGAATTGGCGAGGCCAAGTCCGACGAACCCAGTGATGCGAAGACCCAGTCGCAGTACCGTGCCATCCGCAACATGCAGCCCATTTCTCGATACGAGAACCGTACTATCTTCGGTGATGTCAAGGGCAAGGTTGGTGCCGTCGAGCTGCAGCTGATGCACCGTCCCCCAGGTACGTTCAACTATCCGTCAGTTCACTCTAGAACCCACTTTAGCTAACAATAATACCCAGGCTTCGGTCTCCGTGTCCAATACCTCATTTACGAAATGTGCCGTGCTGCCGGTATCCACGACCTCTCTGGTCGTGTTGCCCGCTCGAGGAACAAGATGAACACCGTCAAGGCCGCATACGAGGCCCTTATGAGCCAGCGCGACCCCGAGGAGGTTGCCCGTGCTCGCGGCCGCAAGATGGTCGACGTGCGCAAGGTCTATTACGCCGGAAAGGTCTAGGGTAGCGTTGCCCTGGCGTGTATATAATGTGTTTTCTATTCCCTTCTCCCTGTGTCTTTTATCGCATGTACTTGTACTTGTACTAGTTTTTGGTCATTCAAAAGAGAGCATATACTGAAAGCCTGCTCGTCCAACCTGTAAATCTTAATATTCTAAATTCACCCTCCGCGCCAGAGAAAAATTGAAATCCGGGGTATATGTACGTAAACTGCAATGGCAAAAGGGTCTCGCAAGTCGAGTTTATTGAAACGTCATATCGCCTTCCCCGTCATAGCCTCCGTGATAGTCGTGATGATCTCCATATTGGTCCTCAGTCTGAGGCTGCTGTTGCTGCTCCTCGCTCTCATTCCAGATCTGTTGTTGCAATACGATACTGTAGACACTAGCCTTGAGCAGTGTGCACACGGTCGCGGTTTTCCGTTCCAAGAGGCGGAGGCCATCTAGTGTCATTGAGGCGGGGGAGCCGGCGAGATCGGAGATTTTGTCGGAGAGCTATCAAGGGAAGAGATGTCAGTCATGAGTCCGAAATTCTTGTGGATCGGTCAGGTGCATTGAAATCGTGATGTCCATGACAAGGATTCGTCGCGAAGGCAGAAGCAAAGATCGTTCTGCTTGGCTCGGCAGAGAAAACATCGGTGCCGCGCAGCAGCGGAACGACTCACCTGGTTTACATTGCGAAGCAGTCGAGAATACTCATCAAGAACCTCCTGCTCTAGCTCCGAGACCAGCGGATTGTCATTTCCTAGCAGAGGGTTGGCAGAGCGGCTGCGGCCGTGCGCGTCTGTATCGGAGCTCATTTCTTGGGGCATTGGAGGGGTGGTGGTCGCGTGGTCTGGAGAGGTGTAGGAGTAATCGAGATCATCCTCGTGGGATGCGAAGGCAGACATTATGTAGGGTTTGTTTTGGACTTTGTTAAGGGTATTGTCAGGAGAAGAGATTAGATGTTCAACTTGAAGTTTGTTGTTTGGCGGGTCCCGAGCTGCTTTCCATGGTCACCATGCCGGCCCGCTACATTGTATGAACCAAGTACAACTGTCCAATTGGCTACAAAATCGACAGTTCGTATATACTACCGGTACAGATTGGCGAGTCGGACAAATTTATTACTTGGGTGCTCATATCAATTCGAAGCAAATCTACTGAAAGCTCACTTTTCTCCTCAAATCCCTCTCCCATCTCCCGTCAGCACGATACAAACCGACTCCGCGGTCCTTGTGAGAAACAGTCTAATCAGTTGCATCAGACTCACGAGTGCCGAGACCAATTGATCGGTTTAATACGGCCTCATCGGTCACACCACATAGAGCGTTATCCGGGTACGACTTCTGGGTCGAGCCAGATGGGCAAGCCGAAGCCGGCTGACTGCTCGCTTTGTAGGGAAATTCCCGGACGTAATTTCCAGCCTTTGCATAATTGGCAACGACTAGATAATTACCAGAGGGACATTTTTGCGAAGAAACACCCATGCCCAGTTTATAGGTTTTGGCCCAGATCATCTAGAAAATGACAGGTGTGAGTATGTAGCTTTCCACTGTAAGGTAGAGAGCAAACTGTTTTGACTTACTTGTGTATAATGGCCAGTTTGACAGTCTGTGCGTTGACAAGTCTCAACCTCACGATATTGGTAATTCTCTATTTCAGACGCCCAACGCGCCACTGCATTCTGCACAATATTTTCCAACTGATCCGTGACGTAGATGTTTTGTCCCACAGAGTCGTATTTGTGGGTGTTGCGCTTGGGATCGTATTCAAACTCGCAGTTGTCAGCCCATTTCTGGGCTTGCTCGGCCAGCTCACCATCCCAAGTCATCTTCAACATGTCCCCGGCGACGGGATGCACAGCTCGACGGTCTAAAATAATTCATGTTAACATTTGAATGAGATTTGAAAGTGTTCGCGTTCAAATGTTGAATGATGTCCAGATGCCATCAATGCAACTTACATTGATTATGTAGGTCCAAAGCAACTTGGTATTGTTTCTATGATATACGCGTGAGAATTCTGTGATGAATCGTCTCTTGGATCACATGCAGTCATACCATCTGGTCAGGAGTTGGAGCTGCTAGAGCCTTTGAAGAGGCCAAGGCCATGGTAACGAGGCCCAGGAGGTTGTGGGTGGACACCATCTTTCAATGCTGTGGTGAATTCAGATGTTCAATGTTCGAATAATAATCTTGAGAACTTTGGAATGTTTCGAGAAGATAGGTATGTAAGAACGCTTAACATTCAAGTTTGCCAGCGTACGAGGGCCTGTGTGGGACTTTATACCAGTGGGAAAAACATTGTAAATTAGGGTTGCAGATTATTCATGAATTCAGACTAAACCTGGACTTGAACATTCAATTTTCCGACTCGGAGTGGGTGAACATTGAATCTCTGTGTATTCAACAAGCACCAGGGAAATAATAGTACGAGATAGTGGGTCTTCGACGTGATATATTGATTTGATCATCAATAGTCTTTGTTGATCTTTCCAAAGTGGACAGCGGATTCCACTAGCGTCCAGGCCTTGCTTAAGTGCTGAGCATGGGCTAACTTCAAATGTTGCACGTCAATTTCAAAGCCCCACAGGCTGGCACTCACCAGACATTAAATGTATGAGCATGCAAACTTTCCAATGACGGAAGACCCCAAGCCTGAATTTGGAGCACTTGAGGGCGACTTCACTCCTACCAAATAGGTTGCACTGGAGATCATCAAAGCTATGTACGAAGTAATGAATCAAGAACTGGAGATGAATCAAGATTTTCATAATGAAGACCGCACCATGATACGGGCTAGACACGAGCGAGATAATTTAGACACAAACAAAAAACAAGAAGATCAAACCCAAGTAGTGTCACAGCACTAGGAAGATAAACCCATAACGCCACCCGCTGCATCGTAGAGAAAGTAAGACTGATGTATACCGCGGCTTTCGGAAGAAGTACTGTGACACAAGGAATGGCAAATCAGGTGGGAAGCTTCAAACGAGGAAATAACTGAGAGTGGTTCAAGGCCTTCGACGATCATGAAAAATGCAAATATGCGAGGTGCAAGATGGCCGAAACAGTTCAACGAGGCAAAAGGGAAATAAGACAAAAAAGGCGATTCAGAAGGCCCGAAACACTCCATACACCCGAAGTTTTGCAATGTAGAAAAAAAGAGGAAAAAAAGATAGATCAAGAAAAATGCGGTCGTGAATGCATCATGGTCGTCAGCAAGCCGATGCCCAGGCGGCAGCCCCCGCATGCGTCAGGAGAAAAAGAACAAAATCAGAATACAAGTGGGCTTTGTGCAAATAGGTCACAATCAGTGGTCTCCCTCATGGTGTAGAGTGACGCTGTTGAATTCCTCGAAAGGATCAGCCAGCTCACCATTGGGAGTAGCGAGACCCGAATCCATGGGTACGCCCTTCATTGTCGAGCCGTCTTGAGCACCACCAATATCCACGCTAGCGCTCTCCTTGACATTGCGGAAGTTGATGGTATCAGTACCAGCTCGGCCCTGATGGGGAATCATGGGGGGTTTCATGTGACGAATGAGTGCCCACTGAGTCGTCCTGAAGAATTGGTGGGTCTTAACGTCGGAGGCACCCGCGCGGGCTCCAAGACGTTTTGTCTCATCCTTAATCAGGAGTTTGCGAATCAAGGACTTGCACAAGGTAGAAGTTTGCTGAGAGTTTGAGTGCTCCGGGAATTGGACCTCATCCCGCAGGATACTAGCGAATGTCGCGTTCCGGTTCTTTCCCTTGAACGGGGTCGTCCCATACAACATCTCATAGATCAAGATACCCAATGTCCACCAATCAACAGCGCTGGTGTGTCCACAACCCTTGATGACCTCCGGTGCAATGTACTCCTCTGTTCCGACGAATGAATTTGTGCGAAAGTCAGCAATGCACGACTTGGTGTCGATAGTGGGCAATGCAGCAATCGAAGTACCACCACTACGTCCGGGAATCATTGTGGGAGCACCCCCAGGCCCTGATTGTTTGGACAAGTCGAAATCCGAAAGCATGATGTGACCTGACTGGTGCAAAAGGATGTTCTCTGGCTTGAGATCACGGTAGATAAATCCCATCAGATGCAGGTATTCCAACGCAGCAGTGACTTCCGCAGCATAGAATCGAGCTGCATCCTCGGAGATGCACTTGCCAGGCCGGGTTTGCAGGGTTCTGAAGAATTCTCCACCACTGCAATACTCCATGCACAGATAAAGATAATCCTCGGACTGGAACGAATGGTATAGAGTGACAATGAAGGGGTGGTTGCTAGTAGCCAAAATTTCCTGCTCGGCCAATGCACGCTTGATCTTGTTTCGCTTGATCATCTCCTTCTTGCTCAGGACTAAAAAATGTTAGTTAGTATGTCGTTTGTTATCGGACAGGTGCAAAATGACTCACCCTTCATGGCGTAAAGACGACTTGACTTCTTCTCACGAACCAGATACACCTTGCCCACATCACCCTTGCCGATCAACTTGATCTTATCGAAACTGGCAGGTCCCACCTCCACATTGCGGACCTTGATGGAATTTGAGCTGTATGTGCGACGGAAGCCATCCGCATTAGGAGTAGGGACCGCAAGGGCAGTAAGCTTATCTCCATCGGCAAGTGATGATCCATCCGCCGTAGACTCTACAAGGGGTTGTTTGCCCAGTTCGGCAGTTTGAGGTCGGCCTTCGCCCTGGCTGTTGAACAAGCCTTGCGCATTAGGAGCGGACGCAACACGACGGAGCTTGCGCGCAAGTTCCTCTTTATTGGCAGTGGTCGCCTGCTCCACCGCCGAAACTCCGGTGACCTGCAACTCGGGGGTATCGGGTGGGGATGAGGGCACAGACCCATCGTTCCGATGTCTCAATGCCGGTTGACCCTGGTGGGCAAAGTATGGGTTCGCCGAGGCGGTGGGTGAAACACCATCGTCGAGCGGATTTCCCTCACTGGCGACGGTTGCTGAGCGGTTGCGACCGATAGTAGGTAGGAAGCGAGACTGTCGGAAGGCGCTGGACTTTTCGTTCTTGATAGGACCAGCCCCTGGGAGTTCCTTCTCGCGTTCGCGCTCGCTTCCGGACGGGCTATTGGCATGGGATGAAGTATTGCTGCTTGAGCTGTTGATGCGAAAGAAATTCTTGATTCGCGAGGGGAAGTGACCCGACTCGTTGGAGTGCTTGCGAGTCGGCAGGGACAGGCCGGAGAAGTTCCCGCGTTTTTCGTTCATTGCCGAGGGACTAGACGCAAAGAGCTGCGTCATGGCGGGGTAGCAGGTGAAAACTTCGAGATCACTTGTCGGCCTTCCCAGAAAACTGTCGAGATTGAAATCTCTGGGGGGAGACTGCGGTGGAAGGTTTGGGGGGAAGAGAGATAGCGGTGGCGGGGCGTTGATGAGAAACGCGGGAATGGCAGGGCTTGGAAATACGGCACTAGCAAGGGATAGCGCAGGCGTTGAGCTAGCACACCAGACCGTTCAAACGAGTGAGACTCAACCAAAAGAATGGCACAGAGTATACCGCAAATAAACTCATTAATGAGGCTGCATCTTTAATATGAAAAGAGGGAGGATCAGGCCAGGTTTGGGGGTGGAGAAGGACGCGGAGTCAATGCTTAGTCATGACATTCTTTTCGATTTCAATCCTGGTTCAGTAAAGTTGGTTGGCCAGGCACGCAACGTGGAACATGTCGCGAATGATCTTAAAACTACTTGAATAATGTACCTTCGGTCAATTATTATCAATGTTCACTACATTATTTATCAGCAGGGCACTCCTATATCTATTGAATAAATTTTATCCCAAAAAGATTTGTATGTCACGCCTTTAAAAAACAAGGGAAAAGACCAACAAACTTTGGAGGAATTGAAAAAATACAGAAAAAGCGTTCTCGGGTGGCAACATCAGCCATGGATCTGGTAGCGCTGAGGTCCAAACTCCTGTCACTATTGGAACTAAGGATAATCACCGCCTACCACAATCAATAGAATCCACTATATTTAGATACCCCAAGAAAATGAGTATCAACATTTTAAGAGTATTACCAATGCATTTGAGCATTTGAATATTTCAAAGAAACTTGAATATATTTAGACATCTCCGTTTCAAAAGAGTCGGAAACTTGAACTCGAACGATACGAATGCTTGGTCAGCATTTGAGGGCGTGTACACGTGATCCCCTATGAGAACAATTAGCCCTAACTATCGGCCGCCCTGAACAGAAACTTGAAAAGGACCAAGAAAATATCTGAAAGAGGGCGACATGAGGTTGTGCCCAACTTGAAGAAGAGTATAAGATGAGCATATAAGAGATCATTTCAGTACTATCACATGTCAATTTTGTAGGAGCAAATTTGAAGAGGCTTAAGTTGGAGACTCGGAATCATTTTGGTAGTATATAAGCAGAAAACATTCAACTTGAAGTTTCCATTTGCTCAAGTACGGGCAACCCTCAAGATTTGACAAGATGGGAAACAAACATTCAACAAAACCTCGAACCTGTGGCTACCATAGCCCGCTACCTAGAGATCGTCAGTAACCGAAAAAGGCCTCACAGGAGTGCAACCTTGGAAGCATTGCTGCTCGTTGGTATGGATCAGGTCATAATTGAAAAAATAGAAACGGCAATTCATCCCAACGAGAAGAAGTAGGCCAGAGAGAGAAGAGAAAGAAAAGTAAGGAAAATGATGGCAGTGAGTTGAATACTACTACATATGTATCAGCATATCGCTACTAGTTACGGGCCACCTGGGCTGAGGTGCCAGTGAGAGCTGTACCAATCCGATCTAATTCACCTTCTTCAAGATACGGGCCATGAGACTAGCTATGGGAATTCAATTTGAAAAAAAGACTTTGTTTGAAGAGAAGAAACTACCTACTGGGTAAACGAACCCTCAAAAGAAAGAAAGAAAAAAAAACCAAACAAAGTCACGCACTCTCCAGGGCTGGTTGACAACACCAATCTCGATAACAACACCCACCGCCTGCAAAAAAATCCCAACGCCAATTACAATTCCCAAAAGCCTAGAAACATCCACCAAACCACCCCCATTCCTTCTTAAACCAACATTCGTACAGCAGCTCCGAGTAACAACCATGGTCTACTAGAGACCACCAACACGTTTTGAAATTCAGTCGCAGTCAAATTGCGCTGAAATGATGTTTTCACATAGAGGTATGTGGATTGAAGTATTGACTTAGGATAGGACTGAAGCACCTCTGCGATCGCGAGAAATTCCGCATGTCGGGTTCCTTTAGATTCATTGGTTAGTACGTGCTCTCCAAGACTTTTTGGCCAGTAAAGCACTAACATTCAATTGGTGCCTTCATTTACAGCTTCGGCTTTGTTGCCACTTGCTGCATCAAGTGGCTGCCCTTCCATGTCCACGAGAATACTAACGCACCCTGCTGCAGTCCCAGGCTGAGTTCGGGTAAGTTCACCACTGGCGTCGGCTGCATTGAGTTGGACAGTTGCACTGGATGAAGATGGACTACCAGTTGTGTGTGGCAGGAAGCCACTGGATAGTTGTTTGATAATCGCAGTAATCTCATCACGGGTCTTCGGACGTTGGTCACCCAAGTAGCTTGTCGGATAGGGTTTCTGAATGCTTGGCTGGTCACATGGCTTCGAGGGCTCTACTGCCCCCAACTGAGTTTCACAATATCTGATATCAGCGCTAGGACTATGAAATCATGTAAGTTTTCTTTCATTCAATGGTCATCAGGGGGAATAGCCTTACCTCTCAAGTGACACCGGGAGTGATACCGACCTGATGGTAGAAAAGGCGTTTGTCGGATTGAAGCGGGGACTTCCCTGAGGCGAAAGATGGATCTCCCACTCTTCAGAGCTCTCAGTCTCTGCGTCACTGGTATCCGAGTCTCCATGATCTTCCACTTCTTTGGAAGCACGAGCAATATTCTTCTCAGTGTCCTCTGCAATGTCTTCATCCGAATTTGTCCGAGTCTTGGTAACACTATCATCACACCCGTCGAACCCCCCAGAGGCATAGCGGTCAGCCTCGCTATTAGATTCAAGATCAGGCTGCACATAGGGCAAGTATCCTGTGTTACTGAATTCAACAGGAAACCCCTGGAACGAATTTGAGTCCTCTGGATGATGTGGTTGACTCAAGTGTCCACCATTGGCGCTAGCCGGCTGGACTCCCATCCACACAGGCAATGGGTATCCACCGGAGTGGTTCATTTCGTTTTCCTCCAAGAGATTCCTGGGCAATAGAGAAACACCACCATTGGTTGAGTCCTGTGAAGAGGCTCCATTGGGAGAATCCTCTCTTGGCACAGTGCCATGCCAGTGATTCCTACCGTTGGGCATAGGGGCTGGGCCACCGAAGTTACCACTGGCATTTATGTTGTTTGATTGGCTGGGAGGAGCCCGTGTTCCGAGTCCTGGAAAGGTAACATAGGTTTGTTGTCCTTCTTGGATAAGCCTATCCGCCGACTGAATCTCTTCGTCGATAATGCCTCTGATGGTGATACACAGCATTCGATACTCGCGAAGAACGGGGTGTGTTTCCGTAGACCAGGCTATGTGGACATTTGCATGTGTTAGGCGTTGTTGAATATGTCTATGGAGCTCACATAGCAGATTACGGGACCTGCGCAGGTCGCTCAGGCTGACCGAACCTCCAAGTGTACGCCTAAGATCGATGATATGAGCCAGGGTGGGCGGGGGTGGGCAGCCGCCAATACTTCCGAGTGTAAGGTTGCTGTAGTCGTTCGTTTCAGAGGGGGTCTGAGGGAGATCCACGGGCCATTGACGGAGTAGTAAAGACACGCGGCGATCCATTTCGCTCAAGGGTCGCACGGGAGCGTTAGGAAAAAAGCCTTGTGTAGGTAGGGTGATTGGCGGCTGGATTGGAAAGATCGGAGCCCCGGCGTTTGGATAGGCCGGAAAGGGGATACTAGGCTCTAAGAAATCGTTGTGCGGAACTGGAATGTGTGGTGGCAGCAAAGGAATTGCGTGAGGGTGAGGGTCAGCTGGTGGCTGCCAGATATCCATTCGTGGTGCAGTCCACTGCTGAAGCATTTCCTGGTTCTGAAATCCAGTGTTTGCCAGTGGATACACCGCGTATGGGTATTCATTGGATCCGGGCACAGGCATAGGTCCAGGCATAGGTCCAGACATAGGTCCAGGCATAGGTCCAGGCATTGGTCCAGGCACGGTTGGAGGCACAAGCACAAGATTGGGGATCAATGGGGCTGGAGTCTGCGCATATTGTGGAGTTTGATGGCATGTCTCAGCTGGACTCGGAGTGACTTGATACTGCTCATAGTTCGATGAGCGCCCATTGTGAGAATCGTTCACTCGGCGACGCTCTCGCACAAACTCAATAAGGCCAGGGTCGTCGACTGTCCATGGGTTCGTGCCGCTATCATCAGAACGGGCCTCGGACGGAGAATCTGAATCGTCCCATTCGGGATTGTGAGCCTGCGTCTGACCCGACCGATCAAAGTTGATAGGGCTTCCGAGAACTCTACCATTATTGACAATCTGCCTTTCAGGCAAGTTGGATGGATCCATTCCAGCAGCAACCAAGTCTCGATTGATTTGAGCTTCGACATTGACCTGCGGCAACCATCTAGGTACCAAAGACTCTTGATCACTGTCGTCAGACGTGCTTCGGATGGAGGGATACATGGGGACGATTTTGCCTCCCGCAGTAACTCGCTGATGTTTTGGAGAGGAGTGCTCTTTCAGGAAGCGGGCAAATCCAGCTTGTGCTAGCGGAAACGGAGTATTGAACAGATTTTTTGTGATAGGTCGTGTCCTGTGATGCACCTTGGTGCTAGAGCCAAGCTCTTTGACCGGTCGAAACGAGAATGACTTGGAAGGTGATGTTTTTGTTGATCTGTTTGGTAGACTCTGCGATAGAGCCGACCTCTTGCCCTGGCGAGGGCGAAGAAGGCTGTCTATTTCCAATCATCAGCGTGGTTCAAGTTGATGAATGTGTAATGTTCAAGTTGCAATGATAGCATAAACAAACAGGGCTGATGAGTATATAGTCAAGACTCGAATCAGATCCTATGTCAGACAGTGCAATGTACCCTACCCGGGTAAACCAGAATAGGAAGCATGCAGGGTCTGAGCATCTGCAGCTCAGGACAAAACAAAGCCTGAACTTATACTTCGATGTTGTGAACGGGCAAAGGGGGAATTGGGGTGGCTTACACTCTTTGATAGCACCAGTCCACTCACAGAGGGTGGTTGTTTTCTGGTTCAATGCCAGAAGTGTTGGTATAGAGTATCTCATGACGGTTGGGTTTGAAGGGAATGCATACCTTAGAACGACAAGACAGTGTGAATTGGTTGAATTTCAAGTTTTTTTCAATAATGAAAACTGGAGATTTTTGGAAAGAACGATGAACGGCGATTGAAGGAACAGGTGGGAAAGAGAAGAAGTTGGGACGAAAGTCTGGAGAAAACCAATCGCCGCCAGGCTGCTATCGTAACATGGAACAGCCTTGGTAAAAGGGCAATTCAATCGCTCGTAGAATAAAAACAAAATGGTTGTCGTCGCGAGCGCTGTATCCACATGTGCAATTCGAGACGCCGATCTGCCTGAGGCTCGCGGGAGATTGCAAGTTCCAAATACGGACAGTAGTCTCGAATATTAGACACTTTCGCGTACTCTCACAGGCTCTAGACGGGAATGAAGTCGCCATTCAGTTTCATGTTCAAGGCCCGAAGGCTCAGTAGGAACACCATGTCGACTTGATTGCATGTTCTCGACTTCCGACTGCTGCTGACCCATTTCCCAACTTCCTAACCGCTCCTGCCCTCGAACAATGACACCGCCAGAGACACCATTGTCCTCTTCTATCTGTGCAGTCTTCCCTGTTCCCCAGATAGGGTTACGGAATGAGACATCAGTGTCACTGGCGAGCTTATTGTTCCCTTTGAAACCCCCAATGCTTGGTTTGTGACTCTCACGACGTTTGCGAAACCCACAAAGAAAGAATCCAAGCACAGCTAATAGGCCGATAACAACCAGCGTGACCACAGCTCCAATTACACCAGCCACAGCAGGCGAAATGCCATGTTTCTTTGGAGTCGAAGTGGAATCGCCCTTGTCCATTGCACCATAACAAAACACCGAGTCTGTATTGCACAAGTCGCACCACTCCCGAACACTTTGTACAGCAAATGTCTCCACTTCATCAGAGAAAACGTTCCATGGGATATAGATGTTGCTGGGCCCAGCGCCAAATAACGGGTACGAAATGAACTCTGTGGATGAGTCGGTGCCATTGTGCAGAAAGAATCGCACAAACATCTCATTACTCGCGGGATAGCTGTCATCATCCCCATCAGTCTCAAAACTATACAGTTCAAAGACCAATGAGCCGCCTCGAACAGGACGTGAGTAGAAGTTTGGTCGCTGTTCACTAGCCAAGCCGAGCAAGGAAGCCAACGCCACGGCAGGCTCATCACCACCAAACATCAATGTCATCTTTGGGCCATTCCATTGGTCTTCCATGTTCAGGTTGAATGCCTTCAGAATACTGGAAGCCAGCGTCTGGCCAGCAATGGAGCTCGTGATACCGGCAGTAGTACCGCTGGTGTCTGAAGTATCCTGCCCGTTTGTGTTATACATGAAGTGATCCGCAATATAGCGTGCTTGAATCAGCTGATCACCAAATAAACGATACATCGCAGTGCTGTTGTGTATCGTCTGGTAATCCAAAAAGTCTGCAATACTGACCGCATTTGCATAGGTTGCTGAGTTTTCATCATAAAACCCACCAAGAGCCTGGTGCAAAAGGACTTCGTAGAAGGTCTCAGTGAATTGGGTCATTTCCAGAGCATCTTCTCCATTCAGGTATTCTGAAACTGCAATTTGATGCATCTTGCAATTTTCCTGGCCTGCTAAATACAGGGAGGCAGGATCAGATTCTCCAGCAGTCACAACTTGCGGGAACTGGTAGCCATTCAATGGCGCCGAATAAACAGTTCCATTTGCTGTTACATTCGTGGTATTCGTACCATCTTCCCCAAGAGGCGGATAGAGGCCAAGCAGGAATGCTTGCGCTGACGAGATCACGTTTCCGTCAGCCGTTGACAGCACCTGTACATCGCTTGAGGAAAGGACCGAAGGCGATATGGACTGGATTGCCGACTGGGTGGCATTTGGAAGCCCAGCTGACGAGACATAGCGAGATCGGAAAGCCGAACCGACATCGACCAGCTGGCTGGCTCCGTATTCCGATAAACCACCAGGCTGTTGACCAGCCAATGCCGCGGGGGTGCTATCTCCATAAAGAGTGTAAGCGAATACACTCCATATTTTCTCGGTACTTTCGGCAGTGACCAGTGGGGTCTGAAGGAAGACGGCCGCAAGGGCAAGATATTGGGGCTTTGCGAGCATCATGTCGTACAGTGAGCCAGGTATTTCTCTGTCTGATTCAAAAATCCAGCTTAGTGATGGTGAACAGACAACACTTTCAGGGGAAGCCTCACGCAGAGCTTCGACATTTGAAGGGGAAAATCCAGTGATAAAGGCAAGCCACACTACCCAGCTGCGGGAGCTCAGGAGCCCCTAGGGTAGGATGAGCCGGTCAGACCCCTGGACCAGACTCCATGGACTCAAAAAGAACAGGGAAATAATCTTCCAAAGAGCTGCATCCGGAAACTGGTCATGTTTGAGGTGGAGAAGTAATCGCTTTGGGGGACGATGACAGGCGTCGATCTGTCGCGGGCGAAACATGGTAGGGGTTCGGAAGACTCGGTAGGTAAGGCTTATTTGAACCCTCTCCCGAGGGCCTAGCTCTTCTGTGAACGTGGTAACTGACAGACTTTTGGCATTCCTTAAGCTCCAGGGCTTGCGAGGCTCAGAAATCCTATCGAAACTCCTGTCAATCATTGTCAAGGTTCAAGACGAACTGGACCATGGAGAGTGAGAAAAGAATGACTTGGCACAGCCTGAGCACACACGTAAATCTCATAAACAGTAGTATTTTCACAATCTTTTGAGGGAAAGTACCTTGTATGGGTCATTCCATAGCTCTCTAGTCCATCTGTGGTTCGAAGGTTACATGCAAGCCGAAAGAAGCGGAAAATCCTCAAAGTCCATGACGCGCACAAAATCCACCTTTGATAACCCGAGCCCATAAGGTTGGGGATCACAGAGGCAGTCAGGAACAGTTACTATTAGGTCAAGTTCAGAGATGGCTTTTATTGCCTTCTAACAGTTAAAATTTCTGTCATCAATTGACGGCTTGAAAGGGGATACAATAATGTTATGGCCTGAGGTGTCAATCACGCCAAGACCTGGGGGTGCATTTTGCCTATTTGTACTGGATTTTGTGGGGTGAAGAGAAGCTGCAGGACAGATAATGGATTGTGATTCTATTGTGATAAAGTGCCCTGCAGAGGAAGATTGCAATTAACAGTCCAATGTAGACAGACTTGCAAATCTCTTTTTGCCCAATTGAATTTGTGCTAGTATATGCAGGCCCTTTGCAGGGTATACTTTGGCTTTGGCTTGGGGTTTCGATCTAGCGCGTATGGGCTGAAGCCCGACAAGTCCCGCTCAGGTTGACCGCCTTCCACAAAGTGAATCAAGAGTGACCCCACTGGCAGAAAAACCTTGCCGCTAACGCGCGCTCAACTCCCCTTCTTCCACCCAAGCCCTATTATCCCGCCCTCACCCTAAGCCCTGATTTCTTCTCTTGGAAAAGTTCATACCGACGACTACCTTGGACATACCTTCAAATGGTTGAGACTCGAGGCTCCCGACCATCTTTTGATGGCTCGGTTGAGCTGCCATCCTTTGCTCCTGATGATGGAGACCTTGGTAAGTCTCAACGTGATCGTCGCCGCTCGCGCGATGTTTCCACCCCAGCTTCACTCCAAGATAGGACTCAGCCTCTTTGGCATCAAACTTCCTGGCAATTTAATGGTAATTAACGCGTGAGACATTGCCATTGCAGATCAAAAGTTCTCTCATCCTCTGGAAGATGAGGAGCACGGGTCTCCCCCAGCGGCAAAAAAGCGGCGGACTGACTCTACCTCGGGCGAAACTTCCCTCCATCACCTTTTCGGCGAGGAACAGCACGGCGCTGGCCACAAGATTGAAGAAGAACTAGCCACCGCCCTCGGTGAAGGCATTGTTGATACCTTGGAGCCTAACGACCACACCTCACTTGCGCACTCTCAGTTCGACGGCACCCATGACGATGACACAAATGTCAACCCCGACGTAACTTCTATCATCTCAGAAATCATGGATCATACGGAGAGACAAGAACAATCGGTCGCCATGGGCCCTCAGGAGGTTCCTGCTTCTAGTGACTTTCCTGGTGCCAAGGGTTACATGTTCTTGAAGGCCAACTCTCACCTGAAGATCCAGAGCCTTCCGATCCTCGACAATTTGTCAACGCAAATCCTTACGTTCCTTTCTAAGAATACCTATCAGGATCTCACAGCCATGGTATCTGAGCCAGATTCGGAGAACGGCCAGGCATATGCGACCATGCGATCTCTCTTTGACCACACCAAGCGCGTTTACACCGTCAAGCACTCCTTCCTTCAGAGCTCGGATCTGGAAATTACCGAGACTTCGCAATTGGAGGTCATCCGCAAGGCCAACCTGGCATCGTTTGTGTCTAGCATTTTCGGCTCACAGGAGATCGGTTTTGGAGAGCTGAACGACCATTTCTTGGATGTGTTTGTCCCCGAGGGTGCTCGATTGCTCAAGGTCCAAGGTGCCCTGTACCTTGAGCTGAAGACCCAAGCATTCATCGCCGCGATGAACAACAAGTCTCGTACACGCACTGCTCTGCTGTACGAACTGTTTCCGGAGGATATGGAGCAGCAGCTCATCGCCCGACGCCCTGGTACTCGACAGCTGGCACCTAGTGAGACCGATTTTGTGAACCGCCTCGCATCCCGTCGTGAACACCTACTTAATGACATTAACAATGAGGACGCCATGAGAGGTCTTCCGGACAAGTATCAGTGGGAGGACTTTCTTCGTGATCTGAGTTCATACCTCTCGAAGAACTCTGATGCCATCAACGCTCAACAGGTTCGTTCCAGTGCTACTATTATCATCTGCTTGATCTTTGACTAACAATGGGAAGGGTAAGAAACCAAACAAGGGACGCCGCGAATCGAGTTCCAATGGCGATGCCCAGGAGGCTCCTACTACGACCCACCAAGGTCAATTCTCAGTAAAACAACCGGTCGAAGTCCCGGTCGATCGAAATATGCATGGTGATCTTGTCGCTCGTGCTGCCCGCGCGGCTCAAATTGCCCTCCAGGGCCATGGTCTCCGACGCTCGCAGCAGCAACAATCTCAGCAGCAACATCAGCATCAACAACCGCAGCCACAATCTCAGGCTAGCCCTTCCCCCTCTCATCAACCTCAGCCTGCTCAGCAACACCAACCCACTCCACAACCTGACAACGAATACCTTCATGGCTACGCTGCCGCGCAACAGCCCACACAGCCCCATCAGCAACAATACCACAGCCCAACCCCTCCTGGTGGTTACCAGCAACCGCCCGGTGCTCTGCAATTCCAACAGCCGGCCATGCAGGCTAACTTCCAGCAGTACAACCCAAATGCAGCCCAGACTATGCAGGCGCGAGTGAACGGGATGTATGCAAACCATGGATACATGCCTGGAATCCCTCACGTCTCCCAGTCGCAGCCCACGCAGGTACTGTATGAGCGTGCCCGCATGGCTGCATCTGCAAAGTCGTCTCCCACTAGCCGCAAGTCCGGACTTCCAAGTCAGCGTCGCCCTTGGACAACTGAAGAGGAGAACGCCCTCATGGCTGGATTGGACCGGGTCAAGGGTCCACACTGGAGTCAAATCCTCGCCATGTTCGGCCCCGGTGGAACCATCAGTGAGGCTCTGAAGGATCGCAACCAGGTGCAGCTGAAGGATAAGGCTCGCAATCTGAAGCTTTTCTTTTTGAAGAGTCAGATCGAGGTTCCCTATTACCTGAAGTTTGTTACTGGTGAGCTCAAAACTCGTGCGCCTGCTCAAGCTGCCAAGCGAGAGGCCAAGGAACGACAACGGAAACAGGGAGAAGAGGACAAAGCCCACGTTGAGGGTATCAAGGGCATGATGGCACTGGCCGGCGCTCACGCTTCTCCTGTGGGAGGTCACGAGATGTCTGCTTCGCCCAGCCTTCCTCCAGACCCGAACAGCCAGTCGGTCTTCGATCAGACTGCTGAGCAGAACTTGATGCAGACACTCAGTCAGGAGGTCCACGGCAGTCAGTACCCTCAGCAGCATGCCCCTACTCCTCAAGATCACATTGATCCCCACATGCAGCTTGGTCAGTAGGATGGACCTTTCTCACTTTTGTTCCTATGATCCTGCTTGCATTTCCTTCCTCGGTCTAATCTCTGCCGACATTGAACCACGTTTGAGCGAACTTGCAAACATTTGAACTGGCGCTCGCGTCTTTTTTTGAACCCCATTTCCCCTTCCTTTCTTCCCAAAACTACCCGTTATGTATCCCCCTTTTATGTTTTACGGCCTCAGCTACCCATATGGAGCTACGTGACTCGAAGAGGCATTCATTTCTCTTTCTTTCCGTTTTTCTTTTCTTTCTTTTCTGGTGTTATGGAGCCTGAACTTCAATGAGCATACTTCGGTGCTGGGTTCATTTCGTTTCATGTACAATACACAACTTCCTCCCAAACGATTGCAGACGCCCGAGGGCTAAGTCTCAAAATTTGAGTTCAAAATATCCGGATCAAAGTAGAAACTTAGAAGGCATTGAAGAATTGTAGTGAATGTGAGCAATTGCTCCAGTACTAGGGTAGTGAATCCCCACATGCTTATGTGGTCCGTGCATACCGAATCTCCGCCCGTGTCTGACTGTCTCTTCATCCGCGAATGCATAGAATCTCCAACGACCCGAAAATCCGACCTGACATTGATTGGTCTCACCAGGCCCTGGTACCCTGCAGCTAATTTGCCATCACGAGAGGGCTAACTCTCTGACTGCCCAACATGGCCGATTCACAACCATCCCCTTCCCAGCCGCCTACAAACGGGTCACAAGAGCAGCCTGTAACTTCCACGGCAGAGTCGACTGACGCGCCCATCAAACCCGATCCTGATCTTGACGCTTCCATCGAACAAGACATCGATATGAACGCAGAGCAAAAGGCGACCGACGGCAACGCCGATGAGAATGAGGGCCTGGATGCTCTCGCTGCGGCGCCGCAGCCTACAAAGAAGGAGACTAGCTTGCGCGAGTTCCTTGGGAAAATGGATGATTACGCTCCAATTGTATGTTCATTTCCTTCAGTTGAGTCGCTACGGCGATACTTTTCTCTCCGACCTTTCATCGGTTCTCCGCAGAGCGATATCAAGTTCGGATGGAAACCACTCACCTACATCTCACTCATATCTCATCGCTATCCTTGACATATCACTACTGCTCGCTGGAAGATATTCAAAACTAACTCAAGTTCCTCTTAGATCCCCGACGCCGTCACAGCTCACTACCTCACCCTAGCCGGCCTTCCACCCCCCGGCACAGGCCCAAATCAAACCCCCCCACACCTCGCCCGTCTCCTGGCGCTCGCAACCCAAAAATTCATCTCTGATATCGCAGCAGACTCCTACCAGTTCGCCCGCATCCGCGCATCCAACAGCTCCTCCGCGAACAATCCCATGGGCAGTCTAAACGCAGCATCAGGTCTCGGCGCCCCTGCCGGCATGGGCGCCGTGCCGGGCGGCGCAACAGGCGGCGAGAAGGGCGGCAAAGCGAACACACATCTCGGTATCCAGCGTCCTGGATTCGGGGGCGGCGGATCCGGTGGTGGGCAGGGACGCACGGTGCTGACGATGGAGGATCTGGGCATGGCTGTTTCGGAGTACGGTGTTACCGTGAAGCGCGGGGAGTTCTATCGGTAATGGATTGAATCCATTCGATACCGTGGATTCCGTCACTGTTTTCTCGCTTTTTTTTTTCTCCCCCCGCCTTCAGGGGCTTGTTTTGGCGCTGGGCGTACGCTTGATATCCGGTGGCTGTGTGGGGATCGTCCTGGCCCTGTGCATTTATGGTGCGGTTTAGATGGAGTTTTTTGTCCTACGAGCTGTGAGGTTTTATGGAAACTGTCAGCTTAAGAGATTTGAATGATATTCATATTGAAAGTTCCATGGTTTAACTCCGTCCCACATAGCTAATGTCACAAGGGAACCAATGTATCTGTACAGGGCCAGTAGGCCGAATAAAAAATGCCGATAAAGCGGTGCAAGGTATTTCAATGCTCAACTCAGGCTTGAACTGCGAATTGCGAGCCCAGTCGCTGGGTTGAGTCAGATTGAATCTGAAGGATTTGGATCCAAGCCCATCGTAGAATTTGATAGACTTCAAGGGGTATAAAGGTATTGCATCTCAGGGAATTGAGAGACCCTAGAGGCGAAAACATGCAGATGCCCTCGTCTATTTGTTCTTAGACTGCTTGTATGTGAAGCGCTTGCGGGTCCTATCGATGGAGTCAGTACCAATACCCAGATCTGTCTCCATGGTGCCGGTCGTTGGCGGGAGTACATACGCAACATATTCCCCAAGCTTACGTCCGACCATCTCCTCGGTAATCAGGACATCCTGGTAGGTCTTTCCGTTGTGGACGGCAAAGCGCAGTCCGACGAAGTTGGGCAGGATGGTTGCGGCGCGCTTCTGGGTGCGGATCGGAGGGGTGTTCGGGGGAGGAGGGAGTGTGCGGGGCAGCGCAAGACTGTTTGGATTCATGTTAGCTGTGCATTCTCCTGTGACTCCGGTCTTAGACCGCGTGTGCGGCGTTCGTGGCGGAGGTTTGATGTATGCTTGATGGTGTAACGTACGGGACAAGGTTTGGGCCTGGCGAGATGTTAGCAATTGAGGAGGGACAATCAGGATACTTTCAATGCGAGCTTACCTTTCCAGACCGAGCGGCCCAGCAGGGCACGAGTGGGAAACATGATGTGGCTGTCTGGGAGAATAATGCTCTTGAAGCCGCGAAAGTTGAAAAGATCGGGGTTGAAATGATTAGTCAGCGGATCGGTACTGCGTCCGATGCCGCCAACTGGTTACAATAAACTACTCGTGGACTCTCATTGGATTTCTACAAGACTCTCGATGACTGCTTGTAAACACTTATCAAACATTGCAGGTGCATGTACTTTCTACTGCCATGACTAGTAGGTATGGACTAGCGAATCCGAATATTACCAGTATGGAGGAGTTAAATTGAATAGTAGTAATCCATAGAAAGGGACACAACTATCCATAACAAAATTGAAAAATAAATGGATATCATGCCAGTAAATCGCCACAAAATGCTCAGCAGAGTTCAATGATCGCCTGCGACCAGTTGAGGCTCATGATTTATCTACACAAAGGGACTTCATTCGGCGAGTTCCCCAAACACCTTGATGAGATTGCGGATTCCCATCAGAAGGTTCTCATCCGGACCTTGACCAGGTGTCCATTCTGCATGCGCAAAATCGATTAACCTCAGATCATGGACCTTGGGCGTTTCTTTGTCTTCCTCATCAGCAGCACCCAGATCCGGCATTTGAGCCGATTGGGGATCAATGGTGATGTTGATGGCCTTTTGGGGCATAGGCATTCCCTCGCCAAGCTGCATGCCCACGAGTTCGAATTCTTCTTCGTTGATCTCGAACTGGACCTCGTCATCATCTTCCTCTTCATCTTCTTCACAGTCCGGTCCTTGCTCGGCAAGTTTCGTCTCTTCTTCCAGCGCGAGCTCCATCGCTTCTGGGTCCGCTTCGTAAATGACCAGCACGCTGGACGAATACATGCGACTTTCCTCGGACTCGAGCACCTGCTGGACATTTTTTAGTTCGTCCACCACTCGTCTGGCGATCATTTTAGATCGGTCAACGGCGCCGGCTTTCGCGCCAGCCAAGAACGTCTCGAAGCCTTGCTTGACATTCCGTTCATTGAACGATCGCCCATACCACTTATCGTATCGTCGATAGCCGTTCTTTTCAATGATCTCCCCCTTCTCCCCCTCTGAGCCCTCGTACTTGGTCGCATATGGATTCGTCCTGGCGCCCGCATCCGTCTCCCCATCTTCTCCCATCCACATCTTCATCCCCGCAATGCGATATCCCAAGCTCGCACTGGTCGTCTCCTTCGACACAGTATCTAACTTCGATCGCTTCGCCGCCGGCGCATCATCAGCCCACAAGCGCGCCCCCAGCTTCACGTCCAGTACGTTCGGTCTCCGAAACCCGGACGCCACATTCTCCAAGACAATCGACAGACCGGTTTCTAGCTTTTTGCCTCCGGACGGAACCCAGGGCTGTTCTACCTGGGGAACGCCATTCGTCCCTTCAGGTGGTACAGGCGCGGCGGGAATGACAGGTAGTGTGGGTATGGGAGCCTGAGCGGGACAAGCGGGATTCGTCGGAGGGTTTGAAGGAGCAGGGAGGAAAACGGCGCCGGAAGCCTGGGCCGCAGCAATCGCCAGCGGTTGCTGCTGCTCTGCGGATGTGAGCGAGCCTATGTACAAGGGCATGAATTCTTGGACGGCGGGGTGTTGGGCGCTGGAGTCGTAGAAATCGACTTCTTGTTTGGTGCATGGTTTGACGATCAAGGACCCGGATAGAGTCCGGCGGACACCGTCGCTGTCAGAATCCATGAGTTAATGAAGGTCTTTTTTCTTTTCTTTTCTCAAGCTCGGGTTGGTCAGGAAAGTGGGCGCATGACGGAAGAAGAAAAGAAAGAAAAAGAAAAGCTGCGGTGTGGGTACGTATCCCTGCTTCCCCTCCTATCGCAGGAATGCAGCTAGGCAGTTGAGTGCGCGGAACCGGGGAAAATGTCGCGTGGGGAAAAAAAAATCAAGGGGAAATCAGCACTTACTGTCCTGCAGCAACATGGTCAAAAGGAACGAGGTCATCACTACCAAATTGGGGAGTTTTTTTATCTGATTTTGAAGAGGGCATATCGATGATCTCATGCGGCGCCCCGGCCGACACTTATTGCATGCCGAGTCAAAGCAGAGGGTTGTAAACAGGGTGGGATTGGACTGAGAGGAATTCCACGGAGTAGAGGAAGAAGAAAAGTCGAAAATTGCAGGAGAGAATTCAGGAGATTGAAAAGGGTTCAGAGTCGGAAGCACTATTGACGGGCCGTGACACAGCGCAGGGGCCAACCTATTACTTCATAGAGCTATCAGCCCTACGGAAGTAAATGTCTTCATTCTTTTCTTTTTTTAAAAAAAGAAAAGATGCCAAATACTGTTACCACGCATAAATGAGTATATTGTTTATTCTTTGCAATTTTTAGAGATTTCAAGTTTTACTTCAGGAATACTTTAATCAACAGTGAACACAGCCACCTAGGTGGTTTTCAACTGATCGTGACCCTCAGTCTACTCGTGTGCAGCAAAGAAATTTCAAGCTGAGCGGTTTTCCTTTCCCTCACATCCAAGTTTTGAATACATCCAGCCACTCAGACAACCAGCCACATGTCCATTCAAATACTAATCTAGACTGGGGATATAATTCTTATTGACATTATCTTCCGCGGTAACAGGCCGCATCTCAAAAAGCGTCTGCCGCATATACCGCATCTGCGCCTCCATCCACTGCGTCAAAGCCTCAACGTCTACAGTCTCCTTCCCACAGAAACCAGGCTTGCCTTCCTTGTCACTGAGTGCAACGGCTTGAGCATACCGAGCGTCCAGCTCATCGGCCTCGTGTTTGAAGCGCTCGCTCAAGAGACGCAATCGATACTGCACCCACTGATAGTAGATCTCTGGCAAAAGCGACTTGGTCCGAACGTTCATCAAAGAAGAATCATCGACCAGAATTGGATCCCGGGGTCGGAAGGAGGTGACAAGCGTAATCCGCTCGGGCATGTTACCAGCCGGGATGGCGATATGGCTAACATGGCGGCCTTGCATAATGACTGCGCCTCCCTATTGAGATAATGTTAATATGCATGTCACCTCTTGAAGATTATAAGAAGAGTACATACCATACTCGGGGATCGAACTTTCACGGTACTCCCATCGCCCTTCGCCATCTCCGTCTCCCCGTCAATCATCGAGCTGGTGTCAGATAACATCACAACACAGACGAAGGGGTACGAGTCTCGATGCCACGGCACAACAGGCTTGCTTTCTTGTTTCTCTGCCCCTTCTGTCGACTTGTACCCTGGAGGCGGTCCTTGCGGATCGACAGGCGTATCTTTGACGCCGTCCAAGCCCTTTGGACCGAGTTGAACATTAGTGTGTGCAATCTCGTGATCGAAAACAGGGACCAGGTCAACACCAGCAAGGTCTCTGATGATACCTAGGACCTCGGGCGAAGTCCAGAATTGGTATGTGAACGGCGCGTAGCGGGGAGCCATGCCGCGAAGTTGGACGGAGCCGGGTCGTGTGGGGAATGAGCAGTTGCCAAGGACATCCTTGGAGAAGAGCTCGCGGCGAAAAGCTCTGACGCCCTCGGTGGATAATAGGGGGAATGGATCTGTGGATGCTACTTGGGAAATCGGCGAGGGTTCAAGTTTGATGTCGTTCATTGTGTAGATTGTTTTCGGTCTCTGGTAGGCCAGGTGGACCTCGGGATCAAATTGTTGCTGGAACGGAGCTTGATTAGTACTGTAACATCAATATGAAATCCCTATGTATAGAGCGTACTGATATTGAAGGCATTTTGAAATGCTAGATCTATTGGACCGGTTGTAAAGTCTCCAACTTGAAGGTTATAGTATGCACATGGGGTTGGTTCACGGTCGATTACCACGGGCACCTGGACCTTTTATGATGTGGCCTAGCCTAATCTTACACAAGCTGAGTTCTACAGAATAAATCGAAAGTCATCATGGAAGCTCTTCCATTTCATTCCAAGTATACATCATTTGGTAGATCGCGATTAGCATCCCCATTTTAGGTTAATTGATCCTGAACTTATAGAACGGCAGCGATCATTTCCCGTTATGGAACACGTTTACATACCACGTCAAACGCGGGGTTGCGTCTAACAATACCTATGAATCATACTTGTACGGGTCCCAGTCCCATTTTGGTTAGGAATAGAGGCTAAATTTCTTGAAAGGGATATCGAAACGACTTGTAAAGTCGGCAATTGCCGATGTATGAAGCTCAAACTTTCCATTCCTTCCAAGGTTCATTCTGTCAAGAATCATGGATTCCATGTCATCAACCGGCCCCGGGGCTCAATCTTTCAATTTGAAGTTGTTTTTTTTTTCCCGACAGGCCGAAAATATCTTGTCCTAGTAACATTTGAATATTGAAATCTTCAATGCTCTCTCTAAGCCATCAACCGGACCCGTGGACCATGTCTCGGTATCATAGGTGTCTCTCTTGCGACTTTACTTGACTAGAACAGAGGCGCGTTCCCCACTCTTAGCCGTATCAAGACGACAAAATAAAACCCACTGAGGTATCATCAACTACCCAAAATCCCGTCAGAACAGCATGTGTGATAAACCTTCCAAGGTTGGAAGCATGTGCAAATATCCCAACCTTCAAATGTTGGAAGTCTGGGTGCACAGCCACTTGGGGCATGCCATTAGTTGTTGGCGCAGCCCTGGAGCTCCAAGGCTTTGACTACAGGGTTCGGATATCAGCACTGAGCTGCGGCATCGGAGTGTTCAAAGCCGTAACTCAATGGCATCAAAACATTGAAGGGCTGTGCCACGACCGTGATCATGATGGACTTAATCCACATGTCTTTGACCTAGTAATGATTTTGCATACATATAGAGACCCTTAAGTATATAATCAGACAAGGTGATTCGCCTATCCCGAAATAAAAGTGGGTCTACAGGCAGGTCCCCGCGTTTGAGCCCGAGTGCGCACGAATCATATCCTTAGCTCTTAGAATTAATATGGGTCCATCAGATTTAACGGCGATAAGTGATGAAAATGTATGAAAGTAAAGGGTCTCATCTCAACCCAGCACCTGGGTACTTGGTTCATATAATTTGGCATTACTAACCTTTGCTCTTTCATTTTCGAATAGCAATTCAACTTAATCTTCTTCCAAGGTTTACGCTCACACGTTACCCAGTGGGCCAGGCTGGATTCAATTTGACCCGTATGATACTGTCAACTGGTGACAGCACATCGCTACATTCCCCTCTTCGCTATGTAGATATGCCAGGAGAGTTAGTAGGTGTCATGAAAGACAGGCTATTCCAAGGTTTTGCGCCGTAATTTGCAACATTTGAATTCTCTGTACGTACCACATGGTGGAGTACTACTGCATGCATGTCTAGACAAACTTATTGCTTAACTTGGAGTCTCATTACCGAATGAGTTCCGAGGTCAGGCTTCTAGCACTATCTACCTAAGTACCAACTTTGATTTGATAAAAATCAAAGACGAGGTTTCTGCCTGGTTGCTGTCCAGGTGGCTCCTTTAGTGCTGCAAACTTGAAAGTCTCCGCACGCTCGCGAGTGTTTGACTTCCACCTGGGCACCAGTCTTCCCTCGTCCCTCTACAAGGTTCCCCTTTACCTCATCTCACCTTCCTTACTTGTGAACACGCCTCCCTTCTTCCGTTTTTCCCATCTCCATTCATTCCTCCAATTATCCTTCATCAAGATCTTCGTCTCACTTCAGTTTATTCATCTTCGATTTTTCTCAAAGCTCCTCACCAAGAAAGAAGCACCATGGATCCCGAGACTCCCCTTGGGAACAAGCCTCCCGCTGGGAAGTCTATTTCTGGAGACCTTGCAATCCGCTCGGCGCGTCGCATTCATCCACAAGATAGCTTGGACACTGAGAAGCCCCAGGATCCCGATGTTCAAGCTGAGGGTGAGCCCGACGAGAAAGAGAAGCCTGTGCCCAAGAAAGGTAGCCAAACCACCCGCTTTGAAGAGGACCTTTCTGCAGCCATCGGCCCTGCAATTACAGCAGAGCATCAGCCAAGGAAGAGAAACAGGAACAGACGCCCCAAGATCAAGCGAGGATTTGTAAGTGAGCATCAAATAACTCTTCAATTCAAACACTAATCTTCCTTTACTAGGGACAACCCACCGGTTTCGAAGAATGGGGTGCCGAAGGACCTCTGACCCCCTATGAATACAAGTTGGATCTTTCTCTTTACCATCCGTACGTCGTGATCATTATTCTGAAGGTTCTTGCGTCAACATGCTAATGGTCTGCGATTCTCTAGGTCTAAATCTTTTCTGGAGTTAGTCTCACGCGGTCTCTGTTTGTGAATACAATGCTAACATTTCGTCATAGTCGACTGGAAGAAGGTCTCATGCGCTTTGATAGAAAGCGTCGAATTGAACCCTGGCGACGAAACATCTTCCACAAGTATCTGCAGTATGGAGGCATT
Source organism: Penicillium sclerotiorum (assembly GCA_911649655.1). Lineage (NCBI taxonomy): Eukaryota > Fungi > Ascomycota > Eurotiomycetes > Eurotiales > Aspergillaceae > Penicillium > Penicillium sclerotiorum. The sequence goes on along the minus strand of CAJVRJ010000005.1, from coordinate 2,381,788 downwards.
ACGATCGGCCCCAACTTCGGAACCGGTGTTCCCGCAAAACAGCTCAAGGATATGACCAAGGATGAAGCTATGCAGGCTCGTACCCAGACCATGATCGAGAAGGAGCGCGAGAAACTGGATATCAGCTTCAATGAAGTAGTCCGAGGGTTCCTGTAAGGAACAACAATCTTCAAGTTCCTCTCCTCATTATGTGTTGACTAATGCGTGTTTTGACAGAGGCTCCTACTACATTCAGTACTTCAATCCGGAGGATGAGGATTCAATCAAGTTCACCACACGAACCATCAGCAATTTCTACACCTTCCTGCTCTTTCACAACGTATGCCCAGAATACACTGAAGACCTCCTGCGTGCCAGAGAGACTTGCAAGCTTGCTGAGACAGAGCTCTGGAAAAACCAGCAGCTTGTCTGCAAGGGCCCCGGCTCTTTCAACAAGGCATGCTCTATGCTCTTTGGGGGACATTACTTCGAATGCGACGCCACCCCCGACGGATGGTCTCAGGAGACATTCGCTGACGGCGTCCTCCTGACCAACGAACTCGCCCGGAAAATCGTCAGCCACGGTATTGCCGGAGGCTGTTCTCACGAGATTGCTTCTCGATTCCTGATTCAAGTCCAGGAGAAATCCCTCGTTGCCGAAAAAGTCGAGGATATCGATGGCTTCGAGGTAATCTCCATCCATGAGCCAGAGAGAAGTTGCCGAGAATTCTACAGAGCCCTTGCAAAGGATCTGAATCCCGTTGGGGTCATTAAAGCCAAATCCTTCCGTGATCCTAGCAAGCCCGAAATTGATCTGAGCCCCAAGGAGCGCCGGGCTTGGGATGAAGGGAAGGCACCCAGCTACGAATTTGACTTCCTGGTTGAAAGCAATGTAGCTCAGTTCTTTTATCCTGGGGTGAAGATCTTGGGTAGCGTCTGGAAGCTCAGCTGTGGTGCGTTCTTTTTCGATGTGATTTACTCAGCTTACCCTGCGTTCTGGGTGAATATTGCCAACGACATGATGATTGGTTGGAAGCATCCGCGAGACTTGATCAAGGACAAGAAAGATAAGGATGGAGAAGATGAAGGTGAAGAAGACGGAGAGAATTATGGTGAGGGCAAGACCTCGAAGGCTCAGCTCGATGAAGCTGTTGAGAGTGCCGTGAAGACTGCCTTGAAGGCTACTGGGCACAAGGTGGATGAGAACGACAAGCGTGCCATGGCTTCGAAGAACAACAATGAGATGGGAAACGGCAAAGAACTTGAAGACTATGACAGTGATCGGAGTGAGTGGGGTCCTTAATGCGGAGCAGGAGGTGGCGCGAAGCTCTTTAGTATCTTTTCCATGCGTTGGTCATGCCAGTGATGGCTTTTTTTTTTTATCTCTATCTATCTTTGAAAGCTTCATTCGACGCCGTTTACGCAGTTGGCCTCAAGGCCACAAAAATAAAAGAAAAAAAAAATCGATGAGTGATTTCAAAATTCGAAAACAGTCATAGCATGAGCTTAGGAATGAAGTCGTAAATCTTGGCTACCATATGGTTTGGGAAACAAGCTTAAGGCTTGATAAGAGGCTTGCCCATAGTCAAACGGCCCTCCAAATCCTGTAGATATAATAATTAGCACTGGTAATTCATGAAACACAGGTGTAACTCACAGTGTGAACCTGAGCAATCTCCTCCATAGGGTAAACCTTATGAATCTTCACCTTGAGCTGACCAGACTTAAGCAGACTGAACAGCTCATTGGTGTAGTACTCAAACTCCTCACGAGTCTCGATGTAACCGAAAAGAGTGGGACGGGCGATCTTAACACACTTGGGCGAGAGTTTTCTAGAAATTAAGGTCAGCATCACGACAAACAACTGTAAATCAAACCACCACTTACGGGAGAGCAATGGGAGGAACGGGACCACTGGCATTTCCAAACCAGACAATGGTACCCTTGCGCTTGACAGCCTCCAAGCTACCTTCCCAGGTATCCTTGCCAACAGAGTCGTAGACAACGTCAACGCCACGACCACCTGTCGCCTCCTTAACCAGCTTAACCCAGTCCTTACCCTCCTCGCTGCGGTAATCGATCACGACATCCGCACCGAGACTCTTCACCAGAGCACACTTCTCCGCACCACCAGCGGTACCGATAACCTTTGCGCCCATGGTCTTCAGAATCTGCGTCATCAGGAATCCAGCACCACCAGCTGCAGCGTGCAGAAGCACCCAGTCATCCTTCTGCACGGGGTAGGTCTCCTTCGCAAAAGCGAGAACCGTCATTCCACTCAGGAACGAAGCCATCACGTCCTCATCGCTGATACCCTCAGGGATCTTGACAGTCTTGGACGCCGCAACAGCAGTGTACTCGGCATAGCCGCCAGTCGCCAACCACGCGACACGGTCACCGACAGCAAAGCCGGTGGTGTTGGGGCCAACAGCGGCAACTGTACCTGCGCCTTCGCGGCCCAGGATCTCGGGCTTGGGGGAGGCATACAGGCCTGTGCGGAAGTATGTGTCGATGAAGTTGACGCCGGAGATGTTGTTGCGGATGAGGAGCTGGCCTTCGCCAGCGGTGGGGACCGGGTATGAGGTCTTGTACTGGAGTACCTCGGGGCCGCCGGTCGTTTCAACGACGACGGCCTTCATGGTGGTTGGGACGGACATGTTGCGGAGGGGGGTAAATGTGAAGGGTCGGATTGCGGGGCGTAAAGGTAATTGGGTGCTAATTGCTGCGAGACGGAATACAGGTCTGCGGAGGGCAGCTAGGGACATGGGAGGAGAAGAGAAGATGAGAGAAGAAAGAGTGGGGAGACTCAATCCTAGTAAATGTGAAGTGTCAGGATGCGACTCGGAGGTATAGAGGCAATTGCTTGCTGATTGCTGCGCGACGGGTTATCAGTCTGCAAAGGGCAACTAGCAAAGAAGGTGAAGAGAAGAGGAGAAAAGAAAGAGTGGGGAGTGTCAATTAAAAAGATTGAGAAATGGCAATTGCATCAACAGCTCCATTTGTCATCGAGATTCCCCCCGCATTCCGAGTCCCGCCAGCGGAATTAGCTTACTTCTTACTTTCTTACTTGCATGTTTTACTCTTTCCTCATATTCTAACTTATGGAGTCTGTTTACCGTAAGTGAGGTAGAATTGACTACATGATTCTATTTTCAATTATTCAATCTCAGATATTGCTTGCATTACTTCTACACTTCAACCCGGATACCGGGCCGATAAATGAACATTCGGAGCATCCGAGCTGTGGGGTTGACGCCATTCCGTCGGGTCTGCAGAACCGTCGGATCAACACCGAGAATCCTTCAGAGCCCCAGACTAGCTGAATATTAGAAATTGACGATTATAAAGAGATTGTACAAGTCTACTTTGTAAAAAGGTACAGCATTCAGCACTCAAGTGAGCGACGACATAGCATTGAATTCGATTAAGGTACAGAAGTTGGCGAAACCTCAGTCATAGGCAAGATCCCCGAATCGTCAGATGAGAAAGAGGGCGTGCGCACGCCCTCACGAACTTGAGCCTGTGTGAGAGGAGAAGGTCCACGCCGCGATGTCTTGGAGCCCTTTCTCTTTCGCTGCTGAGGGCTGTGCTCAGCACCCGATAGGGAGGGAGTAGTACTTCCGCGGCGGGGACGACCGGATCCAGATCGAGAGGGAGGACGATCCTCGGGAGTAGGACTACAAGATGAGGTACGGGAGTGCGTGGATTCTGGGCGACGATTAGGCCGGTGGTCTTGAGCGAGACGAGAAGAAACAGATGACTGGTGCTGATGCCGAGATTTGACGGGTTCGCCGTCGAGAGAACGATGCAAAGTCGCTGCGACTTGACGGCGCCGCTGGGAAGCGCGCCAGCCCAGGCCGAATCGCCAGAACCATCCGCCTTCTGTCTGAGCAATTTGGCGCTCGCGCTCGCGCAGTTTATGACGCAGCTGAGTTCGGCGCTCGTTCTCCTTCTCCCAGAAATCGGTACGGTAGTCGTCCCAGTTCTCCCGAAACTCCGGTGAAAATGACTTGGGTAGCAATAGAAGACGAATGTAGTCACCACCGCAGCTGAGATCTTCTTCCACTAAGCCCGACTCACTGTCGCCGCCGTTGTAGTATTGCTGGTAGTGCTGCCGACTACCGCGTCTATCGGAGGGGTGACGTTCGACGAAGTGGAAATTTCCGGTAGCTGAGGGGAAGAAGGGTGCAGAGAAGGGGAACAAGAACGATACATATGATAGTAACTCTTGCCACCACGGCCCTCGTATAACGATGATCTTTGCGTTCATGTTCCGCAAGCCACGATTGGCAACAGCCAGCCAGCGTCGCGGCCACCGAATTCCACGTTCCCACTGCCCGGTTCCCCAGATAAGTAGAGCTGTCACCACCCCGCCGAGCAAAGCGACCTTCTCTCCCATCTCAACCACCCAGTATACTGAGCCACCCACTCCACGTCCATCTTCACGAGGTCGTAGGAACAATGCATAGGCAAAATACGCAATCCAGGCGGCGAGGAGAAGCAAGAAGAAGGTATTCTGGCGGCGGCGTTCACGCAGGGCCAGATATTGTGCGCGGAGGGAGGCTTCGAGGATCAGAAGGTTCAAGTATATCTGTGGTGGAGAGGAAGGCAGAGTTGCCAAGGGATCCGGAGTAGAGGGTCGTGGTGAGGATGAAGTAGTTGGTGTAGAGGTGGGCGCCAATTGCTCAGGCACCGCGCCTTTGACAAGTTGATCTATTGGAGTTGCCATGGTGAGACAAGAAGAAAACTCGCACAAAGAACGGCAATAAAAAGACCCTTGGAATCAACGGCCAATGTGGCCCAGCACGGTCATCATTGTAGGGTATAAGAGTGGGAGGGTATCGGGAAGAGTTGAAAGTGGAATCCGCAGATCGCGACATCATTGCTTTTCTCCTTCCGCCTTTCTGCCCTGTCGCATACTCCGCTATACCGAGGTATAAGTTGGGGTATCTTTGTTGCATTTACATTTCTATGTCCATCTCGATTCATTTTAATTTTTTCTAAAAAAATTACCTGGAGCTGAAACCAGGTTTCTTGCCCACCTGCGTATGCAATCTGGTGCCTGATCGGGGTTAAGCGGCGTGGCCGATTTGTCTCCGGAGATTTCCTTGGTTGCGCCTCTTAATTGATGACCTTCTTCTGTCACCACTTGTCCATGAGCATCTTGACTAGGATTCCTCCAGTGACGGGAAATATCTGTCGATCTGGTTCTTGTATCACTATTCATGCCCGATTTGGCTCCCTCTCAACGCTGCAGAGGGCCCATCTTACAAGTTTTGCGGTCTTTGCCACCTACTCAACAACACGTCGCAACTCTTCCTCAATGGCGTCAGAACCGCTGAACTCGTCTGACACCGATGTTCGTGAGCAACGGAGTGGAGGCTCCCCTCAACAGAATCGTGAGGGTACTCCGTATGCGGCTCGCGCAGCCGTTGGGGCTAAAGTAGTCAACTCCTTCTTTCCGTTGGGATATCGGGAGGGATTCAGTCAATGGGTATGTGGCCACAGTACAAGTTCTCTTGTTTGATTGTTTACTGATATGCTTGTTTTACTATAGTGGGCTTCTATGCCAGCTGCTGCCGCCGAACATAAGGTCCTGTCTTATCTCCCCTACCTTGGCCACCAGGCACCCACTCACCGACAAACTGGCAACACGTCAGAATTCCCCAACGGAAGCTCCCCAAGCAGTCTCCAATCTGCAGACCACAGTCAGAAAGGCGAAATTGCGACTGACTCTCAAAATGATCCATATGGCCCCCGCCGGTGGAGCTCCAGCATGGTGGAGCTGAGCGGAAAAGACCGGGCTCTCAATGAGTTCTCGGTAGAGAGAGTCGGCGAGGACGCGGATCAGCATCTGGTGATGCTACACGGATATGGTGCGGGCCTTGGCTTTTTTTATAAGAATTTTGAGCCGTTGAGCCGGCTGAAAGGCTGGCAGCTGCATGCTTTGGACATGCTGGGCATGGGCCGTAGCACTCGGCCACCATTTAAGATCAAAGCGAAAGATCGCGAGGAGGCTATTCGAGAAGCGGAGGCATGGTTCGTTGATGCACTGGAGGAATGGCGAGTGAAACGCAAGATTGATCGATTCACCCTACTCGGCCACAGTCTGGGCGGGTACATGGCTGTCGCTTACGCGCTCAAGTACCCCGGTCATCTTAACAAGCTCATCCTCGCCTCTCCTGTTGGTGTCCCAGAGGACCCATACGCTGTCACCGCGGAGGTCACTGAGCCATCTGAGTCGACCCTCCCCAACGAGCTTACACAGGACCAACGGGACATCACGGCTCCCGGCACAGCACCCAAGACCAGCGATGGCAGCTTCATTACAGGCCGCAATCCTGAGGGACAGCCTGCAAACCAGCCGCCTCGCCGCAACATGCCTAAGTGGTTTGCTTACTTGTGGGAAGCCAATGTTTCTCCCTTCAGTCTTGTGCGCTGGACCGGTCCCTTCGGGCCACGACTGGTGTCGGGCTGGACCTCGCGCCGCTTTTCGCATCTACCAGCCGAGGAAGCCAAGGCCCTGCATGACTACTCCTATTCGATCTTCAGTCAGCGCGGAAGTGGCGAGTATGCACTGGCATACATTCTCGCCCCAGGAGCCTTCGCCCGTAGCCCTCTTATTCGCCGCATCCACGGCGTGGGTCGCCAGATGATCCAATCAGGTAACACACTACCAACTCCCACCGCCACTACTTCCTCCTCGTGCTCCATCTTCACCAAGGCCGCGAATAAGGCGGCCACGCCTGAAGATGCATCTATTCCTCCCCCTATCCCTGCCTCCAATGCTCCTGCTGAGCCTCCTCGTCGGGAAAATGGCCTCCCCATTGTTTTCATGTACGGCGATCACGACTGGATGGATGTTTCCGGTGGACATGCTGCCACAGCTCGCCTACAGGAAGAACAGCGTCGCGTTCTAGCCAATGCCACGCCGGAAGAGCGCGAGAAGGAACAAGGCTCTGCGAAGGTCATTGTTATAAACCGCGCAGGACACCATCTGTACCTGGACGGATGGGAGGACTTCAACAAAGTGATTTTGTCTGAAATGGAAGACGTTAATAAGAGGGAGAGGACAGCACAATGAGCGAGCTAGGTCATCCATGTGTAACGCACTATGCTCCATGCACTATGAAGACATATGTAAATGGTTTGGGAGCGTTCGGCGGGGCTATGCGATGAGCCCTGGAGTTTCTTTTTGGTCTGATTTGGGTGTCCGAGTGTTCTTGTTATTTTCTTCGCATAGACATAGATCTAGCAAATCTGTTTCGTACATATGCCATTGTGCATCTAAATAGTCTCCTCTACTATCAATTCAAACTTGAAATTACATAATCCAAACAATCAGCTCGCCAGTAGAAATCCTATAATGACATGCGTTTGAAGGTTCTTGCGCACTGCCTCTAGCACTCAAGTGCTTGAGATCATCCAGATGTGGATCTGGATCCATGTTTGGCCACATCAAGTTCATAGTATTAACCTTGACGATATGTAATTACATTGAGGTTCAGGTTATAGTACTAGTATGCACTGCCGTCGCACTGGCACTGGCACATGTACAGTCCGATCATGTCTTAGGTACTCGTAGTAAATCCATATATGGCTTGCTCATGGTCTCTGGCTGACATTGGCAGCTTCCATGCAGGATGTAATCCAAACGAAGGTCCCACCCAACTTGAAGCACATTCCACAGCTATACCACTCTCTCCCCAGTAGAAACTCTCCTAGCATGGGGTCCCGACAGACTCCGTCTCCTATGCCGCACACTAGTAGGGTAATGTGCCATAAAGCGAGTGAACTGACGTGTATTATCGCGCTCCTCCAAACCAGGCGTCGTTCGTCCACTAGATACAGGACTTCCCAATGTTGAAAAGGAAGGGAGATTGCCACTAGCAGCGTGTGCAAGCGCGAAGTATCCCCCACCGCTGCTGGCATTACTGGCTCCCGTAGCAAGATGGCCATTGACCTGATGTGTACTGCTCGCTAGCGAGCGCGATGATCGAGCCAGGGATGGTGAGTAGGGCTGCGGTGTCATGAGATGAGAGCTGCGTGTTGTAGACGGTGAAACGGGACGACTGGATGAATGATCAGGTCTGTTGGATATAGATAGGGAAAGACCGGTTCCGGTTCGAAGATCAGAAGTTGATAGAGCAGATGTTGTATGTGAGCGCCGATGATGCCGGCGGCGATCTGAGTGGGAGTCGGCATTTGTATGTGCGGGATAGTAGTTTGATGAAGCGGCAGGTACCAGCGCATAAGAGCTACTGAGGGAATCTGCATTTGTGGGACTATTGACAGAAGACCCTGCTCCAAAAGTGACGACTTGGGATGGTAGCTCGAGACGGTCGTTGAGTGATAACCAGGCTTGTTCATCCGCGTCGAAATCGTTCCCGTTCATATCCCCGGTAACGCTTTGTCTGGATGAAGAAGATCCCGGACTCATAGGCTTATCCTGTCCTGAATGGAGGCTGCGTGGCTTCGGGGCTCGACATGAAACGTCGGGGTATGAGCGCCAACCGCCCACACCCTCGAAATCGCGTCTCTCGTCCCCGCTTATAGGTAAACCAGTATAATTCGCTGGCATGGGCGCCGTGGAAAGATGATGAGCTTCTATCATACTGCGCGCGTAATTCTTTTTCCTGCGCTTGGAGGTATCATCTTGGAATGCATTGAAAGCCCAGGAAGACAGAGCGTCGTTGCTCCGCCGGGTATGTATGAGACTGAAAGCTGAGTTTCTGCGGGAGTTCCCCGTTACTGGTGTCGGTGGTTCAGAAGGCGTAAATGCCAAGAAGGAAGAAGTCGATGTTGAAGTTGGGACTGTAAAGAAATTGGTGACGAGGGCAAAGCCGAGTTCAATGTAGACCGCAAAAAGTTTGAGGAAAAGAGTGAAGAATGCAAATATGATAGTCAACCATGCTGAAATGACCAGTGGAACTGAAATTATCAGAAGAAATGGCAGCATGAAAAATGTTGAGACGAACCCCATTATGCATAGGATTATGCATAAACGCGGAGATGTTGGTTCCAGGGTTCAACTTGAACGGCTTTGTATAGTAGGTGGGGACTTGAATGGCACACTGGCATGTCGCGGAGCAGGTTGGAAAGAGGAAAGACAAAGGTGCTTCAAGTGCGATGCAAGTCAATGAAGGACCAAAGCCATTCGTCTCAGAAATCCTCCTCCGCCAAATGCATGTTGAGACTAAGATTCATAAACGGTTTTGATCTCCAAAATGCGGAGAACGTCTGACATGTGACACGCCTTACATCATCCCACTTCCACACATGAATTAAATGCACTTCCGAGGTCTCATACATTTCATATCTCACCATGTCTCAGAATGATGAGTTTCCTTGGGATATTGGTGTTTACGATGCCCATTGTCACCCAACGGATATCATGGCCTCCGTTGCCAGCATACCCCGCATGAAGACCACCACCTTGACTGTTATGTCCACTCGTGGAGACGACCAAGAGCTTGTAAAGCAAACAGCAAAGTCACTGAATGGCCAGCAAGACAATTCTCAAGTGGATCGAATAGTTCCCTGCTTTGGCTGGCATCCGTGGTTTTCGCACCAGATTCTGATCGACACCCAGCCGGCAGATTCAGCCGCACAAGAGACAACGGCGAGCACCGATTTACGTGAGCAGAAAAGGGCACATTATGAAGCCGTCCTGTCTCCATCAGTATCTGAGGATACAGAATTTCTCGACTCTTTACCAACACCAATACCCATTTCTCGGCTTTTCGCTGAGACCAAGCAGCGCCTGGAACTTTTTCCTAGCGCGCTAGTCGGAGAAATCGGAGTGGATAAATCAATTCGTCTCCCAGTCCCCTGGACACAAGAAGAACTAGACACTCGCGATGAGCATATCACACCTGGATCGCGGGAAGGTCGAAAACTGTCGCCGTACAGGGTGAAGATAGAGCACCAAAAAGCGGTCTTCAAAGCTCAGCTTCGACTTGCAGGAGAGATGCAGCGGCCTGTCTCGGTACATAGCGTTCAAGCGCATGGTGCCATATATGATACTCTCAAGGAACTCTGGGCGGGACATGAACGGGTTTTCCTGTCGCGACGAGCGAGAGAAAGACGTCAGGACGCGGAGGGGGCACTCTCGGAAGATGACGAGGACGAGAATGATTCCTCAGGGAATCAAGATACTTCGGGGAGCACAATACTTCCATTTCCGCCGCGGATTTGCATGCACTCTTATTCTGGACCCGTGGATCCCATTCGGCAATTTATGGATAAGAAGAATCCCTCCGACGTTTATTTTTCTTTCTCTTCGTTGATCAACTTCACTGGAAAGGGTTCGCAGAAAGCAACTGATGTGCTCAAGCTGTTACCCGCGGATCGTATCTTGATAGAGAGTGATCTCCATACGGCTGGACCGCAGATGGATGAGTTGCTTGAAGATGTGGCACGCCAAGTTTGTGAGGTCAGAGGATGGGAGTTGCGAGATGGGGTACAACAGCTGGCTGATAATTGGAAGCGCTTTGTGTTTGGTGAATGCTGTGACTGATCGAAGCTACGACTAGACTAATGTTACAATAAGCAACCTTGGAACTCGAGATGATACTAGTACAAGATAAGTCTCTATAAGTATCATGTCCAACAGTGACTGGCCCTTTAAATCTTTTGCATTATATGACGGTTGTATATAGCTCTATAAGAAAAAAGAAAAGAGTTTATGATCATTTACGACATGGTATCGTGGGGAAGCTTTTGTTGAATTTTCGCGTATATGGTTTTCCGTGCCTTGCATATCTCGTCTCGTCGTCAGGTCACGAAGTGGTGGCGTGAATGGGATGTGGAGTGTGGGAGGTCTCCAAGAAAACATCGTGGTGGTTGAAAGGTTGAAAGGGTCGGAAATGAGGTTATTGGCTTTGTATCGCATTCATTGCCTGGGGAGGGAAGAAACAGACATGTCTCATTCATACAAGGACGAGACACAAATTAGCCAGGAAGCCAGGTGCCATCTTGAATGAGGTCTGCCATTGGCGTATCTTGCCAGTATATTTGCCTCCATTCGTCTTCGAGCTCGAGGAGACTTTCGCCAGCCATGGGCATCGCGAGATCAGAATCTGTGAAAGAGAACAATTGTCTCCAGTCTGGATAATCGCGAGTTTGGTCCATTTGATCCACCTGCATGGTGTTTGAATAGGGATCATTTCGTTCCAAGGGACCAACATTAAGTCGAAGTGGAGCAGTGATCCAGTTATCAAACTGTGGAGGATTTGACGCCGGGGATAGTGTTGCCTGTTGCATTGGTGTATGTGATGATTCTGGAGTTGGCACCCCGAACGACATAGGCCGTGGTGTATGCACAGCAGCCTGAATGGCTGCTGCCGCTTCGGCGACTGTGATGGGCATTTTGCCAGCAGCAGGGACTCCATTGAATGATTTAGATCTGTCACTAGTGGCCATACGCAGGTCTTCTTGAAGGCGCTTGGAGTCCTCGAAGAGTCGCAGAATCGTACCGGCGTGGACCCAGTACTGAGCCAACTCTCGTAATGAATAAGACGCAGAGTCGAAACGACGCAGAGCGTTGATCGCGAGAACCGGGTTGGAGAAACGAAGCTCGACACGAACTTGGATCATGGCTGTAAAGAGGTTGTGCACGCCAGTATACCATAGATACTTCAATCTATCATTGAGCCTTAATTCTTCGAAAATGGAGGCAATGACACCTGCTGCAGCGCTGCAAATTTCGGCGTCATGTGGACCGTAGTCGTCAGAGTATGCGGAAGCTCTGGGGTGGGGACGATGGAGGAGAATGAGAAAGTTGTTGTAAGTGAGATGTAACATGGCCGACCATGGATCCATATCGGACGCTCGAAGACGTAGGTTATCGGGGAGCTTCAATGACCAATTGGCTAAGGACTCGTCGGCTTCTTGCAGTACAGCTTTGCGCCGCTCGTCACTGGCTCGAAGCCCAAACCGATCTCGAATGAGATACGAGATCATCGTGCATAGCTCTGTGAAATGGATCACGAAATCAGCTTGCACATGAGGCCCACAATTCTCGAAATCGGCCAACGTCAAAGGTGAAACGTCTGAATCGTCCAAGTTGCTAGAGGAAAGTTAGAACAGGATGGCGTCACTATCAAAAAGAAGTCACTTACATCGCTTGCGGTCGACCATATGAAAGAGACACCATTACGTCAAATTGGACCAAAATAAACCAAACTCGTCGCCACATTCGCCTGTCTCGAGTAACGAAACGGCTTGAAACTGGATTACGATGCATTCCCAACCCAGTAGCAATTCGAGCAGCCACACCAACCCAAAAGTGAGCATCGGCAGCAACATCATCATCGGCACTATCCGAGTGCCAAGTCAACAGCAAGGCTGTTTGAACGAGGATGTCTCGATTTCGCTCAATGCGATTGTCGAAGAGATATTTGGTACGACGGAAGAATATCTCTTTTAACGCATCGCGCTCCGCTTTCCCACGACTAACATGAGCTCCAACTAAAAGTATTGCTTGGAGTAAAAGAATCGGGGGAGGGTCCGCAGGATCCCGATTTCGATATTGTGTCATAAACAGATCCTCATCGACAATTGGGTATCCTGGGTTGACGAATGTGAAATATGCTTGGACGAGCTCATCCGCTAGAGCTGGTTCTGGTAGGGTAAGCGCATCCATGAGAAGCTGGTCATGACCAGTCTTCATCTGTCGCCTAGGAATCTCATTGCTGGCAAAATGGTAGACATCATCGTCCTGGTCTCGTTGCTGGCGAATCAAGAATGACATATTAGAATGTTCATGACCCACATAGAAGGCGCGCACGCCTCTTTGAATCTCTCGTTGACCAGATTCTTCTTCATCAATCAGTTTCACAAGGTGCTGTTCCATCTCCGTGTGCGCTTCATGGGCGTGTGACAGGTCCGGGCCTTGGCGAAACGGCTCCGCGGCATTGGATAAGAATGTTTGCTGCGGGGGGTTGCTCGCAAGCGCTGAATTTCCCCCGAATGCAGTAGGAAAGCTTGGCGGCAGCGGCGTGCCGGTTGAGGTTGTAGGGTGGGCTGCATGATCAGATGTCGGTAATGGCCGAGATCGGATCGGAACGGGATCGAGTATCGAGCGTGGTGCGAGACGTTTTTTCTTCTCGTGGATGCGGCAATCAGTCTTGCCGGAAGTGCGACAGTTTGTGCAAGGGGTTCCGACGACTCGGGCATCGCAGCGAACCTTGCGCCGGTGGCAGTGAATACAAGCAGCGGAACCTGGGGCATTGAGTCACCAGTCAGCGAGATCCTTATCCATGGTCACCCGCGAGCCAATGCCCGGGTTTTGCGGGGTATATGCATATTTAAGGGCTGGAAACGGGACCAGGCACACTCGATTGCCAGTTACACCGATATCCAGAGGTTATGAGCGATTCTTACCCTGTTTGCGCTTGCTCACGCCATCGCTCGGGACCGGCGAGGAGGCGTTATCGTTGACGGAAGACATAGTGGAAAGACCATCGGCATCATTCCAGGTGCAGATCGGCCACGGCTCTGCATTATATGTTGGAGGGACCCTTAATTCGTAGTTCAGGGCATCGTGAGCAAAGCAAAAAATTATTGCCGAGGGTAAAGAGACAATCTTTGCGACAGCCAAATTTCGGGAAAGCCAGGACTGCGGGATCGGGTCCGGTGAAGCTCACGTGGATGCGGAGAACTTTCTGTGGGCGCCGGGCGGTGAATTATGTAACAGATAAAAGACGCAGTTGGAGAAACCCTAGATGCCCTGATCTAGTATATCGAGATTAGACTAAAAGGAGAAATAACTAAATGAAGGCAGGCAAAACCGAAATGAAAGATTGGTTTACTCTAAAAATAATAGATCAAAGGAACCGAGAAGAAGAACAAAAATTAAAAAAGTACTTGCTATCTACACTACAGTAGCGTGGGATTGGGCCCATATGCAACCATATGGCCCAATCATGACCACGTTGATCTTATGCAAGTGCATATTGAAGGGCTCCTGTGGGTTTCAAACGGCCTAGAATGATTTTATCAGCACACCGCCTTGGTCAATGCCATATCTTGATATGTTCTTTGCAAGTACACCAAGGGAAGATCCACTTTGGCAAAGAGATGCGCTAGGAAGATCAACCCCTCTGGTCAGCCAGCTAAGTAACTACGCTTGTGCTGGAGTATCTACCCGGCAATGCAAGAAGTGGTACCAGCTGCCCGGGCGAAGGAAGCACTTGTGAAATATCGGCAAGGTTACCGACTGGCCAGGAACCCGAAGAGTGTGGTATGGCAGAGATCTCATGGCGGTATGTACTTCTACTATGACAGTACTAACCGGGGTTGACTGGATCATTGAGTGTAACTGTAGGTTTGTCTTGCTTCTAATCGGCCCCAAAGGACTTGGAGAGAAAGACGTGATAAGTACAAGGTTACCCAAATCCTATTTCCGCCCATGAATTCCCATAAAAACTCCAGAAAAATAATCTCAGACGAACGACCCTGAACTGGAGGATTCTGTGTGTCGCCAACGATAGAAACAAACAAATGAAAGAATGTCAAGCAGAATCAATAAGAAATACCAAAGCTGATTCCGAGCTCCGTCTCCCATGTCCAGTACACACAGAAGTATGCGGAATTTGAGATAGGGATCTATCCCATCTTCCTTATACTTCACAAAGTAAACGCAAGATCAGTACCAGGTGCCAACCGAGCCCGCAGAAGGGAATCAATAATATCCGTACACCGTAAACCTGACGGTCGGCCTTTGAATCCATGGTCATGGCATTCTTCAGATTTAACTGCCGACGCTTGCTCTTAGACAACTCAAAATCTCTAATAAGAGTCACCCGCGCCGTTGTGGGGCTGGCCCACCATAGGAGGATACCCGTATGCCGATGCGTCTTGCTCTGATGGGTCCACTGGCAGGCCAGTGTTCAAAATACTATTGGCACCCTCTGCGGTCTCTGGGAATCCAGCTGGGCGTCCCTGAGCAGCAGGACCGGCAGCTCCATAGCCACTGCTGCCTGGTCGAGGCTGCTGGTTCTCGCCACGCGCAGATTGGGTCTGTAGGATAGATCAGCAAGGTGATTCATGAGTTGCCACAAAATCAAGACCTACCTCGCGGTACTTGGAAAGATAAATCTTAAGAGCCTCGGCATAGTTTTCAAATCCAAGGGAGGTCATGGCAAATAGGATATCCTCGCCATTGACAGTCTTGCGCTTCTCTTGTTGGCACTTCTCCGAGGCTATCCGGCCAGTTAGTATTGAGATCGAACATATTCGTCTGGTGATATGATAAACTACCTTCGCTGGTGATGAACGAGATGAACTCGCTCACACACTCTTGCATGCATTCTTTGGCCTCCTTGGCAATCTTTGCATTATCAGGCAACGCCAGCTTCATAATGCGCGCAACTAAATTGGGACGATATTAGCATCATTTCACGAGGGGTCATGAGGCTCATAAGGCGGTCGGAAATCGAAGCCATGCGACAAAGTCGAGTGTAGAATCACCATAGTCAGTGCTCGCAGTTTATCCGAAGTAAACGCAAGTTCACACTGAAAGGGTCTAATTCACCCCTCGAACATTCAAAGGGGCGAGTAAGGAAGGAAATAAAGTGTTTCTGTGGAAGGTGGGATAAAAGGCGGGGAAGACCAAAAGTAGCCGGCAGTGGCCAGCCAACAGTAAGGTACGCGCAAATCAAAATGACAGAAAAGGCTGCACGCAGACGCAACTAACCATTTGCAATCGGAAGCCACCGATCTTGCTCCTTCACTTCAAACTCGCCCTGTCCATGCGCAGAGGGGTCATGATGCTCTTTGTCCATTTGGTCCTGTTCTTCGCCGGATTGAACATCGGGGTCAACTTCCGGCTCCTTGGAGGGCGAGGCCGACGACATGGTTATGAGTGGTTTGAAAAATGCGCTGGTCACAAGGGGATTGGGCGACAAAGCCGGTGGGCTTGAACTTGCTCTGTTGGCAGGACCACGTCAGATCTGAGTGCCTGGCGCGCGATGCGATCGGTTCCGATACAGACAGCCCGACAACAAGGACGGGATCGGAAGAAGGAAGGGGGGGGTGTGGGTATTGGCTGGGTACGAACCGCTTCACAGTAGCCTCAAAGGAAAAAAAACGTCAGCCAAGTGGAGGATTTGGCAATAATGCGCGGTGGCTTCCTGTACTAACGACGCGCGCGATGAGACCCGATTAGCTTGGGATACCAAAAAGGGAAGGGATTAGAAATCGAAAAGGGTTGGAGCCGTCCAGCCGAGTGCGATCGCGTTGCACTGGTCACTGCAGTACGAATAACAATTATGCGCGCCTCGCGAAAGACCAGCTGAATTGTGACGCGGGATGCAACGCGGGAAAGCAATCAGAGTGGGTCGGATTGGAGGAGGAGCCCAACTGTCCGACGGTCGCACGTTGCGCAGGGGTTCTGGAGAGAGGGGAATGGAGAACTACCTTTTTCGGGTTAAAGAGAAGATCCAAAGAACTGGATATCTCGTCTGATTTGTTCCGATTTGTCTGGGGTTATGGTTTAAGGTCAGAGCGCGCACGAATGGTGTGGAAGGAGGGTCCCCATCCACGCTGAGGTCAATTGGCGAACCAGAACTCCCTGATCGAAGGACGCCTTCGGGTTGGCTACTTACGAAGTACAAGATGGGGTAGCCCTTTGTATTGGATCAACCACCACGGATATTCGGGAAGTCTCAGATCAATACTCCGCAGTTCAGCGATGAATGATAAGATGTAAGATGATGGAGCAGATGGCGGAAACCACTTTCAATGTTCTGAGAGGAGCAAGGGAAAGTAGGGAAGTCCTTGGAGAGCTGGAGAGGAGAAGAGCTTCCGGTCGCGGGGAGATGGTATTTACGGTTATTTACGATTCTAACCATCCAAATACCACACAGGTGGGCTATGCAGCGGGTATTGATCCGTATTACATATACACGTCCCATCTTTTTGAGGCATCCAAAGACCCTATAACTAGCGTGTAGGTATTCTATATGTAGCAGGAAATCATGTTCAAACAAATCCTGATATTAAAGTATGATTTCTCCGATTACTAAGGTGACGATCGCATAACCCACTTCCTAAGCTGGCATCAATTGGGTTTCTTCAAGACCCAACGCAAGGGCCTCCCGTCCAGTCAGGCATTTAGGCTTGCATTGGCCTGACATGCAGATGAGGTTTGAAACTTTGTCCATGTACCTTTTCCAGATGTCAGCGTCCGGACTTTGGGCATTCCAAACATTTGAGTTCTGGCCGTTTATTCCAAGTTCAATCACCACATGTTGGGTCCGTATATGGAAATCCCCCTGGGTGGAACAGAAACATTCAAAGGATTGGATAGGTACCTCCAGGGCTGGGTATTCTGTTGCAAAAGAAATTATAAATGTGCATGCAGAAAGATGAGTTGTATAGGCATGATCCGCTACAATGAACAAGATTCGATTATGAAGTCATAAATTGGGTTGAATTTTCAAGTTCTCCTGTTCTGCATCCATCACTTGAGTCATGATCAAAAAGAAACCATGCTAGATTCTAAGTTTTCTCATAGCCTTGTAACGCCAGTAATCTCTTGCTCATACGCTAGAATATGGGTGGCCCATACAACATAGACTGAGCTGGGAATCAAATAATACAACATAACATGAATTAGATGTCACCTAAGGCTGCACCACCTGGATGTTGTTCTTCTTCTATAGAGCGTGACGAGATAGGTTAGCATATCTCTCATGGGCCATTCTGAAAGGCACATAGGGCCCTCGGGGTAGACTGATTGCCAGCGCGGCTCAAATGCACCTACCTTCCAAGTATCCAATTCTGTCTGTTTGGTCTTGTACTGCTTTAACATATCCTCCAGCACCTGCTGTAAACCCTCGGAGTTCGTCTTAAGGGTTGGAAGGACGTCCTTAACAGTGCGCTCGACCAGCACCCCATTCACCATGCGAAAGCACTTTCGTTCTTCGGGGAGAGGCCCCAGGGTGTCAATAACAAGTCTAAGGAGACGATGCGGAAGCCGAGTCAGTCTTCATCACATGTATGTTCGGGGCAAGGACGCAATCGACAGGGGGTAAAGAGCGTCAAGTCGCATATGGAAATCTCAATGGACTCACTTGTGCTCCTCGGCCTCTTGCTCAATGTCGCCAATCTTCGACGCTAGTTGTTGGAGGGTGTTCTTGAAATTCGTGTATTGAGCCTGCAGTTCTGGAGACAGGCGTCAAGTTAGCGCGCAGTTCAAGCGTTCCGAGACCAAGTGAGTGTATATCTGTACTTACCTTGCTGCTTCTTGGGGTCAATTTGCTTCTGACTCGACATGATGGCGGTGTGTGCTAGGTAATTCAGCAGGAGCTCAAAAGTTAAGATGACGATGCGGGGCCGCTGCTTGTGTTGGATGGGCTCGGGTGCGATAAAGTGCGATAAGTGTCTGTATTGCTATCTCACGACCACGCGACTTGTGACAGGAATTACCTACAAATGTATTATTTTAGTTCACAGGATATGAATTTTTGAAATTCAAATAGAGTGAATGTGACTTTTACAGATCCATCATTCTACATTCGCGTAACTAAGCTTGAATCCACGTATCGTAGCTCATACTTGAATACCTTGGGTCACGTGATTAACAACAGTTTGCATCATTTGTCTCGAGATTCCAACCTCGATGAGCTCGCCCTCGTTCTAGTCGGTCCTCCCTCCTACATCCTTTGGATTCATCCAAGTTGCCTCGCCTGAATCCTGGGCAGAATGTCCAAAATGCATCGCGACGACATGGGCCCCCCGGCCAAAAGGCAGAGAAATAACGACTCTCATCTTCCGCACCAAATCCGAGATGCCAGGCGCAAAGAAAATGACGACTGGGAGACGAATCGCATGCTCACCTCGGGTATTGCGCAGCGACGAAACATGGAGGGCGACTTCATGCCCGACGATGAAGAAGCAACCAGAGTTCACTTGCTGGTTCACGACCTCCGACCTCCATTTCTCGATGGCCGCACGATCTTCACGAAACAGCTGGAGCCTATTTCCGCCATTCGAGACCCGCAAAGCGACATGGCGGTCTTCAGCCGGAAGGGTAGTAAGGTTGTTCGGGAGCGTCGGCAGCAACGCGAGCGTCAGAAGCAGGCCCAAGAAGCTACAAACATGGCCGGTACGGCCTTGGGGAACTTGATGGGTGTTAAGGAAGACGAGGGTGACAGTGCTGTCGCCATGCCCGTGGAGGAAGTTTACAAAGGTGGAGGGAATAAGTTTGCCAAACACATGAAGAAAGACGAGGGCGGTGCTAGCTCGTTCAGCAAGAGCAAAACTATGCGCGAGCAGCGCGAGTACCTTCCAGCTTTTGCGGTACGCGAAGATTTGCTACGAGTTATTCGAGACAACCAAGTTACGATCGTCGTCGGTGAAACCGGCTCTGGAAAAACCACCCAATTGACTCAATTTCTTCATGAGGATGGCTACTCAAAGTTTGGAAAGATTGGATGCACACAGCCTCGACGTGTGGCGGCTATGAGTGTCGCAAAGCGTGTCAGCGAGGAAATGGAGGTAGAATTGGGAGGCCTGGTGGGATATGCTATTCGTTTCGAAGACTGTACCAGTGATGAAACAGTTATCAAATGTGAGTTGCCAACTACTCCACTTTCTCCTTTGCAGACACTAACTTTTCTTTCCAATAGACATGACAGACGGCGTACTTTTACGAGAGTCTCTCACACAGTCAGATCTCGACAAATACTCTTGCATCATCATGGATGAAGCGCACGAGCGCGCTTTAAACACCGATGTCCTTATGGGTCTTCTTAAGAAAGTTCTGGCACGCCGAAGGGATCTCAAGCTGATCGTTACCTCTGCGACTATGAACTCAGAGCGATTTTCTCGCTTCTTCGGAGGTGCCCCCGAATTCATTATTCCTGGTAGAACTTTCCCGGTTGATACCCACTTCTCACGCTCGCCCTGTGAAGATTATGTGGATAGTGCAGTCAAGCAGGTCTTGGCCATCCATGTTTCTCAGGGACCTGGCGACATCCTAGTCTTCATGACGGGACAAGAGGATATTGAGGCAACATGCGAGCTAGTCGATGAGCGATTGAAGCTACTCAATGACCCAGCACCGCTAAGCATCTTGCCAATTTACAGTCAAATGCCAGCAGAGCAGCAAGCCAAGATTTTTGACAGGGCAGAAGCGGGCGTTCGAAAAGTTATTGTAGCTACGAACATCGCAGAGACTAGTTTGACCGTGGACGGCATCATGTTCGTCGTGGATTCGGGGTACTCGAAGCTCAAGGTGTACAATCCGAAGATGGGCATGGATACTCTTCAGATTACACCTATTTCCCAGGCCAACGCGAACCAGCGATCTGGACGAGCTGGACGTACAGGTCCTGGAAAAGCCTACCGCCTCTACACTGAAACTGCCTACAAGAACGAGTTGTACATTTCGACGATTCCCGAAGTTCAGCGAACCAGCCTTTCGAATACTGTGCTGCTACTCAAGTCACTCGGAGTGAAGGACCTTTTGGACTTTGATTTCATGGACCCTCCGCCACAAGAAACAATCTCTACCTCCCTCTTTGAGCTCTGGTCACTCGGTGCATTGGACAATCTGGGCGAGCTGACTCACCTTGGTCGTCGGATGACGCCTTTCCCCATGGACCCTCCTCTTGCCAAGCTTCTAATCATGTCCTCGGAAGAGTATGGCTGCAGCGAAGAAATGTTGACTATTGTTTCCATGCTTTCAGTCCCCAATGTCTTCTATCGTCCTAAAGAGCGACAAGAGGAGTCTGACTCGGCTCGTGAGAAGTTCTTTGTCCCGGAGTCGGACCATCTCACTTTGCTCCACGTCTATTCACAATGGAAGTCCAATGGCTTCTCCGATCGCTGGTGTACCCAGCACTTCCTCCATGCGAAAACCCTCCGGCGAGCAAAGGAAGTCCGCGACCAGCTGGACGACATAATGAAACAGCAAAAAATGAACCTTGTCAGCTGTGGCACGGATTGGGATGTTATCAGAAAGTGCATTTGTTCGGGCTTCTACCACCAAGCCGCGCGTGTCAAGGGAATCGGCGAATTCATCAACCTGCGTACAAGTGTGACCATGGCCTTGCACCCGACAAGTGCGCTGTATGGCCTTGGTTATGTGCCAGAATACGTTGTCTACCACGAGTTGATTCTGACAGCCAAGGAGTACATGTCCACGGTGACCGCAGTCGACCCCCACGTAAGTTTCGTCATTGCCTTACATTTCCCCCCTGTTTCCAAATTAGTTCATGACTAACTTGTCATAGTGGCTCGCCGAACTCGGTGGTGTCTTCTATTCCGTCAAAGAAAAGGGATACTCTCAACGTGACCGCCGTGTCACAGAACTCGAATTCAATAAGCGAATGGAAATCGAAGAGCAAATGGCTGCGGACCGCGAGCGCGCAGCAACAATGAAGAAACGCGAGGAAGAGCGCAACGACCCTGCTCGGCGCAAAACAGAAATAGAGGTTGGAGGAAAGTCCGCTGTGCGACGCCCAGTTATCAAGAGGCCTGGTCAAGGTGGTCTTACTGCTTCTTCGTCCCGACCTGTTGCAAACCGTGGTAATTCCAGCGGAGGCAGCGTCGTGAAGAAGCCCCAGATACCCAGAAGGCCTGGGCGAACCTTTTAGTTTCCATCATCTTGAGAAGGGCATTGTTGCGTTGCGGTGTGCATTTGTACAATATGGGATTTCTAACATAGATCCTCACCTTTCAGCATTCTACCAGTTGAGCACGATACCCAAGACGCTAGCTGAAAATCATACATTTGAGTCCTTAAGCTGCAGGTCCGGTTTTCCACCTTAAGTTTAATATAGGAATTTACTAGTAGACATCTACCCTTGCAACAGTGTCTTAATTTCAACGAACTCAATCCGCTGCATGACATTTTATACAAAAAGAAACATAACTTGCTAATGCATATCAACTAGACAGCCAGCATTGAAACCCGAAGCTACCGATATCAGATCGAAGAACAAGCTCTCCATACTCTCGATCCATCATCGGCATCGTTTCATCCAGCCAATTTTCTCCCCATGGCAGTACTAGCCAATCCACCGATCCTCTTCATAGCTCGCAGAGCTTAGTTAATGAAGTTGATACAGAAGAAGTGCAGAATCAGGGAGCCAAAGATATAATCAGCGAAAGCACGCTCGTGCGAGATACCGCTTTCCTCGGTATCCTCATCCGCAAATCTGGCGTTCTTCCCCTTGGAGCTAGGCTTTGATACTGTATCGGGTTCACTGGTTTGCATGCGGAGGGAGGCTGTAAGGACGAATTGGCCGACGGCGGCACTAAAGCCACTAAGGAAGGCGTTGAAGGGCTGTATTCATTGACTGTTAGTTTAGTTCAGGGTTGGAGAGTAAGACACGTACGTAGTTTCCGGCCAGGACGCAGTAGAGGAATTGGAGGCCGCCGACAAGTACTAGGAAGACCATGAAGGCGTCCAGCAGTAATGTGCGCTGCGGGGTGTTGGAGGCGTACTGTTGCCAGACATGAGTGGCAATGTCGAAGACCGAGGAATTGGCTTTCAGGGTTGCAGGGCCAGAGGAAAGAGTAGCGACTGGTACGGGTGCTGGCGCGGAGGCCGTTGAGGCCGCGTGGCGTTTGGCAGCAGGCATTGTGATGGAGGGAGGTGTTTTTTGGGGGAGGCTTGAGAATTGAAGGGTCGGGTTTCGGGGAATTGAGGAAATAGTCTGAGAGAGTGAGGCAAATTCCCGAGTAGATTCCAGGAGCAATTCAAGAGGCAGCGAGGGGGAAAGCCAACTGCTATCAATGATGCCAGATGGAGCTTGGTTATCGGGGTCACGTGGATGACCCACCTGGGAAGTATACACAATCCACTTCTAGTCACTCGGTTGTTAGCCAATTTTAATAAGTCTGTAAATTCAAAATTGCGAAAAAAGAAACGGAAATCAAAATTCAAGTGTACGCCACGTAGTCCATTCAGCTATCATAGAAATTGGTGCGCAGCAGAGGCCCAGCGGAGTCCGAGTCCGGCTCAACAGTATTTTATTGATTCCACCAAGTGACCAAGGTTGTTTCCAAGGTTGAGACAGTCTCGTTCAATTCGAAATTTCAAGTTCTAGTGCTTCGACTCGGGATTTTCTAATATCTAATCAACCTGAAAGTGCTTCTTCAACCCACAATGATCTAATCGGCGAACCTTGGAATTGATCTAATTAACCAACTTGTATATCTGATACTCCAAAGCCGACTGGCTCCCCTCCTGAACAACAAAATGACCCTGACCAACGAAAACAGACGACTCAACCCACTTCAACTCCGGATCATCAGTCTCCATAACAGGCGTCGTGAACCACTCATGATCCCCATATTCCGTCGACTGCGCATCCGGTGCATAGCTCACAACCTTTTTCGCTTTCTCATCAAGCTTCAATATACCCTTATAGCGAACGTATAGCCCGAATCCCTCTGAAGTGCGTGCATGGACCCGGACATCGATGTGGCAGTCGTTAGTTGTTGGGTCAACCTAAGCGTAGTATCAGCATTGAAACATGACCGTGTCCTATACTAGGTAAGAAAGTGATAGGTACGAACGAGAACATAGTCCGCCCCTCCAGGAAGGATATCGGCTTTTAGCCCTGAGCCCTCGATGGTTCCGTGCGTGATGGGTGTTACGCCCCGGGTGGGACCTGACTTTATGCCCTTCAGCGAGATGCCGTCTCGGCCGAAGTAGCCCCGGAATGTGAAGCAGGGCTCGAGCTTTGGTGCCATGTTGGGATTGTCAGTATGCGTGGCCGTGTGGTCGATCTTGGGAAACAACGGCTGTTGATGGTGGATGTGATAGTGTCACCCCTCGTTTTCTGCTGACATTTGAAATCAACCTATAGGTTTCTACGGCTCTCTTCCCCTCTAATCTTTCTGCTTATGCTATCAATACTAATCCTAAGTGGGGTGGCTAGTTTTCTTAGTTTCAGTTAGCGTTGCCCTTCAACTTCAGTATCTATGATTGCGGTGATCTCAGTGCTATCTTCGAGTCCTAGGGTAAATTTCCAAGGTTCCCTCTGAAGGAACATTTTTACCCGATTAGCAAGTGCATACAGCTGATGAATTCGACTCAATTTGAACTTCTTTCAAATATCAACTGGTTCTGGAAACCTTCAAGTTCAAGTTGAGCTTAATCATGATACCGTCCACCGTGCCCATTACTAACTCCCAGCACTCGGAGTTATATAGGCAAAGTTTTTCCGTACAGGTGTATCTACAAGTTCAATGGATCAATTCCAACCTTGGAAGGTTGGTGTTTCTGCAGTGGCTAATCCGAGTCTCCAAAGATCTTTCTTACTAGTGACACCTGGGCATATTCCAAGGTTCTACCTGTCTTTCTAGGTACCTACCTCTTATAAGCTTAACACGCAGACCTCGGGAGTATGAGAGGGGTATGTAATTTTGATTCTACTATTAACACTGAGTGGCGAGAAAAAGAGCCCAATGCGCCACGAAACAATCATAAACATCGTTAAATCGAGATCACAAGTCACAGGGTATAGACAGCCTTGGATTCCTCCCAAACGCCAGACGGGAGTAAAACATTCGAGAAATCATGCAAACCATTCAGTCACGCTGGAGACATTTCCCGTGGTTGTATTATCGTTTTCGACATCCATCTGGAAATCCCGCAGGACCTTATCCCATTCTTCCCAGCTCAGCGGGGCCGGCTCGGCGAGGCTTGCTTGGCTCATGTATGGATTACTCGCGGTTGTTGGGGGCGTGTTAAAATTAAAGGATAGTCCGGTGGGAAGGGCATTTGTAGAGACGGGGTCGGGCACCGGGGCGTCGAAGCCGGCTGGAGCCAGGATATTTGTGTCGGGGAATATGCTGCGCAATGTATCCCATGGGCCTCCGGTGAGATCGATGCTTGCGGGTGCATCGGCGGTGGGAAGTTGATGGGATTGTGAGGAGATGGACTGGGATTCCATGGGCATGTGTATTTGGGGGAGAGTGTGCTGGTGTGTGGATGCAAAGTCTGGGAGGGGAGTTTCGAAAGAAGGTGGGTTTGATCCGAACTTTTGGCGCAGTTCCTCTTGCTGCTTCGCTCGTGTTGCTGCGGCGCGTTTCATTAACGCATCTAGTGGGCGCCAGAGCATGCCTTTCTTGTGTGTTCCTTGGATCGTCCAGTCTGAGTATAGAGAGTGGATGGCGTTCCAGGCTCGGTCTGTGATGGGGCAGATTGGTCGAACGCAGACTTCTGATAGCACGAATGCCACGCCGTGCCATTGCATGTTTGTTCGGAACAGCCAGCCCCATTTGGCGGTTTTCGGGTCTGCTTCGAGAAGTCGGCCGAATTCAAGAACTTCGATTGAGGTGAGGAATAGGCTTTCGCGGGTCGCTTGAGACACGTTGCTGATACGGTCTTTCCGGGTCATTGGATGATGGACAATTAACCAAAGCTTGGCAAGAATCAGTCTTCCGACAGTTGCAGATGCCCATTGGATCGGAACATTCATGTCACAGTGTTTGATGTAGCGGGCTTCAACTCGTGCGCTGATGATCTGAATCATCTTTTCACAGCGCTCAGTAGACGGCGCCGCGTCACCCATCCGGAACCGACTGCCAGGACAGGTATAGTTCGCCCTTCGCAAAGCGCTTGTGATCTCACAGCGGAGAAGACAGAAAGTCATATCGGTGCAACCTTCTCGCTCTACGGGCGCCTCGACCATGTCAGGCCAGATATCCTCGTCATTGACGTTCAACGGCAGCCGAACATCATACATACTCTCATGGATGAGAGGGTCAGTTCCGTGATCTTCTGACGACCTCATATCCATAAGACAGATATGCCACCACAACCGTCTACGCATTTCCGTTTCAAAAGGCTTCAGCGCGAAATTGGTTCCATCCCGATGGAGACCTATGCCCTGAGCAAGCCGAAGAATAAGAGCGTCCATCGACCACACAAATTTGGAGTCGTCCTCTCGACGAACGCATACTAGGAAAAGAACGGCTGCCTGCAGGAGCACCAGACTTTGTGTGTTGAGGAAACCTGCTTTCGCCAGGGCTTGTTCGACGGCAAAGCGATAGCGTTTGACCGCCATTTTGCGGTCTTCTCCAAGCTGTGCGTAGCATTCTTCAGGTTTCAAGCTGACAATGGCCGAAAGATATATGGAGAATACCAAAGCCTCCGAGTTTTTGTCCAATGATTCCGGGTGCTGTGCTGCTTCAACGAGCAGATTCCTCACAGTGGGCCTGTGTAAGATGGTGATCAAAGGAGCAACGTTCTCCTTATAAATCTCCCAGAACTTGGACACCTTGGGAAGTGGTGGATGGTACTCGCGCAGGGAGTGGGCTAGGGAGTAATAACCAAAGATAAATCCATCGTGTGAGCCCCCCGAGTGAGGAGTCTCAGGAGACGGGGCATCCTCATCTTCTGACGAGGAATGATCCAGAATATCTTGAAGTTCTTCGACCTGGAAGCTGTCAGCAAAGGGCTACGCATTAAATAAGTAAACGAGGACACCAACATACCTCATCGCCGAGACTGGCCCATAGCCGATTGCTCACGTAGCGACTACGACCTTCATCGATGACCAGCCTCCCAAACTCATTCTCGAATTTCTTTGGCGCGAGTTTCTTCGGATCACTGTACTCAAACGGACACACGCCATTCTCGGCGTTCACATTCGATCCAGTCGACTCTGTCGCAGTAGGAGGTGTAGGAGGAGAAGTGCCGTCAGGCTTGGACGGGATAGCGGAGCTAAAGGCGGATGCTATCTGCGTAGGCGAAAGACTAGGATTCGACGCGGCGTCCCCATTTTTCCCGCTGAGATGCTCAATCACGCCCTCCAGCCGGCGGAGACGAGAGAGGAGCTCGGTATCCGGTGGGCGCTTCGACTTGCGCGGGGCGCGACCCGGTGGCGGAAAGACGCATTCGATATTAGCCTTGAGGCAGTTTGAGCATGGCGAGCGCTTATTGCAGCGAACTTTTCGGCGGCGACAAGTTACACAGCTTCGCGAGGTGGCGGTGTCCGGGGGTGGACGCGGGGCGGCGGGGACTGCTTGTTGTACGCCGTTCGGGGAATTATCGCTGGTGGAGGAATGGGTCAACCCCTCCGGTGATGCTGAGTGGAACGACATGGAAGGAGAACGATCATTCTCCCATCAGATAAAGAAGTGTAGACGCGCCAGCTTGAAAATGACGCCTGGTTTTGCGTGAGCTTATTGAGAGAATCGCCCATGTAACTCTGGGTGAGTCAGCTCGGGGATTCGCTCGTTCGGTTAACTCCGAGATGAAACAGCTTGACGGCTCGTATTTACGACTGGCCCGCTGTATAGGGTTCACCATATTGTGAATATTCCTGCACATGTGCTTTCTACGGTCTGTTCTACTTTGCCTGTGGGTACAAGTCTATGCAAGAGATCACATGCTATTCAATCAATGTATGTACGGTATGTACCTAAGAATGACGAGACTCCAGATGACAGCCCACAACACCCTGAGACCACAAATAATATGTACATTTTGCAGAGCCATGTTATTACAGAAACTCAACGCCATGAATGCCGAAGAAAAAAAAGATGAAAGGGATATCCCAAATGATCACGCTGAAGATCGAAAGAAGAAAGTTTGAGATACGTATAAGGTGAGCATGGCCCATGGTTCAAACAGCGTCCATGCGCACAATAGGTTCGGTACCGGGCACCCGTCTGGGAACTTGAAGGTCATCATCATCACCCCAGGCCCGCGCGAAGAAACGCTTCATCTTCGAGTGCATCTTTTCCCAGATACTGTACTCGTCGTTGAAGTGGTAGCCCTGGAAATCGGCCTTGGTCATGGACGAAGCACCGTATTCTTCGGCGAGCAGCTCCGCGTACGCGTAGGGGATCTTGACGGGGACATCCTCAAAGTAGCTATCGCGGAGGGGAAAGATGTCACTCTCATCGTAGTGGTGTCGGTCCTTGCACATGAGGGCCTCGGAGTGGCCGTGCTTGCGGCGATCGTCGTCGGGACGCACGGCTGTGATGTCGATGAAGAGTCCTGAGGACTTGTCGATCCAGCGGCCGTCGATCACGTTCAATCGGTCTTTGTAGCTCTTGACGACGTAGTGAGGGTTGATTTCGAGGAGATATGTGCGGCCGCCCTCGACGCCGGGGATGTCGAAGTGGTGATCGGTGTAATTATAGTAATCGGCCAGGAAATGTATGGTTGGTTCTGAAATTTGCACATCCAAGTCGTTATCCCAAGGGAAGATCTGATCGAGTCTCGTTAGCAGTGAACTTCGGTCGACGGTGCGATCGTGAGGTACCTTTCCGTTCCACCACCAGGAGAGGAGAGTTCCATGCATGATCCAGGTTTCGGCTCCGATGGTGCTCATTGTCTCCAGGTATGTTTGTATCAAGCTTGCTAGGTATGGTGTGACTTTGTCTTCGGGCAAGGTGTTATTCGCGAATCTTCGGGATATTAGCGGGGCAACGAGGACGGGATCAGCGAGCCAGCGAGCACTTACCGGCCATCATAGTGATAATGGAAAGATGATTCCGCTAAACGCCATGGCGAGTCAGTCAAGAGTCCACGGTTGGTGCGATTGTCCCCCGATATCCAGACGGTATCATTCGAACTTGAATTCGGTTGGGCAGGTTCAGGTCGCGCTTACTGAAATATTTTGAGTCTGGGATTTTCGTTTCGCTCTCATACTGCTTGGCCAGATCCGGTCGTACACTCCAGAAGGTCGTATCTTGCTCCTGTGTCGTCTCTTCCTGACCGTATACTGGGGAGATAGCGGAGAGTACTCCGCACAGCCCCAGGATGCTTGGGGTATGGAATCGCATTTTTTTTCACAAAGTCGTCACGGTAATTATATCTTATAGACAGGGGCCGTACTCGTTAATTCATGCTCCGTCGATATGTACAAGGAGTCCGACGTTGTACGAAAGCAAAAGGTGGGCGCTTGGGATCGGAAGTTCGGGTGGCCGGCGCGTAGTGAAAAGGGGGCGTGGGGACGGAAGAGATTATGTAGGAGGACCCCCGCCAAATAAGAACGAGCGAATGTATGCGAATATACGAGAGGATGAGGAGGGAAAGAGGCCGGAGATCAGGAGCCCCAACGGCCAAGAAAGAGGCGGAGAGGGTCCAAGAGGTGGACACGGAGTAATCTCGTGTGGACAATTGCCCGTTCAAGCGAAATTTGCGGTAAAGCTACAAGAGATCGACTTTTTCCGATCCTACGTATCAGATGTACGAAGTCGTATTGGTTGGAAAAAGGGTCTTTGACCCGCTCGGTTGTGCTTGGCCGAGTAATTCCAAGGTTCTGCGCATGAACGTTTGTTAAGATGTCTCATTTCAATGATGCGACGTAAACCTTCACTGTTGGAGTCAATGGACGCGTGACTGTCAATTATCCGGATCAGATATCTTGACATTGAATTCCGGATCTCATCCCCTATCATGATATCGTATTCGTCTTGATCACCAATGGGGGCTGTGAAAGCGAAGCAACCGTGGTTGAACAAGTCAGACTCTGCAAGTTCCGCCACTCAGCCTTGGCCCCACATCGGGGGAGCTTGTCTTTCTACCTTGCAAGCCTTCAAGTTGCCCTTGACATTCTGACTTTTTATAAATGCATACTAGTATGTATATCGAATGGTTCCTTAAATTCCGCATACATTTAGTTTCAAATAAACAATCAAAAACATAGCTCTGGAGGGCATATAATTGTTCAAGTGCCCTTTGTTAACGGACTCATCTCCGGGGCTATCCAGGTGCGTACGCGTCCCTGATTCAAAATCGCAGCCTCATAGTGCGCCATCCCGCACACGGGCCATCGGGCTTGCGCTGCGTAGGCCTTGGACGCCTTGAACCAATCTCCTTATTTATTTTGAGCACGCCAAGGACAATTGACCGTGACAATTTCAAAATGATGCAGAGAAACAAAGACAGATATAAGACACGTGGACCGCTTCCTATATTCCAAGGCCCCACCCCCATATAATCACCCTGTCACTATGTATAGTAGATACACTCCAGGGTTGTCAACTGGTGTACGGAGTACTCCGTACTAATGTACACTCAAGCACTTGAGTGCTCCAAATATCCCAAATTAAACAAATAAAAGTCTCCATTAAGTCCCCCTCACATTCTTCGCGCCTCAAACAGAGCAGCCTGCTCTGCCAAAGCCAACGGACTACCATCACATTCCTCCGGCAGCCACGTCTTCACCAATTCCAACCCAGCACTCTCCAACAACCCCCGCCACTGCCTCTCCGTCCGCTCCAACGACGCAAAAGACCCCATCATCTGCCAATCCGCCACAGCTGACGACAGCAACACCCCCGACTCGGGCAGCATACTCTCACTAATCAACAAAACCGACCCAGCCCCCATGGCATCCCGCACGCGGCCCAAAATCTGCGCGGCCTGTCGATCAGGCCAATCATGCAGCACAGTACGTAGAAAGTAAACCTTGGCGTTCTTCACCGGTTGTTCCTGGAAGAAATCATATTTTTGTGCCTCGATGGCGGCAGGCACACGCGCGCCGTCTATCACGGCGGGTAAGTCCTGTAGGATTAGTTTTCCGGGCAGGGAAGGGAATCGGGCGTGGAAATTAATCAGATCCTCGCCTTGGCTGCCGCCGATGTCGACGATTAGGGGATCGGCGGAGCTTGGCACGCGGAGCCGATCAGCGACCGGGAAGAACTCGTACCAGGCTTGTCCTTTTCGGCGGAAGGACATGGCCATGGTCGTGTTGAAGGCCTTCTGGTAGTACGCATTGTGGCTTAGGAAGTCGAAGTAGTGGGGGGAGTCGATGGCGAATTGGAAGGGTCCGTTGAAGGCGTCGTTGGGACATTTCCAGCCATTTGTGTGGAAATACTCTGGGAGTTTTGCCAATACGGTCATGAAATGGGTGCTGATTAAAAGAAGTTAAGATGTGAGTGAGATGTCCGCATAACTACAGGATAGTACTGAGTACTGGGAAACATACCTATGGATTAGCGCTGCCGACAAGGGCGTACTAGACACCAGTGCGGCCGCAAATGGCGTCGAAGTAAAAGTGCCCTGACCGACTTCATCGACTACCGAGATAGCAGCCAGAACTCGCATAATACGCGCTGTACATGATTCCCATGAGTATTCCGTCCTTATGGAGAGATTCAATCCTGGTGGACCTACCGACGAGTAACGACTCCGCACCCGTCTTCTCAGCGAGATCATCGATCTTGACTCCATTCGCGTGACCCGCTTTTTCGGCTATCGCGTCGAACAATTTGAGATCGACGCCTAGTCTCAGGGCGATGGCTTGATGACCCTAGATTTGTTAGTCTTGGCTAGAAAAGCAAGTGAGGCTTTTTTGCTTTTTTTGCGTTTTTCTTTTGCTTTTTTCGGGATTTTCCACGTACTGAGAAGACGAGCCGGGCAACAGTGTCGAAAGGCGTTTCAAGCTTTGATTTGAGTTTCTCACAAGCTTGTAGGAGTTGTCGCCGTTGAGAGTCTTCCAAGGTGGGAAGGGTCTCGGTGGCGGTGTTGATGGTATGGAGCAATTGGGTGAGGTCCATGGTTGAGCTTGAATCTGATAGGTAATGCCAATGTCTATGCAGCGGAATTGTGTATAGCCAAGCACATGTGCATTTGCTTCCAGTTCAAATGCAATGTTCAGTTTGAGTTCAATTATTCAAGCACAAGAATGTTCGAATTGTTCAGACTATTTAAACCATTCTCATAATTTCTATCTGTCTACTTGATATCGGTGAATTCTGAATATAGCGAGTGTAGTGCATACCAGTATACTCCGGTGTATAGAATGAAGTGAACTGTCAAGTGTAAAATGCCGAGGCATCTAGACAATAGGCCGATTTCACACCCGGCTATTTCGGGGAACTAACAGCGAGCCTGACTAACAGGTACCTAAATGGGTAATCGGTGATAACCGTCGACAGTTGAATCCTGGACTACCATTACACCAATAATGGGTCCAATATGGAGTCAAATAGCGGAGACGGTGGATCCATCGAGCAAAGTCATCGAGCCTGATTCGTCAGGTTTAACCTTGGATGTCTACGACTCCGCTACCTCTCCAACCTTCTCATTCGCCTAACAGTGTATCTCGAACATCTTTGAACGAATCTGGTCGGTTGGTGCCTGTTCCTCCCTAATTAAGCTGGACCCTGAATTTTTTAGGATTTTTCTTTTTTTTCTTGTTAGTGAGACTTTTTTGGTTACTTTGGTACCTGGCCACCGTTCCCCCCTCGCTACCCCATACCGAGCCTCTCCTCAAGAAACCCAACCAGAGGGTGACAGTTGAAGTGGAGAGTGAGAAAAATAAAAAGTGGGAACAGGGATATTCTGTTTTTAAGCTTCGGCCCTCGAATGCAATTGGTGACTTTTGCACATGCTCGCAGCCAAGCCTGCATTTCTGCCTTCTGCTTTTCTTCTGTGCTCGTCGCGGAAAGGCCCGTCGTCGTCGATGATTCCTTGTGAAAAAAGGGTCGAAATCCAACTCTATTTCTCGCGTGAAACCACAAGTTTCATGTCATCTTCCATGCTGGTCACATCTCAGTCATCCGAGTCTGCATTCGATACGATGAATCCAAATCCCCCGGCCGAATAACATTCGAAGAAACTGGGGTGACAAGTGACAAACTTGATTTATTTTCCTGGCGTGCATTTGCACCTTTTTCCGCCCTGCTGGCATATTCGAAAATCTGAAACCTTTTTCCTCAGAGAGAGGTTCTTTTTTTCCTTTTTCTTTATTATTTACCTTTTTGTGACCCTTCCTTTCCTGGTTCAAGTTCCGTGTGAACATGTCAGAGACTTCCACCACTCCCCATGGTGAATCAAGTTCAGGGCAGCCTCAGCAACCAGCACAACAGCAACTGAACCGATCCTGCGAGTCCTGCAGAAGTCTCAAAGTCCGCTGTCTGCCCAATCCCACCACCCCCAACCAATGCCAACGATGTGCCAAAGGCAAGAAAGCCTGCATCTTCGTAGCGCCGCAACGACGGCGGCCTCGTAAGCGGACCGACTCCAGAGTCGCCCAGCTGGAGAAAGAGATGCGAATGATGCGCTCCCTGCTCAAGGATAAGATCCGCGAGGAAAGCGAACCTGAATCCCCCGAAGGCAGCGAGAACTCTCAAGACAATGAGTCGGGAGAAATGGATTTCCAGGGTGACCTGGCTCCCATCCCGGAGTCCGCCGGGACTTCTGACTCTGCCCGATTCATGGACTACTCGCCGGGCATCATCGACACTTCGCATGTGGGTATGCATGGGAGTGGTCCACTCTCGGCTCCCCCAACCTTTTCGGGCTTGCATGCGAATTTCGCCTCCGAGCCGAATGTTCCTGCGGACGATATCATCGATCGAGGTATCATTTCTCTGGATGATGCTGAGCAACTGGTTGCTTTCTTTGTTCATGAGCTGTCGAGTATTTTCCCGTTGGTCGTGCTGCCGGCGGGTACCACGGCGGCCCAACTGCGACAGACGAAGCCAGTGCTCTTCTTGTCTGTGATATCCGCTGCGGCCATCTCCATCGATGCGGGACTGGCGACGATTCTCAATCGTGAGATGGTTCGGTTGTACGCGGAGAGGTTCTTCATCGAGGGCGAGAAATCACTCGAGTTGGTGCAGGCACTGCTATTGATGATCATCTTCTATCTCCCGCCCGGATCACCCTTGAAGCTGCAGTTCTACCAGTACACGCACATCGCATCGACGATGGCATTGGAGATCGGACTTGCAGCAAAGCGACGTGTTTCAAAGAAGAAGTCCGATCGCAGGAAGTCGGAGCCGTACGATGAGCATCTCGCGGAACAGGCCAGGGCTGTTCTGGGTTGCTATCATCTAGGATCAACGTAAGTAAATAGCAAAATCTTCGTAGAGAAAGAAAAAGCGAGACCTTGCCATCTGACCGGTATTTGAAATTAGCGTCGCTATGAAAACCCGTCGTCCGAATCTGCTGCAGTTCAATGACTGGATGGCAGAGTGCGTGGATCAGCTGGAGAGATCGCCTCACCGGACAGACCAGCGTCTAGCCGTCTGGTTCGAGCTTCAACGAATCACCGACGAAGCCATGTCTTCATTTGGACTCGACGACACCAGCGCCTCATCACCACTAACGGAGTCTCGCGTCCAAGCCGTCCTGCGATGGTTCGATAAGCGAATGGAATCATGGAAGAACAACACCCCGAACAACATACTTACGGGTAAGGAAACGAATTCACCACGTTCAAAACCACGAACCCAACTAACAAATCGCCTCCACAGTCCCCATGATCCTCGAATACCGTTCCGCCGTCCTAACAATGTACGAACTCGGCGTAGGAGAAGGCTACCGAGACCCCGACGCCATCAAACGCCGATACTTCACACTTCCCATCCTAGACGAAGACGGGCGACGCGCGCAGGAATCCCCCATGAGCGTAATCCGCATCGACATCAACGTGAAATGGATGAACGCGGCCCACGAACTCCTAGACGCACTCCTAACCTGCAGCGCCGAGACAATGCGCCGCTTCCCAAACCTCATGTACACGCGCTTCACGATGGCCGTCACCTCGCTCCTGAAAATTCACTTCTCCGTGCGCACCGGCGCCCTGGGCGAAGTCGTCAGCTCGGAAACCGTCAACGTGAGCTACTACCTCGACGCAATGGCCAATAAACTGGGCGAGGCAAGCGGCGGCGGGAAATACAAGATCCCCACGCGCTGGTACCACGTCGTTGCCGTGAAGGGTCGGGACTGGTATGAGCGGTTGGAGAAGCGATACGGGTCGGAGATGGGGCCGGCGGGCATGGAGAATGATCATAGTCCGTCAGGTACTGAGTCCATGGTTGCGGGTGCGGTGCCGGCGTCGGGCTCTTCGCATATCGATTTGTCTTTCTCGGTGCCGCCCATGGCGCCGGGTATCGAAAATATGCGTGATGGATATGTTATGGGTGGAGCCCCATTATGGCCTATGGATGGTGGTCATGGTCAGAATCAATTCTTTCAGTCGATGCCTGGGTATCCGCAGACTTCGCTTGCTCCGCAGTTTGCGTACGATCCGCAGAGACCCGGGATTCAAGCGCTTGGGAATCAGGTACCTCAGGCTGGGACTGGGATGGAGTTGGATGGGTGGCTTCCGGATGGAAGTATATTTGGGCTCCCGCCTTTGCCAGACTTTTGATTTAGATCGATGGCGGGCCGGGGTTGGAGACGACATGGACTCGGAGTGGCAGATGCCAATTAAGGCACAGGATGGGTGTCTTCAGACGCTGTTATGATATAAGGCGTTGGAGCGTGCATCCTTTCAAACATAATATCACGATATCTGTAACAATCAACGTAAATACACGACGTCAAAAGAGATAACCCTGGAAGAGACAAAGAATAGGCAAAAAAGACAGTGTAAAAGCAAAATTTGAACAGAATGCAAACCTACCTTGAACAGCCTAAATAGGAGCATCCATGGATCCATTTCGAATATTTTCCAAGGCGTGAAGGTTCGAAAGTTGATACTACCTCAAGTCAACTGGCACTTCCAAAAGCCGTCCAAAATAGAACGGGAATCTTGGAAGTATAAAACTCCGAAGAAAAGAAAAAAAAAAGAACAAGATCCACCCACGCAAATGTGCAGCGAACCACCTATAAGTAAGACTAAACAATCAGCACGAAACCCAACTCGACCCAGATTTACAACGAAAAGCTAACCATTTACCCCATTCATTCAGCATTCAGCCGTTCAGTTAAGACGGTATACCTGATCCAGCACAGATTCCGACGGGGACGGAGGTTCGGTGGGAACGAAAGTTCCGCGTGCGAACGGTTGATCGGTTGATCGAGCAGTCCGACGGGCGAGAAACGACGGAAATGTAGAACAGCCTAAATGGGTCAATGTTATCTGGGTCAATGTCGTGATCGATCTCTTGGCTTTTGACTTGAAAAACTTGTATACTAGTACCGTGCCCAGTGGGTGTTTCGGTGACTTATTACTTATATAGGCAGGTCTTCCTTTTGGAAGTGGATGAAGAATTTAATAGCCCGGATACGAGGAAGATTGAAAAATCCTTGTCAATGTCACATTCATTACTTAAATGACATGTAACTATGGAAAGCTTTTTGGTAAAGACAGGTTGTGATACAGTTAGGGAGTAAACTCCGATGTGGGACCGACTTCGTAGGATCTTCGGAGAATCCGCTTCATTGCCGTTCGTTATTCATGATATCGTAAAGGAACTCCATTGGACCCAGGGAACAAAATGAAGGTGGGAAACAGTCATTATCTGTATTCCAACTGCCAGTTGTTGTTAACAAACAACTCAAATTGCAAGTGTTAGCACGTCGCTGGGCCATAACTTGAATAAAATAAGGGTTGGAACGAGCGTTAGATAATCTGGAACGCTTCTAGTGCGTCCATGAATCCGGCGATAGCGCCGATCCCCGCTAATCCTCTAGTCGCAGTGCGTGTCAGCTCTTTGTTCCGATTCTTGGTTTCCTCCCTGGAGGATCGACGGGATTGAGTTGGTGACCGTTGGGCCGAGCGAGGCGGCGAGTATCGGAAAGTCGACTCCGGAGATGATGTTGAAAGTGGATGGCCAGATGGCTGCCGAGGTTGGAGCATGCCATTATTGTAACTCTGTGGCCTATTCCAGCCTGAGGTTGGCTCTAAGGGACTGGGAGGTGTGCCCCTGGGGGAATAGCTTGAGGTCGAGGGGTGAGGATTGGAACGGTTAGGGTTCACTGGGATTGAGCGTGGTGGGCTTCTGTAGTAGTCTTGGTTGGAGCCTGAGGGATACTTGTAAGGCTGTGGAGGGTAGAGAGTGGATGTTGAGACAGGCGGAGGGTGTGAGGTCTGCTGGGGCCGTGGCATTGGTTGATTTGGCAGCGGAAAGCTATCACTGCGGTGTACTGTTGGCACTGGTGGTACTGTTGGTTTGGCATCTGAATAGTATTGACTCGGAGGTGGGTGGGGTGGATATCCATCCGTGAAGCTGTTAGAGTGGACACGACCCCCATTCGCGTGAGGAGCATTTGCTGATTGGGGTGAGACGGACTTTAGCTCATTTTCGGTGTTCGGTGGCGTTCTCCGAGGCTTTGCTTCATTGGGGACATCGTCTGTCTCGGGATCACTTTCCACATGAGCTTGGTATCCGGAGTATCGCTGCCGCATCTGAGCGGCCTCGTATCGAGCCTGTTGGGATTGGGGTTTGCGCCAATCCGTCGTATTTCCTTCCAGATAATAGCCGCGAACACTAGAGTCGTTGGAACCTCTATCATGAGACTCGGTCTCGCTCTCAGAGGAGATAAACTCTTGACGAGGGATTGAACCATCCTCATAGTGAACGGCTTTCTCTGTACCTTGAGTCCTCAAATAACTCAGGGACGGCACCCAAAGGGACAGAAGTCGGTTCATTGCGCTCTCAGAAAGATGCACCATGTCTTTTGGAGAGCGTTCGATGTCACTTAGTTCTACATCGATATCCCCAAATGTCTGGATGTGAAGCTTGCTCACACCGGTGCTCTGCGTTGCAGCTACCAATGGCTTCATCGCGGCAGCGGTGTTGCATGAGTGACTGTAGTTGATTCTCTGGCTGGTTGGATTGTTTGCGGCCTCCAGAGCTTCTTGTTGCACCATATCCCATATGCGATCCAAGCGTTTGATGGACCAATATCGAACGATGATCATGTTTTGGGTTTCCGCCTTCTCTTGTGCAATAGCATCGTCTGCAGACAGCGAGGCAAATCCAGTCAGGACCGTCGAATCGGAATGTGAGTTGATAAGCTCTGCAAGCTGCAGAATTTGTGTCATAACTATCGAGCTGAGTCTCAGAGACTCGAGCCATGCTAGCAGGTAGGTGACATGGTGCTTCCGGAAACACCACATCAGCCTGTCTTGCAATGGCAGTCTCTTGAGTTCCTCGTTTGCATCTGCATTCTGAAGCTTTTCCAGCATTTGTTCGATCTCAACAAACACGAGTTGACCTTGGTTCGCGATTTCACAGGCCTTCTCGAGGACATTTGGAGAAAGATCCGTATTCGCGGTATCTAGTTTCTGACCGACATGCTTGAGGGTTAAGGAGAAGAGGGAGACCCCCTTTGCGATGCTGTGAATTTCGATTCTTGATTGGGCCAGTTGACAAGCTGCAGCGTTGAGAAGCAAGGAGAGACGAAAGCCCGCTCCTGCCGTTCGGACGATCGAAGCCTCGGAATCTAAGAAGAGAGTATTCATAAGCGATCAGCGTAAATAGTTAGGATGTGAACTGGGTCAAATGTAGCATACACTCAGCCATGGGCATGACGAAATAGCAGTATGGTGATAAACGGTGTCGGAGAATATCTCACTTTCAGTCGTGGGAAGTTGAAGCAGTGAGGGAGTAAGTGAGGTGGTGAGAGCTGAGAAGTGTAGCGCGACGCAGGATGACTGCCCGTTCTTTCAGGCCCAGTTGCCACGACCCAGTCCAAGTATGATATGCATTCAACTTGTTCCCGATACATTGGAGTAAACTATGGGGTTGAGCCGCACTTCTTATGCATATCAAGTGACTCAACGCCCGTCAGCAAGGCAAAGCCCCTCTATGACGCCACGCCGGGAGCTCGCACGGCCTCTGTTTGGTCACTTTGCCTTGAAAAAGGACAAACTAGCCGATCTTGAGTTTATTCAGCACTAGTGATGGGTTGCCCTGTCCTTGTTCCCCGTCCATACAAAGCACCCGGGTGATTGGAATTAGAAAGTATCCTTGGCTGCACTGCCTCGGTTCTCAAGGGCCATTGCGTCGCCTAGGATCGACAAATGGGCAGCCGTTCCACAACGTGGTTCGTATTCTTTTCATATCAGAGCACATGGGCACCTCAAATGCAATGGGCCGGGCCGATGTATCGGATTCTAGAAAGTCGGTCAGAAATATTGTTAGAGATGAGGCTCGACTAGCGCAGTTAGGGCTGCTTAGGCTGAGCCTGCAGATTATACTAGGAGATCGGGAGGACCCACGTATAGCCAACGTGGGCGCTATCTCTGAGCTATAGAGCTCTAAAATTTCAAATAT
The DNA here is from genome assembly GCA_911649655.1 of Penicillium sclerotiorum. Lineage (NCBI taxonomy): Eukaryota > Fungi > Ascomycota > Eurotiomycetes > Eurotiales > Aspergillaceae > Penicillium > Penicillium sclerotiorum. Next base: position 2,342,860 of record CAJVRJ010000005.1, on the reverse strand, counting down.
TCTTGATATCGGACTTACACTCTAGTCTATACGGAAACCAGTAAAAAGTTTAAGGATATTAGGCCAACCGGTGCTGATCAATACAAAGTGCTCAAGTGCCCAGGTGGTGATCTCTTACCAAGGCCTGTACCCCCAACAAAGAAAAGCCCGTAAGCTGTCGGATTTATGGACGGAATCAATTCAAATGGTTATAGCAGATGTCAACACAGCCCTCGAGTCTACCTCAGTCATCTTGATGTTCTGTTTTCATTCGAACTGGGCTTGGGCTCTATACTTGGTTGTTTGTAGCATTCCCCGAAGGTATTTCCGCTTTCAGCCCTGCGAAACACCAGCTTCCTCCAGGGCTACTGACAGTCTAAATTTGGTTTTCTCTGATTTGAACCAAGTTATTCATGACATCCGTGAGGACTGAATAGTACCGTGGAGGACATACCTATTGAAACTGGACTTGAGTCTGTTACTTCTGTAGTGTTGATCCGCCCCCAAGATTACGTCGTGGTCATCTCCCCGCCCGCATGCTTCTCCGCCCCTCACGACCTCCTTTTTTCGCGTGGCAATCGATCGGCGAGATTTCCCCGGATGACCAGCACCAGATCATCGGTGACCAGGTGATTTCAGGTTATTGATCTGAAAGCTTTACAGCTTCCAGATTGGTCCGAATGGGTCACTGCTCGAGTCTGTGCAAAGAAAGTGCGTGGACGCACCAGCAACATCACGGATCGGGCCCTGAAATTCGATCTCATCACCTCCCGAACTCGCAAGCGCTGTGGGTTCATGTACAACTATGCCCGCTGCAGGTGTGACCGTCGGCATTCCCGACCACTCTGTAGCCCCTGCAACCCCTTCAAATACCTCCCAAGCCGCTACGAGCGCCACCCCTAACGATGACCCCACGAACCCCGAGCGCGAAAAGGAAAAGGAAAACGAAAACCAGACGCCTCCGAAGAGTGATGCCGAGGAAGGAAAAGAAGATAAAAGGGATGTCAAAGACATAAATGATATACAGGTGGACGATTTTGGGCTTCCCATTCGAACGCGTTCGACCCCCGAACGGCCCCCCGACGGTTCCTCCGAGAATACCGATAATCGCCCAGAAGCCGAAGATGCACAAACTCCGGAGGAGGATACATCTTCAAAGACTGATTCAAACCTGAAACAAGAAGCCGAAGCTGCAAAGAGTCCCGAAGAGACATCCGTAGCTCCAGGCGACAAGACGACCGAGGGCGCTCAGGCCGAACAGCAATCGGCGGCGGGCGCCAAAGTGGAAAGTCAGGACAATGCTGCAGCTGCAGAACAATCCTCTAAGGAGACTTCAGGTCAACCTGCTTCATCTAGTCATTCGGCTCCCAAACCCAAGCACGCCGAAATCTCAGAGTGGTCGCACATGCGCATAGCCCAACCCGTCGATGCTCATGCGGAGAGCGAGGAGGATGAGGAAGAACCGGAAGACTGGAAAGCTATGCCTGCCCTGGGCGAGCTCGACTACTACGACGATTACGGAAGATTGATCGCTCGCGGAGGTGAAGCAGAGGATGACGAGGCCGTGTATCAAGGAATGGGTGGTGCTGGAAGGGGCTATACTCGGGTTCAGCTGGACGAGGATGCGCAATCTGCTACCAGTCTAGACGAGGACACGAGCTACCTCTTCCGGGAGACCGGGGGCAACTCAGCTGGGTTTGAAGGTGAAGAACTTCGCGACACCATGAGTCAGCTCCAGGCTACCAAAGACCTACTCAATGAAACCCAAAAGATCGCATATGTCGGTGTGGTGAGGCTTGCAATCCATATTCTGAATTCCGAGCTGGCTCAACTACCCGCCACTAAAGGCACTCGCAAGGCCTTACAGAAGGCTTGCGACAACATGAGAAAGTGGGGACAGGCGATGATGGGCCGATTGTATGCTCATATGGATATCAGCTCTGCTGAACAAATCATGATTGAACAGCTCGCAGAGCACGGCGTGCAACCGGGGGATCTTGTCCGGCCTCTCATGCAAAACGCACGTGTTAAAAATCCCATGGCCGAGAAGGAAGCTGCACCTTCTGTCTCATCTCCAAGCATGAAATCCGATCCTCGATTTAGGATGTCCTCTGAAACAGCGGCATCATCAGAACCTGGTTCTCCCCCCCCGTATGAGGCTCACGAGGGGGAAGGAGTGGTCCCTGAAGTCCAAACCCTGTCACAAATGCCCACATCCGATCGAATCGACATTGATCTCCGGTGGACTGTGCTATGTGATCTTTTCCTTGTTCTCATCGCCGACTCGGCCTATGATGCTCGATCGCGAACTCTGCTGGAAAGAGTCGGAGCTGCCATGGATGTCACATGGCTGCAAATCTCTCGGTTCGAGAAGCGCGTCACAGATTCCCTGGAGATGCAAGAGCAAGCAGACAAGGAAAACTGGGACGAGTCAGACCACATGGAGAAGCGAGCCAAGATGTCCAAAAACAGGAAATACATGCTTATGGGCCTGGCTACTGTTGGCGGTGGCTTGGTCATTGGTCTCTCTGCTGGGCTACTGGCTCCCGTGATTGGAGCTGGTCTAGCAGCTGGGCTTACAACCGTGGGAATTTCTGGCACCAGTGCATTTTTGGGAGGCGCAGGCGGCACTGCCTTGATTGCCTCGGGCGCTACTCTAGGTGGAAGTGCAATCGGTCTTAAGGCATCGCATCGGCGAACGGGTGCTGTTCAAACATTTGAATATCGCCCTCTCCACAATAACAAGAAACTGAACCTTATTGTGACAGTCTCGGGCTGGATGACCGGTAAGGTTGATGATGTTCGCCTTCCATATAGTACTATAGACCCGATCATGGGCGATATTTACTCTGTCCTTTGGGAACCCGAAATGCTTCGCAGCATGGGTGACACAATTAACATTCTTGCGACAGAGGTGAGTTCATTTCTCCAAGCGCCCGATATCTTTCTTCTTTATCCTCTTTCGTTGTTCCTAATCACTGTTTTTCTAACAATATCCAGGCATTAACTCAAGGCCTTCAACAAGTGCTTGGCAGTACGATTCTCATGGCTCTGGTCGCCTCGTTGCAGCTGCCACTTGTTCTCACAAAGCTTGCATATCTCATTGACAACCCTTGGAATGTCTCATTGGCTCGAGCCCACTTCGCAGGTCTGATTATGGCAGATTCTCTTCAAGATAGGAATCTTGGAAATCGGCCCATCACCTTACTTGGCTTCTCACTGGGTGCACGTGTCATTTTCTCTTGCTTGAAGGAACTATCAGACAAGGGCGCCCATGGTCTGATTCAAAACGTGTACTTGTTTGGATCCCCCATCGTGGCAAGCAAGGATGATTACCTCAAAGCCCGCAGTGTGGTATCTGGCCGATTTGTGAATGGATATGCCAAGAATGATTGGATCCTGGGATATCTGTTCCGTGCTACTAGTGGCGGTATCATGCGGGTCTCTGGTCTAGCTGCCATCGAAGGAATTCCCGGAATCGAGAATTTCGATTTGACTGATACTGTCAATGGCCATATGGACTACCGAGCTGCCATGCCCCGTATCCTGAGGGAAGTTGGTTGGGAGGTTCTGGAAGATGAATTCGCGGAGATTGAGGACCCCGACCCAGACGACCATGCTCAAAGACAAAGAGAGCTTATTCGTGAGATTGACGAAGCCCGGCGTGAAGCTGAGCTCAAGCCAGAGAAGAAACGCTTTGGTCTTTTCAAGCGAGGCAGAATGGCCGAGAAGAAACAGTGGGAGACATATGATATTGATCGCAATTCTCCGTTGCGCGCCTCCTCTGACCCCGCCAGTGCCCCAGGCTCTGTCCTCTTTGATATCGAGGCCATCCGTGCCGAACTAGCTTCCGAGGCTATTGAAGTGAAACAGCTGGAGTCTACGCTGCCTCCAATGAAGCTTGATTTGAACCCAACACCCGAGCCCTCCACACCTGCGACTCCGGCTGAAAAGGAGACACCGGCTGAAGTCCCTGAAGCTCCACCTGTCACGCGAACTACATCAGAGCCCCGACTGAACACGGAGCCTCATCATTCTTATGAATACGAATACTCGACACACAAGGAAGATGAACTTGAGATGACCTTTGACACCTCCTTCCACGAACCGCCACCACAGTACTCGGCCGATCCTGTTTCTCGTCCGGAACTACGCTCCACCACCAGTATGCCTACTAGCAGCAGCCTTGGTGCCAGTACTGCCGGGGCCATGTCGCTGGATCATAATGCATGGGCTGACGATCATGGAGACGGCGAGTTTTCCATGACTTTTGAGTAATGACGGGAGTATTTTGAATTTTCTTTTTTTTTTCTTCTCTTTCTATATTCATGTTAGAGGCCCCTTATAGCTGAGATTTTGGAGATTTTGATCTAGAGCATTGTTAGGCGCAGATCAGATGTATAGTGTATTTCGGGGGGCATTTGTATAGCAGAGTTTAAACGTTCCGTGGCCCCCCAAAGTGGAGCCTAATTCATCTCTTTGAAAGTCGCGCGTCACGCGTTTCCCCTCACATCTCTTTGTCTCCCATAATTTCCAATCGGCCTGCGCCCTTAAGAATCTTGAATTCAGATCAATCTCACACACCCCACCTCCATCCCACGCTGTGTCAAACATTGAATACTCCCATTTTGTGTGGACGGTGACGTGCCAATCGGAGCATATACCCCGGAGCTCCCCAACCTCGGAACCACCTGTAGCTTCCCACCCTTCCACGCCCAACAATGTCGGCTCGACCCACACGAGATGCAAGTCGTGCGTCCAATATGTTAACGCGCAAATTGGATCGTCATCTACTGTCGACATTCAACGGACCGCCACAGGATGACAGCGAGCCTTCCACCTCGCGCAAGACCGAGATAGCGCAGAGGGAACCCTCGGTCGACGCAGAGCCACTGAGCTCCTCGGAAAGTGAGAAGGAGGAGGATCAGAGTGATATTGAGAACCGACGGAAGTACGGCAATGAACCAACACTGGAAGAGAAGAGAGCTGCCGCGAGGGACGCAGACGCGATCAAGAAGAAGGGGGGTCTTGCACGAACATCAAGTGTGAGGACCGCTGACGACGACGACATGTTTAGCAGCTGGTCCCAATCTTCCAAAAAACCTAGGAATACTTTCATGTCTGGAAGGCCCAGCAAGACTTTCTCGAGGGGACCGACCTCGAGCGCGCGATCCATCCCGACACCAAAGAAACCCTCGCCGAAGTCGAACCCTGCCTCGAAACCGAACAAAGAGACGAAAAAGAAGAACAATATCAAGAAAGACAAGGAGGACTCCGAAGAGTCAGAGCCAGAAAATAGCTTCAAGGTGCCCATAAACATCGACGTTCCCAGCCCCGTGAAGACCAAGTCCGAGACGAAGGAAAATAAAGTCCCTACATCCCCACAGTTCAAAATTCCTCGCACCATCTTCGATGATGAGCCTGCCTGGAGTTCTTCGCTTGCAGCTTCATCACGAGATCTACAAAAGAGCTTCGAAATCTCCTCCCAGTCTTCTCTTTCCTCGCCTCTTACATGCCCATCGTCGCCATCGATTGAAGATGAATCTCAACAACTTCCAGACCTCGAACTTAAAGCCCAGATACGCTCACCATCACCACCACGCAAATCGCTCTGTCCAATGTGCAAAGCAGAAGTCGATTCCGAGATGCTTAAAGAATTCCAAGCACAGTCGAACCAGCGTCTCCGCGCACAGCAGCGCTTCTGCGCCTCACATAAGAAGGACATGGCTACGAAGGAATGGGAAGCCCAAGGCTACCCAGAAATTAACTGGAATACTTTTACAGAGCGCTTACAGGGCTACTTCTCGGGGTTGGAAAAATACTTCACCAGCGACAAACCTTCCTACTTCCGAAACCTCCTCGAGAGTGCGCAAAAATCCGGATCCAATCTCCGTCTTACGCTGGAAGGTGAAGGCATCGAGTCGATATCATGCGGGTATTATGGAACTAAGGGTGCCCAGAAAATGTAAGCAAGAAACATCCGCCATCCGTGTATAGAACTAATGAGTTATGCTAGGCTGGAAGCCGTCATGGGTCGATTCGCTGTTAGACTTCGCCGCATGGCGAAAGACGACTCCCTCGTTGCGAAGGTCGGTGTCGTTGGTTACTCGCAGTCGGTACTTGTACCGGAGCTTGCTACACGACTGATCATGGACGATATGAATGTAGCGGCGGACACTGCGCGCGAGATCATGCGGGACAGTCTTGATATCGGACAAAAGATCAATCCTCAGCAGGATGATGTGGTGCCTTTTGATGATTCGGATCTCGAGGACGACTACGAGTAGGGAGAGATTGAGTGCGTTTTTTAGGCTTCGTTGATACATTTTACTCGATACCTTTATACTTTTTCCATCTGGTGTTTCGTTTTCTCAGCGATTGTATGATAGCTCATCGATGATACCTCTGCATATTTTTCTCTACCGACTGTTCGTCGAGTGTTTCAAGGCTCGGCATATCTTACTAGTAGCTGCAGTGAGTCATACATAAGAACAATCGAGTATTTGGTGACATCTTTACCGGATCTCAGTCAACTGCAGCACTTCAAGAGGGCTATTAGTAAATAGTTGCCAGTGCAAATGATTATTATACCACGTGACTATTACTATTTCTTGTAGCACTCTGCTGAATAGACTACGCTTTCATACTCACCTTCATATTCCCTTCAAGTTTGCTTGGTCTCTCCGAGTCCAAGAACTATGACCCGCGGTCTTCGTATACAAAGCCCGGATTATTATCCAGGAACACAAAGTGGCGGCCAGTGAAAACCCCGCTATCAAGCCACGATTGGAAATGCAATTCCACACAGACCGCAGACCCATCTGCAAGTCCATGAAAAAAGACCCAGGATTCACAGCTCGTGATCTATTCCAGAACTACAACCCCTACGATTGGCTCCAATTACCTGCACGTCGCCTGCTGACTACATCGCGGCAATAAGTCCGGTAGCGGGGATGCATCAGTAGCGGGTCCCGACAAGTGGAGCTCCTAGTGGCTTAAGAGCCTGTCGTCGCACTGCTTGGTAGCAACCTGGTGCGGATCTGCACATCGATCCGAATCTTCGGCTTTTTTGATTTTCTTCCTTCGTTCTTGTTTCTTGGTTTTTGGTTTTTGATCTTTGGTTTTGGGGTGGAAGATAGATCTCGTTCGACTTCCGTACGAGCAACGACACTATGCAGAAACCCAAGCTGCCGGTCAGGCAGCTTGTCATTTTGGGTATGTTCACCGAGTCGCTGAATGGTTGGAATAATCATGCTGACCGAGTTATCTTAGCAATTTGTCGATTCGCTGAGCCCAGTACGTTCATGGACTTTCAAGTCCCAGCCTCTTGCTCCCGCTTGGTGGGCTGAAGAGTCTTCGTCCGTCTTGGAAACATCTACTAATAACAGAATCTCTCTAAATAGTCGTGTTCACGTCTATTCTTCCTTATCTTGTAAGTTCAAGCTCATCCCAGAACGCGTCTTATCCACCCCCAACCCGTACCCACCACGAGCACCCACCTGGGCACACCCCATACGCACCTCACGCACCACTCCCCTAGATCTGAACCCCTGCTCACATCCTCAAACAGCCTGAATTGATTCAACATGTCGGCGTCCCCAAGCCAGAAGTGGCTAAATGGGCCGGCATCGCCGCTGCGGTCGCATCCACAAGTCAGGCTGCGATGGCCGTCCCCTGGGGGGCACTCTCCGACATCGTAGGCCGTAAGCCGATCATCATCAGCGGCCTCATCTGCACCATGGTGCTGTCGATTTTCCTGGGCATGTCGACATCGTTGTCCATGATTCTCGCGACGCGGGCTCTGATCGGCTTGATGAACGGTAACGTGGGCATCATCCGCACCATGGTCGCCGAGATTGTGCCGGAACGGGAACTCCAGCCCCGAGCGTTTAGTATCATGCCTCTAGTCTGGACTATCGGCAGTATCTTTGGACCCGCGTTCGGGGGTGCGTTGGCTCGTCCGGCAGAGAAGTATCCTGATCTTTTTGGGAACTCGGAGTTTTTGAAAAAGTATCCCTTCGCGCTGCCGAATATTGCCTCGGCTTGTTTCTTTGTTGTTGGAATTGTGAACGGTATTCTGTTCTTGGAGGTTTGTTTCGAGCTCTAATTCACGCCTGTAAGAGAGTTGTCATGCTGATTGTTCTGCAGGAAACCTTGGAAACGAAAAGGGATCGCCGTGATGTTGGACTTGAACTCGGAAAGGCGCTTATCCGGCCATTTACCTCAAAACGGAAGGGAAGCGATGATTCAAAGACTTCAGATGAAGAGCGTGCCACCTTGCTGCCGCGCGATCAGAAGAAAAAGAGCTCTAAGCCTGCTACTCGGCCCACCTGGTCTCAGATCTTCACGCCGCAGTCTTGCCTAATCCTTACATCTTACACTCTAACCTCCGGACTCGGCATGGCCTTCGACGCCGTATTCCCCGTTTTCCTAAACTACCCCGTGCAAGACTTTGAAAACAATCCCGACGTGCATCTCCCCTTCAAGTTTGCCAGCGGTTTCGGCGTCGGTAAGTGAAACCCCTCAGAGAAACTCGGACACCGCCTCACACATCCCAGATTCCCAAACAATCGGCATCTACTACACCATCATCGGCGTAGTAGGAATGGTCATCCAATTCCTCGCCTTCCCACCAATCGCCCAGCGCTTCGGCATCCTCCGCTGTTTCAAAGCCGCCGCGTACGCCATGCCGGTCATTTTCTTCCTCACACCCTTCACAGCCCTCGTGCCTGGTCCCTTCCGACTCCCCACTGTACTGCTAATCATGCTTGCCAAGCTCATCACCATCGTCTTCGGTATCCCGTGCTGCACCATTCTGCTTACGAATTCTGCTTCCAGCTTGACTGTTCTCGGTACATTGAATGGGATCGGAACGAGCGTCAGCGCCTTGGGCCGTGCAGCGGGACCCGCGATTATCGGGGCTGCGTTCTCGTCTGGTGTTAAGAGAGGGTATGTGATCCTTCCGTGGTGGCTGCTAAGTGCACTGGCTCTTTGGAGTGTTGTTCCTGCGTTTTGGATTATCGAGCAGGATGGTCCGTCTCGGGATATTGAGGAGTCGGATGAGGAACCACAGGGAAATAGTCCTGCTGGTGGGTATGGTGCCCTTGATGCGAGAGAGGGTGAGAGGTCTCCGGATCAGGTGCGTTAGGATGTGGGATCCCGGCGCGATGCGCCACTACAAATGAAGGTAGTCTTCATGACATGAGCTACGCACGGTAATTGGCAGTTGACCAGACTTGCAAGGTGACGAGTACAGGCTTCTTACGACCGATACATGCATTACAAGCTCTAGGTGAGTCTTGAATCATATAGAATTTTAATTAGCATGAACAGACTGCAAGATAGAACATGTGAATATTCAAACAATCGACCCTGAGTGGTGCGATTCTCCATCCCAATTCACTCTGATATCCGTCTGTACATGCACTGGACCCATATGGTCCATGCTGTAGCTCGAGTCACGGAATGTCTTGTCCGTTGACTCGGAGTTCGCAAGATGCTGCCCTCCCGAAAATGCTGTGGAGTTTCCAGTGCCAGGGAAACTACCGTCATTGAGCGGCTTTTTATAATCAGTATCATCGGACTTCTCGTAGGACCTCGATGCACTACGAGGGCCGTTGCGAAAGTGGCTGATCAGACTTGGAAATGTTGGCAGGCAAGTGACGATGACACTCAAGTTCAATTCGACATTTTGCCAAATGGCTGTGCTGGCCTCGGTGGCTTTTAGCAGGTTCAAGTTAGCAATAATGTCTAGCCTGAGCGGTTCCTTGAGACATGACATACCTGTGGGATTATTGATATCGACCTCTGAGATACAGATAATGTGCATCAAGTCCGCAATACAGATGCTGTGTTTCCAATGTTAGTCTCGTCTTAGAATGCAGAGTTTTGTTGAGTACTCACACTATACCGAAACAAAGGAGTCCAGACAGAAGCACCTTCTTCTTGAGATTCATCTTAAGCCTCCATACCACAGGCTGCGGCAGACAGAGAATCATGAAATCCACCACCATGTTGATGATACTCATGACCTTCCAGCTTGCAATAACATTAAAGTTGGCAGAGTGGGCCAGCCATGGTTTCCACTGTGCTTCAGTCGGGCTGTAAGCGAAGATCAACAGGAATTGACTGCTGATAAAGTAACCGGCGATAAAGAAGCCGACGATCCACGATGAAATGCGGAAGGATTTCTGAATTTTGAAGATGCGGTGGAAGAGGAGGAGGACTGCTGCTTTTGAGAACGAGATGCTCGCGGCGTATAGTACGTTTTCTGCGAGTGTTACCTGGAAATCGAAATCTCTTAGTACCAACTCAAGTGCGTGTCTGGTCAAGAGGTGAAATCTTACTCCGAGATACTTTTCCAGTGTTGCTGCACTATAGTATTCAATATCATATCCACCGTGGCCAATGGTAGCAGCAAGGAGGGTGGCTATGAAACATCCATATGCGAATATGAGGGCGATGAGACTGAACCAATCATCCCATTCCACGGTCATGGATATCCGTCGAGAAATGAATCGTAGTATGACCGCAACGGTAGCGAGAAAGGTGAAAAGGGTTGTGATAGCCACCATGATACCATTCTCGCGCTCGATCCCGCTAGGCATCAAATCGATTGGTGACATCATTGAAGACATTCTGATAGGACCTTGTCCGAATAAGACCTAACATGTGAAAAGGGAAACGGCGCTGAAGAACCTCGGAAGGAGGGGGATGTCCATTAATAAAGCATGGAAACTTGAACCTGCACATGTGGGTTAAGGATATGAAAAGCGAGTATGGAGTAGAGCACTCGAGTATACTGTGGGGGCCAAATATGGGCACCATTCTTGCGATGTCCACTTTTCTCTGATTCGGTATGGACATGTGGGTTGTTTGTTCTGATCTATTAAAAGAAAATGATCAACCTATCACAGGAACCTTGGAAATTTCCATGTCCTCGTGGACGTCAGAAAAGGTCACAGATCTACGATGCAGTCTGGGTAGGCGTGCATTCCTTCTAAATCCGGAGGAGAATAATAAGTCCGATTTAGAATTTAGTATGGAAGAGATCTTAGCTTACTCCTCTTTTCGTCAGCCACATTATCCAACGGGAACTACTGGCTCCGCTGATTCAGTGTTGCACGCAAATTTAAGCAACCGGAGGCCAAGCGAGTTGGATTAGTGCCATGTAGCGGCAGACAAGTGGCTTCCGTGCGCGGTATCTTCCTGAGAAGTGAAATGAAGAAGTGCCAGTGGACCTTTTGTTTTCTTTTTTTGTCAGCTTCTCCAGAATACTGCATGTGTACAGGTACGATATCTGGCCCCCTCAGGTATCCCTTGCACAGAAGCCACAGAGGTTCCAAGTTTCAGTCAGGAAGTAAATTGGGTGGCATTAATAAACTCAATCATACGGGAACCTCCATGGACCCATATCAGAGCCTTATGTGACGCACGGATTATATGGCTGTGGCATGTACCGGTTGTTGAATCCCACCAGAGCTTGAACAAGTAGATCATCGGCATCGGAACAGAGACTTCCAAGGTTCTCTTCTCCCTGCGGGCCGCTGCGGGGCACGGCTTTCGGCTGTGGATCCCGAAGTGCTTGAAAGGCGCTTGCAATTGGGTGCAGTAACTGCGAAGATATAGCCCCCAAAGCCGAGATTCGGTACATATCCCGTGCACAGATCTATGACCTGAAAGACCCAACCTTGGAACTTGGCCAGACAATCAGTATTGAAGCGGACCACTTGATATGGCGTGGCTCAGTGTCTTGTTGATATCAACCACGCGACCAATCCGATGCGAGGATTCATCGCCTCGATGCTATCAGCAGGGTACGAGCTCGGGGCCAAGAATCGGCATTTTTATGCGCTGATAGGGTTCCCAGAAGGGCCGCGTGTGTAGCCCATCAATTGGGGGCCAAAATGTCCACCATTGGGGTCCGTCCCTGCTTGAAGTTTGGGGGCTAAAAGAGAAATCTGTGATTTGTATAAGTGGATCTGGGTGGGCGGTGTATAAGTCACGTGGTGATCCACGTTCCTAGATCTCTCTGAGATCTCTTTCTCTCTCTTCTTTTCTTTTGGCGCGCAAGTTCTTCACTCGATAGTGGTCATTTTTCCAGATTCTGCTGCAATAAACGCTAACGCACCGGCAATCCTTTCCTCTTTGCCCACCCAGCCAGCGTCAAAATGGATCTGAGCTATGACCCAGCTCGCATCAAAGGCAAAACCATACTTATCACCGGCGGCGCTTCGGGTTTTGGCGCTGGATACAGTGCTCGCTGGGCAGCGGAGGGAGCAACAGTGATCCTCGGTGATATCAATCCTGCCGGTGAAGCAGTTGCCGCGGAAATCCGCCAGGAGACAAAAAATGAAAATGTTCATTTCATCCAGCTAGATGTCACATCTTGGGAATCACAGGTTAATATTTCTTCTATAAATCTCTGAGATATGCTCGTCGTAATTTAAATACTAAAAAGAATCCTAGGTTAACTTCTTTCGGGAGTCTATAAAATTGAGTCCTCATGGTGGAATCGATACTGTTGTTGCCAATGCTGGTATCAACAATAGCGAGGAATCTCGAGCTTTCGAAAATCCACGTGTCGACTACCTGAACGACCCCAACCCACCAGCTCCGACTTTCAAGACACTAGATGTTAACCTCACCGGCGTGATGTATACGGTGCATCTAGCCTTGTTCTTTCTACCAAAAAATCCAGGCTCAAAGCCATGTGAAGAGCAATCCGTCACCTCGGAATCGGGCCGAGATCGACACATCCTGCTCATGGGTTCCGTGGCCAGTTTACATCCGCTTGTCACGCAAGCACCATATACTGTTTCAAAACATGGAATCCTTGGATTATTCCGGGGTCTACGTGTGACAGTTCCCATCAGCGCTGGTGTCCGGGTCAATATTATCTGCCCATACTATACCGATTCCACATTTATGCAAACGCCTGTTCGGGTGTTACTAGCAGGAGTGCCACTTGGGCAAAGCAAGGATGTTATCGATGCAGCATCGTATTTGGTTGCTGATACATCGTGTATTGGTCGCTCGCTGGTTGCGGGACCTACATTGAAACTTGATGATGAGAGAGAAGGAGCTGTTTGGGAGTGCTATCTACATGACTCGGACCCAGCAGATATCTTTACTCAACGGATGCTCACGGTTGTTCATGCTGCTGTGAAGGCTAAAGGATGGGCTGGTTGGGTGTCTGGTATGGCTGGTGCACTGACTTGGCCAATTCGCCAGTGGTGGACTTCAAAGTGAGCACTTGCATGAACATTTAAGCGTGAAATTGCTGTATTTTCGGATAAGCCACCTTGTGATTTAGGCTGAATAGAATGAACTTTCAAGATTAACATACTATGGAATGCTTTGCTGCGGCCATACGGTAAGGACTTCCAAGTTTGAACACCATATACATCCAGTAAATAAAACTCAAACTTGGAATACAACCTTGGAAGTCAAATGCACATGTGAACTTCAATGAGCTTTTTATGCAAAAAATCTCAGTCCTTTCTACTATAAGTAGTATCCCCTTAGTTCTCAGTCTAGAACTATACAAACATTTGAACCTCGGCCCGCCATCTGACTAATACTCTCCGCTCACTGGCCCAAACCAACTACAAGCACATCATACCATCAATCTCACATCTCACAACACGCGTTCATTCTCCTCCTAACAACCTTACCACTAAAACAACGCTTCAAAACTTTAACCCTTCTCCAACTTCAAAATGGTAGGTACATCATCCACCTAACCCACTACGCATCTAACTAACATTAAACCCCCAGTCCCAAACAACCAACTCCGCCCTCGCCCTCTCAGCCCTGACCTCCCTCGGCGGCGCAATCGGCTACGCCCGCACAGGCTCCATCCCCTCAATCGCAGCAGGCCTCACAGTCGGCGCAATCTACGCCGTTGCCTTCACCCGCCTGCGCTCAGGCCAATCCTACGGCGACGAGCTGGGATTGCTAGCTTCTAGTATCCTGGGCGGAAGCTCGATTCCCCGTGCTATTAAGACTGGTGGTAAGGCTGTGCCTGTTGGCCTGTCTGTTTTGGCTGTCTATGGGATTGCTGTTTTTGGGCTTGCGCTTAAGGAGAAGCGCGCTTAAGTGGTTCAAACGTTCTGAGGTCTGGCCGTACCTGGTTTACTGGTTGAGGCTGGATACATGCTGGGTTGGGCATTGGTTTTTTGTTAGCGATACTCTATTAATGGAATTTTTGGGTTCGGTTTCTTGAATTGGTGCGCTTGTAGTTGTTTACTGTGTAGTACGTTACTAGTCCTGTCGCTTCATGGTGCAGCGAACTGCTACTGGTGGTGGTAAATAAGAGAATAGTAGTTATTGCCATACTGCGCAGAGCTAGCGCAGAGTTAGTATGTGGCTGAAGCATTATGTCCGAGATCTGCTGAGGGTCTTACAGGTAGAAACTGAAGAGATAGTACATTACGTGGACTGATAGCACTACAGCTCAGGTCTAAAGGCCTTACTAGCAGAAGTGATAGGTAGGATTATGGATTGATTCTCTACTTGACTCGCTAGAAAATAGAGAACTTACATCCGAGTAATTCCAAGGTTGGAATCGTCATTGGCAGTTCTCGAGGGAACCTCGATCAATCTCGAAACCTCGTATGCTGATTTCAAGGTAGAGAGGAAGAGATGAATCAATCGGGATAAGGGCAGAGAACGTACGGTCAAATTCTTCTTATGCAGCCAAACCCCCAATTACCGGCGCTTCGAACGCCCGTCAAGCGTAGGACTCACCAAATGATCATCGAGCTCATTGCGAGACGGGCGGCAGTCATTGACCTTTTTCAATTTCTTGTGTAGAAGAGAGAGAGTGGGGAAGAGGATATTCGCCAGAACTACTGATGGATCAGGCAAGTAATACCAGAGAAGGCCATGGCAGATGGTGAAAAAAACAATGCTAGTGGATAGCTAGAGTATGTCGGACTTAGCTGAAACCCGCTATCTCCTTCCTTTGCATCACTGCTTATCGCGGGTATCCAAGATGAAACATAGTAACCATAAGTCTACAACTTCACGTCGAAAGCACGGGATCGTACAACTTCACTTCGAAAGCCGAGATCTCCACTTCGAAAGCCGAGATCTCTAGTGCGCCGGGTCGACAACGGTGTCCTGGTCGCGGATGGTTCCAGTCACGGCAGCAGCAGGAGCCTCGCCGAGAACTGTGCCGGCGGTGAATCGGTCGCGGGAGAAGGCGTATCTGGGGAGTTGGGCCATTTTCTCTTCGGGGCTGAGGTTCTCGTCCGAGTAAATCATGCGAGTCTTGGACTTTTCCTTCTTGCTAGGTTTCTCCGTTACGTCAGCCGGTTTTTCGGCCTCCGCAACTGGATGAGCATCATGAGCAGATTGGGGGACCTGAGTGTCTTGCGCGGCATTGCCATTGGCATGGTGAGGAACCGGGTGACCCATATGCATCTGTTGCATTTGCTGGGCATTGACCGGAGGTGCACCGAAGGCAGGGCGCTGAGGTAGGCCGGATGGAGCAGGCAAGCTGCCAGGTCGCGGAATTGTGGTTTCGGTGGGAGGAGGTTGGTGAGGAGTGAAGGAGGGAGGGGCGCCGTAGCCAGGCTGGACAGGGAATTGCGGGGTGTATCCGGTCGGAGGGTAAGAGGGAGCACCAGGGGGCGCAGATGATTGAGGGTATGATTGATAGATGGGAGGTTGTTGATAAGAGGCACCTGGTGGGGCGCCACCATAGGGCGGGGGGTAAGGGTATTGCTGAGGGGGTGTAGGAAGAGATGCAGTCACAGGCGCAGGCGTTGGAGTTGGCGCAGTGGGAGATTGAACCTAATAATGGGAATTAGTTTTTCGAGTGTAGGTATGATCAGGGTCCAATTGCTTACATATGCGCCGGGCGTTGAAACAGAAGGAGTCTGGACCGGGGTCTGGCCAGTACCAGGTGTTGCCTCTCGACTGCTACCAGCGGCAGCTCCCTCTGCGCGCTTTGCGCGGTGCTCAGCCAATCGCTTCTTCAGGTCCGATGATGCCTCTAGCTTCGGCTTCTTGTTTGGCTGGCCACCGGGACCACCGCCGGCCGGGGGGTTACCCGTAGCAGCTTGGCGCTCAGTCTCGGCCTGCTGGAACTGAGTAGCGACGCGCTGGTTATGCGCCTGAAGAACATCGTCGGGAATTCCTTCCATGCCAAAAATTTCAACATCGAGACCTACTCGATTGGGCAGCGCATTTTCAATCTCGGTGAGCTGTTCCTTGTGAACTTGACTCATGTGCACAGATAATCCTATCGCGCGGAAATGTTAGCGGCCGCATTTAATCTCAAAGACCATTTGTATTGAGTAATCTCTTACCTCCAGCGGTATTCAAGCGACGACCACATCTCTCACACTTGAAGTGCTTGGCCTTTTGATGCAGCGTGAGAATCTTCAAATCATCAAAGTCACGCTCACAGTAGTAGCACCAAGGTCGAGCCAGAAGCTCATCCAAGGAGGGGCCGCGTCTTTTCTTTCCCATTGTGACGATTCAATCTGAGGAAAGAAAAGGGTCTGGTAACGTGAGAATAAAGATTGGAAGATGAGAGGTGTAGGGAAGAGATAAATGGGAGTGGGAGTGAACGCGAAGTGAGGCCTGGAGCGTAATGCCAACCATTCGAAAGCGGTGACATGCGGCATCACGTGCTATGACTTAATGCCTCAGGCTGCTATATTTTTGATCGAGAGAATATACTTCAAATGTTTCATTGCCAATATTGTACATAAAAGTCAAGTAAAATACACGCTTACGAGGCTATTGAGTCAGAAGTAAGCCTAGACTCTGCCTTACTTTCCCATTAGAATGTACATGTACTTTTTGCGCTTTTGAAATCCCCAACCCGATGCAGAGATACAAACGCCGATGGGTTAATTTACTGCTTAAAAGAAAAGTGAAGAAAAGAATAAAAAGAAACGAAAATGAAATTATTGTAAAGGGGCTTAGCCCCAAATGTGGGAAGACCCAGTCTTCCCTTCTTCCCTGGCCTCCCCTTACATGCCATATGGCATTGCCAGGCCCCCATCACACACCTCGATGATGATCATGTGGAGGTGGTGGTGGTGGTTGATGTGGGCCTGGCATATGACCCATGCCATATGGCACGTAAGGGTAGGCCCCGTATGGTGGCAGCTGTTGCTGCTGCTGCTGCTGGTGCTGCTGCTGGTGGTGGTGCTGCAGATGAGCAGTGAACGGACCGGGGGGTGGGAACGGTCCCCCAGCCCGCTCACTGCCCATCATGCCAATCGGGGGCAGCGTTGGCACCAAAGGCCCCGGCATTGGGGCCACAGCCGGGGCCCTCGGTGCCAAGTTGCCTGTTGGCATTGGCGCCAGTGATGGCGACTTTCTGCGCCCCCGACCACCAGCAGCAGCACGTGGTGCATCCTTCTTGTCATCGTGTTGGCGGTCTTGTTCGATTTGCGCCTTTGAGCGCTTTGGGTTTCGAATCCGGCCCTCTCGGTTGAACCGGTCCCAATGGTCCAACATGGCCTTTGTGCGCTTGGGATTTTTGGAATTGGCGATCTTTAGTCGCCGCGCCTCTTCAACTTCTTCAGTTGTTGGGTCTCGCTTCAGGGCCGGGGCCGGCTTCGGCTGTGGGATAGGTGCCGGCATAGGCGAAATTTCGGGAAGGGACACCGGGTCTTCGTTTGCCGGAGCAGGCTGTGGAGTAGAGCCAACTGTGGCCGCACCCCGGCGGCCACGTCCACGAGTGGAAATCGGTGTCGTAGTTGGTGGGGGTTGAGAGTCAAGAGATGCACGGGATGATACTGTTCGTCCAATCCCTCGTCCACGGGCACGGCCGCCTCGAGCTCGACCACCGCGACCACGTGTAGTAGAGGTTGCTGGGGGGTCCGGAGGTTGGTAGGCTTCAAAAGTGGCTCGTCGGGCACCACGGCCTCGAGTTCGTCGCTTGACTTGGCGCACATCCTCCTCAGTTTCTTCTCCATTTTCAGATGCTTGCTGTGTCTCTTCCTCATCAGTCTTTGGAGCTTCAACCTCCGCCGCTTTACGCTTGCGCGTCAATTTGATCACCGGCTCCTCCTCTCGCTCTTCCATCGCCTTCGGAACAAGTTCCACGCCATTCTGCACAATAGGCTTCCAGCCATCGGGGTTTCGGTCGCCGGGTTTAACCTTCGATGCGAGCTTACGCCCTTGGGCTGCAGTAGGAACAAATCCGCCTTGGCGAAAGGGTTGTTGGTGTATCCATTGAATGTAAAGGCTGAGGTTGTCGGCGTGGTAGATGTGCTTGTATCCATAAAGCATTCCCGCTTGCTTGTCCTCAAAGTCACGGTCGTGTTCTGGGACGCGAGCAAGTAGATGTCCAGTTCGCTTTTTGTGACCAAGCATCTGTTCTCGTTTTGCGTCCAGGGACAGTGGAAGTCGAACATGCCGATGAACCTTATTGTGAAGCTCGTCGAGTGCGTGGTACTCATCCTGCCAGGTTTTCATGGCAACAGCTAGGGTTTCAGTCGCAGCGTAAAGTTCTTCCGGGGAAAGAGTCTCGGGCTTTTGTAGTTTTGCGACGAGATCCTGAAAGTTCCCTAATTCGAGGAAGTTTCCCTTGGTGGTATTAGATGACTTGTATGGGGTCGGTTGCACTGTTGACTCCGGTCCATCCTTCTTCTTGGGCTTGTCCCTGAAGGCATGTTGCCAGGTAGTCTCGGCCTTGGCGATATCTTGATTGTAGTTTGGAGAGAAATTTGTGGCTTCGTGAACATTCCAATATTTGCCTAGGCGCTTGTCGACGTCGCCCTCTTGCCATTTAGCGAGGCGTTGTTGATATTCTTCGGGAAATGAACCATGCGGGTTTCCAAGCCAATCGAACAAATCCCGTTCGTCTTGAGAATCGTCTGCGTCTGCGGCTTTGGCGCGAAACCCGCGAGGCCTGTATGTTTCAGGCTCATCACTCTGGTCTTCATTGACTGGATTTTCGGCGGCAGCCTCTTGTTCTGTGGACTGTTCGGCGTCTTCACCAGCTTCGGCATCTTCGGCATCTTCGGCTTCAACCAGCTCTGCCTCGTCAGCGTCTTCAGCCTCAGCTTCTTCGTCGCCCTCTAGCCCTTCAGCATTTTCGGCGGGGTACATTTCTTCGCCTTCTTCAAATTGGGAAGCCTCATTCATAGCCACGTCGTCTTCTTCCTCTTCTTCGATTTCCATGTCATCGATATCCATATCATTGGTGCCGTCATAGCCAAATGAATTTGAGTGGGGGTGGTCAGTAGCAATGTGAGAGTTGAGGAGTTCCTCCTCCGAGATCGAGCCGTCGTTGGGCAGTTCCAGTAATTTACCACACCAATCGCACTTGACTTTCTTTCCCAGAGGCTCGGGGGATTGAGAGATTTGAGTTGAAGTAGACTGCGGCCGGAAAGGCTCAGAGAATTGACGACGCAGTGGAGAATCCTGATCCTGGCTGTCGCCTACATCGGAGGATGGGTTGTCCATGTCCAAATCGGCCCGGGGAATTGGGGCCATTTTTGGCAGTAGATTAAAGAGAATTCAAAGAGGTGATGGGAATAATGAAAAAAGGAGAGATGGGAGAGAATTCTTTTTTTTTCTCTTCCCGTGCGGAAAAGAAAACCACGAGTCCACGGGGTCTCAACTGGACGCGTGAAGGTGGAAGAATGTGTTGAGTAGGAGGTTTCTCTGTATAGATTGGTTAGCCGGATTCGCTTGTGGTGCCAAGCCGCGAGTGCAGTAATGGTAGCGCAATGCGGGAACCCCCAAGATCAGGGTGAGGTATGATCAGATTGGACGATCAACCCGGCCAAACAAACGGGATTGGCAGATAGGATTGATCGCCCATCCAAAAATGAAATTTTGAACAGGAGGGGGAATCAATAGAAGGGGCAGGAAGAGATGGGAGTAGACACGGTCGCGGCAAAAATGGGTGGATCTGACCCGAAGTGTATCCGCCAAATACCAAAGAGAAAAAAAAGGGAAAATCGATGAGCAGAAGGGGCAGAAAGAGTAGTCGCACGCGACAACCACGTACCGTAAGTTAGGACTCCGTAGAGTCGATTGAATTTGAAATTGTCGGATTGCAGAAAGTCGCCCGACGCGATGCGCTGTACCAGACGGCGCTTGGTCGCGAGAGCGGCTGCCAGGGATGTGTAGTTTGCAGTGAAAATGGCTGGGTGATATCGCGAGTGTACCAACTTCGCGACCACCACTTTTGAGAATGAAAGCAGGTCAGAGTGGAATCGGATTGAGTCCAAGGAAGATGCAGCACGATCTTCAAAACAGACAATGCCGTGGAGGAGCGATGGTTGCAAGATGCAAGATCGCGTAGTAAAAAGAGAGCAAGAAGAAAAAAGAGGAACCAAGCGGAAAAGGGGGGGAGCAGGAGCAAGGAGATGAGAGGTACGGGAAAAAGGAAAAGAAGAATTACGGGAAGAAGAGGATTTATGTAGATGCAGAGCCCAGTTCCGATGGTAGTGAAGCAGAGCAGTGAATGGGGAAAAGAGATTGAGACTGATTTGAGGTTTACTTACTGCAGTTTACCAGTGACCACTCCAACTCGAGGGATCCACTATGGGAACCAATCACCATCCAGATATCTACTAGGCCAACTTACTGTAAGCCGCGACGTCAGATCAAATACAATGGCCCCTACCTAGGTACATTCAATTTGGAAAATACTCATAGAAAAATGGCAATCATTTTCATTCAATGAAAAGAAAAATTAAATAATCTCCCCATTTCTTCCATTTTTCCCATTCACTACTGGGCAGTTTGGTGGATCGGAGCCGAAACAAGAAATACAGGAGTACACTTTAGGCATACCAGTGAATTTTCTGATTCTGACTTCCGTGGGGTCCACAACATTGGCTCTCAATACTCCGTACCTCTTCAATAGTGGCAATACTAGGTACTAGGTACCTACCTAGGTAGTATGAGTGCAATTGTTAATACACTCATTCTTCCCTAATTATTAAAAGGTATCACGCGACAATCCCCTTCGCAAAATGAAACACCGTGTACATACTGTAGTGTCATACTTGTTTTCTCTCCTTTTCGCCGAGTACGTACCCCTGCCGCTGCAAGGGCTTCAACCACCATTAGCCACGGCAAGTCTACAAGTATGCACCTACGAGGACTGCCCGAGCCACCTTTTTCTGGACTATGTAAAATCTCACTACTCATAGTAATCAGAAAACATAGCAGATTACTTGGAACATTGAAATGAATTTCCATATGAACATTTGAACCAGTCTCAGTCGTGCGTTCTTTGAATGTTCCGTTGTCAGCCCCTTAACTGTCTTAAGCACAGACCGCCAATATAGTATACCCCATTCAAGTTTTGGCCACTGTACACTTGACACTATAAGCGCTTCCAGGTCTTCAGTCACCATCTCGCTTTGGGGATTTGAAAGATCCGACACTGTCCCTTTCCTGCGGCTGAATACGGGTCCGTCCACGGACATGGAGACCGCTGTGGGCCCAACTCGCGAGGTGGGTTCTCTCAAGTGCTCACTACGGAGTATACATATGTGTTCAAGTTCTACGTTGGTCCTTCAGAATGATTTCATATCTACCTGGGCTCAATACGGAAGGGCTAACAAATCTTGTACTTCTGAAGGATTCAAGTTCAGCCCTCGAATAGTGCCCAAATCCCCCGAGCCCTTCACTCGATGATCATTTGCACGTCTGAAGATCCACATATACCTCCGAGTCAGGCTTCGATGGGAATGATCGACTCGGACGATGATACTCTGGAAGAATCAAGGTCTTCAGATGAATGATGCCATTCGTCTGACGAACTACATGTAACACCTACCTATACGGATTTCCTGGGATACTGAGCGTCTCCCTGCTACACGAACCTTGGAAACCTCTCTATCGGCATGCCGAGATTGCCTAGCGGGAAAGACACCAGCCCCATCATTTCTAGTATTTCATGGACAAAAATCCCCCGGGTCATAACCTGAAAGGCACATATATATCCTCTTGCACTTTTACTTGTGCATTATGATTTAATGTACCATAAAGTAACGAATGCGGACGCGGAGTTGAGTCCCGGACCCTTCTCCATACCGCGGCTTCGGCGGCACCCCATGACAATACACAGTCCACCTGGGCATGCAAATTTCCAATGCTACATATGTAGTGTACAATTTCAATTGATATCCCACTCAACTGATAATCTATTTGCTTTCTCTAATATGCTACTCAGCCACTTGGGGAATTATCCATGATTTCCAGAGCTGTTTTCTACTTTCTGTGAGGATACTAAGTTCACGAGCAGGCGGGAACCTTGGAAGACATCTTCCAAGGTTGGAGGCTAATCAAACACGCTAAGTCGATGCCTAGGTAGGTTAAGCAACGCTTCAAATATTGACACAATGGGGCTCAATTCTATGTATCTATACTCCAAGTTTTTTGGAAGTGCGGATCTAATCACTCTAATATTCAAACCTGCCAGTGAGTCTTGGAAGGCATTGCCGAGAGGGTGGCCGCTTAGTGTATAAATCACATACTATCCAATGTCCCCAACCTTGGAACCAGAGGACTCAACCTCAATCCAATTTCTATCAATGCAAGTGATTCTTCTCCCCAACATCCAAAGCAACCAAAAACCGACTCACACAATTATAAGCCGCAATCGTCGCCGTAATCTCCACAACCTCCGTTTCATTGAAACGAGCCTTCACCCCCTCAAACACCTCATCAGGCACAGTCACCGTCTTCGTCATCGCATCCGTATACCTCAATACAGCCCTCTGCTCCCCACTCAACAATTCCAAAGACTTCTCATCCTGAAATTCCACGCTCTTATCCCCCACCAACGCCAATGCCTCCTCGCTCAGTCCTCCCGCCTGTAGTATCGGCGCATGCTGCTCCCATTCGAAAAGCGCGCCATTGACGATCGCTACGCGGCAGATCGCTAGCTCGCGGATAATGGTTGAGAGGCTGGTCTTGGTGCGGATGGCACCGAGGAAGGAGTTCCAGCCTTCTGCTACGGGGAAGGAGTGCAGGAGGGCGAGGTCGAGGGGGAGGAGGGGGTTTGGGGCGCGGCGGGCCTGTACCGCGGAGAGGATCTTGGCTTCTTCGGGGGTTGTTGTTTGTGGTGGGTCGGGGGTGTATGGGATGCGCATGGTGATGAGTATCTCGGAGGGGTGTAAATCAGGGTTGTAGTGCTGTGGTTAACACAAGGTTAGTAGATCGATCGAGATCGGAGTATAGGAGAGATTTGTAAGGCTAGGGTTTGAACTCACATGCTCTATGATCTTTAAGGGACTGCTGTGTAAAGGCTCTAATAATGCGATTGAATAAGCTCAGGGGTCCAAGTCAGTAGACTTCAGGGGATGCTTATGCTTATGAGTTGTCCGATTTGTCTCACCAACCCCGCGTTGGGCCCGCTGCGGGATGGAGCCCGATCAGCCGTGCCAAACCGCGGATGTTGCATGCGCGACTTGCATTCCGCTTCCGAGCTTGGCATGCCGAAGTATACTGCACAGGTGTGTTGAGCGTTTTGAAGTATACTGATCTTGACCTCGGGGGTGTCGTGTCGTGACAAAGCATGCTCCATATTTTGATTGGGCCCTCGTGGACTGCCATTGGCTAGATACGGCACGCGGCCGTTGGTCACCATATTCCTCCGGCGCGTAGTCAGTTATAGGACTACTAGTACTATCGCATACTAAACTACTTCTGGCGAAAGCTTGAAAATTGAATATTAGATGCATATTATTAAGTTGAAGAATACTCGGTGGGGCATTCAAATTCCAAGAATCGCCATTTCTACTAATCAATTCACACCGGTTCAAGCTTGCAGCGCCGCTATAGTTCCCAGGTGCCCGAAGTCAACAATTGAAAGCCAATTCTCGGTCGCACTTTGAGTGCAGCTCATCTACAACTTTCACCTGTTTAGTACCTTCATCCAAGTAGGTATTGAAATAATTCAAACTCCCAGTCTATTGATGGCGTCCTTGACCTTCACGTTCGAGCTGTTACTGAACTCATTCAGATAAGCCTGGGCACGTGCCATCCAAATTATACCTAAACTTGAATACTAGTAGGCTGGTCAAGCAACATGTGATGGTTGAAATTAGAAATGAACTAGGGCCCAATTCTGATAATTTACATGTTCAAGTAAGTATAGATAAAATGTGATTTTTGTCTTATACCACCTCTTAAAACTACAGGCTGGAATGAAGATTGACCTGAGGGCCTGAGGCTCAAGCGACTTAGTCATCTTGACCCACTCTGATCTATAAGATCGGGCAGATTCAAATGACTCGCTTCAAAGGTTAGCCTCGATGGCTATTCGCTTTCAATGTTCTGACTTCATTGCAGAAATTTGAAGTCTTGTGAGTCGATAAGTATGCAACTAAATTATTCAAGTTCTTTTGCTGCATATGTGGTCTGCCTATATGCCTAGTGCTCTTGAAACCGAGTAACATGGATAATACATCTGGACTTTATGATAATGTTTTTGAATTGATGCAAATGCTTTTAATCCTGAAATGCTAATGCGCTAAAAGATGCCATCCAAGTATCGTTTATCATTTGGAGACAGGTCATGATAAGGCGGAGTGTGTTTGCCATAGAAGATGAAAGGGGAGAGAGATGAGAAAAGGAGAAGGTGACTGATTCTCTTTAGTTCTTGCTTTCCTCCTCCGACGAGGGGAAGAAAGACCGAATGAACTCGCCGCTGAGAGGATCATAAGGGAAATACGTGTCATCAGTCATATCAGTATGGCCATGCAGCGAAGACATGAGATCCGGCGTTGAGAAATTGAAGTGTGTAGAGAAGAAGTCTCCATCCGGAACCTGGACCGACCCGAATAGATGGAGATCGTCCGTTGGCTGCGTGAAATAATCACCCGAGGGAACATTTTGGCTAGACTCAGCCGGGTATTGGGTGGTGTTGTCTGTTGCGGGCCGCTCCTGGTGGTACGGTTGACCTGGTAAATCATCCGTACTGAATTTCATGCCCCCGGCTAGGTTTCGGAAGCTGGAGTCGCAGATCTGCCAGGCGCGGCGGGAGCCGATGCTGTGCTCGGCCATGGCGAAGAACCACCGGATGGACTTCTTGGATAGCGAGACAAATTTTTCTTCGTCGGAGGGGCTGTGGATGCAGCCGAAGGATAGTTCGAGGAGGATGACGGTTGCGGCTTGCATGAGGTACCGGAGGACACACCACCACGGACATACTTGATACAGTTGGACGACGTCGGGTTTGTCGGGGATCAAGTCCAGCATACCGTTGGCGGATTCGAGTGCGATCAGGGCCATGGAATGGCTGAATGTTTGTGGCGAGTCCGTTTGACGTGCGTCTCGTCGGCAGAGACATGGTCGACCGAGAGTCACGCGTGCGCTGTAATAGTGAAAGGCGAGGAAGAGTTTACAGCGTAGCTGCTCTGGGCTGTCTTCGGCTTCTTCTTGGGTGAAATCCAGCGCTGTGGGTAGACTTGATTTCCATAGATCGATGCGAAATCTCAGGTCATCGAGTCGACTTTCGATATCGGACCAGGGAAGTAGAACCGCGGTTGTTGTGTAGACTTTATTCAGGATCTCCTGGGTGACAACTGTCAAATCACTGTAGTATAGATAACAGAGCCCGAAGTTGACCGGTAGGTTTTTAAGCCATGTCTGATCACGCAGGCGAGTCCTGTGCATATCATCTTTGTCTCCCGTCGGTCGGATCCATGAACTCGCCATCACATTGCCTATCAAGGCATCTCGTAACGTTGGATTGTTGAGGACTTCCGCGGCTGCCGGGTTTTCTTGGAGTTGCTCCTCTTCGAAGGGAAGGGGGAGGGGTGCGGCGTATCCTCCGTCTAGGCTATAGATGGACCGGCCAGTCATGATGCCTAGCATGTGCTCGAAGCTGTATAAGCACCACCAGACTCGATAGCGAGCTTCTTTGGTGAGACTGGAAGTTTTGGTGCTGGTAATTTTTAGGTTGATACCGAGGGTGATTGCCGACCTAACTGCTAGAGCTGAAATTCGCCATGCTCTACAAAGAGTCAGTGTGAGCGTCTGTTCGGCCATCGTGTTTCTTTCTGCATTTCAGACTTGTAATTTTATGATTTTCCACGAACCTGTTGATTTGATCGGATGCCAGTAAATAAAAAGCAATCAACCCCTCGACTTGAACCTGCTGGAGATCAGGGTGGCTGAAAAGGACCTCACTGTTCATACTTAGAAGTCTGGCTCGGGTCAGATACACCAAATGATCATTATCTGCTCCACGCCATGGAGCATTCGTGAGATGAGCGTGTTTTGCAGCAATAGCAAATATGATGTTCAGGACAGCAAGCCATTTGTCACCGGGTCGAGTGGGGTTAGATGTCGTCGAGGCTTCAATGAAGGCTTGATATTGTGCGCGGTAAAGTGGTCTGCTGAGAATAGGGAAGAAAGGATGTGTGTTTTGGAAATAATCGTTAAAAAGTCGGTCCGCTAGTTGTCGTGGTGGCAAAGCGTATAGATGAACTGGTTCGGGGACGGAGATATCAAGGTCGTCCAGGTGGTAATTCAAGGCGTGGAGAGAAAACGCTTCTTTGTCTTCCTCTTCGACTTGATTTTGTTCGAGCATGCCTGGATTCCCTTGCGCTCGTTGCTCCGCCTCTCGTTGTACTCGTTGCATCCACGAGATCTCGGAGCTTTTGCCCATCACCCCAGTAGCTCGAGTGGTCTGGGACCGATTAGGGTCCTCATCTACTCGATCAATGGCCTCTAAGGACCCAATCGAGGACAGTGGAGACGGCTCATCGGCTTCAGTTTCATTCTGGGAGGTCGGCATCAAGAATTGGTTGTGTTCTCTGTGATCCCCCCTTAGGCCATACTGTCAAGAACAGCATTAGTACATGGCCAGGGCGGTAGCAGAAAAGAACACACTTTATCCATCAAGGTTACGACCCATTCTGCTGTTCGAGATTCGGCGCTCAGTCGTAAATCCTCCAAAAAAGACTCATAGTCCTGCACTTCGGCAGCCAATTTGTCGACTTCCCTGTAGTTCTCTTGTCAGTGCCTTTGTTTGGGAGGTCATCTATAGTTCCCCACATAAGAGGAAAACAAAGGGGGCAACTGGGGAATTCCACAACTTTTTCATTTTATCCCTCCATCCTACGGGATACTGACATGGCACCCGTAGCTCGCGACATTGTCGACATACGGGCGTATCACCACTGCATTTCGTTTTGCGTTGTCTACACGACTCACAAGCCCGCGGTACTCTCCGGTTGTAGCGGGGTGTATACCCCGTACTTTGGCGGGGAATGGCCACTTTGGATTGGGAAGATACTCTGGTATTCCCCAACGAGTGGCTCAAATTGCTCTTCCTGACTGGCCGCGTCGATGTTGAGTCCAACGCCGATGGGCGTTTGGAGGTAGCAGGGGCATTCTGCCTTTGCAATTGACTCGCCGAATCATCATTTTGAGCACTTACGTTCCCATTTGGTGGGTTGGATGAGTGACTTGGACTGTTTTCGCTCATGAGCGCAATTTTGTCAATTGTAAACAAGAGTTATAGAAAATATAACTGAACTACTTAGACTGCTCAGCTTTAGTATTGAATTCCCCGTGCGGCCCTGTCAACTTTCGGCCTGAGTTGCCGCCAATCACGGGTCTCCATTCCCGTCCTGCCAAAAAGGTGGGTACTTTTGCCCTAAGGTAGAGAGACAAGGATCGATTGACCTACATTGATAGGCAGATCGCTTGACTTTTGTAGAGAATCACGAAAATTATATCAAATATTCTCTATTTCGCGGTATATTTTTATTTCATTTTCATGGTGGTTCAGCTTTGCTTATGTGCTCAATTCAATGTTTGATTTTTTTCTCTCTACGCGTTTGTAAGAGTGGGGATATTGGGCTATTGCTGGATCCGAATGTTCCCTAAGAAAATCCCCATACATAATTCTTTTTCTACCCCAAGCAAGGGAGGGTACAAACCTTTCTCGTATTTGGAAGGGACAAGGCACTGCCCAGGCCAGCTGGCATCTATGAAACATTAAACATTTTTTCCCTTATCAAAGTGTATTTGGATCGACAAAGAACTCACATTCATTCTTTCATCTGGTCATAGCTCCTACTCAAAACGTTAGTTTTAAGCCTCGGAATATGCGCTCATTGCCTGTGTAGGTCTTTTCATCAACAATCGATCGCTTAGTCTCCGACTCAGCTACCACGGAACTTTTGAAACAAAGTTTGCCCATAGAACGCTTGCGGAATCACCTAGAAGGCTGTACCCGAAACCCTTGATGAAGATTTGTCGTAGAAGCTTTTTTTCTTTATAGGATTTACCTCGGTCCATAGAGCTCATGATTGGCGGGTTCAACAAAGTGGTGGATTTTTGGATTTGATTGGCGGGTCTATACTCGAGTTGAACAGACGCAAATTGCAGAAAATTCAATAGTACCCAGGGAAAGAGTCTGATCATCATAGGGATGGATACAGGAACCATAGTGTCGGGTCGGTTGAGCAATTTGTAACCACCCTTTGGCGGGTTGGGATGCCGAAACATCCCTGAATGCATTCATTGGCATCGCGGGCGACAGTTGTTAATTCAGTGAAGGATCATCCACACCGCTACTCTAATTGGCTGGGATCGCGTCCGATGAAAGATTGAAAATTTAACCAAGGCGCATACGAATTTAAAGAGCGTTGCAGGCGTACCTGAACCATTGGTTCCAAGCTCAAATTTCAAATGTTACTGCCTATCAGCCCACCTGAGCAGGTACATACTACCTAGGTACATACTACCTAGGTACATACTACCTAGGTAGTATGTAGTGACATTTGAACTTGAGTGTTAACTATGATCATCAATCTATCTATAGTTACGACAAGAGTGACTGATTACGTGATCAGTCAAGATATGCCAGTGTAAATCTACAACTGTATACAAGGCAGTGTGGGGTTATTCCTGGAAATTTAAGACATCATTATAGACCTCTATGATAGAATCCTAATCGATCGAACCATGAAATTGAAGATCTCATTCCTCCAACTCGAGGTGGCAACTTGAACTGGTCTTGGCGCGGACTCCACACGCCGCCTCGGGAGCTCCCACCAGTGTCGTCACCTCTCCTGATCAAAACACGTTCCTCCACAGAGACACCATGCCTCCCAAGGGTGCGAAACCCACAAGTGACGAGCTGCTTGCTCAGTTCGATAACCTTGGTATCGACCAATCGGAAAAAGCCTCTAAGCCGGCCCAAACCCCTAGCGACAACGCAAAGACCCAGGAAGATGTCCTAGCTGAGCTCGACAACCTTGCTGCACAGCGACCGAGCAGCGGACCGGGCACACCTCGTCTCTCAGCTGATAAACCTCGATCATCGACACGTTCTCCCCGTCCTAGCGCTACCCTCGAGCGCACCGAAGAAAAGCCCCCCCAGTCAGAGGAGACGGGTCGTTCCTCTCGCGCGGGAGTCAAGCCAGAACAACCGAAAGTCGAAGATGCCGCGCCCCAACAGGAGCAGGAGCAAGGCGGCGGTTGGTGGGGTGGATTCTTCGCAACCGCTAGTGCAGCCATGAAGCAGGCGGAAGCAGCTGTGAAGGAAATCCAGAACAACGAGGAAGCACAGCGCTGGGCTCAACAAGTCAAGGGCAATGTTGGTGCTCTGCGTGAATTCGGTACGTGAGATTTACGACTCGAGCGTGGATATTGTGGTCCCCTTCAGTTCAAATTTGATGTACACGGTATTAACATCTATTCTCCAGGCGGCGAGCTTCGCAGCATGGCTATTCCAACATTCACGAACCTCATCCACACCCTTGCCCCTCCTATCTCATCCCATGAGCGTCTTCAGATTCATGTGACCCACGACTTCTCCGGATACCCAGGTCTTGACCCCCTCGTGTACGCCGTGTTCTCACGAGTCATGGCTCAGGTCGAGGGCGGCGACCTACTCGTCATCCAGCGGGGTCAGGAATCCTCCCCCAAGCGCAGTCTTGACGTCGGCGGTTATATCTCCAGTGCAGGATGGAATGATGGGCCTTGGTGGCGTACCGTGACACCTGGAAACCCACGTACTATTAACGCCGTCCCCGGGGTCACTGAAGGATCCAAGCTGGCCCGCGCTAGTGCCGAGTCCTACGCTACAGATTACTTCTCATCCCGGGGTGGTGTTGAAGAGGCTGCCAAACAGGCCAGCGAGGTTCTGAGTGAATCCAACCCCGTCCGGAGCAGCGATATCTTCCTGGCTATCCAAGCTATTAGACAGACTGTCTCGGCGGATCTGTTCCAGGCGGGTGCTTCAGGCGAGAAGGAGGCTTCTTCTGGCGCTGTTGAGCCCGAGCAGACTGAGGAAGAGATCTCCTTTGCTCTTTATCTCCATGACCCCATCCATGGCATTGCCTTCCACACCATCTCGCAGTCTGTTCCTGCGAAGTGGATTGAGTGGCTCGATGCCTCGGCCCCTGCGGTTGACCCCGAGGCCGAGGAGGGACAAGTTTCTCATGCTGAGGTGCCTGAGGCCATCGCGGAGATCATCGAAAGTGGCGGAGTGGACCCGCGTGAGTGGGTTGCAGAGTGGATTGAGGAGACCCTGTCGTTGTCTACGGGTATTGTTGCGCAGCGATATGTCGCTCGCCGCATGGGCGTGGGAGAGGGCGGTGTTGGCAAGGGTAAGATGCGCGCCGAGCAAGCATCCACTGTCGAGAGTGGTGCCGGCGAAGCTGCTCGCGCGATCTAAGATGTCCTTGGCTTCCTGTTTGTACTTTGTTTTCTGCCGCATGTTGTGATACACCCCGTCATTTGACGTCAATCCAAGCTTCCATAAAGCGCTTCTCTATTTGCTCACTATCACCATTGATAGTTCTTTTGAATTGTTGATGTTTCACGGTGTATACATTTGGTATTCTCCTCCCCCTCAATGTAGTCTATATACAGAGACGACGCCCTTTCAAGGTATCTACTCTATCACGCCCCGCAAAAGATTAATGGATATGCTCCTAAATGCAACCGAAAAGCCTCGCGCCCGAAACAGATGGAATCATGATACGCGTTACGCATTACCGGACCAACGTCCTTATTGATCCAAAACAAGGGGTCCCTCCAGACCAGGGACATGCCAGAAATTGGCCCGCAGGGCAGTGACGCTACAGAGAGCGCCGGTCAGCAAAATGAAAAGCGATATCAAACCGCACCTCTTGGACTCGAACATACCTAGTTGAGCCATTCAAGACAGTGTGGGCATCTGTGCCCTCCTCACTCTCTTGCAGTCGCTTCTTCATATCAGACAAATCAGCAGACCACTTGAACTGGCGCTGTTTCGGCCCATGGCTGACCCCGTTGACTCCATTGACACCATTACAATGCGTCTTGGCGTCCCCATTTGTCAGGCAATTCACTCCATTCGTCCCGTTAACCTTGACAGAGTGACTCTCGTCCTCCGTCTCCGCATACAGACATCCGCGCGACCAGTAATACGGTAGAGTCCGCGTATACAGCACCGGCTGACTCTCCACATCCACGCGCATGGGCACATTAATATTATACAGCTCAACCCGCTCATCCCAAACAGCATATAAATGATCGACGACCCGCACCGCCAACCGCGCCGCCGCCTCAATGACCTCATCCGCCTGCGGATCCTTGCTACCAAACGAGATGGCGATGCCGCGCTTGCCGCAGAAAACCGCCTCTAGCGCGCCCCCGACCGTCCCCGAGGACAAATTATAGATGGTCGACGCATTGCGCCCGTGGTTGGGGCCTGAGATCACGAGGTCGAACGGGGGTCGATCGGTGAAGAGGTTGTGCAGGCCTAGCTGAGTGCAGCTGGCGGGGGTGCCGTTGGAGATGACGACCCAGGGTTGGACGTCCGTGTCATCGTAGGATTCGTCCCAGGTTCCGTCTGCGCGGAAGGAATCAGGGTGTACGTAGTGGGCTGTTAGGGAGGCTTCGATTATATGGGCTTTGCCGATCCAGGAGCGGGAGGCGCCTGGGATTGCGACGGAGACGGCGTGGCCGGCGCGCTCGAGCTCGTTCACGAGGGGTCGGATGTAGGGTGATAGGCGCGTGTTTGGGGGTCCATCGTCGTTGACTACCTGTAGATAGGAAGAAATTCATATTGTTAGTCATGGGATTCGAATGGTTTGCCTTATCATAGCCAAGAGAGACTAAGTTGGAAGTAGCATTTGACAAAGGTCCCATTTTCAAATGTTGCTTTTTTAATATTTTATTCCAAGGTTATTATGACCTAGATAGATTTCTTTTCTTTTTGCTCTTGGCCTTTATAGTCCAAAGAGATATTGACATTGGCATTTGGTATATCCATTCAAGAGAAACCTTGGAGAAATCTTCAAATCTTGGAACTTGAAAGTCTTGGAGGTGAGACCATTCAACGCCGCCATGAAACTTACCAGGATGTGCATGGTGACCTATAGTGGAGCCGGAATACCGTATTGCAGTTTCCCAATAATCCGTCAAATCGGCCAATTAATTTGATGCGACTCTCTTTTTTGGAGGGGTAATTCAGTTGGTTTGGGGCGTTCTCTGTAGGTGCCCGGGTGGATTTTGGATTTTGAATTCCCAACTATTCCTGCGACCAGCACTATGTATCAAGTTCAAATGTTTGAAACTGAATGCCCCAGAGGAATAAGAAAAAGAAAGAAAATTGACCTTCCCCACGAGGTCGGGGTACCCCGAACTTATAAAGGTGCTGGGTAAGCGTTGAGCCCTCTAGGAATTACCGGACCGAGGACACGGTGAAGCTCTTGAAGGTGAATTCATTGACCGGAAGGGGGAGTTTCGGTGAGCCAGATTCAGCCATGCAGAGATTTATACGGAGGATAATCCGAAGTTTTGAGGGATAGGGTAGAGAGGGTTGTTGTATAGTATCATAGTATTAGACTGACCCCCCACTTGGACTAGGTGGTTACCATTTGTACTAAAGTTCATACTTCTTTTGGTTTGTATAGTATATTCAAAGTTTCGTCTTTTTTTTTCTGCTATACTATAAATTCTGCAGATAACAGATAAACTCTAAGTGGAGTCTGAGTAATTCAATTGCATAAAAACAGACTCAATGCTACAGAGGCTCACCGTACTGGTGGGACTGCAAACCTTGGTAGTCTCAGACTTACCCAGGCTTACCCACATATAATATTTCAACCAAATGAATTATTGCTTTCTAGCATATGTACTCTGTACCTGTCCTGATCCTGTTCTGGTCCGTCATGATCGTCTCGCGTATCAGTCCACCTCGTGCACTCGGCGATCAACAGTCCGTATTGTACTCCGTATAGCCCCCTTTATTCCCCTCCAAAAAATAGAAATAAAAAATTGAAAAAAATAAATCAAATAAATACTTCTTTGAATCGATGTCTCTTATATTTTCCTGATTTCCAATTTAGCCAGATATCCCATAACTAAGTCACGTCAGGAACCACAACGGGCGGTCTGTGCGGAAACACGCTAAAGGCGATCGCAGCAAAACTTTGTAGGTGGGGAAACTCCGTCAGCCCTTCTTCTTCTTCCCCTCGACATATATCCCCAACCAACTTGACTCATCGCTGGAGTTGCTTCGTCGCAACTCTTTACTCGATTTTCAATCTCCACCGACCGCACGCCTTCTCGGACCGTGCAAAAGTCGCAAAAAGTCTCGTCTTTTTGTGACTTTTGCTCTTCGGACTGGTCGCCGCAACAACTATCTTAACCCATCTTCTGTACCCTGTATGGACTGTGGAAGTACCGGAACTGCTGCGGGGATCGACCCCAAAATTCTCGATAATTGGCAAACCGACGGGGCCTTTTCCGTCGCTTCGTGGGAACATATAGCATACGATCAACCCCCAGAGTGGGATACGAGCCAGGATTCTAGCCCGTCCGCCGATGTCGCGGACTTTGGTGCCTACCATGATCCGCTAACGGGCGCGCTGCTGGATCGCCCGGTCGATCGCCAGCGCCCAGAGAACAGGTGCGTCTTGTGAGACCCTTGCATGCCCATACCGCCATACCGCCATGTATCGCAGCGTTCGTGCTAACTGTGACGGTGTTTCGACGATATAGGAAGCGAGATATGAACCTGGAGAACCCGGAAAATATGAACTTCCCCGATGCTACCGTCGAGGGTACTGGGAGTGGCACTGTCAGCCCGCGGACTCTGCCCTCCTCGACCGATGACAACTTTCACCCCGAAGAAACCTGGCCTCATTTCCAACTCTTTAATTCGGTAGCTGCGGCCATGCCCCTCGAAACGCCAATCATGTACCCATATGGTAAGGCCCCGGCTTCATCGAACGGTGCGGTGATCGTGGAGGACATGGGTGAAATGCCCCAAGGCCAGGGATTTCCGGATGCCCCGGCTGAGGCCATGATGTTTCAGCAGATGCCACAGGGATTCCCTATGATCCCCGAGCAGTGGGAGATCCCCCATGGTATCTCGCTGGAGGATATTCCAGGCCAAGGAACGATCCCACTGGTCATGGATTCGCAGAATGGTAACAAGGACCAATCGCTGCGGGACTTCCAGCAGCCTTCGATCCGCTCTCTCGAGACTCGCTGGTTGAATAACCTGGAATCACAGCTGCCAATCGGCCAGATGACCCCGCCCTCACTGATGACGTCGCCGAAACGCGACCAGAGTGGACAGGATGGGTTCCAGTTCAAGTCAGAGAACTCTTCGGTCTCAGGCGATCTGTCCGGGATCTACGAGTGCTCGTACTCCGCAACCAGTGAGGACCCGGTTAACTTTGCAGAGCACCAGTTTGATGATGGCGCTCAATGGAAGATTGCGACTCCAGACACCGGCTCTCCTGAGCACTCTCCGGGTGTGAAGACTACTGCCTTCATGGTAAGCGAGTCTCCTTCCGAGTCCCTTGTTAGCACGATCCCTGCGCGCTCAAGGAATTCTTCAACCACTGGCCAGCGCCCCGCGGGCCGACCCATGCCTCTTGCTATGCAGTCCGTTGGTGCGGTCCGAAAGCGCAAGAACCGAAGCGCCCAAGGTTCTATGGACCAGGGTCAACCGAAGCCACTGCAGATTGTCCAAGAGGATGGCCAAGGTGGCTCCATTGCGTCTGCGGACTTTGTGTCACCTCCTCGGGGTGCTCGCCGCAAGGGCCCGCTTAGTCTGGTCGGAAGAGCCAACGCTGGCATGCGCCGCAAAAACAAGGACACTTGTGTTCAGTGTCGGTTGAACAAGCGCAAGTGTGACGGAAGCGCGCCTTGTGATGCTTGCAAGCCTACATTGCATGAGCAACCCTGTGCACGAGCCTGTTTCTCTAGCATTGTAGAATTCGGGACCTGCAATTACATCTCCCAGCGAGCTGTGAACCACCCGACCGTTGACGGAAGCCGCCGAGTGCGAATGGAGATCCCATCAGAGTTTGATATGAGCCAGCTCTTGTCATTCCTTGGAGAGCGACAGGGGCGCTTCAACATTCGTGCCAGCCAAGCGTGGGGCTCACTCTACGTGCTCGACCTTGGCGAGACCTACCGCTTCTTGAAGAGTCTGAGCGATTACAACGGCAACTCGAAGTCTACATTCCTCGAGTTCATTGATCGTCGCATCGTTGAATCGAAGGACAAGTCGAAGAACTGGCTTTCCTGCGTCAAGGACTGCGACCCTATGAACCAAGCCTACGTGAGTTTACCATCTTTTGAACCGACTTTTCTCTTCTCAAACTTCAAACTAACAAACTGATAGACCCTATTATCCCGATGGAACAATATGCCTAGTCGTGCGAAATACACGATCGTTCCTCTAGATGAAAATGGCGAGGAACGGGACATGGATATCACCAACCCCGATGACCAACGAGACATTCTTCTCGCCGCACAACTCTCGCGTATCGTCTGCCGTATGCTTGAGGTTGAAGGATTCCGCAAATTAGAGCGAGACTTCTACAACATCAAGTGGAAGCAAATTTCCCACGAAACCCACATTCGCTTTTTGGGCGAACTGGGCCACATCCTGCTCTCCTTGCGATGGCGTGTCTCCTGGTGGAAGCGACTGGGTGACGGTGGCCAAAGCCCCGACCCCAGTCAGCAGCACTACGTTGACCGAGTCGAACTTCTCTGCCGCATCTTGTACGTCTACTACACCTGCGTTCTGGCCAAGCTACCTTCATGGTCTACATCCGATGTACCCAAGGGCACATGGTCCTCGTACGCGGACTCGGAGAATGCAGTGTGGGATGACTTTCCCTCGGATCCCACCGACCAGGGTTTTGCAGACTGGATGGAGCATGGCCGGGACTTGATTGAGCAAGCCGGCGTGCCCAGCAAGGTCTCCAACCGATAAATGGGAAATATCATTCACACAACATAGAACAAGGTGTGATGGGACAGGAGTTGGGAAATTATAGATACCCTTTTTTTTTCTTTCGTGTTGTTATTTTATCTGATCTTTTCTGGTTTATTTCTTTTTCCTCCATTTTCTGTTCTCTTGGATACTGCTTGTTTGGATGGATCACGAGTACATACAGCTGCTTTTTTCCCTATCTCTTTTAACGAATGACGAACGCCGCCAAACCCCAAATCTGTTGACTTCAACAATGCGGCCTACTGGGTTCTGTACATGTCTTTTACATATGACTTTTCGCTTTCGCATCGAGTGATTAGAATTACTAGTATTCAATGGACTTGTCTAATGCCAAAACGGGGTATCGAATTTATGAATCATCACCAGTGTAGACGTAGAACAGTGGGCATAAAGTCCAACTCGCACTCCTTCCCCTTCATCTCAAGGTCATGCACTTATTTCTTAGCCGCCTTAGCCGCCCTCTCCTTATTCTTATCCTTCTTTCCACCAGCCAACATCTCCAAATGACCCGCCTTCGACGCAAGACTCCGCTCCGTCTTCGCAACAAGTCCAGACGTAAGTTTCTAACCCGTTAGCCCGATTCTAACCCGCATATCGGTCCAGCATACCTTGGTCAACTTGGTATTCTTAATGAGAGAAGCCTTCTTCGGCGCAATCTGTCTCGGTCCGGGCTTCGTTCGGGATGCTGAGAGTGCACCGCTGGGAACGTTAGCGGTGATCGGGATGAATGGGTGGTTGTGCTTACCGCTTCGCTGTCGCCGTGCTGGGCTTGCTTTTCTTTAATTGTCCTTGAGCCATGGTGATGGTTTATGTGCTTCAAATGTTTGTCAGACTAAGCACCGCCAGCAGTACCGTAGAAGATTTCAGGTTGAGGTTTAGAGGGTTGGTTGATTTGGGAAAATTCCTTATCGATATCAGGTCACGTGGACTAGGTGGGTCTAACGGACCAATTAAAGTTACTTTGGATGTCTATGGAAGGGCCAATCAGAGTTTGTATTGATGTCTATATCTAACATTTGAAATACAACTAGAATTGTTGTCGAGCGCCAAAACCTGTGGACGTGATGAATTTGCGTCGGCATGCTTTGTGGATGCAAAACCTGCAACCACAACATATGGGGCCCGAGCCGAAACTTTCAGCTGAAAAGTTGTGCGTACGCCAAAAAGAATGGGAAAAACAACTTGAAGATATCAATTCGGTGGACATTGTGATGGTTCAGTTAATTTGATGAAGGTATCAAAGTTGAAGGCGCTCCGCACATATTTTGTTTGATGGTCCCATCTTTTGCTTGATGGTCCGTAGGGTATGGCACTGGCAGCTTAAGAACTCGCAGGAGGTGTGCTAAAGTCCTTCGATTCTCAGTCGGCAGGGTTTTGTGGGTTTCATTCTGTGATCCAGAGGCAGTGGATGCACACAAGTGTAGTCAAGAGTAGCCTGGAGCTCGTCCTGGTTTCCTTCAATTTTCACAAGATCATCTCAGGATGATACACTGGCAGCTTTCCTAGTATAGAAAGTTCCGACAGCACCTTGAACATGAAGGAATTGTTCCATCCTAGCCATAATTGGGCCAGCTGAGGCTAAGGCCTTATAGTAAAGAAAGGACGGTCATGTAGCCTGAAATTTGGTAGCACTACCTCTCCTTCCTGTGAGAGCTAAGTGAGAGCAAAGCTTTGGTTTAGTCGTCACGCTACCTCTCTTTCCAGCGCGAAGCAGCAGGAGGGACAGGTTCGGCAGGGCTAGCGGCCGGAAGCCACGATCGATAATCACCTGCAGTAGGCGTACCAGCCGACAAACCAGCAGAAACAGCAGGAGGGACAGGTGGAGCGGGAGAGTTGGCCCTAGCTCCACCTGGAATCACAGGAATATGCCTGAGTATCGTGTGATTGGTTCGAGAATGTCTTCGTCACTTTGGCAAAAGCGACTTTCGATGTGTAATTGCGTAACCGTTGCGCCGCTTCGGCCACAATTCCAGCGAGTAGATGCATAATATGGCGAAGTTTATCATCGTGATTGAGAATTTTAGCAGTGTATGCTAAGAATTGCGAAAAGCCCCGGTTTAAGTTCACCCGGGTAGGTCATTAGCTGGTCTCACACACAACGACACGGCATATTCGGTGGATATCAGGGCTTGGGCATTTGGAATAGCTGGTAGCCTGTCACGGTCGAGCTGCTTAGGGCTCTCAATAGATAGTCGCATTTCGTAATTTGGATTGCATAGATTCCATGTGATGACAAGATACAAGATTTAGTTTCGCGTATTTCGAGTCTGCGAACTTGACGAGGGTGGAGAAGGAATTTTGATATTGATCATTGCAAGTACTAGCTGACCCACATTGGCCGATTGCGATGGCCAAACTCTGTCGATGACCGTGTAATTGATTCGAAAAGCCCCCCTGGGCGAGCAGAAACAAATGCGTTCTTCGTTGAATAGGGTATCATTCCTGAGTCGAAATCAGCAGGAGTCGCATCCTGCGGAACGGTAAACCATCCAATGGACGTTCGACTCGGTTCAGAGTGATCTTGAAGAAAGGTGTGCACTCGATTGCGGAAATGGTCACTTGTGGTAAAGATTTAGGCACCCGACCTGATAAACCACAAAATCCCAAACGCACGCGCAACGGTTGTTGCGCCATACGGAGTACGGTTGGCGCGGATTTTACCAGATGTGGCAAACGCAGTTCCGAAGTTGTTGCTCGTCTGTCGGTGAAAATATCCCAGGCGCGCACGCAGTACCAGCATATCGTCGAAAATACTGTTGTTGGCGGTTGGGTCCAGTGCTGCAAAATAATATACAGTGGTAACAGGCACATCCATCATGGGAGCTAAATGCTTTCTGGTTGTTCAAGTCCTAGCGGACAGCCGCGAGAACCTCATCCTGAGATCTGTCTGCAGAAAACATCCATGCATCGACACACTCGTCGTCCAATTTCACCACAATAATTTAAAGATGTGAAATATCGGGTTTCCTGAGACGGCACCGCAGGAAATGACCATGTAGCGCCACATATTCCAAGCATCTTAAGTGTTTGTAAAACCAACTCAGAAATTTGTTCATGGCCTCCTCCGACTTCCTCAAAGAGTAGGATTGGAGCCTTTTCTTCCTGATGAATCGGCTAGACATGCATGGAATCTGCCCCTATGAGAACAGCGTGGTAATCTCCATCTCCTCAGTGCTGTTTGCTGTAGTTTTTCGGGCCCGCAATGACCAGCCGAGTTCCTGTGAGTTCAATGTTATGTTCCGGGACTCTTCCCAACACTGCACCTGGACTCAATTAATACAAAATCAAAACAAACCCAAAGAAAGACTTACTTCATTGTGTTCTCGCACAAAAAAGAATCTTCGATTTTAGCCTTTCGTCTTTGGCAAAGATAGTCCGCCGTTGCAGCCTCTGGTGCCACCGCAGCAATTCATCCTTCAGCCACCGCAGCATCATATGGTCACAGACCACTCCTTGGGTGGAAGAATATTCAGAACCTGTCTCAAGGACACAATATGGCAGCGTAAAGACCATTGGGAGAAACCATTGTCCACTGCCTCAAATGCGGAACCCAGTATAACCGGTGTCGGAATTTGCCACTTGATTGAGAATGATATCCATCGGGTAATGGATGACTATCGGGTATTGGAGGCGACATCTTGTAGAAACTTCCAAGCAAAGCACCAGGCCCTCTGAATCCTCCATTCGCGCATGTGCCACTTGCTGGGGCATATCTCCAATAAAGGCATTTGGTACAGCATATACCCGCATTGGTAAGTCATCATCCCAACTGACAACAGCCCTTCCCGCAATCGTAGCCGGGTGAAGCTCTCAATCCTATCTGGATAGTTTGTTCCGTGTGGGCCAAGTGTAAGAGGATAGATGTTAGCTCGCTTTGAGCGTGCTGTAACACTTTAATGTTAATCCTGCCTGTATTGGTAAACACTCATTCAGCTTCGTTGTAAAGACCTGTAGATAGTAAATCCATCACAGAATAGATAGACCCTCTTCCAATGTCTGGCACTCATGTTTCTGGATCTCCGGCTCTAACTTGAACTGGGTTTGTATTTTGGATTGTAGTCACAGATCCATCATTGGATAGTAGCCGGCAGAAGGTGGAATGCATCGTTCTGAGCGTTCAGGCTGGGTCGTCTTGCGATGCCTTGAGTGATGACAGACGGACAAATTATGATGGGAGATCAGAGCTCCAAGGCTGGGTATGTGGGTTCCTGTTGTGTTAATCGCCTGAATACTATCAAAATGAAAAGGGTTAATCGGAAGGGTGAAATGACGACCGCGCCACCTGCATTTTGGGAAGCGGGAAAATCCTCCAAAGGACTTAGAAGCATGTTGAGGGCCTTGCTTTTTTTGGGACAGCAAACCATCCAGATGTCTCACAATATCTGAGGTAAGGGCCGGATATCGTAGCAAACCTGTGTCTGCACCTCAAGTTGGTATGAGTTTGCTGATGTCCACGCGTATATGTGCAATTCTTTTGGTCCAGTTTCATGGCCCTCTTTCTGTAGTTTCTGTAGTTGCTCTAAATCTCCTTGAAGTTGACTTCTTTGCCCTAGGATCTCGTATATTTGGGTGGCAGTGGTGTGAGAGGCAGGGGTGTGAGACGCATTCAAATTCAACTTGTCCCGGGTGGCTCGTGAGATATACCTGAGGGACCGGAGTCACATGCACTTGCTGTTTCGTGGCTCTCCTCTGCGCAAACATGCCACGATCTCAGACTCGGACTCGGACTAGGACCCAGGTCTACTTCTGGATCTTGACTCGAGCAGCCATGTTGAAAACATAAATGGTATTGATTCCTGAATGTCGAGCAGAAGCCTAGGAATGTATAGCGTATCATTTTGTTGAAAAGGTTTTCCGTTCATCGGAACTTGGACTCATCCTTATCAGGAGAAGGATTACGTAGCCATAGCCAGCTACTATACATGCCACTGTAATGGTCTTACTTGCCGCCATAAGAGGATTATCGTTGTATCCTGGTTGAGAATTTGGGGCACAAATTGCGGCAGTCACCACTTCCAAGGTTTGTTATTGCAAGAGTCACGTTTGATATCGTGAGTTGCATCGCTTTGGAGGCAGGGTATCTCGTCACGATTGTCATCGAATTTGCCTTCGAAATCGAGTGCTTGCCGAACGACCAGGCGAGGCTCATCAAGGCAGTGCTTGGTGATGGCCACACTTCCGAAACTAAAGTTGCATCGACCGGACATATTTTGACTTGTTATGCTGTTGACCAAGCAAGCCGACGATAGTCGTCTGAGAGGGAGCACTCTCAGTGGTAACCCGGCTGGTAATTCCAGTCTTCTGTGATAGTACATTAGTAGCCTTATAACAGCTGATATAGGGTATGACTGGTGCTAACTCTGCGGTAAGTGTTGATTTTCAACCGAGTAGTAAGCAATTCCAATGGCGAGTATCAATCTGAACTTGGATCTATCGCCAAATGGTGGCATTTGATGCCTAGGGATCTTCCTTTCGGACTGCTCGTTCCCTTGGGATAGTGGTGAAGAACGTGGCTCGGGCTGACTAGGTAAAACGAGATCTGAGGCGAGAACACTGTTCAAGGTCAGGGGCTAAAAATAAGGGAGAAATGAAATGGTACGGTGCAACACCGTTAAAGGCCAAAGGACAAAGCTGGTAATGACTTGAAAATCAAGTTTTCAAGAAGAATCAAGGGGATGGGGGCATAAAGGCATGTTCAACGAACCTGAAGGGCACTCAGGAACGTGGACATAGCAGCTGTATGGTGGTGTGGAAAGATGCATACAATCTGGCTTAAGTTTGAACATTGGAAAGCTTACCGCCGCTCCAGCCACTTGAATATTACCCAAGGGACGATAGAGCAAAGTAGAGGGAAAAAGAAAACCATGACCGCATTTATAGGCGCTAATCGTGTCAGTTACGACGACTTCGGACTTCGACCCGACGAGTCGAGTGAACTCGGTAGAGAAAGACGAGAGCCCTTCTCGTGGCTTGTGCTGTAACCTGAGCTGCAATTTTGATCAGTTCGAAGATATCGCGTACCAAATGTCTGATGAAGAATACCCCTGTGGATTCTTTCTCTGGATGGCCGAACAGTCAGCTTGCGGATCACAACATGGAGAATGAAGCGCCGGATGTGTCCCTTTTTGCACGCTTGCTCCGAGACTGAACGTGCCAGGGAAAACGTCAGAAGTGTCGATTGAAACATCAAACCGTATTGAAAACGACTTACATCGCAAATTGCAGCTCAGTGTAGTCTGACACATGTGCATGTGAGCTTAAGCCTGGTGGGAGCTCCTCGTGGGTATAGCATGTAAAGCTTTCAACCAAGTCCTTGCCTCATTTGCAACTTGAAGCACGGGCTGAGAGATCAGGAGTTGTCGCGAATAGGGCACTTGCGTGACGGGCCTCTCTATTCACTGGCAAAAGGAACGGCATTTTGCTTAGGTGTCATCAGGGTGCTTGTTCATACAACGCATAGTATTGATCGAATGCGGAGATCATGGAATTCCGTCTTTGGAAGCTTGAAAGTGACGGATGCCCGACTGTGAGAGGCGCACTTCGATGTGTCAGTTGCCACCGTGTGTATCTGTGATTATATTTCGATTGTAGGCGATGAAAAGGACGAGGGTTCGAGTGGCACTGAAGGTGGATGGAGGTGTCAGATCCCGCCAACACCAACTACAGCCCCGGACCACCTTCGGGTACCACATCATTGTGATCGAGCATTTGGTAGAATGGGACAACTTCGACAGACTCGACCAGCTCAAGTTA
Source organism: Penicillium sclerotiorum (assembly GCA_911649655.1). Lineage (NCBI taxonomy): Eukaryota > Fungi > Ascomycota > Eurotiomycetes > Eurotiales > Aspergillaceae > Penicillium > Penicillium sclerotiorum. The sequence continues at coordinate 2,299,911 of CAJVRJ010000005.1, read as the reverse complement.
TGAAGATTATTCACCGGAAGGACCTGAGAGTTGCGAATGAAGGAAGGATGAGAGTACTTCGCGCATGTGCTTATGATGCTAGTCTGGTGTTGCCATCAGAGTTACCGTATTGAATTCAAAGGCCCTTGAGAGGCTGACTCACTGCGGAGGGGCCATGGTTTCCTTGCAAATACCTCGTGTAAACCTTTGAATTTTGCAACTTACCTTGGAACAAGGAACATTGAAATTCAAGCCTAAGGCCACAAGACTCCAACATCGATAGCGAAACGATAGGACACGCCATTGTGCCCAGGTGAAAACTATTGTGGGTATCAGTCAAAATCGACCTTGGGAGATATCTGCCAGAATCGCAGAGAGGCCAAGAAGCCATATTATTAGGTGTGCAATCAAGTAATCGATATCTCAATCAGACATGGGTGGACTTCTTTGTCTTGCGGGAAGATCCTCGGCCCCGTATAGTAGGCAATGGTTAAACTTTTTCCGAGTCGTATTGGCGTATTGATCTTCTGATTCCCAGCCGTCTTCATTATAATGCGAGTGTCCGGGTTTGTCTTCATGACGATCGTAGGATCTCCATTCACGTCTTTCATCTAAATCAAGCCACCCAAACGTCACCCACTCGTCGATATGATATAGCGACTCCTGAAATTCCTTTTGATCAAAGCTAATAACTTGAAGTTGCCCAGAGCCATTCCGGGTCCTGGGCCCGCTAAGAAACTTGTAAAGAATTGAATGTGGTTTCCCTTCTGGCTCATGGGATATCAGTTCCCGAAGCTGTGGCGGAAGATTGAAAGATGCCTCGAATTGTAGAAAGAACAGGGCGGCGATGTCATGATCAGGAGGCTTGATCCGAATCCATTTGTTCAAAATGTCTCCTCGGACTTTACCACTTTGCCTAGGCTTTCCATCTAGGACCCAATCCCCCACCAGGTTAACATACACGAGCGGCTGGACTTGATGAGAATTATCACGACAAGACTGTTTCAATGTCTTGGTCAGCTCATCCGCCTTCTTCCATAAGCATCTGATAGGACCGCGATCCATGGAAGGTGATGGATGAATGTCAACCTGGATTTGCGGGCGACCATAGGATATTTTGGCGTGGAAAAATGCGTCGATGTATCTTTGCAAAGTAATTTCTTGTTTAAAGGCCCATTCGTGTTGTAATTTGCCGAACGATATTTTGACTTCCCAATCAGCTCTGCAGGTTGGCCGTAGAACAATGGCATGCGAAATCTGCTGATAAACATAGAAGAGGCTTCGTTGTAAAGGTAGCGGTTACAGCGGGAAACAGCAAAAATGCTTTTCGGGGTATTCTCCCGGTTGCAAAAGAGAAGAGCGTCCCAGATTATTAAGCGTACCTCAGTGGGAAGTTGAGAAAGCTGACCAAGATGGTCGAGGCCTGCAGTCTCGTTCCGGGTTGGATTATTGCCTTGTGCCATGACTTCAATGCTGAAGCGATGCTTCTTGAGGGAGATGCGCTTTAGTAAAGTGCCAGTACCTGAGTGAACCTTGGAAGGATGCGAAGTATTGAGATGGAACATTTGAAGATAAAGATGTTATTGCTTGCGACACCTGGTGTTATCTTACATAACGCTACACACCTAACCTTGGAAGCTACATACTAACTGCATTAGTCTTCGGAGGTCAATAAACTCTAGGTTCCGATGTCTTATTAGGATGATATACTATATCTAGATAGCGCAGATGATTGACTTTGAATCGTTTCTCGGCAACCTAGTGGGGAAGCCAGAAAGGTACTAGTAAGAGAGAGAGTTGGAAGGCAAACCTCCCTACTATACATAGGATGCTACTCCGAGAACCACCCCCTTCTAACCTGTTGATTTGGTATAATTTTTTAGATAAAGGTAATCGACCTTTGAAGTCAACCTTGCCTATAAGGAAGTAGAAAAATAATTAGAAAGATGGTTAGAAAGACGGTTTGAAAACCACCTAGATAACCATTGCAGCAGATCAAGATAGTAGGTTAAAATGAGAAGCCATTATAATTATTGGAAGCTGAAGTAGTAACCTATGTGTAAAACAAATACTGAATGAATGCTGAGCCGACAATAAGTTTTCTTTCTTTAGTAGGGCAGGGGTGGTTCTAGACGGACGGTGGGTGGTTCGAATAGCATCCTATACATACTAACTGATCACGGCACTGAAGGTGAAGAAGCCTGGAGATCAATACGAAGAAAAGAAGATGAGAGATGGGAGGGCCTTGTAACTTTCAAATGTAAAGTGAATTAAAGAACTTGTGACTAGGTATCACTCGTAGCACAACCAATTTTGAAACGAAGTAAACAGAATAACTCGCAGGCACCAGAGCTCCAAGTGAGAGACCACTAACCAAAGCCCCTACTTGAACATTCTCAAAACATCTCTCCCCAGACACCTCAAAACTGCAAACAGGTAAGATAACTGCAACCTCAAACCGAGACTTCAATGACTGATCAAAGCAAGCCATCAGATCCCATCACCAAGCACACACTTGGAACAAAAACCCGAACTACAACAAGACCCAGCCTCGGGCTCCTTCAGGGTAACCTGAAAAGCCTCAACACATCGAGGCCGGACCTTGAACTCAATTCCACCATGCCGATCATCACCCGGCTCAACCGCTGGCTCCAAGGGGCCCTCATCCTCCTCAACATCCTCACTAACACGCTCCTGATCCTGATACTCAGAGTGCAGATCCGCGCAAACATCTTCCAGCTCATGATGCTGCGACTGCGCATCCTGTACTTCCGGTGCATCGCCAAAGTCCTGCGCGCAGCCATCTTCTTCGTCGAGGCTGCAGATATGATCCTCCTCATGCTGAGGCGCATGGTCCGTGGACCCTTGTATTTTTTTGTCCTCAGGCTGAACAACGTGCTCTGACTTTATGCAGTTCTTTACCACGTCGTCCCGGAACGAAAAACGTCGGGATCGAGGGTCCTGGAGCCAGGTGCGCATCTGGTTTTCGTCCGGACAGTGGACTTTTTCAGAGGATGTGCCCGTGGGACTCGGAAGTCTGTAGGTGTTCATTGGCCAGCGGGTGGATCCGACGCAGGGGGATTTTGTGGGATATGGGTGGGAGGTGGTTTCGGGGTTTGGAGAGCTTTGAGGGGATTCGTGTTCGCCATGGTGAGGATCCTTACTGGAGAGTGTGTGAGTAGTTCGTTCGATGACTTGTACTAGTATGACTTACTTGAGGAAGTTCCCGAAGATCTTCCTGATGTATTTTTTGAAACAACCCATTTTGGCTTTTGATGTGATTCAAGTAAGTTTCTAGTGATACTGTGGAAACACCGGGCTCAAACAGATAACGGGGAACGAGGAGTTGTTTGTTCACTGCATATTACATATAGGTGTACGATTACACTGGCAGGTAATATGACGACTAAGCATGATTAACGACAGCACGTTACGATGAAGCGTGAAATCGTGCAATATTTAGACAAAGCATTTGGCATCTTTATCAGTGATGACCTGCAGCTACCGCCACAAACAAAGTACAAATGCATTATGATTCCAGCCACGATGATCAGTGAAACACAACCATGGCAGACTTGCATCCATGAAACAACCTTAATAACCTTATCGAGGACGTTGGGATCCAGACTGTGTTACTTTGAAACGCGGATCTGGGATCTAGGCGGCAGGCGAGTGGAGAAGCCTCAATTCCAACGACAGTAAAGTATAAAAAGCTTATATCTTGCAGTAGTAATTTCCAGGCTACAAGGCTACAGGGCCACGGTCAAGCTCCAGTTTCATATGAACAAAGCAAATCCAATTCATTTACAATACAGCCTACCCATGGCAAAAGAGCAGAGCATTAAGGCATGAAACTTGACATTACATAGCTGACTTGAATCCCTTAGGAAAAAACATGGTATGAGAACGCACGCAAGCACAGCCGAGAAATTAAGAAAGGGAAAATTTCAAGGAGTCCATAAAATGTATCAAAAGATAAAGCTCAACAAGTCCAGTCGAAGGTGACTAGCTCGTTGAGGCTTATTCAGAAAGATAAGAAAAACAAAACTAAAGGGACCCGCCACAAGCTTATCACGTCAAGGGCATTTAAAAGGCCATGACGGCGAACATGGCAGCGACGACAGCGCCGAAGCTGATGGTCTTCTGGCCAGCACCGTTGTACACGGGGGTGGAGGTGGCGCTGGGCTTAACAGTGCCGGTGGGAACAACGGGGGTGCTGCTGGCGGGGGTGGTGGGCTTGTGGGGACGGCGGGTCAGAGAGCCGGAGGGGATAGGAGCAACAGTGGCGGGGGGAGCAGGCACACTGGTCTCGGTCTCGGGGCAGATGGTGGTGGTGATCTCGGTGGACTCGATGACGGTGGACCAGGAGGTGGGCACAGCGGTAGGAGTCACAACGGGAGTCACGGTGGGAGTAGCGGTAGCCTGAGTCTCGGTCTCGGGGCAGATGGTGGTGGTCTCGTTGTCGATGACAGTGACGATGGTACCAGTAGGGGTGGGGGTGGGGGTCTGAGTCTCGGTCTCGGGGCAGATGGTGGTGGTCTGGTCATCAATGACGGTGACGGTGCTGGAAGAGTCGGAGGAGTCGCCCTTGACGATACCGAACTGAGTGGACCACTGGTACTGGCCGGTGCCCTCGACGACCAGCAGCAGACCGTAGTGGGTGGTCTGAGGGGTCAGGTCGGTGCTGGGAGTCCACATGTAGGAACCAGAGTTGGGGATGCTCTCAACGATGGTCTGGATGGGGACGACGTTGGAGCTGGGACCGCGGAGGAGAACCAGAGAGACAGTCTTGCCCACAGTGGGAGTCCACTTGATCTCGAAGGGCTTGCCCTCGGGGACCTGCTCCTGGAGAGAGGGGTAGATGATGGGGTTACCCTCGGGAGCGTTGTTGTAGTTGGGCTGGGTGTAAGCAGCAGCGAAGGCCGCGAGGGTCGAGAAAACAGCAGCGGTGGAGAAACGCATTTTGTTAGATTGCTGGGGGTATTATTCTGAAAAGAATGACTGAGTTGGAATTTTTGGCAAAGAAGGAACAAGGCCTCAAAGCTAGAACGAGTGACTTTGGGTGAAAAGGAGGAAAATGAATGAATGACAGTGGTGTGGGAAGGAAGGAGAATAAGAAGAAGAGGGAAAAGTAAAAGGAGCGATGAACTAAGTAAAGGTCCGGGATCCCTGAGAGACCAAGAGTGGAGGAACATTTCTAGAGCCCCATCAGGGCCCAAGGCCAAGCATGCGTCCCAACCAACCACAATCTTGATCCCCTGATTTTAGTGGACCCATTACATCGGTCTTCCCAAGCGAGGGGACTACAAGCCATGGCTGTTTTTATTTTTTTATTTTGGGGCGCAGTGATACTAAAGATACTCGTTCGACTTGGATCTATTCGATTTGAACAAATTTAGGTCCGAGATTAAGACATGGATCAGGTGGGTTGGCCTCACGGAGGTCTTACCCAAATGTAAACAACATTCCATTCCCCAAAAATAAACAGAAAATTTGAGGCCTACTACCGAGGACATACTAGTACATGTGTACAGCGTACCTCGAAGGAATAGGGGATTACCGGGTTCAAATGCGACGGTACCATATCCTTTCCTCGTGGGGCAGATGTGCGGGAGAGGGGGCTGTGGCTCGTGGTCGTGTAAGGCTGCAACTGCAGGTGGTCAAGGTCTGTTCGGGGTGCTAACCTAATACCGTTAGAAAGTAATTTTAATGACCTCAGCGTCATTCTTTACCCGGAATGTACAGTGAAATTAATTCTGGTAAAAATGTTCCATGCCGCACCCTGCAGCCGAGGACCCCGCTATACGTTCAAGTTGTCCCGTACGGAGTAAACACGGCACATTTGGTGTTTACATGTGGTGTTTACCAATTGTACCAAATATTGCAACGCATCACATCGTGACTTGACAGATATTAACTCAGATCAAAACATTTCAGTCTCGAATGATGTGCGCAAAGTATAAGGAGTGGGACAGCCGGAGAATATCCGGCAGCAAATGAGACAATGCAGGAACAAACAAATACGCTTTCTCTGTCGCCCCAATTTCCACTTCGCTGGGTTACTTTCCTTTCCATCCAATCACGCTCGATATGACAAGCCATCCAGGACCCTGTCCATCCAGACCTGACTAGTCAATTTGCCTGGACTTGACTGAGCAAACTTGAAATCTCGAGCCCACTAACATCGACTTGCAGCCCTGGAGAGAATAACAACACGAGAAAACGGCGCATTCGCACAGACAACCCCACACCCATCCACGAACCCATCACGATGCCCCAAATCGCCGATCCCACCGGTTCATCGGCCCAGTGATAGTCACGGAAGGGATCAACGGTTGATCAGGGGGATAAGAGAAAAAAAAACATGCGTGAAAGGAACTGGGGTGGTCCAACCGAGTGTACAGTGTGGACTGCGTGATTGGATAAGCTAACTTTATGGGAAATTTGGATTGTCTCGGGCGAATCGCGGTGATTCGTTGTTGTGCTATTTCCTGTTCGGATGTGGGTCCGCGTTGTTTTTGGTCCTGAAATCTGCGGGTGTTTTACACGAGATTAGGATTGCCATGAACATGGCAGAGATGCATTGTCGTGTGTGCACCCCTGACAAACGACTAAGCTTACCAAGTCTACAGTACCTGTATTTCTTGATGGCGGTGGCTTCTCGCCTCAACCTCGCCTCTTTGTCAGAGCGAGAGCGAATCAAACAGGATTATCCCTGTTCCCTGCCAAGTCCCGTCGGTCAAGCCGTATGGTGGGGGCTTGAGGGTCCGTATCACTAGAGGGTATCATTGCGACCGTCGAGACCACTGCATTTCAGCCTCAGACCCTGGTGGCCTTGCGAGTTGGGGCGAAAACAAAGGCTTGAGTAGGCTTGTAGAGTCATGGTCTCGGGCCTCGTCCGGAAGTGGTGTTTGCCGGGGCTTGGAGCCAGAGGCTTTGAGCGAATCGGCTAATGGGACTATTTGATCTATGGCTGCTTGGCGAGAAACCTGTCAAATTGATCAGAATAGAACAATACATTAGACTGGTCACTGGTTCAAGTTCAAGGTTTTTTGGCGCTAGTCCGTCAAGGTACTGGCACATGTATGCTAGTGTGCCAGTGCTCGAGCTGCAAGGCAGCCCAGATGTCCGGATCACTCGGAGCACTCGGGGAATTTCTGGTTGGATGAGATGTTCCAGGCCTTCAAGTTAGACGCATCTCTATGTATCGTAGTCGCTCCCTGCAGTATGTACCTGGTACATGAGCGACATCGCTTATACGTATCCAGGAACAGGATCTCAAACTTGGACATTTGCAGTTCAATGTCGTAAACGTAGAATTCTCATATTTCTTATGTACCGAAACCAGTTGGGTATCCATGCCTCTGCACATGCAGACCAGTCCATCCCAAGCCACAGCAAGGGCGACCCACCAACATCCAAAAGACAGCGAGCCACAGCGCCTGCTAACCGAATGAAAAACATGCAAGTGAACCGAAAGTGCGAGCTTTCCTCGCTCAACCCGCAAAACCTGCTCGTTCCGTCTACTCGTACCAGGTGACGGTCTTGGTCTGCAGGAACTCGTCGTAGCCTGCGACACCGCCGAAGCGCCCGAAGCCGCTGCTCTTCCAGCCTCCGTGGGGAAGCACAGGCTCGTCGTGAACGGTGATGGAGTTGATGTGGACGGCACTGGATATCGTTAGCAATGAATATGTTGGTTCACAGAGACAAAGTGTCCTGAATCCAAGACCAGGAGTTGATATCAAACTTACCCAGACTCAATCTGCTTCGCGACCCGCAGTCCGCGGAACAGGTTCTGTGTGAAGACGGCCGCGGTCAGACCGTACTCGGTGTCGTTGGCCAAGGCCACGGCCTCTTCCTCGGTGTCGACGACGAACAGAGACACAGTCGGGCCAAATGACTCGGTCGCGTACATGTCCATGTCCTTCTTGACGCCATCAACAATGATGGGTCGCATAAGGGTGTTAACGGACTCGTTAGCACTAGCGTCTCCAAAGAGCACGTTCGCGCCCTTAGAAACGGCATCCGCAACCAGCTTCTTGTTCTTGGTGATGGCGGCCGCGTTAACGACGCCGAGCGCCGGGGCATCCTTGCCAAAGAGCTTCTCCGCAGTCGCGGCGAGCTTAGCCTTGAACTCCTCGGCGATGCTGCGCTGGACCACGATGCGCTCGGTGGACATGCAGATCTGGCCGGACTAGAAGGGGATTTTTGTTAGACGGGTTCGAGTCTCGAGATTATAGACCAGACTGGGGTGTTCTATTGGAAACTGAATACTTACGTGCATGAAAGCTCCCATGGCAGCGCCCGTCGCCGCCTTGTCCAGATCGGCGTCATCCAGCACAACGCAGGAGGCCTTGCCGCCCAGCTCCAGGAGCACGGGCTTGATATACTTGCCTGCAGTCGAGGCGATGATACTTCCAACCAGAGTGCTACCAGTGAAGTTGATCTTGCGCACAGCCGGGTGCGCGATCAGCGCGGTGGTGATGGCAGCCGCATCAGAGGCTTGGTGGAAAACAACATTCAAACATCCGGCAGGCAGACCAGCCTGACGGAAAACATCACCCAAAGCCCAGAAACACTTGGGGGCGAGCTCGGAGCCCTTCAACACGACAGTGTTTCCAGCAGCGAGAGGAAGAGCCACTGAGCGCGTGCCCAGGACGAAAGGTGCGTTCCTGCAATGACGCAACCGGGGTTAGTTGTGTTACACGAACGGAACGTGGCAGATGATGAGCCAATGGCAACACAGCACAGACGCAGAAAACTGTACACAGGACGAAAAGAAAAAAGTGAATACTATGGGTTCACACTCACCAGGGCGCAATTGATAGGATGACGCCATATGGCTCCTTGAAGACCATGGCGCCCTCGTTGTCCTTGGTGACGTTGGGGACCACACCCTCGATCGTTGAAATCCGGGCCGCGAAATCGCGAATGAAGCTGACGCCCAGGTTGAAGGTGTGCTCGGAGAATGGGCGGCCTGCGCCAGTTTCCTCACGCTGGTACCCGATCAGCTCCTCCTTGCGCGACTCCATGATATCGGCGGCCTTCATCAAGACATCGCGGCGGTCGTAGGCCTTCATCTTGGCCCATGCTGGGAAAGCAGCCTTTGCGGTATCGACGGCGCGGTTCACATCCTCGACCGAGGCACCGGCACAGTGGCTGGAGAGCTCTCCAGTAGCCGGGGCGCGAACCTCGAACTTGATGTCGGTGATAACCGACTCACCGTTGATGATGAGTGGTGTCACTGGTCTTGAGCCGACAGTATCAGACATGGCGAGAAAGGTTGAATGTGTAGCTTAAACGTGAAGGAATTCAATCACGCAGAAAGGAGAAGCTTCTTAAGTTAAGGGGAGATTTTTGAAAAACAATGAGGGGTCACGCTTGAGTTCGTTGGAGCTCGGCAAGCTGATCTTGCCTAATCGAGTTGAATATGGAGGGGCGATGTGGAGCAAGTGATAGATCACGGAAATCGAGAGTTATCTCCGTAGCAGTTTTGTGGTCGAGTTGTAAGGCCGATTGGTGAGTAAATCATTCGACGAATGACAAGACGTAATTTCTAAATCTTCAATTGAATCAATTGCCTCGAATTGAAGCCGAGTGGGGGACAAGTCCCGAGATTTGTTCACGACGTTGAATGTGGACAGAGTTCAATAAACGCTGACAAAGGCCGGAAGGATTTCCGCCCCATATGATTATTAAACGACAACCAGAGAAGCAGCGGTAGAGAGAAGAAGAGAATTCTTGATTTTCTAAAATGCAACAACTTGATATAAGGCATGAAAAAAAAATTCAAAGATAAAAAACACCGTATATGCGATCCTATATGGTCCTCCAAAACGCCCACTCGCAATGCGACGCCAAATTGAAATGAACAAGCCCCATTCTCAATTGGCCCAAATCTTAGTCTCAGTCGCCGAACCCTTAGCAAAATCCGCAAAAGGACAAGCGGAGATCTTCGCTGCAGGCGTGCCTTGCGTATGACCGCTGGTCGCCGTATGCGCCGAGCTCTCCGACTGGGTCGTAAGAGTTGAAGGCGCGGCACTCTGCATCGATGGCGCCACACTACTAATAATACTAGCCTGGTCATCCTCGAGAGAGCTACCAGCGCTACTACCGGGGACGCGATTGCTTGGGTGGCCCTCTTGGTTCCTGGAGCTGAAGCTGTACAGGGAGATTTCGTCGGCGAATTCCTCGCCGTCGCGGACGTGCCATCTGGCGAAGAGGTCGTTTTGGATCCAGACGATTTTGTTGAGCGCGCGGATGAGTGCCAGCTTGCGGCGTGGGGAGAGGGTCGGGTGGCCCATTAGGGCTTCGAGGAAGATGTCGGAGATGTAGCCTAGACAGGCGCTGATATGGATGTACTCGATATTGAGCGGGGCCATGCGTACTTGGCCGCAGTGCATTTGGCTGTGGTTGATAAAAAGTTAGGAGGAATGGCCATTGAAGAGTTGGGATCTTTTGGGGTTCCAACTTACCCTACTTTGTTAAGGTATTGCCAGAACTCGATCGAAGTAGGATCTTGGCATAGCTTGACCAGGTACCACCGTAGGAACATCTTGCGTCGCTTGATCTGAGGGGTGTCCTCCGTCAAGTATTCGGCATCTGGTTCCGTCTCATCGACTGTTGTACGGGTATGGAAGGCCCGCGACGTGATGTCATTTTGAAGAAGCTTCTTATAGACTAAGTTGACGACGGCAGGGATGAGTTGCTTGAGGTATTTAGCTCCGGATTGAAGAGCTTCGACGTCGGCTGTTGAAGAGGTAAGAGGTCTGAATTAGCTTTGATGTATTCCATGGATGTATAGTTCAAGATGATCGACATACCATTTGACCATTCAAGGAAGTTGTGTAAGTACTTAATGCGCTCTTCCAGGTTGACGTATAATGATTTACGATCAACGTGATTGGGCTCAAAGCCGGGTCCAAGGCCGTAGTCGTGAGGCATTGTAGAAAAAAAATAAAGTAAAGTAGTATGAGAAAAGAGGTTTCCACCGGGGTAAATAACCAAGAACTCTTTCCAGAAGAGTCAAGGGGCGAAAAAATCAATGGAAGAAAAAACTGGGTCACCTCGTGGCAATCGCATGACGGCAACCAGATGTTTTATACCTTGGATTGAAGGGACCAAACCGTTCGATCCGATCCAAGTAGATTTAAAACAGAGAAAAGGATGATCGGATCCAAAAGGGGGGCCCCATACCAGTACAGGTGGGGATGGTCCTATTACCAAATAGAGCGAGAAGACCCGATTCAAGACGACAGCTCATCTCTCACAGTGCTAGATGGAGGTCTTGGAGATGCGGCTATCGTCGAATCACACCACCTAGAAATCCCTGGCAGTAGGACCCGGCCTAAGAACAAGGCATAGGTAGGTGTGGGCTGATCCCTGTAATTTCCTGCACCCTCCACCTCGTGAGGGAGATGCAATCCATGGACCATACTGAGCTTGAACTTCACTTTTGAAACGAATTGTCCACGTGGGAAGAGCGGAGTTCAACCACTCTTCTTTTCCGATACGACAGCTCTAATCTACATGCTGCTATTTGGCGCTTTGATCTCACGCTCGTATCTTTCTTGAGATGTTTTCCATGGGACGACGCCACACACTATGACAGCCGCTAAGCCTAGGTCTAATGGAACTCAAACTTAGATTATGCACGAAGCAGATCCCGATGTAGGATGTGCAGGCTTCCAAGTTAAAAGACGTTAAACGAGGACTCCGCTGTGGTCCCAACGGCTTCCAACCGAGACCAGTTCCACTATAGCTCGGAGCCGACGGCTCGGGGCGCGAATTTTGAATTAAGAGCGACTTTCGTCTATCCCGATATGATTAGAGAAGGAAAAAACATTGAATTATGTTCTGGGATGGTCGTGAAAGGATGGGATGGACATCAATATGGGGTGCTGTCAACATTAAACGCCGCTGTCATCATTAACTTCCCGAATCCTAGCGCAGATGAAACGTCGGAGAAAAAAGGAGAAAAAAACGCCTCTGCCGCTTGGGCCCGAAGGAAAATAAATTGTTGAATCCAATAGCTTCCAGAAAAAAAATAAAATCAGCGCCAAACCGTTCGGCTGTCAAAGTGGGCCTTTAAAATGAAAATTGAAGACAAGCATGCAGACACGCTAATTTAGCAGATGGACAGGAAATGTGGACAAGATCGAATCGGAAAAAATCCCATTACTAAATCGATCCAATTCTGGAGCCAACTTGATCGATTATTGAATTCTTTGACCGCATGATGGCGTGGCCTGATCCAGATACCTCCGAAATACGGGTGGATTCGCGCGGAGCCCATTGCCTGATCAAACGGATGACTTCCGGTTGGATGCGCGTCCAGTATCAACGAAAAAAAAAATCTGCTTTCAAAAAGGGGGTGAGAGAACAAGTACCAATTTCTTCGTCACTCTTGGTCTTTTGGTGATAGATCAACCGGACGTTGAACGTTTGATATGGTGACCTCATTTTGTTTCAACATGAGACACGCTAAGGCATTTCTAAAACAGCCGCGACGGACGATCCTAATGCCTGCGCTGATCAATTCCAAGGCACCGTTGGTCTAGACGCCCTCCTTTCGGCACTTGAACCGCTAGGAGTCTATATCCAGATGTCTGTCCCCGCGTTCTCCCACAGCTAGTACACTGGATCCATGGAATTGCCGTGCCAAGCTAATCTATTTGACTTTGTTGTCAAAATGTGACAGCTGCAACAATCCGCATTGGGTCACCCCAGAACGTTTTAGAATTGGGCTTGGGCTCAGAAGTGTTGTGATGTGATGAATCTAACTTTTAAGAAGACGTGAGAAATCAACATTTGAATGTGACCTGTCAGTGGCTATTGCGAAGTAATATAACCTGACACAATGGCTGTCGTGTTGAGACGTTGGGAGATGAATAATATAAGAAGATTTGGGACATTCAAATGTTTGAAAGATATTCTAGCACTGAGATTTGTGATAGCTCTACTAGCTAGGCTACTAGCTAGGTAAGAATGTTGACCGAGGCCATCTGTGATCTACGCATCGATGTTCCTTCGGCTATACCACGGCTCTGGCCCCGCTCAGGAAGAAGCCATAGTCGAATTGCTTCGTGCCGCTGCGGCGTCATAGAGGGCCTGGATATCGGACTTCCATTGGTCCTCATTAACACGGGACAGACGACGGTCGTAAGTCATGAGTCCGTTGACCTCACCCTCGACGTCTGTGGTCTGTGTCCAGACGCCACCACTGCACGCGAAGAGTTGAACTTGGTTTTTCAACTCGGTGAGGATAACGTGGCTTCGATAGTTCCAAGCGTCGAGAGTGAAATCCAGCTCGTAAGTCTGGTTGATGGTATTGATGGCGTTTTGGTTGTTCCAAAGGCTGCAGCGAGTTAGTAATCAATTCCAAATCAACTCTCATAAAGGGGCTCTGGAAAACCTACTGCTCAATCGAGACATTGTTACCGAGTCCGCCAAATTCACCCTGGAATCCAATTCGGCTGGCATCGTAGGGAATCGAGTTAGCGGAGTTGAAGGGGGTGCCACATTGTGGGTCCGAGTAATGGTGGTTGTCCTATCGAGAGTGAGTGGATGTCGTCGGGTTTGTTTCATCGCGCAAATGTGCCGAGGATTCTATACTTACGCTGAAATCTCCCGCGCCGTGGTCGTACCAACCAGTGGTCGAATCAACCAATCGTGTGGGGTCCAATTGACGAACCATGTCAGTCAATGCAAACTCAGGATAGTAGCTGGTGATCTGACCCCAGCCCTCGTTATAGATAACCTGACATGACATTAGAATCAGTTGGAGGCTTTCCCCTCAATGGTGACTTACCCATGTGGCGATACTGGGGAAACTCTTGTGCTGGTTGACCAGGACCTCCAATTGGCGGACAAACTCCGCCTGCTGTGCATCATCGGGAAGAATGGTCTCTGAGGTGCAGTTGGCCAGGGTTCTGCTCTGAGAAGGACGCAAAGCAGGCATGTCCTGAATAACGAGGAGACCAAGTTCATCACAGGCGCGGTAGAACAGGTCATTCTCAACTTTGATCTACAGCTTGTTAGCAAAACAGTCCGAAACTCGATGCCCAGGGAGCTACTTACGTGCTTGCGGACCATGTTAAAGCCCAGCTTCTTCAACATCTCAAGGTCGTACACCATTGCTTCCTTGGTAGGCGGGGTGTAAATGCCATCAGGCCAAAAGCCTTGATCCAAAGTACCGAACATGAAAATAAACTCGCCATTCAGCAGCGGTCTAACGATGCCGTCAACTTCGCCCTTGGTGATGGTACGGAATCCAGTATAACTCTCAACCACATCTTTACCCAGCTTGACAGTGATGTTGTACAAGGTGGGAGAATCTGGAGACCACAGCTTGGGAGAGTCGACCTTGAACTGGAAGGGCTGGTTGGTTGGTCCTCTGTGGGAAGCGACGACCTTGTCTCCATCCTTCACGATGACCATCGCATTGCTAGTGGTGTTGACAGCGGAGGTGTGAATGGTCATGTTGACTGAGAAGTGTTAGAAAATTCAAAGATTCAAACTTGTTTGAATCGGACTTTGGAGAGAGAAACTCACCTTGACCCTCCATGTTTCCGTCAATATCGAGATGGGAGACATGGTTAGCGGGCACAGGCTCAATCCACACGCTTTGCCAGATTCCACTGCAGGGAGTGTAGAAAATGTGACTTGGGTGAAGAGTCTGCTTTCCAATGGGAATCACATAGTCGGCATCATCAGTGGGATCATGGACAAATACAAGCCTAACAGAATGTGAGTTTAACGTCGACTCCCTTTTGAATTCTCCAGCAAGGAACTTACAGCTCATTCTCATGGCCAGCCTTAAGAAGCTTTGTCACATCCAGCGAGAAGCGGAAGTATCCACCACGGTGAAATCCAGCCTTCTTCCCGTTGACAAAAACAGTCGCTTCATAATCGACAGCGCCAAAGTTCAAAAGGATCTCTTGGCCATGCCAATCCGATGGCACCTTGAACTTGGTCGAGAACCATGAGTACAAAGTGAATTCACCTTGGATACCTGGAAAGACGGTCAATTTCTGCGGAAACAAAAAAGTCCAATATTCAATGTTAGCTCACCCGACAGACCACTCTCAAGACAGGACGGAATCAGAACTTCCTGTGCCAATTCCTGTCCGAAAGGAGGACTCTGAACCGCAGAAAGGCTGGACGCGTTCTGATACTGCCATACACCGTTCAGGTTCTGCCACTGCGTTCGCTGCAACTGCGGTCTCGGATATTCAGGCCATGGATCCGTGCCCACTTTATCCATCCAGGGCGTTGTCAACGGTGGCTCTTTGAGAGCATATCCTGCGGCACGAGCCTGCTTCGCCGGCAAAACCTCTTCATTGCTCCCGGGAAGGGCAAAACCAGTGCCCGCCAACAGGGAGAGTACGACACTCTGTAGGAGATGCATTATTCTTCAGCCTCGCAAGACTATGAATCAATGCTCGTGGACTAGGAGGGTACTCCACAAAATATACAACTCAACCTCAAACTTGACCAAAACAAGCGTTGTTTTTGTCTTATTTCCATTTTTTGCAAGGGCGCACCCCTGGCTTTATGCACGATGGAAATCGTGTCGGACCCTCAGATGGCCGAAATTACCGACATCTCGCGCCATGCTTGTTTCGGTCCAGCAGGAATCGGAAAAGGGGACCCTCTAAGCCTTCTGTGAGTAATCTGCCTCTAGGTGGTATGCGACTTCGCACTGCCCGGCCTTCCGGGGGTAAGAATCTCCACATTTACTCAGTCAACCCCGCAGGAGAACACATAGGAGCTTCCTTATCAGGGAAAAAGCCCAGGTCCGATGCTGAATAGTGGGCCAGTGGTAGGGATTCGATGAGACGGCTGCTGCTTGGCAGTTACTGTGGAGCGAGCACGCGGACTATTGATACGGTCAATGGACAATTGGCCGCTGAACAGCGTTACGATGGCTCGCTGTGGGGATTAGTTTGTGGGGGAGATTACGATCTGACCTATACAGCATGCTTGCTTTTCTTTACTTGATCTAGCGAAATAGATCTGTACTATTTACATGTGCGGTGAACCGAATTTTCAGAGCGAGGGGTCAACGAATGAAGGACGACTCGGCGTGCAGCGAAAATCCAACGGAAACAAATCACGTTCCTGCATGGCAGATAGGGATGAGAACCTGTTGTTTCGGCCTTACCAGCACGAGACTATTCCATGTGGAGAATTGTCGGGCCCAGCATTGATACCTGCATGCCTAAGCCAGTTTTGAATAAAAAGCAACACTCCTAGATCAGCATTACATCGGATCGTCGGCTAAGAGGGTGAGACTGTATAGCGCATTCAGTACATCTTGGCAATTGATACCTCAGGACTCTCGGCATTCTTGTTTTGAGGGGACCGATCGCACTAAATCCCTTGCAGCCGCACGGATCCAGGACAGATTCAGGACGGGTTCCTCTACCTAAGCTGCAGAATTCAGTGAAGAACCCGTGCTTGCGATTCTACAAAGTTTGCCTTGGCCTTTCAAATGTACTTCGTTATATCCGCACAGACATAGTAATTGCGGGCGGCTGAAATTTAGATATAAGAGTACGAAATGGCTTACTTCTTTCCCCTCACGCTCCAAGCTTGGCATGTCGATCGGCCTTGTTTGATTGGACGGCAGCCATGTATGGCGCCATATTCCGCTCGCACTCGGCTGATTGCCTTTTCGGTGCCGGAGTAATTGGGCTAAGGTCCTGTATTCAAATGTTGATTTTCTCCGGGGGTTCAGAAGAGGAGTTCGAATGCGATGGGCTTCAAATGCTTATGCATTGATCGATTAAGAAAGAGCATAGCTCGCATTGTGGCTTTTATGCTGCCAGTGCATATCTCATTGATAGTACCCACATTTAGAAATACTATGCAGAGTTTAAGATTTGTACACCCCTGTTGAGAACGAGGACTGTTTATTTACGTGATAGGCTACATGGCACGTGCAAGGGGTTGATTAGTAGGTCAAGGCCGCTCGCTGGCATCTCCCCAGCCACCTAGATATCCGCTAGGTATAGCTGTCAACATTGAACATTTGAACATTCAAATGTTGAAGGTCTTCAATGCTCGGGATCCACCTACATGGATGTACATAAGGTACAATTCGTAGATGTCAGCTAAGCCTTGGCTAAAATTGGTAGTTCAAGCGCTAATTAGCAACCCCAACATTTGAACTTTCAAAAAGAGGACCAATGAAAATATCTGGTCTCTGAAAAGGTTACACATGTGAAGGCTTTCAGGTCATAGAATATCTATAACAGCAATTGAATTTTTGAAGCTATCTTATGCATCTGATTGCTGGATATGTACAGAGTCTATTCTAACCCGAGGATGAACTGAAGCTTGCGGTGAAAGACACCTAATCAATCAGGCGGGAACACCATTTCTGACTGAGCCGTAGCTTCCCATAGTCCAGTTTCCAAAGCAAGCATAGTTATACTCAGCATTGGCCAAGCTCTTCTTCTGAACCTTCAAGAAAGTAGAGAGCTCACACCAGCCATCCTCGCGATATTCACATGCGTCAAAGCTGGAATGCAGCGGGATAGTGCGCTGGTTTTGAATAAAGTGGACGTAGTATGTCTCTCCGGTGCCAGAGACATAGTCACCCGACTTGGTCTGCTTGGAAGAACGCTTGGTGGAAACCTGGTGCGGCGCCTTGATGATCTCAATGTTGAGGCGACCTGCGAAGGGAACCAACTTGCTGGCGGAGAACTGCTGGTTCTTCTTAGGGCCAGTAAGGGGCAAGAAGTCATTGAACTGTGTAAGACCGAAAGCTGTCAAGACGGAAACGATGTTTGCATCATGGGTAAACTCAAAATACAAGTTTTGGTCAAGAGGGAAGGTGACGGGGTTGGTGTCAAGAGTCATATTGCAACCGGTTTGGTTGGCGGGAGCCTCGACGAAGTGGCCTTCGACCCGAGCCAGGAACTCTTCAACCCAATAGATACCCTGTGCGCGGCCAGTGGGGCTGAGGAATCCCGAAAGGGTAGCAAATTCAATATCCATGAGGTATTCGTATCCCTCCCACTCCTCGTAGGTGAACAGCTTGCAGAATGGACTGTAGCCAACGCTGATGGTCTCGTAGGGGCAAAGGCTCTGAGCATGGTAGGTATCTTCAACAGACCAGTCATAAGATCCTGTCAAAGTCCTGAGATAGGCAGTCCTTTCCTTCAGATATGTCGCCATCCATGTTCCGACGGGAACTTCAATGGCCTCCTCCATTGTTGTGGCCTCATTTGTGCAAACGTAGTCGCCAGTGGTCGCAATATCAATGGTGGCAAGAATGTTAGCGTGGTTGCGCCACTCAAGTCCAAAGAATCCAGCCAAGAAGTTCTCGCAGCTTTCCAGCATACGGGACTGCAAGGTGGTGCGAACCACGATCTTCGAAGAGTTATCATAGAGATGACCGTAGTTGTAGTAGTTCAAGATACCACTGTTGAAAAGCTCT
Source organism: Penicillium sclerotiorum (assembly GCA_911649655.1). Classification (NCBI taxonomy): domain Eukaryota; kingdom Fungi; phylum Ascomycota; class Eurotiomycetes; order Eurotiales; family Aspergillaceae; genus Penicillium; species Penicillium sclerotiorum. The sequence goes on along the minus strand of CAJVRJ010000005.1, from coordinate 2,281,484 downwards.
TGGCGGCCAATGGGAACGAGAATCTCCTCGCCCAGGTTGTAAGTCCAGTCGTTCAAGAACTCCAGCTCACCCTTGAAGCCAGTTCCGTTCTTGGTGGCCTTGCTAATTGTGGAGGCCCATGAGCTCAATCCTTCCGAGGAAGACGGATAGCGAGAACCATGGCGCTGAAGCATGTGCATGTGAGTGATATTGGCTCCCTTGGGAAGTGGGTATTCGTCCACTCCAAAGCCCTCTTCCGGTGAGAAATAAGGACTAATCGTATTGTTAGTTTGAGGATGAAAATACGAGAATCTTCGAATTGCGTTGTTTCATTACCTCTGATCGCCCATCAGCTGGAAGATATTGCGACCCTTGGCACCCTTGATGGCCTCTCCAGTCTCCAACGGTGCGTTGGGAACATAGGTAGCCTGGCCGAATGGGGCAGGGTTGGTTTGTGCGAGAAATGGAGCAGCGCCTGTCTCAACAGTACCTATGGAAATGTTAAAATCAATTAAGATAGCATAAGACCATTGACACTAACCAAGGTAGTTGTCAGGCGAAGTCTGAAACCAATTGGGTTGGGTCTTGGACGCAGCCGCGTTGACCTGGGCGGCCGAGGCCATCGCCAGAGCGAGAATCGCAGTACCCTTCAGCTCACTCATTGTTGATGGTAGGATCAATTGACTCGAAGACTCGCAGTACACCGGTCTCCGGAAGTTGCATCGATGGGCTCTTATATGGCTGCCAAATGTGGTGGCTTTGCCGAACCTGCCGTGTTATTCGATCACTCGCATGTCGGCAATTATGTGCCTACATGTGGCGGACGGCAGTCGGATGGTGTGAAGCCGAGAAGTGACAGGGCTGGCGAGCTTCAATCAACTTCACGTAGTTCACCACGTGCTAAGCATTTAATCTTATCAATGGGGCTTCCCCTGGGCATTGGACCAACCGCGTTGCTCCGTTGTTGTAAGCGAGACACTAGCTCCCGCAGTACATCCCGAACTTTGTACCTGCAGAGCATTCGAAAGCCTCTGAAGGTTTTGATTGAATCGTTCACACGGAACAGTTTTGTTGAATCATCCGAGTACGAGATCGGCTAGATTTGTGGTTGACGAATACGACGGTATACGTGAATCGAAGACCCGGCACGAAGTCCGAACCTGACGGTGAGCCTGGTTGGGGATGGGCGTTCTGGAAGGGGGTTGCGTGGCCACGAACATGGTTCTAGTTGAGGGTCTAGAACTTTGGAACCTGAAAAAGAGAGTGATGTTGACTTGAAGTGTGAATTAATATCGCAGTGTGAGAATTGGGTAGAGACTTACTCGAGAATTGGGCAAGGAGAACTTGGAGGCCTGATACTTCAGGCTGCACATCGACAAGGGACTCAGAGTGGTCTTTTTGACCTCACATTCGACTAACGCGACCAACGCATCGCCCATTCGTCACTTTTCCTAATTGTGGATCTGCAGAATTTCAAGAAAATTGAAGAGGATTTTTCCCACTCGGACACAAATTTCCGATATACCAGATCCCGTGACTCTCTCACGTTGAACTCCCTGGAATTCCTTATTCATTGTCAAAGGGGAAAGAACGCGATTTTTGTTATGGAACCAATGATCGATCTCGCCATCTGCACAACTGATTCTTAATTTCAGTCATGGCCTCCGAGTCCATACTATTGCGGGACCTATATCAAAGTTTCGCAAACCCCCCAAAAGGCGCCAGACTTGTTTCGCCACCCCTGCAGATACCTACCAAATACACAAAGCCAATTATACCAGCGGCTTTCCCACTAATGGCCCTGGAGTACATACCTCCGAGTCCAGATGTCACGCTTCCGGTGTCTCCCCGAGAAACTCGTGTCTAATCAAGATCGATCTCATTTCCGACGAGCTATATCAGACCATTGGCCTATTGTTCGAAGCGCTCCCTTCAACGATCATTTGGAAGTATTCGACGCGCATTTTCATGTGGCTTTTGACAGCAGCCATTGTGGGGATAGATGATGCTGTCATTCTCAACAATTTCAGACGTCCCACAAACCCTTGAACGTGAACAGCTCTATGGATCGGCCAAACTGCCCCCGAACTCTTCAAATTTACGACAAAGAAAGTTTAATTCAGCTCTACAACAGTCATATAAAGAAAATTTTGGGGAGAATAGGTGGGGAAAAGAGGGATGGGAGGTGGGACAAGTTCCCTGGAGAGGCAAAATCCGGGGTTGCGGGGAAGAAGTGGATCTTAGTGTGGGACGATCTGCCGACATACCCCCAGACCCCATGTTTGTTTATTATAGCTCCCATGTCCTGCTAAGAGACAGCACTCTTGTTGATCTCTCAGTCTTTCTCATTCCATGAACTCCGACGACAAAATGATTGAGCAAAGCTTCAGTGAGAAGGACCGGGATGGGTCACCTGACATCAAGGAGACATCTGAAAATGAACATGTCGAAGATTCTTCGACTCCTCAAGCCCACAATCTCATTTACGAAGGAGATGAAGAGCCGGAGCTACACCTCCAGACTTATTTCGCCCTAGCGGCCATGTTTTTTTTGAACTTGGTCCAAGTCTTTGCCTTGATGGGCCCGCCCGCAGGAGTAAGTCACCTAGTGCTGCAAGGGACTAAGTGCTTGATTATCTGACGCCAAACAATCGAATCCAGCTCAGCTATATCGAAGCCGACCTCAAGAATTCAGTCGCTGGAACCTGGGTTCCCAATGCCCTTTCACTTGTCCAAGCCGTGCTGTGTCCATTGATCTCGTCAGCATCGGACACATTCCAGGCCCGGAAGCTCTTGCTTGTGGGCCCTTCAGTTATCTCCTTCATAGGTGCGGCGATTGCACCTGGAGCCACTGACATATACAGAGTGATTGCTGCACAAGTATTGATTGGGTTTGGATTTGCTACCGTGCCTTTGGCGTATTCTGTGCCCAGTGAGATCCTACCGCGAAAATGGCGGCCAAGTAAGTCCAGACCACTACTAGTTGACATGCTATGAAGACAAAGCTAACACGGTGGTGAATTCTGCAGTGGTTCAATCTTCGATGAATGTTGCCGCTGCTCTGGGAGCGTGTTCTGCGCCTTTGATTATCGGCTCCCTCACAAGAAACAACGCACACACAGGATGGAGAAACTTCTACGTAGGAATCCCACTCCTTATTCTCAAGTTTTGAAGTCCTTGTTGACTTTATGCAGTGGATCCAAATGGCCCTATGGGGTCTATCAGCCATCGGTCTTTTCATCGGCTACAGACCACCCAAGCGACACACGGGCTATGACCATCTGACTCTCTGGCAGAAGATCGGAAGACTAGACTTGCCTGGATTCTTTCTTCTTACTGCAGGATTGACAATCTTTCTCGCCGGACTCAATCTTGGAGGAGGAATGTTTCCGTGGACAGCGGCTCCCGTGCTAGCAACTCTGATTGTTGGGATTCTCTGCTTGATTTCCTTCGGGATCTACGAGTGGAAGTTCACGAAGAATGGTATCCTCAGTCATGAGCTGTTTCGTAATGGTGAAATCGGTGGTCGGACTTTTGCTCTATGTGTCGCTCTCATCTTTATCGAAGGGATTCTTTTATTCTCCTACACGATATTCTACCCTACTTTGTTCGTTCTTCCCTTGCTCTTCATCCATTGATTGGTTTCTAACTTGAATACAGAACCGAAAGTCTTTTTGAGACTGACCCCTTCCTGCTGGCTGCTCGCGGACAGCCTTTCTGGATCGCTGGTGGAACAGGCACAGTGATCTATGGGTTCATCAGCACCAAATTCAAGACCATTCGAGTCCCACTCTCGGCAGGATTTCTTCTCCTTACCGCCGGTGTTGTGGGACTAGCTACAATCCAACCCGGCGACGATACCAGAGCACTTGTATTTGCCGGACTGGCGGGACTGGGCTTTGGATCCCCACTGATTCTCCTAATTACCGCGGTCCAACTCTGCACACCCCATCATCTGATCGCAACCGCCACCGCTGTCACGACCTGCTCCCGCGCTATCGCAGTTGCAGTCTTCACAGCGATTTTCACCGCTGCGATGAAAAACAGACTGACTACAGATATCCCATCTTACGTCGGCAAAGCTGCCATAGAGGCCGGGCTTCCTCAAAACTCAATTGGTGCCTTCATTGCTGATCTCTCTGCCGGAAACACCACTGCGCTTGCCGATATTTCGGGCGTCAACTCTACTATCATAGCAGCAGGCTCTCATGCTCTTCAGCACGCTTATGCGGATGGGATACGAGTTGTCTATATTATTGCCGCTCCATTCGGGTTTGTGGCTTGTATTGCGGCGTGGTTTATGGGGGATCTGGCTAAAGTCATGGATTACACCGTCCATGCTCCGGTCGAGGATCTTCATGCCAGGAGGAAGCAGGCCGATTCAAGTGCTTAAATTAGCGGGACCACGATGAGATTCTGTTGATACTATATAGCAGTCTTGAATTATGCTCCATCATGAGATGGCCCATTTCAAGTTCTAGCGTTTCCAATATTACTACATACTGTAGTGGGGAAAGGTGTCCTCCCAGTATGTGACATACCGTACTCCGTACGGGTATGTCACACCGCCCTTGTATGTTATAAGCAGCCAGCTTAGTACTAGATTGAAATACACACTCCTACACATCCCCGATCGACCCCCTACAGACGATTCCGGTGCTACAGCAGGTGCTAGTTGGTGTTGTTCTTGTGGTTGGCATTGCTGGATCGACCCGTGCACTTTGACGGCACACCACTGTTCCCCTCTTCAATACGAAGAATCTGTCATTGTGTTCCCTTGAATCGCTCCGAGTCCAGACTCCTCCAAAGACGCCGCAATTATTTAGGTTTGAATTGCGATAGGTCCCGCAGTACCACCACGGTACTCTTCGTATCAAGTGGGGATAGATCGGGATTCAGTATTAGGCTTGTACCGCCAAACACCAACATAAGATGAGACTTTTGGACTGCTTGGTAAAAGTTCAGACAAGACTCATTTCTTCCAAGACATGTGTGCCGGTGAAACAGGGAACTCGGTTACGATCTTAATCATCCAATCCCTGGCGGTTAGCCCCTAGAGTCTGACATTCCGTAGGTGTCCCACCAATCCCACTCGAAATCGGCTCCAAAGTGGATAAATGTGGGACAAGTACATTCCAACGCACATTCTCTGCTATCTTAGCGTTGCAGAACAGATCTCGATTCCTACGCTGCAAAACCGAGACTGCAGACTCATATTGGGGATTGGCCTGGGTCGGAAATCTAAGACACGAGGTGGATTCACACATGGAGGTACTTCAACCAGGCACCCTTCACTGCGACCGATGAATTTGTTGAAACAATGTCGGTGTTTGTTTAGGTGTTCATCGGTCCATGATGTCGCCGGAAACGGAAGCCCTGAAGCCCGTAGATTCAGTCCGACTGGGGTGGATCTTCAACCACTCGGAAGCACCCGAATAATCCATGGGTTTGCTACTAACATGGTAGCTAACCAGTGCATTTGTAGCCATGGAAATTAGAACAATGGCATTGTAGCTATCTGGGGTATATGGCTTAGGAGATCTTGGAAGGACACGAATTTCAATATTGAGACTGCAACATTTGAATCCGATGTACATGGGCAACAATTGGTCTCTAGTGGGAACTTGCACAATACCCCGAGGCCCTCTAGCAGACAGACAACCTTGAACTTTTGAACATTGTACATAATAAAAACTACCCAGTCAAGATTTTCACATTCCTCGGAAGCTCTTCCAAGGGACACGTGGTTGATTGATCTTCAGCAGATCGTGCTGTTTTGATGTTGATCCTTTGCCGCAAACGGCATCATTGAAACTGCCTGTCTTGACAATTCGAATCTTCTAATGTTGAGATTCATGCAGTCAATTGTATTGTATTGACATTGATGGACTGGAATACCCAAAAGGCTGAGCTGATAAGTCTAAAGCTAACAATTAGGACAGATCATTGTGAGGCAGTGAGAATGAAAACAAGTTGCAATGTGATGATCGCAGGAGGTGGTAGTCGAGGCAAGTCCATAATGGATAGCGCCTTCTTCAGACTTCAACCTCACTTTGCAACAACAAAGTCCAATAAAGCAAGAACAGCGACCGCACAGAGCAGATCTTCCTTCAGCGTTTCACCCGATTTCCTTTGTGACTGTTGTGACCTGACCATTCCGTCGTCAACTTGAACGGCATCTGTTATCATATTGTGCAAGCATTGTGAGATGAACCAAATAGTCTGACCCCACAGTTTTCACATCACAAGCTAACAACAGACCGGAAGAAGCTAGTGCATTGTTACTTCAATAGAACCTCAAAGGAATTGTTTCTTTTATCGACCCGAGCCTCCAGTTCCTACGGACCCTGTCTCCGCTCCGATCTGTTTTCGGCCAAGTCCTATACCTATAGCGGTAATCTGCCAAATCCTGGAGACAGCTGCCTCCAGAAAAGATCTACAAACAAACATCTGAAGGTATGTGAACTGTCGAATCCTGAATCTTCACGAGTTCCGTTTCCAGAGCATCGGCTGCTTTCAGCCGCCTCGAAATACAGTTGTCGACTGGAATTTACTTATAGCAGCCGATCGCCATACCGTTTGACACAATATCTCTTTCATTTCATTCCTAAACCCAGCCTCCTGGATTTTGAGGTTAATTAAGTTCAGTGTGCAGAATGTCGCTTTCGAAGAAGTCAATTATTGGGCTGTCCCTCCTAGCTGGACTGGGCCACGCAGCCCACATGAACTTGGCCAGCCTCAAGAACTTCAAGGCTCCCGCCAATAAGCAAGTGTAAGTGGCCAAGACGATAGAGTTTTGCAGTTATGCAGGGCCATTCAACAGACTGACTCATTCTTCATAGGAGCCCCCTGTTTGATTACGGGTCCAACACCAAGGTCCGCGGTGTGAACCTCGGTGGTTGGTTAGTTCTAGAGCCTTGGATTACTCCTTCGCTCTTTGATGATGCTGGCGACGCCGCTGTTGACGAGTGGTCCCTTTGCTCTATCCTGGGCACTGACCCTTGCCGAGCTCTTCTTGAGGAGCACTGGAGCACCTTTGTTACTCCAGACGATTTCCACCAGATCGCTGCTGCGGGCATGAACCATGTTCGCATTCCCGTTGGATACTGGGCTCTTCAGCATTTGGATGGCGACCCGTACGTTGATGGCCAGCTGGCACACTTGGACAATGCTATCACTTGGGCGCGAGCTGCTGGTCTCAAGGTCCTCGTTGATCTTCATGGTGGTAAGTTCTTACAGTCAACCCTCAGCAAAGTGTCCACGTTTCTAACAGACTTCTAGCCCCCGGATCGCAGAACGGTTTTGATAACAGCGGCAAGCGAGGCTACATCTCGTGGCAGCAGGGCCACAACGTTGACCACACCAAGACTGCCCTTCAGGCTCTGGCCAAGCGTTACGCTGGTGATACCGACGTTGTCTCTGCTATCGAGGCCCTGAACGAGCCCAACGTCCCCGGTGGTGTCAACGAGGATGGTCTCAAGCAATACTACTATGACTCCTGGGGTGTCGCCCGTGAGGCCAGCCAGGACACCACTGTCGTTCTCCACGACGGTTTCATGCCCACCGAGTCCTGGAACGGATTCATGAGCGAGTCCACAGGCGTTTGGTATGTCATGATGGATACTCACCATTACGAGGTCTTTGACACTGGCTTGCTGGCTTTGACTCCCAAGCAACACTCCAGTAACGCCTGCAGCTTCGCCAACTCGCACGTGGTTACAAGCGACAAGTGGACTATGGTCGGCGAATGGACTGGTGCCATGACCGACTGTGCCCGGTACTTGAACGGCAAGGGCATTGGCTCCCGCTATGATGGAAGCTACCAGGGTAGCAAGGCCCTCGGAAGCTGCGACGGCAAGTCCAACGGAACTGTCGCTGATCTCCCTCAGAGTGACCGCAATGGTATTCGCCAGTTCATCGAGGCTCAGCTTGATGCCTATGAGAAGGGTGCCGGCTGGCTCTACTGGACCTGGAAGACCGAGGGTGCTCCCGAGTGGGATATGAAGGAGCAGCTTGCTGCCGGTGTTTTCCCCAACCCTGTCACCAGCCGTCAGTTCCCTAGCCAGTGCTAAGAATGACGAGCTCGTATATTTCCTTCTCTCTGCTTTGCTCGGGTATTCTTTATAGCTCAATTTCCTTTGTTGGGGGTTTATTTTGGCTTTGACTGTTTGCTGGGAGCTTTCGTTTGCATCATGCAAGTGACCGCCCCTTGGTGTTTTTGGAGTATGGTTAAATTCAGACATGCTTGGTAGTGTCTACTTTGAAATTGAATTATTATTTTTCATTAAATTCTATCAATTGATGTAGTTGAGTCGTCAAGGCCACAATTTGACGAAAATAAGTGCTGGGAATCGATGGCAATCACAACATTGAATGCTATCCTCAACTTTGAGGAAGGTGGAATACATGAGTTAGAAAGTAGGAAGATATGTCATATTACTTCCTAGATAAAGACTAGTCCCTAACGACTAGTCTGAAAAAGCTGGTCAAAGCCAGGACACAAATGCCAGTGAAAAATATTCATACAAATTGATCAATGAAAGGGCCGTCCACCAGAAACACCCATGAAAAACAGGCCATCGCGGCCACAGAAAGAAGTCCTCCAAAAAATGCGTAAAGCATGTCAAACAAAAAAAAAGTGAAACCAATCATCGAAAAAGCACCAATAGTTCCTTCAAAGCCAATCATTAATCAGTCGTTCCCATGCTCGCGTGAATTGACTAGAACATTACCCGCAAAAGAGCCACCACAAACCACGCGATAGAAAGAACTTTCCAGAAGGTCATCACCTTCTCGTTGGGTCGCTCGGAAGACGACTCAGCGACGGTAGTAGCACTCGTCTTCGCGGCGCTATGGTTGGCTAGCAGAGCCACGGAATTGACATTGTTCGAGCCTAAGGTCGAGAAGCTCAGATAGGTGGTCTTTGACTCAGTGGACATCAAAGTAATGACAGTCTGGGGCGAGGTACCAGTGGATGTGTGGTCCACGGTAGTTCCCTCAGACTTGCCAGTTCCAGTTGAGGCTGTGGTATGAGTGGAAGGGTGTGTGTCAGTGGAGGAGCGTGTATCAGTGGAGACACTGGTAACCGTCGACTCCAAAGTGGAGGTAGTGGACGACAAGGTGGTCGTAACGGTGATAGTAGAGGTAGTAGTAGAAGACGACTCACTGGAGCTGGAGCCCTGATTCTTTGGGCCGGCACCATCGAGCTTGATGCTTCCTGAGGAGCCAGAGTTGTCGGAGTAGGAGTACGACTTGGCAGGATTGTAGTTGTTGATGTGAACAGACTTCACGTACATGGTGAAGGGGGCCTGGGAGTAATCGGTCTGTCCGCCAGCCCAGGTAATAGTACCAGGGCGGTTGGAAGGGTCACCGCCAGCCCAAATACCAAGGCGGATGTACATGGGAGTCTGAGGGAAGCGAGAGCCACCCTTTGCCTCAGCATAAGGCAGGGTTCGGACGACCTGGCCATCAATGGACCAGACAATCTGCGACTCCGTCCAGGTCCAGGTGTACTTGTGGAAGATTGTCTGAGGAGACGCGGCCGATGCCCAGGTCGAGCGATCATAGGTGCTAGTATCACCCTTTCCGAAGTAGTCGGTCTGAAGCTTGTCGGAAACCCCGCCAAGGATCTCCTGCATATTGCGTTTGTTAGTTCATCTGGAGTAGTAGCCTGGGGTAGTGTGGGGTATAGATGACTTACCCAATCAACCTCGTCAAGATCAATCGATTCCATCATCAGACTGCTGACAATACCAACTCCAGGAGAGGCTTTCATCTCAATAGAGACCTCGCCGTAGAAGATGGCAAAGACAGACTGAATAGTGGGATGATCACCTTGCTTGGTGATGGTGAACTCAGCACCATCGGAACCGGTGTGAACATTGCCAACAATAGTATCCCAGTCCTTGAGAGAAGCGCCATTAGTGAAGTCATAGCTGAGGGCAGAATCAACAGAGCCCTTGTCAGCCGGGCAAGACTCCTGAAGTGGGTTACACTTGGTCGAAGTCTGGCCGAGGGCAAACTGGAGCCCGATAATGAACGACACGAGCGCAAGTAGGAAGCGCATCGTGAAAATGGGTTAAACGAGTGAAGTGGGTTATGAAAGTAAGGGATTGAAGTGAATTCAAATTCTTGGCAGAAAGTGAATTCAGAAAGGTAGGAGGGTGAGATGGGTGAAGAAGTGAAAGAGAAAAAGGTCTGTTGATTGTTTTCTAATCCGGAGATACGCTACTTCCGGTAACTGGGGACACGCCACCATCCACGAGCGCGAGCGCGAGCGATCTTATCGCAGTTAGATAACAATAAAACACTGGGCTTATGGTGTATCAAATGGTGGCAGCAAAAGCAGGTGCATTTGATCGAAATTCATGACAACAACTTGAATATTCCTTAGATCGGTGGCCTGTATCTATACGCTGATGTTTCACATAAAGTCTCTCATTTGGCGCTTTCAACTTTCCTTTTCAAGCCACATTGATTGTGGTGATATAGGATGATATTATTGGCAGTAAGCCTCGAATTTTGCCGCCTAATTGGAGTACTTGTGCTCATTAGTCCTGTGCCATGTACTACCTTCGACCATCATCCAGGGAAGCGGTCGGTACCACTAAGGGTAAGAACATTGACCACGTCAAAAGCGAAACATGCCTTCAATAGTGTCTTCATCGACTGAACATCTTGTGCTGCATTTGCGTTGTCGGTTTTCCATGAGACTAGCACCGCCAGGTACTTGGCATACTGTCGTCCGCGAGATGATGCAACTGCTTGGAGTTTTGACTTCAACTCGCCGAGTTTATGAACAGGCGATCTGTGTCTTACGGAGGTATCCGTGGGTACGGACAAAACCCGTGACAGTTGAGCTGTTGCTTCAGCCATTGTATTTGCACGTTGGTCAATCGACAGGATGTTGTTGTCGGGGAAAAATGTATGATGATGAAAATTTTGGCATTATGTGACCAGATTCAAGGATGTGAACGTTAGAGTTTGGTTGGGACGTCAATTCAGTATAGCCAAATTGTGATGATGAAGGTGATGATGAAGAAGAGAAGATTTACAATATGAGAAGCCCTTTTTATACTTGAAATTTTAGGGAATTTGAAGCTTTAAACTTAGATCTTGATCACATGACTGAATGACCTGATCACTGAGCATGACGCCGTTCTGACTTTTACTCACTGAGTCTGAGCCTGATCGCCCTCATCAAAGGGCAGCTCAGACAGGAAAGCCTCGGCGGACAAAATCCTGCACATGTGTGTATATAGGCGCGTAAAGAAGTGCGTATTGATGCACATCAAATGGGAGTAAAAAGAAAAGAAAAGTGGATCTCGGACTCCGAGAGTGGGTCGCAATGTGGATACGGATCCTCAATCTAGCCAATAAAAATCGTTATTGTCCTCATGTATAGACTTCGAGTCAATATCCATCATTAGCCATCAGGCTGCATTTCGCTGCCAAGGTGCAATCCACTATATGGAGGTGATCAAATTCAAGAAAATGGTCCCAAAGGAAATTGGAGTGCTGTCGCAGCTATTTAATCCCCTCTCTGACCCCTTCACTAACCATACTTTCTCTTCAGCTTAACTATTCATATCCTTCTTCTCTCAAACTTGAACTTCGGCACTGTTCGACGATTTCACAAAATGGCGGCCGCAGCACCCTCATACACTCAAACTACCCACTCTACCACATATTCCGGGATCGACCCTACACAGCCCAGTCTCTCTACTGCAGGCAAGGTCGTGTTGATCACTGGCGCATCCGGTGGCATCGGCCGAGCCACCGCCTCATCATTCGCCGCCTCAGGTCCTCGAGCCCTTGTTCTCCTCGGTCGACAGGCCGATGCACTTATGAATACTATCACCGCCGTAAAAGCCATCCACACGAACGTGACCATCCAAGCTCACGAAGCCGAGCTATGCAACGCTTCAAGCGTACGCAACGTCATGAACAAAGTGACTGCTGAATTCGGCGCAATTGATATTCTCGTTCATTGCGCTGGCGCCCTGGCCCCGGTCGTTCCTCTACTGGAAGTCGATCCAGATACTTTTCTAGACGGGTACAGAACTACTGTTGTCGGTACGCTCGCGACGGCACAAGCCGCCGTTCTAGCTAACAGGAGCGTCAGCGGCAAGGGAGAGGATAGGCCGCTCACTTTTATAAACCTCACCACTGCCGGAATATTGTTTCCTCCGTTTGCTGGGATGGGTGCCTACGTGAGCAGTAAGATGGCTGCTGTCAAGGTCTTGCAATGTTTTGCTGCGGAGAACCCCTGCGTCCGTCTTCATCATGTGCATCCTGGGTTCCTTCGAACGGCCATGTCTTTGAAGTTGTCTGAGTCCGTTAAGTTGCCATTTCCATACGATGATAGTAAGTGTACACTGTTTCCTATGTTTCTTGGGTTAAGCGTGATGATACATCGCTAACCATGATTTCTTCCATCTTCTAGTCTCTCTTCCCGCAGATTACCTTGTCTGGATTGCGTCGCCCGAGGCCGTATTTCTCAAAGACAAAATTGTGTTTTCTAGCTGGGATGTTGAGGAGCTCAAGGGTCGCAAGAGAGCGATTGTCGGTGCTGCACCGGGAACCGGTGAACTTTGGCTTGGTTTCCAGGGATTTCCACGGTTTATGGGTGGTCAGCCTGTACCAGGAACCGAGTGATAGCATGTATGATTTCTATAGTCTAGGTACAATTTAGCTATTGGCTCTATTCCTGGTTGGTTAGTTGATGTCAGGTTCAAGCACGACTGGTCGATAGTTTTGGATCCCCTGGACAGACATGTACCTCGAATGCTGCAAAAAAAATTGAATGAATAATCTCTCACAGCGAACATTTCGGTCAAATGCGATACTTAGATACTAATACTGACCTGGCCATTCAAATTTACAATAGCAGTCAGCCATACTACCGAAGCAAGAACTACCTAGAAATGTAAAGTGATAGTAAAGTCAAATGAAATGTGCTGAATTTGGGTATTTTCTAGAACTAAAAGAAGACTCAAATGCAAAGCGAGTCGACAATGATGCCCAAAGACGCCGAAAATGTAGAAACGCATCAACCAATACCTCATAGCCCTCAAGTCTAGATGAGGCCCAGATCGCCAAACGCCGACACGACTGTAGCATCGACGCTGATGAGCCAATTTTCTTGGAAGCGCTGGGCTCCACCACAGGCGTTAATCACCTGCTCCAGGTGCTTGCGCACAAATTCACGGATCCGCAGCTGGTGAACCGGGTCGGCAGCAGCCCATTCCTTTGTGCGGCGATTCTCGGGAGTCTCCACCTCCTCTGAGTTCTCTGGTGCTGCAGTCTCAGAGCCACCGGGCGCGTGCCAGCTGACGAGATAGTCAGCATCGGGTTCTTCGCTACCATCTGCAAGCTCGACCACGATATCAGTCCAGATCGTGAGGAAACTCTGAAGATTGTTCAGAAGAATCTGGGGCGGGCCCGGAAGGGCAAGAAGGGAGGTCATGGCAAGGGCGTGAAGTTTCTTTTGGCTAGTACTGCCGATGTTATCGTAGTGTGAGAACCACTCAGAGAGAATCCAGTCCAAGGCTTGCTCCTCGGAGGTCTGAGTTGCGACTGCAACAGCTGACGCCATAATGGTAGGATCAGCAAGGGCCAGTCGCGCGAGAACAGAGAAGTAATCTGTCTCAATGGCACCGACCACGTTGGACACCTTTCGGTTAGGACCAGTGGTCTGACTGGCTTCAAAGGCGGTGTATAGCCCTTGAAGAAGAGTTTGGAGAAATTCGGTGCCGACAAGGGAATGAGCAATGACTCCGTAGGTAGACTTGCTACCATCGTCGACAACTTGAGCGCCGCGGATCATGAGTTCGACGAGACGGGGAACGACTCCTGTTCGAATCTTGTTTCCGTACGAAAGAGAGACTTTCAGGGTAGTCAAAATTCGATCTCGGAAATCGTCCCGCAGCGCCTCTTGGGGTGCAAGTAGAATGTAAGATTCCAGGATGTTCAAAGCTTGAGCTGCATTGTCTATCCCCAGTTCAATGATGGCGAACAGGGAAGGCATAAGGGAGAGGATTTCGGGTGTAGCTGGACTGGGCGTTTGCATAATAATAGCAGCCCACATTTCCAACGCTTCATCCAACAGATAGTGGAATGATTCCTTCAGACACCTTATGTTAGTCACATTTTCAACCTGAGACGAATGATGAACTTGTTTGATGTAACTCACGGAATCGGGATCCACAGAGGCTTGGATAAGTGGAAGAATGAGAGAGTGGTATCGAGAGGATTCATCCTTGAGTGCATGGATAAGAGACGATAAGAGAGTGAGAATCGCTTGCTTCATTAGATGTTCATCTCCAGATTCTTCCCAGAGAGGAGGAAGCAATGATAGGATGTCGTCGGCAAATGGGGCAATCTGTTGCACTCATTAGAAAGAGTGCAGAATGATTATCTTTTAGTGGACTTACATGGTGCTCCATCTTGACGACAAGAACTCGGACAGTCTCCAACAGTCCCATTTGTGTTTCGGGTAAGTCAACATCGTTGACGAGATCCATCAGGCTTCGAAGAATAGATGGCGCGTAGGGGATGAAGCCAGCTGCCTTGAACTCATAGGAATCCAAAACTGTACCCAATTGCCGGCCGGCGGTAATTCGAACCACCAAATCATTGAGCGGGTCCTCTTTGTTCAGAAGATGCTGGAAAATCTGGTAAACAGCATCGATGTTGAACTTTTCGTACTGAATCGGCACCCACTGTGCGATAATAATGGGGATTCTTCTCCGCAATAGTCTGTACTCCTGGTCTTGAATTTGAACTTCAGAGACCACTGTACTTTCCAAAAAGGAGTTGAAATCCAAATTTTGTTCAAGGCTGGCCGCAGCAATTCCAACTGCTGAATAGAGCGAGTCCTTCATAATCACATCGCGATTATCGACTCCTGTAGAAGTTCGTCAGTTAAAGAGAACGGGCAGACCCCCTTGGGCATGTAACTCACGCGCAAATGAATAGAACACATCTAGCAGCCGGCCAACCAACAAGTCCTTGAAGTGAATTATGAGGTCTAGGAACAACTTTTCCGAGCATGGGCGGATGGAGAATTCCCAGGATGCGCTGTTCGCTTCCTCCTGTTTCTCCCATGACTCGGGGTCAGCTTCCCAGTCCTCAAAATCAACACTGCGGAACTTGAAAAACTTCGTGACAAGGAGCTCCATGGTTTCCAGGACAAACTTCTCAGTAAAGAGCTCCGTTCTAATCCGCTCAACGGCCAACTTTTTCTCTTCCTTGTCTTCCGGCGTCTGGTACTTGAATGTATGTACAGGGTTGAAAGCCATCTGTGCGCATGCTCTAATCAAGAGCAAAGCTCGAAGACCGGCTTTCTCAGCCAAGGACTGCCCTTCAGCTTCTGTATCGGCTCCGAGGCTCACATAAACCTCACTAAGGCTTTGGAGCAAGGTCCAGTATGTTGTGACAAGCGAGATGCTGCTTCCGAAGCGGGCGAATGAAGCTGCATGTGTCTTCGACATATCCACGTGGAATTTGGCCAATTGAATGATGTGTTTTTGTACAAGTCTGTGAACGGATTCGTGCAATTTGTCGGCCCGGGGCTCATTGACAAAAGAGAAAAATTTCACGAAATGATCGTGGGTCAAGGACCAGAAACCTTCAACCTCCGCGTTTCGAGCAGGGTGTTCAAACCCAGCAATTACTAGGCGTCTGAGAACCTTGATACATACCAGGCTCTGTTCAATTGCATCTAGCAACTCCGCTCCATGAAGTCCTTGCTCCAGCATCGATGCCCACGTGTTAACCTTGTCCAAATAGATATTGCCTAGCACTTGGAGGATTTCGGGAGAAAGCGACTGGAGTTGGAGTCTGGTTCTTTGCAGGCGTGCCGTCGAGAGTTCTTTGATGACCTGCAAAAGGATGATGAGGGTTCGAGAAAGCTGGAGAGGGTTGGCACCGGGCTGTGTTGACGATCGGAGGGATTCAAGTATGATGTGCATCGCTTCGGGCCTTAGAAAGTTATCTGTGTTAGTCACACTTGATTGGGGACTATGCGAACGTTGCTCTAGCTCCATACCAGTCCTGCGGAAACTCGAAGCGGAGGATCTTGGCGATCATCAAAGCATTCTGAAGAGCAAGCTTAGCGTCCGGTTCCATAAATCCAGCTTGTAGTGCGGTGGTCTTGATTTTCTGTTTCTCATCTTTGCCGATTGCGCTTTCTTCTATGTCAGTGTCTGTGTGCTCTGGGGTGACTGGGTGTGCTGGGTGTGCGGGATCGCATGGGAGGCTCTTGTTCGGGGAAGCCTGGAAGGTTACGAACTTTGGTGCCGTCTTCCTCCAGTATTTGTCGATTCCATTCTTCAGCTGGATAATTGCGAGGTATCGATATTCATATGGGAGGGAGTTATCGCAAAATGCATCCTATGGATCAAAGAATCAGGCATGCTGGTCAAAGCGCGAAAGACAACTCCAAAAAGGACCCAATCCTACCTGCAGGAATGAATGGTATGACGGCTGCTTTGACCAATTCTGCAACTGGGTTGTTCCGGATTGCAGATGGTGTTGAACGGAGCCAGCAGCCAAGCCCAATGTGTGCACGACATTATCGTAGCTCAGAGGGTTGGCCTCACCTGCCACTTCTATCGTGTGAGCCATGGCGTTTGCAGTCGCAGGATATCTGCGGCCAAGGAATTTGCCAGCGCACAAAAATTCCACCAAAGTTTGATAGTGATGGTAATTGAACAGGCTCAAAAAAGGTCCATGAAAAGGAACCTGGTTAACGCGAGATGTGAAGATTCCAGTCAACAAAGCTAGGTGTAAATCTACAATTCGCCCTTACCGCCTTCCCTCCCCTCAGCGGGACCGGAGGTATGGTTCTTCCCCGGCCGGCGGAAGCCCTAGATTGGTACCCTATGTCTGGGCTAAATCCGGACACCTAGGGCTCCGCTGGTGGAGATCATGAAGTCACTCTGGCAATGAAAGGGTCCTGGCGATATCATAGTTCATCAACTTGATTTTCCCAGATTTTCAATGACTGATACCCTCTTTTATGTCACCGTATCCCTTTTTTTGCAGTTTGTCCTGTCTACCAAGAAAAAAGGTGACATGTCTATGATATCTGCATGATGTAAGTCCATTAGATACAATAGCAATCTAGTCTGCAATTAGCCTATAAGTATCCCATGAGAAGAACATGGTCAAAAGACTAGTGTACAGCATCCGTTCACCTTCCTACTCGACAACTTTCCTCAATTCGAATCAAAGTTCAATCCTTTCAAAATGGCCCACTTTGAAGATCTGCGCAAAGTTGCATTTGATTCCGAGAAGGATCTCAACTCCTACCAAGCTAAACAGGGCCTTGGCAAGAAAAGTGACTCTAGTAAGTTTATCTCTGGAGGCCTGAGCATCTTTTGAGAGGATTCATTCTGACCTGTTTTTAGCTCTCGAGTCTGGTGTCGACGAGAATGTTGCCCAGCGCTTTGCTGATGCCGGTGCCAGTGTGAAATATGGACCTGGCGCCACTGCCTCTGGCAGTGACCACCGCAAGATCCCCGAAGATGAGGGTGGTACTCGGGATGACCGAGGCAGGTGAGATTGTTCATCCCTTCCCACGAGCCAGCGGAAATTATCAAAAAGCCAAGGATTGCTCACGCCGATGTGACCTCATATAGACTTCCAACTGCTGGCCAGTTCAAGGGCACAGGCGGCCCCGAAAGCAATGTGAAGATTGACTCTGAGAGTCGCCCCGGAGATCAGGATGCGTTGAACCTCCAGGATATGAAAAAGCGGGGCATCGCGAACTAAATTTGTACTATAGAGCACTCATCTATTAATGGTCGAGACGATGCATCAATGAGAATGTAAGATTAACGACTTTAAATACCTGATACAAGAAATGAACAATTCGTCCGAAAATCCTCTCCCGTTTCGCATAATGGACCGTAATCAGTTCAACATCAGTCGAAGCTTCCTGGTCGTCCCATCTAGGGGACAAATGATGTGATGGGCGGTGCTAAAGGCCCGCCGTATTTGGGGTCCCTGAATAGCGGCACATATGGACCTCGGAGGAGATCGGGCTAGAGTGAAAAAGGAATGAAGTGGCACGGGCGAGATTCTGATTCTGGGCAAGTGTGGCCCCGGACGAACATGATGGCCGGCCATGCGCGGTACGAGGGCCCCGGGGGAAGCTCGTATGCCTGCACAGTTAAGGCCTCGAGTTGTTGTGCCTGGGACGCTTGACGAATCAGTACGAGTGTAAAGTGGATGCCAACGGCCCGGGGAGTGGCGATAGGACGAGTCCGCTGCAGGGCACCTTGCATGTGGATAGCCCACCGAGGGGCGGGATCATCTCTCCATGTAAGGCTCGATCAAAGATCCGAATGCCAGTCGATATGCGTATGAGCCAGTTTGCTTCCGGCTACTCTCGTTTAGCATTTCACTGCTGGAAGCTTCAGATGACAGCCAAGGGATAACAAGCCTAGCCAAGCCGGGTCAGATGTCTTGTATCCAGCCTTGTGGGGCAAGAGCAGCTTCGTGAAACTGAGCTGAGACGTCGGCGCAATAATATGATTGGATCCGCGAATAATTCCATTTAATCAGTCCATTCCGAGAAAGTAGTGCGGGTTTGGCCCCCAAGCTAGGAAGGTTGAAGGAAAAATCCCCGGGGGCCAAGACGAGACCCGCATCAATGTACATGGGTACGAACGCGTTGTACGAATTACGGCGGTCGATCACCTCTCAAATAAAACATCGATGACTTCCTTCTCAGTCAAATATGATTTTCCAAGCTCCTGGAAAGACTCCCATCTGAATACAATCTTTTTACTTCGTCATGGCTGCAATCATCAAAGAGTTGGGACCTATTGAGTCTCGCCTGTTCATCAATGGCGAGGTACGTCTACTACAAAGCTTTCAGATCTTCAAAGGTTTTCACTAACCCACTGTTTCAATTAGTTTCGAAATTCCTCCAGCGGCAAAACTTTCGATGTGATCTATCCATACACCAAGGATATCGTAACAAAGGGTATGTATGATACTTTTTACCTTTCACCTCTCACGTCCATCTCACAGAAACTTGAAATCAATTCTAACCACTCGAGTGGCTCCATAGTTCAAGAGGCTCAAGCAGAAGATGTTAACGACGCCGTCGATGCCGCCGAGGCTGCGCTGCCAGCCTGGAGAGATCTCGGTGTTGAAAAGCGTTCAGAATACCTTCGCAAGCTCTCCGAGCTCATCCGCGAGGCTAGCCCCGAGCTAGCTAAGCTTGAGACATTAAGCATGGGCCGTCCAGTCTCCGTCTTCCCGGACGGTATTATGGCAGCAGACACTTTTAGATACTTCGCCGAGCGTGGTTGGACTATGCAGGGTACAGCTAGTACCAACACTCCGGGGACCTTCAAGCTTTCTGTCAAAGAGCCATATGGCGTCGTTGGTCTAATCATTCCACGCAACTTCCCCTGCATCAACATCGCCAGCAAGATGGCACCAGCACTGGCTGCTGGTAACACGGTCGTGCTCAAGAGCAGCGAGAAAGCTCCTTTGACTGTAAGTCCTTATCAGTGCTTTTCTTCCGGTCTCATCTTCCCGACATCCTGCGAATACTTTCCAGAAGAACATCAAGCTAACTGCAACTCCCTGATTCCAGTCTCTGTATATTGCCAAATTGGTCGACCAGGCCGGCTTCCCACCCGGTGTCGTGAATATAATCTCCGGCTATGGCAGCCCTGCCGGCTCAACACTCGCCGAGCACATGAAAGTTCGAATTATTAGCTTCACCGGCTCCTCACAAACAGGCCAAAAGATCAACATGGCAGCTGCAAAGTCAAATATGAAGCGTGTCCTGCTTGAATGTGGAGACAAGTCACCCGCCATTATCTTCGAAGACGCAGACATCGACAACGCGGCTAGATGGACCATGTTCAGCATCCAGGTCAACAGCGGCCAGCTCTGCGTTGGAAACTCCAGACTTTATGTCCATGAGAATATCAGAGTAAAGTTTATGAAGGCCTTCCAGGCTGCAATGGCGACTGTGAAGACGGGAGACCCTCTTGATCCCAGTACGCGCCATGGTCCCCAGATTGATCAGCTGCAGTATAATCGGGTGAAGGAATATCTTGATCTGGCCGAGAAGGAGGGCAAGTTGGTCTTTAGTGGAAACCCGAATGATGGGTTCTTCGAGCAGCCTACCATCATTGAGGGGCTCTCTGAGAGTTCACGCATCATGAAGGAGGAGATCTTCGGGCCCATTTCTGATATGCAGACATTCAGTTCAGATGAGGAAGTCATTAAAAGTGCTAACGACACTGATTTTGGGTTGTATGCGGCAGTCTTCACCAAGGATCTTAATCGGGCGATTCGTGTGTCGAAGGCTCTGCAGACAGGCACTATCTCGGTGAACTCCTCTGGTCCCATTCACTGCAAAGATGCTGCAATTGGTGGGTATAAGATGAGCGGAATTGGGCGCCAGGGCTATATGCATAGCATTGATGAGTATTTGCAGGAGAAGAGTATCCTGATCAACACGGCTGGATCTGTTTGAGGAATTACATATGTAGTATAAGCGGATACGCAAATGTTGATTGCTGTTATAATTTGGCGTGGTGATGATTATTTGATAGCCATTAATTGAAATTTGAAGTTGCATTTCATTGAAAAAGCTAAAGCAACCTAGCTTGTAATTCCGAAAGTGACCATAAATTCAAACCTTTTCCGTCCTTACTCATCGATCAGAAAGAAAAAAACATTCAGACGTGGCGCCTTAGCACCATAACCATACAAAAAAAAGAGATAAAGGGATAACAAGAACTACCACACAGCTTAAACAAGCCTGGGAGGTTCGTGAACCATGGTTCAATAAGTCATCCCTTGCGAACAATGAGAGCAAAAAGCCTACTGGAAGTAGACAAGAATAGCTGCAATGACAGCGGCGGTGATGACCGAGGAGCCAGACACCTGCACAAAAGTGGCAGCGCCCTTCTTCTTGTCAGCCTCAACGGTCGCCTCGCTAGTCAAATTGACCACCTTGCCCTTCACCTCGCGAGTGGCAGTGACATTCAAGTTGTACTTTGACTTCGCATCCCAAGGGAAGGGGAAGGTGTAGTTGTAAGTGGGCTTCAAGTGACCCCAGGCCTTCTGGATCGAGGGGTGGACTTCCTGTCCGCAAGAGCAGGGGCCCTTGCTCAGCGGGACGGGCCACTCGGGAGAGAACTTGGAGTAGGACCCATCAGACATTGGGCCTGGATAGGTATTGTTGAGCTGCAGGTGAGTGGTATCAACTTTGTAGTTCACATAGCCGGTCTTATTGGCCAAGAACTCGAAGATGTTGGCACCGCAATCCCAACGACCCAGGGAGGGGAGTAACCAATTAGCAGACACACTAGCAATGGTGGAGTAGTGAGTGTAAAAGGTGTCATCCTCAGTGCCCCGAAGCTTCTTGTCGATCGCATCACCGATGAGAACACTGTAGATGCGATTGGTCTTGTTGTAGGTCTTGTCTTCGTCGTAGGTCAACAAGATGAGAGTACCCTGCATGAAGTCCTTGTTGCTCAGCAGGGGCTCCAGCCAAGCACGCTCCCATGCAGCGCCAAATCCAACAGTGGTGTCATGCGCATCGTTGGTCATGTTGGGAGTAATGAAGGCCCACTGAGGAAGCTTCTTGGCCTTGAGATCGTGGTCAAAGTCGGTGAAGTTCTTGATGTGACGGACGCGATCATCATCACCAGCAATCGAATTGTAGAGGACCAAAGGATTGTGCTTGCGGACATAGTCGGGCTTGTAGGTTTCCTGGTTCGAGTAGTTGAAACCCTGGAAACCGGGGTAAGGAGAATGCTCCTGAGCAAAATCGTTAGTATTTGACACTTCAAGTTGAAGGGGGAAGCCCTAAACATTATTTACCTGGTACTCAGCCCACGAGATATTAGCAACATCAAGCAAGTCCACAATGGTAGAGACATTGGCAGGAATCTGGTTGAAGTTGTCGTTGTCCATGCCAAAGGTATCACCACCGGCGGCAGCACAGTAGTTGGGCTCCGAAGGGTGAGCGACCGCATAGAAGTTGGTCCTAGCAGCGAAATCAGTATGTTTTAAAATGAGTAGAACCATCTTACTTACAGCAGAATTCCCTGGGATGCGAACCAGTCCTGGTTGGAGTCGCCAGCGGAATCCTCATAATCCTACTATTGTTAGAACCAATGTTCAAGTTGGAAGCAATCAGTCATCATGACTTACAATGTTCTCCAGCCAGATCTGGTAGAAATGATCAAAGGCAATACCAGTATGGTCAGAAGTGGTAACTTGCGGCTTAGTGGTGGCTTGGGCTTCGTGGATCTCCGAGAGAGCAGGCTCGGAGTTAGTAGCCAGGCCGGCGAAAGCCACTGCAGCCATGAGCAGCAGCATAAACAGGAGGTTCTTCATCGTTGCTAACAAGTGAGTTCAAGTTTTGACTGTAGGGGTTTCAAGGATTGAAAAGGTGATGGACAGAGTGTTGAAGGAGGGAAGAAAGTGGGATGGGGAGAAGAAGTCAAATACTCGCGATGCGCGGTGTATAGGGAGCACGTGGCAGGCAGATTTGACCAGGCAACAAAAAATCACTTCTACACTTTGATTGCCTAATTATTTCCTTCCCAGGTGAGAGTTCCTCATCTACAAACTCGTGATTCCCACTGGAGCCTAGTATGGCTCACGTCTTGTACTCCCCGGATGATATCGAAGTCAGCTCAGTGCAGTGATCAACAATCCGTCACAGTGTCTAAGCACGATGCCGATACTAACTTCCTGATTGGACCCTTGGGAATCTAATTAGGATCTATGATCTATGTGTTTGAGAGAATACTCCATACCTTTGGAAATCCTTGGTTGAGGAGCAGGTAAAGTTTAATGAACATAACATCTATTTCAATTGAAGTGCCTCTTTAGCATTCAAAATGGCCAGTTCAACATTGTGGTATCTTCGAATATTACTTGAAGTTAAGGGCAGCTTTCAGAAAAATAACACCTCAGGTGACGGTTCTCACCCACACATGTGCAGCCTCAGGCTAGCTGGTCTTAGAACCATATACCAAACTATCTTTGTTCTCATTGCAACTGCTTTGGCTCAATAACCTGGGAATGAATCATGCACAAAGAGCTGCATGGATGCACCTGATTACAATGTTGCCAGAATGACATCGCGTCCAGGTTCAAATGCTGGACTGCTTCTCAATACTAGCATGAGTGTCGTTTAGAAGGTCCCCAGACCAAAGTTCTTTCGAGCCACTGGCAATGGCTTAGTAGGTAGTCTTATTCAATTTCCCTGTAATATTTTTGTCTCTTAATGGCACCACCGTGATCAAAAGTCACTACTAAAATTTTCAGTTTGAAGATGGCAATATTCTGCAAATGGTTGTTGCTCTTGACCCTCTCAGACTCAAGAAAAGTTTCAAGCGGGGCACGATTGGTTGGGTTTCGGATTATTTGACTGCTCAAATAAGATGGTATTTAGCACTTGAACCAATCAAAGTCAATGGTGAGCTATTGGATCAACCTGTCATACATACATAACGGGATCACTGTTTCTCACCATGGATCTATAGATATAGTCACGTGCTATGTACCTCGGCACCGAAGCTGGGGCAGCCGAGACCCACACGCGTTTCCCAGACTGTTCTCCGCCATCTCTCCCGCATTCATCTGTCACATCATGATAGCACGATGAGTTCAACCAACTTTGCAGCTGCACAGGAGCGGGTGCTAGAGCGCCGTCGACTCCGTGAGGCTGAAGCCCAAGCTCGACGGGCTGAACAGCAGCGAGCTTCTCCGATTAGTCCGCGGACCGTCGAGCGTTTACCGTACCCGCTGAATCGTCTTCCGGGGTCAGGATGGGCGCTTTGGAATACCGTGAAGGGGAGAGAAGGCACACGACCCGCATTCCGAGTTGGTCAAGTGGATGCCGAATTGTTAGATGAGGAGCTTTTAGGCCTGCTGAAGGGGCAGGTTGGAGATGCCTTGAAGTACTTTGGAGTACGCTACGCCTTTTCGCGCGACCGGAGTCCTGGTTTACCTGTGCTAATAAATGAAACTTTAGCCTCAAATGCGCGAAGACTGGTCTCATGAAATTCAATTCGCGCTACGAGCCATTCTCTTCAAGCTATCGATATGGGACCACAACGCGTCTTATGGAGCTGCTCTCCAGGGTCTCCGTTATACCGACAGTCGCAGCAGTGGTCCCGTACATTCGACCCCGACTAAAGTGCAAAAGACACTTTATGGCCTCTTGACGGTTGGTGGGCGCTATGCATGGGACAAATGGGAGAGCTGGTTGGTTGGACAAGAAGGTGGCTACGAAGAGGTTGGTCCCCATTCTGTGTCTACGAAATGTGTCAAGATACTCACCGCGCTTTACAGCCATCGCAGGAAGTCCGGATGTTCTCCCGTATAACAGACTTCGTTTCCACCACACATTCCGTCGCCGCGTTTGCTTCCTTCCTCGTTTTCCTCGTCAACGGCCGTTATCGCACATTGGTCGACCGCATTCTACGAATCCGCCTGGCACCGCCAGCTGCGCAGGCTAGCAGAGAGGTGTCCTTCGAATATCTCAACAGACAATTGGTCTGGCACGCATTCACCGAGTTCTTGCTTTTCTTGCTTCCTCTCGTCGGTATAAGCCGTTGGCGACGATGGATCTCGCGGGCGTGGCGCAAGACCGTCAACTCGCTGAAGTCAAATGGAAATGAGGATGAATCCACTGAAAAACAAGGAGAGCTGGCCCATTTGCCAGAGCGGACATGTGCTATCTGCTACCGGGATCAAAATCCCACCTCAACCACCGAAAGCGATGTGCTTGCAGCCTCAGTCTCTGTGGGCATTGCTGGATCAGCTCAAACAGATATCACCAACCCATACGAAACTGTTCCGTGTGGCTGTATTTACTGCTTCGTCTGTATTGTCCAGAAGCTCGAAGGCGAAGAAGGTGCTGGATGGGTCTGTCTAAGGTGTGGTGAAATCGTTAAGAAATGCCAGCCTTGGAATGGCGACGTTCTCGAGGAAGCACGATCACAACCGGGTACAGGAAAGATTGTCGGCTTTGCTATTGACGACGAGCATGACCCCAAAGAAGATCAGGTCCCTGAAGCTACTGGAAAATCCAGCCCCTTGGAAGAGATCAGCGCCGACAAGGAACTGCATTCAAATGAGTGGTCAACTGAAGAGAAGGAACCTGCTGAGGATGACCATGCCATTGAAGACGACTCTGGCTTTTCAGAGGATCACTCCGAGCAGGCATGATCATCCTGCACCTTGTAAACTGACTTTTACTTCCCTCTTCCCCTTTTCATACACTTTTGTGACTTGCATGTCCGGCTTGGCCAAATTTCGGTCGCATTTAATGCTTGTGCAGCTCCAACGATACCCGATCAGTCTGGAACTCATCTGTAAATATTCCAAACTTGAAGATTACATACATACTACTATCTGTTCAATCTCAGAATCCACCAAATGTCCGCTTTACTTCATCAATACAATTCCAAAAAATCCAATCACCGCCCCTGCCAAAGGAAAGCCAGCTCTCAACAGATTAAGATTTGCCCACCTCTTCAACAGTACAGGGACTTCGGAGTCCTCTCTTTCCCGCTTCGCCTTTTCATGTTCATCCGCCACCTTCTCCTTCGTCTCCCCCGCGACCGCAGCATCGTCTCGAGTTGCGATTTCTGTGAGACGCGCATTTGTGCTTTTCATGACTGTCAATGTCCAAACAACCAAACTCATTGTTACAGCAACAGCTGTGGTGTAGTAGCCCGTCCAGCCACAGCACATGAGCGCAGAATCGGGTGCTGGAGTGTCCCTAAGGGCCCAGGCAATGTATCCATTCGCAGTCGATGCTCCTAATGCGATTATCGGGAAGGTCATCTTCCCTCGATCATAAACATCCATCCATTGGTGTGCTAAATGGGGGATGGGGGTCCCAGGCTCGTGGGAAAGGATTGTTGAGGCCGCGGGTCGGCGAGCCGGTATCATCAGGTTTGGGATCACTATCGTCGATAGTGTCATCATACCACCTGTGAATCAGTTCTTAGTTTCTTCTTTTGCTTCAAATGTTGCGATTACAAATTGCAACTAGTGGATGTTTACCAGCCGCCACGCCACAGCCCAGCGTGCCGATCATCTGAGCCACGATAATATCCGAGTCCGCACTGGCACTCATTGTTACAACTCTGGTTTAATTTGAGGCTAGTTCAGATGTAGAGACTTCAGCTGACGTTAATTCTAGGTGGGTCTCCTCGCTTTTATACGATTATCAGCTGGGGCTAGTCTAGATGTGTTCGGTCTTTGCTGCCGTCGGATCTCGATTCTCGATGACGTTACCATCCACGGAGTTCGTATTTACTGCACGCGGGCGTCCATTTTAAGGAATGCTCCATGGTTGATCAAGCCAATAGAGTCGCAAGTACTCGGTTTCCTCTATCGATGGATTGCAACAGACCTATGGGTTTCAATCGTGTCAAACTAGTACATCAAGCTCTAGGGCTACCACGGTGAATCCTATACTTCTAGTTTGAGTAAATTTCATGACTGAGCAAACTTGGACTTGAAAAGTACGAGATTCAAACAGGATCAAGTTGATAACATCTCCCTAATAAGGTACTCTCTTTAAATGAGGAAACCAAAGTTGAATAGGCGCAACTCCGAGATCTGAAATGCGGGCACAATGAGTGGTCAGCTTTTGCGGAACGCGGGGTCCACCGGGGTCGGACTGAAGTGCGAACCCCACGATACCTCCAGTGATCTCCCTCAATTTGTTTTTTTAATTTCTGTCCACTTCAATATCGTTGAAATAATGGACCAGTCAGATTCCAAAATGTCTGAGCCAAAATACATCAATTTCCCGTGTTTGCCTGCGGATGCCAAGCATCCCGATGGCTCGCCTGTGCTTAACAGGTGGTCCTCGACAATCACCAAGGGCCATGACTTTCCCGGTGCACGGGTTCGTAAACTGCTCAATTCGACTTGATTGACCAATGCTGACAAGTCTAACAGGCCATGCTGTTCGCTGCCGGTGTCCCAGACAAGGAGGCAATGGCTAAGGCCCCCCATGTGGGCATTGCCTCGGTTTGGTGGGAGGGCAACCCATGCAACATGCATTTGATGGATCTGGGAAAGACAGTTAAGAAGGCTGTGGTGGAGAAGGGCATGCTAGGATGGCAGTATAACACCATTGGTGTCTCAGATGCAATCACTATGGGTAACGATGGTAAGTTTCTCTCCATGGAAAGAAATAATTGACTTGTTTGAGCCAGTGCGCTGATATACACATCTGGAAGGCATGAGATTCTCCCTTCAGACCCGAGAAATTATTGCGGATAGTGTAGAGACTGTCACCTGCGCCCAAGCCCATGACGCTTGTATCGCCATCCCCGGTTGCGACAAGAACATGCCTGGGGTTGTGATGGCCATGGCGCGTCACAACCGACCTTCTATCATGATCTACGGCGGAACAATTAACATCGGCTACTCTGAGTGCCTTCGCAAACCTATCAACGTTTCCAGCTGCTTCGAGGCGTCTGGTGCCTACGCATATGATACCCTCCGCCAGCCCGACGATGGCGGTGACACCAGCAAGACCAAGGACGAAATCATGGATGACCTCGAAAGGCACGCTTGTCCCAGCGCCGGTGCTTGTGGTGGTATGTTCACAGCGAATACCATGGCCACTGCCATCGAGTCTATGGGTCTCTCTCTGCCCGGTTCATCCTCCACCCCTGCCTCGTCGCCGTCCAAGATGCGCGAGTGCGTGCGTGTCGCAGATGCAATTAAGGTTTGCATGGAGAAGAACATTCGACCGCTGGATCTGCTCACCAAGCGGGCATTTGAGAATGCTTTGGTGATGACTATGGCGTTGGGCGGTAGCACCAATGGTGTCCTCCACTTCTTGGCCATGGCCCGCACAGCCGAGGTTGATCTTCAGCTGGACGATATCCAACGCGTTAGCAACAAGATTCCTTTCATCGCCGACCTCTCACCTAGTGGAAAGTACTATATGGCCGATCTATACGAGATTGGTGGCATTCCATCCGTGCAAAAGCTGCTCATTGCGGCCGGTTTACTTGACGGAGATATTCCCACCGTGACAGGCAAGACGCTCGCCCAGAACGTCGAGTCTTGGCCCTCCCTTCCTCAAGACCAAACTCTCATCCGCCCTCTCTCCAATCCCATCAAGGCTACCGGCCATCTGCAGATCCTTCGCGGTAACCTCGCCCCGGGAGGCGCCGTTGCGAAAATCACCGGCAAGGAGGGCCTCAAATTCACAGGCAAGGCGCGCGTCTTTAATAAGGAGCATCAGTTGAACGACGCCTTGGATCAGGGCCGTATCCCACGTGGTGAGAACCTGGTTCTTATTGTTCGTTATGAGGGACCCAAGGGTGGACCCGGTATGCCGGAGCAGCTAAAGGCTAGCGCGGCACTTATGGGCGCTAACCTGAACAACATTGCTCTTATCACCGACGGTCGTTATTCTGGCGCTAGCCACGGGTTCATTGTTGGCCATATTACCCCTGAGGCTGCAGTTGGGGGTCCTATTGGCCTAGTGAAGGATGGAGATGTGATTACTATCGATGCTGAGACCAATGAGTTGTCGATGGCAGTGTCTGATGAGGAGCTTCAAGAGCGACGAAGCCAGTGGACTCCACCAGAGCCGCAGATTACGCGGGGTGTTTTGGCTAAATATGCACGCTTGGTGGGTGATGCGTCGCATGGCGCCATGACTGATCTATTTTAGTTTCAATATCTATGAGCCGAAACGAGAAATGCATAGAAAACAAAATGAATGCTATACTTTGATCGAATCTCTTCCAAGGTTCCAAGCCTGGACCTGAGGTTCTCCTATCTCACCTGGAACACGACTTGTGTCTCGCCTGAATCCTCTGAAACACGCACGTGTCGATTCGCAAAATCACGGTGAGAACCCCGACACAGTAATGACGTGGACTACCTTGCTCCTCGTAATCCTGAATTACCAAGTCATCCACGAAGGATGCCACACCCCCTGAATAATCCCGTCCGGAAAAGCTTCCGCCACATGCCTCGCGGCACGGGTTGTGATTTGCGACCTCGATTGACTATTCCCGGAGACTGGCCCGCCGGAAGGATAGAAGTCCGCTCCGACTGGACGATCTACGTGCCGAGACGGGTGGTGGTGGACTTTACATAATAGTGTGAGATTGAATGGGATCTGTTACACGCGCTTCTATTGGGATTCTTTGTTGGATTCACTAAGCAGAAAAAGGAGAAGCCGGAGTTCAGTGGGTCTTCGCCTCACCGACTAGGAAATAATGAGGCGTTGAAGAAGTCAGCTGCACATGCACCGCTGTCTGCAATGTATGGGTTGATGGAATATCACATTCCATGGCTTGATCCAATGGGCTTCAAATGCATGTGTTCAATGTTTGGTTCCAGGATCGGGGAACATGGATATGAAATGTGCCACTCGGTAAATGTATCCTTGTATATCTGGTTTTCGCCAAGTGGTTCTGCCCTTGGTACTCATCGGCTCTGTCGCTTATTCCTCCAGGGCTGTGGAGGAGCATCTTCACTAGTCTGGAAAAGAGAAACTTGAATTTGGGACAGTTTTGAAATTGAAGAGGCCCACATATGCACACATGCACAAGGGTGAAGAAATGCACCGCTAGAACACTTTGAACTCCGTACACCGCAACTTTATCTTGACCTGTCACTTTCACGGAAACTCACATCCTACAGAGTTGATGTTAGGGCGGAGTATGATCGGATACGTCGATTTTGAAGGGATACAAAGGTACTCCGTAGTACAGTCAGATCCCTGTTTAATATTAGCCAATTCTAATGTTTTGATTTTCCAAGAGACTGGTATACTTCCGGGATATTTCGTCGATCTCGGATGCTAAGGGATAACACATTGTCCAATCAATTTTCATCGTGGGGTTCACACGATAGAAGAAGCTTGCAAACCATGGGTCATGTATGCTTCTAGAAGGTATCTTCACCCCCTTAAAAGAGGCTAGTGGACGGAGATGGTTTAGTTTAGTATATTTAGTACTGTTTAGGGCGTGATTAGCCACAAGCGTCATCCGCAGCCAAGTGGACCCTGTGAGTCACGTTGTTTCCCCCACGGGCCCCATTCCGACTTTTTACTGGTCGAGCCTAATTGCTTTTTTCCCTTCATCCTTTTTCCTTCCTTCATCCACTTCAACGTTGTCGATCGTGTCGCTATCATTGGTGTCAACTTGCATTACGGGGCACTTCCGGTCCAAGGAGCATCGTTTCTCTCCTCGCGTGGTCTAGTTTTGTGAGATCCCCGAGGGTCCAGATCTTTGGGACTCCTTGCTGGGATCTCCAACCTATAAACCTGCTTCGGGCGCCATGGGGAACGATGGCTTGCCTTACGCCATATCGGCCCTCTACGATTCCCTCTCCTCCTTTGCGAATCGATCGGGTGCCGCGGCTTTCATCCAACTTTGCAACTCCGCCCGTGTGACGGCCCAACGGGCTTCGCTGACCTCCGTCGCAAATTCCCTCCGCGATCTGTACCGCAATGACTCTGTAGATTGGAGTCAAATCGCGCTTTTGACAACCTGTGTGATCACCATGACTAGCTGTGGACTTTTTGCTTTGTGGAGGCGCCGGCGCTCGCCGGCTGGAAGACCGCGCTCACAACGTTCGCGGTCAACTGTGCGCAAAACATGGACCAAGTCATCCACCAAGTCCTCCAAGACTCTCACCTCCTCGGATGATGACTATGAAGATGAGGACTATGATAGTAATGGGTCCCTGCGTCATGCGACTGCGCCGCCTCAGAAAGCGGAAGATTGGTCGTCGCAGCCCGAGCAACAAAGCTCTGACGGTAAGCCCAGGCTGCTTCTTCATGACATGAATTTTAACCTTATATCTAACGTGAACCCTCAGCCTTCAAATCAGACCCTGGTCTGTTAAGGAAATTCACTTCATATCACTCCTACACTACCTCCGTGGCGACCTATCCTGAAATTCGAACCTTCTTCTGTCGGCATCCACACTTAGACCGCCTCCCGACCAAGCCATCCCCGGTACCACTGCTCGTCTTTGTTCATGGACTCGGTGGATCCCTTGCACAATTCCATCATCTCCTTACGAGCCTGTCAAATGTCGGGTCTTGCTTCGGCATTGATATGCCAGGGTGCGGTCTATCCAAATTCGCACCGACCAACTGGGACGCGTATAGCATCGAGGCTCTGGCTGAGCTGCTAGCAGTGGCCATTGAGAAACAGCGGGACCCTGACCAAGACGTCGTTTTGGTGGGTCACAGCATGGGATGCTCTATGTCCGCCATGGTCGCTTCCTCCACAACATCCATTGGGAAGAGTCTGAAAGAACACATTCTCGGATTTGTCGCTGTGTGTCCCAAAGCATCACCTCCCTCCCCAGAGGAAAGCAAGCAATTCAAGCGCTTGCTTCATATCCCGGGTCCCATCTTCAACTTGTGGCGCCGCTGGGATCAACGCGGTGGTCTTCAGAGTTCGAGCATCCTGCGAATGGTCGGTAGCGATGCTGATGCAGAGACTAAGGGCCTTCAGATCCGCTACAACAAACAGAGCAAGACACCTGTCTGGCGCCGTATGTTCTGGGGCTGCCTTCCTGAATACAAAGACTCGGAGGCCATTGGAGGATTGCCCGGAGAAAAGGTCTGGGCAGGTCTTGATGTACCGATTCTCCTGGTCGCTGGAGAAGCAGATGCAGTGACCAAGCCAGAGGAAATTCAAAAACTCCTCGGGTACTTTGGCAATGCATCGGCACATACTACAATCGACACTACTGGCAGCAGCGCTGTTCCGGACGCCTCACGTGTCCATGATCAGCTCCCCGTGCCAGGCGATGCCCCTGTCAAGAAGACCAAAGGCTCACGAGCGATCAGTGAGAAGCAGGTGGAACTGAGTTCGTTCAATTACGAGCGTAAAAGACTAGTCAAGTCGGCCATCCTACCAGCTCCTGCCTCGCATGCTCTTCTCTATGATCGTGCTACATACCGCACTCTGGCTGGCATCATCCAGGACTTCTTGGCTTCCAACATCGACAAGCGTCTAAGCCTGGGGTGGCAATTGCAGCATCTCAACACATCAGGCAAGTGGGATGTCAAAAACCTTGCCAAATGGAAGAAGGTTGCACCAGTTTCGCACCCTATTGCCAATACCTTCCGAGCAATGAAGATGCTTCGAGAAGCAGATGAGGAGCACAACCCGGTCAAATTCTCTGCTGAATATCACGACCGAATCTACGCAGTCATTGATATCAGCCATGAAAGCCCGGTCTACAGCCCAGCACAAATGGAGAAGGGTGGCATTCACTATTGCAAACACCCAACAGTCTCCAAGCTTCCCCCAACTCCCGATGAAGCTAGGGACTTCATCGCTCTGGTCGATCGCCTGCAAAGAGAGATTGACGATCGGATGGAGAAGCAGGAAGATACCACTCTTCCACGCCCACTCATTGGTGTCCACTGTCACTATGGGTACAACCGAACAGGCTTTCTTATCGTTTGCTACTTGATTGAGAAGCTGGGTTACAGTGTAGAGGACGCTGTCAATGAGTTCAACACCTGTCGACCTCCAGGCATTCGACATGGACACTTCATTGACGAGCTTCATGCACGGTACCACTTGGGAATCCAGAAGGTTCCCACTTTGTAAATTTTTTTCTTATCATTTCTTGTTTGATTCTATGGTGTTTTGGGATAGACAGGACAGGAGAATTCAATAGGTTTGATGGTAATCGGCGAAGGGGTTTGCATTTTCTTTTCTTTTTGTCTTATTTTTCTTTTCATCGCAGTCATGAGAAATGAACCAACCAATGTGTGAATAGCAATGAATGAGGGTGAATTATCAAACCTCCAATCAATTTTTTTGTATGATTCAAATCTGAGCTTCCCTTGAAAATTGTGATAGCTAGAAGCCTTCTTAAGTTTTCAACTTACAAGCCTAATTGGGCTAACAAAGTCTCCTACTTCCTCCTAAGGTGTGAAAGCATGTGAAGGGAGGTAGCTGCATGAATAACTTTTAAAATTTATTCTTAGAAGGTGTAAGTAAACAGTTTCTAATTCTCCAGGCAATGGCGATATTTCGTGTAAATGATAGAGTTGGTGCCTTAGTGCCTTATTACATCGACCCACTTCGGGACATGTAAGTCACATGACTGTCCTGCTTATTAATACCTGAGGCACAAACACTTAGGGTACGGCTAAACCCAAATAGGATAAGCGAACCACACAGACGCCAGCGCAACCCAACCGGGGCGAGAGTTTGTGTGTCTCGAAATTTTGGACTCTTCGACTTCGACCCTGCCCACCTCGACTTCCCGCCCAACGACTCTCTCAATCCCTACGCCCTCACACAAGTCGCCAATATGGGTGGTGTTTCCGTTCGCGATGTGGACGTAAGTGTCCTCGCTGATCCCTGAGATCAACCCCTCGTCCACCTGGTCTTCGCCATTGCATATCTGTGTCTGGGTTCGTTTCTAGAGGCGTGGTCCATCAAGAGGATGGTATGGTAGATGAGGACAGCAGCGGGCACAATATCTGGAAGTCATGGCTATGATTTTGGAAGGATTCGCTTGCTGCTGGTGGGAAAAAGGTGATTCTGGAGGAATATTGAGTGTGCGTTCGATATGGGCTATGTTGAACCCTTATTCGGCATTCAGTCTCTACAACGCACATTCTAATTGCAGATACCACTGGTATACGATTCAACTCGCGTACTGCGACTAGAAACCGGACTCTGAAGAGACTGCCAATGGAAACGAATCCGACACAGATATGCAAATTTGCGCCCAACTCGCCAAGACCAGATATTGCTCATTTCGATGGACCAACAAACGCTAACATACTTCTTTCTCTCTCATACAGGCGCAGAAGTTCATTGCTGCCTACTCTGCTTTCCTGAAGCGTCAGGGAAAGCTCCCCATCCCCGGCTGGGTCGACACTGTCAAGACCTCCGCCTCCAACGAGCTTCCTCCCCAGGACGCTGACTGGTACGACTCGCCTACCTTCCAAATGATGTCTGCATCTCTCCAGCGAGACTAACATGTTGTTTTACCCTTTTCCAGGTTCTACGTTCGCGCCGCTGCCGTCGCCCGTCACATCTACATGCGCAAGACCGTCGGTGTCGGCCGTCTTCGCAAGGTCCACGGTTCCACCAAGAACCGCGGTTCCCGCCCCGCCCACCACGTCGATGCCTCCGGCTCCGTTGACCGCAAGGCCCTCCAGGCCCTCGAGAAGATCGGTGTCCTCGAGACCGATGAGGACAAGGGTGGTCGCCGCATCACTCAGTCCGGCCAGCGTGACTTGGACCGTATCGCCAAGACCACTGTTGACGAGGAGGAGTCTGATGAGGAGTAAACGGAATCCACAAGGGCTTAATGTGTTTCGGGGGTCGTTTAACTTTGCTTAAAAATGCTTAGCAGGGCAAAATTGAGATGACGTTCAAAAAAAATCGGAGCTAGGTCCCGGCGATTCTTACGTTTCCTTATTCTTTTCACCAATCTTCCTTTTTTTTATCATGACGACCAGATGGGGCTAGCGGAGAGAAGGGCGGTTTTGTGCATGAGGAGGCATATTCCAGAGCAGTGAGCGAGAGAGAAGAGGACGAGACGAGCCATCCCGGCCTTCTCATTTGTTCGAGGCATGGGTTTTAATCCTGTGCTGAGACGGGTGGGAATTTCTTTTTCCTTCCACATATTTTTTGATCTCCCTCATCTCTTTGACCCACCAACCCTACGGCGTCTCTGTTCCTGTTTTCTCTCGCGGTCTCCTGGAAATAAAGAGCATGTCTGACTAAAACGTTAAAGTTCAATCTGCGTCGTCTGTAGAGTGTAGACCGTAGAGAATATGCGATGGGCTTTGTTCATGTTCAATGTTGGGAGGATTTGCATTTGTGATACTTGCACATGGGTGGTGCCCAGGTGGTATAGGATGCCAAAATGCCCTGCAAAGGACAATGCCAAACCAGCGTTATTACCTACTTAGCAAGCATGCATTTTGAGACCCTTCAGCCCTACCTAAACGTTAAACTTTCCAACCTTGCAAGGTTGGAAGATTTGTACTGGCCAAATCTGTAGCCTAAGAACCACGACATCTACAACTTTTGATCCATGCTCTCTCTAATCACCCCTCATTCGGATGTCGAATGATCTGGGCAGTTGCTTAATTGCCTTCTCTCGAGTCATGTAGTAGTCTCCCCAAGGGCGCAAGTGCTATAGCCCACGGACTTTCGGTACTATCCAGATACCTGCATGTCTATGTCTATACAATTATTCTATACAGTATGAAACTTATAAGCGATATCTAGGTGCTTCAAGTTGAAATCATTGAACATCATGATGATATTGTGTGTCAGTGATCAACTCAAGTTTCAAGGTCCAGTGTTCAAATTTTCAAGACATAATATCAACAGTTACAATGCTGTCAGTCTCTTGATATCCAATGTTCCGTTCAAGTTCGAACAATGAAGCCAATTCGGAGACAATAACCTTGGAATTTACAGCAGCGCTCGAGTGCCAGTGCTTGAGGTATTACGTACAAATAAAACATCGTTATTAAACAGTGTGGTATTAAATAAATGTACATGTGAACTGTGTCTCAAATCTACTAGAGACATCTATTTATGACCCGGATGATTTTTATAATGAGACAACTCAACCCACCCCTCGGGATCCCCATTCCCACTCAAAACAGTATGCGGAGTCTCAGGCTCATCATCATACCTAGAAATCGAATCCGCAGAAGAAGAAGCACCAACAGGTTCAGCCGAGTTGGAAACGCCCTTAGTCGACGAAATAGAAATAGTAGTGGTGATAATAGGTGGCGCAGCACTGGAGAGTTCCTCTCTCTTAGATCCGTACTGGTTGTACTCCATGTACTGGCGCGGACTCCGAGACATGCCAGCCGATTTAATGAAGCGGCTGGTAAAGGGTCTGAAGAGGGGCCAGACGGGTGGGATGGACATGGAGATTAGAACGACCCATTCTTCGACTTCGCCCCAGCGGAAGAGGATGCCGACACCATCTGCGTATATTAGACTTGATTCAGGTGAATATTTAGAGGGATGACTTACAGGGTGGATCGTCGCTCATGATGAACTTTGCGGCCCAGGTGCGGACTATAGCTGCCACACCGGCGAACACACCGCAGCCCATGAGGAAACTGAGACCCCATTTTAGCTTGCGGTCGATCTTTAGAGGCGCGAGCATTGTGGCGGGGATAATTGCTAGGTAGAAGTCTGAAAGAGCGGCGACGGCGCCGACGAAGTAGGTGTAGTGGACGCTTGTGCTATGATTGCACAGGTCTTGTCTTTCGGGGTCCCATAGGGCGTTGGGTGGTTTGCATTGGAACCAGGCGAGGAGAACCTGAGGGATATTAAGGACAATGTTGATAACCGCGATGGCTACTAGACTTCGACGGATTTTGGGATCTATGAGTTGTTAGATAAGGTTGATTGGAGGGTATGCGGGGTGACGTACTGCCTTGTGAGTTCATTTCGATTAAGAAGGCTGCCACGGCGACTTTTCCGATGGGAATGGCCATGTTGAAGAAGAAGACGGTGATCCATGTGAAGAGAAGGTAATTGCCCAGTTGTCCGGTTTCCACCACAATTTCTAGTCTGTTTCCCAGTCCGTGGAGAATGGATATCACGCCGAAGACTTGGGTGACGACGGTAAGGGCCTAGCAGACGTGATAAATGAGTCTGATGTTCCGAAATCTTCTGCAACTTCAGATTGAAGTTGAAATTGATATTCAATGTGAGGGGTCATACCCAGGCCACAAGAGACCAGATTAATGCTGTAGTTCCAAACTTATTGACTCGCAATCGAACATAGACCCGCATGGCCATAAAGATCGTCGCTACGGCTCCAAGGCCCAGTCCCAGGCGGAGATCACCTGGGCCACGGCCGCCATAGGCAGGGAAGCGATCGTGGAGACTCATGATTGATATCAGAGACTAAGGGGGAACAAGCATCAAGGCCAAGGGCCATGACTCGGCGGCCTCGCATATATACCAAGATCTGGCATGCGGGCAAAACCCCGGCAGTTAACGGATCGCGTGCAGCAACCGCAAATGGATTTTTTCCATGGGACTTTTGAACCTGTTTAAAGTGGAGGCAACCACAGTATTCAGACCTCGGTGGCAATTGCGAGCATTGTCAGCCTATAGATCGATCAAGATCAAATCAAGTGGAGCCGAAAGCACCGATCAACCATTGAACAAGCGAACGGTCTTCCATAGATGTTCCAGCCGTGTTCTCGACCAGCCGACTCGCATCGCTGATTTGTTCGCTGATTCGTCGCAAAATTGAGAAAGGACCATATTGAGTTTTCTGAATTAATTCGTTCAAATCAATCTGGCACAAGGGCAATTCGAATCGGCTGTTTCTCTCTAAGCGAAGTCCGAGAACATTGCGGCTAGTTTTCCACGTTGCCCTATCAGCCACAATGTCCAAGTGGAAGTGGGGAAGGAGAAAATTTCCTGGGACGCTTGGATCAGAGCAATGAGATCTCTGGGATCGGACTCCGCTCTCGCCAGATTTCACTTATTTCCCTAATTCCATTACATTTTCTACTGGACACCGTCGGAGCTTTCTGAAACTAGTCCCTGTACCCCTGGTTCTCGGCCGGGGCACCGGGGCATTCGCCTGATTTGTCCACCTGGATTGTCACATAGATTAATTTTTATTCTATAGAATGCTTCTCAGCTGGCTTTCCAGCTGGCTCCGTCCCCACTGAATTAAATAGTTTAGAAAGATTGTACTGGATGGGCGGATCTCGCCAGGCGTAGGCGCTGGAGTTTACGTCACCCAGGCCATCGCGTGCCTCCAGCCTTGGAGGCGCATTTCAAAATAGATTGGTGTACTTCGTATTCTGCGGCGAATTGCCCAATATTGGAATATACAAGCGCGAGAAAAAAAATGAAATGAAACTTGAAATTAACTTCCCCGGCCTGAGACCACTACTCGTTAAGCTCGAATACTTATAATAATCCACATAACCGCATGCATAGAAACGGCGCACTGAGAGGAAATCAATGATATGAACCTCCACGTCTTGGAAGAAATTCCAAGGTTAAACAATATCTTAATTGTAGGTTAGGACACTAACATCTGAACCTTGGAAATCTTCAAACATATGCATCCGAGCTCTTTCCAGATGTCATGCGATGAATATAATCGATGTGATTCAGTCAATTGGTGTTACAGTAGACGTTTACTACTGTGTACACATGGGTACGTTTACCAACATGGCTAAAAGGCCAGTTGACCAACAACATTTGAACGATTCAACGCACACTTTATTGGAAGCTTGAAAGGTTTATAAGTTTGATATGGGTCTCGGAATGGCCAAGACGAACATCTGCAGGCTGCTCGGGTCTTTAATATTAGCTATAGGTTTAAATTTGCCAATACAGGTGCACGTGATTGAAATCGTGAGGTTTCAACAGTGGATAAGTGCTTATATTCAAGTTGTTTTTTGATACTATCTGTGCATGGCCATAATAACGGCTCAACATTTGAATTGACACGCCGAGTTTCGAACAGGCCTCCATGGCTAGCAGTAAGCCAGGACTGCCAATTCTTTTTCACATTCGAATCTTGGAACCTTCAATCTTGTCATATTCTCACATCCCATTCAAAATTGCAATCACCACTTGTAATAGTCCAGCGGCAAGTCCAAAGCCCGACACTGACTCTGCTCATCCAACCCAACCATCTCCGACGGCCACTGCAACCTCCTCATCAAATACCCACCCATCCCAAACGGCATCCAACTCCCGGCAGTCCTGGCCTGCTCAATAGTATCAACAAACCCCCTAGCCTGCAAGAATCCGATCTCAGGATTCGGGTCTGCCCCCCGCGCAAAACTCGCCCACGAGTCAAGCACAAACTGCTCAAATGGTAAATCGAACTCATCTCTCAATGGCAGGCCCATGCGCAGCACATTCCCGAAAACATAGTACAGCTCGCCGGAATGGCACTTGAAGTATTCGGCGCTGGGGTCGCCGTTCGGATGGGCCGATGTCACCGGTGCTTGACAGGTGGGCGGGTTCGGTGACCAGCCTGGCATTTGGTAGGTGCGGTTGAACTCGTAGAAGTATTGTTTTGGGAAGATGCGGTTCTGGCAGCCTGCGTAGGCGGTTGCTTGGTCGATGCAGCGGAACATGGCGTCTGTGGAGACTCGGGAGGAGGTGTTGAATATGTCTAGGGTGTGGTTTGATCCGCTTGGGATCGGGAAGAGCGTGCTTGGGATGGTTGAGGGGAGGCCGTTTGCATTGAGGAATTGGTCTAGTGGCTCGTTGGGAGTTGGGTAGGATATGAATGGGGCGCCGTCGTCTCTTGTTGTGCCTAGGAGGAGGGGGACGTTGGCTGTTGAGGCGGGATTGGTAAGGTCTAGTTCGGAGGTTCGAAGATATTCGCCGTCCACAACTAGGTATCTGGCACTTGTGGC
This sequence comes from Penicillium sclerotiorum, assembly GCA_911649655.1. Taxonomy (NCBI): domain Eukaryota; kingdom Fungi; phylum Ascomycota; class Eurotiomycetes; order Eurotiales; family Aspergillaceae; genus Penicillium; species Penicillium sclerotiorum. The sequence continues at coordinate 2,242,067 of CAJVRJ010000005.1, read as the reverse complement.
GAGGTTTGTGATGGTTGATGCAGGGAGCTTTCTTAGACAGTCGACTTTGGAGCTAGCTGTGCTGCAATTCGTTTCCTTTAGGATGTCGTTGCCGGCAACCTCCATCTCTTCATTGATGGTATAGTATTTCGAATAGGTTGTTCCGTATCCCAATCCTCCCAAGTTGCTTTGCATGATAGCTCCTGCGAAAAGACCCTTGGCCTTTGGAGAAGCCAGCAAAGCTCTCACTGACCCGGCACCCGCCGACTGTCCAAAGATAGTCACTCTGTCTGGATCGCCACCAAAGTCCCGGATATTGCGACGCACCCACTCCAGGGCAACGATCTGGTCTGCTAGACCATAGTTACCGTTTGTTATGCCGTCATCTAGAGCCAGGAAGCCGAGGTTACCCAAACGGTAATTCGTGGTCACGACAACCACGTCTCCTCGAGATGCAAGATTGCCCCCGTCAAATGTAGGATCACTGCCTGTCCCGCTTGTGAATGCACCGCCGTGGATCCAGAACATCACTGGCTTCAGATTCTCTTTCTTTTGGTCGGGCTTCGGTAGGTACGGGGTCCAGACGTTAAGAAAGAAACAGTCTTCTGCGCCACTTGAGCCCTGGGGACATTCGGATCCGTAGTCGAGGGCGGAGACTGCATGTCCAGAGCCTTCATAGAGACTCGAGTAGGTCCAGCGTTTGGGCTGAGGTGCATATCGTATGCCGAGGAAACGAAAGCTGAAGCGATCCCGGAAACTGGGTTAATGTTAGTACAGTCCTTCATACTTTTTAGTGTTTTTGCATACCCAGTTAGGTACTCATTGTTGGAATGAACGGAAACCTGCCAGGCGGAGCTGTTATCCTGGGTCTCATAGTCCGAAAATGGTGCACTCTGGCGACAGAGGACTGGCAAGTGAGTATCGGTCGATGCTTTTTGGATTTTCCCGTGGCCGTTGATGGTTGAAGGTGTGTTGTGGAGCGGCGATATCCAGTACCTTTGATCACTGCTGTACTTTCCTTGATATTGGAGATAGTCCAGATCCGTTTTTATCTGAGAGAACGCGGTTTCAGATGACCACAGAGATTCTCCAAGACTCTCACATGACTCAATGGCTTTCTGTAACGGCATTGGGTCAAGGAGCAGGACTCCAGAACCAGCTAATGAGCTGGCATTCTCTATTGCTATACTTAGCATTTGAATTCAATTTTTTCTGAACGGGGAATCTTACGCATCAGATCATTCTGAATGATAATTGAGATGTCTGAATTCAATGAACTTGGACTGGCCGTCGCATTTACGAGGGCAGCAAAGAATATCGCAGCATGCAGGATGATCATCGTGGCTACATTTGCAACTTCCGGTTGGAATTATTTTGAATATGAATATCACCATGCATTTGTGTCTTTTAGTATTCTTTATAAGGCCACTTTGGGTGATTTCTGTATTCAGTATAGAACATCACTAACCCCGCGCCGGAAGAATACCCTTCACCTAAAGGGATACGCTCGCCATTCATCCGAGAGTAAAAAAGCTTAGGACTATATGGTAAAGGTCTCATTGGTATACGGATAATTGGATGATGATCAGGGTTCAATTTATCCATTTTTGAAGAGCAGCAGGATTCTCTGTCATCCAGACCAGCTCTCGTGACTCACCAGGGCTAGGATTAGCGACATTTCTTGAGTAGAAATGTATGTTCGGCATCAAGTAAAAGAACTCCAAATGGAGGATAATATCCTCCAGTTGACTCGGACTTGTGCATCTACCAGTGCAAATCCAGAATTGAAGGGACATAACATCACGTCTCGTCGTGGCCAGCTGCCCTGCAGCGATATAAGTCCCAAATTTTGACCCCACAAATAGGCCAGCCTTGCGCCCACCACTAGTAACGGCGAAAAGGAACTTGAATTGACCTAGCCTCAATCACAATTCCAACCTTGGAAGTCACCTCAAGTCTTTCATTCCAGTCTATTCCATCTACAATGGACCCATTACAAAGCAGCCCCCCAAACAAACTCCCAACCCCGCACCCGCCTCCACCCCCCGATCCCTCCAAGATAACCCCAACGACCCTTCATCTCAAAGTAAAACACAAAGCGCACGCCCTCGAATCGACCCTCCTACCCGACCAAAAAGCCCCACCAGCAGACCCCTACTTCTTCTACGGCTCCCTGCTCGACCCGTCCCTACTGACCGAGCTCCTGGGACTAGAATGTGAGCCTGAGTTCCTGCCCGCCTCACTGGATGGGTATCAATGTAAACTGTGGGGACCGTATCCGGCACTGGTGCCTTGTCCGGGCGGCACGGTCCAGGGGGCAGTGTATACTGTGGGGAGTGTAGAGGATGCGCGTAAATTGGCGGATTACGAGACGGGGAATTATGGGGTTGTTGAGTGTGATATTCGGGTTGATGGAGGGGTGCTGAAGGGGTATGTGTTTTTGTTTGTGGGGAATATGAGGGATTTGAGTGAGGGAGTGTTTGAGTTGGGGGGTTGGATGAGCAGGATGGGGAGGATGGGGAGGTATGAGGCGCTGGAGAAGTTGGAGAAACATTGACTGTCAGGGCAGTGCATATTGTACCTCAGTATACCTCAAAGCCTTCAATGTTAAGTGCTACAATCTTCAAATGGTCCAGGGTTCCAACTTGAAGTTCAATTGAACATGAATCCCAATGTTAGATATGGATTAACCTCGGGTGCTTTACTTCGGCAAGTCCCAATTGAGTGACTTCTCGATATCCATGCCGAAGATCGGGGCACTCCAACGTTGCTTTTGATTCCATCGTATTCTAGTTGAGTTGTACATGCATTTCCCGCGGGGTTCTACTAGTACAACCTTTATGTAGTCCACTTATTATGTACCTGTATGGACCCGGCCAATGGCGGTTTCACCGGATCTCTCGAAACAGACAACTCATCCGGATGATCAATGTCAACCGATGATGAAGTACGGTATACATGTGCAACCTGGAAACTTGAACATTTGAAGTTCAATGGACATCTCCAGGGCTGGACTTGTGGGGATATGAACCCCCCACGGCTACCCCCACCAGGTAAGCCGGATAAGCAGCGGAATGTGTCGCGACGGGTATATGTCCCCCGCTATGTGAACAGTGCACATTATACTAGGAGATGGCTTTGATAAAAATAGTAAAAGTAGCCCGTTCATAAGACCATTGATTACAGTGCTGAAGAGGATACGTGTACAATACTCTTCAGCACTTGAGCACGGCATTCCCTCGGCTTCGGTCCACCGGGCAACCCAGAACTGGGTTAGAACTGGGTTAGCATACTGATTAACTGGGCAGAAAGGGGGCCCCAGTCACTCGGAAAATGCATCGCACGCACATTCCGGCGATCAAACCCTGTATCTCTGCACAAGTGGCAGCTGCGCGTGACGGGAAATATTATTGGCAGCGCTAAAAGCGCTGGGACACGCGTCGAGGGGTTTTTTGCTGAGTGGCTGTACCACTACAACGAGGGGAACGGGCGCGCGAACTTGCGAAACTTGTGGTAAGGCCGGAGAGGCCTTAACAGGGCCACGGGCACTGTGGGTACTTGCTGGGTACTTCGGGGCCAAGTATTTGGTACCGGCATGACGTCAAAGTCTTGCCGGTCGAGACTCCATTATCGATGTGTGAAAGTGGAGGAAGAGATGGGGGGTGGAGGGGTTGTTTTAGGGTGATGTGCCGGTTTCGTTTAAAAGATTCGCAGTTTGTGGGATTTTCAAAAATATTCCGTGAAGATGAGGTATTGTAGTGATCACTTCAAGTCCAAGTTACTCAAGTCATATCTATCGCACGTACCACGTGCCGAGAAGGCGGCTTATCAGTGCGCGAGAATAAGGAAAGTAACGAGCCCCCATAGTAGAAACTATATGTACATAGTACTACATAGTCACCTATATACGGTTGCGGATACTTGCAAATCAAGTACCCCATAATCTCTAGGGTTACAACCCTGCACATCTTATTAGTCTGATAAGCCCGTGAGGGGTGCGATCTCGGACGAGGACTTGGACCTCGATTGGAATTCTAATAATTCAGAGTAATTCAGAGTAATTCATATTATTCAAATAATCAGATCTGGAACAAATAGGATCTGTACTGGTACATAGAATTAACTCAGAATTGCATAGGAATAGGAATAATAGGAATAATATTGAAGTCTGTCAGAATGATCATATAAAGCCTACGGAACCAACCGGGCCCTGATCCACGAGGCGCCAATCAGTATGCCCACGCGCAGCGCCTGGGCAGCACCTGCGGAGTCATAGGAGTTCCATACTTTCAACTTGGAAGGAGGGGCATCTATACAAAAGTCACACAAATCCAATTTCATTCTTGCTTTCTATTCTTCACCTTTGTCACCTTTGTTCTCGAAAAAGATTGTTCCCCCTCTATTGGCGCGATTCCCTTCCCCCTTACCGCGTCGCATCTTACTACACTGTGGAAGCCGAGTCGCGTACCTGCGTGTCTTAGTATACACTAAACGCTGTGGGAATAGATCCAGGTTAGTTGCAGCCCTATTCCAAGCCCTGAGGAACACGTCCTTTGAACATCAGTCAACTGGATCTTGTTTCTTTCATTTCTTTGGTTTCTCTTTCATTTGCACAGACCGCATCTGGAAATAGAAACCACTCGCCACTGAAACTGCCCCCAAACTCACCCTCTTCCATGGGTGCGGCTGTGTTGGCATTGTCGGCCTTTGGCGCTCCCCTGTCTGACTCATATAATAATACTAATACGCGTTCGTGTTCAGACTTCCTCATCTTTCTCCTTCCAACAATCTTGCCATCATGACTTTCCACTCCAACTCGAGTATCGCGATGGCTCTTGCTGGCAAGACCGCCTCTGTCGATATTCCCCAACCCCGTGCTGGTCTGACGGGCAAGTCCCAGTCTCGCCCCGGACAGCCAGCCATGCTCCCAACGCCACCCAACTCCATTTCCCCCACTCTCCCCCCACAAGCCTTCAAGAACGCTCATCCTGCCCTGTCGCCGGGTTCTCCACTGTCTACGGTGCCCCAGCTGGACTCCGATCTCGATCTGCACGACGCGGTCGATCACGCGAACGCTCACCAGCGCGCCCACCTGGACAGCGTCGGAGATATCACCCCCGTCATGCTTGCCAAGTGCCACCTGCCCGACATCCTCCTGCAGCAGGGTCCGCTGGCGATCCGTCACATCATGGGTTACCTGACGACCTCTGTGCCGGGCTTTTCACGCATCCCGCCCGCGAAAGCGCGTCGACTGGTCGTCGCCGCCTTGGAAGGCCGCGGCAGCGAAACAGAGGACGAAGATGTGGTCTTCGAGAAAATCGGCTGGGGACGCTGGGACGCGCGCCACCGCAACGAAGCCCCTCGCGACCGCGCCATGAACTTCCAAGCCTCATCCCCCTCCAGCCTAGCCGAGTCCTTCCCGCGAGGCGTCCAGATCGAAGGTCGGTCGTGGGCCGCTCGTCGCGACAGCCGAGATCCCTATGGTGCCAGCGTGGGCCGCAACTCGATCGCGTTCTCGTATGCGGACGCGGAGGATTACGGCGCGCGCGACGAGTACGAGGATCTTGACATGCTTGAACACGAGGCTGATAAGATGTCGTTGGATGGCGATCGCGAATACGCCTCTTCTTCGGAGGCTGATGATCTCCAGGAAGACCAGTGGGATGAGGGCGACGTCACTGATGAGGAAGACTGGGCGCAGATCGGTGCGGATGCGCTGCGTGCTCGGTCGATGACTGGCGGCGGTGGCTTCGTGCGAAACAATGTTGCCGCTGTTGCGAAACCTCCTCCCTCTGGACTTTTCGGTCTCAGTGGACCCACTGCATCCACTATCGCGAAATCCACTCCCCGCACCTTTGACAATCAGGAACGCGCCGCGGTAGAGGCGCTCCTTCGTTTGGGCTCGATGTAAAGCTCTACCGTTCTTCATGGGCCGGCGTTTGATTTTCTCTTTTCACCTTTTTCTCTCCCGCGCTTTGTTTTCCCTCGGGATAAATTTCTTAATGAGGTCGTCAAGGCTGGTCCGGACCGCTTTGACGCTCTCGGTTTACGACATCAGAAAGCTCCCATCTGGGATGCTTCAACATTACGACGCTGATGTGATACCAACGGCGTTATTGGATTCGGCGTTAATACATGTGCAACGGATGAACAGTCCCTCAAAAACCCCAGCTGGCTTTATGCCGCTACATACCGGACTTGTCATGTATTCGATTGCATTTTGATGTTTTTTTCTCTTCGCATCGAGTTCCGGCTTCAACCTACCGGACTCGCTTTCTTTATCTTACTTTTTCTAATATTGAACTCCTCTCTGTTCCGGTTTCTGGTTCCATACCAATCTCTTCACTCTTCGAATACTGGGAGCCATTACTCCGGATACGTGGCTGGTCGTCTTCACTGATCTGTACTGGCCCTGTCTGGTTTGTGGTTTATTCGTTGTTTGTTTTGGTTGTGCTCTCGGTCATCTTCACTGATTCTACTGAGGGCTGAGTGGTTCTCGGTCTATTCCGGTTTTGTTTTTGGTCCTCCGTAAGGAGATGGGGTGGATAATGGTTATGGTTTGACCTAGTACATACTTTGGTAGTACTGGTTTCTTAGGTAGGGATTCACTTTGTGGATTCGCAATATTGATATCAATCAAGTGAGACTACTGTCTCTCATTGAGATGAATATGGCTTCTTCAGTAGAGTAAGATCTTACTACAATAAGTGCTACACTATTGTACCCGTCTAAAGATCTTGATATTTTCCATTCGGTAGTAAAATTGGAAGTTGAAGGCACATTGTCAAATGAGATCAGAGGTAAACTACAGCACTTGAGCATAAAACGGATCGACTACCTGAGTTATGAGAAAAGAAACATGAAGAAGCCTTGACCTTGATCGACGGTTTCATCACGACCTCATATCGTATGCAACCAACCTTGGAAGCCAGACCATTCACGTTTCTTGCTCAGACACCAGTACGTATTGGGTAGAAGTATAAACGAACCATCAATCAATTTATCCATAAGCCGAACTAATAAACATGTTACGATAGTACATACAGGATCAAACTCATATCCTAAGACCAGCCATCCAAAACGAAAAGACCGAAACCGAGACCCAATCCAGCGCCAACAAAGAGATACCAGAAACGAAGTGCCAAGCACCGAATCAATCCACAACTACTTCTCATGAACATCATTAATCCTCTTCCACACCTCGGCCTCCACAGCAGCCAATTTAGCACCAGCAGTCTGCATCCATCCCTTAGCCGAGCTCATGAAACTAGGTTCTTCATCTGGGAAGGTTTCATTTCCACTACTATTATAGTGTAGCGGAAGACCCTGTCGTGAAGAGCCTGCGTCAGAACTGGTACGGTAGACGGTGGAATAGGGCGAGGATGTAGAATTCGGGACTGCGTGTGCGGAGGGACGCTGGTAGGCGTATGATTGTGTGAAGGCTGTGCCGGGTGCCGGTGCTTCGCCTGCTCGTGGTGGTGGAGGGGCGGGCGAGGGAGCTGTTGGCGTGAAGCCTGCTACTGGGGGTGTTGGGATAGCGCCTGGTTGTGGTGCTGGTGGGTGGGATGTCGAGGGGAGTGTGCTTGTTGGTGTTGCGGTGACTGTGGACTGGTGTGGTGCGGCTGTAGGAGCTGGGACGCCTGCGCCGGGTTGGGCTGGGTTCTGTGATGTGGCGTAGATTGGAGGGTAGGAGGGTGCGGTTGCTGTTGCGGAGGTATTGGGTGGTTGGGGAGCTGTTGTAGAGGACTCGATTGCGGTGGCGGGTGAGGGCTCTTGTTTGGTTGCGGTGGTGGGCTCTTCTTTTTGGTTTGAATTCAGAGGCGCCGAGGTGTAGGTTGGGATGCCTGTTGGTGCAGACATGGTGGGCAGTGTTTGTAAGTGTGGTTGTAGGGAAGGTTGTTGAAAGGAAGGAGTTCAAGGGAGCTTTTGACGAAGCTCTAGCCCCAGACGTCATGCGCTTGCCGCAGTGGGGCTGTTTGGTAGGCTCGCTGGAGAAGTTCAAGGATTCGTGAAATATCACAGCTGCAAAGTAATAAGAACTAGAATCAATGACTGGATGCTGTAATCAATTGATAAGGCAACCTTGGAAGGTCAGAGACAACTGACGATATGTCTCAATAAAACATCTGCCTGACACTGGGGACACGTCGCAAACTCTACGACTGGTAATCAGGGGTCCGATCATGGACAGCACCATTTTTTTTCTACTACAGCAGCCTGTTCAACATGGCCTCCTCTGCTATGTAGCTTATACATAAAACCGATGAGGAAGTAGTGGAGTTATCATCGACTATCTGAAAGCAAATTTTCGAGCATCTACGACTAAAGTTTACTTGTTTACTAGAGGAAGTTCGGAGAAAGAGTTACGTGAAGAAAAGTACAAATTTTGAAGAAAAAGAAAAGAGCTTGCAGGCAGTAAAGTACATCGGGTAAAAAAAAGGGAAGAATCACCAATTCTATGCTTCAAGATCCCCCCGAACCCATTTCTTGACGCATCTATCTTTTGCCATTCCCACAACCTCTGGCTTCCCGCGCCCAGTGGTTACACCGGCGTAAGGGACATCCCCTGACTCCAGTAATAACTACAAGGTGCATAGACTCATCGCCTTTAAGGGCGAGTCATCTATTTGAACTTCTTGCCGAACATGAGGAGCTGGACCTGGTCGTAGATGGACAGGACACCGGCACCGGCAACACCACGCAGGATGTTGGCACCAGCACCCTTGAAGAGAGACTTGACACCCTCCTTGGCGACAATCTGGCGGGCAGCATCCATGGAGGAAGAGTACTTGACGGCCTCACCGGAAGTCATCATCATACGACGACGGATGGTGTCCAGAGGGTAGGAAGCAACACCAGCACCAGTGGTAACAGTCCAGCCAAGCAGGAAGGAAGCGAGGAAAGAGCCCTCAAGAGGACCAACCAGGAGAACGGGCTTGATGGAGTCGTACATACCGAAGTACAGACCACGGTAGACAACGATTCCGAGAACGGAGGGACCGAAACCACGGTAGAGACCGGCAATACCGTCGGAGGCGAGGGTCTTGCGGTAGACGTCAACGAGACCGTTGAACTGGCGCTCACCGGAGCCCTTGGAGGACTTGGCGTCGTTGGCCAGACGGGTACGGGCGTAGTCCAGGGAGTAGACGAAGAGGAGGGAAGTAGCACCGGCAGCACCACCGGAGGCCAAGTTACCCATCATCCACTTGGTGTATCCATCACGCTCCTTCTTGTAAGCGAACATGGACTTGTAGGTGTCACGGAAGGCAAAGTTAAGAGCCTGGGTGGGGAAGTAACGGATAACGTTGGCGGTGTTACCACGCCACAGGGAGACAACACCCTCCTGGGCGGCGGTACGCTTGAAGCAGTCGGCGATACCGTTGTACTTGCGGTCGAGACGACCGGCCTTGAGCATCTCATCCTGTAGAGTAGAAGATAACGGGTTAATCACTGATTCAAGGGATGAAAGGACACAACATGAGGCATTTGCCACGGATCGACGAGGGGAAAAAATTTTCAATCTCCAAAAAAGGGGCGTTGTTGTAACTGGCAGACGATGCCAGATATTCAATCACAACTGTTCTCATTTTGGAATTGATTGTGTTTCTCTCATCGATGAACCAAGGCAATTGACTCGCGTCGAGAATTTTCTGAAGGGGGGATTGGAAACCAACCTGGTTCTGGATCAGGAGCTTGATACGCTCAATGGGGGCAGCAGCAGTCTTGGAGACAGCGGCGGAGACACCACCCACTGCGAAATGAGTTAGTAAAATGAAACAGGATTATAGGTCGAATTTTCGATGGTTTTCAGTTCGAGGCTGAAAAGCCATGTTGGTGTCACGTACTCATGAAGTCAACAACGAAGCCCTGAAAATTTTTTCATTAGCCTGAATTCTTGTGTTTCATCGTTGCAATGGCTTTGACCCAGTTTTCATTGATCGCAAGCATCATCGTGAATCAATGGATCGATGGATAAAGCCAGATCTTGATTCACAACGACGCGTGCGACAATAACAGGGTAGCTCATAGGGAAGAAGAATGAACTTACGGGCATGCCCATGAAGGACTTGTCGCCCTGGTTAACGTCACCGGCGGCCATTGTGAAGGTTGTGCGAGAAGAAAGATGCGACAACTAAAAAAAGAGAGGAGATGGGGAAGTGTCAAGAAGGAACACCGGGGATGGAGAAGAAGAAGAAGAAAAGGTGAGAGAAGGGGCGGAAGGGGGCAGAAAAATACTGTACGCGGGAAGAAGCGACAGCTTACACACTAACACCCAATCAGGAACTGAGTTACCGTATTAGGACAGTATTGCCAGGTATTTCCCTGTATTATTCATCTGCCTTGCCGATATCTCCCGATCGGCCTGAAAGAAAAAAAAAATCTCTGCAAGCCTTAAGAGTCCTTGAATAGGATCTCATAGAATGCCCATAAATGCTAGTAAAAGATATTTAAAAATGTACTACTAAATCAAGTCACCCAAACAGACTGAAAGATCTTTTTCTCTTTTCTTCTCTCTTTTTTACCCTGCTTTTTCTACCATTTGATATGCCTCAATCAACCCCCAATCGACGTAGCCCCGAGCAACGACCATGTCCAAGCACCTCGGAGGACACCGTCACGGCTTGGTACGGGCGTATCTTTCCCCGTCCAGAGCCGGTCCACTCTCGCACCGGGGCAACACTCCTTTTTTTCCCTGCGCCGAGTATCCGATGGAGGCGACCCGACCTCACTTGCCACCCTCACTTCGTAAAATTGACCCTTGTATGGGGAGAAATTAGGAATCCACCAATGTTGATTAGCTGTGGGGAGAAGAGATTGTCTCTCAGGTCAATTTAGTGCTATATAAAGAATTGGAGACCAACACCCGTGGCCCTTGATTGCAGATTCGGCCTATCCGGATAATTAGACTGTACAATGTACAATTGGAGCTTAATTGACATATCACTCCTAAGAGCACGCATATCATCAATACTACACTGCGGATGGCGCGAATCTTCTCAATTTTCGCAATCGCAACTCCTAAGTGTCGGCATGTTTCTTAATTTCCATAACTATTTGGACAAACCCCGGTACCTAATGCATGAGACATTTTTTTTCTCAGTTTGATGTACCGGGTACAAGGTTTAAAGTGGAGGCGAGCCGCATATGCAATGTACCCAGACCGAACCAGGTACACCCATAGTGGATCCACTGGGCTCCGGAGCAACGGCGATTCTGTTCGACATTGTAATGCATAGAATTTTGATAGTGCTATGCTAGTGTGATAATTCTCTCTAATAATGGGATGGATAAGGATTGCGAGCCTCTCCGTCACGTCTGAGAATAGATAGTTCGCGGTCTGACCCTTGGTCGCAATTAATTTGCTTTTTAGGCTCGGGTCAGCTTGTAGCTCAGAGTTTGCGACCACGTTGATCCGCTAAAAATTCTGCGGTACATATATGTATCAATACATGTACTCAAAACTGTGCAGATTGTGATAGCTCCCTATGACATGTAACCTTGTAGATTGAACAATCTTTCAGTTTTTGCATGATGATTGTCAAAACTGATGCTCAAGTACTGCATCCAATAATTGCATGTAACTTGAAGCTCAAGCCATGCTTCCAAGGTTGTGCAGTGTAATTAAAGTGTTCAAGTTCAAATTCAAGTTGATGTACCAGCCCTCCCGAGGTCAAGCCTTGACCAGTTGGCCTATGTACAAATAAATTGGGACTAGTAATAGTAGTACTATTGATATATATCGCTTCGGATCCATGGATACTATCGGAGCCTACATATGTAGTACATAGGTATGCACAACCTGAACCTTCAAATCACATGTTCAAACGAGCACTTGTGCCCAGGACTTGAGACTTGAAGATAAATGGATATTCAAATGTTGATAAAAAATTTTTGAATGTTCAAACTTCAGCTGCCATCCACCTGGGCATGTATACCTATGACTGGTAGTTAGTTAGTTAACTAGGATGCTACTCGAACGACCCACCGTCCGTCTAGAACCACCCCTACCCTACATAGTAAAAAAAGGAAAACTGATTGTCGGCCCAGCATTCAAACTTGAAGTTCAATGTTTATTATACACATACCTAGTTTACTACATACTTCAACCTCTAATATTTATAGGTAATACCTTCTCATTTTAGCCTTTTATCTTAATCTACTAAAATAGTTGTCTAGGTGGTTTTTAAACCGTCTTTCTAACCGTCTTTCTAATTATTTTTCTACTTCCTTGTAGGGAAGGTTAACTTCAAATATTGATTACCTTTATCTAAAAAGCGCTACCAAATCAGGTTAGAACGGGGTGGTTCTAGACAGATGGTGGGTGGTTCGAGTAGCATCCTACATGTAGGTCTCTTGAATGCCCAGGTGGGCATCTGGAGCACTTGAGGTTACAAGGTTCCAAGGTTGAAGAACATTTGAATTGAACATTTTGAACACACATGTGCATGTATTTGAATGTTAATATTGACATTGATCCATGGATGAGCATTAAAATTGAAACTCCATACTCCGTCAGTGCAGAGAACTATGCTGAATAGAACCACTTTTTTGACACATTGCACACTCAGTGCTTCTTGGACCGCTTGCGCTTCTTACGCCCATCACCTTCACGGATATCAACATTCATCTCATCGCCAGCCTCCTGAGCTGCCGCAGCGGGGGCCTTGGAGCCAAACTCAAATGCGGGTCCATTCTCATCACCAAAGGTATCCTTGCGCCATTGGCGGAGACGAGCCTTCTTGCCCAGCTTCCTCTCATCCTTAGCCTTCTTCTCAGCATCACGGAACGAGGCAAGCTTCTTCAGACCAGCAAATTGATTGAGCTGGGAGTCGTCGGCCATAAGAATGTCTCGCGCTGTCAAACCGAAGCTCTGGGGCGAGGTCTCACGGTAACGGAACTTGGTAGCATTCTTCTTGGTTGCGCCAGGTAGCAATGTGATGTCCAGATCCAAGTTACGATCGACGGCTTCGTCGATGCGCATCTTTTCCTTGCGGGCTTCTCGCTTCTGGTCACGCTTCTCTTGAGCTTTGCTCTTCTTGGAGCTGGAAGCCTCGGCGCCCTCAGCTTCTTCCTCTTCGTCTGAGCCAGCATCGGCTTCTTCTTTGTCATCGTCCTTGTAGTCGGGAATCAAGTCGGTGATATCAATGTCGTCGTCCCACTCGGGCTTCTTAGGATGCTTCTTGGCATCCTTGGGGGCACCTTCGGCGTAGTAATCAGAGCCAAAGCGCTTTTCCATCTCCTCCTCCCACTCCTTGTCATCCCAAGCGTCATCCAGGAATCGAGACCAGTCTTGGTCTGTAAACTCGGATGCTCTGAACCCGGCCACTTCCTTGATCTGGGCAACCTTCTTCTGGAGCTCCTCGGTCTTGAGCTTGCGAAGTCGGTTCTTGTCAGCCTCGCGCTGCTTCTTTTCGTCCTCTCTCTGCTGACGCTCGGCATCACGAAGCTTCTTACGAGAGCTCTTATCTTCTCGTCGGGCAGACTGCTTGTTGGTAGCGTCACGAGAGTGGGTAACCAGTACTTCGTTCATCTTGTTGGGGTCCTCGAAGCGGAAGTTGTAAGCCTCCTCGAAGGCATCGGCCCGGTTCGCCTCATCTTCATCATCCGACTCGAATGGGTGGAGTTCTGGTCGAGTCTCAGGAACCCATGCGCGAGCGGACATGAAGTTGGAGAGAAAAGTCTCAGGGTCTTTCTCCGCATTCTTAATGTCCAGCTTAACCTCGGACTTCTCGGCGACCTCTGGTGCAGACTTGCGAACCAGGAAGTCCTCAGCATCTTCCATTTCGTCGTCCGAGGCGTGCAGCTCCTTGACAAGAGCATTCTTCAACTCTGCCTGCTCTTGGGCGAAAGTCTTAGGAGTATCTTCCTCATCGACGGGAGCACCGCTAAGGAGGTTCTTGCGGTGATAATCGTGCAGGGTCATGGGCTTCTCTTTCTTCTCCTTCGGCTCGGCGTTGGCTTCGTCGGCGTCGAATTCGGTGTAGAATGTAGCCTTTTCGTCGTAGACACGGGGATCCTTGGAGCGAATGGCATTCAAAGTAGCCATGATCTCGGCGTCGAGCGCTTCTGTTGCGAGCTCGCCCTCATCATCCTCGTCTTCATCAGAAGAGGACTCTTCGTCTGATTCCTCTTCCGCACGGCGCTTGCCCAGGCTAGTGGTCTTTCCATACTTCGACTCCACTAAGAAGAAAGATAAATATTAGCATGCACCTCTTGTAATGGCTAAAACGAAGTGTCACCGGATAAATGTACATTTCTGGACTTCTTCTCGCTTCTTGTTGTATTCGAATCGTTTGGCGTAGTCTTCGTTGATCTTGAGATTGTGAGATGGCGACTTGGTGATTGAGACACCGCCAGCGTCATCTCCAGAGTCGCTATCGTCATCCAGAAGCGTGCGCATTTTTTTAGATGGGGGCTCCATTATGGTGGTGTAGGGGAATTGCTCCTCAAATAATGTACCTCACTTCTCTTGTCCGGCAAGATTCGTTGGCAGAAAAAAAAAATCTCCCACCGCCTGGAGGCAACTTCTTGGTACCTGAAACCTGATATATCAGGCACCAGATCGAACATACTTGCTTGATCTACACTCGGAGTGTTTTGCACTGCACACATGGGCAGCCTTTTGGAGTACATATAATCCAGACTGATACATATCAATGTCTCATTTCTCGGACGCATAGGCTAGTCTTCTCCCAATGTCACCTAGTTATTCGCCAAATTTTCCGTAATCAATGCCTGCCTCATGATAAAGATGCCTGACACCTATCTTTTAAAATCGACTTCTCCAAGGTGAACCAGGATTAGTTCAAGGTACTGTTCGGAGGTTTTTTAGACATTAATCTTCCTTTTTACAAGTCGGACCCTGGTGAACCGCCCCAGATGGCTATTTATGTATGCCAAATCCCCACATTTGATGATGTGCACACGTGACATTGACCCGGGCGTTTCCAGCCCCAAACTGACGTAGCCAATTAGATCATCGCGCTGTAAGGCTTCAATCCCAGCTGACCAGCACGCGGATACCTCTCCTCGGGTTCTTCAAGCACTTGTTTGTTGGACTTGATTTTCTAACGTGCAGAGTGTCCACCAACCATTGATTATTGCACGGCCGTCTTTCCTTGTTCACCGGCACATGGCAGGAAGCATGCTCTAGATGTCGACTCAATCACAAACCCCGTTGGCCCCAGTCGGGAAGCTCGTGAGCGTGGTGTTCGTGACAGATTCCTACTCATCTTTGCCGGAATTGCCCATGCTAATACTTGTCTTCGATTTTCTAGTCCTGTCGGCCTGAAAGAAGCTGCCCTCGACTCCCCAACCTTCCGTGCCACTACACTCCACTTCTGCGACCAGATCGAATACATTGAGAAATGGCTAGATGGATATGCCCGCGCTGCCACCAAACTCTCCTCTGAGCTAGCAACTCTGGAGAGTGTTGTTGGTGGCTTCATCTCTTACTCCAACCACCCCCTGGTAGTCTCCGAAGCTGTACTTGACCATGATTACACGCTGTTGGCCATGAAGAGGTGTGGGGAGGGGGCAAAGGCTATGTGGGATGGACTGGTAGCGACCACCAAGAAGATGGAGTCTCTGGTTGCTGAGCCTATCCGAACGTTCATTCATGAAGATCTGCGGCATTTCAAGGTACCAAACACCCTTTCCTGTCCTTCTTTGTTTACCTACATTGTGTACGTCGGCTAACCGCGTTGCTCGCTTAGGATACTCGCCGCACCCTTGAAAACGCCCAGAAATCATACGACTATTTGCTAGCTCGGTATTCCTCGTTGTCCAAGTCCAAGGATGAATCCACTCTTAGGGAGGAAGCCTTCCAGCTCCATGAAGCCCGTAAGGCCTACCTAAGAGCATCAATGGACTTTTCGGTCCAAGCACCCCAAATTCGAAATGGGCTTGACAAAATACTTGTCAAAGTCTCCTTTGATCAATGGCGGGAGTTTCGAGGGGTTCATAACAACAATGCTGCAACCTTTGCCAAGTTTTCACAAGAGATGGACCGCATTAAGGGATGGGTGCACGAAATGGAAGGCAGCGACAGATCCTCGAAGAGAGAGCTGTTAGCCACGAGGAAACAGATTGAAGAGTCCGCCGAAATCGTTGCAAGACCCTCTCGAGAATTGGAGGACTATTCCATTTCTACCGTTCCATACCTCGGCTCTCGCCCCCTCTCAAACCTGAACATGGGCAAGGAAGCAAAGCCGGAAAAGCAAGGCTGGCTCAACCTGCGTACTCTTTCCGGAAAGCCCACACGTACAGTGTGGGTGAGACGCTGGGCCTTTTTAAAACACGGCATATTCGGATGCTTGGTTCAAGGCTCACGTACTGGTGGCGTTGAAGAGAGTGAGCGCATCGGTGTATTGCTATGCAGTGTTCGGCCTGCAACCCAAGAGGAACGGAGATTCTGCTTTCAAGTCAAGACAAAGAATAACAGCATCATCCTTCAGACTGAAACACAGAAAGAATTGATGGAGTGGATCGGTGCTTTCGAAGCGGCTAAACGAAAGGCTCTTGAAAATCCGAGCAGCACCGACTTATCAGTCTCTGGGAAAATGACTGTACAGGACCCTGCATTTGCCATTTCACAGCCCCCCGCCCCCGAATTCGCAGCACACCCAAGCGACTCCCTTACACCTCATCCGAGTGATGAAAGCTCTTCAGATCGAAACCCCACGCTACCGCTTCCAGATCGTGATGCCCTTGCTTTCAGAGCTAGCTCTGAGATTGGCAGTCGAAGACTGACTAATGATAGCGAAGGCTCTACGAGAGCTCACATCATCCAAAAGCTGGATCTCCACCGTGACCGTAAGAACAGTAATGCTCCTCCATCAACACCCCCAATTCGGGGCGCGGCGGGTGGCATTGCTAGTCTGATTACGGCCAGTCACAATATCCTTCCTTACAATGGCGCCAATGTGGTGAATATGAAAGACGGCGATGCCGCCCGTGGCCGCAGCTTAAGCAGCCTCGACGAGCCCGGAGCAACTCTTGCCCCTCCAACTCTCGCCAACCCCCCTGCACCCACAAGCATGAGCAAGGCGGCAGTAGTTGTGAGTAGCGAGAGAGGTATTGGGCTAGGTCTTGTTGATAAAACGGGTGGGATGCCAAGTGGTATGATGGCCAACCTTTGGGGAAGCTCTAACTGGGGCTTCATCAACAAGTTTGAGCGAGAACATCCCCGACAAACCAATGGAGATCACCCCCCTTCACCAGACGACAGACCTTCATCCCCAATGAGTGACTCATCAAAGCGAACGATCATCGCTCAGCCGGATACCTCCAATGCACTTCAATCTAACCGCACCCCATCTGGCCCACGCCATAGACAGACCGTCAGTCTTGATGGGGAGGCTGCCGCTAAAGTCCAGCAAGCAGCACAAGCAGCTGTCAAGGAGAAAAATGAGCAAAAGTATCCCGCTATGTACCCACAGCAATTGAAAATCCAGGATGCACAATTCCGTTTGCTCTTCCCTGACGTCAAGCGAGAAGAAGCACTGCTGCTGGTGTTCAGGGCAACTTGGAGCCCGAATGAGCAACAAGAATTCCCTGGAAGAGCATACGTTACAACCAGTAACATTTATTTCTACAGTAACCACTTTGGTCTTGTACTGACAACCAGTGCCAGCCTTGACAACATCAAGGAGGTCACAGCTGCTAGTGGCAGAGATTGTGATTTCCTCTTCCTCCACACGATTCCCCCTATCGGCAGCGACGCGTCTGGTCGAATCACAATCAAGACCTTTCTCGAGCCGCTGCGAGTGCTTCAGAAGCGCTTGAATTTTTTGATCCAAGCGTCTATTGCCGTGGAGCAACTGAGCCTCGAAGAAACTTTGAAGGAGTTGATCAAGATGGATAGTGGTTCCAAACGAGATCCAAGTGCTGACAGCTGGGAAGACGTTGGATCTGATGCCAGGCAGGATAGCCTTGTGGCAGGGCCGAGCACTGATCTGCGTGCTCCCATCTACATTGACAAGAACCTTGATCTGGATCCAACACATGGCGGACGCGGTCGAGACTTCCCCAGGTTTAGACTCCCCTCTCAGCCGGTGGAGTACGTGCCTCAAGGCGAATTCGTCTTGACAACCGATAAGACCCTTGACGTCAGCCCCAAGGCATTATTCCACATTCTCTTTGGAGACAAGAGTGCCGTCTGGCAACTTCTGCTCCATGAAAGACAAGCTCAAGGTATGCCATTGTTACTTACTCATCTGATCAAACACTGACTTCTGTTTCTAGGCATCAAGCAAGGTCCTTGGACGAGCAACGAATCACGACACCTTCGACGAGACATCCAATACAATATCGCAACCACTGACATCTTCGGTGAGCTTGATCAGTCCAATGTTTACAAAAACCGCAACGTACTGACAACTGTGCAGGAAAAACTCATGACAATTCAATCTCGGATTATCAGATCGTTGATGTACTTAACGAGCACCTGTGCTACGTGGTCACTGATAAGCGCACCCCATGGCATCTTCCACTCCGGCGACACTTCCGACTAGTCAGCAAGGTAGTAATTACTTTTGTTGCCAAGTCGAAGAGTAAGCTGGCTATCTACAGTAAAGTGGAATGGATCAAGACCGGCTATGGTCTAGGCAGTTCGTTATTTTCCTCCCGTACGCTCTTGAATCTATTGCTAATACTTTTGCCAGACATGATCGATAGGAGGGCCGGCAATGATCTCAAAGAAGATGCATTGGATTTGATTGACCTAGTGAGCGATCAAGTGCGACGCTTAGGCGTGCACAGTCGCACGAAGAAGGCTATCACGATATTTGGCCATGTTGGACGCCAGACCAACGTTTCTCATTTCAATGGCGTCGGTACAAATATGAAGATCGAGCCCCGCAGGCCACGAGTCCAGCGTACACTAACCCAAATGATCACGGAAACAACCTTGTCCTTCTTGGAAAGCACAGTGTCCTTGTTCATGATGTGGATCATTGGTGGTTGCCGTTGGACATGGAAGACCGTGAGCGTACACAAGGTCATTCTAATCCTGTTGACCGCCAGTGCATTAATGAATGGCTTCTATTCCTCGCGAGACACCTGGGATTGGTGGCATGAGCGATATGCAGGAAACTTCATGGCTAGACTTGGCGTCCAGCCTGACATGGTTATGACCAAAGCCATCTACATCCGAGATATCGACGAGGCAGTTGCCAACTCGACTATTTGGCCAGAGACCGGAAATGCTAGCAACTGCTTCGGGGCATTCCATGAGCATGCCTTGCGACATGCGGAGCTACCACTCTCTCTCAGTGCCACGGGGCCCCGAGATGCAGTTACCAAGAGTGCCACGAAACGCTTCCAGCAGACTCGTGAACGGCTTGGCAGCTACCGCAACAATCTCCTGGTGTCACTTCGCATCATCAATAGCATCGAGAAGGAAGTTATCCAAACCGAGTGGGAGCGATGGCTCGGCGAAGAGCTTAGACGTTGTCGCCAAGTCGAAATTCTTCTTGGTGGCGGCAATAGTGAGGATGGCGAAGCAGACGCACAGGCTCATCGAATTTTCGCCGAGAACACCGAAAATGTGAAGCAGTGGTACGATCGATACTGCTTGAGCTGCCGACTGGAACACGAGCACGCCCAGAAGAACGAAGCCACCAACTTGCTGGGCTAATGCACAGGCTTTGACTGTGAAAAATAGCCCTTTCAGTGTTTGATTTTATGTTCCTTAGCTGTTTTCTTTTCTGCCATCTTTTTTCTCTGCCATCTCTTTCTTTCATGCGAACCCGATACCCGGTGGCCCATGGTGTATGTTCCATGTATGATTCTGGCATCGATCCGTAATATTGGCCCTACCCTTCTGAGTACATATTTTTGTGAGCAAGGGCGCAGAGGAGGAAATTAACGTACATACCATTAACAATGAATGATGTTTAGTAATTTAATTCTGCCGAGGCTTTACTTCGCCTTCCTGCACCACATAGTACACAACCGTCCCATCACCACCCATACCCTTGTCGACCATTGACAGTAACATTCGGTTGGAGCCCCATTCCTTCGTCGCGAGGGCCTCTTTCTTCTTCTCGTAGTACTCATCCAGCACCTTCACTTTCTCGGCATCTATCGTATCCGCCTCCACCTCATTAACGGCATCTTCAACCTCAATATCCGCCAAAGCATCAAATGCAAACGCCATGTGTCGCAAGCTCCATGATTGTCCCTGTGCTGTAGGAATGACAAACATTCGCTCCGGGCGTAGCTCCTCCTCCTTGATCTTCTTTTCCAGCATGTACAGTTGCTCATCGGGGTGTGTGTAGATTCTGTTGGGTGGAATGCCGGAGATCAATGTGCGCACAGGCGATATGGTATCAGGTGACCCCGACGCAGCGATGCTGTGTATTTGCAAACGAGTCCATAGGTGTTGGTGTTGGAGGTTGTGCAGGATTTGGATGGTATTCGCGTCGACTGGATTCCCTGATGCGGATGCAGAGTCGATAAGTTTTGTGAGCGCGGATGATTCCACAATTGGAGTAGCCTTTGATTTATGTGACATTTTGAGGAATTTTGAGAATTTTGAGTGCTTGGAGCTTTGGATTGGGCTTTGAGCCTGATCGGAGACGCATCGAATTATCAGAAAGATGTGCAGAACGATAAATGTTGCTTTCACCGCCTACCATCTACAGATACGAGGAGGTACTTTCTCATACCGCCTTCCGTATACAGTGCGGGTACCCAAGAACGCAAAGGGCGTGTTTCTAGCACATTAGGGATGTGTTTTTCGCATTGCCTGTTTGACACATCTTTCAAAAAGGCTTAGAGTAGTAGTACTTCTCTCGAATACATGTAGACTTAGCCCCTACTTTTCAAGCACTTGAGGTTAATAAACTTACGCCTCAGGCTGCCATGAGGTATTTATACCTCGTTTTTTCCTTTCTCTCGTCTTTTCCATTCTCCTCTCCTCGAGTGCTCCAAATATCTTTATACCCCCTCAGTCATCTGTCTGCTACGAGTTTCGAGCCTTGAATTCCGAGACTGATGATAAGATGGCTTTCCCTGAGACTTACCCTCCCGGTATGGTTTTGACGAGAGTGGCCAACGCTCTCGACGCTCATACATACCACAATAATTACGACGAACCTGCTCAGCAGCGAGTTTCAAGCGCATTTATCAGATAAGATCCACGTCCCATACCGAAGCGATGAAACACGCGTTCAGGTTTATCGTTGCTTCCCTTCTCTGAAACATGACTATCAGTTAATTAATGACCACCGCAATGCGATCACAATGTGCGCAGAGCTACACAAGAAGTTCGGAAATTTCGTGTTTGTACTCGAGGCCACGGACATTGAGCACTCGTACCGAATCAAACGCTATAGGCCAAATTTGCTTTCCCGTCTCGAGCCGACTAGCGTTATGTTTCATCAGCATGATCCTCGCTATGCCCTTCCAGACAATACCAGGAGACGATAGAAAGGGAATGGTCATCGGCTGATAAGAATGTGGGTGCCCTACTGTCTCATATCGGTCACACCTCCTTTGGGTCCTAGGTATTCCTGGGAGTCAGAGTACATAGTGGTAGGATCACATCATATATGTGCTCTAACTAACGTTTGAATATACTACATAGTTCCAGAGATCTCACCTTCCTTTGTCTCTTTCCCCAAGCGTTCTGCAGTCCTCCTTGTCCAAATAGTCAAGTGTAACTGTCATTTAAACTTGAAATGGTATTGGGGGGTTTTACTTCGCTGAAACCTTCTCGTCCGAAGTCTGGTTGTGGAACACTCTTCGTTTTTTCGGCCGGCGGAACTAGCTTCGGATTTTTAGTTCCAATTCGAAAGGCTTCTGCTATACCGATGGCCTTGCGGATAGCTCTCCAGTCCTCCTTTGGATGAAGGTGATACGCCAATTTGAAAACACCCTCAGAAGCTTTCCGTCCAGCTGCTGTGAAACGGTCGATAAGATGGGCCGTGAAGCTTTCTGGCTCTAGGCGTTTGATCCGGTCGCAGCTTTCGCGAAGGATCTCTGGATCGATCCTCTGCAGGTTCATAGGACACATGTTATCAGTCAGCCTCCAGCGACCAGATGTGTCTGCATGCGCGACCGAAGGGACAAAGTAACGGTGTCTTCCAGGCTCCTTCACGCTAACTGAGTATGCAGATAGCTGATCCCAGAGGGCGAGCTTATCATACTTTTTACCATCCATAGAAAGGTAAAAGCCAATGAAGTCAAGCGTCCGGTACACGTCACGGGGAGTCTCAAGCTCAGATACATCGCCGGCTATGGGGAGGACCTGGGTGATGATTCCTGGCACCGGAACTAGTTGTGAGCCGTTAGGATCGACCAGCATTCCCACCAGATTTGTAGCTGGTAAATCAATAGCTAGCTCCACTAAACGAGGAACTGGTTCCCATACTTGGCTTACGCGAGCCAAAAGTGCTTCACAGAAGTTTGTAATACCCTCGGCTACATCTGGACTTGAGTAGCGGGGCATAGATGGATGTAAAATGTCGAGCAGGGTTGTTACCGACGGAGGCGAGGGTAGCAATTTAGACTTCTTCCATCTCTCGATCAAGGCCAGAAGCTCCTCATCAACCCCCAAGTAAATGGCGATATTAAGGGCATGGATCAGACGAAGTGCCAAGAGACGGGCATTCTGGGCGAGGCTTGAAAGGCTTATTGAGTAGTTGGATGGCCTCCATTCCGCGCGAATGGGCCGGTCGTTGCACAAGGCGAGAAGCATAGAAGTCGGCAATGACTGACGATCCAAGGTCTTCTGCGCTCCATCATCAAGGAAACTCGTCACCTTGGAGTGCATAGAAGTTGGCAACGACTGGCGATCCAGGGTCTGCTGCGCTGCATAGTCAATGACATCCGTCACCCTGGAGTGCATAGAAATTGGCAACGACTGGGGATTCAGGGTCTGCTGCACTGCATAATCAATGAGACTCGTCACCCTGGAGTGCTTGTGGTCACCAGTCACTTTGAGTATGGTAAATAGCTGTTCTAAAAGTTTCCATTTGTCGCCCACTAGGGAAATCTCTCGCTCTGCACAGTCTTTTTCTATCCAGGTGGCGAGCTCGAAATAGCTGCTAGCCTTCGTATCTTTGTCTTTCGCACGTTTGTCAAGACGTTTAGCTGTACTGGCTTCAAGCTGACGTAGCGCAGATTCCCCGGTCAGAACGATGCCATTAATCAAATCCAGGATTCTTTCTTCATCCTCAGACACCTTCTCACCCTGTGAGCTTAGCGGCTTGTAGATCATATCATGTTCAATTTCGGACCAGACGTGCATGACAAGGGTTCCGACTTGAATTTCGACAACCAAGTCCTTCCAACTAAATGCTCTGCCGGGCGGGAGGTCCTCCCCTCGGAGCTTCACAATAAAGTGTGTTGCCCTGTAGCCTGTGAAAAGACGTGAAGGTGTTTGAAAAGCTTTAGAGCTATCTAGCCCTTGTCTTGCTCTTTCAGAGTCCTGGAAATACTCGAGTCGCTCCCTTAAGCCTTGGAGACCAACTTGAGGTCCAAGGCCCTTGTTGACTTGTCGAACTATATCGAAGTGGCCTTGGAGAACTGCAGCGACTCGATCAAGATCTCCGGGGAAGTAAAGAGATATTCGTACACCTCCAAAATCGTGTAAAGTAGCAAGTATCTCAGCCGGTGTCGTTAAAGGACTCATCTCATCTTTGGAGGACTCGAGGCCTGTTTCGCGTGTATAGTCTTCCCAAGATCGACCTTGAGCCTCTACAGCTTGGCACAGATCCCTGCGCACCAAACGCTCCTCGGCTCGGCGACGAAGACTACCTTTTGCTGAGTCCCACGACTTGATTCGTGATGTGATGGGTGGATGCCGAATGTTGGAGGCAACCAGGGCTGCGGAACAAATTTCGTGAACTTTTTTTGTGTACAGAGTCATTGTATCTGATTTGTCGTGGAATAAGCTGTGAAGCCCTTCAAGATTGTTGGTAAATTGCTCCATCTCCTCAAAATGTGATTTTTAACACTAGGACACTGGCGATCGAAATATGAACCAGACCGAAGCGCCTCTCCCTTCGATTTTTGCTCTATTAGAGCTCTGGTTATGGTCAACTGGTTGAAGTGACTTTCAAACTGAGGGGATCGTATCCTCAGCCGCAAAGGGGGCGGTGAAGGTGCGTTTATGCGGTCTTGTATGCAGATCATCTTTTGGGGCTTGGTTTATGCAGGCTGAACGACACTAAGCCCCAAAACCCCTCGGGGTCTACCTTCTAGCAGGACTCAAGTCTCTCAGTCCGAACCTTTCATTTTTCATCATGAGTTATAGAGAATATGTGTCGAGCATGGCTTTGCGAAGTCCTAGCCTAGGTGCTCTGTGTGATTTTCTCGACCGCAGACACCCAACACTTTGCAACAGCGGTATCAGTTATGTCGAGGTTGAGGGGACCGGCCATGTGGGATCACCTAAACAGACCGACACCGACGGATTTATCGCCACGCTTGAATCTCAACCATTCAGTAATGTGGTGGCAATAATAGAAAATATTAATGCTCAAGATATTGAGTCTCTTGGTGCATTTTTAGGAATAAGCCCGTTCTTCTTCTGTGGTCATATCGCGTCGTCTTATCGCGACCTTGAGAAGGCTCATCCGCCGCCACTATTAGCTCTTCCGCCTTCGCAGAACACCTCCCATGAATTCGTGAACATACACTACCAGAAGGTAGTTGACCTAGGTCACGAGTCTATATTGAGTGATGCGCCATACGACCTCGCGCTCTTATCGAACGTGCCTAGAAATGTTCGGCGCTTACCTGGACTATCGGGTAGAGCAATCGGTTTACTCCGAGGATGTACTTCGGTGATCAAGCAAAGGCTATCCGACAAAAACTGGATATGTAAGTGGGGAAAAAAAATGTATGTTCTCTATGAATGGATACTTAAAGCACTCTTAGGCCTGATACTCGTGGATCCTGCCACTGATATTATCTTGCGTCCGACACGCAATATCCACCACTTTCCGGAGCTCAAAATCCCCCAAATACCACGCCGAATCAAGACAGAGGACTCTCGTGATATACCATCTTTTACGGAGTTCCAATCAAAAAGAGGTATAGCAACAGCTCCTCAGCCCTTAAGCTTGCGAGAAGAACTGCTTGATTTCTTCTCGACCGCGCCAGAGAAATGGCAGGCAAAAGACCCCAGCATCCTGTCTCTTGCTCACTATCCAATCCGAATCTCAATCAACGAGTGGATGCTGTATGGGCTGCTGATGAGTCGCTATATCAAGTATTATGAGTATTCCTTTCCAAGCTTGGGATCACATCTGGAGAATTTCGAGAAAAGCGGTATACTGGATCTAAACAGATGGCGGCGACGAAGTCAACAGAGTATCCACAAACTCCAAGCAACGCGGCGATTCGTCGAATACTGGCGCACAAATGAGAAATTTGCGAATGATCTGCGATCTTCAACCAGCGATGCAGAGCATGACTCGTCAAAATGGGATCTCATGGTTACTGACCTGAGATATCTAGAGCAACAGATCGACCAGCATGCGCGTTCGCTCGAGGCATTGAACCCGATCATAACTTCGTTAGTACAACTGATGGATTCACACAAATCTATCACGCAGGCGGAAGATGTTAAGAGATTGACCTATATTGCCATCGCCTTCATCCCGTTGACCTATATCACTGGCATCTTCAGCATGAGTGATCCGTATGGCCCTGGGAGTGATCGATTTTGGGTATATTGGGCCACTGCTGTGCCGATTTCGGCCTTTATCATGGGAATCCTGGTATTGGACGGTAGGATTACTAGAAGCTTCTCCGTTTTCGAGAAGATAAGAAAATCCGTGAAAAACCACAAGGATGTTGTTTGATATGGATAGCATCGAGAAGACGTGCAGAACGAGAGCATGTTGCTTTCACCGCCTACTACAGATGGATGTACATCATACCGCTTTCCACTTACAGTAGTATCCTGCTTGTTGAAGGTTTGGGGAGAATATGGATCCAATCTCTAGATTTTTCTGGCGTACAGTGATTTTGCAATAAAGAATTGTGTCGAAATTGATATATTGTATGCAGACTCAAGCCTTATTTTTGCGTCCTACATTCAGGGTTTGGGTGGGACCCCCCTGGCGATCATTGATTATCGATAAGCGTCGCGAACTAAGAACACATGGCATCATCTTATTTTTTTCCCTCATAAGCTCCACTCCAGGGCCGAAGGGATAGCCACTCGTGGAATCTTTTCCGATTCAAGCCTATCCCTTCTATATTCCATTTTCAAGCTTTATTTGACTCTATTATCGGTCTCCTTTCCAGGCGCATCTTTGCTAAAATGGGGCGACAAAAGCAAACAACACCCCTCCAGCGAACTCCGTCTTCGCAATTGATGCAGAACGAGGCAGAGTTGCAAAAAGAGCATGTAAATGGGCATGCGAACGGGTCCTCAAATGCGCAAGAAATCGCGCCGGTGAAGGCGAAGGCGACAGCAGCAGTGGAGGCTGTAGCTGAAACCCCAGGTCTGATGCGACTACTCTTTTGCGTGATGGGCATCTACGCCGTATTGTAGGTCTACTGCACAACTTGAGGACTGGCGGCGCAAGAAAAGCTAACATATTTTCTAAGTCTATCATGGGGTGTTCTCCAGGAAGGCATTACTACGACTAGTTATCCTGTCCGCGCTGCCAGTGCCGCTGAACCCGAACCTCCGACGGAGCGATTTACCTTCTCTTTGGTCCTAAACACGATCCAATCCTCGTTCGCTGCCATTACCGGTTTCGTATACCTCTTCGTCTCGACACCAAAAGGCCAGAGCGTTCCCTCGATCTTTCCTACTCGCCGCATCCTCTTCCCTTTGATCCTTGTCAGCATCTCCTCATCACTCGCCTCGCCCTTCGGGTACGCCAGTCTTGCCCATATCGACTACTTGACGTTTATTCTTGCCAAGTCTTGCAAGCTGCTCCCCGTCATGGTCCTGCATCTTACGATATTCCGCAAGAGATACCCCCTGTACAAGTACGGCGTTGTGCTGATGGTTACCCTGGGCGTTGCGACATTTACCCTCCACCACCCCGGCACCAGCAAGAAGGTGGCTGCAGCTGCAGAGAAGCAATCGGGTTCTTCGATGTGGGGTATCTTCCTGCTGTCCATTAACCTTCTCCTGGATGGTTTGACCAACACCACCCAAGACCACATCTTCTCTTCGCCCAAGCTATACACCCGCTTCACTGGGCCTCAAATGATGGTTGCGCAGAACGTGCTTTCAACGACCTTGACAACCGCGTATCTTCTCATTATGCCACATCTGTCCCAGAGTGGCATTTTACATAACCTGCTTCCCTTCCCTATTCCTCCCTCCAACGAGACGGAATTGTGGTCTGCCATCTCGTTCCTTCAGCGCCACCCCGAGGCACTGAAGAGTGTCCTTGGCTTTGCGGCGTGTGGTGCTGTCGGGCAATTGTTCATTTTCTATACTTTGTCGCACTATTCCTCCCTCATCTTGGTTACAGTCACTGTGACTCGCAAGATGCTGACCATGCTTCTGAGTGTGTTCTGGTTCGGCCACTCTCTGTCCGCTGGACAGTGGCTTGGCATTTCCCTGGTATTCGGTGGAATCGGTGCTGAGGCTGTGGTGCAAAGGCAAGAGAAGAAATCCAAGGAACGGGCGAAGAGTGAAGCTGCGAAGAAAGCGCAGTAGGCTGCATATAAGTTTCCTTTTAGTTTCATCTGCATGCATGTGTGTTTTATTTTATCTTATTTCAAAGATTTCAAGATCTTTAGAACTTCTGAAAGAGCAAAGATTTGAAGATTCGTATCCTCATAACACTCCATTTCCGACGAGGGATTAAGAATGCTGGCTTGATCGAACCTTGGAATCATCATTCATAGACCATATGCAAGTAAAAAGTAGCTGACATAGCCGTGTCTTTAAAGACCAAGTTGCATGCAGGATAAGTTGCCCATTGAGGTAATTACTTTCTGCCCTCCACCATGATAAGATGATATCCATTTCCCGTCTTAACCTCCACGTATTTGGGCTTTGCAGTTGTGCTGGGCTCCAACGCATACGCCGCTTCCTCGAAAGCTGGGTCTAAACTGCCACGGGTCTTCCATCCCAATGAGCCACCTACGATCAAATCAGCACCAAAAGCAAAAGAAAGAAAAAGAGTGTGATAGCAGTTAGAATAGTCATCAGTACATACCTTGCCTCGCTTTATCCTCCGAGAATTCACGCGCGACTTCATCAAACTTTGAACCATTGCGTAGCTTCTCCAGCGCTTCTTCTTTCTTGGAGTGCTTTTCGCACTGTGCAGATCATTAGGTTAGATTATAGGCTCAAGAGAGCTTCGCTTCGAGCTCTATGGATTCTGTGCCCACAGAAGGAGATAAATCAATACTTACAAGAATATGCCGCACATTAATCGACTGACCACCCTTCATCGCGTCCTTTCCGCCCTTCCCCTTGGCCGCAGCATCACCACCTTCTTTGCCCTTGCCCTTGGCACCCTTGTTCTTGTCGCCGCCTTTGGCGTTGTTCTTTGGTGCCATGATGTGTTTTGAGAGGCTGATATCAAGGTGCTGTGTTGGGCAAAAGATTGGATGGTGGTGAGGTGGGGCAAGTGCCTCAGGCAGAAGTGACGTGGGGAGAGGACCGAGACATCTACATTGATTGTTCAAATGTCACATCTACGATGATTTCTTGCAGCTTCAGTGCGAATAAAGGAGATCAGTTAGATCCACCTTTGACAATAATCTCTGCGTTCTGACTCACACCAGCAACCCTTGTTAATGTATGCAATATTCGGAGGCTGGAGCGATGAGCTACGATCTGGAGGCGGCGCGCATCGCGTCCTTGCCGGAAGCCTTCTACATTTCCGATTTTATTTCGGAGGATGAAGAGAGCTGGTTGATGCAAAAGGTGCGTTTCTGCATTATGCGCCTTGTAATGCATCATGGACCAAGAGCCCAACTTGGCGATCCGTACAAGCCACCTCTTGTCTCACGCGATAGCTAACCTATGCCCGCAGGTCCAATCTGCGCCTCTCCCTCGCTGGACGCAACTTTCCCACCGGCGCCTACAGACTTGGCCCTCACCACTTACAAATACCAATACTCTTCTCGCCGCATCGCTACCACCATGGCTAGCAAATCCCATCATGCCCCGCTTCCAAGCACTAGGCATCTTCGCCTCCGCGCCCCACGGCGCCCCGAACCACGTCTTGGTAAATGAATATCAGCCCGGACAAGGAATCATGCCGCACGAAGACGGGGCTGCATATTACCCGCTCGTAGCAACGGTGAGTTTAGGCGCATCCATCGTGCTAGATCTTTACGAGAAGAGCTGCGATAGTCTGGGCTACAGGGCAGATGAAGGACAGGAAAGCTCCCATCGACCCCATGACAAACCGCAGTTCCGGATCCTCCAAGAAAGGCGAAGTTTGCTGGTTACACGGGGTAGATTATACACTGAGTTTTTGCATGGGATCGCTGAGAAGAGCGCGGACGAGGATCTGGGGCCGCACTCTATTTGTAATTGGGATTTGTTACGCGAGCGAGATTTGTATTGTGATGGGGTGTTGACGAGGGAGACTAGGACCAGTTTGACGTATCGGGATGTGCTCAAGGTTGCGAAGATGGGGAATACGTTGAAGTTTTTAGGTAGATGAATTGGAACTTCGTTAGCGTGGCCAAGGAGTTGGAAGCGTGTGAAAATGCATGTGTAGCTACATTAGCGGCGAAGGGGCGTTTAGGGGGGGGGGGTGGGTCTGAGTCGCTTGGATATTGGGATCAGCGAGAAACTGGCATCATAGTGTGATGGCGGGAAGAAGGCAACATCAATAGCGTCAGGAAGATCCAGGAGCGAATAAACACTGGGCCGAAAGACAAAGAAGTCACGAAATCACTCGGGCCGAGCTGTGTCAAGGACAGGATTGTGTCCAGCTGAAAGTGGAGAACTTGGGAAGTTCAGCAAGTGCTCCCCGCCAATCCCGCTTTGTTAGGGGGATTCAACTTCTTTGGTCTGTAGCTTTCAAGGAATAAGCCTTTGAATGGCTATTGTGGAAAAATAGCTCTAAAATAGCTGTTTCCCCTCCCTCTGGTTGCAGATTATGGTCCACGGTGCTTCTGATTCGATCTTCGATAAGAGGACGAAGCTGAGTGGCCGCATCTAGGCGATCGCCACCAAAGAGTGGAGTCAATGAACACTCCAGTTGGCTGCGTCCGGAATGGCGAGGGTCTGTGCCGCCCACGTAGGACTTTTGGGAGGTTTTTTTTTTTCTGGGTAGAGTAGGATTTCGAAAATTCTGAAACTTATTTCATTAGTAGAGTATTTTGAAATTCCAAGTGAAATTTTTTTTTCCCCCAAAAAAACTTGGACGAATTAAAAATTGATGAAGCTTGGGATGGAAGAGAGTCATAGTATGAAATCAGAGAGTTGTATGGTGGCCAAGTCTCTCTCCAGTAGCCCCATTCTTTTCTCTTCCCGTTTTCCCTTTTCCCTTTCCCTACTCTCTCTTCCCCCCCCCAATTTCCATCTTGAATCCTCGAACTTTCCTCCCATCCCTCTTAACCTCCCCAACTTTTTTTTTTCTTTTTTTCTTTCCTTGTCTTGGTATAATCAAATCATTTATAATAATATATACCCTATCCTCGAATATTACCAACGCCAAATCACGCCACCCTTGATTATTCAAATCTCAAATTCAACATTCCCCCCTAAATCCACCCAAAATTCATCCCAGGGAAGCCGGTCTTGCCCACGTTTCGCGAATATCAGCGTCTGCCTGTGCTGACGTTGTCGTCGCTCCTGTATCGCGTATCTCCCAAAATGACGAGCGGAATTATCACACATCGAGTGCTATCGCTATGAGTGATGTCGAGGCTGTCTCATTGCCTGCTGCCCTGGATATCGGGACTAACACGCTCGCGGTCGTGAAGGAGGACACTTCGGAACCCCCAAGGAACCCTGCGTTATCTTCACGGCGCGCGAGTCAGGAATCGAATCCGGGGGTGTCAGATAATGAGGATCAAGGCCCCCCGAGTCCCAGAGCGGACTCGGAGGCAGAAACTATCATTCAGTCCGGCCGAGAGTCGCTCTCCCCCGAGAAGAAACGAAAACATATTCGCCATGACCCCTTACGGCGGCCGATGGAGCCCATCGACGGTGTTCTGCGAAAAAGGCCACGTTTAGATGGTGAACGGAGGCTCTCAGGGTCACGGTCGCGCAGCCCGTCGGAGCGATCGGCCTCCCCCCATTCGGTGGTAAAGATCGAGAAGAATGATGATTTGTCGTCGGTAACGAGGAATGTATTGGACGAAACCTCTGTAAATTCAGCCGACAAGCCGCGAATCTATCGCAAGCGAAGTTTTAGCGACAGTGTGGATGAAAAAGGCGAGCGTCGACGGTCGCACGCGGATCTTAAACATGCCTTGCACCTTCCTATTCCTCATCAGCCCGAGACTCGTTCTCTTTCCCCGAGTCGTTCCTCCCATCAACGATCTGTATCAGGATCGCAAATCCTCTCCAAGAAAAAGGCTCCCACCCCTCTCCTAACTGGCTTTGCGCGACCCCCCTCAGAGGACAGGCAGTCAACCTCATCATCTGCAAGTGGTTCTCCGTTACCAAGTGCTCATATGCGCCGGCTGGGGTCGGGAATTGGTGCATCAGCCTCGCCGGCCAAGCAGATTGGTCCCAAGAAGCTACGCGATAAAAGTGGCCGAACTCCTCTCGCTCGAGCATGTGCGGATCGCAAATACGACCAGGTTGTTATGCGCCATGGTGAACGACCCGAAGATCTCAACGTTCCTGACAATGCCGGAAATACACCTTTGCAAATCGCATCCCTCAATGGCGAGGCCTCGATTGTCAAATTCCTCTTGGACTCGGGCTGTGAGATCAATACCAAAAATATCGACAAGGACACTCCTTTGATCGACGCGGTGGAAAATGGACATGTGGACGTGGTCAAGCTCTTGTTGGAAGCAGGTGCAAATCCTCGAACCGTTAACGCTTCTGGAGACGAGCCGTACGAGTTGGTGTCGACTGATCTGAACGATGATGAATTTGAGGAAATTAAGAAGGCCCTCTCGGATGCCAAGGCTAGTGCACGACCAGGTCGACGATCCGAGGAGCGAGTCGGCTCAGAGAGCAAGGCGCCATCTTCTCGTAGAGCATCGGCCGCGAGTCAGTCCCGAAGTCCCCCACCCGCAGGATCTGCTGCCAGCCGTCGCAAGACTGGCCGAAGCGAGGCGACAAGAAATGATCTTCTGTGGACTCAACCAACCCCGGAGAACCTCATGAACTTTGCTGCCAAGGGCGATGAGATGGGCGTTGTGAGCATTCTGAACGTGCTGCAGAAGGCTGACAATGCATCCTTGATTGCTGCCGCCAAGGGAGGCCACCATGATGTATTATCACTAATGTATGCCATGGGAAATGCGGATGCCGATCCAAATCCTTTGCGTGGCGCTGGCTTGAAGCCAGGCTACAACACTCCTATGCTCGCGGCTATAGGCAGAGGCAACGCTTCTGTTATCAACCTTATCCTCAGCCAACCAGGCTTCAACCCTACTCGCCGCCTATTTGACAACCAAACCTATTACGACCTGTCCCGGTCCCGCCAAGGTGAGGATTGGGAAGAAGAGTATGACATTTTGAAGGCTGCCTACGAGAATTATTCAGGCAAAGGCCGCAAAGCTGTTTCGTCCCCTCGTCAGTCGCGTAAGGATAAAGACGAAAAAAGATCTGTCCGAAAACCATCTTCCTCACCTGTTGCACGCCAGAGGAAGCCCGACAGTCCGACTAGCAAATCTCGTCCTCCCAAGGACATGGAGGCTTTGAAGGAGATGAAAGAGAGGCGTCGCGAGAAAGAAAGAGAGAAGGAGCGCGCAGGGCTGATCAGTGCTCGCGCCAAGTTTGCGCAAGAGAAGGCGCTTGCCAATGTTGATGATTCTCCCAACCCCGACTCTGCGAAGCCCAAACCCGCATCTTCGACCCAATCTTCGATGAGAGACACCGATCCCAGTACTTCGAACCGCCCCGATGAGATTCGCAAACGCCGCCTGATTGCAGGACGCCGTCCTCAAGATCGTGACCGTGACCGACGCCCTAGTCTGTTCTCCTCTGATTCTCATTCTGGTCGCGAAGAAGGCCCCAAGTCACGCCCTGAAGCTGCTCCGGACGCCAATGCCTCTTTGAAGCGTATTCGAAACGACACTTCTCCTGAACGGTCTCGTTCGCGAGGCGCAGACAGCGACCGTCTTTCCCCTGAGTCCCGAAAGAAAAGACGTGTGCTTGCTGATGACAAGCTGTCGAATGTTCCGAATGGCAATCACCGAAAGGGCGAAGATGTCTCCGATGCCGACAAACTCAAGAACCGTCGACCCCGCGAGGATAATGTGAGTGCCGACGGCCCTGTACGCAAACATGCTGAGTCCAAGAAGCCGGAATCTTCGTCTTCTCAGCCGCCTGCGAGCACCGATCCTGTCAAGAAGAATGGTGATGTCAAAATGGAACCGGTCGAATCTATTGAGCCTTCCACAGTAGACGTCTCCAATGAGAAGCGGGCTGAGGCTGAAGCAGAGAAGCGTCGACAGGCCGAGGCCAAGAGGGCTGACCAAGAGCGCAAAGCTGAGCAAGACCGCAAGGCAGAGCAAGATCGCAAGGCCGAGCAAGAGCGCAAGGCTGAGCAAGAGCGTATTGACGAAGAGAAGCGTGTCGCCGAAGAAAAACGAAGTGCCGAGCAGAAGCGCCTCTCTGAAGACAAACGGATTGCTGAAGAAGCTGAACGCGAACGGCTTGAGAAGGAAGAAGTCGATCGAGCTGCTCAAGCCGCTCGTGAGAAAGCCGAAGACGATGAGCGCAAGCGCAAGGAAGCCGAGCACCGTCGAGCCAAGCAAGCAGAGGATGAACGCCAAAAGCGAGCAGAACAGGAACGAGCACGCGTGATGAAGATTCGTCGCGATCAGGAAGCCCAGGAGCAACGCCGCCGCGATGCTCTTCCAGGACGCCTTCGTATCTCTGCTAACTTGGTTGGCTCCAATGACCCGTATGGCAAGAGCCGGGAGTGGCTCCAGAAGTTCACACCTCTTGTTACTGTGTTCACTCGACAGCTCGACCCTGCCTGTAATGTGGAATTGGCAGAGGAACGGTGGATTCCCAACTACTTGGTTGCGCCCTTGCTAGCTACCAACGACCTTCAGTTGACACAATATGCTAGCTGGGAAAAGCGCAAGGCCACTCCAACTCAGCGTCATAACCTCTGGCGATGCACACGCCGTCACCTAGTTCCTACAGATGACCCGAAGTTGCGTGATGCGTCGTTCGGAGAGATTATGCAGCTGGATTCTGAGACGGAGCCCAAGTATTTTGGCTTGGAACATGTCTTCTGGGTTAAGGTATGTTTTGTTTCTCTCTTAAGACTATTTTCATTGATATATTTGCTAACTTGACTCTAGCTCTCGGATTTCATGGACCTTGTTCCTCATATCCCTCACCTCCACGACCTCAAGCTTGACGACTTCTTGACGATGCACCTTGATCCTGAACCCTCTGAGGCCGCGGATGCCTCTCTCCCCAACGGTCACCCCCCGGCAGCTTTTGGTGAAACCAATGGCGCGGGAATTCCCAATGGTCATGGCTATCACCCTCGACCAGGTACATACTTTTAGTCTCTTCTAGCCTCCTTGTTTCCAGCGTCCTAGCTATTCAGTGTATGGCGCGATTTCGCAGAGTTCAAAGGATGGATTCTGATTGTACGATTATGATACCTCGCGTTCATGTAACGAATTTTTTACCTTTTTTTCAGTTCGGTCGTTTTGACCCCGAATGGCCAAAATGTGCTTGAAATACTCCGATTGCTCAATATTGTAGTACGGTCTTGCCAATTGGCATGGATAACCTTGAAGCCTGGGACAAATGAATCTCCAGTGCACTGAATTGAGAAGGCGGTGTAAATTGGTTTAAAACCACGTGATATTTTCCGTTCTTGGTGGGGGATCACATAAGCGCGTAGGGCACACACAAGAAATTGAAACTCAATTTTTTTTTCCCTGCTTCAACCATCAAATCTCCACAACACCAAATACCTCTTTGAGGATCATCCGACAACACATACCCGCTACCCAAAACATCCAGTAGCATTCAAAATGGTACGTCCATTCAGTCTGATAGTGAGGCAGGAAGAGCAATGCAGACGGATATACATGGTGAAGGCAGCAAGAACAATCGCGGATAATCAGAAATTACGTCGTTGTGAGAAAGTACCTCGTCGTCTGAAGGTCGCTGGAGCCAACGCGCAATTTTTTTTTTCTTTGGACTCGCATTGTCTTAATGTCTGCACTGCAGAACCACCAAATCCAACTCCATTGCTCAACTGCCCGCTGCTCAAAGCCTTATCACGAAAGCGTGCCCCTCACTAACATCTTCCATTAGTCGGACGGAGAAGAGACCATTTCCAACCCCCCCGTTGCCGCCGATGAGGTCGAGGTTTCCGCTGACGCTGGCTCCGGCCAGATGTCCGTCCTCGATGCTCTGAAGGGTGTCCTGCGCATCTCCCTCATCCACGACGGTCTTGCCCGTGGTCTCCGTGAGGCCGCCAAGGCCCTTGACCGCCGCGAGGCTCACATGTGTGTCCTCAACGAGGGCTGCGAGGAGGAGGCCTACAAGAAGCTCGTTGTCGCTCTGTGCTCCGAGCACAAGATCCCCCTCATCAAGGTTCCCGATGGAAAGATGCTCGGCGAGTGGGTCGGTCTCTGTACGTTTTTCCCTACCAATGCAATCGTGGATCTCTTACTAATTCTTCACAGGCACCCTTGACCGTGAGGGTA
Organism: Penicillium sclerotiorum; assembly: GCA_911649655.1. Classification (NCBI taxonomy): domain Eukaryota; kingdom Fungi; phylum Ascomycota; class Eurotiomycetes; order Eurotiales; family Aspergillaceae; genus Penicillium; species Penicillium sclerotiorum. The sequence goes on along the minus strand of CAJVRJ010000005.1, from coordinate 2,206,313 downwards.
ACGCCCGCAAGGTCGTCAACTGCTCTTGCGTCGTCGTTAAGGACTGGGGTGAGGAGTCCCAGGAGCGCTCCGTCCTCCTCAACTACTTCCAGACCGAGCAGTAAACTAGTCGCCTGTGCTTCACTGAACAGGACTAGTCGTGCTGTGGCAACGGTCTAGGGGCGAGAGGCGGCTCAGGGATCGAGTGTTTCGTTGGAATACATGGAGGAATTCGGGGTGGATTATACATCTCGCTGGTTGATATTGTATCTTCCAGTGGTGTGATTCTTGTACATTCGGATTCTTCTGTTCGATCGAAGCTTTGCCTTGCGGTCTGTACTGTGCCCCGTTTGCTCGGGTTTGCGGTGCTGCGTTCTCTGAGCGTCTTTCACTTGGACTAAAATCAACACGATGATGTGATGACATTTCTTCCATTCGTAGAGTACAATCCCTGTAGATTTCTTGGTCCCAGGGCTGCCTGTCGTAATACGTAGGGTTAATCTTGAGACTTTCAACTTCCGACTCAGTTTGCCATCTACTCCCAAGGTTCATGGATCTCAGGTTTGGCTGGTAATGTTAAAATCAACCTTGGAAGACTCGAACATCGCCTGGAGCCCTATAAGGTAATCAAACACAATGAAGACATAACGGCTTTCCAGGCCCTTTCTAAAGACCTGTGCATCAATAATTCTTGCTTTTGGTACCTATCTTCTACCAAGCGCGTTGATTGTAGGGGCTCATCTACCTTCTGCGCCCGGTTTGAAAAGAGTGCGACTTCGCCACGATGCTCTTTAGGTCGCAAATTAAGACCGAATATTTCCGTCTTTTCAACTTAAGGTAATCTAACAAGCACAAAGTGCCGGCGTTAGATTATAAGAACTGATCCGATTTGCAGAGAAACAAGGGGAAATGGGGGTTTGGGGCTCTTTAGAGCTGCTGTTAAGTCTATTTTTAGTATCTGAAAGGGGGCTAGAACTTCAACTGAATTAAAATGAGGATTTGGATTTTGAAAATATGCTCGCTCAATATTGATTGCAAAACGCTCGATGCTCTCTATATGAGATTCGCTGAAAAACACATGATGCTCTATAAGTTTTCGCTGTAAAAACGCCCGTAAACTCCAAACATCAATAAAACATACAAGTAAAAATGACATCAACCATGAACATGGGAATCGAGCGTGAGCATGGAACATAAGAATGGGAAAAAGCAATCAAAAGCAAAAGACAAAAATAACAGTATGCAAGTCGTCATCAATTATACATTCTCCTCGGGCTGAGTAGGCTTCTTCTTCTGTCGGATATCGGTCCAGCCCATTCCGAAGGCAGCGATGAAGACAACCACTCCAAGGGAGGCGGTCATGTAAAAGACGTAATCACAGCTGGTAGCATATGCTTTCAAGACTCCGGGCAAGTTGGCAGCGTCGACAACATTGCGAATCTCGGTAGCACCAACGTCCATAACAAGTTCCGCATTAACATTGGGCGCGTACTTCTTCAGAGTCGACTTGAGACCAGCATCGAAGATGACATCTGAAAGGGTAAGGAAGATCGAACCAGACAGGGTCTGGCAGAACATGAGGATGGCCATGGCGACGGAGACTTCACTCTGAGAGACTGAGTTCTGAATGGCGATAATGGGCGTTTGGTAACCACCTCCACGGCTAGCACCGAAGAGCATTTCGTATCCGACCCACTGAGCGGTGGATGTAGAGGGGGTGAATGTCGAGAAAAGGCCAGCTCCGACAGCACCGGTAATTCCTGAGAAAATGGTCCAGGGCATGTAGTATCCCAGCTTGCCGATCAGAGTTCCAGAAAGCATGGCAAACATGATCTGGGTACCCATGGTAGGAAGAATAGCAACACCACTCTCAATGGGACTCTTGTCCTTCACACCCTGGAAGTACTGGGGCATGTAGTAAGAAGTAGAGAGAACCATTCCATAGATACCAATCATAGCAACGCAGCTAGTCCAGACCTTTCTCTTAGCGACCATGGCAAGAGGAATCATAGCCTTGTCACCTTGGCGCCACTCCCAGGCCAGGAAGACGACAAAGGTACCGAATGAGCCACAGAAAAGACCGATGACGGTCGCGCTTGTCCAGGGGTGGGTGCTAGCACCATATTCAAGGGCAAGAAGGAGCTGGAGAGCTGCTGGGGTGAATAGAAGAAAGCCGATGAGATCAAGTTCACGGCGAACTGTCTGGTAAGCGCTGGACAATGGGGGTTTGATCATCTGATCAGGAATCTGGATCAAAATCAAGCAGATAAACACAAAAACACCGACGGGCAAGTTAATATAAAAGCCTAGAGAGGAAACGGATTGTCAGATATGCGTGTGCGAGATCGATGGGGAGAAAGGATGAACATACACCACCTCCAAGATACCTCCTCGGTAAAAACACCTCCAAGTAGAGGTCCTGCAACAAGTCCGAGTTGACAGACTATTGTAGCTATTAGCATGCTGACATGTAAGAGGAGCCTTTGAAATGAAATACTCACATCCCATCAACATTCCGATCAAAGCTGGAGATCTGTTAAGTGGCACCAAAGATGATACAATGGTTAAACCACCATTCATAATACCTGAAGAGCCCATTCCTGCGACCGCACGGCCGAGAATAAGCATCAGTGAGCTTTGAGCAACACCGCAAATTAGTGATCCGATTTCGAAAGTTAGAAAGAAGCACAGGTAAGTCCACTAGAAACAACATTAGTCTTTGAGGTCTGCGACGGTGAAGATCAATTAATGATAATGTTTTATGGCAAACTTACTTTGGTGTTGAAGTTGGTGTAGATCTTTCCAGTCAGGGGCTGCAAACAAGCGCTCGAAATCTGATATGCGCTACCATACCAACCAGCGTCTTGAAGAGAGTTAAAGTGACCTTCGATCGTGGGAATAGCCTATACCGAATTAGGGATGTGCGAACTTTTGCCAGGGGTTTGAGGATATGGGTGAAAACTCACTGTGACAATAATAGAACTGTCCAAGACAATCAAGAAAGATACTGCGGTCAAAGAAGCCATCACCAGGAAAAGCTTCAGGCCCGACAAGTAGACTCGCTCTTCTTCTGGCTTCATGCGGATATCACCTTTCCTCTGGGGAGGGGCATCGTGTGTATTCTGATTCTGTGCTTGCTGCTTCAGTAGATCCAAATCCGAGTCATAAGCGGGAGCCGGCTCGCGCTCTTTTGACAACGATCCTGAACTGGAGTTCGACAAGGTGGGTCCCAGGTTGAGGTCCTCCCATAATGTGTCAGTGGACTCCAGATCATTGAACTTGTAATCCACCTCGTGGTCGTAGTGGTCGTCTTGGTGGTGGTTCATGTCTGCGGGTTGTTCCAGGGTTAGATGGATCGATCTATGGAGTTGTCTGGAGAAGGTTCAAGATGCAAGGAACCTCCTCCTATATAAGCTCTGGCGTAATAACATCGTGTTGTTAAAAAAAGACCCCAAGCTTGGAGCTTCCCAAACCACGATTGCTGATTTGAGATCGATCTCAATAACGTTATCGCCACATGGCGCAAATAGGGTAAAGGTAGCTTAGTGCCCAGGTGTTCGCCCTTGCCAAGTAACGCCCATTGAGGAAAGTAACTGCTGCAGATACCGGGACGGACATGGACATGCATGAATCCCGAATCCCGGTGGCGCTCAATAGTAGTAGTTCGCAGCGCGACGAACCATAAAGTGGCGGTCCAGGATAGACCGCCTGATTGTCCGCTTACCATATTCGGACATGTACTACTTTCATCCATACTGCTCTTCAGAAAACTCCGAACTGCAAGAACACCTCCAAAACTACAATTGACATAGGGATTTACCCTCAAAATAATTTCTAATATGCATTAATGCTAGAGTTTACTTTTATCTGAGTCGCCTCTTTGATTGGATTGATAAAATTAGCCCTTGATCTCTGAATGTACAGAATAGAAAGAGCCGGCAGAATTAAAGGCGGTCTTCCTGGCTCCACTCCAGCCCTGCCCGCAGGATCTACAGAGGTACATCTTGGGACAAGGTGATCAAAAATAGATAGATCTAGATGGATTGGGAAAACATCGATCGCGGGGGAGGGGCTGAGCCACAGGAAAATTAACTATCCGGCAACTGCTCCATTTTATGAAAATTTTTATATATAGATGTTAATAGGACCCTTGCTGCCCCAAGACCCGTGGCAAGGACTATAAGAGGAGCTTTGAAAGGAGTGGACCCACATGCAGAGCGCCGAAGGAAGCTTATGTACTTTTCACCGCCTACTATATTTGACTACCAACACATTAAACGCTACAACATTCCCTACTTACAATGGGCACTAGATGAACATCGGAAGGATCTCAAACTAATATTAGATTCAAGTAGACATTTCCAGTCTTGACTTGGGTCACAACGTATATCAACAAGATTGAATGTGGTATAAGAAGCGATGTTCAGCTTCCCCTTGAAAGTGGCAGTAACAGACAGTTGCAGGAAATTTAATTTCCTAGAGCCTAGTAGAGAACTAAAGTTTTATTAAATCCTGAAACATACAACACTGGCAGTGATCGACAGGGCATATCGCCTTCTACAGTGCATCGTACTCGTGAAACGAGTGTTGACTGCTCTTCAAATAGGTCTAAAAGTGGGTCCATCGGCGAATTATGACGGAAGGCTTGGATGTTCAAGGTTTAAAGACGAAGGACGCCTGAGGCTCCAGCTGACACAGGAGAAAGTGGATTAGGGTCACAGATTTGACTCGGGCTCATATAACCAAGGTCCTTGTGCAGGGTGTATGTACTGGACAAATTGCCCAGCTGTATGCCCGGCAGTGTACGTGCAAACCAACAATTAATCGCGCCTCCCAGGTCTTTTGAACATCGAATTAATGCAACCTTGAAACTACGTGTACGCTTCATACGAGCCTAAATTCCTTCAAGCTGTGTTTCAAATGGTCAAGATAGGAAGTTTTCGAGTCCCCATTTGGAAATCAATTGATTGAGAGCTCCGCCGCTTCAGGATGCACCGTGTAAACTCGACCAATTGATTCGAGTTTATTTTCAAATTTTGATATTTCATATTGTAACATTTGAACAAAAATGTGCACATGTGAATGTTTGAAGGCCAATTATGCACTTCGTACACACCTGGGCACATGTGCATAACAATTGAATACATGTGAGCACTTGAGTGCCGAAACTTGAACCTTCATACATCCATGGATGTAGACATCTGAAATGGCCAAAATACCTACCCGTGGGCCATTAACAACATTTGAACCGTAGGACGCGCGTATTATCTAATTCAAATGTTTCAACTTGAATACCTGGAGCTCTGGAGTTTAACTTGAAGTTCAAGTTGGAGTGATACCTGGAGCCCGGGCTACTAGTAGTATAGTAGGGTATATATGTTGGGTGAATATAGCTCGAATGGATGCATGTGTGCTCAACTTGAAGTGCTGGTTCAACCTTGGAAGTTCAAGTTTGAGATCAATCTGCTTGAACTTGAAAAACTTGAACTCAAGTGCCCAATACTGAGTCATTCAGAGAACTACACATTAATACTTGAAAAATGCGCGTCCGGGATTTCGTGAATGCCTGATTCTATATTTGAGCCAACAGGAATTCTAAAGGGGAACAAAGAATGTAAGGCCACAAGGCTGCAAAGTGGATGAGTCAGCACCCCCGCTTTGACGGACCGGAGTTCGAATAGCGAAATCCGGACCCAATTCATTTTGACCCAGCGAACCTCCCACCTTATCCATGTCCCCCCATTTTTTCTCACACAGCTACCTCTCGTCTTTCGGATTCAGGCCACAAGTTATCCTGAATCCCTACTGGTGAATTTCGAACTTGCAATAAGCTCCGCGCGTACCTGCGTACCTGCTTCTAGGGATCTCCTGAAATCCACTTCGGTCCCGAAATGGAATTAAGTGGAACCCCGGCTCCCTACGGTCGAGCGTGCGTCAACTGCTCTCGGGCCAAAAGTAAATGCATCCTCCTCGCGGCGGGGAGAGGTTGCGAACGGTGAGTATCAATGATAACCCATTGCGCCACAGTGCATAGTAGAGGCTCACTGTCCGTAGATGCCAGCGACTCAAGAAGGATTGTCGACCATCGCCGTCGGTGAGGAAGCGGAATGGTCGCTCAACCTCATCTAAGACTGCTCAGTTGGAGGCAAAGCTCGATAGCATTGTTTCATTACTTCAAACCAGTGGTCCCAATGCCGGACTCCCAGCGGATTGGGAGCCAACGACATCCGCCCCCGACTCAAAGCAGTCGTCACCTTTCAACACTATGCGATACGGAGATATGCCGTCGCCGCCGCAGTCCGCCGCGTCGCCAAGCAATAGCTCAATAATCGATGTCTGTAATACCGTGGTGATGTCACCGGAAAGAGCGGAGCAGTCAATTATCGATTTTCGTACAAACAACTTGAGATTTCTTCCCTTTCTTTACATCCCGCCTCATGTCACCGCCCAGCAACTCCGCCAGGAGAAACCATTCCTCTGGCTATGTATCATGGCCGTCAGCGTTCCGGGATACTCCAAAAGAGATCACCTTTTCATGAAAATCACGGAGCTGATCTTCCGCGAAGTGTTTGTTGATGTGTTACCCACTATGGATATCCTCCAGGGACTCATGACTTTCATATCATGGTAAGTTATATTGTGACACCTTGTTCCTTGGGAACACCCAGATCACGCATTCCATGAGAGTGTAAGCATTTCTCAACATATATCCTAATTGATGTTGACTAGGACAACGTATTCGAAGCGGCCTTTCCTTAATTTTTACGTTCATGTGGTGATGGGAATAGTCTGCGATCTGGGAATCAACAAAGCTCCTCCAAAGGACCTCTCAACTATGCAAGCTTTTAAAAGTGCGACGGGTGATGGGACGGGTGACCAAGAGCATAATAGTTCAACGAGGACACTTGAAGAGCGAAGGATCGTTCTGGGGGCCTTTCTTATGACGTCCAGGTAAGCATTGAGACGTCTTGTCAACTCCAGCTCTGAGCGAGAATTAACGTCTTTCCCTCTCTCTTTAGTGTTGCCTTGTCCATGTCTCGAGTCGACGCTTTAAGATGGAACCCGCATATGGAGGAGAGTCTAACTGTATTGTTGGAGGCGAAGGAATGCCCAGAGGACGAGCTTTTGGTTACCTTAGTCAAGATCCAATTGGTGATGGACAAGGTGCATCACGCCCGACGTGATGGCGACGACCAAATATTGTCGAGGATTTATATCAAGTCTTTCCAGGCCCAACTTGATTCTGTCAGAACTCGAGTGCCCGTTCATCTACTACGAAATGGTGAGCGTGAATCTTTTCAACTCTGCTCTGCTCTGTGGAGCTTATTACTGACTGCGTGCGATAGAAACTGTTGTGATGTACCTGGAGAATGCAGAGCTTGTCATCCACGAGTGGGCTATTCAGACACCCGCTTTGCCCCATTCTCCAGAGCTTCAGCGATTAGAGAGTCTCTGTGCTTCTCTCCAGGCCATTAAAACCTGGCTAGAAGCTTGGATGTCCGTTCCTGCAGAGACCTGGCACGGCCTCCCGTTCACTTTATTCTTTCAACTATCTCGCGCTATCATGAATTTATTCAAGCTCTCTACACTCGAAGACCCCGGCTGGGACAGAACCATGGTCCGAAACACTGTCAATGTCCTCGAAGTTCTTGACGAGATTCTTATCAACATGCAAAAATGTGTCGACATGGTTCTTGAAGCGGGCGACGCAGACTTTTCCATCTTTGAAAAGGGGGTTAAGATGATGACTGCGATCAAGCAACGCTGGGAACCAAGGCTTATGGAGATTTGGTACCCCAGCATGGTTTCTACCGGGCTTCCCGGTGACCAGCTTGTCCCTGTTCCACCAGCCACCGATCTTAATATGATACCCATGAACTTCGACGATGCCTGGATGATGGAAATCCTGGGGTCTATGTAGAGGACCAGGACCAGGGTCTGTACAACTGAAGTGTTTTATATTTCCTTGTTTATTCTATTACCGGAGGGGCGTTATCAAGGATTGGGCGGCAAGCGTTCTTTACACTTTTCGGGAGGTACCCCCTGTCAATTTAATAATTTCTCTAAATCTCAACATTTGAGCCCAAGTTACCACGGGCATGAACGATTGACCCTAGCAGACTAGATTTCCACTACTGCGTATCCGTATCCACATATAACTCTCGGCGCCCCTGATCGTCGCTTTTCCACGCCATCTATTCCTACCGTGAAGAAACGCTAGTATACCGATACATCCATGTCCAGTTCAACCTTTCAACTTCGAAGTTGAAGGTTCCGAGGTTCAACTTTCTATGGTGAGTATAATCCGGAAGAACCATCACTGATCATGACAACCAGCTGGCGGCTAAGGGGGACAGTTGAAGGTTATAGGTCGCGTAGGAGAAATTATCATTATGATCAGTAAGTCTATCGCACATGAACAGGCCCAGGCTGACGAGTTTATCAGTTAATCAATACCCCCCGGGGCCGTAGTAAACGTGTAAAACAATTCCAAGGCTGGTCTAGAGCTGGGCCTGGGCAGTCAACGTACATTGCACACCACATGTGCATGCAGATTGGGTGATGATCAAACTCCCCCGAGGTCCGCGGCGATCAGCCATGGACTACCGGTTTTCAACCAAGGAGATAATGGTAATATGCTTGGAAGGTGTGCAGATCGGGGGCCGCGTATTTTTTGGAGTCAACAGTTTCTCCGAGTCAAAATCTCAGTGAAGAAGATTACGTACCCCAGGTGTTGGGTACCGTCCCTTGGCAGGGATCGACGTTCTAAATTAAGCTTCAGCGAGTTAGAAGCTAAAGAAAAGAGCCGGCAACGTAATTCGACCCCACGAAGAACTTGCATTTATTTATGCCTGGGATATTTACACGCGTAATGTGTTTATTTCTTAGTCGGTCGGTCTGTTCCCCGTCTATGTGGACTCATCTGAGTCCGGAGCAATAGAACATTCGTCATTGATTGAATCAGAGAAACAACCATCCGGATATGTGGATTATTGGATGTAGACCCACATAAGACCTTTCTAGACCAAAATGCTTTCTCCAGTTTCAAGAAAAAAAAATGAAATTGAAGCCGACAATGGTTCTAGCCTCGAGCCTGGGGTTCCTCACTCCCCGGGGCCGTGTTGACCCTGCGGTACGCCCCCGGCGCCACACCTTGTTTTCAGCATTGGAGATCTCAAAAGTTATCAGAAGCCAACAATGTTGAAGAGCACATGCATTGAAAGTCTATCATTTATAGCCTCAAAATAGGAGGTATATCCATGGTCGATCCTTCAATGTTGACTCCGAGTCGGAGACTAACTCATACAGGCAGACATGATGGCCTTAACCTATCACAAAACGTGGGTAACAATACGCTCTAAGTCCGTCTGTTGGAGGATGACGTCGGTTTCTCCTACAACCGGAGGACGTTAAAAGATTGTTTGAAATGGAAGCATCATTGGCGCTCCCGTCACGGTCATTACCCCCAGGCCTGTTGAAGCCACCGTTACCTCATGGTGGCAGTATGTCTGTTGCGTATTAGGGGCTTGATCCACCATCGGAGGCAGATTTGATTGTCGTAAGTGGTTGATTTGACGATTTGTCAGAGGGCTTGGAGTATTGGGAGGGGCAAGGTACCAAAGTTCGAATCGAACTCTGGTTTTTTTGATACTTATGAGGAGTACCATATAGACCTGCCCGTTGGATTCATTGAACCACCACTTTGCGTCTTCATGGAGCCGAGGAAGAGATTCCGAAGCACCAGTTTCAATGGCCAATGTTGGCTAGCCAGTGGGCCCGTCATGCAATCCTCTGGGCTTAAGTGCTCTCTTCGAGTAGCTTAAGGACATTATTCGCGTCCAACTTGAAGTAGTAAAGATGACGGAACTTGAAGCCAGTGAACTTCCGAGTATGTAACATAGGTATCCCTCTGGTAGACTGCCAGTCGTGAGGGAGGAACATCATGATGATGGTAAGGATATTGTACTGGGCTGAGGTGCTATTTCCAGCGTGTCTGAGAAGATGGAAGTTGCATGTGAGAAGTGAGAAAAAGACACCCCATGATCCCCTTCGGTTTAGCGTGTGTTGGTAATTCGTCCCTATCTCCAAGAAGATAGTTAGAAAGACAGTTAAAAAGAGAGTTGAAAAGACAAGTGAAAAGACAAGTGAAAAGGCCCTTTGGAGATGAGATTGACTACTATGTAGAAATACCTTAGATCGCTAAAGGGCTCAAGTTCAATGTTCTATATTATCTTTAGGTAGGTACTAGTACACACTTACAGTATAGACATTTACCTCAAGTACTATAGATATTCACAGGTAGGGTGGATGGATGAATCCCGAGTTCACTCAGGCTTAGGCCCTTAGCCCTAGAGGACGAGTGGTGAATTACCAATCCGCGCTAAACCTAAGGAGATCACGGGGGCGTGTTTCTAACTTCCCATGGAAGACATGGCTATTGATGGAGTATGGGGCCAAAGTGGAGCTTTCACAATGCCGTCACGGCCTTACAGTTTACTCATCTGCAGCCCCTGGAAATCCACTCGTCCACGAAATCTTGTGGAGTTGACAGAGGAGTGGATCGCTCGATAGATCAATAGACTGAAAGGCCTACTCAGCACTTTGACCATTGTTCGGACCTTGGGACGCGTGTAGCATCATATTGAACAGCCATTCTATAACGCGTGGCACGGGATACTATCGTTAGGATCGACCAACATAGACTGGAGCCAAAATTAAGAAACTAGTTCTACTATTATAATCGAATAGTATAAATAGGCCGTGATTTCGGACGTCTGAGAACATTTTGAATCATCGAACAATCAACTCTTCCATTCTTTATCAAATCCATTCAACTATTTTCAATCCTTAATCAAGTTTCTCATTTCATTATTTTCACACAACCACCAAAATGAAGACTGCCGTTTTTGTCTCCGCCATGCTTGCTGGTCTTGCTATGGCTTCTCCTGCCCAGCAGCCTCCTAGCTGCAAGGTCAACGCCGACTGCAAAGTCACTGAGCATTGCGATAACAACGGCAACTGCGTTGCCAACAAGGTCACCCGTGATTCTCCTTTGGCTCGCCTCAACGAGGCTTGCCACGTTGATGGTGACTGTACTGACAGCCTCAAATGTCTGAAGGACATCTGCGTTTTGCCTCAGAACAAGCGTGATGCCCCTCTCGCTCACCTAAACGGTGACTGCAAGGCCAACAGCGACTGTGTCAAGGGCCTTGTCTGCGAGAAGGACATTTGCATTGCTCCCAAGAACAAGCGCGACGTAAGAAACCCTTGACCCCATGGGTTGACCAGAATCTAACAAATGAAAAGACCTTGTCGGAGCTTGGTCAGATCTGCAAGATTAGCGGTGACTGTGTCAAGGGTCTGGTCTGTGGTCAGGACGGCACCTGCGTTACCCCCAAGAAGCAGCGCGATGTCCCCAAGTCCCAGCTCGGCCAGGAATGCCAGAAGACTGGTGACTGCCAAAAGGGCCTTATCTGCGAAAAGGACACTTGCCTTGCTAAGACCAAGCGTGGCCTTGTGAGTAGCCTACGAGAGATTTCAAGGCATTGGACTTAAGCTAACAGGGAATAGAACCTCCAGGCTGATGCCGGCCTGAACGACAAGTGCGACACCACTGATGACTGCCGCAAGGGCCTTGTCTGTGAGAAGGACCTTTGCATTGCCCCTAAGAACAAGCGTGACGTGAGTGAAACTACAAAATCAGTGGGAAGAATTCATGCTAACTAACCGCAATAGAACTCCAAGTCCCAGCTCAACGGTGCCTGCCAGGTCACTGGAGACTGTGTGAAGGGCCTTGTCTGCAACCAGGAGGCCTGTGTTATCGCCAAGGACCAGGACCAGAACGAGCAGCAGAAGCGTGATGTAAGTTTATCGGCGAATAGAACTCGAGATTTTGACTTGATCAACTAATGAATGATACCAGGTCGGTGACCAGTGTCAGACCGACAAGGATTGCACCCAGAACCAGACCTGCCAGCTGGTTGTAAGCACTCCCCTCTGATACCAGCCAGTTCCAATTCGCTAACCCATGCTCTTCTCCTACTATAGAAGGGTAACAAGGTCTGCGCTGCTCCTCAACCTGTCTCCAACTAAGTTCGGATCGTGAAAGGTTAGATTGGGATAGTATAAGCACTGGCACTTGGGTACCTTATAAAGCATCATTCACTTGAAGTCCATCGGTACGGCCATAAGTGTTGATATCTACAATCACGCCTAAACGAATTCGGTCATTTTTCTTTCTTCAGGGTTCTTTTTCATTCTGCCTGGGCAGTCTTGTTCAATAGGATCGAACTTTACTTTGCCATTTAGTAACCTCTTCCAAGTTATCGAATCAGATGATGCATATCGTATTAAACCTTGAACTTGAAGATCAATTTCTTCTAATCGCTCCGTAAACCCCGGTGCCGTGAAGAGTCCGATGTGAAAACCTGGGAATATTCATGAAATAGAAATTCAAATGTTGACATCGCTCTAGTGCCTCTCAGGTACCTTCAGCCTTCGACCTCATAACCTTGTCGCAACATCAAAGCTCGCTAACGCGCAACAAGCCTAAAAACATAACTCTTCAATTTGGAAGCGATGCTGACCCGAGAGACTCGATCCTTTTTCTTGCCTCGTCTTGGACTTCTCGCATAATTTCCGTCGCACCAGTCACATTGTGAATCAGTCCAATAGACGCACCGGCATAAGTCGCAAGCCTCCCATCTGGACCCCACCCATGATCACCAGCTTTGACTGCCTCATCGTGAAGGATCTTCAGTTCGTCAAAGGAAACACCTTCCTGTTTTTCAATGAAAGATCGGTTGATGATTGTTCTCGGACTGTACTCAGGGGGCCATCCAAAGGTGCCTCGAAGGTGATTGTACAGAAGTGTACGCGTTGTATTCGCAGCCCCATCCGACGCACGAACAACCTCATTTTGGTACCCCTTGCTAATCCGCGCTTCATTGGCAGCTAGGAATCGAGTTCCCATTGCTATCCCGGAAGCCCCTAGACACATTGCCGCCGCTACTCCTCGTCCATCTGCGATGCCACCGGCTGCCACCAGGGGAATGTGACTACTTGCAACTGCGTCTGCCACCTCAGGAAATAAAGACATTATGCCCATTCCATCTGTCGCCCGACCGTGACCACCCGACTCTGCTCCCTGAACCACAATAACATCCGGCTTTTCGGATAGTGACAGGAGCTGTATAGCTTCCTTCAGAGTACCAATCTGAATCCAGATCTTGGTTTGAGGGGACGCTTGGCGGATTTGACGCGACCATTGGTCGTAGTCTTTCGACGCGTCTTGCGGGGCATATAGCCAGGCAGCACATGGTTTAAATTTCTCAATAGTGGTGGCTGCGATGCTTAGTTCGTCTCCCCAGAGTTGGAAGCCGACTCCGACGGGCAGAAGTGAATCTGTTGAGGGAAGAGCGCTAAACGCTGTAGATGAAGCACGCGCGGTCTGGATTAAGGCTGCGGCTTGTTCAAGGTCGGTGCTCATGTCTTTTGTTTTGATGCCGGGTCCAATAAACCCTAGACCCCCCGCGCGTGAGACGGCAACAGCTAATGGTGGCCCAGACATGACGCGCATCGGGGCGCCTATAATGAACGGGCTTGTTGCCCATGGATAATGTGAGAGTAGTTTGGCAGCCATCATGTTGGTGACAGTGTACTGTCTTCAGATTTATTGCTGAGAATATGATAAAGGTAGGCGATTTACCCTTTTAAGGTGTATTTTATGCTCATCTCACATGCGCATGTCAAAATTAAAGGATTATCTTTGGAACCCGAGGCTTCTAAGCTTTATGAAGTCATTCCGGTTGTTACATTCCGCAATACCCATCCTTCATAATACACGCCGGTCGCTCTCGGCAGTATTATCAATCATTTTCGAAAATATTTCTCTCATTTTCTTTCTTGTTTTTTTTAGGTTCATTGTCACTCGTATAAAACTTTTCTAGCTTCTATTGGTGCGAAGTTGAGGGGAATTCAGTGGTAAATTGGTCATGGTTCAAAATGATTGGGTATATGGCCGCTTAATCCCGCAACATCCGCATTTCCCCTTCTTCCCACTTCATCCATTCTCACATCACTAAGCCTACTCATTCGGAATAAGATATGCAAGCTCTGAAACGCAAACGATCCCGATTGGCCTGTCAGCCTTGCAGGGACCGAAAAAGAAAATGCGATGGCGGTGAACCCTGCGTCACTTGCTCTGAATGGGGCTACGAGTGCTACTATGAGACACGAGAGCGGAAACCCAGAACTACGAAGCAAGCAGCACAAGGGCCCCAAGCTGGATCTCATGCATCGCCAAATCCCATTCCCGTGGAGTCCAGTGCCACAGACACGGATCAATCTGGGTTGGTCCGTCGCCTAGAGGCTAACTCCGGTGCGGCATTCGTGAGGAAGCTGGGCCTTAAGATTGATCCGGCAAAGGCCCCTAAGCTTGATCTGTTCGGGTGGAATATTGGCACACGGAAGCTTTCGACTCAAATTGTCTCAAGCGAGGGACTGTCCATTTTTCAGATAACTTCGATCGAGCACATAAAAACTCTGGCTCAGGTCTATTTTGACAAGGTTGATCCTTGTTATGGATTTATCGACCGCGATATCTTCAATGAGCGACTGGACGCTCGCTGGCAGTCGCCATTAGTACCCGACGTTTACGATAGCGTCATAGCTGGAGTTGCTGCTCTCGGGTGTTTGTTCTCCCAAATACAAGCAACAATCACGGAAATGCACTTGGTTCGCACTTCCCGCCACTGTCTGGATACATGCCTTCTCTGCGGTCCACCATCCATAGACATCTTGACTGGATGGTGTCTACGATCGATCTATCTTCGCTTAACAGACACACCGCATGCAACCTGGATCGCTAGCTCCACTCTCATGCATTTCCTCGAAGCATCAGGATTCCACCCCGAACCACCCGAGGGCTCAGTTCTCCCACCAAATGCGCAATGCGATCCGGAAATAAGAAAGCGACTGGTCGGAGTGGCCCATCACTTGAATGTATGGACCTCCTTCGATCTAGGTCTCTCCAGAGTATCCTTCCAAAAGAATGACTTACCCTCCTTGCCATCTTCGAAACCTGGCGACTACACTGGCGAAGTCCTTGGCCTTTTGCCTATTTCAGTCAGTCTAGACCCTGGGAAGTCTAGAGACGAGGCAGATCTTACTTTGGCTCTTTCTAAGCTATTGGATCGGACTCATACCCAGCCCCCGTCGGTCCTTGCACAGTGCAATCTCGCCCTCTGCATTATGCGGCGCATCCACACCCAGAATCTAGATATTTCGTCGACGCTAGCAGAGCGCGTCTTGGTCTTATTAAAAAATGGACTCAGCTGCGCAAGGCGTATGGCATTGGATACTTCACCCTGGCACCAGATCGCAAATGTGCCATTCCAGATCATTTGTGTCTTGCTTACATTAGATACACGGTCGTCGCTGGCAATCCTCCCCGAGGCAATGCAGACGCTGAGTCTGGTAGCCTCTATATACGACACAGACACCTTGGCTGGCGCTTATAGTACCGCCTGTCTTCTAGTCTTACTTCATCAGCAGCGCAGGAAAGATGACATAGTCATCCTGGGAGAGGCACTCAATCAAACTGATAGGCCAGATAGGCCTGAGCCGTCAACACCACAGCTTAGTCCTAACTCTGAGGAGTATTCGTGGCTAGGAGCACTTGTCGCCGATTTGCCTGGGTTGCAACGCGTTGACCTTGATCAGTTTTTGAATGCAGATATGATGGATTCGGTTTCTTTTCTGGGCGGCAGTATGTGATTAATGGGTCATGAAAATCTCATCGAGTCTGCAGATATGTAGAATCAAAAATTTCGACGTGAAATTGACTATCAGCACAATTATTGTTAGAGAAATGACGAATTCATGATAGGCTCGCATGCGGATCTTGCGGGAATAGCGGATTCTCCTTGTGGATACAAGCAAGTTCAAACATTGTATACCCACGAACCCCGACAAAACCGATTGACCCCGAGTTACAAATCAGCAGAGAAGTCTGACTGTATAAGAGGATGTTTTCTTCTTTCAACTCTAGGGTCATCCTTGCTGAAATCACTGGACCTCGGCTCTTGCGGTAGTTTGCACATCGGCAAGCACAAGTTTCTGTCCCAACATGGATGAGAAACCGATCATAGGACAAGGGAAGGTATTTCCTCCTCCTCTCCCAAGCAGCGAAGATTATGCCGTTACCTTTGACGGACCTGAAGATCCAACGCATCCCTATAACTGGAAACTCTCTATTAAGTATGCCTCATGTTCTTATTGACTAGACCTTGGATATGATCCACTGACACTTATCAAAACAGGCTCTTCACCTCTATCCTCGTGTGCTCCGGAACCTTCATTGTCTCTCTCACAAGCGCCATAATCGCACCTGGCATCGACAGCGCCAGCAAAGAATTCGGCGTCAGCTCCGAAGTTGGCGCCCTCGCAACATCGCTCTACGTCCTTGGATTCGCTTGCGGCCCGGTACTCTGGGCACCTGCATCTGAGCTACGAGGCAGAAAATGGCCTCTGACAATCTCTATGCTCCTGGGTGGCATCTTCACAATCGCATCAGCAACAGCGAAAGATATCCAGACGCTGATAATCTGTCGCTTTTTTGCCGGAGTGTGTGCTGCGAGCCAGCTCACTGTTGTTCCAGGCGTGCTGGCTGATGTCTTTGATAATACTTACCGGGGCATGGCTATATCGCTGTATGCGTTGACGGTTTTCGTGGGACCGTTCACTGCGCCCTTTCTCGGTGGTTTCATTACGAAAAGTTACCTGGGCTGGAGATGGACTTTGTACCTGCCGGCTATTCTGAGCTTCGCTAATGGAGTGATCTCTCTGTTCTTCTTGGCTGAGACGTACGCGCCGTGCATTCTTATCTCGAAGGCTGTGGCTCTTCGAGCGCAAACTGGGAATTGGGGAATCCATGCTGCGCAGGAGAGGATCGAGGTGGATTTCATGCAGCTTGTGGAGAAGTATTTCACTAGGCCGTTGAAATTGCTGATCACCGAGCCGATTATTCTCCTCGTCTCCCTATACATGTCCTTCATTTACGGGCTTGTGTATGCATTGCTCGAGGCATATCCCTATGTGTTCCAGCATGTGTATGGGATGAGTCTCGGCGTTGACGGGCTGCCATTCATTGGCCTGATTATCGGCCAGGTCTTAGCATGCACCTTTATTGTTTCTCAACAGAAGAATTATGCACGGAAGCTGGCTGAGAATAAGAATGTGCCAGTACCTGAATGGCGTCTCTCGCCCACCATTCTGGGCGCACCAATCTTCACAATTGGGATATTTTGGTAAACACATCCCGCCATAGCCAGATTTGCACTAGCTAATTTTCATGATCTAGGTTTGGTTGGACAGGCTTCACTCCTGCAGTTCATTGGGCTGCCCCCTCAGCGGCCGGAATCTTCATTGGGTTTGGGGTTCTATGCGTTTTTCTTCCATGCTTCAATTATCTGGTTGACTCGTACCTACCCCTGTAAGTATTCTGCTAGAAGGACAGCGCTACATGAGACTGACATGATAATTAGGGCTGCATCAACGGTTGCTGCGAATATTATACTGCGCTCGTCAGTTGCTGCAGGGTTCCCTCTATTCACGAAGCAAATGTTCGAAAACATGGGGATTCAATGGGCGTGTACTCTTCTTGGATGTCTGGCCGCGATAATGATCCCGATTCCTCTTGCATTTAGGGTCTATGGTCCCCAAATTAGGAAGAAGAGCAAACTCTTTTAGTAGAATTGAGACTCGGGAATCGTCATTCTTGGAATGAATTGATTCAGCCCGGATGAGATGATAGATTTAAAATATCCCACTGGCTGCAAACTTTCTAAAGTCCAGATCCAGCCCTGCAACTTAGAGAAAAGAATTTTCTTTTAAGACAGCATCACAGTTCGTCCCCTCAGTTTCGCACCGTAATACCAAAGAATCAATGGAGCCGGAAGTCCAAAGAACAACCCCAAAAACGCAAGGGTGCTATTTCCCCAACCATACCCAAGCGCATCATACATAGCCGGCGCAAAAAGCGGAAACAGAAAGGCCGTCAGGCTGCGCAGAAACTGTTGTGCTGCACCCGCACTGCTCGTGTATTCAGGATACGCTTCCATAACGTATGCCTGCAGCGGCATGCCAGTGATCTGTAGCCCGAACATTGTGATGAATACTCCAATGTCGACGACCACCCAGTGCAATCGGTAGTGTGTTGCCCAGCCGTAAAGGAATAAACCAAGGGATCCGAGGAGGGCTCCTGGGAGGACTGAAGGGATGCGGAGCTCTGGGGTGTGTTCTCCGTTGGCACGAGCTTTGAGTATGTGGAATAGCTTGTCCATTAATTTTCCGCAGATTTGACTACCGGCTATCTCGCCGAGGGCAACGGCGATGTAATGCAGGCCGCTAATCTCGACGGATTCGTGGTAGTTCTTGGTCCACAGGTCTGCGAAGGTGGAGAGAACAATGTACAGGATTCCATAGTTGAATGCGGATATGAGTGAGGAGATCTGAACAACTGGATGAAAAATCAGAAGCTTGAGCGGTCGGGTTAGTGCCCGGCCCAAGACTCTCACAGCTGATTTGTTCGCATTGATACGCTCGTCGGTTGTATAGTATCGCAAGTCGCCTGTTTCTCGTCGGATACGCTCAGCGCGGCTGCGTAAAATCAATGGCTCGAATGTCTCGTGGAATGCTGTGAACGAGACTACAATCATGATAGCTTGGAAAATTGACGTCGACCAAAACATCCATCTCCAGGTCGTGCGCTCCGCCATGAATCCTCCGATAATTGGGCCTCTCTGGCTGTTAGCAAGCAAAATTCCACTCTAGTCAGCGACAGAATTATAAAAGGGACTAACCAACTGCTGCCCCCAACAAAGGAATAAGCAGATAAACACCAAGCGAGCGACCCCGTTGCTCTGGCCTCCAAACATCACCCAAGACCCCATTCGCCAACGCATAAATAGCACTAGCACCAAAGCCAGCCAAGAACCGAGAAGCAATCAACATCTGCTTACTGTTCGCAAACCCACACGCGATGTTCCAAACCAAGAACCAAATATTCGAGGCATGCAGAATCGGCTTGCGACCATATACCTCGGACAAAGGCCCAATAGCCAGGGGACCAACAGCAGTGGCTAGCAGATAAATAGACAACGCCATGGCCGATTCAGCAGAGTTCATGTCGAATTCTTTGGCGATCGTGCCTAGCGCTGGTGCTATAATAGTCGATACCATGATACGATTGAAGCCCGTTGCGGAGAGCACGTCGGTTACGGCCCACTTGCGGCCGGTGCGCCAGTCCTTGGGATTATCTGCATCGTATGGCTCTGCGAATGCCACTAGGAAGGGATCATCTGTTTTGCTGGGGATATTGATGGATGCTAGTTCGATGTCTGTGGGTCCGGTTGCGATGATATCTGGATTGGTATCCTGTTGGGAAGCCATGACTTTGAATCAGCTCAAGGTTTTGGTTATGGCTTACTCGAATTTGCCATGGGAATTTTATTAAAATAAGATGGAGAGAGTAGAAAGGACGATCAGATAAGACGAGGCGGATGGCCAAAGAACGGGGTCGGCTCCGGCCGAAAAGCCGAATATCCGACTCCAAAGCCGAGTGAATTGGTGATAGCTGATGAGTCGATACCGGGACTTAAAAACATTCTCCAATCAATTTATCAGATTATACTATCTTACGCCATCATGCTTACTATCGGGACATCTTCCTTTGAGTCAAAGAACCAAAAGTACCAACAAATGATCTTCTCTAATAGTAGTAGCTGGACAATAAACACAGCCCATGTCATATCATATAGGCTAGACACTAGAGTCTTAAACTATCTTTAATCAGAATTGCTATCGACAAAGCTACTCGCCGTCCACCCATTCACAGCCGAGTAATCAGCGAAGGGCGAAGTGCCGTGCAAAACCTCGTAATGCCTCCGAGTTCCGCACTCCTTTAGCTTAGTCGAATTAGCATGAATGCATCGATCTTGCAAAGCAGCCGCAACCTGACGGCCCGCGTCTCGGCCCTCGTACCAGGCACCCTGCAAGAAACCGAAGTATGTTGGGCTAGTCGCCTCACCAGCGTACCAGAGCCTGTCTGTATTGGCACGGAGATTCTCGTGCATTTCTAGGGTGGTTGCGGGGGGCCAATTAGAATAGCTGCCGTGAGCCCAGGGCTCAGTGCTCCATCGTGGGTAGAGGAAAGATGTTGGCTCGGGGATATCTTTCTCAGGGAACATCTTGCGGAGAACATCCATGATTTCGTTCTTGGTCTGTTCGTCTGACTGGCGCTCTGCACGCCATGAGAATTCGTTTGTCACGGTGACGAAGAGGATGTTGGAATCTGGTAGGAATTCTGGCATGGAGAGAGACTGGAAGACGGGGTACCAGCCTCGGAGGCTTGGATCGGCGTAGAGGAAGTATTGAGTGTTTGTAGGCCAGAAGGTTTCGTTGAATTGCATGAAGATCTTGGTGTAGGTACCCATAGTGAACTTCTCGATGGCTGTCTGCTTCCATTCTGGGAGGGCCGGGGTGAATTTGACTTCATCGCTCTGTAGAACACCTAGAGAAAAGGTACAAATGGCGTATGCTGCGCTGACACAGCTTCCATCCTTATTATGAATGGTGACCCCATCATCCGAGTATACGATTTCGGTGATTTGCGTGTTCAGGTGGAGTCGTGGATCATTTGGCTTAAGGAAGGTGGCAGCTTCTCCTTTGATGATGGTATTGAAACCACGTTGATCAGTGACGAAGTTGTCATGGTCGCTGAAGCGGTTCTCCGTGAGATTATCTCCTGCGCATCCAAAAACAAGAGAACTTTCCAATGGCGAGAAGTTGTCCTCAAAGTCTGGATGAAGGAATTCGTTAGCTCGAAGAAGAGTAAATGAAATGAAGCCAACAGACAAGAAACGAAGGGGCAGAATGTAACAAAAAACAAAGGAAAAACTCACCCCATTTCCACCAGTCAACCGCCTGTGCCTCCATATCATGCTTACCCGGCTTCCAACCAGCCAGAGCAAGACCGGACTGCGCAGTTTGATCTTGAAGGTTATCCCTGAGGATTTCACCTGCCTTCATATTGGCAATGTTGTACGCATCATCATATTCAGTCAACAGGTGACTATAATCGGAGTACCCCTTCTCATTATACGTGGACACATTGTCGTAGTTGGAGTAATGAGTCTTCAGGTTGTACTTTTGGGCCTGTACTATTGATAAGCTCCTGAAGATTCGTGACATGAACTTCCTGGGTACATACCAAAGTCCAGATAGGATTCTGAGGGCCACCCGGAGTCCCAAGACCTTGCACCTATGCGAGCTACTCTTAATAACCGCTTTCTTGTATTGTTCAATGCGACATACCCAATTGGCACCCATCTCGATGGTGTAGGGCTTTCCAGTGTGTGGGTCCTTTCCAAAGGGCTTGTGCCAAGCTCGGCCTCCGATGGTGTCCCGATACTCGAGGATAGCAAAATCATGGACCGAGGCATTGGAGAGTGCTTGCTGGAAACGCTTTCGTTAATGCTGCTAGAAACTCAATGGGAGAACGGATGTTCGAAGAAACTCACAGCAGCTGTGATACCTGCCATTCCACCACCACTGCATCTTGTTAGGCCCATAAACATTGAAGACCGGTACTAAAGTACCATTCATGAGAACCACCTGGGCACTTACAGGATGGCAACAGTTGTTTTCTTGCAAGTGCCCTCATCCCCCCTGGGCTGGTGAGGCACATGGGCAGCAGCCGGAGCGGCACAGCTAGCTATAGCTGCCAAAAAGGTAAGGTGATTTAAATGCATGATGCTGGAGGATGTCTCGAAGACCTGATCAACACTGACATGAGAAATCCGGGGGCTCTGGCATGGTTAATAAATAGTTTGCTGATATGCATAGACCATGCATAATCAACACATGCAGTGTAAGCTTGGCTCTGTACGGCATTGAGTTGTGATGATGAGTAGCAGCTGTCTGGCAAATAGGATCGACAGGGCCATGTAACCTTTGCTCATCGGGATATCAGGCGTTGCAGGATCGGGTAGGTCCACGCGTGAACTTATCGGTTGGAGATGATCATCCTTTGAGATACCATTGTGGGGAAACTTTGGAATTGGGCAAACAATCATTCTAAATTGCATATGGGGAAGAGAATCTTCTCCCCCGCACCCCAGATAAAAGAAGTCATTGTGGTTCTCATTACGTTATTGATTGTCTCCGAGTCCTCCGCATGTGTCAGTTTGTTTACACTGGTGGACATGGCCACCGATAACTATGAGAGAGAATGCAAGTTGAATGAAAAGAATTAAATTCAAAGTTACGAATAAATGTATCCCAAGCCTTTTTTTCGCTCGCAAATACCCAGAAAGCCCCACAAATGTTCAAGCTGAACAAGAAATGCCAACACCATCCAGCTATGCAAGTAAAGTCATAAATGATTCCATCCACCCATGATCCCAACGCCAAAATGAGAGAAGAGAATGACCAAGACGTCCGAGCCGTTCATGAAAGTCGGAGGAATGTTTGAATCCGCTAAAGGAGAAAAAAAGCCCAATTGAGTGAGACGCACGATGATTTGCATGAGACACGGCAAAAAAGCTCGGTACTGGCATCGGCTGTGCCTACCGGAAAGAATAAGTTGGGCGGCTCATCGTCGAGGTTTGAGGTTTCAAGGATAGTTTTTGATAGGGTGAACTGCCTGGGTCATAGTAGAGACCGTCAATCTCACCATTGTCTCGGCGGAGAGAGATGTAATAAAAGCCGGAAATGGTAAGACCTTGGCGTGAGTCGGTGGGTGTGATGAAACATCGCTCTAGTTCACAGGTTAGTACATCATAGTTTTCCAAGATTGGACGAAAGAAGCGACCTACCCTTCCAACGCATCAAGATCCACCCCTGTGCCAGCTCCTCGGTAATCCATTTCCGACTAACAAGGTTTTTGGCGATCTCAGCATCACATAGATCCTTGAATGGCTGTAACTCGCGCCAATATGTGGTATCGATATCTGCATCCGCTTTGAAATTCTTGGTTTCGAGGGTATGATTTTTGAAGTCGATGATTTCGCCCTCCAGAAAAGTCACAATGTGTGCATCGTGGGTGGGAGATGTCTTATCGGGGATGTTGTAGGCCTCCATTGTACCAGACAGCGTCATTTCATCATAGTTGATGTGATGAATGGTTACCTTGACAGGCCAGTTCTCATCGCGGATATTCGGCGCATATCGGCGTGCATGAGCAACCCAGAGATTGCTCCGAGCGCTGTTGTCACTCCCATTCACAATGAGCGGGTCACTGGCAGGGGCGTGGGGGCTTGGGATTCGGTTGGCTATGGCCGAGCAAAGTGAATTTGCAGCCTTTTGACAGCCTGAAAAGACCATACCAGGCCTGAGCCACGAACATGCCGCCGGCGGAGCGATGGTGTCGGTATCAAGTATGAAGTCGTTTGGGAAGTCCACCAAGTCCTCTGATGACAGAACCCCCTTGGCGTAGGCGGAGTGAATGCTTTCGTCGACGGAGTTTGAGTAGCGCAAGCAATCAAGGTATTTGATTGTATCCTTCAAGATATTATCGCCAGGGGTCCCAGCGTGAAGTTGCCGATGCGCAGCTGCTCGAGCCCGCAGATCACCGTTAGTAAGGATCCGACGGTCAAAGTTCTCATGCCGGTTGGCCGGTCGATAACGGTACGCTCGCATGGAGCCGGAAGCCCCAGGTGGCCGTTCAGTATCTTCCGCCTCGTCGTTAGATCGTCTATCCGGCAGGTAGGTTTCCAAAGTGCGAGTGCGTGCTAGCCTGGGTTGTCTTCTTGCCGACTGCAACAAGGCCTCCATCGTAGAGATACTGGGGTTTGTACTCCGAGGCGTACTGGCGGCTTCGGTTGCCTCGTCGTTGACTGCGGCAGTTATCGGTGGCATAGGACTAGTTGATTCGTGTGCTCGGGGTCGCTGGAGGGGATCGTCATCTGACTCGTCTTGACCGCGCTGAACATCCTCCTCGTCATCTGACCCGGGCGCCCAGCCATAGAGCGATCGGGTATTTGCGTGACGAACGGTGTAGTTTGGCATATCCGCAGAGCTAGGCTCTTCACGTTGGCGGCGGACGATAGGGATCCGACGATTTATCTCAACTGATAGGCGTAGATTGTTCGGGTCATCCACATCCATGCGATCGTTCTCGTCTTCCATAGGCTCCGGGTGCGATGTTGGATACCGACGGCGACGATGCCTGCTGAGTGATGGCAATAACGGATTGTAACTTAGGGTGCGCGACCGAAGAAAGTTCACATTCTCGTCGTGGGCGTTGTCGTTGTCGGAGGAGATGGGTGAATCGAAAGTTGAGGCACGTCGTGACGAGGATTCAGGAGCAGGAGTGGAGGGCGATAAGGCCGGTGTGCCGTGCTGTGATGAATGGAATTAGCGCAAGATCGGAATCCCCTGTTATTTCTTTTGTGAAGGATACGGGGGATCCTAGGACAGAGGAGATGGAATGTGCGCAGGTAGAAAAGGGTGGGAACACTTACAGATGCCGAGTTGGGAGGCGGCATCTCCTCACGAATCACCAGAATTAGGCCAGAGAGTGCAAATCTCAGATATCAACAAGGAGAAGCGGGAAAGTGGAATACGGAATCCGAGGGGGAAATGACGATGCAAAAGAGAAGTTTAGTCGTATCGGCGTAAAATGTGGAGAAGGATAAACTGACGTTTGATGGTTCAAATGTTCCTTTCTGCCGAGGCGACACCATAATAACTCGCCACCGAGAGTCATTTAGGTAGCAGAGCATAGAAATTAACCCTGGGTACAATTCGCTTGTTTCATTCAGATGCTAGCATGCAATGCACTGTCGCCTATTCTACAAACTTAAAAAAAAATACATTCACCAAGTTGTCCGATTCTCACACATTGGCCGCGGGAAATTCTTACGTCACTTGAGTTACTGCAAAGACTGCGTGAAAGGGCATTCCCAGGTATTGTTTATTATGTGCTCTTGGGCCATACTTAAAGGCCAATTGAAGCTATATACTAGGCTTTTTTTTTTCTCTTTTTAGAGAGGAAAGAGGCACCTGGAATGTTCAAATGTCATTGGTAAACATGAAATTTGGAGCCTCAAAATATCAATGCCTCAGGCCTATATTACTAAACGCTGACGTAGATTTGTGCCGAATCGATCTCTTCACAATATCTCCCCATGTCTTAAAGAGGCTCGTCTTATGAAGTTCATAGAAGACTCAATTTATCTGATCTATACTGCCCAGGAGGGTTTGTTGATCCATTCCAACTAGTGGCGATCCACTCTACTCGGCACCCCGGTCCATGTTGGCGGAATCATGACAGCAAAGTGGATGTGGTCCCGCCACGAGGCACATGTGCACTCTAAACACTCGGACAGCAAGTGCTGTAGGTCCCTATTTCCGGGGCAACTCCGAGTGGTCTTCTTGGCTTCCAAGGTTAGAACCTCTACTCCTCGCTTTAGCCATTCAACCCTAACTTTAAGCTATGTACTCTGGCAGACTATTGATAGCAATGCTTGAGAATAGCCTACTGATCCTTCCGGGGATAAGGCTATAGATCGCAATTCGCAATAACCAAGATCAAGATTTAAAGTCACGGTGTACACATTTGCAATGTTTTTCCAAGGTTGGGTGCTGCCAGCCTGAGAAAGTTCTTCTCAAGGTCACTGACGAGGTCGATATGAGTACCTAGTAGGTAGCCGCTAGAAAGAATATTCCTCTTCCAATGACTGCAGTGCCTAAAGAGGCACATGTGCACCAGATCATTTTGCGCAACTCGGAACAAGCTCCCGAGGTCTCTGACTCGCCAGACAATCTTACTCTGGGGATGAACCTGCCCAGGTGCTACTGAGCCCCGTCTAGAGTAAAGATGGCTGTCGCAGAAGACGCCAACTGGTTGGATCCAACTCGAATGCTAGATTGAGCATGTGAAGCGTGAAAGTATTCATGGCACTGATTTTGGATGAAAGTGCCATAAAATCCCATTCAAACACTGGAGCGGAAGCAAAATGACTGCCTGTCTATTTCCAAGCGTAATCTATGTAGATATGGAACATGTACTGGTGATGTTACGTACACTCGCTGTGAGATTCTAGTTTAGCCTGAGCCCGAGCACCCAAATAAGCCCCGTTTGTATGAACCATCATCGCGGCTCACTGTGCGCGAGCGGCATTGTTGTCGTCTGCCAATTGAACACACTGAAGAATCAAATCCCAAAAGGCCTCCAGGTCGACTCCGCGTGGAATAGCGACGCCGGGCCCCTCTACTGGGGTAGCCACAGTGCGTCCCAGTTGCCCAGTGACTGACACATCTGAGCCATGACGACCATCAGTGACGACTGTAATGGCAAAGCGCTCGCCCCCTTTATCATCGAAGGTGATTGCTTGTTCGGGATGGCTCTTAGCAAATGCAGGGTTCAGGTTCGACAACATAGCCGCAACTGCAAGAGGGTCATGCAGTGGTGGTCCAGTGGAAAGTCCAAACACCTTCTCATATGTTCCTGCGAAGAAGAGCAGGAGCGCATGGAGAATCTTTCTGATAATTGTAGGTTCTTTAGCAGAGTCAGAACCATGCAAGATACGAGTCTGAACTTCTGTATTAGCCAAAACCTGGTGAGTGAGGTCTAAGCTCATAATAGCGGTTTTAGATGCCAGCAAAGGATTACTGAAGATCGACTCGGAGGACTCGGGATCACACTAAGTAGACCGTTGGAATTAGCAGGTAAACAGGACCGGGTTGACGAGTTTGGGACGCACGTAGATATTGAATTCAGCCCATGGAGTAACGTTTCCAATGCGTGACTCTTCGCCTGCAATCTTGCTCATCGGGGCATCAGTGAATCCATTGCCAATGGCACCTCCCATGATACTTAGACCTGCAATGTGCTCAACAACTTCGGGAAATGTCGCAAACAACAGCGCAACGTTTGTCAACGTTCCAGTCGCAATAACCCAAGGGGTTCCCTTTGGCTGAGCAAGGAGAGCATCCCTCATAGCCAGGATTGGGTTCTTATCTAAAATAGGTGCCACGGAGGCCTTCGGGAGCAGGTCCGTTCCGTCAAGCCCGGATTCACCTTTGCATATTGCATTAGTATAAACTGTACTAAGAGAATATTAGAAGGACTAAGTTACCGTGAATATCCGGAGCATGGAGAGCAGGTCGTGAGAAGGGCTTTCCGGTTCCAGGGTAGACGGGGATCTCCGGCTTGCCGATGGCTTCGAGCACGCTTCCAGCATTTGCAGTGGTCTTGCTCAAAGAGGCATTGCCATGGATAGTAGTAATACCGAGTAAGTTTAATGCAGGATGAAGCGCAGCAATTAGAATTGCAAAGGCATCCTGCGAATAGATAGTCAATATCATTCAACTCAAGGATCGGTGCCTGAATCTTTACATCGTGACCTGATAAGGGTTAACTTTGCCGCAATGATGGTATACAACCTTGATTTACATACCAGGATCACAATCCAACCACAAGGGTGTTCTGGAATCAAATTGCACACTACCCGACATTGTAAAGTGTTCAAAGAGCGTTGTTGATGAGTCAAAGGGGCCAACTAGTTTAGAGTCGCAACAACGCGTTATCCCCGCATCTTGATAAGGCCTTATCTTCAAGCCCTATGCCCTACCTACCTAATTAGGAAGTTCCAAATCATCAACTTTGCGGTGACGTTGACAGCTAGCTTTCACTGCTATCCAAAAAGGCTGGTGCCTGGGATTTGTATGATTATTGTCGCAAAAGTTCCAAAACGACTCATTTGACCTGCGATGCCATGACCGATCCTCTTCGCCCTGGCTTACAGCCAGTATCCCATCTCAAGGCTGGGCCGACAACCTCCAGCTCCAGGTCCACCGCTCTATCCTCCTCAAACCACCGAACACCTTCACGACCTTCCTCTCGACTACGCACCCAGAAATCTTCACATAGAGATGAACCGCTGGATTCTACTGGCGACAGAGCCACTACTGCCCTGATACGACGCGTCCTTGGCCCTCAAACAAGTACCCAAGGCGCGTCGTCTCCACAGCCTCTGGAAGAGCTGCTACCTCCACTGACGAGCTCAAATGACGTTGATCGTCAATTGTACGCCATTCTCGCCATTATAATCAAGGAGTTTGTGTATTCATGGTATTCGAAGATCACTCCGGATCAGGGACTCGGCGATGAAGTCATTCATGTTGTTGCACACTGCACCCGTGCTTTGGAACAACGCATCCGGGATATTGATACTGCTCAGCTGGTTCTAGATGAGATCCCAGCTCTGGTGGAAGCACATGTTATCTGTAAGACCCGATTGTCTCAAATATCAGATTCTCCCCCCCAATACCGCCTGGCTCTGCTGTGGGTTGGACGCAAGGGTGAACTATTCGGACGAATGTTAATGCTGACGGCAACTTCTTCACAGCTTACAGACTATCCCAGCAACAGTCGCATCTTTCGGGGCTGCCAACGTCGCATCGTGCACTTTACCATGAGTTGAATCCACACCCTGGACTGTCGCCAGTCCCCGACTCCGCAGACCCTGATACGATTACGGCACAGGCGGAAAATGAGGCTGTCTATCGTCGACTACTGGCTCATGGAGCCCTGGCGGTTCTTTTGCCTACGGAAGACCTGGAGAACAGCAGTGTTCGCACTCTTGTTGGAGATATCATAGCAGACTTGATCTTGGGTAAAGAGGTTGGTGGCAGGGTATGCCAAGGTGCCTTCATCTACGAACTCATTACCAAACTCACCGTGATGATGAAAACCCGCCAAAATGGCCACGATACGGGCTCCACGAATGAGACTCCCACGAACCGATTAGAGAGATTTGGTCTATTATCGACCGACGGGCAATCCGCTAGCCCTTCCGCGGCCAGCCAATCGCAGGTCGTAGCCTTCATTTGGAAGGTTCTCCAAGTCCTCTATGTTGGTTACGTTGCCTTGCGTTTCATTGCGACGGGTCTCTTCCGCGTCGCATCGAATCCAGGGCCAGGAAGCTCGCACGGAGCCGGTGTTTCATTTCCCGCTGCAACGCCAGAGTCCCCGAAGTCGGGCGTCGCGTCGTCGTCAAACAAGCTCACCAATAAGCGCCCATTGCTCGACTATCGAGTGGCTTCGATGGCCTCTCAGTTACTTCGAGTATCCCAAAGAATGCCGT
Source organism: Penicillium sclerotiorum (assembly GCA_911649655.1). Lineage (NCBI taxonomy): Eukaryota > Fungi > Ascomycota > Eurotiomycetes > Eurotiales > Aspergillaceae > Penicillium > Penicillium sclerotiorum. Next base: position 2,177,181 of record CAJVRJ010000005.1, on the reverse strand, counting down.
GGCTTTCCGGGATGCTTGCACTTTTCCAATATCTGATTCTGGCAGGACCAGGTCAGGTTGGTGACACGGACGGGGTCCTTGATAGGTGAGTCTATTTCCATCCGGAGCATTTTCCTTACCCTTTCTTTTTGCCTTGTACTTCCGGGCTCGGGCCTCCCGAGACCGCATGAACTCTCTCTCGACTGTGGAGCAACTGTTGCGATCTCCGAACTACGATCTACGAGGTCAAGTGTCACGTTTGGTGTTGCGAGTCATGGTGGGACGAAGCAGTCCTTCTCGCATGCAGCTACGATCACTTGATTCATGAAATATTGCGGGAACTTTACAAAACGGGGTTCGTATTGGTACGGTGATCTTTACTGCGCCGTACTGTCATTACCGTATGATTGACGGGGCCATACTGATATGGGATTGGCTGCCCCAAACCTGGTCCGAGCGAGCCCTGGAGCCTTTTCGATTTACGTGCAGGGGTCCCTCGACGGAGTATCTCCCACTTTTGATCCACCATTCTCGCTGCGTCTCATTTTTCTGTCTACGGTGTGTGATAGTGGCCGGGGGCCCGGCCCTTTCCGTGCCGCTCTCTTTCTCTTTCTTTGTTCACTTCCCGCTGATCGATGAACCACAATCTGCGTGCCAAATCACGGAAAGCTGGGATCTGCAGAGAACCTGTTTGTTGCTTGTCAAAATGTCAACAAAGGGGGGCCAAAAAAATGAAAGGGAAAAAAAAACGAAACAGCCAAAAAAGCAACGAAGGGCAAAAAAAGAAAAAATACCCATGCATCGAGACCAAAAACAGAAAAAAAGGCAAAAAGAAAAGACACTTTCGACACGTTCTGGCTGCCGAAGGACGTTCAAAACTCTACTTCGGCCGGACGGGGCAAATCGCGTGCACAAGCAGAAATCGTCTGATGCCGATCAATCGGTGGGAGATGAATGACCATCCCTCATTGGGAACTTGCATGCAAGAGGCCACTCCATCGCCGAGGCTAGTGAATTTCCTGCTTAGTATCCAATCAGCGAAATTCCTGGTAGCGAGATTTCGAATTCGCACTCTGACCGAGGCTGGCGCATGAAGCCCGCAGGGACTGGTGTCAGGGCCAGGCACACACTACCGGGATCTTTTACCATCTTACCCGCTGAAAAAGAGAGGGGAAGAACAAGGAATCCCCAAAAAATGAACGCCACAAAAGGTAGAGTCAAGGCTCCACCTTGGGTTCTTTGGGAAATGAGCTTTGTTCATTATTTTCCTGTCTTCCTTGCTTTACCAGATTGTCTAGTTCTTGGGAAGAAATGATATCCCTTCCCAACCACATAACTGGCCCAAGCTCCTGCTTCCCTAAGCCGATCTTGCTCCGCCTCCAACCCCACTTCGCCTACGCCCTAACCCGGTATCGAGCTCCCGTTCTTTCTGGCGGTGGGACTCTTCCAAATGCAAGAGCCTTTTTCAGCGGGTTAACGTCCCGACATTGCAGCTGCACAATCCACTGTCGAACAGGGAAAAATACAGTCGAGAGAGGGATTTTCGCTTCACTTTGCTTTTCCTTCCCCTCTTTGGTTCATGTCATATCCGAAGATTTGAGATCTTTTTTTTTTACTGACTCCACTTTTCTTTTTCTTTCTTTACAGATTTCTCCGGGAAACCATTGAGGAGTACGTCCTGCCCCCCACTTTGTTGCCCAACCTTCTTCTCGCAACAAGGTCTACTCTGTTCCCATCCAATGGCCGTCCAGCATCCCAAACTGTGCCCTTGGATAATTCAAGTGCCCCGGGTTCGACTCCGCAGGTGTCCGTGCAATCCATAACGCCTGGTGGGAAAGCCCTCACGATACCCGCTCCTAGTGCGCGACCCGCCTCACCAGCGCCCATTTCGGAAGGAGACAGGGTTGTTCATCCTGCAAAGGCTGGGCATGATGCAATTGATAAAAGTAATGCCGGCAGTAATATCAGCCAAACTAGTGGCACTGGCCTAGCTAGTAACAGCAGCAGTGTTGCTGACGGTGGGAAAGGAACTGGAAGTGGCGTCAAAGATCAGCTGCCCACAGTAACACTCCTATCACCAGGATCGACAACTTCACCACTCTCACTGACGGCGGATCCGATCAAGCCCCCAACAGCCTCACCAACCGGATCGGAGAAAAAACTCTCATCCTCATCCACGGAGATCGCCGCTATTAAGCGGCGATGTGCAACTAACCTTCTGGCTCTCGTCCCGCACAGTATCGCACGAACCTTCTTCGGTGCTCCGGCTTCACCCAGAAATGATCGTACCTGCAGCACAACCACTAAGAGTTCGTCTCCCCTCACCACCTCCGAGTCCCCACCCACACAGACAGATGAGGGTGGTGGAGACCTGTCCATCCGATCGTCGTCTCAGGGGTCGACAAGGGCGTCACCAGTAGCTCCCGGCCACACTTCGGCGTCTACCCTTTCAGGGCCAGAGTCGGTGAGTGGCGATGTTCCTGCCGCAAAGGGGGACCTGCCCCGCACAGACGACCGGGGTGACGAGGCCGAGGTGTCGACGGACGAATTGTACCTGTTGAAGATGATCGAGACCGATCTATTGGATCTGCTGGAGGATGACTATTGCAACAAACATCTCATATACGCTATCCTCGAGACCGTCTTGGCTAGGGTCCTCCCTGAGTTGACCGAGCGCAGCGTTGCTGAGTTGATGGAGGACCGAGGTGTTTCGTTCGTCCCTGCTTTCTAGGTTTTTTTCTTTTCTTCTTTTACCCCCTTAAGCATTCTTCTTGCTGCACACTTAGCGGTTCCTGCATGATGTTCAGAAGTTTCTTTCTACTGTCAAGTCTTTCTACTGTCAAGTGACAGGATACCTAATGGAATTACTTATCTCTATTCTGTTCCTTTCTACGAAGTTTAGAAGTAGGCCGCTTATTCTTCTCATCCTATTTTTCGATGTCGAACTTTTCAAATCACGTAGTAGATTGTAACTGAACGATAATGCCGGGGGTAAAGGGGGTATAATATAATGTATCAAATCCTTGAGCGTAGGCTCGCGCCCATGCTAGAATATGGAAGAAAAAGGAAAGTAACCAAGGAAAGGTAATTAATCTGACAGACCAACTGAGACCATGTATAGAGATCCCAGGGTAATCTTTCCGCGCGAGCGGGCCCAGTTTAGAGAAAAAGGAGAAAAGAAAAAAAAAAGAAGATACATAAGTGAGTGTGAAGAAAGCAACGGAAATTGAAAAGGACTCAAACTTCAAATCCCGGAAAAAAGAATAAGGAAATGAGAGATAATAAGAACAAAGAATCATCGGGTATGGGGTATGGGTATGGGGAACATCAAAGAGAGAAAGAAAAAGAAAAAACAATAAACAGAGAAAACAAACATTTGAAAAACCGAACAAGAGTCAAACATTGAAAACTCCATGAGTTGACCTGGTCCCATCCGAGCCAGTCCTAAATTCCATGTACCTATGCCGGTAACCCGTTGCCATATCCCATGTACCATAAGAGGGTCATCGCTGACAGAAAGTGTAAGGCGAATGAGCCGAATAAAATGCTTGTAACCAGCGCCTATCCAAAGCCCGTGTAAAACAAGATCGAGGTCGCCCTCTGCTGTTGATGTATGTTCTGGATTTTGGGGGCGTCCCGATATCCGCCGATTCCAGAGTCGGCGTGGAACGAGTACAAGAGATGCAAGTGGAAAAGCCAAAAAAGCAACGAAAAAAAACCACGAAAATTGAACGAAAAGCAAAAAAATCAAAAATCAAAAAGACCACCAATGAGTAGGAGAAGGGTTGGGGGCGAAAAGGGGAATATCGTGAGAGCGTAGAATGAGGGTATTTGTGTGGGGTGCGTAAGGGACGTGAAGTACATAAGAGAGAGTAATGGTTGGGCGGAGTGGGTGGTATGAAAGGTGGGGAAGAACAAGGATTGCGAAGAAATGCAAAGAGAAAAAAAATAATACGGAATCATGCATGTAGCTCAGAGGACCCATCATGGGTCCTCAGCTCAGCCCATGAATACTCCGCTTCTTGCTGACGCGAGGAACATTCTCATGTTCATCGATGCGCGACAGACCTAGACCACCCAGAATATGTCCCTGGCTCTTAGCCAGCTCGAGACGCTCCATCAGCTTGCCGATGGTGACATATTCTTGTGCTGCGAGTCCAGAGGGCTGGTGCTGGAAGTAGTTCATCACCAATTCCAGTGCCTGGCGGGCTTCATCTTGCGTTGGAGATCCGGGCGCATTGATGGGTGAAGTCGCGGTGGACTTTGAGACCAGGGGAGGCGGCTGCATGGACTTGGTCTTGATCTCAGGGTTGCTGCGGTTCCGCTTGATGAGTTTCCTGTGGTTGGTTCCTTTGATTGTCTGGCGAGGTTCCTCATCGAATTCCACGGGAGACTCGAGGATGGCGACAGGTTGGTGTTCCATCTTGGTGCAGTCTTGGTCCATCGAGTGGTCTGCGGTGACCAGTGTGGGATCGATGGGAGCGAGCGGAAAGGTGGAGCTGCGGGGCCTGGAGTTGTTACCTGAGTAGGGGAGGCGAGAGGTGCTTGTCGGAGTGAAGGGGCTATCGGAGACTAGAGTTGAACTCGGGCTCGTCATACCAGTCGAAGTGGTGTCTAGTGAGGTTGTGCTTTTCGAATGATTGTGCATATAGCCACCTGTAAGTTCGGGAAGCCCTTCCATCTCCTGCTTGACGCCGGGGCTCTGTCCAGGAGAAATGGGGGAGCCAAACATGTTTGTTGGCGAGATAGGAGAGTGTTCGTTGGGACTCTGAACAGCAGATCCGTTGAAGCAGTCAGTGTTGATGCGAGGGCTTATAGATATAGACCCTTTCCGTCGTCGGGCATCAAGTGAGCCCTTTCGCTTGGCCCCCATCAGATTGTTCCTTTGTTTGAACTTCTCGAGCCAGCTTGAAGTAAGCACTTTGTCCTTGCCCTCAGGACATCCACAGGTACTGGCGAAGAACCTGGCTTTCTCCCTGATCATTTCGTCGTTAAGAGGGTATCCTTGTCGCGAGTAGTTTCTTGCCCAGTTTGATAGGGCTTTCTCGATATCAGGAACTCTGCCCTTGGTTCGCTTAATAGGCGACCGACTTCCATCATCAGGGTTTAGGTATTTTTCTTTCTGGCGCAGAACTTTGGAGACGGTACTAAAAACAAGCGATTCCAGGTTAGGATACATGCGTGGCAAACAAGTGTGGGGAAATTGCTGCATATTCGTACCTTCTTTCGACTCCAAACAAGGCTGCATAAAGCACACATTAGCTTCAAATTGTTCCCCCTCCCACATGCATAGGGTATGTTGTGTATTCTTACCTCCAATATCGGTTTGTTTTGCGGTTTTGTTCTCTTCATGGTATAGACACATCTGCCTCCGATCATCATCGGTCAGGGTTCTGCGCGGTGTTGATCCTCCGGTAGAGGCCTTTCGAATTGGAGGTGTGGGCGCAGAAGGTGAAACTGATGTCGGCATGGGAGTAATAGGCATTCCATTTTCTGCCGGGTGAAAGGGATTATGGGTGGCCATCATGCTGGGCCAGGCCTGCGAGGGCATCGGTAGCGGCATCGAGGTGTACGGTGGGGGAAGAGACATGCCAGCCATATAAGCGGGATCTACCGCCATGACAGGCGAAGGACCATACTCGAATCCACTGTATTCGGGCATTGGAGGTGAGTGCTGTGGTGAAGTAAATGTTCCGAGTTCCACCCAAGGCGAGTGTGGAAATTCGCCTTCCGGCGCATGGTGGGATTCCGTCTCCATAGTGGGTGAGTCCTCCATGGGGGGCGAAAGACCAAAAATTGCGGGAAGCGCTCCGAGATATTGATCAGGATCAGTAAATTCCGGGGCGAAATTGAGCGAGAGCAATGGAATAATCAGTGTATAAGACCGATTGCTCTCGGGGGGTTGGATAACAATGCGACAGGCTTAGAGGTGAAACAATGGGGGATCATGCATGTTCCACACACAAAGTACACAGCTGAACCCGACGAACTGTATAAAAAAAATAGATGACGAAGGAGCTTTCCCCACGAGAAAGATCACTTCAGAATGACAAGAGTAGATGAGAAGGATCAGAAGATTTGCGCACCAAAGGCACTTAAAGTTAGCTTCAGAGTAAAGCTAAGATGGGCGCAAACCGTAGTATGTATACATGCAGGAGGGATGGGGAAAGGGTTGAGGGTGCGCAACATGCGGGTAAGGCAATGGACGGAGTTAAAAGAAAACCAGGGCTACCGAGAAAGCTGAGAGCACGACGATCCAAAAAAATCGCGTGGATTGACACAGCGAGTTGAATCGCGATTGCAACTGGCACGAGAAGGGCACAGTCCGGAGAAATCCATGATAACCTTCTGCCCCCGAGAAGAATCCTGTCGATCGAGACGCTCATTGGATGAAAGGCTCGAAAAAGCCATACGGGACTCGAAAATAAAATAAAATGATAATTATAATTATAACATTTACAATGTCCTAAAAAAAATAAAATAAAAACTATAAATTGAAATAAATAAAATAAAATCATGAAATCAACCAGCAAGAATTTCAAAATTACCTTGACCCCTGTAAATGAAGAGGGGAACGGCGTTATGGTTGGTCCAAGCCCAGATATAATTGTGGCCGAAGGTTGCATCTTAGTTTCCTCCACTTGGTTCATGTATTACCAGGTCATCGTATTAGATACTGTAAATCTAGGAAATCTGGGAAATCTAGGTAAAAATGGGGGCTGTCCGTCTATCAGAGCTTGGTTTCTAGGGCAAACGCGGGAACTCCGATCAAGGGATATTCCATAATGTAAATGTAGAAATCAGTACACTATATTCTTTTTTTTTGAGGCGGAATTATTGGTTTATTTTTTTCTTTTTCTTTATCCTGCTTTAATTTGGTTTATCTTCCTGGAATTTAACACCCTCCCGAACTTCCAAAAGTTGACCGGGAATCGGGATTTGCAAGTGAAGGTTGTGTATAGTCTGTTCTCTGATCATGGACCATGAACCACTAGGCCTCCTCGCCTATTTTTTTTGTTGGGTGCCCAATCTTCTCAATCCATCATATCTCCATAGTTGACCCTTGGTTGCGATGAGGGTCCTCCCCTCTCCCCGGCCTCATAGTTCCTCACGGGATCCGTGGTTCAGATGTATTTTTGAGTTACCTATTCAGTCAACATACTTACTTCGTTCCCGCTTCTGACGTCGAATCCTTCAACAAATGACTGGCCGTCTGATTCAATTGTTGGGGAGGCGATATTCACCAATCCTCGTCTCAGAACAATCGGCAGTAGATCATCCAGATGTCCGTGGAATAGCCCAAGAGGGTAATGACGATGCTCACTGGCAGTCTTCTGCGCCCCCCTCCCTCAGATCCCTCCCATGATTTGCTCAGCGCCGGATAGCGGATCGATAAACCGCTGAACCTAAAGCCCACATGACATCCGCCGTGTAGGTCAGGCAAGACACTTCAGTGGATCGAGAGCTGGCGAGAGCGATTGCGGCGGTGCTCACTATCGTTTCATCCCGTCCCTATTCGGATGGAAGCTTCAACGGTTTGTTTACCAAAGCGGCCAAAGAGAGCGTGGCATCCCAGTTTCTGGTCTATACCATGTGATGTTGCCAGGGGCACGGAGCATCACCTCGGTCGAGATGAAAGTTGCGAATAAGAAGGCCGAAGTAGCAATCTCGCTCATGACTGGGTCCCGCGATAAAATTGAACGGATTTCGGGGCAGGAACAGGGCGACCAACGAGCAAATCCCTAAGATTAGACGAAAAAGAAGGCTGGCTACCGGATTGAGCAATACGGATCTGTGGAAGACATGCCGATCTCCCTGGTTGGGAAATGGATGATTTCTCGTTTTCTGACTTGCTTTTTTTTTTATTTTCCTTTCTTTTTTTTTTGGGCTGTGCCAGGATCCGAACGCATCAGAATAGCGAGATGAGACGGCAAATAGACAAATGAGGAGCAGCGTGGATCTTCTCCATCTGGACGAATCCCCCGCGGCCATTCGCTTGGTAGCGATACGGGCTCAATACAAGGGCCGAACGTGGGCAGGATGGCTGGCCCTATCACAGGGCAGAGACGGCCTCTCGGCGAAGAGGGGGTGAACTCTCCAATGATGCGATCGTGCTTTTTTTTTGGCGCTAACACTCGTTTTGGAGCACTCCACTTTACACTGCACGACCCACAGCGGTCCTCTCCGGGCCGGGAACCTTCAGTAAACAAGACTGACAAGAGCGGATATAGCCTGATCTTCTAACAGTTTTTTGCACGGATGTTCACCGGGTGGTGTACCACGGAACGTTGGCGGGGGGAACAGGGAAAAGGAAAAAGTTAAGGCAAGCTAGCTACATTGCCTCGACTCGGGTCCTTAATCCTCTCTGCTATACTCCATATTGGTTGGGAAACCGCCCTAAACAGAGTTGATTTCGATGCGGTCTGGGTCGCATTCACGATTACGCGACCATGACTATTAATCAAAGAGTCAAGGTCGCTTATAAAATTTGAAAAGAATTATATCATATGGAACTATTGCATAGATTTCGAAGCTCGTCAATTTCAACTGGTTTTCCGGTTCCTCCCCGCCGGTTCGAGTATTTAAGGGGTAAAACCGTGGACCACGAGGGACCAAATGTAGAATTGGACTAGAAGCTTCACTTTTTCCAGTTTGCCATGTTTTTGATTTTTTCTTATTCTTTTTTAAAATATAATTATATTCAAAATGTTATTTCATGAAGTCAAAATTTTGGGGATGAAATGTCTAGTCCACAATGAAACAAAAGCAAAGTCTGACAAATACCTAGCTAATATGGACACTAAGTTTGACGGTCAAGCCCTTGAATCCGTCAGGGGCGTGGATTAACTGTTGCTGACATGGGTTTTCAGCCCAGTGATTCGTCTAAACCCCCAATCATCCTGCTTGCTTCCGTGAATTTTTTTTTCGCTAGTTACGCCAGTCATATCGTTCTTGACCAGCAATTTCTCTTCTCGTACAGCTTTCCCGCTTCCAAGCCTTTGAAAAGGTGGTCAAGGTTGGCTGGGAGTGGAATTGTATCAGGTCAGCCCCAAGCCCAGCCCCAAGTAAAGCTGACGCCATCATTCTTTCCTCTACCTTTGAGAGCTGTTTTGAATAGGTAATTTTGTGAGATGATCTTTGAGATGATATTTCATTTATTTGAATTTTTTTTCATTCTACTTCTTGGTTTCGTTACTAGGCCAGAATCCTATATTGGCGGATGCCACGGGTATGTACTCATTTCGGGGCAGAAGAAGAAATGAGCCTAGACTGGTCAGAATTAAAATATTCAATGTCCTATGGCCGTACAACCTGGTCGATGTTGCTTCTTCCTATATACATCTGAGTCCACTTTTTTTGTCTTTTAGCTGCGAAGCGATCCCGCTCCTTCGTGATCATCCTATCATGCGTCATGGCGCGATAAGAGAGGGGTTCGCTTCCGTGCAAGCCCATCCTCGTTTAACTCAGGAACTGACTTGCCTCTCGGGGTACACAAGGTAGCACAGATGCGTCAACAAGGTGCATCAGGCACAGGCTTGTTGGGTCGAGTCAGGTACCGATCGGCCTGAATCTCGGGGTTGATTATTCTCAAACGGTAGTGCACCATTTTTCCAACCTCAGTCCTTTTGCCCTGCAATCTCGGAAGCTCACCGCAGGTCGATCGACAGACCGGCCCCAAAGGTCAATATGAGAGCTAGGTCAAGTGGAGTCTTTGTCTCTCGTAAACGAACCAGCCCTACCTTAACCAGCTCAATGACATAATTGACATCCGAAGGATTTTTGTCGTGATGAACCAGTGTCTGCGGTGCCTGCGTCCTCTTTATGGAATAAATCAGGGTTAACCCCGGGGGAAAGAAAAATCAAAGCCTAAAAATTCCCAAAGAAAAAGTATTGTAGACCCGCCTAATGCAATGCAATGCAACGGGGGCGACCGATGGATCCCACGAGAGAAGTAAAAAACCACACGCGGTGTTATATCGGTCACCTGATGGGAAAGCCCTGAAAAACATCTTTTTGGGTACATATTGCAACCCAAACATATTAAGACTAAAATTCTCGACGGACATTTGAAAAATGCAATTCATCTAAAACGCTTGAGCTTTGCTGACAGGACAATCCTGCCGATCTTGCATCGAACGGACGGACCAGATCGTGAACAGCTCCCCGTATGGTCTGGGCTATCCTATCGAGATCGGCGATTTGCGGGCGATACTCCACTTGGGGCCCTCAGACTCCGCGAGTCTCCGCAACGAAACAAAATTACATTCTCAAATATGGCCGGTCCGGGCCCTTATTGGACAGTACATAGAAATGACCTAGCCATACACCTGTCGTGATACTCCAATCCTCGTACTTCGCGAGTCACCGGTTTTCCCACCCCGTGCTCTGTTGAAGTGGAGTTACCTAGGATGTAATCAGATAAAAATCGTTATTACGACTAGGCATTTCACCGCTTGTTGAAAGGAACCTTGGAACTGCGGGATCATAGTTCGTTTCTAATGCCCTTCTGATTTAAATTACATTACCCTCGCTGTTCTGTGCCTTTTCCCGAACCTCTTTCTTAGCGTTAGGGCTTTTTTTTTCCTTTTTTCTTTTTTAAATTTCTTTCATAACTGGTTCTTCCCAAATCCAGCATGCTAATCCTGCGGGAACGATTCTTGCAGATCCTTCACCAGAGAGCTCAAGCACGGCTGCTCGGTACTTTTGACATGGGTTGATCCAAATTTTGGTACCCTGCAGGAGAGGTCCAGATGAAGGGGGTCACGGACTTCCCCCAAGCCATGAGCCCTACTATGCCGTCTTAGTTGACTTATCATTTTTTGCTTTGCCTTCAATTTCTGCATGGACCTATCGGATTCCATCATTGCCTTCGGACTCGTCGACCAATTGGTCCAGCTTGCGGGTGTACGCATCCTCCCGAATGGAGCAAAGCATGGCCATGATCACCGTTGCCGAACTAGCACGGGGGCCAAGGCAAAAGAAAAACATAAAAAAATTACTAAAACCTGGAATTGGCAAGAATTTTTTTTTCGCTAGCTGAGGAGATGTGGTCCCAGACCCGGTAGCTGTTATTAGCATTAGCAGTAGGCCCATGCACTGGGTCCCGGCCCTTCTCTCTGCAACATTTGAACGCATGCACACCATAATTACCTTTGGAGTTCCGGGACGAAGCTATCCAGTCCCCGGAAGCTTTGGCCTGTGCTGACCATCTCGACCCTCGTCGACTTGTGGCAGTCTGTGGCAATCTGTGGATCGGCGAAAGGGAAAACTGGGGTTTCGCATGGTCTGGGGCTTGACCAAAGAGGTGAGTAAGAGGATGGGATGCCTTTCGTCGCCCCCTTTCCCCCTCTTGGTACACCCCCAGCCCCCGTTTATTCTTACCAATGCTTGATGAAGTGGCAATATTCATGCTAGCAAGGGTGTTGTGCAGGACGGCACGTAAAGAGAAGTACTAGTACGAAACGCCAATTGGGAATGCGTTGTTAGCTGGCGTGGGATGCATACACCCTGGGCCCGGATATCTTGTACCGATAAGGATCTCGGGGCTGCTAGTGCCTTAGAATATGCCTGGTATAAACCGGGGGCATCATTGGCCCCGCATAAGCAGTCCATGCATGTCGCATCGTGGCGTCCGGAGGGGGAGAAGTTAGCTTGGGATTATTTTGGGATTAAATTTCTTTGTTGTATCTGGAGTGGACAGATTGTCCGGGAAACAACAAGCATGGAAGTCGAAAATGACAAGATTGACTTCATGTCTTAGGTCAGTTTCTTTGTCAAAAGTTGCGCCACTCTGAGGATGATGCATCAATCGGTCTTGTACATGCGAGGCCACGATCTAGAACTTTTGGCTTGTATTTTTGTGGAGGATTTGCTTTTTATTTATTCGGATGAATGACGTTCATAAACCATGAGCACAAAGAAATCTTTTCTCCCCCTAACATCCCCAACAAAAAAAAATTCAAGGACTGGGGTAATCATGACAATATGGACCGATCGCTTCAAGGGCCAGACAAGGGAAACAAAGGGAAAAAATATGATGCATAGATAACAAGATTGAAACATGGCGCCCGCCAAGACAGTCGAGACAAGACATCATGGCCCTGTTTATGCTGCCCCTGAGGCCCCCCTTAGGCATCTCTCCAACTGGACGAGGCCCTCGTGGGTTCAGGTCACGCTACATTGACAAGGTACCAGGGGAGAAAAAAAAACCACAATAAGCAAGTAGCGCGTGCATCGTGCATCTTTCGCTCACATAGCCCCAGCGATCAATCTCCACCCCAAGAACTCCAAAGGGCTCTTTGAGGTCTTATTCGATAGGCTTGGTTGTCCGTGCGAGAGCGATTCTCGCGATCCAACCACACCCCGGGGTTCCGTGGCGTCTTACAGAGAAGATGGCTGCAGCTCAGAAGTCGTACCTGTCAGCATGGCGAGACAGGGGTAAGTATATTCTGGCACAGGCCAAATCGGCCACGCTCTCCCATCCAGCATGTTATGAATCGACTCATCACTTCGCGCAGCAGGCTGGGATAGTCAAGTCTTGAAATGAATCCCATTACCGCTTAACAATGGACACTATAGGATGCGTCGTCAGCTGTGATTTCCTTGGACCAATTAGCGGATTGTTCAGAAGTACGTACCAATATCTTCGTCACCAAGTTCGTGAGCAAGACCAACACGCTGCGGTTGGTGCTTGACAGAGCGACCATAAACGATGGCATGCTTGAATTGTTCTTTGATCGAGCGGTGAATAGCATTACACTAGTTGTCGTCGTTAGTATAATATCACAAACATTCGAATGGATATCCCTTACGAAGTCTTCCACAGTACATCCCGAAGCGCGCAAGACGACGGGTGCTGAGTAGTCGGGTGCCCTGCCCTTGGGCTTTGTGTAGATTCTCCGCAAGTTGAGCTTCTCCCACATCAGCTCCAGCAGCTCATCGATGTTCCAGCCGTGCTCAGAACTGATGGGAACAGCATTAGGGATTCGGTACAGGAGATCCAGCTCCTCAATGGAAATGGCATCGATCTTGTTCAGCGCATATACAACGGGGATGTAGCTTCGGCTCTTGGCTTCCAGAACGTCGATCAAGTCATCGATTGTCGCATCGCATCGAATGGCAATATCGGCAGAGGAGATCTTGTACTCGTTCATCACAGCTTTGATTTCCTGTCCTTGTGTGTAAGTATCCACTCGGCCTGTTGCAAAACATAAGATTGGAGGCTCACCTCTTGAGAAATGTTGGTCAGAGGAACAGTGCTAGTGATGGCAATACCACCCTTGTCCTTCTTCTTGAAGTTGATGTTGGGAGGAGACTTGTTGATACGGATACCGAAGCCCTCCAATTCGTTCTCGATGACTCGCTTGTCAACCAGAGGCTTGTTCACGTCGAGAACAATGAAGATCAAGTGACAAGTCTTTGCCACAGCGATGACCTGTCGACCACGACCCTTACCATCCTTCGCACCTTGAATAATACCGGGAAGATCGAGAATCTGAATTTTGGCACCGTTGTACATAACCTGTCCGGGGACTGTCGTGAGGGTCGTGAACTCGTATGCAGCAGCTGCAGGCTCAATTAGTATCCAGAATGCTCTCTGAAACGGGGTTCTGGGTGTTGGACAAACCTTCGGAATGCTGGCCAGTAAGTTTGCTCATCAATGTACTCTTTCCGACGGAGGGGAAACCAATGAAGCCACTGTATCGCGTGAGCACTCATGTCAATTCAACTGCACATAGTTTGAGAACTATCATTCTCATCACTTACACACTGGCAACACCAGTACGGGCGACATCGAAACCGGCTAGAAGAGTCCACATTAGCGATTTGAACCTATACCTTATGGATCGGCTCCATAATGCGACTTACCACCACCGCCGCCACCTCCTCCTCCAGATGGTGTCAATAGCTCTCGCTTGAGTTTGGCAAGCTTAGCCTTCAATTGTCCTGTATTTCGTGTCAATCCTGCTCCAACTCGTAGTTCAATCGATCCTCGTCGGTTCGTTCGCTCGGTGTTTCGTACCCAAATGGAAGGAGGTGTTCTTGTTCTTCTGAGTCCGAGCCATCTCGGACTCGATCTCCTTGATCTGTAACCAGTAGAAATCTTCATTAGCAATGTTCCCATCGCACATGTGCATGGAATTTGAATCTCGCACTAACCTTGTCGATAGTGGTCGACATTTTGGCGGTTGACGATCACGAAAAGCACAGGGAATAAAAGAAGAGTGGGTTAGCCCAGTTTGCGATGCACAAGTATCCTTCTCTCCTTGAGTTGGATTTCCTGTACAAATGAGAGACTCGCAAGTTGTGGCGAACAAAATGCTTCAAAGGGTTGCGGACCACAATCTTTGAATTTTAGTCAGGGCGGGGTGCAGGCCTAAGGCAGTAAAAGTGGGAAATTATGTCATATACTGCCTGACGATTTCGGCATCAAATTATGCCTGAGGCCTTTATCGCTTATCGATGAGCCACAATTTCCCAAGTTGGGACAATTCACAGTTTAAGCTCGCCATTGATCGGATAATTCGAGTAATGAGAATTACTCTCATTTCAGTTCCTCATTTAATCTTTTTCATCATCACTAACACCAAATGCAATAAAGTGGCGCTGAGAAAGACCTTCAATTGCGCGGCATCCTCGGCTCATCTTCAACTCCGATAACGGTTCCTTCCCTTATGGTCTTTTCCATTCGTCTTAAGGACATTCTCAGCATTAAACTTCTTGCAAAACATCATTACAATCATGCCTTATCTCAATCATGGGGGTGCAACCCTCTTGAGCTTTGACGAAGCCATCAATTCATTTGAAACGCTCGTGCAAGATCTTAGTGCGGCTCTGGGTCCGAGCTCTGGGCTTGACTCGGATGATGTTGATCCCATCAACATCCAGCTTCTTATGGAGAGATACACCTCAAAAATTGAAGAATGGGGACACTTCGCTCTTGGTGATGCCAGCAGGTCTTACACACGGAACCTGATCGACGAAGGAAACGGCAAAAGCAACCTAGTGAGCTTTGCACCAGCCATGTCTATCATTGTGCACATTCATACTTACATTCTCGTTTAGTTGATTCTCGTTTGGAGCCCCGGTCGGGGTAGTGCTATCCATGACCATGCCAATGCACACTGTGTCATGAAGGTAGTAAATTCTTCCGCTGTGAGACGCAAAACAGTATCTAACAACGCTTCCAATAGATTCTCAAGGGCAGACTTCAAGAGACACTCTATTCCTGGCCGGATAAAAGCAAGATAGAGAATGGAGAGGTATCACCACCAGTTGTGACACGACAGACCGTTTACGATGAAAATAAAGTCACTTACATGTCGGACAAGGTATGCTGCCGTGACATTGCTCCTTTCAGAATATTTCAGACAGGATTCTAACAAGTCCGTATCATGATGAAGCTTGGACTACACAGAATCTCCAATCCCGACCCTAACGACTTCGCCATATCCCTTCATCGTAAGTTCAAATGTTTGTCCAAGCACATGTGTCTTCAGCAGCACCTTTGGGTATCTGAAGACAAACCGTACTGAGGAACTCACTCACATGCCACAGTTTACACCCCACCGAATGCAGCCAGAGAAGGCTTTTGTCTCTACGACGAGAAAACTGGCAAAGCGAAACACATTAAGTCAACCCATTTCTATTCCGTTCGTGGGAAACGACAACATTGAGAGAATGTAGAGGATTGCTGCACAAGGGAGCAAACCTGAAGGTATGCTCCGATGTCTCTCTTCTGAGCCTTGGCCTTCTTTAAATCCCACGGAGCATTGTCTTTTTGTCTGTTGCCGCTCTTTTCAGTGGAAATATCCACTACTTCAAAGATACTTATGTCGCGTTTGAGCTTAACGAATTATTGATACCTACAGCATACAGCTTAAACCTTGGAATACCAAGTTCAGTACATACTACAACCTTGCATAAATCGTCAGCTGCTCTATATAGCTATGTAGAGACCTCCCGAGGTCGGGAACCGTGAATAGATATAGTAGGTTCAATGTTCGCATGTACACCCGTGGACATGTGCAGACAGCGCTCCGAGTCCATTCAAATTTTAGCACTTGAGAACCTTGGAAGCCCAGCGAATGCATACCAACCCTCGAATGTCGTAAGGTAGTCCGGACCATCATGTCAACTAATATTGATCATAAACATTTGAACCTTGGAAGCTATTGATCTGAAATACATACACATGTGCATATGTGCCTACGGATATCATATCTGCGACTGTCAACTTTCTCTTCCGGCTTTCCAAGGTTACCTCTCAGCAACTCTTTGGCCTCAGTGAGCCTCCAAGGTTTGAAGCACCAGCTGACGCAACGAAATGGGCCTTTGGAGAAATAATGACTCGTACTCGGGAGTATTCTTCCAAGTCAATACCTGCTTTCTAAAGTGGTGCTTGAACGACTTTCAAATTAGTGGGCCGTGGCGTCTCCAGATGTCTGTTCTCGAGCGAAAGTAAGCTCTGGTGGAGAGGCGAGGTCATTGATGTCCTCCAGCTCAATATCACCAGTTGACCGAATGGACGATATTCAAATGTTTTGAACTGGATTCCAAGGTTGGATGACCGTGACTCCGAGTCCGAGTTGGACATGTTAGGAACCTTGGATACTGGGTATCTCTATCATCTTGCACACATGTGCATGAAATATATCACCTGTCTGTTGTTAAGCATGCCTAGCAGAACCAACCTTCCAAGGTTGGAACCTTCAAATGTTGCATATGTGGAAGTGGCGGTAAACCTTGGAAGTCCTGAAGAAAAACGAGCACTTGAGAGAGGCGGGGACTCGGAGGACCTCGGGAGAGAAAAGACTCGGAGTACCTACATATGTGTGTAGGTACATCCATGCACATATCCATGCACATGTGTATGACATCTGGAGCACTTGGATCAATACATATGTAGCTTCCAAAAGTTCAAATGGACTTATGAGTTTCTCAGCAACCCTGTACAGAAATCCCACCGGCAGCGCTTGAGTGTTACCTTTGCGTGTTACTATCAATCATGGCATGCTAGATATGTAGGAGACGGAGGGTCATTGGATATTTACCTCTCCGGAGATTCCTTTCCTTTGAAGAAAAAGCCTAATTCGAAGTTATCTCTAGGCAATTTTCTGTACGGTGATGGCAGATAACATGTGAAGATAGTTTGTGGCTAGCAAATAGTAGAAGAATAAAAGACAGTGGCGTATAGTGTCAAAAGGGCGGAAAAATTCAAACCATATCCGTATTGGTGTAGTGGCTAAGTACGTTTCTCTGCCATCGAAAAGTCTTCGAACTTTCACTAACAAATTCTAAAGCATCGTCGTCTTTCACACGACAGCCAGGGGTTCGATTCCCCTATACGGAGTTTCTTTTTTTTTTTTGGCCCGAGATTTTTTTTTTCGTGCACCTATATTTTTTCCCCTCTACCACATATTTACTCTGTTTAAAATGGTTGCACCCCCCTCTATCTTACGTATACCTAGCGACTAGCGATGCGTCGTATATAGTGAAACTTTTTTTTGATGCTATAATTGGTCGGGTACTCGCCCATCATAGACGAAGCCCTGGAGGTCAACACTCTTAATTCCCGGGAATGGGTTAACCTTTGTCCGTATTGGTGTAGTGGCTAAGTATGTTCTTCTGCCTGGCATTTTCACTCCAACTTTCACTAATAAATTCTTTAGCATCGTCGTCTTTCACACGACAGCCAGGGGTTCGATTCCCCTATACGGAGTTCTTTTTTGCGTCCGAGATTTTTCCATAGACACAGATTCTTTTCTCTACCAAATTAAAATTTTTTGAAAGGGTTACAAACCCTCAAGTGCTCTATTCTTATGTATCTCTCTGGTGACAGATGTGTTGTATAGTCAAACTTTTGTGATGCTAATTTACTAATGAGGGCGGCTAAGACTCCTAAAGTCCGGCAATCGGCTATCCTCTGTCCGTATTGGTGTAGTGGCTAAGTACGTTTCTCTACCTACCAATTTACATCAAACTATTACTAATCAATTCTACAGCATCGTCGTCTTTCACACGACAGCCAGGGGTTCGATTCCCCTATACGGAGTCTCTTTTTTTCTCTTTTTTTTCTGGCATTCAATTCCCAACAGCCTTCCCAACTGTTTGAATATCAATCCTTTCTCTTTTATTCCACTCAGATTGTGGCTGGACAAAATCTTAACTCCTCGTCATTGAAACGCCACACTATGCGGCTTGAACCAGCACAGCAGTTTCATGGCTTCCTGCGGTACACACGAGGCATCGACTCGGACAGTTCATGGAATAACCTTGGAATTGAGGCATTCTATTTAGACCGACTACAAATGAATGTTTCGAATATTCTCCTAGTGGTCGTTCCTATTTTCGATTTTCCCCGTTCGAGTGTTTGAGACACGCACAGGAGAGTTGCGGCAAACCCTGCTCGGAGCTGATATCTCACTTGAGAAGGATACGTAGTCTTCTACTTTCAGAGGTCTAGATGGGAGCTCGATAGCATATTTATGTTAAGCAAAGTCATTCATATGTAAATACTTGATTAACCAGTAATCTATATACAAGAGCCTCTATTCTATAGAGTAAGCTATGCAAAAATGCTATATGCAAATGCAAATCGAAAATCGTACAAAAAACATTTAACATCCAAACAAGATATTCAACACTTAGGTGTCAGTGTTCTTGCAGGTAAAGCTGTTGCTATTGGCATCATCGTGAATAGCGACACCAGAAGCATAAAGACCCAGCACGCAAAGCGCAAGACCGAAGAGCGCAATGGCCACGTTCAACACAGTCAGAGCAATCTTGCGAGGAGAGGACATCCACTGTCCGTAGTTCAGGTGGAGCCAGTAGATACCGCTAAGACCGTAGCTGAACCAGCTAGCGAACAGCGCACTGATCAAGCTGTTCAGGTCGCTGAAGACCGGAATGGCCTCGGCGATGATCCATGCAACAACCCAGCAGGTGACGCCAAGCGCGATCCAGATTCCGATGGACTTGTAGCTGCGCTGGTGGATCAGGTCGGTCTTGGAGCACAGGCGGAAGTAGATGTACTTCAGACCGATGTGGCCGTTGACGACACCGGCGCCGACGATGGTGGGGATGGCGATGCCGTAGGCGATCTTGCTCATCAGGGGTCCGGCGGCGCTGAGGGCGGGGGAGGAGACTTCGCTGCCGACGTAGTAGTAGATGACGACGGCGGCGGTGAGGTAGAGGCAGATCTCGAAGCCCTGGAGCATGAACAGGGACTTCTTGAAGTCCTGGGGGGTCTCCATCTCGGCGATCAGTCCGAAGAAGGCGACGTGGGCACAGTAGGCGAAGACGATGTTCGAGACGGCCTGGAAACCTGTGGCGAGGTTGGTTGTGGTGGTGGCCTCGATGACTCGGCCGGGGTTGCCCTCGACACCAACGGAGATCATGGTGATCATGACGGCGCTGAAGATACTGATGAAGGAGGCGAAGGAGATCCAGGTCATTCCCTTCATGGTACGGGGGATAGAAAGTACCAGGGAGATGAGCATGCCGACCAGAGCGAAGACGATGGAGCAGGTTCCGTGGTTGGTGATTGTGTTCATCATCACGCGGAAGGTAAGGATGTGACTGCCCATGACGAAGATACAGAAGAGGAATTGGCCGGTACCGAACAGCTCACGGCCAAAGGGACCCAGGAGGATCTCTCCAGCGTCACCCAGGTTTTGAATGTGAGGGTAACGCTCACGCATGAGACCAATGTTGTAACCAGTGTAGGTGGCGAGGAGACCAAGACCGACAATGAGAATCACTCCACTGGAAGAAAAGACATGTTAATAATTGATCTCTATTGATCTCTTTTCGTTCTCATGGGAAACATACGGAACCAGGCCAATAGTAGCAACGGCACTAGGCAGTGACAAAACACCCAGCGAGACAGACTCGCAAATCATGAGCAAACCACATTGCCTGGAGACGAAGGGATTAGCAAATTGCACTGGATAGATTTCCCAGGTATAAAAGCAAGAACATACCACCACTTCAAAGTCTTATACTTAATTTCAGCATACTCCTCGTTACCAAAAGCATCCGAGACCTCTCCATGCTTCAAGGCATTCAGATCCTCCTCAAACCCGGGCTCCCGCTTCTGTTCCTCCCCAATCTTGTCATTGTGATAAGCCGGAGGCTGCTGTTGAACGGACTCCATGATGAACCAGAAAATGAAGCACAAAAAACCTGGAGTTATACAGATCTCTCGCACGGATCGTTGGTGCAAGTCCGGGGGATTCACCTAAGGAGAGAGAGAACGGGGAAAGAGGAGTAAGGAACCCACGCGACGTGGTATTTCATTAATAAAAGAAACCAGACTGCGTTAGAGTTTCGGTTACCCCAAATCTCCGCGTGCCGATTTTTGCCCCGTTGGAGGCAAATGTGCGCATCGAAGGTCCATGGAAGACCCGCCGAATCTGTCGTTGAACGATACTGATAGGTTGAATAGAGGGACATCGGGCCGAACATCGGTCGGTTGACCAATTAGAACCGCGGTAACCATCAATTGACTAATTGACTTTCTGCATTTGAATTGTGCGTCTTGGTCCCTTCTTTTACGGAGGTAGATTATCGTATGACTTTAGCATGATGAGGGGGCGTAAAGCCAAATGGCAGTAGAGCCGTGGTCTAGTATTCCGCCTCTCTAGATCTCTACTGAGAACGATTTCATAGAATTGGACAGTGTTCAAATTTGCCAGTCAATGACTAAATCAGAGTTTTCACTCTCGTGTCAGTCTCAATTTTAATTTTTTCCCCCCTATGTTCCGAGGTTGGTTCGGTTGGGTGCCGTTCAATAACCCCAGCCTCTAGGCTCACCCAGCGCCCATTTCTGTGACGGGGCGGTTGTATTTTCTTCCTAACCGCGTCGTCCGGAATTCGACCGTGTCGCCCCGAGATTCCTTCCATTCCGTCTTCCAGAAGGAAACAATGTGAGACTACGCGTCCACATCAACACCCGATAGACCCATTTTTCCTTGGCTGAACTATTAATCTCACCGAGTAACACATGTGCAGGATGCAAAGCAAATTCACCTTGAATGTGCATGCTAAATAGATAAAATCAACACCTGCTTGAATGGAAAATATCAAGAATAGAGTTCTTCATCTATCATTCTAGGCCTAGTAACGAAGTTTAACGTATGATTTGCAGAACCAAGCGCGGTTAATTCCTTGCAGAAAAGAGGGATAATAATAATCCGCCTACCAGATCGCCGCACTGTTTCGTTCACCGGTTCACCCGATGATTTTGAGTTGACGAGGCGTCAGATAAGCATCTTCTTAATCAGCCGTAGCCGCCCTTTATTGGCCCTAAAGCTTTGTTCGCCTCAAGCCCCACCAAGTCCCTCCCTACCATAACAGGCAGGTCAATATGGTATATTCCGTGGATCCTCGCGGATCATTGGTTGTTGCCTATTTATCTCCACAGATTGCAGAGATTTTCTGGGGTTTGTTATTTGTTTCGGTTTTGACTAATTGGAATAAGCACGGGGTTTACTGTGATTTCATTGGTGGATGGCTGAAGACGATGTTCATTTTCCAGGGGCTAATGCAAGTATGCGATGTAGAATGTACAGTGTGCGTTGTAGACGCCGTCAAGTTGAGGATCGATGAAGATGAGAAAAATCGAATGAAGACGAATAAAAAGGAAAAATGAAGGATGAAAAAGAATATCGACTGGGCAATCAAAAAGGATTTGAACCTTCACACGGTAGATCAACGATAATTAAAGGTCACAGATCTGATATCTGGACCGACGCAGAAACTTGAAACGTCAAAGGGAAGAAATAGGGCAAGATCCAGCGTTAGAATACATGGCCAATTTTGCAAGAAAAAGCCCATAGGGCCATGAGGTTGTCATCGAAAAAAAGAGATCAGTAACCAGGTGGGTGGGCGTTGGAAAGCTTCCTAAACAAGAGCTCCGGATCCTCCAAGACCTCGGAATGTCGACGTTGAAGTTCTTCGAGTTGCACCAGGGGATTCTGTAGATCGCCACAATAAGTACGTTGCTCTGAGTAGCTGAGAAAAGGCATCGACCGTGACACCCACCCAGTCCTCCTGGTTCGGGACACCCTCCGCGGTAGGGAGGCCGGTCTCGGTGGAGGCGTCATTATCACCATCGCCGACCCAGCCACCCCGCTGAATAGGTGCCGGGGTCACTGGGAGACTAGGTCGCTCGAGTTCAGAGGGGAAGTCGGTGAGCTTGAAGCTTGGCCGGTGGCCTGACGATGTACCTGTTGTAGTCACTGTGGACGAGGTGAAGTTCGTACTGATGCTGGTGCTAGCGCTGTGACTGGAGCTGCCCTGCGTGGACCCAGATTTTACCTGGGTCTTCCCACGTTTGGCTTGTTGCAGGGTTTCCATGTAGCGCGTAATCTCAGGGTCATCATCCCATACATTGGAACGAGTGTAGTGATCCCATGATTCAGCGGACGGTTCATAGGGCACACGAGAAGGGGTAATGTGGGGATAGGGTAGTAATTCAGCTTCTTGAATGGGTGTAGGTTGGTCTGGATGTTGTTCTGGAGATTCGGCACGAGGAAGGGGCTGCTCCTGTGCAAAGACTCGAGTGGGCTGGGGCGCGTGATTCTCCCAGGGGAATACCTTTGCAATCCGCTGGGGCTCAGGTTTCGTCTCCGGAACTTCATAGTACATGTTTTTCGGTGGTTCTGGATACGATTGTGGCGGCTGGAATAGGTTGGTGTCCTCAGACATGGTGTATGTCTTTTCTTCCAACGCGATTCCTTCCGGCTTAGTATTTAGCGGCGGCGGTTCTCTATTGTGTATAAGCAGATTGTCCTTGCATAATGTTTTCGTTGTAATGATGAAAAATCGAATTCTTACCGTGAGGCATCCCATTCGGCTTTCGGTGCCTCGAAAGAAGGAGGTTCTGGCTCTGGCGAAGGGGGACGATGCCAATGCTCTGCCACCGGAGGCGCTACCGGCTGAGGGTGATGTATATGGATCTCAGGTTGGCCAGAGTGTGGGTGGTTATCATGATGCTGATGGTGCTGGTGATGCTGATGATGTTCATGATGCTCATGACCCTCATGACCCTCATGACCCTCATGACCCTCATGACCCTCATGGTGTTCTTGTTGGTGTTGATAGTGTTGATAGTGCTGAGGTTCTGGCTGAGTTCCGTGTGTCGGGTGGTGTATATGGGTAAATGGAGGAGGGGCGTAAGGTACGGGCGGAATGAAGGCCGAAACATGCTCTTCACCTCGAACGTACTGCGGGACAGCGCTCATGATCGGCACAGTGGTAGTTGGCTGGTGATGGACATGATGATGGTCAGAGTGCTGCTGCTCATGGGAAGATGGATGATCCTGCCCCGTATGGACCGAGACGAGGGCAGGTACGTCTTCATTCGAAACGGCGACTCCATGGT
This sequence comes from Penicillium sclerotiorum, assembly GCA_911649655.1. NCBI lineage: Eukaryota > Fungi > Ascomycota > Eurotiomycetes > Eurotiales > Aspergillaceae > Penicillium > Penicillium sclerotiorum. The sequence continues at coordinate 2,153,813 of CAJVRJ010000005.1, read as the reverse complement.
GGTAACTCACCGGCTCATTTTCAGTGTGATGAGCATGATGGGACCCAGACTCGTGGTGAACTGGGATATGTTCTTCATACTCTGCAAAGTGAACACTTGACGGGCGATGACTCGAGTCTTGTGAAAGCTGTGGTTGATCTTCTGGCTGTGAGAATGAGACCTAAATTTCCTGTTAGCTGCGCAATGGTCCCATCCAACTAGGAATACTCACAAAAGGCGGACGATAGTGTCTATCATAGATCGACCACCATCTGTTCAGTAGCTGATTGTACGGCGACTCGACCGGGACTACCTTTCTGGGCAGATTCCAAGGCTTCTGTGAGCCAATGAAATGGATGAGGCTGATGGTACTCTGAAAATGTTTGTACGCAGGGATGTACTGATAGTTTGCACTGGGAGTACAGTTGTACGTGAAGCTCAGCCTATGCCAATCCTTGAAATGCATGTTCAGCAATCCCTGATCAGCCCCATCGAAGCTGATGCCCCGCTCAGCCAGCGCCTTCAGAGAATAGTAATCCTGCATATTAGGCCGGAGGACCATCAGCCCGCTGTTGAAGCAATCCGGCCAGCCAACATCAGGTGCCGCAGCGAAGTTCACATCCAAGGCGAATAGCTCATCAGGGGCCCGCAGGGCCACAACGTCGCAATCGATATATACGACCCGTTCGAACTGTGTAAGGCGCCAGAGCTCGATTTTTGTGAATGTTGCGATCAGGTCGGGTCGATCCATCAGCCATAGGTTTGCCGGCGTGCCATTGACCATCGAGTGTACCGGGATCAGCTCGTCGTAGACCGTCTTGGAACAAGGATATGTCAGTTGTAAACCAAATAAGTCTAAATTTTCGGCGCGAAGCCATACCCTTAATTCATTCACCGTCTCCGACCGTAATGTCGCCGGAGTAAAAAGTGCAATCAGTTTCGCTGATGTGCCATTGTCGCGTAAGGAATGCGCCAACACCATCGCACCTAGAACGAAGCTGTCAGAATGGTTCGGTCTTCCCGTGACGTGTTGACGTGTCGCTATTTACCTGGCAAGTAATTATCGCTCAACAGGAGCTAGAATAAAGAATTGGCCATCAGTTTTTCATCTTTCACATCATCTTCACAAGCTCCTCAAGCAATACTGACCGTGCAGTAGACGCCGCACTGTTCCGAACCCATTCCGGCGAAATTGTGGCTCCACACGGAAAACCTGCTGCAGGAGCTCCCTCTCCAAACAGGGAATTGATGGAAGGCAGAGCCCGCGATGTGGGACTTTTGAATTTTTTTTTTTCCTTTTCACTGGAAAGCCCCTGGAAGTGAAGGGGGAAAAAACCAAAGAGAAGTCACCCCAGATAGCTGTCGACTATATTTATCACCAGGTACCCGATTTCTTCCACGGTTGCAACTGCCAATGACGGTTCGGACTGGCCTCCCCACCAGTTAATCAGCGGGTCCCAAAGAGACTGTGGTACCAAGACCGCAGATTCGAGCTGGACGAAAACAACTTGCTCTCACAGATGCATTCTGCCCAGAGGTCGTGCAAGGTGACTCTCGGTCGATGTGGCAATCAGGGGTAAGGGGGGAAGAGGGAGGTGAAGCTCTGGGGGAATGGAGGCAAAATGTTGTGGAGAAGAAGAGGGGGTGCAATGAAGACAATGGCAACGAGCAAAAGAGCTTGTGGCGATCGAGGGGAAAGTGGATTCTCCCGATGAGGGGAAACATCCACTGCACGGGTGATCCGAGCTTTTAGCAACGTTCAGTTGTTGAGACGGTTGAAGCTCCACTAAGATTATCACCGTATATGGAAAAATTTCACCTAGTTTACTTAGGTATTTATCAGTAATAAAATGAATAATAAATAATTTCTCCTGTAATTCTACCCATACAGGAAAATTCTCTCAAATAAAACAAAAGGACATCAGCTTCCAAGGTCCGGACAACGTTGCTCCCTCTCGGGTTGCTAGGGGGTAAATGAGTGCGCCACCCGGTACTGGGCGCCAGGGTAATACAGAAAAAAAAGAAAAAAAAGCTCCGGGAAACGGTCGTCGCGTTTCAGATCGAAGGAACTAAAATAAGAGCAAATTAAAATCAACAAAGCTATAATGATAGATAGCCCCCAAGGCGCCTTAGGTCGAATGAGGTTCGTAATATGCGTGACCCTGCATCTTACTTGCGAACAAGGACGTCCACACCACACTCCTTCAATGCCTCTCCGATATCGCTGCGCTCGCCTTCGATAGCCCATTGAACCGCCTGGGTCAAAGCCACACGACTTTCCGGCTCAAGGGGAGTAAAATGACCAGACTCGGGAAGCAACACCACCTGACTATCCTTACCCATAAAGTCGGCGATGCCGTCTAGACAGATAGCACGACTAAGAGCAATGTCCTTCATACCCCAGAAGATGGTGGAGCGAGCCTTGAGGGCTTCCGGGGCGCCCTGGGGTTCCTGACCACCAGAGAGATTGTGCAAAGTAGCGACAGTTTCCAGAGACTTTCTCCAGCGACCGACAGCAAGGTTGCCGCGATAGTACGCTGCCTGACCCATCACATTGGCAAGAGGGCCAGCGAAGCTGATATTTGTGGGCCAGGTGTCACCCTCCGCAGTCTGAGTCTTGGACTCCCCTGATGACGGACCCATAGTGCTGGCCATACAATCGGCCAGATCTGAGGCAGAAGGCTTGCCATTACCATAAGAGCCATTGTGAATGGCTTTCAAAAAAGAGCGGTTTCCTCCAGTGAGGAAATAACGAGTGATAATAGCAGGCAGCTGCATGGCGAATATGTATCCCGACATACCGATCTGGTATCTCAATGGCGCAAGTGTTTGCCATGCTTGGCTCAAGGGTACACGGGCGTTGAGTGGAGAGTGCAATGCATCTCTGACCATCTTAATTGATGAAGAGACCATGCGGCTAACGTTAGAACTGACGAGGCTCATCTAAATAAAGAATCAGTTTTATAATCGAAACAACCGGCGACGTCCAGTCTCAAAATCTGTACTTACCAATGGGCCATTGGTCATGATAAATCGATCGGCAAGAGGTGAGGCCTCCGTTGCAAGTCGTGAGGCGAGAACGTATCCCCAGTCGTGGGCGACAATAATAGTCTTCTTCTTGTTCATCTCCGAGTCCTGATCCACGCCGTATTCGGTTCTAAGCTTGATAATGGCCTGTGCCAGGTTTTCCAGCACATTACTCGGACTTGCCTTCCCGTGCTGACTGCCACCATAGTTAGGTAGATCTATGGCAACTAGATGGGCGGAGCTCTGCAGGGCGGGGGAGGTAATAATGTATCGCCACACGGCCCAGCTGTCAGGAAATCCATGGATGAAAATCACCAAAGGTTTGCTGGAGTTCAGCACCTCCTTGGATTTTGGGGTGTCGTTGCTGACAAAGTGAAACTTGAAGCCATTGGCCAGGGTCAAGAAGTGGTGGGAGAGACCAGAAAAATCCTTGGACAGATTCCACAAGCGGTCATGCGCTGAGTTCCATCAGCAGGTAGCTCCAAATGCATAGTAAAATCCAGGGGCTTTCAATGTATCCACAATTCGTCCTTTAACCTCACGCGCGTGCGTGAGATGAGGGGCAATGGGTGATGAAGCTTGTGGCACATACCTAGCTCCAACTCGAGCCTCTCCTTCTCTGTTGGTGATTTGAAAAAAAGGCCCAGCACAACGGCATACGCAAAATACTTTCCGACAGAGATAAGGCCATACGTGAATACAAAAACACCAATTGCGCCCTTGAGAAGGAAGCCCATGGTGAAGGAAATGAACAAAATGAAGATTCTTGAAGAGATGAAAAGGAAGGATTAAGGTAACGCAGCCTTGTAGTAGTTCGGTATGATTTTCACCGCCGGCGGGGAACCTTGGAACCTCGGGACATGGATGTGTATCAATCAGCTGCCAGGCCCCACCGTTACTATATAGTAAAAGCCCCGACACCTTGCCTATTGAGGTTAATGAGAAGGATATTTGGACTTCATGGTCCACTAGCTATGAAAATTTGGTCGAATTTCATCTACATCCACAGACACTACACTTAAAATGTCAGTTGTGGAGAGCAGCTAAAAACACACCCCAAATAGGCTAAATACACGTCCGTTTTAGGTTAAGCCTGGTTTCCTACTTAAGGCTAATATTACCCTGCACTAGCATAGTTCACTCAAGCTTACTTTAAGGAGTCATCTCAGACTATCAGGACTTGTCTTACTTCCTGTATATAGTTAGAGAGACAGCTAGGAAGCCATTGAGGAAGAGTTTAGAAAGATATTTCAAAAGAGGCAATCCTCTCGACCACGCACGCGTTAATGCAACCGCCTGTTTATGCGACCTCGGGAGGAACCATTGAAGGTTCAGGTTTTTGACGAGATATCATCTCATCTATCAATAGTTGAAGGGGATCACCCTTCGCAAGTTCATGTGCAGGATTATAACGCAAATACCAGATACTACCCTTAAAGTAATACTCGGCGGCGCTCTGCCCATAACCTCCTGATATCTTTGGCCCTGAAAATACGCAAGATTCCGGCCCAACATTTGGACAGAGCATATACCGAATCACTCTTAGAATCAGCTTCAAAGAGTACCCGAGGACTACCCAGATTCGGATGATGGGGCCCGGGGGTTTCCCGTGGAGATAACATGGAAGAGAAGCCCATGGGGTAGGTAGTCGACATCATCAGTGGATCCTTAGGAGAAAATCAGATAGGTAAGCGGATCGAGCTTTAACTTTAGTTCTGGAAAGGGGGTGAGGATTTGTCCTTTACACCAGCATAGTCCTGTGGGGCCAGATCTGGAGCCTCAGATTAGGCATCACAGTAAGCCCATGCACTAATCTAGGCAACAGAATCATTGATAAGCAAACAAACCCCCCTGAACTAGTAATTATTGAAAAAGACATGCAGTCTGCACTGAAATTATGGGATTTCATTTCTAAAAACACTTTTCAAGCATTTCATTGGAATACAGCGTGATCCGCCTTGACAGATCAATTCTAAACCTCATCCCATATAACGCCTTGTCCATCCTCACATGCAGTCAGTTGAAATGAGAAAATGGTAAAATGAGAACAACCCGCATGGATGGAATGAGAAGGAAAAAAAAGACCACAGAGATTATGACGAAGACAGGCAAGAAGGGAAGGGTATTAACACATGATGAAACGGGAACTGTGGCGTGACTAATAAGGGCAGGGGAATAAAGGTCTAGCACATTGAAGACACCAAAGAAAAGGCCGTGGTCTCGTCGAGCTCTCGCGCAGCTGAACCTCGATTCAGCTCGAGGTTCAGTAAGCGGGACAGCCTGGGGGAATTAGGGTATTTACAACGGAGGCGATGTAGGTGAGTGGAAGGGTGGAGTGATGGAGGATGATCATACGGAAAAGCCGAGCTTTTCACGGTTATCATCCACGAGACGTCCGTATCTAAAAAGCAAGTCAGAAAGGATACAAGGAAGTTAAACGCACGGGGGAGAAAACTTACTCTAGGAGCAAACGGAAGAACCAGACCTCCAAGTCTTCGTTCCGAAGCACTTTCTGGGCCCAGTCTTTGCCCTGGGCTGCAATCCTCGGTGCAAGTCTCTGGCCATCCTCATTTTCCACAAAGTACCGCATACTTTCAGTGTACTCGCTGCCCTTCAGACTGAGAGGTGCATAATGCACCCAGGGCTTGAGCCATTCATCGTGCCATTCTCGGAACAAGGCAAGCTTGTACACAAAGCTGTTGCTGTGAAGGAAGGCATAGAATCGACCACTGAAGGCATTACCGTCCACATCTGCCAGAAACTTGTGTGCCCATGCGTCCTCGCGATCTGCCGCCTCCACCACGTCAAAGTACTCCTCCTGCGCATGGCAGTCCTCTGCGTCACACTGGCCAACAAAGGTGAATTTGACATCAAACAAATTCTGGTATTGCTGCTTCTTGACCTCTTGCGGAGTCCAGATGTCGTTTGCCTGACTCGTGAGAATCTGCGTTGTACGCAGGGAGTTCACGTTGTCGACAAATTGTTGTCTGTGCTGTCGACGCCAGCCACCAGCACGCGAGAAGCCACCAGTTGTAGACCCACGCCAGTACATATTGTTCTCTTTATCAATCCATTTGAAGTCCCTTTTCTCAGTGTATGGCACCTTATCAGCCCAATACCAAGGGCTAGGATAAACGATATCTTGGAAGCTGGAGATCTTGCTTTGTGAAAAGATGGGGAAGAGGTCGTGGACCACGTCAAAGGCATTAGGGCGATCGAAAAACCCGTACGTGTATTGGAGAGAGGGGCTCTGACAGATATCCGAAAAGGCTGAGGTGTTATGGATGAAACCAAGCTCTCCGTATGTATAAGCGGCATCATTGTCCAAGGGGTGTTCTTCGAGCGATCGCGCAGGGCTGTCAATGGGGCAAGAAGCGCGGGAATTGGTCCACGTAGGCTGGTGGGCAAAGCGGTTGAAGCGCGTGGTGCGCACCTCGTCGAAACGATCTCCTTTGTTCACGTCCGATGGGCGCGGTGACCACACGTTGGTGGGCGTGTTCCTATTGAAAGCAGCAGGAAGTGCGCGGTCCGTCGCGACCTGCACCAACCGCTGGAGGTCATCACCCGGAATCACCACCCGCGGCTCGTCGTGGACGTTGAATACGAGGTCCATGTCGGGCAGGTACTTGACGAAATCGGCCATCATGCCCACGGTAGCCTCGCGTTGCCACTGGCGACCGTCACCACCTCCATCAGTGAGGGTCACCTTCCCGTCGCGAACCAACACTCCCAATACAGCATTATCGAAGCCCAGGGTCTCTCGAGCACGGGCGCGAATGGTAGCCGGTTTCAACGCCCAAAACGGGAGAAGAGAGTGATAGATGGTGTCAAACTCATCGATCAGCTGAACTCCCTTCGACTGAGCAAAACGAAACCATTTGTCAAAATTCGGCGGAGGGTGCATCTTGTAGCGACGTTTGTACTCTTCTACCGCCTGCGCCAGGGTTGTGGACTGGCGCGACCGTACCTGCTCGAATCGTTGACCGGCATTGTCAATGAGTTTCGCGATGGGGTGTCCTTTTTCGCGAGTGGGAGTGTCGGTGCCGGGGTTTATTTGAACATGTTTAATAGGCTCGATCGGTTCGGGAGGAGGGTTGGCAACGGGGACCGGGGGTTGTTGAGGGGGGAAGGGATCCTCTTCCGAACGAAGATACACGAGAGAGAAACAGGCAAGCAAAATAATCGCAAGCAAGATAATCAAACGTTGTGTCCGCATTCTGCCATCTGGGGAAGGCATGGAGGGGAAACCTTCAAAGTTGGGGGGGAATTAGAGTGAAAGGGGAGAAGGAAAAGGGTCCTGAGAAAAGAATGGGGCTCCATGACATGGTCTGGGCCAAGGAATCAAGAATGCGGCAGTGTCCACTGGGTTGCCAAGACGCTTGACATAATTGCACACGTATTATGAGAACTGTCTGGTATACCGCAATTTTAAATATTTATTACAGTTAAAAATCATATTTCTTCCTGAAGTGATCTAGTGCTTGAATATAATCCTGCTCATGGTGGTATTGTTCATTCCTGTTCCTGGTTCATATGGCTCGGGTAAAAAAGCCGTTGAAAGTTGGTGGCGGCAGACTTAAAATAGGGGAATTTCATCTTGCCAAGATTATGTATACCGTATGCTAGCCCTCGTGTTTATGCCCTATAGAAGTATCAACCTTATCATTTATGATCTTTACATCATTGGAATCGGTTCCTGGCTAAACTCCTTCAGAGCTTTGCCAAGTGGAGCATTTGAGACAAGCTTCTTACGTACCCTTTCTTCAGGCCCGCTTATTCCTTTACCCTATCCCAAGAAAAACTGACAGTGCACATGTGAGATGTAAGCTTGTACTTGGAGTACCATGAGAGCCTCGTGCCTGTCACTTTATCTCCACTGGCAATTAGTATTAAGTTTTTACATATGCCACTGTGTCTACTACCTAGTAGTACTCAGTGAAATACATGCGGGCTGAATTCGAGCCTACAAGGATGAGCACGTGCGCACCTATACCACCCTGTATACTCTTGTCAACCCCATTACTATAAATTGAAAATGGCTTGAATGTCAATTAGATACACGTAACAATCTACAGGTAAATTGATATTGGAAATATTAGTGTGGTTGGTGGATGTATCCAGGGGTACTAGAAGATGCGGTGTCACCCTAGCTCAGGCTAAGTAGAGGTGGCACTCCAAACCACATCATGACGTGCACACACGATCCTTCCAAGGTTCCTTATATTCCAAGTCGCACCAATGAAGGCAAGAAATACACCGATATCTTCGAATCTGCATTCGGGACCCTTCCTGCATGCATCATTACGCCATACCTCCCCACCGCACCATCACCCACGAACACACTCCATTGAGCACAAAAGCCCCCAGAGATTGAATCATATACCTCTGCGCATAAACCACATGAAAGTAAGCAATGGTGCACAGGATAGCCACTAGTGACACATGACCATAGTAGAATGACTGTCGACGTTCTTGCATAGATCCTGCCGCCTTGGGACGCGTAGCACCCTTCGTGGTACCGCGCGGCCGAGTAAAGAACAGCAACGCCACAGCCGTGCAGAGAGCGGAAATGCCGCACTGCACATCTAAGTCATTGACGCGCTTTGCAAGAAGATTACCGTACTCAGGATGGCTAGACTGGGCAAAGAACGAAAGGAAGAGGGTGGCATGGCCGAGGATCAGAGGGGAAATGACCATGCGGCCGAACAGACGGTGGTAAGGGGTGATAGTGCCCTGGGGAACTGAAGTCAAGAACGAGAAGATGGATGCTGCTGCGGGTTTCGAGGTTGATATGTATGCTGCAGGTGACATCAAAACCTGCAGAGGAACCTGGGAAAGACCAACATGGCCCAAGGCCTTGGTCAAGTGGATGTAGTCTGGACGAGTGATTAGCGGTGGACAGGGGTGGCGCGGGAAATCAAATTTGAATAAGAGAAAAGGAAATAAAAAGCAAAAAAAAGAACAAAAGTATATGATGAGACGTACCTTCCCCACTGTTCCACACACAAAGACCGAATAGCCACGTTAGCCATAGCCCGCACACTGCGTAGTGTCTGCGGGTCTCAAGCCATCCGGCTACAGGAGGTTGGTCCCACCATGAGACAGGCCCTCGGTGAGCTCTTGGCTCATGAGCGATCTGAGATGCCGATTTCCAGCCCTGATACACAACTCGTATGACCATGACGCCAAGTATGGCGGACCATTGCGCGAGGGCGCCCCGTAAGTCCAGTAGCTCTCGGCGCTGAAGCACCTCCTCTTGGGAGAGCGAAACAAAATGCCAGGGCCAGGAAAATTCCATCTTTAAATTTAGACGGGAATCTAGAGGCAAGTTACTGCTCAGGTGCAAATGGACGGTGGAGACCGTTCGTCAATTAACAACCCTCAGGAGCCGCGCGGTGATGTCTTCCACCAGCCGAGGCTCTCGCACCGGGTCGAGCAGGTGAGAAATTGATGGGGCGGTGAGCAAATAAGAGCGAAGGTGATATAGAAGATGACACTCAAGATCAGTTCTCAAGCTAGGAATTCGAACACCATGAACCGAAGAAGAGGAAGGTTAGGTTGATTGTAGATGGCATTCCACGTAGTGCGTAAGCATTTAATGGTCTTGACCCGAGTGGACAGCTTAGTGGGTCCGTCTACAAGCTGGACGTATTACTGCACCACCTACTTTGTACCAATAGAACGACATTCCTTTCGTCTAAATCGTTCCTTTAGAAGCAACATTTGAAGGCAAAATCATTACTATCATCGTTGCTTTTATGAGTACCTCAGACCGGCAGAGACGGTTATGTATGGATCAAGAAAAAGCCTCTACATTAAAAAAAAGAAAAACGAGAGAAAAGAAAACGCCAATAAGACATCTCATCCCCAAAGCTGGCTATTTTCTAAGCTGACAGGATGTCCATGCCTAGGGATCAGAAGAGTGTTTGCTGTTATTTCTTTGCGCACATGGGGGGAAAATTCTCGAAAAGGGATAGGGAATTTGCATGCGAAGTCACCCATTCACCATGAATTCCTCAAGGAGAAGTCTGCATGGCCTCCTCCTGGTTACCACCAGCCGTGGTAGCAAAGTATCGGACATCGACATCGTCATCTGCCTGCAGCTTCTCAAGGCTGGGCAAAATCTTCTGCTGGATAAGTTCTTGGCTGTGGGGTGAGGGGGTAACAGTCTCTGTCGATTTCTCAACCTCGACCAGAGTCTTATCCGTTGGCAGGCGGCGTAATGTATCGATTAGGACGGCGTAAGACTTGGCCACGTTGAACCGGATGTTAGGGATCTCATCTGCAACCAGTCTGTCCAGGATGGGAAGGATGGAGGTTTCAATGATATCAAGGGTGACGACGGGAGCAAGGGTCTGCAAGAAAAAATTAGCAACAAGTTATTTATCGACAGAAGCGACTGAACTTACGGAGATAGCAAAGCATGTTGTCATCCGGTAAAGGTAGTTGGGGTGCTGTCCCATGGCCACCACCTTGGGAATAATAGACTCCTTGGACCATTCCACACCGAAGACTTCTGTAAGCTTCTTCAGGTTCTGAGTGGCAGCTTCACGAATGGAGAAAACAGTGTCACCCAACCAGCCCATGCATAGATCACTGAGTTGTTCATCAAAGAACTTGACTCCCAACTGGCTCGCCAGAAGGGGAATGTATTCAATGATAGCAAGGCGCACACGCCACTGCTTGTCCTCAGCCAGCTGGACAATGGCGGGTAGCAGGGATTGAGAGAGAAGGTCAATACCAATGACTGGAGGGGAAAATTAGATCTTGTAGTCTCAAAAGGGGCCAAGGAGGAAAGTTACCTTTGTTAACCTGTTCAAGCTTAGAAATGATGTGAAGGCGGACATCGGGGAAATCGTCCTTGAGCATTGAAAGGAACATAGGGAGGAGATGGGCGATGGTCCTAATGCGCCATTATATTAGTGGTAATCATAAGGGTATGGGTATTGGGTGACTGACTCTTCCTTTCCGAGGATTGGCGCAAGGCCGCTGATCTGGGTGCCCAGAGCTGCCCGGACGTGCTGGGACTGATCCGAAACGAGGTCCTCAACACTGGTCATGATCTCATTGAGCAGGGTCTCACGATCAATCAGATTACAGAATCCTGAAGGGCCATTAGTCACTGCCATGACGAATTATAGCTTAGACGACTTACCAGGAATTTGTCCAGCAATGGCTGTGCGCACTTCCGCCTCGGTATCCTTTAAGAGCTTAACAAAGGCGGGCACCATGTCACGAGTGATGACCTCCTCGTGAACTGCTTTAGCGATCTATAAGTAACAGTCAGTAATCAAGTGGCTCCTTTTTTCAACCATGATCATCCAGGTCACAAACCTTCTCGTATCTATCAGCAACCATGTATCGAACCCTCCAGCTCTTATCCTCGAAGAGATTACGCAATGAAGTAAGCAACACGCCGTGGCTAGGCTGCTGCTCCTTGGGGATCTCCTCCGCAATCGCAATGAGAATATCAACGGTCAGTAGGCGAACACTGTCCTGGTCATCACCTGCAAGATATTGGAAGAGGGGTATCATTTCATCGATCACCACAGGGGTCTGCATTTCCTTGACAAACTTGGCCAAGTTGTTTGCGGCTTGACGTCGCACCATGGGGGTCTCATCATGTACCAGAGCACCGAAGTGTTGTCGGAGACTCTGCTGGGTGGCTGGCGTAGCCTTTCGGTATGGTGTAGAGTACAGTCCAGTCGCCGAGACCTTGGAGGTGAACCAGTCGGCTTTCGAGAGGTGGAGGACTAAGGGGACAAAGTGTTCTTCGACTTGGCTCTCGTTCAGCTGCTCGCAAACCTTATTCAGAGACTCGACAGCCTGCATATTAAATTAGCAAAAATTGAACACGTATACCCAAGCCTGGGAATGTTAGATGTCCCATGAGAGTCCACTGACCTTCTCCCGAACCAGAGGCTCCTCGATCGCAGCCAGATTCTCCAACGGAGAAAGAAGCACGTGCGCGTGCTCTGGTCCTCCCACGTATTCTGTGAAATTACCCAACTCTTCGCTAAGTGCGGTCAAAACCTCATCTTCATCCTCAACGGAATCTAAATGCAGTTTATGTTAGGCGCATCCAAATATTATAAGTCGGTGAGCGGGGGACCAACCATCCAAAAATGGAATCAGCTCCTCCCGGGTTCGCTCGGGACCCAAAGCAAGTGCAATGGTGGATAGACGGTGAATGGCATTGAGGCGGAGGAGAACGTCGTCGTGCTAAAAGATTGAGATGTGAGCTTTGACGTATAATACTGGCCCCTCCACCCGGAGGAGGGGGGTGCAAAAGAGATCAAACGCAATACCTTCAACTCATCAATGAGGACCGCGATAGGGTAGAGCTCATCGTTCTCATTTTGGCCTTCCATAGCGAATATCGGAGGGGTGGGTATGTATTAGGATGGCGTTCTGGGAGTCGGGGCGAGCAGGCTCCAGTTCCTGGTGGCAGGGCTGATATCGGGGGGGCAAGTTGGTTCGACCCAGCGAAGCAAAAAAGTAAGGAGGATCAAGGGAGGCGTAGCAGCATGAACTTGGGGCACTGAGGTCCACAGGAATATTAGTCCCGACACGTACGGGTAGGGGAACGGATCAAAATGAGACAGGGAGAGGGAGTGGTAGTTGGAGAGAGCGGCCGGAGCGAGGTTTCGTGGGGTTTTGGGCCGCAGACTACCAAGCTGAATGGAACGAAGGAACATAAGCCAACAGTAGAAAAAAAGAAAAGAACGCACCTTCAGACAATTGATCAAGGTTCAATTCTTGATGTTTCTAGCGGAAATCGGTGACTGAGAAATTGTTAAGAATATCCCTGAGATCTTGATTTGGTTTGACACCCACGATGAGCTTTCAGTGACCAAACACCACAGGCTCGGTGTAACTTACATACCGTAATGCACGGGCCACTTCCCAGCAAAATCCACCCACCTCAGCTTTGAAAGCATGGCATAATGACCATACCATACCATCCGTCACAAAAGAGGGGGGAACCGTGGCGGTGGTGGCTTATGGGCAGAATTTCTGTCCGATCGGAGTCATATATCTCCTTCTCTATTCTCTTCCCTCGCTAAGTGCTCCCTTGAGTGACTAGGAATTGGTATGTCTTTCTTTTATTCTATGCTCATTGAGAAGCTATCCCTGATGGCTATTTTCCTATGATTCTCGTGAACTAATTTTGGACCACTGGCGAGCAGATTTCTGTCGCATCGCAGAGCGAACTTCCCCCGCCATGCCCACTATTTCGGTCGACAAGGCCGCCCTTTTCGAGGCGTTAGGCCGGAAGTATGTTTTTCAGCCCGTGGATGAACTATATGGGCATTCAAATACTGATCTCGCATTTTGATTCCAGTTACACCACTGAGGAATTCGACGAGTTGTGTTTCGAGTTTGGTGAGTCAACCCGTTTGATAGTCGCTTGCGGGGGCATGCGCTGACAGATTATATAGGAATTGAGCTGGACGAAGATGTATGACCATTCACGAGACAATGCCCTTAATGGCCTTGCGACTGAGACACTATAGACCACCGATTCCGACCGACCGATCGTCGATGGCGTGCAGGAGGCCCCGCAGCTTAAGATTGAAATTCCCGCCAACCGGTACGCATATCTCTGCCATACAGACACACAGACGTACAGGAAGGAGGCTGAGACGCATTTAGATATGACTTGCTCTGTTACGAGGGTATCCAGCTGATGCTGAACATTTTCCTGGGCCGAAAAGCCCTGCCTGAGTACAAGCTGGTTCCCCCGCCCAGCGGCCAGCTGCAGGAGATCATTGTCAAGGAAGATGTATGTGGTGTTCACTTTCTTACCCCATCAGAAACCTCGCTCATAATAGCACGCAGACCACGAAGATCCGGCCATACGTCTCCGGTGCCATTCTCCGCAATGTCAAGTTCACCCCGGCTCGCTATGAGTCGTTCATTGCTCTCCAGGATAAGCTTCACCAGAACCTGGCTCGTCAACGAACCCTTGTTTCCATCGGTACTCACGATCTGGATACTATTCAAGGGCCTTTCACCTACGAGGCCCTTTCTCCCAAGGATATCAAGTTCACTCCCCTGAACCAGACCAAGGAGATGGACGGCGAGGAGTTGATGACTTTCTACGAGGTTTGCATCTTCAATCCCATATATACATCATACGAATTCTCATGACTTTGGTCTACAGAAGCACCAGCAGCTGGGCAAATACTTGCACATTATTCGCGACTCTCCCGTTTACCCTGTCATCTACGATGCGAACCGAACCGTCTGCTCCCTTCCCCCTATCATCAACGGTGACCACTCCAAAATCTCTCTCAACACCACCAACATCTTCATCGAGATCACCGCCCTCGACCGCACAAAGCTCGAGATTGTTAACCGCATGATGGTCACTATGTTCTCCCAATACACAGCCGAGGAGTTCACGTAAGTTAGATGGCATCGGATATCCTATATTCAGGTACTGACCACCCTGCAGCATTGAGCCTGTGAAGATCGTTTCCGAGCACAACGGCGAGACCCGCATCACTCCCGATCTTACTCCCCGTATTGCTGAGGCCGAGGTTTCCTACATCAACCAGTGCTGTGGCCTAGACCTCGCTGCGGATGACATTAGCAACCGCTTGACGAAGATGGCTTTCCGCGCTAAGCCCTCCGCAACCAAGCCTGACATCATTGAGGTTGAAATCCCTCCAACTCGTGCCGATGTTCTTCACCAGTGTGACATCATGGAGGATGTCGCCATTGCGTACGGTTTCAACCAGCTTCCACGCTCTTTCCCTAGCAAGTCTGGTACCGTTGCCCAGCCCCTTCCCATCAACAAGCTGACCGACATTATCCGTGTCGAGGCCGCTATGGCCGGTTGGTCTGAGGTTCTTCCTCTGATTCTGTGCTCACATGATGAGAACTTTGGTTGGTTGAACCGCAAGGATGACGGTAACACCGCCGTCAAGCTCGCCAACCCTAAGACTTCCGAGTTCCAGGTTGTTCGCACCAGCTTGCTCCCCGGTTTGTTGAAGACTATCCGTGAGAACAAGGCCCACAGTGTGCCCATGAAGATCTTCGAAGTCAGTGATGTCGCCTTCAAGGACATGTCATTGGAGCGCAAGAGTCGCAACGAGCGACACTTTGCTGCCGCGTGGTATGGACGTACCAGCGGTTTCGAGGTCGTTCACGGTCTCCTGGACCGTGTGATGGCTATGCTGAAGAGTGCATTCATCACTGGCGAGGAGGGACTTCAGAACCCTGATACTGCTCACTCGGAGTACTTCATCAAGGAGCTTGACAGTAAGTCTTTGTGCTCTTCTCAATTTCTTCAGCGTCCCATGTACTAACCATGACTCTTAGACCCTACCTACTTCGCTGGCCACGCCGCCACCATCCACGCCCGCATCGGCGGCAAGGAGCATGTTATCGGACAGTTCGGTATCCTTCACCCCACTGTGCTGGAGAAGTACGAACTCAAGCTGCCCGTCAGCACTCTCGAGATAAACATCGAGCCCTTCCTGTAGGCTAGACATAGCTGGTTATAGCGATGCACTGTGAAAATTGACGTAGTTGATGACTTGATGAGGAGTGCTCTTTTGTTTGATACACTACACCGATTAGAGCTTCAGATATTCCAAAAGCAAAATAAATCCATGGCATAGCTCAATTTGCGGTCAATACCTACTAGTACATGTATCAAGTTCAAGTTGAAGCACTGAGTTGAACCAGTTGACATCCATAAACATTTGAACATTCCAAGATTTGAGTTTGAATTGACTCACTTGAGACCTTCCAAGGTTCAATGTTGGAACCTTGGAACAGGTGACTTCAAATGTTCAAGTTTGGAATTTCTCAACCAGTTGACCTTGGAACATTTGAAGTGGCTTCCACCTGGGCACTGCCAGTGGCAAGTTCAAGTTTAGGTATACTATGTATATTCAAGTTCAAGTTGAAGTCTGCGAGAGCAACTTCGGGCCTGACCTCGGACTCAGAGACACAAACTTCTTGTTTCCTAGATCGTGTTCAAGTTTTGATTCCGAGTGGAGCTCCTACCTTAAATTTGCACAACATTATGGATATTTTGCGACGTTTTGTAACAATTGTCTCGCAATTAACATTGCCCAGACTGTGTGTACAACATGGACCCACTTTTTGATCAGTGCCCCACGTGGACTGGTCAACTCTATTCCAATTTTCAAGATTCAATAGATTGTTTGACATGCTTATTAGATTACAATATTCGGAACATCGGGTGAGTTACATTTGCCGAGGTGCCAGGAGGCACATGGTATTCATAGCGACAAATTTTATCGCGATAACTTGTAAGTTATTCGTATGCAATGCAATGCAATGTAGTACCTAAGTAGCTATTTTGACAAGGTGCTGGTATGTTACTGACCTGGACACAGCAACTGACATAGGCAATTGAACTGGGATGCCTGGCCAAGTGACATCACCTGCAGTCCTGCACGGAGTATTCTAGATTCAACATACTTATAGATGTTGAGAACATTGACCTCCCGAGGTCGGGACCATCCATATGTAGACACCTGGAAACATTCAAGCTAGAAATATCCATTGAACCATCAAGCACACTACTCTGGGTTCTACGGAAATACAAAAAAGAGCCTTTTGATCATTCGTATGTACGTTCATTGCAAGAGTTTTGAAGTCTTCACATAATTTTGATTGCGGGTAGAGAGTATGAGGTTAGGTTAGGACAGGAAAAAGGAAAAGGTATTGCCAGGTTAATGCGGAAGAAACATTTACTCCTGAGCATAAGCCTCAGCACCACCCTCAGCCTCAGCGGCCTGCTGCTCAGCCAGACGCTGCTGCTCAGCAGCCTGCTGGGCGGCAAGGGCCTTGGCACCGTAATCCTGGGACATGGGCTGGAGAACGGGCTGCTCCTCCTTGGGCTCGATGATGGTAACGGAGTCAGGGAGGGTCTTCTGGGGGCCGGACTTGCCCTCGGGGTCGGAGCCGCGCATGATCTTGACCTTGATACCAAGGACACCCTGGCGGAGGAGAACGTGGCGAGTGGCGGAGTCAATGAACTCCTTGGCGGGCTGACCGGAGTGGATCATGAAACCGTCCTGTAAAAAGAGATGTTAGCACTGTTTCCATAGACCATCATCGTTCTTCACCAGGGCTGAGCAGATTTTGCGAAAATTGCGTGATATCCTCCAAATGCTGATTGAAACCAACATCATCGATGCGCTTTCAGATATATCACGCGCTTGCAACCACTCAGCCTCTGGCGACCGGGGCATAGACGTACAGTGAACTTCATGGACTTGGCACGGGCAGCACGGAGCTTTCCGGAAACGACAACCTCGCAACCCTTAGCACCGCTCTCCATGATGAAACGGAGGACACCGTAACAGGCACGACGGACGGCAAGACCGTTCAGGAGCTTGTAGCGGAGGGACTCGCACTGAGCGACAGCGGACAGACCGCGGTTCTGGACCTTAGCGGCATAGAGGGAGACGGAGTTCTCGGGGAACTTGAAGCGCTTCTGGATGAGGGAAGTGAGCTCGCGGATGCGGCGACCCTGCTCACCGAGAACCTCCTGGGTGTGGGTGGCACGGATGACTGTTGAAAAAGAAGATGCCCCGTTAGTATTCAATCAAAGAAATTTGAGCATAATTTCCCTCCAACTGGATGATCTTTAAACTTTTCACCAAAAGTTCACGATTCCAATGCTAGCAATTCTAGCGATTTCCAAGCTCTTGCAGATCTCCAAATCCAATCCATATCCATCGATTATAGGGAAAAGCGAAGGGCGAACGTACTGATGTCGGTCACGGTGGGAGTGACACGGACTTCGACACCGGAGTAACCCTCCTCAGCCAACTCGCGCTGGAAGAACTCGTTCAGCTCGGCGTAGAAAACACCGTCAGCGACGAACTTTCTGCGCTTGGAGATAGCACCCTGGACAGCGGCCATTTTTGCGTTCCTGGTTGGTGGAATTGGGGGGTGTCGACGAGGGGGAGGGCGTGGTCGATGTCGAGAGTTGATCGCTCGGTTGCGAGTTTGATTTAGTGGGGAATTTTGGGCGTAGGGTTTCCATGTCCCAATCGGGCTAGGGCTCAACCCTCGCTTACTTCGCAGCACATATCAGTACTAGCCTTGACACCTGACCCTTCAGGTGTCTAGGCCAGAAGCTATCAATGACGTACATAATCACATCGGCCTGGAGCCCTGAAGCGCTGGAGCCCTGAAGCGCTGGAGCCCTGAAGCGCTGGAGCCCTGGAGGTATCTATGAAAATGCTGTGATTGCGCCCGTCTATTAAATTTTAAGCAGCAACAGCACGCTTGATCAGCGTAGATAGACACCCTTATTTTCATGTATGTAAAGAATACTATCTATCTTCGATGATCATGAAAAAATTTCAACCAATGTCATTGTATTCGCAGAACGCTTCATAGCTGAACGTTTTAATGAACCACTTCTGCTTTACTGCATTTCCACCTCCATATGCTTTTGGTTCTCCTTGCCCGATTCAGATGAGTTGTTGTTTAAGACGGAAAGACTGGATAGCCCCGAGGTGACCGCAGCGAGACCAGAAGCTGCGATTTGGGAGACATTGACATCAGAAGGTTCAGTGCTGATCGACTGGTTTGCGGTCTCTATGCCAGTTAGAACTGGAGTACGACTAGGACCGGGGCTTTCAGTGCCGCCTAGAGCCGATGTTTCCGAATATCGAGGGCCGTTCATTTCTTCGTCCGACCGACCAAATGCCTCGCTCCACCAACGGGTGTCGTTTGCGCGGGGGAAAATCAAGCGCTCTTTTCCACGCGTGTGGTCATCGATCTCAGGATCGTACTGTGTATTGGTGAATTGTTCTCGTCTAGCCAGGAAATAGTCCCACACGCTGCGGGTTCGCTCTCGGGCGTTTGTGTCCTTGCGTTCTTTTTCGCTGTTGAATAGGAATGTGCCAAATTGACAGGCATAAAGGTGGTACAACAAGCGACGAAGGAAGCGCTCATTGAATTCAAAGCGGGTTGGGTGTTGGTGCACCAGTTGATAGGTCGCGTCGAGGAACTGATGAAAGACTGGACTAGTTTCCTTCACCTTGGTGATTTCCTTTTCGGACAGAATAGAGCGCGGAGCGGAGCTTGGCTTCTTTGCTGGGCTGTCTGAATCGTAACTCTGTAACTCGCCATCGGAGTCGGGCAATGAGTCGCGGCTGGTATTGTCCCGGCCAAAAAAGCCCTTAGCGCTGAGAAACGCATTCTCAATAGCCTTCCCTGCCCCGCCGCCTTCAAATCCACGATTGCTGTCACCGCCAATCCTCTCATTCTCGATCTGAAACCATTTTTCACTGTTAAGGTGACCAGATCGGTGTCGGAACATATGGCCAAATGATAGCCAGTCCTTCTCCACCAGAACCATAAAACCTTCCATAGTTCGGAAGTATGGATCCAAACACAATTGACTTAGAGCACTGAGCTGGCTCGTTCGATCCCAACCATCAGAGCAATGGATCAACACATGGGAGTGCTGCAGTCCAACTTGGCGGGCAATCAACCCAGCCCCATCCAGGATACCGGCAATGTGTTTCAACCACCCACTCCGAGCCAGTTGATCTCGATTAGGGCCGAGTGGAGTGACATCTGTCTCTTTCAAAGCATCAACAACTTTGTTCAAAGAATCGCGCATGACGTGTATGTTATCGATTCCTAGATACGCCTTGGTCGCGAACTTGTAGTTGTCCATGTTTTCAGAGCCCAGACCCACAGCCTGCATAGCGAAAGCGTTAACAGTTGGTCGCGCGTCCACAATGAGATTCTGCTGCTGTGCGCCGTAAATCAGCCGCTGCTGCTCATCAGGATCCATACGAGAGGCAGCTAGCATATCATGCTCGATCTTCTCAGCGCCTGACAAGTCAGGATCAGTTTGATTAGACCCAGAGCTCTCATGACCGGCGTCTTCTGACGACTCTCTCTCCAGGTGTGGCTGAGCATAGTTGGCTAGAGGTCGTTCCGAACGAGAGGTCGAGAATATGGCGGCCAGTAGCTTTTCATCCTGAATGCTGCGGTTCTGGCGCACACCCACAAGCGGTTGAGAGCTCCTTGTGATGGTACAATTGTTCACAGGATGGAAGTATGAGAGTGTAGGGATTCTTGCCCGGGAGCGGTATCGGCCGGCATAGTTGATGGTGTTATCGGAGATGGCGGAGGGCACTGGGATGAGCGCAGGATAAGTCGGGGAGAACTAAAACCATGTAAGTATACTCATTGAGGCATCCTTGACAAAGCACATACGCTGTAGTCCTCATTGACACCAGAGATGCGCCACCCGGAGTTCTCCTTAAGAGCTCCTTGGCGCGTAAACTCCTTCCTGGCATCGTACAAATCCCACCCGTTGAATTCCTTCTCAGGAGGCGGTGGCTGATACGCGAAAGCATAAAGCTTATCCAGACGACCTGACTTGCATGTCCATTGTTTGATACTATCAAAAACCTCGCGGGCCTTGTGCTCGTTGGTGAAATAGAAGCAGACGAAGGTAAAGTCACGGCACCGAATGCGGATGGAGGAAAGCTGCCGGGATGCCGCGGGAGCCGGTCGCAAGGTGCAATAAGCAATGATAGGGTAGGTGATCCAGAGCTCTCTCGGTCTTGTTGTGACTCCCTTAGCCTGGTCCTCGCTAGAGAGAGGGGGGATGTGGGAAAAGATGAGGTGATGAGGGGTTAGGTGAAGAGTGCCGTCAACCTGTTCACCACGGCGAGCCAAGGTCACATTGTTAACCTATCCAGACAGTTCATATTAGATCGTGATACCAGTAGAGTCTTTCTTTGTCTCGCCGCTCACCTTAGCAACCCGTGTTTTCTCCATGCCGTTGACGGTGTTCCTATGCGCGCATGACCTTCATAATGAGGAGAACAACAACTTCAAGATGGCGGACGCGACGGTTAGGTTGTTAAGACTGGACGGAAGTGAATATGTTATCAGATTGAATGGCTGTTCCCGGCCAAAAAAAATTCAGGCAGCAGGGAAGCCGGTAGTTGGAGAGGAAGAGTTACACCTTGAAGTCAGCTTCGGGTTCCCCCAGTCCCCCAACTCTCTAGGTGGGGCTGGATCCTCCCGTTCATACTTGGGCCGAAACAAGCAAGAGATGGTCAACTGGCCTAACTTCTCACATTTAATACCAGAAATACTATAGAAGTGCTCCTTTGCCCCCTAGGCTGCAATCTTAATTTCTTGTTATTTTTACAATGTATTCTTTTGCCTACCCGAGAACCCCCTTCTGTTCAACCTTGGAAATTTTGGGTTGACCCTGGAAGTGTTATGTACTCCTTAGCTTGACCATTCTAAGAACGTCGGTCTACCTATCTTTCTACCATGGTGCTATGTGTATAGAGATACCTACCTAGACAAAGGAGATCTTTAATAATTCTGACAATAAAAGTTGGATTCTTTCTCATGTAAGAGTGATGGGTGATGATTGCAAGGGCGATGAATGTCTGATAGCCTGCAGGGGTGTATGAGTAGTATGTACATTACAAGTTGGTGGACATGGATGTGTTTTAATGAGCACCACAACTTCGTTTTCAAGCTAGAATAAAGAATGAAACCGGTATTCAATCCTTTAGAGTGACTTCCCAGCTGCGCAAGTCTTCTCGTACACCAAATTCAGACCGCTCATGCTCAGCATTCCTGTTCTTCCAACTCCGACCTTTTCCATCGTAAAGTTGACTCTCAAGGTCGCCACCTTTCTGGGAGGCCCCGAGGGTCGATAGAGAACTGGGTGTCTTTCCACTTCCCTGGGAGTGAATGCTGGATGAGCTCTTGGGGCGCCGTTCGAAGCTAGGCGACAGTGTCTTCCCCGACCGAGTTTGCCTTCCAGATGACTCAACACTGAGAAAGGGATTGTCAGAGCCACCATGACCAGATTCAGACGCATTGTTATGGGCATCGTTGTTCCAACAAGAGCTTCCAGCAAATAGCTCTTCAATCAGCTTGTCTGCCGGTAAGTCGCACGCCCGAGACATCCAGGAGGCGGCCAACGTGCGTCGATACATGTCTTGCATATCTGCTACTTCGTTGGTCTTTGTGTTGATGGAGGGCAAATGGCCAGGTTCATCTGAGTCGCCTGCCTCTCCACTGTGAACAACTCTTGCGATGCCTCCAAACACCGTGGCTGATTTCAAGGGTGGCCTATGGGCTGTTAGACAGGGTGCAGCGAGGAATCCTGGAAGACTTACGTCGTGAAGTTGCGGTCGCCTTCTATTTGGTGCATTGAGATGCCAATCTTCACGGTGCTGTTAACCTTGCTGTCAAACATCAGGTATCTTCTGACAACACCCTCATCATCGTCATCTTTGTCCACATATTCGGAAAGATTCAGCTTGATCTTGCCCAGGACATTCTTTTCATTGCCAGGGGACGAATGGAACTCTTGCATGACCTCGAAGCTTAAGTCGCATTCTTGCAGCATCGAGTTTCTGTCAATAGTGATTCTCACTAGTGAAGTTTTTTCATAATTCCACGTGGCACGGTGGTCGGCAAGAGGGGCTTTCTCGGTGTGTCCTTGGCTTTCAGTGGCACCGCTGGACGATGATAGACGCCATCGCACCCACGCAGTGCCATTCCCCAGGGGAACGTTATTGATGTCAATGATCTGACACAGTGTTAGAGTCAGATGTTATAAAAGGAGAGTGAAAGAGGCATACCTTTAGAACAAGCTCAAAACGGGGCTGTAGAGACATGTTATGTTAGCGTATTGCATGTGATCGAGTCGTACACTAGGCGCTATGACCAGAAGGTCCAGAACTCACCCTCCTGTTCTTGGGGACTAGAATCCAACTCATGATTAGCAATCATTCAATGATGTGTAGTGATGAAAAAGGAAAGATCAAACGCACCGAATGCCTGCATGACTGCCGAGTGTATGCAATCGAGCCCAATGTATCCTGTATGTGAGACGTTGTCAAGGTCCCAGTTCAGAGTCTGGTGGCTCAGGGCCAGGCGTCAAAGACACAACAGCGTCCACCCAGGACCTGGCCGAGGGAAATACCGTGATTATTATATAAGAATCCGATCAGTCCATGAATCTTGTCGCATCCGAAAGGTAGAACTGAACTGTCCGTTCTCCCCGCATATGCCATCAGAGGGCGGTGTGGAGCTTGTCGTGGCAGAATCACGAGGTCTGAACTAACCCGCCTGGGCCGTCTCCGTCGCATCTTGAACTCTCCCACTACCAACAACTTGAAGCGCCGACCCCATACCTCATACTCAATTGCATTCAACAGTCCCAGTGCTATCGAGCTGCAATTATGGTCAAAACGGAAAATTCTCTACTGTCTCCGCCATCGGAGGCTGCTTCATCCATCGTTCCACTCAATTCGTCGATTCGAACCACTGCAATTCACCCTGATCTGCCTGAAATCAAAGTGCCAGGAGAACCGCTACCTGCGCATTGCTACCACCCCGTCACCTGCCAACCAATTGATGAGCAAGATGTTTCCGCCGAGCTTGAACAATTGCGCCAAGAATTTCCGACTCGCGAAATGGCATTGGAGGCGCAAGAGCAGGCCGCCAAGGAAGTAAAGCAAAAAATTCAGGAGGCAGAGAAGAAGAAAGAGGAGATTCAAAAGGAGATGGACAAGAAGAACAAGCAACGAGACACAGAACTCAAGGTCGTTTCCAAGTATCACCAAGTGAAATCGTCGGATATTCCATGAGGAAGAACCCCCAGCAACATGTGTCAATACCCACCTTTCAACATCCCAATGCGACCACACAAGTCCCAGCGAATGCCGGATTTACGATGACGAAGCATCTCTGGATTGTAATAGATTATGCTGCGGCCAACTTCCGGGCTGACAGCTGCCGAGACCCTTCAAGTTGGCCCAAGAGAAGAACCCAAAGAAGATACTAAGGAACGTCCAATCTACGAATGGACAGCTGAACACGAAGTGAAATGCAAAGCTGGTTGCACAACATAATACGAACATGCGGAGTAGTCGAAGATGCATGATATGACTGAATTAGTGAGAAAAGCCTCACGCTGGGAAATCAGTACATACACTGCCGTGGGAGGCTCTGACAGTCCATATTGTGTTAATGTGTCCTAAATTTGATATAGGAATGCCATGACAAGTTGTACCCCTGCTTTTAACTCCTAATCTCAGTCTTTATAGGCATAATTTATCTTAGGTATAAAGCTAAAGCTCCAAACACAAAGAGGGAAAAAAGCCCGCAGTTGATTGATTGGCGGTGTGACGAGATATTATCTGGATTCTATGCAATAGCATCTAGTAACAGTAAACAGTGTTACACAGGTACTTCTCGCCCTTATTTCTCAGGGCTACGGCGCGCAGCAGCTGGAGTAATGACAATTCGAATACTGCGACCCTAAGATTCCAACTAAAGTCTTGTAAGATGCGACTCACATTATAATCCCAGTCATTCGAAAATGGCATGTGGGTATCGTACCACATTCTGCAAGTGCTCCATGGGTAAATAAACCAATTCTTTTGGGTCTTCTGGGTGATCAAGTGTTGAGTGCCAATAAATCAAATTGGAGACATGATCGCTTATTTAGATGCCGATCCTTGGAAGTTCAAATTTTTGAAATTTTGGAGCTCGCTGGGAACTTATGATGCTGCAGGTCCCACAATCTTTATGGGCAAATGTGAGTGCATGTTGTTGAATTTGGCAACTTGTTCATCTTTCATTCCAAGGCTCTTGGATTACCCTTGCCAGCGTCTCAAAATGAATTTCTCGGTGATTTTGACGAGGGCTTCTTCAATCAACTCGACATCATCTGGGGTCCCTAGAGGTCCCTTTCCGATAGGAATGGTCATTGGCCCTGTGGTGGTAATATTGGCGGGCAGACCGAGCTCCCTACTGTCATCATATTTATCGAAGCTGATTAAACCATCGGCGTAAATGACAGACTTAAAATCCTGATCCTGCTTATATGGTCGAAACGCCGTATACACTGCCCAGCTGACGTGACTTTGGTTCTGTGGCGCATGTAAACAAACTACGGCATTGATCTCTCCGGTGGAGTGCCGGAGATAATAGTCTGCACGGCTTCTTAAATCTTCAACGGATTGTGAAATCCCAATCTCAAAGACGATATGTGGAAACGGTGGCAGCCCCTTTTGACCTGCCATGCAATAAAGCGCTAAGTCTGGCTCGACGGTGCATCCGTTTTTAAGTTGAAAGTCGCCTCCGTTAAGAAGCATCCAGTCGTCATCTTCCATCCCAACCTTCGTCATTTGCACTGTCAAGTATCTGAATATCATTCCCTGGGCGGCAAAGATAGCACGAATAGGCATCTTGAGGATAAGCTGTTGTTTATCTGGCGCATACTCGAATATTCGAATCTTTTGTCGCTCTATCATAAGCTCATGGCGACGGAGGAAGTCAAACTCGACTTGTGAGAAGGCTAATAAATCAAATCCGTCTTGCTCGGCACGTTGCTTTTGTTCCCCTAAGACGTTCAAAAAGTTTTCCACCCCATGGTAGGTGAAATGGATTGCCATCGTATAGGCTTAGAAGTCCCCACGGGTTTGTTGCGTAAAAGAGACAAATGGTAAATAGCAAATTCCAAGTTTTTGATCCGTAAATACCGCCCGCGGTGATGTAACCTTGCGGTCATTAACTAGGAGGTTGACCACCTGGGCACTATCAGTGCCCCGGTATCGACCTAGGCGGTTCAAATTTTAGAACTCAAAACCACACGTATGGAATCTAAGTTTGCAGGAACCCACATGTTCAGGCCAAAAACACTTGAAAGCGTCTGCACATGTGGCAAATTAATTCTGGGATTTCCTGCCAAAGGAGAGAGTTGGGTATTCAACCAATCAATGGGTATAACCTTGGAAGGTTCGACAAAAACGAGTGCACATGTGTAGAACATTTGAAATATTCAATCAGTTTTGCTATGTATGAAAGCAGCAGAACACCTTCGATATAAAGACAGAATGATTATTACCACGTCCCCTTGGATCTATTATCTTTCAAATGTTGTGTATAACATTTGAATCACCCACGGCCCGCTGAAGAAATTTAAAATTGTGTTTAAGGCATACCAAAGACTTACAAATAGAAGGAACGTAGAATAAGTCATTGATGTTATATTGAGCTATGGAAGAACCTTGCAAATTGCCACCACATCTAAAGAAGGCTAGGAAAGGACTCTAAGGACAGAAATGCGTACCTAGTGTATGTAGCCGGGAAGGCCGTTATTCCGGATTGACATGTACTACCTAGTATGTACACTGGGCAGTATGGACCTGTACGGGCAGCTGTACAGTATAATAAATAAAGACCGTACCCGCAACTAGATAGGTAGCAATACACACTCCTACACATACCGAGGTCTGTGATTCTACCCCTCGGGATAGTCCACTCTCTCTACTCTCGGTGTTAGTTGGTGTTGTTGCTTGATTCTTTGCAGCTGGATCGACCCGTGCACTTTGACGGTACATCACTACATTCCCCTCTTCAGTAGGTAGATCTGGACCCCAAAGGTAGCAGGCGCGCAAGTTACCCAATCCCGATACGGGGAGATAGGAGGGCAGCAAAGGAGTGGGCGGGGGTATACATGTGGTTGAGGCAGCAGTTGAGTACCGGGGAGCTTTGTATTCGAACCCTTCAGACTTTGGAAGAATGCATAGAAGAATCAATTGACATCTGATAATACCATCCTGTAGACTTCCCCCTGCGGCCTGTGGGACGCGTTGACTTCAAAGTTGAGAATTTACCTACTACATAAGATTTCGTCATGGAATTCTGGAGAAGACAGGCATATACGGACGCAAGACTTAATGCTAAGACTACCAATGCTAGGTATTCAAATGTTACTGCAATAAGACTCTTGAAATACTGTTTTATGTTGACTTTTCTCTGACTATAAAAGGCTCAAATATTTCTTCCTACCCACTTCTACCCACTTCTGCCTTTTCTCATTCTCCTTCGCATACATCTTGACGTCCAACATCCCGCTGCTAACAAGAGGAGACGACCGATTATCGTACCGCCCTACAGTCTAAACCTGTGACTGCAAAACATTGACATCAAGAACCCATCGCCATACACACGAGCAAACCTTTATACCGCAGACAGGACAACTATCCTCACTCTCACTAAGAACACAGCAAGCCTCGGCCAAAAGGCGAACAGTCATGCCGAAATCAGCGCACGAAATTGTGCGAACCTATTTCGATAAAGCAATCGAGCCAAGCCTGTTGAGCATGAACCTGAACTATCAGCTGGAGCAGATTGGATCTGCCGACATCGATGTTGGAGGCGCAATCAGGCAGCCGGACGGCCAATGGATATTGCCCACAGTCCCTGCTGGAGCCTCAACAAAACCAACAATGATACTGGAAGTGGGTTTGTCGGAAAGCATGGCAAAGTTGCACAGAGATGCGGAGATGTGGACCGACCCGAGCCGGGGAGGAATAAACATCGCCATAATGGTGAAGGTCGATCGCAGAAATCCGAGAATTACGATTGAGATGTGGACTTGGAATGCAGTGAGTATCGAAGCCCAGTGCAGAAGAACCGTTCTTATCCGCGAGAGTCAGTCTGGAGACAAGGTTACCATCACTGGAGCCCCTATGAAAATTCCATTCGATCTACTTTTTCGTCGAAATCCAACAGGCGGATTGGAAAAGGATATATCCCTTGACCGAAAGATGTTCGAAAAACTCGCTGAAAGAATTTGGGACCACCAAAATTTCTGACATATACAGATCCAGAGTGTTTTAATGGGTTATTGGGTTCAAATGTTTTTTTTTGACGGTGTTCTGCTGACTATTGATCAAACCAGGCCTAGGTTTTTGCGTTGTTCTTGTTTGATTTAGCATGCTGTGGGGATTCTAATACCCTATAAACATTGAATGAGCTTGCGATGTTAGACTGATGGGTAGAAATGTCGATTAGTACTAAAATTGTCGAGCAATCAATCCAGATGTTTGTCCGCTATATACCGCACTAGAGCAAGATTATACAGATTGTTATAATAATTCTGAGGCATTCTTGAAATGCCAGTGCTAGGTAGCATAAGTATATGCCATGATTCTCATTTCAGTTTCCATGAAACAGCAGATCCGTCATCATATCAATATCATCACAATCAAACCTCCAAGGTTATCGAGAAACCCAAAATTTAAGTCAATTAAGTCATATTAGATACACTCAAACATTAATCGTGTTTTACCATGAATTATGTGGGCTCATTGGTACTACATATCCCATAATTTCGACTCCAAGTCCAACCCTTACAGCGAGTTCAACAGACTGGTGACCAGCGGAAGAATCTAAAAGTTATCAGCAAGCTTGAACGTGCGAAGCCTCATAGCAGGGTAAACTTACATCCGCGGCATCCTCGATCAACAACTGCGTCTCGTTGACAAACTTCTTGCTTAGAAGATCGTCTGCGTTGTTCAGCAACCCGCCAACTTGCGCAAGCAAGTCCGGTGTGACCACCGGAGCAATGCCATCAATCAGTCCCATGGTCTTGTTAATGAAGCTCGGGCTCAGAAGAGTGGTGCCGTTACCCAGCAGCCAGGAAACATTCTGCAGGAGCTCAGGTGTCAAGGCTGGGCCGAGCATGTCCAGAAGGTTGGTCAGCTCCTTTGTAGTCTTCTCAGTGAGCAGGCTGTTTGCGTTGGAAAGCAGTGCGTTCACTTCCTTGAGCAGCTCGGGGGTAATGTATGGCGCGACGGTGCCGATAAGACCCTTGGTCTCGTTGATGAAATCTGGCGATAGCAGCTTGTTACCGTTGGAGAGCAGGGAGTTCACCTCCTTCAGGAGATCTGGTGTGATGACCGGTGCCACGGTACCGATCAGGCCCTTGGTCTCGCTAATGAAGTCAGGGGTGAGAAGCTTGTTGCCATTTCCAAGCAGGCTGTTGACTTCCTTGAGAAGCTCGGGGGTGATGACAGGTGCGACAGTTCCAATCAGTTGCTTCGTCTCGTCAATGAAGTCGGGCGAGAGTAGCTTGTTGCCGTTGGAAAGGAGAGAATTAACCTCCTTCAGCAGATCGGGAGTGATGACCGGAGCCACTGTTCCGATCAAGTTTCGGGTCTCATCGATGAACTGAGGAGTGAGGAGCTTGTTGCCATTAGTAAGGAGGCTGTTGACCTCTTGGAGCAGCTCGGGCTTGATGACTGGGGCCACTGTGGAGATCAACTTCTGAAGCTCTGAAGTGGTCTCAGGAGTGAGAAGCTTGTTGGCATTGTCAAGAAGACTGCTTGCTTCCTTCAGAAGCTGAGGCGAGAGCTCAGGAAGCAACTGCTTCAGATTCTGAACAACCTCGGGAGTCAAAAGAGCACTGGCATTATCCAAAAGACCCTCCAGCTTGTTGATGAGACTCTTCGTGAGCAGACCAGAAGCAGTGTTGATCAGGTTCTTCGTATTGGTGGTCGTCGTATCATCAAGCAACCAGGCAACGTGGTGGAAGAATGACTCAATATCTCCCAGGAGGGTGGGGGACAGCAGGCCCTTCAATCCATCCAGGAAATCGCCAAAGTCATCCCAGGAGCTGAAAAGAGTACCATCGTCCTCGTCACCATTGTAGGTGTTTGTGCTCGCTGCGGCAGTGCCAGTACGGGTGACAGTAGCAGTCTCCTTTGAGGGGGTACCGGAGGGCTTGGAGCCGGTTGGCTTGGAGTGTTGAGCCGCCTGTGTGCTGGCGTCGGTAGCCTGAGGGGCAGAGTTGCTGGGGCTCGCAGTGTCGTCACTGGCTTCAGCCGATTTGGTGTTCTCGGGCTCCTTGGATACCTGTTGAGCTGTCTGCTGCGATACCTCAACGGTTGGGGTAGCTGTGGGCTCTTCCACACCATTGTTCTTGTCGCCATTGTTCTTCTCGCCGTTGGCATCAGCTGTGGCGACAGCATTTTGAGCCGCGTCCGACGATCCTAAGGGAGACGCGGTAGGGTTGGCAGCACCGATGGGAGGTACTTCCGATGCAGCATCCTTGTTGGCATTGTGCTGGGTAACAGACTGTGTCTCAACATCTGCGTTGACTGAAGGAGCCGCCCCGGTGGGAGCTGTCTGATTGACAGACCCGGCAATAGCAGAGCTCGAAAGCACGAGGGTAGAGATGAAAGCGGCCGAGAAACGCATTTTGGCTGTTGCTCTATACTGGCCTTTCTCACGAGGTTGGTAGCCGGCTGAATTGACAATCACCCTTGAACGAACTCGCTCTCATCTACCATGGAGACCCTAGCCCCTTTTTATGTCCCTGGACTTCTTCCTCAAGATCCACTCCATGGATTGAGCCGAGGACGTTAGGTCTCCACATGTGAGTTGATCGGACCCTAGTCATACCGTCCTTCGTCCTGATGTCAGTTCCAAGAGCGGATGGGCGTATTGCAACGGGACAGCTTCCCCTTTCGGTATGATTATGGGGCCCCATGGGTCCGTAGTTCGCGATTGATCTCAAGGGTCTTGAGACGGGATGAAAAGCGAAGGGTCCAATTTGAGATATGCATCTCTTTGCTACCAATGAGAGGATTGCTCGTGCAGCTAGTGGCTTGGTTTGGCGGGGATGGCCAATTAAAACACGATCAATTTCGAACTCGCTCCCTTTGAGTTCAGGGCCCGGGGGCTGTCGACAAGTTCAAAGATCTGCATGTAACATTAGCCTAGAGTTTTGACACTCCGTTCGCTTAGAAAGGAGTAGCGGATGATGGGGCCAATTGGTATTCAAGTTTGGTGGATCTCCAAATGGGTCCGTGCTAGAGATTTCATCAGTATTCAAAATGCTGACCTCCAACTTGAATGGCTCATGTTTGCTTGATGAGAATCTGGCATGAAGAAGTGGTCACTGACTGATCTTGAATAGCATATCGAACTCTGCAATTGTCTTCCATGGCTCTATGTACATTCTTCAAACTACCCAGTGCCTACTCAATGTAGAGTCGAGCCTCTGCCCAGGTGAATGTCAATTTGTACTAAGCTCAAGCCCCGGGTGGCTGCATGACATCTAACTCTATCTCAGGGCAATGTAGGTGCTATAGTACGAGGCTCCTGCGAGGCATTCGTCAGCCAAGAAGTATCGTCCAAATTTCATTGTACGATCACCGAGAGATGCAAGATATCGCCTTGTATTTCGATCAGGTAATTGGCACAAGACCAGTCTCCGTCTTGAGATGAGAGAACAATCGGAATCGTTCTCGCTTACTAAGTGGGTCCTAGCGCTGATAGTTCTATGATGATCGGCAACGTGGGGTTCGCGTGTTGGAGTGTCGGGGTTCAGTTGCAGCCGGTTTCCCGGGGAAGCAACGTTGAAACATGGGGATGAAGGCTTCTTCTTGACCACCAGGTGAGTTCCTTGTGTCATATTGCGCACTACAAAAGTAATATCATAACACATTCGTTGCCGAGCGCAGTGTATTAGCCCTCGTGTTCATGGTCGACCCCTAAGTAAACACGGCTGGAAACCATGGATTCAAAAGACCGGACCCAAACCAGAGACCTCGATGATTTCCATGAAAACAAAAGGATTTCCCTTCCTCTGAGGCGCAGTCACTTGCCAAGCCGCCTACCCCAGAATTTGGGACCATTCTGAGGCATTGCACTTTTCGTATTGTCCGGTCAGATGAGAAGACTTTACCTCTGACGATCACTACCAAAATGACTACTAGATTCGCTCGCTTCCAAGGTTCTGTTCAAGATTTCCGGACTGATCTCGTCACCGACTTCCTGTTCCTGAAAAACGAGTTCCACAACCCTTACGGCTTAGCATCGAATGGATGGAACAGGCTGACCCTCGATCCAGGTTAGTCATCGTATTCTCAAACGGGTTCCAGCAATTCATATTAAAAGAAAGGGTTTGAGTAATCTCTTGAAGCTTGAATTCTTCGGTGCTCTGATTTTGAAATTTGAACCTGAACTCTTCAGGCTCAGCACATACAAATTGACGGTCCAGCATTTGAAGGTTTAGGCCGATGTAATAGTGTGATCATAGTCAAGGACTGAGTGATAATGATGATGATAATGATGAATTCTTCTTTCGTCTGATGCTACCTAGTAATGCAGACGTTCCTCCAGCGGAAGATCAAGGATCGAGTGCTTGATCCACCTCATATCGATCACTTGGATAAGGACTCAATATTGGAATCCATGCTCCCCGTTCCTCCCATACGGCCAACTACCGGGTGCAAGATGAAGTGAACCGAAGCACGTTTGGCGAAAAGGCGAATCTATTCAGAATGTTAGTAAATTCAGATATACTCCAACCGAAGGGTTTTGAATGCCAACATACCCTCCTCACAACAAGTGCCCAGTGTCTGCCCCACCGTTGCTTTCTCGGGAGCGTGTAAAGATGGAGCTCTTTCAAACTATTCTTGGCGGTCCAAAAAGCCAGAAGGTCACGGATGAAGTACTTATTCTCCCACTCCAATCTGATGTTAGCGCGTTGAACTCTTTGGAGATATTCCTCGGAAATAAACTCTGCAAGGTGAAAGTGACGCATACCACGCCCCGTGAAAGGACTTCCATAGATAGTCAAAGGAATGCGGTAAAGCACTGGAAGGGCCTCGAACGTTATCTGACGGTTGACAAGGAGTATGGCGGGTGTGTAGCGCTTCAAACTGCATCGGCGTGTAGGTCGACTTGCAGGGGAATAGAGACCCTTTCGACTATTGTTAAACTCGTAACTAGAAAAACTTATCTGGCTGTAACCTGCTAGATAGTGGTTTGGGTCCATCAGATAGGGGTAAACCATTGCCCGAAGTTCAGGTGGAAGATCGAGAAACCGGAAGGGTGCCATGGTGTCCGCCATATCTATGATGTGAGATTGGAAAATGGAGAACTATGTAGATGTCTTGAAAACTCCAGTTTTAATCATGAATCCCATCCGTTCAAGTGAAGTCAAATAGTACATTCAATCCATTTTACCGCTGATGCCTCCAGGAAACAGAAATCTACCAAGTTCAGGTCGTGAATGATAAACTGGATCAATAGAAGATTCTAGCGAGACAGCGAAGGGGAAACTCAGGAAAGGAATGTTGAAGCCTCGAAGGCACCTACACACTCAGAGCACATGACAGAGGCATACAATCGTCACAACTACTTTTTAGTGACTTTGAGGAGAGGAGTCAAATCAACTTGAATGGTGTAATTGATACTATACCATAAAAGGCAGATTTGCCTCCCTGTTGAACCCGTGGACACATTGTGATATAAAGGCTGATTTTAAGCCGCTGATGGGACACGACGGGGAAAACTAGGTCTGGGAATCAGGTCAATTGGCCAATATCCGTGGACTGCCCTCCAAGACTCCTCAAATTCTGCCATAAATCGGCGAGCCTGACCGAAGTGACAATGGTGAAGCCTTTTACACGCTATCTCCTACAGATCTTGCAATTTTCCTTCCGAGTCATCCATTCCTGGATGATTTCTTCCAAGGTTTCTTTTCAAATTTTGGGATTTTCAGTCTTTTTTCAACGGGAGAGTAATTTTGGGTGTTTTTTCCCCAAAAAATAACACTTGAGACTTGGAACAAGTTTTTAAACTGGCCGCGCCGGTAGGCGTTGAAGAATCTAGTCTCCAATAAAGAATTCCAGTGTTCCTTACCAGTTGATCGCCCT
The DNA here is from genome assembly GCA_911649655.1 of Penicillium sclerotiorum. Taxonomy (NCBI): domain Eukaryota; kingdom Fungi; phylum Ascomycota; class Eurotiomycetes; order Eurotiales; family Aspergillaceae; genus Penicillium; species Penicillium sclerotiorum. The sequence continues at coordinate 2,120,274 of CAJVRJ010000005.1, read as the reverse complement.
GACACAGCCTCAATCCATAACTTGAAAGCATACAGGAGAAGCAATCTTGAATAATCTCACAGAATCTGCAAATAATACTGGGATCCGGTCATAGCGTCGCCCCTATCAGCTAGCTTTGGGCTCCCTCCACTGCCTTTTTGACGTACGTACTGCGCGCTCGTAACGATGGACCGTATTTTTGGAGCCACCACGGAACGGGCACCAATGCCAGGAGAACAAAGCCACAGAGAGAAATGGTCCAATGGAATTTCATGGCATTGACCATTTGGATAGTGAAGAGCGGGAAAATCGAGGAAAAAGTGTATCGCATGGCAACATCAACAGCGAAAGAGGAGGCACCCAGCTCGGCCCCATAGACTTCATTTTTATAGAGGGGATAGATAAGCTGTCGAATCAATAAGATGTTAATATAAGAAGGGAGCTTCATTGTGAGACCATACCTGTGACAAGGAAAATCCAAATCCGTAAACGGCACCAGCAAGGAGTGGACAGATCCAATGAATACTAGAACGAGCAGTCCACGCAAGCCTATCTCTTGTTAGGAGTACTAAAACCGCCAGCTTTACAAGATGTTATATCAACATACCAAAACAAACTGATCGGAAGAACCACGCCTGCTATCATAGCAGCTGGCATGGTATCCTCTGGCTGCGGGTTTCCGGTTTTCTCCCGCTTCTTCATAGTTGCCGATAGAACGGGTAGGGACAATAGAGTACCAATGAGCAAGGGAATGAACGCTAGTCCCTGCTCATAGCTGGAGAATCCATATTCCTGTCTCAAAATGATGGGATAGCAAGCGTAGAAGACGAACACCACCACTTGGCCCATCGTGACAATGGCCGCGGTCGGGAAAACGATCGGCTCGACGATGAGCATATGAAAAGGGCGAGCGAAAGCTGGACCAGCAGCTTCCCAAAATCCCCGGCGAGGTCTCCCCAGTCTCTTTCTTTGGATTTCGGGTCCATAAGATTCAGGAACAGTAACCATACACAGAAAGCAGATGCCCACCAAGATGGCTGTGAGCCAGAAGCTCCAACGCCAACCGCGATCGGCGACAATTGCTTCGCCTGCAATCGGACCAATCTCACTGGCGGCTGCTCCCATTGTACCGTACAAGGCAAAAAGAACCGTCGCAGTCTTTTCTTCCGGCATCTTCCACAGATCATTCATTACACCCGCGAACACAGACACGCAAGGTGAGCCCAAAATTCCAGACATCCCGCGAGCCACGGCGATGGTTCGAAAGTTTTGAGCCGATCCACCGACTATCGTAAAGATTAAGTGCCCGAACAACGAGAGTTTGTAGACATATTGTCTGCCAAATTCTTCTGAAAATGCCGAAGTGGCCATGGGTCCGACGACGAAACCAATCGCATAGAATGTAATCGGGGAAATGGCGAGCATAAGGCCAACATTGAACTCTTTCATGATTCCGTCGATGCTAGCAATGTAAATTGAAGTCGCCATGGTACTAGAATATTATCAGTAACTCTATACGCTGCTGTATCTCGCTGAAGGAAGCAGCACAGACGTTGACTCACATGGTAAAAACTGATAAAATTGCACTCAGCGAGACAAACATCTTGTAGCCTGGATTCCAGCCACGCGCCTCGTTGAGCAACGCTTCAGCACCTGAGTCATTTTGCATCGATAACAACTCCCCTTTGGATGCTTGAATTGCGCTTTGTTTCTCCAGCTGGTTACCATCTGATGGGCTATCAGGGGCAACTGAGATCGCGGCCTCTGCAGGTGTGTATATGCTCCGAGACTGATTTGGGCCATTGTCCGCCATCTTGTTGACTAGGAGGGCACTGATACGGTGCCTAGAATTTTCGCAAGTACCACGACAGGAAACTGATTGATGAGAAGAGCGAGGGGATCCGGATTTTCAAAGAGATGTGGAAAAGGGAAGGAACGGTGAATGATTTCCAGGTGTTTCGTACGCCTCGAAAGAGCTGAGCGGAGCCGCTTAGACAATCGCAATTTGGAGTTACACCAGGCCTCCAACGCTGGAAGGCTGCTGTGCACCTACACCATCCAAATGTCACTATGCAGGCGATTACTCCCTCGGTCGATCATTCACCGAATAACTAGGCAACGGTACGCCTCCGTCAATATTTGAAGTGAAAGACCTCTGTCAAGTAATCCAATGCCGGCTCCCAGGTGCGTGTGCAAAGGACATGAATTGTTTGTCTCAGGCTCCTCCAGCATTCGGTTCCACGTATACAAACAACCTCCAGAACTTGAGAGTTTGCCGGTGGATGCAAATAAACATTGCGGTATCGCGGATCATCCGCAGCCGTTGCGCCCCACCCTTCATTCTAATTTTTTATGGCCTCGGAGCCAATGGTGCCAATGTTACGCAGCCCAAATATTCATTTATGCCTGCTTATGCGTTTTGCCTCGGGGTGTTCTCACGTCAGATCGACGATTCCCGGGGTCTGTGTTGTATATGTATCCTCCAAGGTTCCGATGCTGAACCTTGGAAGCCTTTGTAGATTGTTCAGTAGTACTAGCAGCCTCTCTTCTCGCCCTAGCTTGAACATTTGAATCGGTGCTCTTACCAAAAATGCTGAAGCTCGTCCTGCTGCGGTACATGTAGAAAATGAGACCCATCACTCCTGAATACGCGTTAAGGATTGGGCCGTATCACCACTGGCATTCAACACTGAAGGGCCATAGTGAAGTGATATAGGTGTACATGCCGCTAGTCCCGATCGGGATGACAGACCCACTCCGCCATAGTCACAGTAGATATTCTAAGGTCAAGCACTCACAGAAGAGTCTCTTCCAGGCATAACAATGGCCCTTTGAACCGTCAATTAGCCATTTCCAATTTTTTAAAGCCAAATTATTGTTCTGTGAATGACTGACTCGTACATGTGAACGCGCGAGATCTACTGTGTGCCAACAATTGAACTTAAAGGTCGAATCAGATCCCAGAAAGAATCATGGTCCGGGATTGCTCGCATGTAGCAAGGCTGAAACCAAATTTGGGTTCAATCGAAAATCACCGTATTTTCGCATTTGCACGTTAGAAAATGATCGTTTAAAGTTTGATCGACACTAGAGCCTGCAAATCACAACAATTGAATACAGCCGCCCCAACCTTACAAGCATGATCACAGGCAGAAAACACAGCCTGGACGGCTCAAAACCTTATAATACGAGGAAGGCTAGTACTATTATATCCCTTTTCTTTTGATTTATAACAAAAATTTACTTTTTGCAAGGCTTTGGAATCCTTCAATGCTCAGTGTTTCGACCCCACCGGAGTTGGCTTTTAAATCTAGGTACCTCCCTTCTCCCAACTTCAAATGTTCGAAGCGTTTTCCGAACTCAGGATCAACATTTGAATATACTTCTTGAAATTTGAAGAACAGAACCTGAAGACAAATCGATCGCTACTACCATGGGCTCGCGTTTTAGGATTGTTCTTGATCCGCCGTATTGTATGGAGGATCGGAAGGCACATGGCTTTCTTCCTGGAGACCGACTGTCTGGCAAAGTCGTCCTGGTTGCAAAAACCGATGAGAAGATTAAAGAAATATCCATCAATTTTAAGGGGTCATTCTACACCAAGTACACAAGAGCCAACTGGTATGATGAGTTCCGCTTCAATATATGCGACCTAAGCAAGACATTGTTGCAAGGACCTACCAAACTACAAGCTTCCACATATGAGTACCCTTTCGTCCTCGATATTCCCACAGAATTCCCCTCTCACGCAAAGAATTGGGAGGGGTTTACAAGACCCGGGGATCTATATTCGCACTCACCTGGCTCTCAAAGTTGGACCACGCCGCCTACGGTTGAGGATGCCAGTGTGCTCAAAGACTCGCATTCGGATTGGAAGATCACATACACTCTTACTGCCCGAGGCAAAAAGAGCATGCTGAACCTAAGTGATGAGCTTCCCATCCGTATCACTTGTCCGCCTTCGATAAATCCAGGCCCAGGGATTTTCAGGGAAGATGCCCGCGACGGTTTCACACAGAACGTAAAGCTCAGCACTGGCTCTCATCGCCTCGATCTCTCTCTATTGGCACAGCCAACAACAGCCATAACCAGCGGCAAGCCGTTCGGCATAGCGTTTACACTTCAAGGAAGTTCTCCGGAACTCCCTGAAATCCGGCTCGTGGATTACACTATCAATCTATGCAGCAGCACAACCATTGGCGTTCCCCTTGTAAATTCTAATAGTACTAAATTCGAGAGTTGCTCCGCGCTCGCCCCGTTTGAATTTCGTCCAGACAAACGAGTCGTCAACGCTCTCCTCAGGCTCAATGAGCCAGTTCATCGGCAAGAAACCTTGCCCTCGCGCTTCCACTCATCACATGTACCATCTTTCAAAACACTCCTTTTAGAGAGGCGGTACTATTTCCAAATCAACGTCCACGTATCTTGCCTTGGGAAAACCCACAAGTTGAAGATTCTTTTGCCTTTTTGGCTCCATCCCTCTGATCTAAACACGGCACCAGCGACCAGTTCTGCCCCCTTGACAGCATCTCCGCAGCCCCCAGCTGCCTATACTTCGCCTACAACGACAGCGAATCATCCGAATCAGCACCTCTCTATAGCACAACATGCACCAACGTCTTCTATGGTCTCAGCTGTCAGCCCCCGGAGCTCGGATGCAGGTGTCCCATTGGCAAATACAACTCAGAAAAGGTTTTGCGGAAACTGTGGCACGCCGGTCATCCCACATGCCAGATTCTGTGCGCAATGTGGCGCTCAAATTTGACCGGTAGTCGATTGTACGGGCAAAATGTGACGACCTCCACCTGGGCAGGGCTCGCATTGAACGTCTTGAGAAGCAAGATATTGACTATGTAAATAACGCGTATACTAAATTTCAACGTCTCTTATTTCACATTGTGCATATACAACTAGTCTTCTCTGACTATCGCCTTCATCTTCAACCACAACGGGGCACAAGTCATGGCCGTATGGTCTAGACTTTCATTGATCAACCTGGTTCCATCTTCCTCCGGTCCCAGCTGAAATTCAAAGGTAGTGACCAGCCTTGCAAGGACTTGTTTCATCTCCATGTAAGCAAAGGCTTTGCCTACACAGTTGAATGGGCCCACACTGAATGGAATGAAGGCCTTCGAGTTGTGGGCTTCCAAAGGTTTGATCCAGCGGAATGGATTCCAGACGTTTGGATCGGTGAAGTTTTCGGCACCTGGGCAACGTTAATAATCAATAATGGATACTACATGTGAGAGCCATGAGCATTGAATTCGCGGTACTTACTATGCTGAATAGTCCAGGTCGGACAGCTGACGGTAGTACCGCCAGGTATATACGTGCCGTCGATGTAGAGGCCCTCCGGAGGAACCAAACGTGGCAAGCCAGACGGCACGGCTGGATGGACTCGGAGAGTCTCATTAATGACAGCTTCCAATAACGGAAGATCTTGGAGCGCTTCGAAATCCATGTTGGCAACATCCGCACGACTCTCAATTTCCCTGCGAAGGGCGAGCTGGATGTCTGGATTGATCGCAAGACGATACATGCAGAAAGTCAAGACAGAGAGAGTCGTATCACCAGCCGCAATCTGCAGCATCATGGTATCCTCGATTTGTTCCTCGGGGGTCAAGGCCTTTTTCCCTTGGAAAACGTATGACAGCACATCCGGCGACTCGACATTGGTAGCTTTGCGCTCGGCTAGACTGAGTATTGCGAAGTCTCGAAGACCCTGCATCGGGTTTGGCAAGCCAGGAAGGCTGCTGATGATTCTCACCACCCACGGTTGTGGTGTCAGTAGTACTCCTGTTGCCAGGAATTTCTCCACTTCCAAAAGTCCTTGGTGGATCTTGCCAGAATCGAGACATCCGTATGATTTGCTATACCCCAGATCGCCGACCATGTCGAAGACAAAACACTTCAGCCAGTGATTGATCAGAACGCCTCGCTTGTCTTTTCCGTCTGCTTTGGCGATGCAGTCAATCATCAAATCGGTCATGCGATATAGTTTGGGGAGATATTCTACGCATCCTGGAAAGAGAAGTCAGCTTCAAATCACATGTGCATAGGCACCGGTTTCGAATTAGAAAATGCACTTGTAATGGTGCATGCACATACTTTTGGCACTCAAGGCCCTATCCCATGCTGGTCTGCGGGCTCGATGCTTCGTAAATTCCGTCTCAAGTTGTAGACTTTTTGAGTCCCGCATACCGTAGAATGTATTTGACTTCTCGCACTTGGTACCAGGGCCATAGACGGCTGCAACAGCTTCTTGGCTATTGATAGACAAGTAATTTGGCGCTGATTGAGGTGTGAATAAGGTTCCAGTCTTAAAGCATCATGCGGAAACTCTTACCTATCCGTACGATCTTCCCGTATTGACGGTGTAGCTCATGGTGTAGTTGGTACCTCTGGTCCCCTATCGCAAGCCTCCTGACCCCCCACCATGTCGTTAATCGCGCCATCATAGGACCTGGAAATGATCTCAATGGATGAAAAAACAGCCGATAGACGGAGATGCTAGCAAACAGCGGTGCGAAGAAAGCAGCATTGGCAAGCCAAAGAAAGACGCCTGCCTGGAAAATACCACTTCGAATGGACAAGAGTATCCATAGACCAAATTGGACATAGAGGTATGGCATGAAGCCTATACCTACTATGCGATCGACGTTTCGATGGCGGATAAAAAACATATGAGAAGCGAGACCCAGGAGGGCGAGGGAAGAGAAAATCTGGGCATCTGCCAGGCCGTCCGGAAGAGCGACGCTCGTCCGCAGAGAGAAGATTCCCATCAGGACTTCTTCCTGGCTGACCTTTTATTGTTCAAATTCTTGCTTGTCTCTTGTCAACTGGTAGGGTTCGAGTAACCTCGGAAGCGAAGACTCGAATAAATATGATCTTTTCTGAAGAACATGACACTTTTAACCCCACACTGGTACGTACTTTTGCTCATGCCAGTGTCAGAACTAGTACCAATAAGGGTAAGCATGAAGGTAACGCTCAACCTCTTATGAAACATTCACATGCCATGTGCATGATACTGGATTTTGTCCAATAGTGAATATTGTGAACTTGATCGACGGCACCCGCGAGTGGGTAAAACCTTGGAATTAACTTTAACATTGAAGTTTAACATCAGATATGTAGTTGTTTACCACCTAGTCTCTTTCTTGAGCACTGAGAATACTCAGGCTTCCACATTATGCACTCTTGTGCAGCAATTATAGCCCGAGGAAAGGGCTTTTTGGCTAATGATTGGCAAATTGGGAATTAATTGCCGAGCCGACTCGGGTGAATGCACCAACTCTCAATCTGCAATTCAGTCGTTTCTGCACATTATATTAAATCTCTGGGATTTATTTTCATCCAATACTAGCAGTTCAATTGTTTGGCCGAGAGATCTAAGGGGATTGACTGTTTGTATCCACAAAAAATTCAAATGACCCACACACTTTGAAGTTTCAATCACAAAGAAATCAATCCTCTCCGGAGGTGGCATCTGTTGTCGGTTTACTTTTTGGGTCTCAAATTTTACTTGTGTTTTTTTTCTTCCTAAACCAGTACCCAATACTATCAACGACGAATCAGATTTTTCAATACCTAATGTGCCCCGCATAAATCAAACAACTAGGTCGGGCACATGCGCAGCGCAAGTAAAGTTAAGCGCTGCCGGAAATCTAAACCCAGTTGTCGATCTCAAGTTCGAGTTGAATTTAAGGTTTGAAGAGATGATAATTCCAACTCATATAGCTTACGCCAGTTCCAAGGTTGGTAGTAGGTGCCCATTCGCACTCGTTCAAATGGCCCACCCAATGTTGGGCAGTCAACTGGTGCTCAGTGTTGATGGATGCCGAACTTGAAGTCTCGAGAAGATGTTTAAAATCACATGGATTCGCAATGTAGGCTTCCATTTACAACCTTGGAAAGACAAAAATGTGCGCGTGTGCATTCCTAGAGAAACCTTGGGCAGCATATCACATGTGCAAACTTTAGATCAATCTCTGTGACAGCAATAAGCTTTAAGCTTCCAAGGGTTGACGCTCTATTCGCGTGCGGGCTCGGAATCTCTTTATAACTGACAAGGCTCTACTACATATATGCTGCAATTTTCCAGCAACGTACATGGGAGCAGCAAAACGGATCAGCTCAAATACTTTAGGGGACATTTGAATAAGATAAAATGGATCAAGGTTAGACATGGCAGTCTCTAATCCCTTGATTTGGGTTACTGAATGGTCAGCTGACTCAGCTCATAGCATAGCACAAGCTGTATCCTTCCATCAAAGATACTTCCAAAAGAGGCAATTCAATTTTGATCAAACTTTCAGCTTGTTGAGAGAAAGCTTGTTGAGCTATTCATGAGAGGGGAGGAAATGTATTGATCGCCGAAACAGCCTGAAAAAGTGGAGATTTTCGGCGTTTGATTGACGTCTCCACTTTTGTGGCACAAAATCGTATGGTTCGATCCGAGTCAGTCTGGAGCTATATAACCATGGCACGCTTTCGTGTCTCGTTCTCTCACCTCAAAACATTTCCATTACTCGGAATACAACCCAAGTTCAACCATGCCTCAAAAAATCACGTCTCCCGTTCCGGCCAGCGAGGAATACTATGACCTCGGCTCATTCGGCCATACTATCACCACTACCAGCCCCGATACTCAAACCTGGTTCAACCGCGGTCTGGTCTGGGTGTACTCATTCAACCATGCAGAGGGCGCCTACTGCTTCGAACAGGCTATTGCGCATGATCCCGCATGCGCTATGGCGTACTGGGGTCTCGCCTACGCGGTCGGCCCGAATTACAACAAACCCTGGGAGAGATTCGACCTGGGCGACCTTCACATATCCGTACAAAGGGGATTTGATGCTGCCCAATCGGCGAAAAAGTATGCCGTTAACGCATCACCTCTCGAAAGAGCATTGATTGACGCGATTCAATTCCGTTTCCCAACAAATCAACCAGCCAAAGATTACCCGACCGTTAACAAAAGCTACGCTAAAGCTATGAAGCCCGTCTACGAAGAGTTCAAGGACGATTTGAACATTTGCACACTATATGCCGACGCATTGATGAATATGACTCCCTGGGCATTTTGGGATTTGTTCACAGGCAAGCCGAACCCAGAGGCCCCTACGATGGAGGTGAAGGCCGTGCTCGAACAGGCACTCGCACGAGGGGCGGATGGTGCTCATCTCAACCCCGGCCTGCTTCACCTTTATATTCATTTCATCGAAATGTCCCCAACTCCCGAGCTTGGTCTCAATGCTGCTGATCACCTGCGGGAACTTGTTCCTGACGCTGGTCACGCTCTTCATATGCCCACACATTTGGATATTCTGATCGGTGATTGGCGACGCTCTATCGCCTCGAACTATAAATCGACACTCGCAGACGACAAATACTTCCGGAAAGCAGGTGCGGAGAATTTCTACACTTTTTACCGATTGCACGACTATCACTCTTTGATCTACGCTTCTATGTTTGCCGGAAAGAAGAACACTGCCCTGGACGCGGTCACGCGTATGGAAAAAACCGTCCCCATTGAGGTCCTTCGCATTCAATCTCCACCTATGGCGGACTGGCTAGAACAGTTCATGTCTGTCCGACTACATGTGATGGTCCGTTTCGGTATGTGGGAAGAGCTTAAACAAATGGAGCTACCCCATGATCTCGTCCTATTCTCCGCTACCACTGCCGTCACTCACTATGCTCGGGGTGTCGCTTTCGCAGCCACAGGAGACGTCTCTAAAGCCAAGGAGGAGCAGAATCTCTTCCACTCAGCATGCTCTCGTGTCCCCGAGACTCGTCGCGCCTACAACGGCACCATGGTTGATGTTCTTAAGGTCGCCGCCGCCATGCTGGAAGGGGAGATTCAATACCGCTGCGGAAACTATGTTAAGGCCTTCTTGTCTCTCCGCCAAGCAATCGATATCGAGGATAAATTGCCGTACAGTGAGCCTTGGTCGTGGATGCAGCCTGTCCGTCATGCGTATGCTGCGTTGATGATGGAGCAGGGCAACCTAGAAGAAGCGGCACTAACATACCGCGCTGATCTGGGTCTGGACCACTCTATTATTCGACCCCGTCGCCATCCTAATAATGTCTGGTCGTTACAAGGATACCACGAGTGTTTAGTTCGATTGGGACGAACGGAGGAAGCGGCGGTTATTGAGCAGCCTCTCAAGGTAGCCCTAGCCGTGGCAGATGTTCCGGTTAAGTCATCATGCTTCTGCCGCTTGGATAACTCTCAGGCCCCACAGGTGCTGGATGGGTGCTCGTCAAATGGGAAGGCCGCCAATGGAAAGTGTTGCTGATAGCTTTATCAATGTTCGCTGCTATTTCGGCGATCCAAACCGGACTTGCCAAAAGTGATACTGGTGATTCATCGTGAAGACCATCTTCGAGTCTACCGCCTCTTTCGATACAATATGAAATTCGTGAAATGCACCAGTGTTTATAATTCAGGGCCTTAGTAACTTTGTAATTGCGCAATACCATTCTTGAGCCATAAAAGAATATTGCAAGCACAAGACTGACGAGAGTCTCTGGCCATTCTGGCTGTAAGGCTGCGTGGATCGGCTTGGCACCCACTTTCGTTAGATTGTGTGATATTTAAAGTCGATTTATTGCAGCGGCCGATTTCATAAGAAAAGCTTGATTTGGCAAACTTATACTAGTAACGTTCGCCATACTATTTCTTCAAGACCTCGGCAGCTTTCAAATGTTGACTCCAAGATTCCCCCCTTCTCCCCTAGAAATCTTGGAGTAGGCATTTCAAGTTCGAGATTTGTGGCTAGTCATGCAGATATGTCCTTAGCCGAGAAGCATCAGCCTCAGATGCTACGTCACATAATACGCCAATTTGTTTCTTCAGCCGTTCGAGTTGAACTACTTCCAAGGTTCGATTCCTCTCCTTCGCGTCATGCATGTACACTTCCCAGTTATTTGCCCTTATTTTATCAACCAGTAGATGCTCGGTGAAAATTGCTCTAAATTTATGGATTTATCCTCAATAACCATGATAAGAAAAAAGGTCTTAAATGACGATGCATTCTATTTCGAGAGATTGATTGAACGGGAAGGATACATTGTTTGCATGTGGGTCACGGGACCCACATGCGGCCAAATATGCGGCCTGATTGGCCACATGTTTGGTGCCTTCACTCTCATAGTTGGATTCCTTCTCTCTCTCACAACACTGAAGACTCAGGAGACTTCGCACTCATATCTTGTGAATTCGAGCTTCGAATTCATCTTCTCTCCTTCATCGATCAATCCTTTTGGTCCCTTTCGATAAACGTTCACGACCAGAGTCAGTCCGTTGATCAAATCCCGATTACTCAGTCAGGCATTAATGATAATTCGAACAGACTCAACTCTTACTCCAAAATTGAATTGCATTCGATCATCTCAACGATTCAATATCTCGTGCTCCATCATGTCACGACTTCTTACCCTCCCACCAGAGCTGTTACTGGGCTGCTCCCGCCAACTGGAGTACGCCTGTGATCTAAATGCTCTGGCACGAACCTGCAAGGATCTTTACTCTGTGCTGAACCATGAAGTGTATAAAAGACTTCATAAAACCCTCAGAGAGCTGCAACGGACCCGCGAGTACACAGCACTGCATTGGGCCGCTGAAAATGGAAAGGACTTGTGTGTACGGGAAATGATGAGGTCTGGCATTTCAACTTGCCTAGTCGATGACATGCTCCGAAATCCAGTCGTACTGGCGGCAGGAAAGGGCCATACTGAAGTCCTCCGAACATTATTGGACTTTGGAGTGAACGCAGATGGCTGGCTCTTCTTCTACGAAGAAGAAGGCAAGATGACACCACTGAACGCCGCAATTAAGAATGGACACCTTTCAGTGGTGAAACTTCTCATTGAGTATGATGTGGAACTGGAGTACGATTTTAGGCTGAGTGATGACGAAGATTCCGAAACCTCTCCAATCCATTGGTCGTCGTTTGATCTTCCAAGGATGCCTCTGCCACTAGCAGTGATGCACCAACGAAACGACATCGTGGAGGAGCTGCTCAAACACAGATGTCACCCTTGGTTACCTGCACCTGTAGACAACGCATTTTTGACTGCTGCAGAGTGCAACGAAGCGGCTCTCAGAATATTCCTTCGTCATGGAACAAAGGTTAAATTCAAGTCTGGCGGACGAGATAGGTTGTTCGAAGCCATGGGACAGGGGGATATCGGGCTCTTCAAATATTTCTGGGAGGAATATGGGGCGAGGTTTGTGGTAAATTACGACCCCAGCCTAGCTCTCTCCGACGAGCCAGAGGAAGAGGAAGACCTTGCCTACCTATTTTCGCTCAACGTCTCCAATAGTCCAAAAATGGCAGCTCTACTGCTGGAAAAGATCAATGTGGAGGAAGTGATTCAAAGGAAATGCCTTCACCCGATGCGATTTGTCATGGAAGGAGCTGCCTCATGGGGCTATGAAGACCTGCTACGACGATTTCTGGCACTTGATTGGACTGAAAGGCATCCAATAGATGACGATGAGTGGCTTCAACATTTGAGCATATGCCTAGCCCGAGCCGTTAAGGGCGGGTTTATCAACATCGTACAGTTAATGCTTGAAAATGGAGCAGATGTGAATGGAGTAGATCCATCAGAGCTTGATGATGGAAACTCATTTGATTCTCCAATAGTTGAGGCCGTTCGTCGAGAGGATTTTCAGATGGTTAAGTTTTTACTCAAAAATGGAGCTGACCCACGCCTCACGTACTTGGGGGAGCCCATATGGTCAGAGACGGCGTTCGGGTCACTTCCATGGATACCACCGGTTTCTGAAGCTCAGTTTCAGATCATTGAATGCCTATTGGATAATGATTGTCTGGATTACCCTGAAACTTTCCCACGAAGCACACTACTCGCACGGTCCGTTTACGGCGGAGAAAGGCTGTTCGATCTAGTCCGATCCCATATCGAAGGGGACCTGGCTCCTGGAGATGATGCACACCAGGCAGCACTGTGCAGTGCCTCCTTCTGCGGCAAAACAGGCATCATACAGAGGCTTCTCGATACTGGATTAGATCCCAACGTCGTCCAAATGGACGGCAACAGCCTTATTCTGCTTGCGGCTGCATCTGCCAATCTTTCCATGGAAGAAGCAGAGAGCACGGTATCCTTTCTCCTCAGTCAAGGTGCAAAGATTGACTCCGAGAATTCAGAGACCGGCGAGACAAATCTTAGCCTTGTATGCAACCTGCCAGTGGAACCCTTCGACGGATGTTGGGAAAGGGCTGCGAAGATCCTGGTCAAGAAAGGTGCCAACCTATTCAATACCTACGGAAATGAGTTTCCGCTGGTAAACGCTGCTAGAAACTCTCACCTGGGGGTGGTCAAAGTTTTCCTCCAGTGGTTTGAGCAAGAGAACACACCTTTCAAGGAAATCAAAACCATGATTGAGAGAGCCATAGAGTCATCGACTGACGCTGATACCGAAAGGGTTCTGCGTCGCTTCTACTGGCCCCGAGTTTACCCGGCTTCGTCGAGTTAGCCTAGTTGAATATGGTCATGGATAATAGTTGAAGTAGATCTTTAACTGAATAGAAATTCCAAACAGCTTTCTATTCAACGTTGGTTCGAAATATTCCTTCAATATTCTAAGATCCGAGTCCGCAAGCTGCGGTGGGGGGTATAGATCTCACTGTGACTATGAAGTCTCAGAGATTCATATCAGGCTTTTGCTTAATTTTCCCTTTCTCCAGTAACATTCAAAGACTGACCGACCGATGGAAGACACTCTCACCAACTGAAATTCTGTTGCTAGTGTATGTGGAGACGTGTCGCGATTGCAAAAAACAACCCAATGCGGAGTACGGAAACACCTGCCTCCAACTTCAAACATTTGAAGATAACACCAACTACGCAGATTAATTCGCCCGATCTTTCTGATAAGGATCTTAAATCCCGAAACGTTTCGAGACTTTCAACGCTGCGTCCACTTTGCTGTCCCTTATCACCTGGCTGGCCTGATATACAAAATTCTTCAATGTCAAGGTTTGGGACCCAGTCTCAAGTGTGAGATAGCTTGACTTCAAGGTCCACCAACCCTTAGCCAAATTCCCTCATGCCGCATTCGGAATCAACTCCTTTATTAACCTGCTTCCCCGCACTATTATCTCCAGGTTCTAATGAAGCTAGACGGAATTGAGTAATTTATGGGGATTCTCCAGTTCCAAAAAATGGGCGCCGTAGCCCATGTGGAGTCTATAAAACGCGCCCACATGGGTTTCTTAATACTATTTCAACTTGAAGATCTCAGTCCGACCAATTGCCTCCTATTTCAACTCTCCGACGAGGAACTCAAGGCAGCCCACCATGAAGAAGGAAATGAATTCTGATGCGGACCCAGAGGGAATCGCACCCATGCATTCCAACATTGAAGCCGCCGACATCAAACCAATCCAAGAAGATGCTGTATTCGGAGAGATCCGTGAAGGTGAAACCAATTATCGCAATGTCAGTCTTCTATCCAATTCAATACTCATAGAGTCTCACAAACAGTCGAGCCGAGCTAACATGACCCAGGTGAGTTGGTTAGGAACGACAGCGTTGATGATCAAAACTCAAATCGGCCTCGGGGTTCTCTCCATGCCCAAAGTCTTTGACAGTCTTGGGATAATACCGGGGATTATCCTTTTGATTGTGATTGCTGGAATGACAACTTGGTCAAATTGGATGATCGGCGTGTTCAAGCTGAAACATCCCAGTGTCTACGGAATCGACGATGTGGGAAAGATGCTATTTGGCCGATTTGGGTTTGAGTTGTTTGGCTTTGCGTACACAATCTGTAAGTTGATATTGCTCAGGCGCTTTTTTCTTTTATACGATGCTCATGCCAGTAAGACTGGATCTTCTCTGGTGGCTCTGCTCTGCTGAGCATTTCAATCTCCTTGAACGCCCTGTCGGATCATGCTACCTGCACGGCTGTTTTCGTGGCTGTCACTGCCATTATTGCATTTGCATTTTCAAGTATACAAACAATGGCGCGTATAAGTTGGCTAGCATGGATAGGCGCGGCATGCATAATTACTGCAGGTATGCACGTTTTTGAACGAATATAGACTCAATTCCTTACAGCTAATGAATCCTAGTCTTCATTGTGACGTTCGCAGTCGGCATTCAAGGTCACCCACCGGCAATAGGAGGTGTCATTCCAGAATCCGACTACAGGTTATTTGGCAATCCAAGTTTCGTTGATGCCATGACTGCCATTTCCACCATCAGTTTGACGTATGCCGGGACACCTGCTTTCTTCAATATCATTTCCGAAATGCGTGACCCGCGGGACTACAATCGAGCCCTGGCAATTTGCCAAGTTGTTGTCACTTTTATCTACATCGTGGTTGGAACAGTCGTTTACTATTATTGTGGATCTCATGTTGCGTCACCAGCCCTTGGCTCCGCCGGTGTTGTGATTAAGAAAATTTCTTATGGGTTTGCTCTCCCAGGACTCTGCGTTTCAGCGACTCTTCTACTTCATGTGAGACCCCATACTCTTCGTATTTACCATTGCCTCGAAAGCTGACATCTACCAAAGCTACCAGCTAAGCATGTTTTCATTCGTATGGTCCGAGGAACGAGACATCTGACAGGACAGACTATGATCCACTGGGTCACTTGGCTTGGATCTACATCTACTGTAGTCACGGTCGCGTACATTGTGGCCAGCAGCATTCCCGTCTTCAGTGACCTCGTATCGCTTGTGGGAGCTCTATTGGCAACACCTCTTTGCTTCCAGCCTATGGGTTGCATGTGGTTATATGATAACTGGACCTCGGGAAAGCGGGATATGCGTCTTTCGTGGTGCTTGAAGGTAGCCTGGTGTATGTTCATGATCGTTGCTGGTACCTTTTTGACGATTGCTGGAACATATGCCTCTATTATAAGTATCATCAAGTCTTACCAGCAGTCCGGTGGCTCCGCTGCTTGGTCTTGTGCGAATAACGAGAGTTGAAAGTGCACTACTACTCTCATCTGGGCAGCAGATCCCACTTCAAGTTGTACCGTTGAATACTAAGAACCATCATGATAGAATGTCGTGTCTAAATTTTGGTTTGATTCTTATGAATTGTCAAGTACATTCAACGTGAACAAGGGAGGCCACAGAATATCTACATTAGAGTATCATTCTATCCTCAACTTCATTGCCGAGAAGAAATAGTAGAACCCCGAGTCCCCAGGTGCCAGTGCCACCCAACATTCTTTGGAGGTCTCACTCCCGGCAATACTTCAAGTTTACGCTCGCCTTGACATCAATCCGACCTCGGTGAGGTATTCTTCAGACTGTAAATCAGAGGAGAGTTGAGATTGCGAGGGGGATATGAAGCCCTAAAGAGACTGAGTAACCTGTTGGAGCTGAAGTCTTAGGATGAAAAGGCCGAGTGAACTGTCAACTGGTATCAGACTTGCGTACCGACATCAATGCCCGGAAGTTGTCGGAGAATTGCTGTCAATCTTGGAAGTCGGAACAAGGGACTGATTGAAAATTCGATGGGTAAAGAATCCATCCGAGTTCTGGACGGCAATTCGGGCTCTGAACTTGCCATACCATGCTGCCTGACGTTTCAAGATTACGACAATGGCGCCAAATCAGATAACAAGTCACCTGCCAAAATACCAGGAACGTGCGTTCAAGATAGCAAAATTGAGGCCGAAAGTCGGTTTGGGACTATAGATAGTTCCAGTAAATTGAGTCAGATATCACTCCGAGCATGATGCAATCTTCCAAGGTTGGAATAGTTTCCGAGGATCAGACGGCGAAGAGCATGATAACGGTTCAGTTTCAAATCCATTTTTGGTGGCTCAATGACTCATAGGTGGGATGGACTATAGCAGAAATTTTAGTGCATCTTTAGAATTCGACACCGACTGTGATCAACCACAAAGCGGGCTGGTGGAGGTCAGGCCACCACGATTTTTGTTGCTGCAGCTGCAGCGGTGAGGCGGTAATGTGAGGCAGTGATGTCAGCTATGCTTCACGGAAAAAAATGCGTCATCTGTTTGAAAAGCGAGCATTCCACTTTAAATGATTGGGAATTAGCGCAGCTTTCTGGATGAAAACTCTGTTAGGCGCTGAGCTCTTACAGACCCATAATGCATTGCTTGTATACACGTTCATAAATGCACTTATGGTACAGCCACAGCCCTGTGGAGGCAGTGGCGAGTGACGTGGCGGCTAGTGAGGCTAGTGGGGTTGTGGCGCAGTACGAAACGGATCCTAAATTAGGAAAAACAATGCAAACCACACCGTCGCTCTCCCCGAGATCAACAAAATCGAAAATTCCAAAAAAATCAAGATTAGTATCATTCATTCTAATGATGCGGTGAATTCTCTCATATCCACTCTCCTCTGAATTTAGAATAGGAGAAGTGCATTCTTTTCCAAGGTTCTATCACGCATCCAACCGCCCATCCAGGTGTTGCGACACCCCTCCTTCAGACCACATGACCGAAATGATATGCCGCCAGGCTCCAGGGTTGTGGAACTCAACGACTCTGATTGCACGAAGAACGCCTCTTGGTGCATGGAAGAGAATGAGGACTGTGGAATGAGATCACCATTCATGTGGCACACAACTGAAGAACGAGTAAAACCGGTATTGTTACCGCTGGTTTGCCGGATGAGCGCCTCTTCAAAGTCTGACAATGTCCGGTCATCGTGGTTCAGCCCAATCGCAGATCGGAACAGGGATCTCAGCTCTTAGTGCAGCGGCCGGACTCGGTCGTGACGGACGAATCCGCGACCAGAAGCGGCCCAAGACCAACTTGCCCCACGTCTGCTCGACCCTCCATCAGCTGAGGTCGTCCACTCTCGACCGTCCTAGCGGTATTCGACTCGTCCAAAGAACTTTGGAAAAAAATTTCAAACAGGGAATTCATTAAAACCATTAACTGTAACCTCCCGTTTTAGGTCTTGATCTGATCTATTAAATTTTTTACGCCCCCTTTTTACACCCCCCTTCCCTCATATGCTCGTTCTAGAGCCTTACTGTAACATTTTCATCCACCCTAGTAGAAATATTGGATTCTGAAACACCCTTCGAGAAGTCAAGGTTGGGGAACGTGGGATACCATAAAAAACCATTTGAAAAGTGGGTGCGAAGATGCGAAGGATGTACACAAACATACTGGTTAGGGTTTGTGGAGTAAACATTAGCGGCATAGAAGGCGCTCAAGGTTTCCATGGTTGCTCATTGTTTCTCTCTTCCCTAAGATAGTAACTTGTTCTCCATCGCACAATGATTTTCGATGATTTTTGGCTTTTTTCCATGGTACTGAACATTTTGAAGGATCCATTCTGTTGGCAGTCATAAATAGGTTGAACCACCACCAGCTGAGAATAAGTTTGGAAGGGGATGCAATCAATGCATGAAGATACAAAAATGCGCGTCGAGAACCTGCACAATGCAAGCCAAGACGCCATCTCCTCGTTTTTTTTGCCCCTATTGTAGATTCATCGGAAGATTTACCAGGAGGACGTCTTTGTTTCGCAGTGCGGATCATCGGGGCTTAGCTTTTGCAGTTTGGGGCATCTTGCATATGGCTCCGACCTAATGGACGTGCAACGCGCAGACCCGATGTGAGACTTGAAATACTGTACGAGCAGAGATTTTTATTCTATTTTTTTTTTCACTCTTTGCGACGGGGGATTTGTAGGAGCCTAGAAGTGAATTATTATAGAAACTGTTGAAACTTGTAAAATTTCTATTATAATTATATAGAAGATTATAACGAATGTTCAATGTTTTGAACGTTCATGTTTCAACACCCGCTTGTTCACTTGCCACCCGAAAGTCCCGAGAAGATCGGGGAGTCCGAGAGGCCCAAAGTTCCTTGTATCAAAGCCCTACATTTAATGCACTTTATAATATTTAACTCCATTTTTCGAAATCCACATTGCCTTTTCTAGGCATCGCGCTGATCCCCCAAATAATTCTTATGCCTTTGCGCATCCGGCTTTTTCTTCTTCTTCTATAATATCCGTGACTTTTCATGTCCTCTCCTTTGATACTTTAATTTTCCGTTCTTTTTTTTGTTCTTCTATTCTTCTTGCGCATTCGCCCGCACTTTTTAATCGTATCACCTTTTTTCGACCCCACAAAACGAAACTTCCGTGGTCAGAGTATGCGATCGATCTAACTTATCAACTGAAATAAACACCACATCGTGTTGACCCAAAGTCACCATCAACTAGGTGTTCTTATTGTGTGGGCGAATGTCGCCTTTTCTATGATTTTTGCCTTTTGAATTATTATCGACATTCTTTTATATTTTTCTTTGCCAACGCCGGACGTACCCAACTCAACTTGAACTCGCAAGTCATAATGCCAACAGTCTTACTTCCCTCATCGGCTGCCGCCTTTGCGCCGCGCTCCTCCCCGAACGTCGTGTTGAATAGAAAGGTTGCGCCGTGGTTAACAGCTACCCTCAAGAGAGTGAACCGGGTGAAGCGTCCTCTGAACAATGTCACCCAACACACTAGGTGCCTGACAGAGACCTTGTCATCGCAAAATGCCATCTGGACCCTATGCTCTATGATGTTCAGCAAGGCCCCCGAAGCGGAACTCCGGAAGGATGAGAACCCTCTCATCGAAGGTCTCTTTAACTACCAGATGATCCACATCGAGGCCTACGTCGTCCACGTAGACATGGTCTCGCGGAATGAGGTGGCCTTCAAGCTAACCCCCGAGACCATCGAGGCCTTGGTGGATTATCATCAGGATATCTACTCCGTCGATGCCGCCGCCAACACCTGGGACTGGTCAGGGAAGCAAAGCCAACTGAAGAAGCTACAGGAGGAGTTCGTCCAAGCCGCCAACAAGTTCGTGTACCGGGCGAATGCCGAAGCGCTGGAAGGATTGGAGGAGGATGGTGCTGGGGAGCTACTAAGTGGATTGAGTGAAGAGGCCAAAGCAGCCATCTCGAATCTATTTGTGCCGTTGCTACCTCCACCACCGCGCGTGGTGGATGTGATGCGCCCTGTTCCTCTGCTACCTAGTTCGACCGGCCCTGAAGTCTGGTGGCATACTCCCATCCCACCGTCCGCGCCGATCGAGTCGTGGAAAGTACTGCCGCCCAGCCCAGCCAGCACGGATGATTCTAATCCGAATCTTTGGGCCAGTCTCAGTTTCAGTGACGCTCAGCTGCCGTCCCCGACCCCGTCCTACTGCCAACCTTTCACTACCGCGCCATACTCGCCCTACGATAACATGGTGACTACCTCGGCAGCCTTCGCGCCCCTCCCGCTCCCTAGCATGTTTGTGGGACCTTGTAGCACCGCGGCTAGCATGATGGGCTTCGGTTGGGGAGGAGAGTTCGCTCCGTTGCCTTACGGCACGACCATTTAATGGCATTGCCCCTGAACGGATTGGTGTCGAACACTCTTCTCCTCACCGGTGACACCTCCGCCCCCCGAGTCGCCACGCCTGAAACACAAAACGTGGATCGTTTTTATTTCGTCAGACCTCCCTCGTGCGACTCGGCTATCTCCGAACCATCTTTTGTGGAAGCGTACCCCAGGTCCCCAGCTAGTCTGGACTAGGATCGCATTCCATCCCTCGACTAATTGGCATTCTTGACGGCGTTCTTACGATTGACCTGTGTGCATCTGTGATACTCCACCTCGTTGGCATTGCATCATATCAGAATAATTTGCCTATTTTTTTCGTTCTTTTTTTTTGCTCTTTCTCGCGCTCTATTCAGCCAGTGTCAGCGTTATGTTCTTCTGCAGCTTTCTTTTGCATCGAGAAGCGCGGGTCGGCTCTTGTGTTATTTTCTCTTTTGTTTCATGTCCCCAATATATGTCATGAAGACCAGGAAGCCTCGCGGCCGGGATATGAATTTGGATGTGGAATGTCCATCGTTATGTTTTCGTTTCTTTATCACGGTTCGATGGTTATCGGCACGAGGATTGGATGTCGACTGGATTCGGCTTTTACTACTCTTGTGTTGATTATCATCGAGGACCTTCTTCTGGTACAGGATACCGGACTGGCGACCTGCTCTTGACTGAGTTAGGTTGAAGGAGTCTACGTGATCTGTGGTGTTGATCACCCATCTTTCCGCTGGTCAGGCTTTCGGTGTTGCGGAGAAAGCAGAGGAAGAGGTTGACCATGTCATTGTCATCGTCAGACTATATAATCTCTGCCTGTGGCGGACAATTGGTCGTGGAAGGTCGGACTGGATTCTTTAGGTCTGTGACTTGAAGGTATCTCTACGTCTCAGCCTTCCAACGAATGATTCAATGGCATGCCTTCCTTGCCCTTATCTTACTCACATCATCGGACGCTCTGGCCAGCACTTTAGGTTCATCTCCTATACTATCCAGGCTGGGCTTTGAGCATTACTGGATAAGCTTGGGTGTCGGGAGCTCTCTCACGGGTGATTGAGCTATTTCGTTCTTTTTTCCTAACCCCAGGAATCGGATGCAGGATTTTATTCGTTTTGTCAAGTTCGGGAGGCAAGACCTCCCGCGCTGGCTGTCTATCTCTTCTCTTCTTTTCGTCCTGTCAACTGTCACCAAACTCCAATTTGTATGTTATCTTTTAGAGTTAACCCTTTGAAAGGTGCATACTACACAAGCTGCTCCTCTTGAGTAAGGTACTAAACATTACATGACGAGAGATGTAAATCAAAACTTGAAGAATATCGATTTGTCTAAGTACTCAAAATTTGCGAAGGGAATTGCTTATTCCAGCTCGATGTCCCGGTCATACTAGAAACCGCCGCTGCCTGCCGGTATACCCGCGCCAACGAAACAACTCGATTATCACTACTATGACTATCAATACCAAGTCTATACCTGGAGCAAATTAATCAAAACAGGAATCAATGCAGATCTTCTTATTCTAGACCTGAAGATCAAAAATCTGGGGAATAATCAACAAAGGTATTCAGGGCATAGTCCAATATGGGAACAGCTTTCGCTCCACTTTAGATCCAAATACCGTCGGGTGACGTCACTTATCAGGGATACTTGTAGAGCTGATTCTCAATTCCTGAATGTTACGTTGTTTCTTGTTGTATTTAGGAAAGGTAGGGAGATCCTCCGTGGATTACACTATCCCCTTCAATTGATGTGGTGAGCGTGTTATCTGGTAAGGTTGCTGTCTAATCTACTCGGGACATTCTTTCCATCTGCCCCGCAACGTCATTGACCAGTTCAAACAGCCTTTGTTCACGCTGCTCTTCTTTTGTGAATCAACCTCAAGTCAATCCCATAGAACACTCAAACTGAACTATCATCACTTTTACGCAGGAGGTATGTGTCACCCCTCAATGCACGGAATGGCGCGGCACCACCGGGGGATTTACCACCGTACGGTGAGACTTGACTAACGCGCTTCTTGTGAGATAAGCATAAGCCTTTAACCCGACTACTCCGTCCTCGATCAACTGTGATCACTGCACTCCACATTTTGCAGACCTCATGGCATCTCTACACGACGCCCTCCGCTGTCTCAAGCCGACGACGTGGGACGAGGTCCCCAAATCCCCCGACGAACTCCGCGACTATGTCCAAGACCTCTTCAAAAACAGTCGCTTAATAGCAGAGTCACTTCCGAATCCACCACCCTACGAGCATACCTCAAATCCCAAATCTTCTCCCCACATTACTCCCTCCTCCGCCCGAGTCGCTGAGACAGATCCCGACATCACATCCCTACAGAAACAATGGGGCAAGCCGTTAAAGATCGGCGGACCGAAAGACAACCCGCTAGGCGTACATGTGTGGAAAGTCTCCGCAAATGACGGCGGAGGCTCATGGTTCGGACGACGAAGCGTGCACGAGGGCATGTCATTTACTCGATGGCAGGAGAAGATGTCGTCAGAGTACGACGAGACGCTGAAAGTCAACCGCAAGAAGATCGAGATGGGACAGACGCCCGACAACAGTATTCGTGGAATTGGAGCAGAAGAGAAGGTAGAGCGGGTGGAGGTGAAGGATGATGCCGGCTCCGTTATGGCCGAGGTGACGGTTTACCATGTCTCGGCGCAGTTCCCGAAGCCTACGGCGCCGCGCGATTTCGTCGCTCTTATCGTTACCTCTGATTCTGGACTGCGGCTTGGTGGTTCTAAGCAGCCTGGGAGGAGCTGGTTGATGGTTTCTAAGCCCTGTGATCATCCTGATGTCCCGGCTAAGCATGGGTACACAAGGGGCGAGTATGAGTCTATTGAGCTTATTCGGGAGATCCCGAGAAAGGCCCGCTCCGGGACGAGCAGTAGCTCTGGGAGTACCAGTGGCAGGACTAAGGGCGGGTCTAGTGATACGAATGGTCAATCTGGGAGTGAATCCCAGGATCAGGACGACGAGTCGAATCCAGTTGAGTGGATTATGGTTACCAGGAGTGACCCCGGTGGCAGTATCCCGAAGTGGATGGTTGACAGAGGCACGCCCGGAAGTGTAGGAGCTGATGCTGCGAAATTTGTCGACTGGGCGATCAAGGATGATAAACCCAAAGAGCAGGAAGGGGATTCACCAGATGCCCCTAAAAATGTGGATGGCCCTAGCTCGAACACTGGGACATCGACCAATGAAGCCCACGGCGCTGAGAGCGGTGTTGACTCGGACGATGAAGAACAACAAAGTGATCTCGACTCTGACTTGACAGACTCAGAAATTGTTCATCATGGACTCATTGCCAGTGTGACGGGTTTGATAAACTCCAGCCTTGAACGATACGCTCCACAAGCTGTCTATGATTACATCCCTCATGGCCAACGACCACCACGCTCTGTACCAGCCGATAAAACAGATATTGAAAGCGCAAAGTCATCCCGAACAACGGACTACGAAGACGCCCATTCTGTCGCGGAGAAAGAGCACGATCAAACCTCACTCGCCTCCGCACGCTCAGCAGCAGCCACGCCAATGGTCGAAGAAGTGATGCACAGCAACCCCACTCCAACCGAGCTAATGGAGAAGAGCAAGAACGGCAAGCTCACATCGCACGAAAAAGACCTAGCAAAGCTAGCCTTGCGCAAACGCGAAATCGAAGCCAAGCTAGACAACATCCGTTCCGAGCTAGATAGCTTTCAAATCGCGACACAAAGCGCACCCATGACCCCCACAAAGGGCCTCACGAGTGACTTCGAAAGTGACACTAGCGGGATGCTCAAGCGGGCAGCGGAAAACCGCGCCGCAACACCCAGTAGCGGCTCTGGGAAGCAGAGCCAGCGAGAAAGCAACAGCAGCGAGACGCAAACTCCTACGCCTGAACCACCGCCGCATATGCAGAAATTAACCTCTCACCTGTACAATGAGGAATCCAAGTTGTTGAAGCAGCTGCGAAAGGTTGAGGTTAGTCAATTGAAGGTTGCGTCGAAGATTGAGGCACGCCAGCGGAAAGAAGCTGAGCGTTCGGAGAAGACTAAATCTCGTTCTGAGGTGGAAAGTCTACGGGAGGAAGTCAAGGATTTGAAGAAGGAAGTGAGCAAGTTGCGCTCTGAGCGGCAGAAGTGGGTTGATCTGGTTACTTCTTTGCAGGCTGAGAATGCGAAATTGGCTGCGAAGGACTCCGGAGATTAGAGCGGATTATGCTCGAGGCAGTGGATCCAAATAGTTGGTCTTTTTTTGGGTGCCTTCGAATCTTGTACATTAACTTTCCTACCATTTTGTTACAACACATTAGCAATTTTTGAATTGGAGCGTGATAGGGCGTTATTATGAATGCAGTGAAGAATTTTCATCTACTTTGTTTTCATTGTATAAGTAGGACATTTGATATTGAGCTTGTTCTCTGGAATATCTCGTTGATCAGAAGAGAGTGGCCTGTACTGGGGGCTTCGTTCATGACAGGCTCGGATCCAGCTAATGCTTCGACTTTGCGCTTCTAGAATCCCGAATCTGAATTAGAGCATCGAATGGTAATTCTGGGCAAATGACGAGCATCGGTCTCGAGGTGGCTCTCATAACCAAATCCGTGACGAGGAACACCCATATAGCAACGATATGACACACAACAGTGTCGCGGGTCTCTTTTGACTTTGGACGGCATTTGCGGGTTGTCCACTAGCAGGGATTTGCAGAGGAATTTGCAGGAGAATGTAATTCGAATTTCAGGTTGCATTGTAATCATCGTAACCTTGGTGAAGGTTCTTAGGAGGGTATCATTTGAGCAAGGCGGGAGAGGTTTCGGTATAAGAGGTTATCGTCTGATCGAGAGAAGAATTGTGGTTTCAGGCGGATATGCATGGTAGGAAATCACTCTTGCGTCTGCGAGGAGAATCGTTAGCAGCTGGTCCCTGGTCATGACTAGAATACAACACTTACCTCAGGAGGATTCCCAGCCCCTCTGACCATTTTCTCCAGCATCATTGTTCGGACCTTCTCCTTTGACTCGCCCATGCCAACAGACATGTATGAAAGAAGGGGGTTGTGGCCCACGTAGGACGCGCAGCTGTCACGGATGATGTTGGAGGTCCACTCGTACTTCGTGGTGTCGGCGTGGCCGGTACCGATGTAGCGCGCCTGCAGCGCTTCGAGGTTCTGGAGAGTGCGGAGCTTGTCGGCCATTTTGAGCGGGAAACCGTGTGTGGTGGTTATTGGGTAGATGAAGCTGAGGCTCGGAGAAAGTTTGAAGGTTACGGTATGATATCACGTGATATATCGAAAATGAGACATGACTTCAAGTTTCTACATGATGATATAACACTTTCCCTGCTGTTTTCATCCGAGAATTTTTCTTCGGGTTAACCGTGCATATATGTCTGAATTGGGGCCCATGACGCCGTTGTCGTCTCGAATAGCGTCTTTGGTGCATGCGCATTTTGATGCATTGCCGGCACGCAGTAAACCCAACTTTTTCCCTGATGGGTCTAGGGAATGGATCCCCATGACTGGGATAGTGGCTGTAAAAGGTACGTACATTTTGAACAATTGATCGCGTCTGAATTCCACATAGGTGTTTGATTGACAGTCCTCCCATGACAGGTGAAAATACGCCCTCAGAAAGCATCCACTGCATAGCCATAACGTAAGTATTCCCAAGATAGGCCCTCAGCTCACGTTTAAGCCTGACTAACGAGCTTTAGAACTGGAGCAAAATGCTTATCGGCGTCACAAATACCCCAATGTCGAGGTCTGGTTCTGCACGATTGTCATGCCGAGATCTTAGCCATCCGTGCCTTCAATTATTGGCTCTTGACAGAATGCCACAGCTTACTAGCTGAGGAACTCACCGGCCACTCAAATACTTCTCAATCCTTATTTATTCAAAGGAGGAAATCTGAAAAGGGACCGCCTTTTGAAATCCAGCCCGATGTTAACTTGTACATGTACTGCACATGCGCCCCTTGTGGTGACGGCAGTATGGAGCTATGCATGGCATCTCAAGAAGATGCGACGCCCTGGAAAATGGAAGATGAGCCCAAGAAATTACCAGAGACCCAAGAGGGGCCACCCCTTGTCGACGGACCTCTACATGGCCGAGCTCATTTTTCTCTACTGGGAGTTGTACGTCGCAAGCCGGCGCGGACAGATGCAGAGTCCACATGCAGCAAGTCCTGCTCAGACAAACTTGCTCTGAAGCAGGTTTCCTCTCTTCTTTCGTGGCAGACTGCTCACCTAGTCGCTCCAACGGCGAACGCGTATATACGGGGACTCATTCTCCCAGAAGATGAGATCAGTCGCGTCGCTTGCGAGAGAGCCTTTGGAGAAAATGGTCGGATGAAAGATCTGAAGGGGCGGTCATGGACCGGCGAAACAACAGATGCTATTGAGTATCGATTTCGGCCGTTCAAAGTCATGTCTGTCCCAGCAGATGATATTAAGGCCCTGTGGATGTATGCAAAGCCAAAATCAATAACCCCGGCCCCTTCATCTTCAGAAAAATCCACTGCAAGCAAAGGAGCGCTGGCCGCGGCAAAAAAGAGCAAACCAGGCAATGTCAGTGCTGTTTGGATTACGGCTCCATCAGTCTCCCATACTTGTTCCATACTGTCCAACGCTGGTAGCAAGAAGATGCCCTCGCTTCGCAAGTCCAAGACTGGGTTATACGAGACGATCATTGGCGGAGTGAAGCAGGGTCACAAGGCATCTTCATCTTCCGCAAAGGGCGCTTCGGCGCTTTCGCGGGCGAAGCTGTGGGGTATGATGCACAGTATTGTCCAGCTTGAGAATTGCACACTAGAAGATGGTGATAATGCAGACAAGAAGTCAGGCAACATCGCATCAGATGAGGCTTCAAAGTCTGAGGAAACTCAAACCCAAACCCCTTCTACCTACCACGCTCAAAAGGAAAGTGAGGGTGTGTCCTCTAGCCCTTGTCAGGTCCGAAGAAAGGCTATACAGGCTGCGAGGGAAGCATTGAAAGGATGGGCACCAAACGTGGGCGACGAGAGCTGGGCTCTGGATGTTTTGATGGACCCAAGGAAGCGAAAACGTTGAAGCGAATGAGATCAATGCCATTGAATTAAAATAATACTACTAATAATGCATATTGTGCAAGCCAGCGGCATTGCAACGAATCAACCTTTGCCCTGGGGCTCGTAACATCATCGCATTAATAATGTACATAATTAGACTTTTGGTCAGGCAGGTTGCTAAGCTTCCCGCAAAAAAACTCCGGGCTTCCTTCAACTTGCCCAGGGTGCGCTGTTGACGTTCTCGCAGACGACAATTGAATGATCTTGATGCCGTGTAGAGCCACACGCCATCATTGAGGGAAATTGAAAAGAGTAGCTTCCTAGAGTTCTCTTGGCTTCAAGGTATTTAGAGAAGCATGGTAATGGAACTCCCCTAGTAGATACCGGGAATGATTCGGCTGGGCACCAGTGCAGTGTAACGAGCCCAGTCAGCCTTGTACTTCTTCTTGCACTTCTCCTCGTCGCGGCTCTCGCGGTGGATCAGCAGGATACCAAAGTACAAGATGTAGAAATAAGTGAAAACCATTCCCCAGCCGCGGGCTTCCGGGGTCTGCACAGCTTGCTTCTGGAGAGCACCGCTAGCTGGGTTGATGGTCTCAATGATGGCGTAGCCTGCAATGCCAGTGGGCAGAGAGTAACCCCAGCCTTGGATCCAGTCACCCAGGTAGTTGATGTGACGTGCCATACCCCACCAGCCGGAGGTCATCAGTTTTGATCCAGAGGCAGTCTCGATGAACTTGATGTCCTTCACGCGGGGGTCATTGGGATTGGTGCGGAATCGGTTCTTCTGGTTGTTTGCACCGCGGAAGATAAGGTAGCCGACGGCAGTGACACCGAGCACGGTAGCCACACCGGAGAGGCCAAGCTCAAGGGGGAAGACTGAGAGGTAGCGGCTCTGGACGGTGTAGAGATGCGGGACCCAGACTACATCGCCGAAGGACAGCATGAAGCCAAATCCATCCATGATGACGTCCATGGTGGTCATGATGGCCGGCTCCATATACAGGGAATCCAAGATGTAGAATGCCTGGAAGATAGTGACCAGAATGATGGAGTCGGTGACATATCCGTAGGTGCGGTACTGGTGAGCCACATTCGAGAGGTTGATGATCGTCCATCCGAGCAAGCCTGGTCGCATCTCCATGAAGACCTTGATATCAAGGGTACGCGATGCCTCACTAACGAATGGAATTGGCAGACGAACTCGAGGGTTCAGCTCGCGACCGATGAAGAAGTCGTAAAGCACATTGCCTGTTTGACCACCAGGGGCCAGCTCGCGAGCGTCAGGGTTGGGCTTGCCAGGTGCGGGAACCGAAAAGCTCTTGATGTAGACGAAAACAGCAATCGTTGAGGAGATGACGAGGTTCGCAGTAATCACTTGGACGTAGTTGTCCCACAGGAAGGTCCAGACCACAAAGTCCGCGCCGTACATGTAGGTACCTGACGCCAGACCACCGAGGATGATAAGGGCGGATGGGAATGCTGTTCAACGGGACCATTGTCAGTCATCTTCGTGATAAAATCTGGAGGTAATGTGAAGATCGCCATACCATTGAATTTATACTTGAGCTTTCCGCCGCATGCCAGAGTGGTACCTTCCGCGACCTGACCGGGCAGGAATACCTGCAAGAACAAGCTGAAGGCGTAGTAACTCAGAACCCACACGGTCACCTCCGCATCGAATAGCCCTGTGATACCCTCCTGAGGCCAGCCCACCTCCTTTTTCAATTGGTCGAGAGTCAAGGTCGAGGGGCTGAGTAAGGAGGGTGCGGGACAGCCAGATACATCATTGCAGACGAAGGTGAAAAGGTAAACGAGAATTGGCAAGCCGAAGACAATTCCAAAAGCGCCTAAACTATTAGAGAAGTTAGCGCAAGTTTCCACCAGTGAGATTTGGGGTATAGTCTTACGGCCCACCGAATTCATAGCCATGCTTCTCAGGGACAGGCGCGACTTGGGTCTTGGAACCTTTCTTAGGAGCCATGATTGAGGGTCAAAGGTAACAGGGAAAAAAAAGGCGGATGCAAATCAGGGTTCTCCGTGTTCAGACCATTCAAAAGCTGGGGGAGAAACCAGCGAATAAATAGAAGGGAATAACCAATCCGACTTTTTGTCCGAGATTTGCAGTACGATGCCGGATCATGCACACCCGCGGGTTCCTTAAGTTAGGTTCCTTAGTTTCTCCGCATTGCCAATCACAAGCTCCCGTGATGCAACGTAAGCTTCTTGTTTCGAACTTCTCTCCTCTTTCTGACCTTCAAGTTGTTTTTATCTCCACAAGAGCTGGCCTCTACCAATTTACTTTTGACCATAGACATTCTTTTATCTTCCATTTCGCCTTCGGGAAATTCCTGCCCATCATGAAACTGAGTAGCTCCGCTCATTACTCGCTACTCTTCTTATCATCCATCCTGGGTCTCTCCTCCGCAGCCTCGTCTCACCTGAACGATGAATCTCCCTGTGTCGCCCACTCACCCACTAGCGGTCTCTTTTATGACCTGAACGCCATTTCACTGTCCCCACCGGAATGGAAGAACGGGAAAAAGGTGTCGCAGGATGATCGGGATGAAAGCTGGACCGCGAAGGGGCACGACTACCCCGCCAACTTTACGCTGAATATTTGCGCGCCTGTGATTGAGAACTTTACCGATGTGATTGGTGTACCTTCCGATCGCTGGCAGAATATTAGCGCATTTTACGAACAACATGGGAAGATATATTCGCTGGGGTAGGCCGCTCCTCCGATAAACCCTGGGCAGACATCTGAAACACCGAATACTGATACCTCGGCATTTTATAGTGAACAAGCCTCCGAACCTTTCTTCCGTGGTCGCAAACTCGTCCTGAACTACACAAACGGATCGCCATGTGCCGATGACTACAATAGCGCTGCTTCCAACGGCTCAGTCCGAACCATGTCCACTCTGATGTCCTTCCTTTGCGACCGTGATGCCCCCCAGAACCAGGCGACCGTGTCCTTTGTCGGTACCATGGACTCTTGCTCCTACTATTTTGAGGTTCGCAGTTCTGCTGCATGTGGCGGAATCGCCGTTGACCCCAATTCCGATGGACTGGGCCCTGCAGGCGTATTCGGAGTCATGTAAGTTTTTCCCAGAAACTTGCGCCCAGCTCCTGCCGAAAATAATACTAATTGTGGAAATTCAGTATGCTCATCGCTGTGGTCGTCTACTTGGTCGGTGGTTGTGCTTACCAGCGCACCGTCATGCACCAGCGCGGATGGCGCCAATGTCCCAATTTCAGTCTGTGGGCTGGAATGCTTGATTTTGTCAAGGTATGTCTATTGGCTTTGGTTCCTTGTCGGTCTCGAAGGTCCTATGAAAGCACGGCATCGCATCAGTACAAAAGCTCGAGTGGGCTTCCCGTCTCGCGTTTGGATTAGCTGTTCTCGGCTGGCCCGGGATCGGCATGTTGAGACAGGTCTCTGCAGTTGATATCGCATGCCGCTTTTGAAAGCTGGCCTTTCTTGTTGTTTTTCTTCGTACCATTGGTCGCAGCGCGTTCCATCTTGACAATTTCCTTTTCTGTGTTGATCGCATCATGTACATGTTTGATGGGGAGAGCATGATCTCCGGTGCTTTATACAAGCGATCTCAATCTTTCTGCTTTGTGGACTTGACACTGGATGCGCTCTAGATAGTCACCGCTCCTCGTAGCTGGCTGCTGAGCATGCCCTCCGTTGCTTTATTTGACCAGAGACTTGACTTGTTTCTTTTGCAAACCATGAAAAACACCCCGGTATGCTAATTCCCATTGTCTATAACAGGACATGACGATCATCCTTTTCTCGTCCCTGCGCAATTGCCTTCGTTTCAAGCGCTCGCCCTCCCACGACGGCTACGCACGCGCCGGCTCAGACAACCGTGGAGGATTCATTAGTGCAATTGGCGGCCGTGGTGGAAGAGGCTCTGGTGGCCGTGGTGATGTTGACGCTGAAAATCGGTTGATAGATCAGCTGGATGAGGAGTGGGATGATTGATCTTGGACGCCTTAATGTACCATCCACAGGGCAATTCCATGATTTGCGTTCAATTTCTGTAACCATACACTGTTGATTTAAGGTTTTTCAAGCGAATTCTTCAGCAACTTGAAGACGAGTACGCATGCACATGTACATGTTTTTAAGAATTTTGTTGCCTAAGTTTGCGCTGGTATTTCCGCGATGACACTGCATGAGTCAAGCGAAGTCATATCCGTGAGATCAGCTTCCGTTGGATGATCTGCGGTCGGGCACCCAATTAGAGATACAAGGCTACTTCATCGTCCACTCAGAAGCTTCGATGTGGAGACAAACCCGCAGGATGGATCCACATATTCAAGGCATCAGGGTCCTTTCTTCATTTGTGAAGGTCTCCTTTCTTACTTTTAAGTACCACTCCCAGTGCTGACATCTGGAATTTCTCTTCATGGAACTATCACTTTCAAACCATGTTAACTCTAGGGCTGGCATGCTCAGTGGCTGATGAAGATTCCTTCGGTCCAACCGTAAACCCTTCCTGCCGCAATGGCTTTGATTTCACGCTCTTGTTTGAAGAGGCCGTTTTGACGCTACTACCATTGTCGATCTTTTTGATACTGCTGCCATTTCGCATATGGAAACTTCGTCAATTATCAGCAAGAGTTGATCGGTCATGGCTGTATGCAATGAAAACTGTACGATAGCCTTTACACCATCTTCGGGGAAACCATGTTGACCAATTGCAATTAGATCTCTCACGCCATTCATCTCTCTCTTAAATTCATTCTTCTCATATTGTGGTGTCAGCCATTCACCCCAAATACCAGAGGCACAGTCCCAACTGCAGTGGTTTCACTGGTGGCATCCCTTGGCTGTCTTTACTTAACCCATCTAGAGCACCAGCGCTCCCTGCGCCCTTCAACAGTCATATGTCTGTTCCTGAGCCTGTCTTCGCTTCTTGATATCGCACGTCTCCGAACCCTTTCTTTTCTGCCTCACAATGACCGTGTGGTGTTTCTTTTCGCCCTCAGCTGGGTACTTCAGATCGTGATGCTGATTCTCGAGGCTACTGAAAAGAGATCTTTGTTGAAAAAAGGCTATGAGAAAAGTCCAATCGAAGATACAAGCGGAGTTTTCAGTCGAACACTCTTCTTATGGCTAAATCCATTATTGTGGAAGGGCTCAAAGGTCATATTGACAGTAGACGACTTGCCGGTCTTGGACGAAGACATAAGGGCAGCTTCCAACCCCCAGGCACTTCTGGAAAAATGGGGGAAAGGTGAGAGCACCTTGGTCAAATGTGAATTCCAAATATACTGACTTCTAGCTCTAGCTACCCAAACTCGCCGGAATGCCCTCTTGTGGACTATGTTTTCCCATTACAAGTGGGCTTATCTGGCGGGTACTCTGCCACGCTTAGCCTATACTGGCTTCACATTCACCCAGCCCTTTTTGCTGAAACGGGTTCTCGACTTCATGGATGAGCCAGAGCATGCCAATTCCTCAAATTATGCTTACGGCCTTGTTCTGGCATACGCCATAGTGTACATTGGAATTGCAGTAAGTCGGGTTGCTATCAAAGACATTGCAATACTCTAACACAGTACTAGACAACCTTCTCTGCTTATCAACACAAGATATTTCGCCTTACGACGATGATCAGAGGTAGCTTAGTGAGTGTTATCTTTGACAAGACATTGCGATTGAATACCTCTGCCGTATCCGATGCGACTGCGGTGACTTTGATGAGTACGGACATCGAGCGCATTCAAGATAGCTTGATTGAGATGCACGAGATATACTGCAATTTCATTGAGATCGCGCTTGCCCTGTGGCTGCTAGCACGGCTAATAGGGGCTGCGACAATTGCAGCTACAGTGGTTGTCCTGGGTATGTTCTTTTCTTCGAATTTGCGCGGCAGGAGTCCCTCGACTAACTTGAGCCACACAGCATGTCTGGCTGGAACTGTTCCCCTTGCAATCGCTTCGGGTAATGCTCAGGGCACGTGGCTTGACGCTGTTGAAGAGCGCGTTGCCGTAACTTCCAAGGTTCTGGGAGTTATGAAGAACATCAAGATGACGGGTCTGACGGACATTGCCGCTGGTATCCTTCGGAAACTCCGGTCGGATGAAATCAAGAGCTCGCGACTTTTTCGACTGTACACGGTATTTGATGTGACAATCTGTTAGTATGATCCTAGTCCATTAATCAAGGGAATATCTACTGAAGTTTTTCGCGCAGCCTATGTTTCTTTGGTGGTGGCACCAGTATTCGGGTTCGCAGTCTTTGTCCTTTTGGCTCGAGCGAATGGCACGCAGACTCTCACTACAGGCATCGCGTTTGAGGCATTGACATTGTTTTTGCTACTCGATATCCCAATTGTCTCCATTGCTGATGCTTGTAGGGAATTCATGGCAGTTGTGAATTGTTGCCAAAGAATCCAGGACTATCTGCTCGAGAAAGAACGTGTTGACCATCGTGTTGAACTCTCAGAAGACCAGAATTTGCTCGGTCAAGACCTTATCAGTGATTCTAATCTTACAGGATCCAGTTGCGTCAAAGCTCGAGATCTCTCAGTAGCTTGGTCAATTGATGATGAGCCGATTCTGAAGAACTTGACATTTGACATTGACTTCGGAAAGATCACAATGATCGTGGGCCCAGTTGGGTGTGGAAAGTCAACGCTACTGAAAACACTACTAGGAGAAGTTGCAGAATGCTCAGGGTCAATCGCTGTGTCATTCCAAAATTCTGCCTATTGCAACCAGTCTCCGTGGATTACCTTCGGCACTGTTCAGCAGAATATTGTTGGCGCGTCCCCGTGGGATCAAAAATGGTATGATCGAGTCATTCAAGCTTGTTCATTACAGTTTGATCTGCAGCAACTTCCAGAGGGGGATCAGACCAAAGTTGGTGTTCATGGATCAAGGTTATCGGGTGGACAGCAGATTCGTGTCGTAAGTTGAGCACTTCCAACAAGAACTATCTTACATGACTGACAAATTTAGTCTTTTGCACGTGCACTTTACTCCAGAGAGTCCTGCCTTATCCTCGATGATGTTCTTACTGGGCTTGACCGAGAGACCGAAAGGTGTATCCTAGACTCTGTCTTTGGTCCTAATGGCTTATTGAAGGAAATCTCTCGAACGGTCATCATGGCTACAAATTCCGCTCACCATCTCGTGTATGCGGATCATATCATCTCGATCAATTCAAATGGAGAGCTCGCCGAACAGGGATCATACGAGGAACTCGTTGTCTCACGCGGCTCGATTAGTCTCCTTCCCAGCCAACCTGGGGAAACGACCACCACAAGAGCTGGAGAAGTTGTCTTTGACGATGAGATATTACAAGAACTGGATCTGGAACTTGATGAGCTCGATCACACCAGCCGTCGGACAGGCGATTGGCTTGTTTACCTATATTATTTTCAGAATATGGGGTGGCCTTTGCTAACTCTGGCCTTCTCTTGCTCAGTCCTAATGATCGCTGGCATGATGCTTCCCCAGCTCTGGCTCCAATTCTGGTCTCGTAGCAACGAGAAATATCCTAACAAGGATCTTGGATTTTGGATAGGAGGCTATGCAGCACTTGCAGGATTGACTCTCTTCGCCTCTTTCTGTCTGAATTGGGTCTATGGCATGGTCATTGTACCCAAAACAGCACGAAAGTTTCATGAGATTCTGTTGGAGACGACTATGAGGTAAATTGCGGCGAATAAGGTTGTGCCTCGGCGTCTGCTAACACTCACAGGGCAACGACATCTTTTCTGACTTCAACTGATATTGGAACAACGACAAATAGGTATGGAATTTGATCTGGGTTTCAGGCGATATTCATGTTCGTCTCTCTGGCAGAGGACTAACGTCTTTACAGGTTCAGCCAAGACCTAGAACTCATCGACGATGAGCTTCCATCCGCATTTGAACTTACCGTCAACGCAGTCATGAGCTGTGCGATTGAAGGATTCCTCGTCTTCGCAGGCGCATCCTATATAACCGCAACGATCATTCCATTCTGCGCACTGGTCTTATACTACGTGGCAAGATACTACGTGCGAACATCTCGGCAGATCCGGCTGCTAGATATTGAAGCTAAAGCCCCCTTGTTCTCTCACTTCCTTGAATCCCTCAGTGGAATCACCAGCATTCGCGCCTACGGATGGACTGAAGAGTACCAGCGCCGGAGTCAAATCGCACTGGACACTTCCCAGCGTCCATACTACATTATGTTTTGTATCCAACGCTGGCTGAACCTGGTTCTAGATCTGATTGTTGCCTTCATTGCTATCATCGTTATCGCAGTGGCATTGTCTATGAGGGGAAACGCGACGTTGAGTTTGTTAGGGGTCTCGCTGTTCAACATCGTCAATTTCAGCTCGACTCTGCAGTCGCTAATCAGGGAGTGGACTGGCCTCGAGACTTCCATTGGTGCTGTTTCCCGTATCAGATCATACGTGCGACAGGCCAAGACAGAGGATCTGGAAAGTGAGGTCGAGGTGGTTCCGACGGCCTGGCCGTTCAACGGTAATGTTGAAATTGCCAATGTCTCCGCTTCGTATGAGTAAGTTTCGTCTCATTACAGCCATATTCATATCAACTGCTCATTATCTATAGTGGCTCTTCCGGACCAGTTCTTTCTGATATCAATCTCACGATTTCCGCTGGAGAGAAGATCGCAGTCTGCGGCCGAACTGGGAGGTTAGTTTCCATACTATGCTTTTTCTTATTAAAATATCCGTACTCATTCTAAGCAGCGGAAAATCGACATTCATCTCAACCCTTCTCCGAACCATTGAGATCAGCAGTGGTACAATCCGTATAGACGGCATGGACGTCTCCAAAATCTCCAGATCACACATTCGTTCCGCCCTAAACACCATTCCTCAACAAGCCTTTTTCCTCTCTGGCTCCGTCCGACTTAACGTGGACCCCCAGGGTGACACAATAGATGAAATCATCATCGACGCGCTGCGAGAAGTGAACTTGTGGACTTACCTCGAGCAGAAAGGTGGCTTGGATATCGAGATGACCGAGGACTTGCTCTCCCATGGTCAGCAACAATTATTCTGTCTTGCACGGGCACTCTGCAAGTCCAGCAAAATTGTGATTATGGATGAGGCGACGAGCAGGTTTGTGGACTCCGTTTCTGTTCTTGATCTATGGCATTGCTAACTGGAATAGTGTGGATTCGGAAACTGAAACACTTATGCAGCAGGTTATTCGGAGTCGATTTAGAGAGCAGACGATTATTGCTATCGTTCATAAGCTGGATTCTATTTTGGATTTTGATAAAATTGCGTTTTTGGATAAAGGGCGAGTTGTGGAGTTCGATACACCGGCGAATCTTCTATCAAGGCGAGACTCGGCTTTCAAGGCTTTGTATGATAGTGCTCGTGGCTTTAAACTCATAGACAAATAGTTGGTACATATTGAATCAATTAGTTCTTCCTTTTCCATCTCCAGGTATTAAATCTGGTGTACGCGCGGGCCGGAGAGCGGGTCTCTGACTCTCTGTACCCACCGTGCGGCTCTACCTAGCTAGCCCGCAGTGTCGCCTCTACTTTGCATACTTTACTAATTGTTCCTTCAGATTAGTACGCATCACAAGAGTTGCTTAAACAGGTGGTCAAGCATATATGGACAATATTTTGTGGGTTATGTGCAAATCTAGCCAGGACTATACAAGAATGGGGAAACGGTACGCGATTCCGCCCCATGAAACCCGCCAAGTCAATCAGTCCTGTAGAGTGTATAACCTCGGTAAAGTTACTGAGAGTCCATTAAAAGCCCCATTTCTTTAGTGATCCATGGCATTAAAAAGCCGGGTGCTCTAGATATTTTCTGTTTTTAGTGATGACGCCGGTTCGCGGTGTTCTAGTCCAACGAGGCTCTGCGCCACATATGGATGACGTACAGATGCTGATTCCGTACTACATGTATTCAAGTCTATATAAATCGCTCTCAGTAATAAGGTATGATATTCTGAATGCCCAGGTGGAATTGTAGTCATTTATTCACATTGAAACTACGCAGAAAATTATGCTAGGATTAGCTCAAAATGAACATGGCAAACAGAAAACTCCCTACTCCCTACCCTGCCTCCTCCGTTTTTTCTCCAACAATCAACACCAATCACCATAATTTCTTATATTGGCGCTGTGTCTGTCTCCTATTATTTTTGCTCTTATTCCCTTGCTTTGCCGCTTCATCCAATGCCGCATTTCAGCCATCTGCCATCTCCCCCAATCAGAGGGCTTTACCAAATGCACCAGATGGGTACACACCAGCAGCCACTCAATGCCCTGTCGCAAATCCAGGCGTGCGTAATGCCACAGATCTCAGTCAGAATGAGAGCAATTGGCTGCAGAAACGCGAAGGATTTAGATTACAGGAAATGCAAAGTTTTCTCACCAGGCTGAACATTTCGGGATTCAACGCGACACAGTACTTCACTAATTCGACGCCTTCATCACTGCCCAACATAGGAATTGCCTTTTCAGGAGGTGGCTACCGAGCGCTTTTGAATGGAGCCGGAGCTTTTGCAGCCTTTGATAATCGAACCAGTCATTCCACCTCGCCCGGTCAGTTGGGTGGATTGTTACAATCAGCCACATACATCTCCGGGCTTAGTGGTGGGTCTTGGTTGGTCGGATCAATTTATTCAAACAATTTTACCACCGTGACTGCGCTTTTAAACGCCAACAATCGCGGTCTCTGGGACTTCAACGAGTCGGTCCTTACTGGACCTTCAGGTGACAGGGGTTATTACAGGGAGCTTCTCGACGCCGTAGATGGCAAGAGGCACGCAGGATTTCCTGTTTCGATCACTGATTATTGGTATGAAAATTCTCTCTACATCAGCGCTGGTGAAGATTCAAGGGGTTTTCTTGCAATAATACACAGCTCGTTTTCAGGGACCATATTTCTTGGATGGCCGTTACTAACATGATGCTCTCTCTAGGGGCCGTGGGCTCTCCTACCAGTTGGTGAATGCCAGTGAAGGCGGCCCGAGCTATACATGGTCATCTATTGCATCAACTCCAGCTTTTGTGAATGGAAGTATGCCCATGCCGATCATTGTGGCGCTCGAGCGAACACCGGGTGAGAAGAACATAGGTATGAGATTTAAGTACGTTCATTTCTAATTCAATTCGCTGACTTCAAAACGACAAGATCTCAATTCGTCCGACTACGAGTTTAACCCTTGGGAGTTAGGAACTTGGGACCCAACAACCTATGGTTTCATGCCGCTTGATGTTCTAGGATCTAATTTCACTGGAGGAAACTTGACTAACGGCACTTGTGTTTCTGGCTTCGACAATGTGGGGTTCGTGATGGGGACTTCCTCTTCCTTATTCAACCAAGCCTTGCTTCAAATCAACAATACCGACATACAGAAATTTTTGAAAAGCTTGACCACATCACTGCTACAGAATCTGAATGACTCGTCTAATGATGTCTCTGTCTATGGTCCTAATCCGTTCTTCGGGTTCAATAACGCAACCAACCTCAACGCCAAAGCACAGAACCTTATCCTTGTTGATGGAGGCGAGGACCTACAAAACATCCCTTTCTATCCACTTCTGCAGGCCAATCGCAAAGTCGATGTGATCTTTGCTGTTGACAGCTCAGCTGATACGATGACCAACTGGCCTAACGGAACCAGTATGGTAGCAACCTTCGAGCGCAACAGTAACTCATCAACCATCGCAAACGGGACTGCTTTTCCTTCAGTGCCAGATCAAAACACCTTTGTCAATCTGGGATTGAATAAACGTCCCACCTTCTTTGGCTGCGATCCAATGAACAGTACGGGAAAGCCTCCGGCGCCTCTAGTGGTCTATATCCCCAATAGTCCATACACGTATAACTCCAACGTCTCGACTTTCCAGCTTTCCTACAATGACACGGAGAGAGATGCCCTCGTTCTGAACGGCTACAATGTGGCTACTATGTCGAATTCTACCGATTGGAGTGTTTGTGTTGGCTGTGCAATCATCAGCCACAGTCTGCAACGGACGAACACATCGGTGCCAACCGTGTGTGCGGATTGCTTTAAGCAATATTGTTGGAATGGCACTGTCAACACGACGACTCCGAGCTCTGCTCATGGGGTCTAAGAATATTATTGTTGTCGTGGGAGAGCGAATGAGTGATGGCAGACGATATTGTAGGAGGGGAAGGATTGGAGACAGAGAAGAGGCAGGGGATATGGTGAACTCAATTGCTTTGAAAGGATGTCTTTACAGCCCAAAAGATTCAAACGAAATTCAAGTTAACTACAAACTTGAACTCGTATACATCTACATATTATCCACCAGATTAGGCTATGGACTAGATCCTGCAAATGAGATGTTAAGTTGCTATTAAAGCTATATGCAATAAGCAGTAGTTCTGTCTATACATGTCAAGAAAAAGACTTCAATGTTCTAACATCTTCAATATTCATCTCTGCTCCTGTTCATGCGCTTACTGGACGCGAGGCAAGGTAGCTGAGAGAGGCAGCTTGCGGGAGGAGTTACCCACGTAGACCTTCTTAGTGGCATCGGTGACAACCCAGTTCTGGGCGGCGACGTCCCAGCTAGAGAGATCACGACGGGTCAAGGTGGCGGTCCACTGGACCTTCTCGCCAGGGGCGATGGTAACACGGTCAAAGGCACGGAGAACCTTGGGTGGGTCGTTGGGGCCACCAAGAGAGACGTACTGTTATTAAGTGATTAGTGACTTGTTCGTTGGAAGATATGAATGTGAAAACTTACCAGCTGGGGAACCTCGTCACCACTGACGGATCCGGTGTTACGGACAGTAGCAGTAACCTCGATAAGATCCTCGAAGAGGCCGGAGTTACCGCCATTGGGGCCACTAGCGGGGAGGAGAGCCTGGGCAGAGCCATCGGTGGCACCAGCAGGGACGTACTTCTCAGTCTTCTCGCCGTAGTGAGGGTCACCGGAAGAAGCGCGCAGGTCGGTGGAGTTCAAGTAGGGGTACAGGTACTGGCGGACACGCTTGATACCCTTGGGGAACAAGTACTCTGCGATAGGACCAACCTTTCCAAGGACAGGAGCAGCGTGGGTCTTTCCGGAGGTGGCAACGTACTTGTCAGCCTTCAAGGCCTTGACCTTCAGGTTGGAGAACTCGAAGTCAGTGTAGCTCATGCCGAATCCGAATTCGTAGACTGGCTCCGCCTCATCCTTGTCGAAGCGACGGTAATCGATGAAGACACCCTCAGTGAAGTCATCCTGGGGGGCACCGACACCGTTGTTGGGCTCGGTGAGAATCGGGGCACCGTATGCCTCGCGGGTCTTGCCCCAGGTGAAGGGAGTCTTAGCGCCGGGGTTGACACGTCCGTAGAGAACGTCAACCAAGCTGCGGCCGCTCTCCTGGCCAGGCAGACCAGCCCAGAGGATGGCGGTGATGTTGGGGTTGCGGTACCAGTCGTCGATCAGGACAGCGCTGGGGGTGTGCATGATGACGACGGTGTTGTTGCAGTTCTCGGAGACGGTCTTGATAACCTGCTCGCCGTTCTTCCACAGGGTCATGTTCTTGCGGTCACC
This sequence comes from Penicillium sclerotiorum, assembly GCA_911649655.1. NCBI lineage: Eukaryota > Fungi > Ascomycota > Eurotiomycetes > Eurotiales > Aspergillaceae > Penicillium > Penicillium sclerotiorum. The sequence goes on along the minus strand of CAJVRJ010000005.1, from coordinate 2,079,376 downwards.
CTCGTTGCCATCGACGTTGATGTAACCCTCGCCAGAGTCAGCGTTGACGAAGACAAGGGAGACACTAGCTTGAGAGGCAATGTCGGCCATTTGATCGAGAAGACCGTTGTTAGTCACAGCGAAGACATTGGTCTGTCCATTGCCGTGGTTCAGGATCTCATTTTGAATGGCCTGCTCAGGGGTGACCAGGTAGGGGAAGTTAGCAGTACCACTGCCCCAGCCCATAGCCAAGGTACCGTTGTCACAGCCGCGGTCAGAGCATCCGTTGGCGCCATAGGGGTTAGAGCCAGCATCCTCACCCAGAATACCAACAAATTTCTCATTGTGGGTCAATGGCAGGGCACCGTTGTTCTTCAGGAGAACAGTGCTGTCGGAGCCAATCTGGCGGATAACCTTGGCGTGGTCACGCTGGACGTTGACACGCTCATTCAGCTTGATGAAGTTCTCGCTGACCATGAAGTGCTCATAGCCATACTCATCACGAGTCCAAGAGCTGAAGTTGGGGGGAGTGCGGTGACGGTCACGGCCAACCTTGTAGTAGGCCGCCATGATACGAGTAGCCATATCGTCAATGCGCCACTCAGGGATAGTACCGTTGAGGACAGAGACGGTCAAGTTTGTACCCCAGAAAGAGTATGGGCTGCCCAGAATCACATCACCGGGCATGGACATATCCAAACCAGCAAGAGCATCACCGACACCACTGTGGTGAGCACCCCAGTCGCTCATGACGAAGCCCTGGAAGCCAAGCTCACTCTTCAGGAGCTTGTTAAGGGTGTAACTGTTGGAGCAGCCGTAGCTGTTGTTGATCTGGTTGTAAGAGCACATGATGGAGCCGACACCAGCGCGGACGGCATCCACGAAAGGCCAGAGGTACAACTCGTGCATAGTTGTATCATCGATGTTAGAGCTCACACTCTCGGTAATGTTGTATCCGTATCCCTGAGCCTCACCAGCCTGGCGGAAGTGCTCCTGCTCGTTTCCGATGTAGTGCTTTGCGCAGGCAATGATACCGGCGTCTTGCATACCCTTGATGGTCTCGGCCATCATGACACCAGTGAGAACGGGGTCAGGGGAGAATCCCTCCCAGACACGACCACCGTCAACGTTCTTGCCCAGAGGACCAGCGACAGGTCCCAACTGCACATCCACACCCTTGTCGCGGTGCTCCTCACCCATTGCCATACCACGAGCATAGGCAAGTCTCTTGTCCCAGGTAGCAGCGACATTGATACCAGCGGAGAATCCGGAGTTGTAATCACCTAAGCGTGGCTTGGTCAGCTTTTGAAAGTTCTCACTATCGCCAATTGAAGTGTCCACATACTGTCACGAATACCTAGAGGTGAATCTTGCATACACATGCCCCACATTCCAAGTCTAAGATTCTGTTAATCATTTCCAATCCAGTGTATCGCGATTTAAGCTCTTGAGCTTACCTTGGGATACCACCAGTCTCACCAACGCATCGCTCCTGTTCCCAACTGTAATTTATTAGCTTATTGAGCAGCTCAAATTTGACCCAAGGATAACATACCCAGCACCGGTTGTCAGGTTGACCTTCTCGGCGAGTGTCAAGCTCGAAACGAATTCGACGGCGCGTCTGTGAGCCTCGGCCCATTCACCTGCACCGGTCATCCATGGCGATGGATAAAACGAAGGGGAGTATGCCAATTCCTAGAATCGGATCAGTTGTTTGGAGCGGACGCGCGCAGATTCACCCAGTCTTACCTTGGCACTAGCCACCGACGCAGCACCCACGAGGGTGGCTTCCAGCAGCCCAAACTTCATGTTTGCTGACACGAGCTAGCAATTCAGGGTCTTCTTTAAGAGGATACCGAATCGCGTATCGTGAGGGCGAAGAGATTTCGACTACAATTTTTCAACCCAGCAGCGCGGGATCGGGCTCAATTTAAATCCTACGCGGGCTATTTACAGGGACAGGGGAATCTCCGTGTATGTCGTAGTTGCTCCACCCGGATTCCAAGACGGGGGAAGCTAGAAAGTGTGGGAGCGTGGAGAAACCAGTAAGGATCGACAAATAGTTGGATTCTGCTCACTAGGGGCGTAATGTGATGTTCTACCCCAAAACCCAGCCAATTTGGGCTTTTGTTTTTTTTCTTGGCAAGACACGCGATTGATTCACTTCGGTGATTTGTTGATTTACACATCTCGTGAGTTCCCCTACGGAAGGGAGAAAGCAATGCGAGTGGCTGGATACGCGAGGAGATGGTCAAGTATGACCCTGCATTGATCAAAACAAGGGGGACGGGCTGGGTGATACCGATCCCTTGGATTGGGAGGTTATTTCCGCTCTCTCCCACGCGCATTGTGGCTAATTGTTAATTTGAAGTGTACATACAGAATACAACTCTATACATTGAAAATAGATTCTGGATCTAGCCCTGGAGGTACACCGTGATCGAAGCCAAGTTTTCTCCCCACAAAACCCAAATCCCCGCGTAAACTTCGGGCACTCAAAATACCACGCCAGTCCTTGGCGGGTCTTCAACCTCCGTTAATTCTCCGTTATGCTTCGGGATTCAACGCTTTTTTGACGGTACAATTCGCTTCGGCATTTGATTGTATTCGGCATGGTCGGAGATACCATACGAGAAGGCACAATTTGCTATACTCGGATGGGAAGGTCCCATGTCAGCACTATGGGATCTTCATCTCCTTTTCCCTAATCGAGCAATTCCTGGGGCCTCCAATGTTTGTACAATCCATGTACATTCGATGGCTATACGCACGAGCCCATTTCGGATACTCGGATGGAGATTAGAGTCACAATCACAAAGGTACCGACCGCACTGGCAATTTTGCTGCATGCCAGGGTCCACGAGCTGGGCACTATTCACGACTGTGCAGGCTAGTGATTCTTGCATATGCTTGTGGTCGTGTTCATGTAATAAGACATATCATAAGACTACTCAATCTGATGTTATGGTATAGCGTGGATAATTCTTTAGCAGCTTTGGAGTATGGTGTGTTGAATGAATTTGAAATTTTCTCGTTCTCTCAATGTTTACCGGTGTTCGGCATGGCTGTGGGGACCGGGGTTGCTAGTGCGGGGTCTCTGCAGGCCGACTTTCCCCCCGGACCCCGCCTCCGGATGGCCCCCGAATTCCCATGTAAAAAAACTTCATTTGAAATGAGATGTAATTTAGAGAAGCTATGCTAGGAAGTTAGAATCACTGAAGTGGCATACTATCGAGCTTACACACGTGCGCTTATTCAAATTGAAGCTAATATAAGCCTATAGCCCTGCTCAGGTGAAGTTTTCAATGAAATACGTTCAGTCCAAATTACTCCAAATCCCTGAATGGTCGGCTCTTGGCCCGTGCTAGTCGGGCTGAGCCGATCTAACTCCCTCAAGCTGCATCGCCGATACACACAGATCCTACCGTGCCACCGTTGTCGGCCTAATTTCCTGTGTATAATTGCCGAGAAACAAGCTGTTGGATCTCCACTTGAATTTCTGCCATCTAGACAGGGATGTCGATCTATTCCCAAAAGGGCTTTGTTAATCAACTCAACCAGGGCAAAAACTCAGTTTTTCTACTCCACGGCTAATTCTCGGCAGATTCGTCGCTTAGAAATCCCTCAGTTTGGTATTTGGTTCAGATGGAACGCAACCCTACTTTTCACATCTACATTGTTGATATTAGACGTCACGTGGACACCATCCTCCACCTGCCTAAATGGGCATGGAAGTTCAACATAGAACGCCCCGCGCCACAGAGCCGCGCCAGAACCTTCGAAAGAACCTTCGAAACGGTTTAAAATGAGCCTTGTAACAGAATTTGAAGCATTTTAAGCGAGACGGAGAGACGGAGAGAAAGAGAGAGAGAGAGAGCGGTGGGGGGCAGGAGAGGTAGATTGCCATTAGAAGCATATCCCCAACCTCTTTCCAATATCATCCTCCTTCAAATTGGAAATCCGTACTCGAATTTGAACATTTTCAAATGGATTTAACCTCAAATGTTCTGTACAAGGAGCAGCGTTCATTGAACAATGCTCATAGAATGCGCCGCTGGGCTTCCTTATTCAGCCTAAAGCCAACGGCTTCCAGAAGCGTCTCCCGAGGTCGCCAACTTGAATTTTGACGTGGCATATTCAAACGTGTCATTATTCTCTGACGAAATCTTCGCTTGCGTGAAATTCCTCGTGTGTAACAGACATCTGGACAGAAACATGGCTGTAGGCACTCGGCCCACAAGGCCACCACGGCAGGACATGATGCTTAAAGGCCGAAATGAGTACTAGCCCAGCATCTTCCTTCCCTAAGAACCTGACATGAAGTCAATACATACCACCACTGCAGATAGAGCTCGCTGGCGATTATATAGCCTCATTGGCAGCTCAAGGCTATCCCCCATGAAACCTTGGAACATTTGAGAGTTAGAGAGGCCCGAGCCGCGGATCGAGGACAGAGCCTCGCGCAAAGTGTTCCCAAGGTGCGAATCATACATTATGTTTATGACCTCCTGCCGGCGCAAACTTGAGATTTGGCGGGTTTTGGAGGCTCTTGCACACTAGGTCTCTCCGGCTGTTTGTTAGTATGGAGGCGCTGTTTAATGTGAAAGAATGTCGGTCTAAGGTTCATAGTTCAGCAGGGTCTTTGAAGGTTCCGATGTTTTGTTTGTACACACGCATCCAGCAAATATGCCGAATGCTGCGAAGTCTACTCAGCCCATTTGACAGAAACTTGGCTATTCCCAGGTATCTTCCAGTCTTCACACACACACCAATTTACAGGTGGCAAGCTTTACTAGCTCCTATTGTTTCTGCGGGACCCACTTTTCCACCCTTGGAAGAGAATGTCACTGCTTTCACCTGATTGGCCAGTGATTTTGCAGCACTATGGCTTCTCATTGTACATCTAGCGTAGATTCTTTTATCGAAAGATTCAGAGGCAATCTCTTCTAGGTACACGATTTGTGATTGTTAAAAAAATGACAGAAAACGCATCTGATGTGCATCATCATCCCTCACGGGTTGATCACAAACCGAGCACAGATCTCACCAAGGCCGAACATGGCATGGCCATGGAAGATCAACAACACTCATCGGCATTTCAACAGCTCGGGGTTCTGGATCGATTTCTCGCAGTATGGATCTTCCTGGCCATGGCAGTTGGTATTATCCTGGGAAACTTTGTACCAAGTACAGGACCTGCACTGCAAAAAGGGAAGTTTGTTGGTGTCTCCGTGCCAATCGGTGAGTATTTCTACTAGGCCTGGGTAAACACAGCTTCGATGTCTGATTGCATACAGCGGTCGGTCTTTTGGTTATGATGTTCCCCATATTATGCAAGGTGCGGTACGAAGCCTTGCATAGAATGTTTCGGGTGAAGGAGCTCTGGATCCAGGTCGCGTTCAGCTTGTTCGTGAATTGGATTGTGGCTCCTCTGTTCATGGTGTGTACAGGACGACATACTCAAGTGGGAGCTTCGGTGTTGATTCCAAGGTTCGGGGATTCGGGGACGATGCTAATTATTGCGTAACAGTTGGGATTGGCATGGGCATTTCTCCCAGATGAGAGGGGCCTCAGGGAAGGTCTCATCCTTGTAGGCATTGCGCGCTGTATCGCGATGGTATGTAAAGTCTCTTTTATCACAAGAAAAGAATCATCTTCGCTGAACTCAAAAAGGTACTCATTTGGACAAGTCTTGCGGGTGGCGACGAAGAGTATTGTGCAATTCTTGTTGCGATCAATTCCGTGCTGCAAATGATTCTCTTTGCACCTCTGGCCATCTTGTTTATCCGTGTGATTGGCTCAGCGGAAAATGTCACGATCGACTACTCGCTTGCAGCAAGAAGCGTCGGCGTCTTTCTCGGGATCCCACTTGGTGCGGCAATAGTGACACGGTTGACTCTGCGCAGTTTGATAGGAGGCAAGTGGTATGACGAAAAGTATGTCGCGTGGATTAGTCCATTATCGCTGATCGGGCTCCTCTTTACCATTGTCGTGCTGTTTGCATCTCAGGGTCGCCATGTGGTTTCCCAAATCGTGTCTGTAGTTCGAGTAGCGGCACCTTTGGTGGTTTACTTTGGCGTGATATTCTTGGTGGTATTGCTGATCACGCGGCGATGCGGCTTTGGGTACAAGGTTGCCTGTACACAGAGTCTAACAGCCGCTAGCAACAACTTTGAGCTGGCGATCGCGGTCGCAATAGCGACTTTTGGCGTAGACAGTGATCAAGCGCTAGCAGCGACTGTCGGACCCCTTGTGGAAGTTCCTGTGCTTCTTGCTTTGGTTTATATAGCGAGATGGTATGGGGTCAGGACCCAGTGGCAGGCTTGATATGTCGATCGCCCATGGCAGCTTCAAGTTTCGGGATCTCGCACTGGCAACTCCTGGGGTTGACGGGGACTCAAAAGTCATCTTTCATCCATGTATCATACTCCATGGCTTATTTCATCCAGTATTTGGAATAGTACTTTATTTTGGACCCGACAGCCGTCACCGGGTTGTCCTTTTCGGAAGCCAGCCCAAAGCTTCCGTCGAATCTCCTCTATATCCGTGCCCCGATCATTGTGCTGGCGTATCATCTCTTCTGCGAGCGAACAGATGGTGGAATCGAGCATGTTTTCCTCGGTTGGCCACGGGCCCAGATCCTGTTGCTCAGTTGAGCATTCACACAAAGGAGGGGTTTCATTCTCATTTGATTGCGAAGCCGATGATTTATCATCAGGAGTTTGGGTTTCTGCCGGTGGAAGACTGGCGGGCGTTGAAACCACGCTGGACTCGGCTTTGCAGCGATATGAAGGCGAGGCGAGATTTTCCGACTGAGGAGGATGTGAAATTGCAGGGATCGCAATTTTACGATCCAAATCCGAACTCTTTTCTGCCACCTGGATATATTGATTGACCAGGTCCGCGCTCACTCCCAACGACCCCAACAGGATGCGAAGGTGACGGTTTTCCGCCTCGACTTTCTGAATCGCCAAACGATGTTTTATGTCCGTTTGCTGCGCTTGCTCTTTGCACACCCCAAGACGCTGTTCGAGTTCTCGCACATGTTCTTGTCGCTTCGCGCGACTCTTACGCTGATTTTCCCGCAGACGGGCTAAGCGCTGTGAATTCTTTTCTGAGGATTAGTGTCTACTTCCGGCGTCATGATAAGATTTGGACAGTTGCTCCAAACCTTTTGATCCATATCTGCCTCCATCTTTGTTGATTCTTCTGCCTTACACAGGAGGGTATTCAGGGTCAAATTTCGCTCAAAGTTAAAGAACGCCACCGCCCATCTGCATTACCGCCTGAATTACAAGGCACACACAGTCCATGATACGAGGTCTTCCATTATGTTGGGGGAACACGATGTGTTACGAAAGAGGTGACATTAATTCCCTATCGGTTCTCCCAGACCCAGCAGGGGATTAAATAGGGCCCTTTTGTGACGAAACAGGGGTGAAATTTCCCCGATTGGACTCGGGGATGCACGAACCCTCCAAGTCGCGGGGTAAAGATCGAAAGTATACCAAGGGATGGAGATTGCTAAACTATCTGAAAAATAAGGCCAAAAAGAAAAAAAGAAAAAATAATAATCCCAAGGTTCACACCGTCAAGTTCCACTCCAGGGCTCCCAATGCAAATCTTGACCCAAACTTGAGTGAACAAGCTGCATAGCTGCCCGCAAACGAACACCTCGGGCCCCATCGACGTCACTGGTCGTCAGTCGCGGCAAATCATCCCGTTTCCCCATTTCTCCAAGGCGCTAAATGCAGAGTTAATCACCTCCAACCTCCTCATTCTGCTAATAACAGTGATCTCGTGCTCTCGTACTATCTGTGACCGCGCGACTCTTATATACCCACCTTTGCGACTTGGTTCCAATACGCGTATCCCGATCTTCCCGTCATGGTCTCCACCCGGCACCATCCCAAGGAGTTTCCCTCCCCCGCGCAAGCGGCCAAGGAATTAGTAAAGTCGTCGCCTGCGCCGACGACTAATGGCAATTCGCGCAAATGGGTTCACACCCCCTCTGTGGCCCTAACGGTCTGGCTCGTCGTCTCCGTGCCTCTGGTTGTGTGGGATGCAGGTTATGTGCTGTTGCGACCGCATAGTATGCCGGGTGGTCGCTTGCATTCGCCAGTCTGGACCCCCTACGCGCTATACGGCCAGATCGACTATATCTATGGCTGGCCTGCATTCAATGCGCGCAATGGTTTTACGGCGGCGCAAACCGTGTTGAACATTGTCGAGACCTTGGGCTACCTCTACTACCTGTTCGTTGTTTACCGGTATGGTGCGACTGTCACCAGCGGACGCGGCGCGCAGAAGCAACAAAAAGGCTTCGTGTGGTTGTTGACCGGCGACAAAGTTGTGGCGGGCCGAACTGGCGCAATCGCACTCATGGTTGCGTATACTGCGTCGGTGATGACGCTCAGTAAGACTATTCTGTACTGTAAGTGTGAAAGGAGCTTCCCAGTCTGCATTTCGCAACGACTTGACTGACTCTGTTCTATAGGGTTGAATGAGGCTTTCTCTGGATTCGATAATATTGGGCATAACGATGCTCTGACTCTTCTTGCTCTTTGGATTATTCCCAAGTGGGTTTCATCGCATACCCCTTTTCTCCGAATCTTACTAACATTGACTAGTGGCCTGTGGATTGTCTTCCCTACGTACAGTATTTACTCTCTTGGAGGTGAGCTCCTCGCAGCTTTGGAACAATCGTCTCCTCGTGGCCGTGTCGGACGCCCGAAAGCCTCATAGGCATTAATTCATACGTACGAATGTGGTGGGAGTGGTAAGATTGTTGTGTTGTATACGATGCAAATGGTATGCAATTGACGGGGCAAAACAGTTGCAAGTGGATGTCCAACGCCCAATTATGGACCTTACGTTTGTTATGATGATCACTATTGACGCTATCCAATGTTGGTAGCAAGTGGCACAATATCCCGGTGGAGGTGAAGAAAGGGTTGTTTGCGTGTATTGATATCAATGCATTGAATTCCATGCTTCATTTGAAATGTTCAATAGTTTCAATATTTCCAAGACTTTGGTTCTCTCGATACGGTAATAGGGTCAAATACTTTCCAATATTCGGGCCGAAGGTGGACCACCTGCTGCGAGCCAACCGACACTAAGGCACTAAGCCCGTCCAGGTCCTCGTGGCAGATTCCGATCTCCAAGTACCCTAGTGGAAGATCCTGGGTCCCTAAATGTAGGGCACGAGTGAACCCTGGCAGATTCGATTTATCTGTCTATTCCTATATAGCACTTTCTTTCACTATGGCCGAGTGCGGATGTAGCATGTAACCTAAGCCCTGAAGTCCGTGGGTCCTTGTAGCTTTTTTTTGCTTTTTCCTGTTCTTTGCAAGTACTCATTTTATCTTGCTTTAGCCCTTTGAAACAACAAGAAATAAGAAGTTATTGACTCTTACTCAAAAATTTGAGAAGACAATTATTGGGGAGGTTTTCAAGCGAGAAGAGAAAAAAAGGGTTTGGTAATATTAAATCGAGGTGCTGCCAGTGGACGGTTAGTGCCAAGCCGCCATTCGCCGCTGAACCTTTCCCCATATTCACCTCCATTCTCCTCCAGAAACCCCCCGACTGACGCACATTTTTTGCGATCAACTCCTACGTCCAACTTTTCCTCCTCATCCCTCGACCTTCCTGCGCTTCTGGCTGGGGTCGTGCTCCTCTTCTCCCCCTTCCTTCGCACCGAACGATGCTTCGGGCCTGGGTCCTGGGGTACCCGCACCCGTCATGATGCCTCCAGACTCCGACGACTCGCCATTGAAAACTCCTGGCGCTAGCTTTGTATTAGCCCAGGAGGATTCTACAGCACTTCTAGATGATTTCGATACCCAGAGCCATGCAAGCTCCCGCGACTTCGGTTGCACACAAACTGCTGACCCCGCGACGGGGCACGACAACGGGCTAGACATCCAACACGATGCCACTACCCGCGACGATGCTGGAGGGGACCCAACCTCCGCGACCGCCGACAAAGACGATAAGCCCATGTGGAGTGAAATGAAAACTAAGGCTGGCAAAGAGCGCAAGCGACTACCGCTGGCCTGTATTGCATGTCGTCGCAAAAAGATCCGATGTTCGGGTGAGAAGCCCGCGTGCAAGCACTGCACGCGCTCTCGAATTCCCTGCGTATACAAGGTCACGACTCGAAAGGCTGCGCCTAGGACTGATTATATGGCCATGTTGGACAAGCGACTGAAACGGATGGAAGATCGCGTGATCAAAACGATTCCCAAAGACGAAACGAGGGATATGGCTTCCATTGGTCGGTCCGTCGTCAAACCCTCACAAGGAGAATCTTCGAAACAACAGAAGAAACGAAGTGCGGATGAAGCCTTCGCCGCAGAAATGAATGACTGGACTCGTGGAGATCGAGCCCGGGAGGCGTTCCCCATCAATCGCGACATCAAGGCCAGCGACGGATCCGGACTTCTGACCGAGGGTGCGGAGTTTTTGCCCTCACTCGAAATACAGGAACATCTAGCTGAGGTGTTTTTCGACTGTGTCTATGGACAGTCGTATCTCCTCTTACACAAACCTAGCTTCATGCGGAGGCTCAAAGCTGGCACAGTTCCTCCGGTCCTAATCCTTGCAGTTTGTGCGGTTTCAGCACGATTCTCAACACATCCTCAGCTCAACTCAGAGCCTCCCTTTTTGCGTGGCGAGAATTGGGCCAATCCAGCTGCGGCTATCGCGTTAAGTCGACATGACGAGCCAAATATTACGATTCTTACCGTTTTCCTCCTTTTGGGACTGCATGAGTTCGGAACATGCCATGGTGGAAGGAGTTGGTCCTTTGGAGGGCAAGCATTGAGAATGGCGTATGCTCTGCATCTTCACCAGGAGCTCGAACGAGATCCAGTACTCGGCCAGGGAAACAGTAATTCGCAGCTGAGCTTCACAGACCGAGAAATCCGGCGACGAACCATGTGGGCTTGTTTCTTAATGGATCGTTATAACTCTTCGGGAAGTCAGCGCCCACCCATTGGTAACGAGAAGTTTCTACAGATTCAATTGCCCATCAAGGAAACTCACTTCCAAATGGAGATCCCCGGACCTACGGAAGACTTGGATGGAGACATATTGAATCCCACACCCGAAGATTCTGGACAATTATCCAACGCCAAGGACAATATGGGCGTTTCTGCATATATCATCCGTGCCATTGTGATTTGGGGGCGTCTTGTCGACTATCTAAATCTTGGTGGGAAAAGAAAAGATCACCATCCGCTCTGGCACCCAGAATCTGGTTACACACGACTGAAGCGACAAATTGAAGAGTTCTCATCTTCCCTCCCTGGTCCGCTGACCTTCACCTATGAGAACCTTCAAATCCATGCAGCTGAGAAGATCGCAAACCAGTTCTTGTTCCTTCATATCATCATTCATCAGAACATGTTGTTTTTGAATCAATTTGCAATTCCTTTGTCGCCTGGAGGGCGGCCACCCAGGGATATGCCCAAGCCGTTCTTGAGCAATGCCGGTCGAGCAGCCGTCGAAGCAGCTCATCACATCTCTGTGCTGTTTGATCGCGCGTCGGCCTATCCCCTCACGGTTCCTTTCGCCGGTTACTGCGCGTATACGGCCAGTACGGTTCACATTTGGGGTATATTCTCAAAGAATCCGCAGCTCGAAGCTCGTTCAAAAGAGAATCTTCGACACACTTACCGATATCTCAACAAAATGAAGAAGTACTGGGGAATGTTTCACTATATGGTCGAAAGTGCCAAGGATCGATATCGGCAGTTTGCAGATGTAGCCATCAAAGGATCTGTGGCCACACAAAATGGCAACACGCTGGCGCCAATGTTCCAGTACGGGGACTGGTTTGCCAAGTATCCCCACGGCGTTTCCAGGTTACACTGGGAAGACCCAGATACGCGACATAAAGAGTCAGGCGAGGATGCTGTGATGGGCCAGAAGCCGGATCTTCAAAGCGTCGAAGACTTCTTCGCCAGCCTTTCACCCACCCCGACACCCGCTCTCCCTCGCAAAATGCGCTCTCGCAAAAATAGTAAAGTGTCAGATAGCACCTCCAGCGTCGACCAAACTTCCCCGTCGCAGTCGATGGAAGTTACCATGGGCAATACCCCTGCAGTTCCAGGAAGCGCATTCCCCCAACCATCCATGTACCCACCAGGTCGATCCATGTCATTCGGTCAATTCGACTTTGGTATCACGCCAGACCAGTTACCACAGCTCGATCGGCAATTTGTCTATGGCTCGTTTTCTGATTTTGACCCCTCCAACTTTATGCCGAATAATCCGCCCATTCCACCAGTCAACGGAGTCGATGCTTCAAACCCAGATCAGTCTCTCTTCAGTGGTCAGCTCGATCCAGGCGCTCCGTCAGGTACCGGTGAATTCTATCAACCAAGTGCATGGTTCCTCCCATTCAACCTTGACCCTCTTGGTGGCAGTATGGGCGGCACCCCCGCTGGGAACCCACCACCACCCCCCGTGCCTCCTCCCGGTCCAGCCGCCGGTGCCGGGCCTGGTAGCGGGCCGGCGCCAGTCGCCGACATGTCTACCTTCGGGGGGCCCTTGAGTGCCTACGACTTGGGCCTCGGAGGACCAGACATGAGTCAAGAATCACGGCGTGGATAACGCCCCAAGGCGTCTCTACTCCGTTCAATGACCGACATGTGGTGTTTAATATATAATGAGGTGGATCTACTACTATTTTCTTGGACTGGGTTTTGTGGCTGGTGTATTTCTTGTTGTCTTTGGTGTCATGTCAATAGCATGATGATTCCGCTTCTGTACATATTTGACTGTTGTGCACATTCCCTTGGGATGTATCTATTATCAAGTGAAGCCATAGTCCATTCAAACTATCTCGAGTCAATTCAACTTGAAAGTGGAGCCTCCGAGTAGAAAGAAGCCGGGTCGTACCCAATCAATTTGAAACATTCCAAGATTTGCTCTTAAGCGAGCCTGCCGAGCCGAAGGTAAAAAAAAATTGGCAAAAGGCAAAAAGAGATGTGCATCATCCGTGAATCGAACACGGGCCTCGTCGATGGCAACGACGAATTCTACCACTAGACCAATGATGCTAGTTGATGTAAGGGACGCCAATATTTGCCATCATGATCCTAAACATTAGAGTGTGAGTATGAAGATTTCCAACCTTGGAATGTTGAGCCTGAAAAAAATGGTTGCCAGCACCTGGGCAGATGACCAACTTCAATTAATCTGGTCTAGTATATATTTGCCTGGCTATCTCGCTCCAGGTACCATCTATTGATAATAAAATAATAGTATGTGGGACAATTCAATCATTTACTATGTAGTGAGGCATTCAATGCATGTGGATGTTCAAGCACTTGAGTTGAACTTGAAGGTTAGAGATATATATATATACATATGTAGTAGTAGTAGGTACATATCCTATGTAATAGTACTAATCTTCCTTTTGCACCTACTCTCAACATTTGAACGGACAGAACATCTAATATTGCAGAACTTCTGGAAGTGAGGTTATCACGGCAAAGATGGCTGCGTTGATACATACAAGGACGAGACAAGTCCTGTGTTCCTCGGCAGATGGATTTCAGAACAGAAGAAATCAACTCCTTGGTTACCTTTTGAATAAAAAGTCAAACGACTTTGTCACCAATCGGTATCAATTTGGTTTCGGTCATGTCGAGTCAGAAGTTCCGCGAATATGGCCAATACGTGCCTGAGTTACAGGATCATTACCAGACAATGTGTGACCAAACCGGAGACGATCCTATCTCATATCAGCCGTTTCCAGAAATCTCAGACAATGAGTCCTTGACGAGCAAGCCCTCAAAGAGTTACGGTCCAGCGAAGTCAGGCTCGACGGAAAAGAAAGCGAAGAGAAAACCAGTGGGCATGAAGGTCGCCAAAGTGCAGAAGAAAGCGAAACTTGGTTTGAAGAAGTCGGACGTCAATCCCAAAAAGACACTCTGACCAGTCACATCGCCACTACTCCCATTCCCTTTTTGTTCGGTCATGTCGAGTCAGAGAAGAACACCCTGACATTAGATGCAACGCTTCACACCGACTTATCCAGTTCAGACTGATTTTCGAAACAAGTGAAACAACTCATCAATATCGCATGAAGACATTTGACGAGACCGCGACCGGCCCGATCTGGGATCTCCCGCAAGATCGTCTGGCAACGTCCAAAGTGCACGGAGGGAGGTGGGGATTCTCTTCCCCTGAATTCCTCAAAATCCATGCATGCATTGGGGATTTCCTCCGTGTGAGTGGCCAAGCAGAAGTCATCGATAAGATCCTGGAAGATACCTTGCGAAGGCAGACCGTGAGGACTCTGCATCCAGACGTGTTCAATGCACGCGGGCAAGTACGACAGCGAGCCGTGCGGAGTCACGCCAGACGAGACTGGCTAATTCACAGTGAACCAGCAGACGAAATGTCTGATGAAGGCAGTGGTCCCATTTTGAAGCCAGGCACCCCAGAGTACGAAGCAGCACACCCTGAGCGGTACAACAGAGTTCGCAATATGAAGATGGAAATGGTGAAAGCCTACTCTCAAATGGCACTGTGCACCTAATTATCTGATGCATTGGCTAATATTTGAGAAGAATGTCGGAAGTAGGTGCAGCAGCCGGATCGGTCCTCGGAGGACAAGACCCAGGCGGCGATGATAGCTTCACCTGCCCCTAAGCCCTCACCCATACCCCCAATATTCAAACATTTGAATATTGAAACCAAGAAGACACATTGTCAATTCCAACTTTGGCACATAGGTAGTGTCCGAAAGCCATAACATTTCAATATTGAAGCGACCCGAGTCAATTTACTAAATAGAAATCTATACTCAAACATCCAATGTAGATGCAGAAAGCTAAACTTTTTTGAATTGGCATTAATTAATTATTATCATACTTCGACCGGCACACAATTGGTCAAACTCCTACTTAAAGGCTGATGAAGGTCTTCAGATGCAGCGTAAGACGTGTACTTATCAAGCGGCACCGCACTCGACGAGGCGGACGTATTCCTTATCTCATAGGCAGCCTTGGCCTGTTTCTTGGCCTCGTTCGCTTCTTGTCTCAAAATCTTATGGGTATGAGACAAGTCCCGAGTCCAGATACCCGCAACAAGATACGCGATCATGCACAGAAACTCGGGTAGGACGCCACAAATTGCTTGGACAGTGATGCTACCCTGATCGAAAATATGGTAGACATACCCATCATAGGTGACATAAAGCATGCGAATGCCGACAAGAGGCCAAGCGAAAGTGGCGGCATACAGAAGCTTCAGAGACGTTAGATCTTCGTTAGATCAAAATGATATTTTTGTTTTTGGATACTTACGATTCTTTCGCCTGGAAGTCTGTTTTGTGTGGCAGGCGAGAACCAGCTTCCTGCCATCATCAACCCTGTATAAAGCCAGCCGGCTATCCATACAATGAAACCGGCCTTTAAGCGGATCGGCTGGGTAAGACCAGAAAGTCCAACTGCGATGCCGACTATCAGGAGGATGTGGGCAATGAGGGAGCCCCAGAGGGCAGCCCACCATGGGAGATCCTTTCGGATGGAAACATTGCTATTCGTTCCCATGTTAGACCCTTGATCGATACAGCGCATGGCTCAAAATACTCACGACTCATTCAAAAACCCAAGACAAATGAGTGGAATCGGTGAGAGACCACAGCCATTTACAGCGAGAGGGATGATAATATTAGGGATCCCCGTTGTCACAAGTGCCTTGAATGCGACGCCGTTCCCTGCAAGGCGGAGTGTATTCCAGATCAATGCATTTAACCAAGACCCGATACCATGCAGGCCATGCATATAAAAGCAGTAGCAAACTGGCAAGATGGTGATTCCGAAGAAGACCAGATTGGCTAGCTCTAGAGACTCAGTCGGCGAGTACCCCATGTTGATGATGATGCGCCAAAATGGAGGAGGTGAGGGTTGGAAGGAAGAAGGAGGCGATCCAGGATAAAATCATTAAGGAATGCGATGAAGCGGCCTGCCTGCTTCTCGGAGGGGTATTGTCATGCCTATTGTATGCAGAAAGAGTCAAAACAATTTCGCCGAGTATGTAGGGGTTGATGTTATTCATATCATGTTGTCTCAGGATTTAAGATTATCGGTTTTACAAATATCGATTGGACCCTCACTCTACGCTCTGGAACAGTGCCTCTCAACACCCTTCAGAAGCGGGTCTGGAACCTGGTGATTCGCCGAATCGTAAAATATCAGCGACCAGCGAGCGAACTTCTCATGACGATCACTCAAGGCTGAAGTGGGGGATAACAAATCATTGGTGATGTGTGGGGACTGTATGGCCACGGATGGTTTAGCGCCCTTCAGTAAGGAGAACACTGTCAACATTGTGATGGCTTATGAGGCGATTAGACAGTTTTTTAGGTGAAATTTTCTATTGCTTTGCACCTAAAGACACGGTCCTTAGGCTCTGGAGGCCGTGAGTTTGTCACCTCCTTGGGTGGCTTAGGGGAGAATGAGGGAATGTCACCCCCTGCTTGTCCTGTTATTGTGTTCGTTCAACGTGTTGAGGTCTACAAGTCTACCCTCCCGCCGATCAAACCCTTGTTAAGCATATGCAAGGCCTGCAGTAGTGTCGAATCACCACGACAGACAATCTCGTGCCTGCTTTTTGACTCAGATATCCCCCATGTTTATCCCCACCGTGGTTATCTTATCTCCATTGTTTACATTATTAGATCTGTGCCTGACACATACTCAGAACCACGGAGATTTCGGATTGAACATTCCAGTCGCTCACGCGATCTCTCGCCACATTTCCCAAGGCTTCGTGCGCTGTCCGGTGCATGTGGCGTTGCAACAGCGAGGGTAACTTGAGAGGTTTGAAAAATGACCGATCCTACACACTGGTGGTGGTATGCCTCGAGGGCAAAATCAATTGGTCATTCAACGTTTGTTCAGTTGTGTGTGTTCATGAACATTTGAATGCACAGTATGTACTATTAATCGATCAAGGTGCATAAGAAAGGAGGTTAAGTGGCCAAATCATCGCCCATTTCCAATCCGATGGTATGATACTATTGATCCCACGCACCTCCATTTCAGGGATCCCCTGGAGCCACCAAACATTCTCCACCTTTTTAGCCATCGCGAAGAGATAAGCCAGAATGATAAGAGCACGGGGCCTCTTCTCATTAATAAGTTCCCCAAATCGCCTGGGCACTGTGGGCGGGAACCCGCTGAAAAGCTTGCGCAGAATCCATTCAGCCTCGTTAGCCTGCATAGCTGTATGCAGACACTCCAAGTATTCGATGCTCTTCTCGTAAGCCTCACAGGTCTTTTCGTCCATGTCCTCGGTATCTCTCGCATATTCAAGAATGCTATGAAATGGCTTCGTGGGACTCTGAAATACACTCAGACCGTCGCCGAAAACGGCAGGTTTGGCTAATAGCAGAGGGCTTAATCTCGAGTTTGACTGAACAAACTGATGAAAGACAGTCTTCATGATCGTTCGGATTCCCCGTGCCACGGACAGCCACAGAAGTGGGGGCTCATATGGACCGGACGAGGGTTCGGACCGTAGATACAAGGTGTAGAACGAAAGCAATATGGCATTGATGCAGACTGCCTCACTTGTGCTTCCGTCAAGATTGGCAGTTACCGGACGATGATCCTGCAGCGCCAGGTCGATAAAGCCATGTTGAATGGGTCGCAGAGAGCCCTCTTGATCCGGCCATAACGCCACGCGGTGTGCTGCGCTCAAGGCAAGGATTGTGTGGAGAAGTGGCTCATAGTCGAATGCCATCTCAGGCACTGCCACACTCCACATCTCGTGAACAGAGGGGAGCTGCGCCGAACTCATGGTCGCGGCAGTTGCCGTCACCCAATGATGCATAAGCCGCAGCTCCGTGACAGGGAGAGCCCCATTGGGCCCATTAGGGTAGGGTCCGGCTTTCACCATGTCGCCTGTCATCCCTGTCGCTCGCGTCTGATCCTTTGATCCTTTGATCTGGTTTGGATCATACGTGCGCGTCTGCAATGCCGGGTATTCACAGGCCACATCGTGTCGAGCGCAATGGCTGCATTTCGGTCGCTTTTCATCACACTGTCCGAGTGTTGGTCTCAATAATTTCAAGATCCATGGGGTTACTCACTTTGACCTTCCGGGATTTACACCTTACACACCCGGTGGTTGATTTGCGGTGATTCAAGCGTGGGGGCATTGCATGGATCACAACTCGGTTTCGGGAAAGACGCTATAAATGAACGATGGTATCCGCAATGTGGACCAATGGGATGTGGGGGCCATTTTAATCTCCTCGGTTTCGGTTTCTTCGTCACTTTGGGACGTTCTACATAGAGATCAGCGAATTTACTGTTCATAGCACTGCCATCTAGATCGAAATAGACAATTATTCTTAGTTTTTTTCGACTCAAAACCTTAGCCCGATGCCCATAAATATTCCCATTTCCCCCGGTTTGTTCCCTTTCATCCCAGACCATCCTTCTATCCTAAACATCTGAAGCCTCCGCTTGGAAATTCATCTCAACTTGAACATTTGAAGGGATTCGAATCAACAGCAGATCTTTCAATTTCTCATTCAAAATATATCGACTATGGGTCTTTTGAAAACAGCTCTTATCGGTGGTGTTGCCTACAAGCTTGGATCAAGGTGAGTCCAAACTACAACCCATTCAAATGTTTACCCATACACTTGGAGGTGCAGATGCAGATGAACTAACATCTAAACTGGAAATAGGGACAGAAAAAGAGATGACAAATCATGCAACCAGTGTTCCTCATGCAATCCCTCCTCATCAAACTGGGTCCAGCCTACTCAACAGCCCAATACCTACTACCAGCCTGGTTACCCACCTCAGTACGTGCAGGGCCAACCTCCATATGGTGCTCCTCAATCACGATCTCCTTATGATGCCGCACATGGCAACTACGGATACCAGGGTCAGAGTGTCAATGGCAGCTATCCGACACAGCAGTCCAGTCATGGTGTGCAGGAGCCTCATATGAACTCTGCAAAGTCATCACAAAATGCACCGCCTCCGTATCAGCAGAATCCCGCCAAACAGACTTATCAGAATCATAATGAGAAGTCGCCGGCCTTCTTCCCAGATCAGGGCTATCAGCCGCCTCGGTATAACTAAAGAGCGAGTGGAACTACTGCGCAAATAATTTTGTCTTTTGGCTACATGTACAATAATGATCGCACTGACGGACTTTCGTCTAGTAAACAATGGAGCTCTGATTAGAAACTTATCCTTTTGAACACTGAATGTCTTGTGTGATTACCCTGGAAGGGGTGCTTTTAAACTTCAATCACGTCCGATCCATAATAGTTATGCCGCAAACTGTACCGTAATATTTACGATGAAGTCATATACCTGTAAATGGATTCGGACCTTCAGCATTTGAATAATCAGAGAATTCTTTCTCCAGTACCTTTGTAACCTCGTTTCGGACATATCTCATAACTTCAAAGTGCAAATCTGACAGTTCGGCGGATATCTACTACTTCTCGCCTTCTTCTATCTCATCAGAACATTGAAAACTCGCTCTCAAGCACACCGGGCAGCTTTTCATTCGCATCCTATCAAATCTGGCCAAAATGGACGCGCAAACCGGTCAAAATGTCACAATAATTATACTATGTATTACTTTGGTAATCCAGCGAGCCGAGGTATGCTACGCTTTCAGTTTTTCCAACGTTGCTACTACTAGTGTCCATTACTCTAACATATGACAGCTTTTTGTATTATGGCTTTGGACCAGAAGGTTAGAAGCCCAGGTGAAAGCACTCGAGAGAGGTTGATTGGGTCGAGTCGCGAAAAAAAAATGTCTTCGAAGGCTGCTTGTGTTCCAAGGTTGGAACTTTGTTCAAATGTTCAGTCGTGAAAAATAATCTGGATGGATGGTGATTACTGGTGCACATGTTTAGGTATCTCTCAAGCTTGATTTTGGCCGTTTCAAATCCCTTTCTCCTTCAACCTTGTTTTCTTGTGTTCAAGGTTTGTTTCAATGTTCCAAGGGTCAAATATTGGTTTTGAATTTTAGCTCTTCAGTTAGAGTAATTCGAACAAAGTGACATTCATTTCTTTAGTAGTACATGCCGTCAAGTCTTGAAAAGTATCTGGCCGGTACTCCTCCACGATCAAAGATCAGAAGAGGAAGTACATATCTATCGAAACAGCAATACAAGCTTGCGTACATTTCGAGCAAATTCGAGTCGGAGGCAATCATCAGGTTCTAGCGTCATGATCAGGGGTCCGGGTTCAGGTCGTGTGGGTATTCATACCATATTCTGCTCCGTAAAAAGCTGGCGGCTGGGAGTATCAACGGGAGGTTGCTCTTGTGAGGACGTAGGATGTTCCGCCGTCCCATTCTGCTCCTCTGATTCAGTGTTGCCATTGGTGTCATGTGTGTCGTGCTTCGCGTTGTAAACTTCAGGGAACGCTTCGCGCATCTGTTGTATGTGCTGGTTGAGTAGGTACCGCATGAGGTTGCTCACAGGAAGTGCGGAGTGCATGCGTCGCTCCGATTCGACGAGTTCAATGCGCATCTGCGAATCCCAGTCGTGCTCACCAGCATGCTGTTCAATCTCTTTCTGACGTTCGTCACCTTTGGTGGTAATAGCCTTCCCACATCCTTGCATACGGCAATTCCAGATTTCAGGCTCTGGCTCTGGCTCTGCTTCATAGTCAATTTCATTGTCAACTTCGTAGTCAGGTTCGGGAGCAGAATTACCATCAACGTCGGGAAGTGGGGGGATGTATGATTGCTTTGGCTCCTCAGGTTGTTTACGTTTTGCGATAGGCAGACTAGATGCAAGAGGCGGAGGGGCCGGCTGGTTCTCCTTAAGCATGGCCTGAAGCAGTGAAGCCGCAGAGCCAGATTTGGCGCGAAAAGATCGGGTTCGGGGCCTGGCAGATGCCAAGGGAGTTCGAATTAGATCATGGCCACGAGATTTGCTAGGCGTCTCCACATCGGACATGGCGTCTGGGTCGTCATCTTGTTCATCTGGATCCTCATTGTCGGATTGGGTCATTGGTTGATCTGCAAGTCCACTGCGATTCCGCTTCCCCATTACTTTTGCAGAGACTGCGCCGTTCCTGGGGCGAAGCACAGACTTATGGGTTCGCATGAGGGCTTCATCGTCGCTGGAGTCTTCGATGGGTTGGAGAGGTGTGAGGAGGGTGGAAGGGAGAGGTTCGGGATGGGAGGCAGCATGGGTAAGTTCACGGTGGATCACATAGCGTGACCACTTGAAGCCGGGTGTGTCTTCTTCGTCCAGCTTCTCCAGGACGGCACCTGCCCTGGCGAGGATGATTTTGCGCGAGTTTTCTTTGCTGAAGGAGTAACGTTCGGAGAATCGTTCGCTAAGGAGGTCCACATGCAAGCGGCGTTTCTTCAGATGACCTTCCTCCCTCAGCTCTAGTATCAATTGGTACACGGCGCTGGTTTGTGATTTGGAAATTGCGGCTGGGTCGTGTCGAGGGGTCTTGACTTCCAACTCGTCTTCTTCTTCATTCTCGCTTTCGGGTTGTGATGAAAGGCGGTCCATTATCTCCTTGTATTCATCCTGGCATCAAAGTTAGGATCCTGGTTTATCAGGGCTGCTAATGGCAAGCTACTTACTTTGAACTTCCTGCGAAGGTGAATAAAGACGTTAGTCTTGCTCCATTCCATGTCCTCATCATCTTCGACCATACAGCGGAGTAGAAAAGGGCCATGAAGTTCGAATGCTTGGTTTGATTGTTCTCGTGTCTCGCAATCGCCATGCGTGTGAAATATGTACTACCTCGGAGTTAGCGGGGGAGATCCGATGACGCGCGGGGCACGCGCCGAAGGCCGCAATCAATACTCACCTGCTCGCAAAGATTTTTGAAGGTAGGATTCAGTTGTTTCTTCCCGTGATAATGTCGATCCATCAAAAAGTAGTACATGTCGACAGCTTGGACCATGCGGTTGAAAGTCTGTAGATAGCCTTTGGCGGGCGCAATTCGGTACCAGCCCGCCTTTCCGGCAACCCAGAGCTCAACGCTACGATCTTCCGTCTGGCCATAGGCATAGTGTGTGACATCGTCGATGACAATTCGTCGAGAGGTATCCGGCTCGAGCACTAGAGAAAAGAGGGCAGGCATCAGTAATCAGTCCGTGGTGCGTTCATCGGCAGAGGTCAAGCTTATCGAGTACTTACACAAATGTTCTTGGTCTGGGTTGATCTGCAACTCTCCAATGACTTGGACTGGGTTCTGCTCAGTCGCTTCAAGGAGGTTCGCATAGAGCTTCTTCCCTGGTCGCAGGACCTTGACCTCAGTCAAGTCGAACTCCCACCAATCATTCTCATTGGAGATGGTCGGATCGATGGGAGGGAGGAGTGTTTCTTCGCGAGACGTCATGGCTGCGGGCGCGGCATGTTGTAAGAAGAGAAGGTGGTTTGGACGCGTTGAAAAGCATAAAAAGTCAAGAATGGCCAGGCAGCTCGCGGGCCATCAACATGGGTGACTGGGGGATCGACAGCTGAGTCAGGTGCCTGAGGCTCCTCGGGAACTTTACCCCAAATATAATACACTCAGTGAGTACATTATAAAGTGCAGCCTAATAACCCAAACATTTGAACCATGAAACTCATATTTTCGAAGCCAGCGAATCAAATATTCATTGTAAAAAATTACTGGAATATGGAAAAAATCAGGGAAGTTTGAAATGTCAGAGGCCAGGAGAAAAATTGAACCTTTGAAGCCCACAAGCTCGCATTACACTCTATCGCACAGCACAAGAACTTGAAATAGAACTAAGTCGCTCAAGTAAACAATACTAGGTAGTAATAGTATTTCTCATCTCAGAGTTAGAGACGGAGATCCAAAACCCCATTGTACTGACAGCTCTTCTTAATTCCCTCCTTCGGATCCTTAGTACACACCCATTTGGAATTCTTTGCATCCGAATTGAAGACCTGATAAACGGTCTGCTGCGTATCCACCTGCTGCAAATCCAGCATAAAATTCTCAATCTGGAGGCCATACCGGAATCCAAATTGGAATTTATCTTTGGCACATTTGTTGAATTCCATGCCGGGTTGCTGTTCCCCGGTCGGATTCCTGGTAAGTGAGTTAGTGTTTGATTGCATGTGGAAGATAGATCGAATCTGGGCCAACGACAGTTCAAGTCCAGTGAAGTTTTTGCTACAGTAGACGATTGGGAACCTTGGAATTGAATGCGCATCTTGAGACTTACCAAGTAAGGTGACATGAGTCGGTTAGGTTGCTGACTCCACTCTGTACAGTAAACTGGAGTGTGCCAAGGGTGTTATTGGAGGAGACATCCGCGTAGAAGTTTTGGACTTGGATTGATTCAGAGCGCTTTACGGGGGTTGAAAATGCTGCCACGGAAAGTGCTATCACAGAGAGGATGATTGTGAGGCACATTGTCACGGTATAGTAGAGAACTTGAGACTGGCGAAGACTAACTCAAATTGACGGCTGGTATAGATCGCGTTTTGCGCCACGAGACAACGACAATGGAACAGTTGAAAGATGAGATAAAAAGGTCGTCACAGGATATCTAGGTATTTTATAGCCTTGAGGGATCGGAACCTTAGAAATAGGATATCAGGTACCGTTGGGTGAAATCCATGGAACCTGGTCGGATGGTGGTTCGAAGACATGCGATAGGCTCAGACTATCAGCGCAATCCCCATAGATTCTGATCGGCACAGCGAGTATCAGAGTTTTTGCTTCAGGCACAGCAGACGGGATCCTGGTAAGAACAGGGTTGCACTGTGATCCTCCGGTAGGATGCCTTATCTTTACCCGTCAACTCTATTGGTACCTAGGTAGTTTTCCAAGGTTGGTTAAGGACGTCGGAATAGGAAGGGGAGGTTCAACAACGTGGCATGTCCTGTTAATCTGAGCCGTTGAGACCCTGCAGGTTCCCAGAGATACCAGTCGTACTATTACATTAGGACATCTGAATTAGGGTGTTGCTGAGATGTACACTCAAGCTTAAAGTCTTAGCTGTCGTTGCCAGTAGTTTTGTTGCTGGGTTAGACAGTGGCATCGGCATGGTGTGTACAATGATCAGGAGATAGTTTCATTGCTGGTCGGATATTTGCGTCATTGGGTTGTATTCATCATTGGCTCTCTAGTCTTTGATGTGCGTTAGATTAAGCTAGCGTGTCTGCATGATATCATGTGTCACAAGTTGCCTGCATTGGAGGATCATTACCACAGGTGCAGGCATCTGGAATCACTCGCAGTAATTTGGTCCTTTACGGGGAGGAAATAGGTTCAGGTTCAATGTTAAAAAAAGTCTGCACATGTGCACACTTGACTACTTGACTCAAGTAATACACCAGCGCCTTGGAAGAGCTGCAGATAAAATCTAATGCGCATCTGGAATTTAATCGGGTGTCTAGCCAGTAACAATACTTGGCTAGACAGCCCCAAGGAGTCTAAGGGAACGTGTGTAGATGGCAAGGTAGAGATAATACAGAGCAAAGAACTTCATGCAATGCAGTCTAAAAAGAATAGAGCTCAGGAAATTAAACTCCAGGGCTCACAGGAAGCCGATGCTGAATAAAGCCGAGGCCTGCTGTACAAGGGGGAGGGGTAGAGAAAAGGAGCTTTTGACTTAGGGGTATACCACAAAACATGCCACGTCGACCACGCAAACATTGAACAGAAAAAGGAAAGGAGATGGGAAAAGTAGAGACATGAAGGGAAGGAGGGGGTTAAGACAAGTTGATGAACTGAACACACAACCACAAGGTGAGAAGAGAGAAAAAGAAAATAGTGTATGCAGAGTAAGACAGAATGCTATGGTGGAATGCAGTGCAAGCTGTGAGATGGTGGAATGTGAAGAAGATTGAGAATGAAACTGTAAGCAGAGACTGCTACTGGAGGCATCCTGTCCTCCAGATAGTGGGAAATGTCTTACATAGACTTAGGATTGGTTGGCAGCGTGAGCCTCGATCAGGGCTAGTTGCAAAGTTAGTATCAAAGATGACTGTGACAAACGAGGAAAAACTTACTCTTAAGAACAGATGCCTGTCCCTGGCGGGATTCACAAGCGCATTGAAGTGTACTACCGTCAAGGAGATCCAGCAGAATACTGTTTGGCAGCTCTTGCATATCTTCATCAGGGAGACAGGGAGTGCGGAACTCAGTGAGGTGGTAGCGCTTGATCATGTTACGAGCTGTCGAGTCATTGGTGGCGGGCCCAAGCACCAGATAGCCATTCTCATCAACACGCATACAGCGTCGTTTCCAGAGAAGAGTGTCTGGGAATTGGACATTGACTTCACCGATCTCAATGGGCTTCACCAGACCCTGACGAGACGTCGAAGGAGAGATAGAGTTGCCAGGGGCAGCAAACGTGTTATTCTCCTCCTTGACAGGTGAGCTCAAAGCCCCGATGATGCTACGACGGGAGGATGTGGTCATCGATGACATACGACGCATCAGCCGGGAGGCCCGAGATTCCTTCTTGTCTTCTGAGGGGGGGGTCGCCTGCATGTTCTCGTCAGTCTTCGAACGCGAAGACAGAGACAGACGGCTTGTTGGGCGAGAGGCATGAACTTGGCGGTTGGAGCCTGCAGAAGAGACAGACATGCTTCGGTCCTCCAGACGGTTGGCAATTTCAACGGGCGGAGATTGAGCCGTCGGCTCCTCGACTGGTGAATGATCCACAGTCAGAGGACTAGCCTGGAGGGTAGAGGCATTGGAGTCAGAAGGCTCAGCATCCGGAGAGCTGGAAGGATGGTTATCGCGCACAATCTGTGCTGTGACAGAGATCGAGCTGGCACGACGTGCCATGTTCGGGTTAGGGTGCGACTCAAGGTTAACGCTCGGAGCACGAGAGAAATCCGGCAGCGTGATATCACCAGGGTAGGAGACAGATGCACGCTTGCGAAGACTCTCGAACGACGATGAGTTTGATGGCACAGGTACATTATGGGTGGGATTCGTGGGGGTCCCGCTGGAGAACTTCTCCAAGGCCTTGATCCGGCTCGAGATACCAGACGAGACATTGACCTTCTTCACCATGAGCACTGGAGTTCCAGGTCCAGTGTCGACGAGCGAGCTCGACGCAGAGCGACCCATAGCCAGTGTCTGGGAAACTGAGGGAGATGGAAGGCCATTGGGACTAGAAACCGCGCGGGATGGGCTTCGCCAGTGATGGCCCCCGTTGGGGGAGACAGCAACCGGTCGGGCCTCTTGGACGGTAGCAGACCTTAATTCCTCCATGAAAGAATCGTCGGAGAGTAGATTGTCGTCATCCGAGTAATCTTGAGTTGGAACCTGGATGGGTTCAAGGTGGATCTTTCTCCGCTGGTCCAAGGGGAGAAGAGAGCCAGTTTTCGCAACTTTGGGTTCTTCGGGTGTAATTTCATCCAACGGGACAGGGTCAATTGAAACAGACACCGGTGCGACCGTGGGCTCGGATCCTGAAGTGGGTGGGGAAACGACAGGCGGCGCGTCAGGGATGGAGACAGACTCAGGGGCCACCTGTTGAGTGGGTTCCACAACAGAAACCTCCAATTGTTCAGCAACCACAGAAGGAATCTCTGAGGTGGGAGAAGGAGTGTCAAGAAGTTTAAATGATTGTTCTGGAACTTCTGGAATCTCAGTGGACTCCGGTTCAAGGGGAATTTCAACACTCGCGCTAGGTGGGACTAGGCTTTCCTTAGTCTCAGCTAGGTCGGGAATTGCGGAGTCCTCAGGCTCGGCGCGTGTTTCATCCTCGAGGGGTGTCTGCGGCGTGTCTGTCTTTATAGCCTCCAAGTTCTCCCCATGGTCAATTGAGAATGTGGTTTCTGCACTTGGCCTCGAGGTATGTGAGGATGGGCAGCCGTCGGAATCTGACACAGTATTGTCTGCCGTGACCTCTGGCTTCGGCTCCTCGAACGAGATAGGAGGGAGAACCTCTTCGGTCTCCGGTGTTTCCTCTTTTTGCTCTGTCTGCTCCGCTGGGACTTGAGGAGGGGCGCGTTCTGGGGCCGGTGGTGAAGGGATCGTAACGGAGTCGACAGGTTTCTCTTCCCGTCGCGGCTCTTCCGGTTGTAGTTTTTCCACAATAGGGTCCGGACGAATATTCTCCTTGTTTTCCTCCGGGTTCCGAGGAGAAGTAGTCTCTGGGCTCGGTTTCGACTCGTCTATCTCGGTAAGAGTAGGTTTCTTCTTCGCTTCTTCCGCTCGTTTCGCCATCGCTTTTCGTCGCTGCTGAAGGGCCTTCATCAATCGCTCTTTTTCTGGAGTCATTCCAGAAGAGGTTGACAAAGCACCCAAAGATTTGGCGCCTGGAGACAATTGAGGCTTTGAAATCGGAATACTGGGAGGAGGAACGAGGAGAGGGGGAATCGGCGGTGCACGGCTGTTTGGCCTGGTCGCGAATGAGCTGCCCTGGGATCGAGGACGAGGGGGTTCGATGACGGTTGATTTGCGTATGGAGGAGGAGCGCATGTTGGATGGGAGAGAGGCGACCGGGCGTTGATCGGGGTTCTTAGAGCTCCCAGAAGTGCGAGGTCGGCCGCTCTGGTCTAAGGATGGGCGAGGTCCGAGTTTGACCTTTGGTGTAGTTGAATATGTAGATGATGAGTAGGTGGAGGCCCGCTCCAGATCACGTAGAGATGGGCGTGCTGACTGCGTAGACATCCGTACTTCGTCTGATGGGCGGGGAAATTCATCAAGAATGTTTCGATATCTGGAACGACCCGAGCTGGACGCGGGGGATTGAGGGGTCGGGGACATGGTCTCTGAATGAGTTTCACTGGGGCTTCCTCGAGAAGGCGGGGGTCGGGAGCTCGCTCGTGATGGCGGAGGTGGCATATCGAGAGAGGCCTTTTCGACCTCAGGAGACGGTGGGGAGGTTGTTGGGGGCACAATCGTGGCTTCTGACTTGAGACTACCGGATCGTTCTCTCGTTTCATTCTTAACTGGAGGCTGCGCTTGGGACGGTTGCGCCTTGTCCTTGCTCTCCTCCTTCACCCCATTCTCTTCGGCGTCTTCGGTGATTTCCATGAGTCGGCGACGGCGGAGGGAGCTCGACGAAGAGGTGATTGACCCCGAAGCTGTATGGAGCAGGCATGCAGAGGAAAGCGCACTTTCGTTGAGATCGGTGGCTTGAGAAAGCGGGAGGACGGTGTCATGCGGATTAAACTTGTCGAGAACGGACTGAAACTGTACGTTGCTACGAGCTGGTAAAAAGAAGATTGCCCATTAGTATCGACTTGCCTCATGTATCCATATATACCAAAGACCGGTGATTCCTCCTTACCTAGTATGAGCCGCGACAGCCCCTCAGGCATGTACCGCAGAATGACTTTCCTGCGCCGGTACTGCAGGAAGCCATAGAGCGGCGAGGTTTCCTCGAAATTGTCAATGGCATTGCGCACCTCGGGCACCCCGCCGGTGCCTCGATCGAACAAAGCCACCTCATCTCTCGCGATGTAGTGGAGAAGGAACCTAAGGAGCTTGCTGGTTAGAACTTATCGACCTCGATAGCATTGGCCTCTGAAAGGAGTGGAGTGAAGGCGGAGAATCTCAGATCTCAATAGATCAAGGGATTCGGGGAAGGGGGGTCGATCATCGCGAAGCATTCGTCGCTGATCTTCAACTCACCATCCACCCGCATCAACAAGAGCGCTTTGGTAGGCTTCGACGACGGCGGGAGTATCTAGCCCATTGAGAGACATGGCGCGAACGACATGGGGACTGGGTGTCGGAATAAAAAAGGGGATGAAAGATAAGGAAAGTAGGAGAAAACGGGAGAGGGGAAGAGGAGAACGGAGAGGAGAAAATCGATCTGGACCGAATCTCGTGAACGGGGCGAGAGATCTCACGATCGGGAGTATCAGAGAGATGCCCAATCACGCCGTAGGCAGATTTGACAGGAAAGTGGGTGAACAACGCGTAGGGGGAAATTCACAACCCAATGTCTAGCCTGATAGGCTCCCAAGAGCGGAATCAGCCACGAACCTGGAGCTTCTTTGGTTCAGGGGGCACTCGGTTCCAATTCGTTCAGTGACTCCACTCGCGGCTATCCCAATTTAAGCCGCTCAAATCTGAAACACTCGTTCGGAGTCAATGCTCTTTAGAGGTTAGAGGATACCTGAATGAGGTATTGGAAGAGGAGTCAAGAAATCCTATATACTTGGCTTTGGCCTCTTTTTGTCCGAGGCTGACATGAAATATGCCACCAAAATGAGGTCACAGAGACATTCCGTGTGCCACCCCAGCACATCAAGGAGGAATGCCATGATCTCATTTGAATTGGTCATGTTTGCTGCTGCCCTGATTCTACCATTGAGCAGAAATCAAGCTGATAAGTTTGTTGGAATGTCCTAGATTTGGGTTCTTCCCGGTCCCATCCCGGCGAGATCGGAATGCCACCTGGGCAGCTGAGGTTGAGATGCAACGGTGAGCACTATTAAGGTGAACCTTGAAAGCAAGATTAACTGTATTACCAAAAGTCCAGTGACTATTCCTTTCAGGTGGTGCATACTTTACTAGGCACTTTTGCACCTAGGGAGTTCCCTGTGAACCTTCCAAACAATGCCAGCCCTACCATACCCCTTTATCTTACCGGGTATAAACTGTATAACCCTAAACATAACAAAGGGACACCTGTAGCTGTGAATGGCCTAAATGGATCATGCTGGAGAATCAGATTCAAAATAATTCAGCAACTTGAAAGATGAGTACTTCCCAATACCACAAGCTGGCCATGTTCCTCCAGATGGTCCTCCAGATGTCAGGGCTACATCGTACTTTAGAACCTTGGAATGTACCCGACACCCTGGACCCAGCCTCAAGGATTAACCACCAAAAACATGGAAGTCAAAGAATCCAGGGATCCCTCTTTATCCTATTCAAGCTGACGGCAGATTCCCCCACATTCATCCTGGCAGTTTCAGAATGGCTGATCCTCGGTCCGCTCAAGTCGGTTCCAAAGTTGTTAATGGTTCGGATCTAAACCTGTCAGAACTGTCAGAATGTGAGTACCAAGTCAATTCTGGAGTAGTAGATATTAGTATTTATTTTGCAATTATAATTACATGTATAATTATAATTATATCGTGATATTCAAACACTGGCATTTAAGTTGAGACTACTCATTTCAATGTTGGCGCCCTAAAGATGTAATATTCAGCCTCTGTCAGCAGATATAGGCGATAAGATGAACATTGAAGTCAACTGGTACAATAGAAACCACATGTGCATGAATGTTCAACCTTCAAATATAGTCTTTTGTCTCCGCATTATAAGCCCTGTTCACATTCTGGTAGAAACGTCATGAGCTTGTCCCCGATAAGCATAGGAGGCGAAAGGGTCCAGAGGGCTCCACTCCCGCTCTCTAGACCCAATTTGATGTCATTCATTTGGCCTCCGGCCATTGCCGCTAGCCTATCGCTCCGGTTGTCTTTTTTTTTCTCTCTAATTCTCTGGTTCTTTTCTACCGACAATTAAATGAATTACATCTCACCTTTATCCCTCCCTCCTTTATTTTTCTATATGCGCGCAACGCATGCTTCACCATGGTGGAGGGCGCGGACCAGTCATTGCCACCGAGCCCCGCGATAGCCGGCGATTCCAAACCACACAGAGCCTCGACTTTCCCCGGTACGTGCATGGATGATACGACTTGTCCAGTCGGATTGGCAAGGCGTCCCAGTTGGTGTTAGGTTGCGCATGCGGGGGACAAATGTGCAGAACATTGGAACTATTGGATTTCCAAGGTTTCTGCGCAATCAAAAAAAAGAAAAGAAAGAAGAAAAAGATTGTCGCGCGGACGAAAATATGGGAATCGCACGGAGGAAACAAATGGCAAATTCAAATCGGAAGACTAACCGGAGATAATAGGCTCGGTCACATCGGACGTTGCGTCGCGTTCAAGCAACAGTCTACAAGATGCCCGGACGCCTCGTTCAACTGGTCCGTTGGTCAGAAACTCTACGCTCACGCTGCATGAGACTCGCACCGAATCCAGTGCCATCGATCCTTTATCTCAGGTCAGCTTTGTGTCTTATGCCCTACATCTCGTATTCGCGCCACGAGAGAGAACCGGAGTCTCGCCTTATAAGAACAAAAACCTTGCCTAACATTTCCCATCGTCTATAGCATATCATTCAACGCACAAATACGCAAAAGTCAATCCCATTGAAGTTATTGGGCCGGGCATCGTACGAGGCCGAGGCCGCGGGCTCGGAGTACAACCTGTCAGACCATTCCGCGGCTCGGGGAGATGCAGCATCAAACTCAAAACTTCCCAAAGAGAAGAAGTGAGTTTGGATCCCAATTTTACCCTTCTGCACCCTTTTTCAGCCTTGTGATTCCCCCCGCAGATCATTGTTCAAACATAAAACTCCCTCTTCCCCCCTCTTCCTGCATGTTCGCCGGATTTCGGGAAGCCCGGATCCCGACCACATGCTTCTATCATCTATACCTATGATCCCGTGAACCATGACTGACCAATTCCGCTGGATTTCTGTCTCAATAGGAAGGGCGTCTCTTTCTTAAGCCGAATCATTGGCTCTAAGAAGAAAGATATCCTGTCTGAGGAAGATGAAGCTTCAGACGCAGAGGCGAGCCGCATGTCTGCCGAAACTTCGCACGTAGGGTTTATCCCTCGGCACGCTGCACCGGCACGCTATATGAAAGTGAGAGCGCACTACAAAAAGGATAAGACATTTGATCGGCTCTTTTTGGCGCAAGAGCTGCAGGGGACGACTGTTAAACCTTCCGTCGCGGAAAGACGCTTATCCAGATCCAGTTCAACAAAGAATGCCGATGATGATAGTACGGGCAAGCCGATCTGGGCATTGAGCTTCTCAAAGGATGGGAAGTATCTAGCAGCAGCGGGCCAGGACCGAAAGGTCCGAGTATGGGCTGTCATCACCACCCCAGACGAACGCGAGGCAGCCATGGCGGAGGAGGGTGAAATAGCGGCCGAGGACCATGCGCCGAAATTCAAGGCGTTGGTATTCTCGCCGAAGCCAGTACATGTCTATGAGGGCCATACCGGAAGTGTATTGGATTTGAGCTGGAGTAAAGTAGGAACCCCTTTGAATACGCTTTTGACTGCAATTTCCCTGCTAACAAGACTATTGCCAGAATAACTTCCTGTTGTCCTCGTCTATGGATAAAACGGTCCGCTTGTGGCATACTAGTCGATCGGAATGTCTTTGTTGTTTCAAACATAGTGACTTTGTCACATCCATCCAGTTTCATCCGAAAGATGATCGCTTCTTCTTGGCCGGCTCTCTCGACACCAAGTTGCGCTTATGGAGTATCCCAGATAAGAGTGTGGCATTTGTGGTGGCAGTACCGGATATGATCACAGCGGTGGCCTTCACTCCAGATGGGCGGTATTGTATGGCGGGATGTCTGAATGGTCTTCTTAACATCTATGACACGGAAGGTCTCAAGGTCTCTGGCCAGATTCATGTTCGATCAGCGCGCGGGCGCAATTCAAAGGGTAATAAAATTACCGGAATCGATACCATGATGACCCCAGAAGGCGATCCGAACGGCGATATCAAAATCCTAGTCACAAGCAACGATTCTCGCATCCGTCTTTATGACTTTAGGGAACGAGCCCTGGAAGCCAAGTTTCGGGGAAACGAAAACACCTGCAGTCAGATTCGGGCGTCGTTTACAGAGGACGGGAAGCATGTTATCTGTGGCAGTGAAGACCGGAAGGCTTATGTCTGGCCCATTGGGGCCGTGGAACGAGATTCTGATAAGAGGGCCGTGGAGGTGTTCGAAACTCAGTCGGCCATCGTGACGGTGGCTCTATCAGCTCCCACCAAAACCAAGCAACTCCTTGGATTGTCCGAAGACCCAATATACGATATCTGCAACCCTCCACCAGTCGCCCTCGTGAGCCCCGTGGAATCCACTGAAACGCCCAAGCTCTCGAGCCCAACAGATAGCAAACACACCCGATCAGCATCAGCATCGGCACCGCGTCTCTCCATCGTCAGCAGAATGGCTCACGAGTCGCCCTCCTACCTAGCGCGCTCCAGACACGAAGACGGAAACATCATGGTCATAGCAGACTACTCCGGCAAGATCAAAGTCCTCCGACAAGACTGCGCCTACCACAAACGCCGCTACGAAACTTGGGACGCCAATTCTACCATCTCCCGTCGTCTCCTCCGCCGCTCAAACTCCGCGCATCACAGCATCGCCTCCTCCAGCAAAGACTCCACCCACAAGACCCCCTCCGAGCGCATCGTCTCCTGGCGCAACTCCGTCATCCGCCACGGCCGCACCAGCACCGAGGGTTCCCGCTCCGGTCTCCGAACCCGAAGTCCCTCCCCACAACGCCCAGCAGCCTTCCGACTCTCCTCCTCTCGCCCCTCCAGCCTGGGCCCGAACGAATCCCTCTCGGTGATGACGACTTCTCCGCCCCCGTCACCGCGTCGCTCCCGCATCTTCATCGGCGGAGAGCGTCCCAGTATCGACTCCGCACGACAAAACGGCCCTCCCGATTCACGCAGGGTCCCCGCTTCCTCCGCTGACCTCGTCGCTGCTGGCAAGGGTAAAGATAATCCGCTCTGGCTGCAGGGTGATCACAGCTACGCGTACTGGAACAAGATCACGCACGATGCGCTGGCGGCAAAGTCCCGTAAGGCAAATAATGATTTGCTGAGCCCGGGTCGCGTGCCTGCCGGTGGTGAGCGCAAGATGAGTACCGCGGGCAGCGTGCTCAGTAGCGAGTATGCATCTTCGGTTGGCGAGGTCGACGAGGATATTCTCAAGTGCGAGCATTGTCGTGGTACCAATTTCAGGGGCATCAAGGATCGTGGTGGGAAGCAGAGATTGATTTGTGTACAGTGCAATCGGTCTGTTTCTTGAATGGCCTTGGATGCTGGTATGTGGTTCATCTGAGGCTTTGGTTTTATTTCGTGTGGATCTTTATCTCAACTTGAACTGGTGAATCTACTGGTACGTACTTATTTGCCTCGAGGTGGAGTGCAGGATCGAGCTTGCATGTCTGCTCGAGATGTATTATATTGTGAAATGTTGTCAATATGCGAGATGAGTGATGATTTTTGTACCTAGTTAATGCATGCTATTTATTTGGAACGACATAGAGAAGTATTAAAACCGCACTATTCAATGTTCTATCTGAGGCTTCGGCATAGCGTTGTGAGAAAATCGGGCGCACCAGTGCGTATAGTATCTCAAGTTGTGGAATGTTTCCCTCATAGTGTTCAAATGTTCATTTCAAGGTTACAAACTTGATTTGAATAGTATCTGATACTTATTAACCTAAGCCCTCGGCATGCTGATAGAAAGACGAGATGTATCAGCTACAGTACTGTGCAAACCCTACTAAAATTCATGGGGTCGGGGGTACTCCTACTTAAGTTGTAGGGACACGTCGGAGGACTTCAGTATACCTAGTACACATCTCTCTCTTTTTAGCGACTCAGTTTGGTGATTCTTATTGTAATGTTATGGAAGATTTTGCTATTCAATTCCTAAGTTCAAATTTTGGTGATTATTCAATTTGATCGCAATTCATCTTTTGACCTTCTACATAGCATAGCGCAAGTAAATGCCAAGACATCGAAAAAGTGCGGAACTGATAACTGATCGAAACCCCAGACTCCCTCCCTCAACCACACACCCACCAGACAACCTCAATTGACCCTATTACCACCTCCACACTCAAGAAATAAATCATCAGATCCTTCCAATCGGTCTCCATCTCTACCTGGAACCCACCAATTCTCATTTGCAACCCCCGCACATAGCGGCCTCACCTCCGCTTAACACCACCTCACCAAAGCGAGATCACCTCGCCTCACAACCATCAATGCCTCAACTACCCACCTCCCAGGCCTACCTGGAGCAATCCGCTCTCCTCCTACAAGCATACCCAGACACAGTAAGACGACGAACCCCTGTCCGCCCGCTCATGCTCAACCACCACCCATCTACGCTCCAGCTAACAAAACCAGCGCATCACAACAAAATACTTCTACCCCACAGAACGGCGCGCCGAGAAACACAAGCGCGAGAAATCACAAGCAAAGAAGTCCCAAGACACTGCCACACCCGCCGCACCCGTTGCATCCCTCGTCCTGAAAACCTACCACCCCGCCACCGGCATCGTGCTCAAGTACCAAACGAACAAGCTGCAGGAAGTCGGCCGGCTGATGACCAGTCTGGGCAAGTTGGCTGCTGGTGCGGATGTCGCTGCGCTCGGATTGTCGGGCCCGGCGGCCGATGTGGAGATGGTGGATGTGGGCGCTCCTGTCGAAGAGCCGGCGGCTGCGGCTGGGAAGGCTGGTGGGAAAGGGAAGAAGAAGGGTGGGAAGGGGAAGCGATAGTGTCTTTACTGGATGGGATGGTTTTTATTAGGTTAGAGAAAATAATGACTTATGCCCTGTGTGGTTCGTTGTGATATCCTTGGTTTCTTGGCTATGGTTTCCTGATGTCGTAGTGTCGAGGATGTAGGCAGAGCTATCTGGTTCAAATGGTTCGGGTGCCGTATGGCCCTATATGCCATGTGCAAGAGAGCACATACAGAATGGACCAGGAGCTTGCCTCGGCCAACAAACATTTAGACGTTAAAGTTCCAAGGGACTGACTATATTGGTCGGGAGATCTCAGTGCTATACTGTAGATATCAAGCACTGGAGTACTGCGTTTAGGGAGGATGAACATATTACAGTAGAGAAATGTAGATAATAACATGTTATTTGAGTAGTTACAAAGGTCCACCGTCCATCCATTAATGGAACAACTCCCAACAATTGTAAGTCTAAAGCAGACATCGCCGGGAAGACGAGAGGAGAGGAAAAGATATTAACGCCAGGCCCATGCGTAACCATTGATGGAAATCCCATCATTCAAAAAGAAAACAAAACGTAATATCATGTGAAAATGGGGCGGATAAGGGACAATAGAGGGTATCAAACGACAAGGGGATAGGAGATAGGAAGACAAAACCAGTAACGGCATCTAGAAGTCCTCATCGAAGCTGAGGCCATCGTTACCGGAGGTCTGCTCACCCTCGTTGCTAGTCTCCTTCTTGGTGCTGGCCATGACACCGGCCTTCTGGTAGTCACCGACACGCTTCTCGAAGAAGTTGGTCTTGCCAGCCAGAGAGATAGACTCCATGAAGTCGAAGGGGTTGGTGGCATTGAAGTACTTCTGGTTGCCGAGAGCAACCAGGAGACGGTCAGCGACGAACTCAATGTATTGGCACATGAGCTTGGCGTTCATGCCAAGCAGAGCACAGGGAAGGGCATCAGTCAGGAACTCCTGCTCGATGCCGACAGCCTCGACAATGATGTCCTCAACAACCTTGGGGGAGGGGCGGTTGTTAAGGTGGGAGAAAAGCAGACAGGCGAAGTCGGTGTGGAGACCCTCATCACGAGAGATAAGCTCGTTGGAGAAAGTCAGACCAGGCATCAGACCACGCTTCTTCAGCCAGAAGATAGAGGCGAAGGAGCCAGAGAAGAAGATACCCTCAACGGCAGCAAAGGCAACCAGACGCTGGGCGAAGGTGGACTCCTTGTCCTGGATCCAGCGGATGGCCCAGTCAGCCTTGCGACGAATGCAGGGAACTAGAAGAAAAGTGCGTTAGTCAACATGTTACTAGTAGCAGAGACAATATTCATAGGACATACTGGTATCAATAGCATCGAAGAGGTACTGGCGCTGCTTGGGCTCCTTGATGTAGGTATCAATGAGCAGGGAGTAGGTCTCCGAGTGGATGTTCTCCATCATGATCTGGAAACCGTAGAAGCAGCGAGCCTCGGGGACCTGAACCTCTCCACTGAAACGCTCAAGCAAGTTCTCGTTGACAATACCATCGGAGGCGGCGAAGAAAGCAAGGACGTGGGAGACAAAGTAACGCTCATCGTCGTTCATGCGGTTGTGCCAGTCGTGGAGATCCTTGGACAGATCAATCTCCTCGGCGGTCCAGAAAGAGGCCTCGGCCTTCTTGTACATGTGCCAGATCTATTGATCGATGGGTAATTAGCCATGTGCTTGTATCAAAAGTGGTATGTCTGGGGGCTTTTGCCCCACACGCCACCCACTTAACGCGTGGATCTGGACGCGACCTACCTCGTGGTACTTGATGGGGAACAGAACGAAACGGTGGGGGTTCTCCTGCAGGAGGGGCTCATTGGCCTCGGCAGCCTTGATACCAGGAGCAACCTTGGGGGCCTCATCAACGGCCTTCTCAGCGGACGCGTCGACAGGCTTGACGGACACGGGCGCGTTCTCCTTGCCGACGGACTCGAAGTCGAGCTTCTTGATGGGAGAGTCGCTCATCTTGAGGTTCTCGAGGGAGGAAGCAGCCTATCAAGGACACAAAATATTAGTTGATGTTGGGTAAAGGACGCGTTAACGCGAGAGGCGAAAGTCGTGACATCACGTACCTGCTTGGAGGGGGTGACTTGAGAGGTCATTGTGTAGATGTGTTAAGGCAATTGATTGAACACAAAAAGTGAACTGCAAGATCAACAACCAGAATAATGTTCAAAGACAGAAGCTTGGAGAGAGGAAAGAGTGGAAGGTGGGAGGGGGGAAGAATCAATTAAGTAGTTTGGGGGACGTGAATCTTTTAGCGCGTCCAAGCAAAATCACGTCGCACGTGACTACGTGTTGCTGAGGTCAGCCACGCAAGGCGCGTTCTCAACACCAAACAACACCAGAAATGTTCATGCCACTTCGTTTCCACCGACATCCGACGCTAGGGGAGTCGATCCATGGCTTGTTCCTGCGGTAGCCCCCCCTCTCATAACTGGGGATATTACGGAGTTATTACAGATCAATTCCATTCCAGCTTATATAAAGCTTTGTCAAGGAGGGACTATTGATCCAATCTAGGGTCAATTTTGAACACTCGAAATCAATTCTACAAAATTGAATTTTGTGCTTGTCACCACCACCCAATCTGTTGAAAATTCAGTAAACTTGTCTCAAAGAGCCCGAGCGTCAATAATAACGCGAGATCCAGTTTTCACGCGTCGTATTGCTACAAATTTTTAGCCCGACGTAATGGGGCTCCACTGCCCAGGTGGACCAGTGGCAGGATTGATCACGATCAGATAAGCCAGGAATCAACCACGCGCCAGGACGCGACGAGCACCACTTTTCGGATATACGGATCCTATTGGTGGTCTAGAAGGGCCATTCTCGGTTAACATTGGTCGAGATTGACATGAACGGAGCTCCGTCTCGCCTACTGCAGCTGGAAAATCCCCAGAGCTGGAAGCTCTCCACTTATTAGCCCCAGCCACCATCGCCCGTTGACCGAAGCTGTAAACAGCCCCCATGTTGGTTTCAATTGCAAATCAATTGCTGTTTTTATCCCATTGATTTGGTATCTGGTCCTGGTCGACAAAGTGATATTTATTCCCTCTGCCCAATCTCAAACAACAGGGAATGAAGGAGCTTTAACCCCATACAGAAGGTTCCAGGAGTGGAGTCCCTGCGCGTCGGAGAATGTACCGATCGACAGACTCGCGTGTTCGATCTCGCGTCGTCCGCGGAATAAGGTTCGCTGTGTCAGGGCTGAACATGTCGGAGGTGCTGAATCCGATGTTGCCATCCCTTCACGTCTCCACCCGCCAAGTTTGGTGCTTAGGCAACTGTCGATGCTAATTAGACACATTTTTGGGCTTGACAGGCCACCAATCTGGAGATCTGGTAGATTTTTTCCGTCGTGTTTGAAGATAACCCTTTGCCATGGTATTCTTATGAGACTGCGCAGGAATCTGCCCGGAAAAGTACCTATTGGATTTCTCCTGACGGATTTTGGTTGCACTTTTCGGATTAGTGCCCAGTGACTCGCCGCTTTTGCTCATTGAGTAGAACTGAGCCTTATGTAAGGTCCCCTATAATTGGAGATGAAATTCTACTTAAGGGGCCTCTTCCATGAGTCTAAAATCAAAGCATTGTTCTTAATCTATTCATGCCTTCACGATACGGTCACATCGGAAATCAACACCAAAGCGAAAAGCGCTGAGCACCAGAAACAGCAGCCTTTCACCTATGGGCTCATGACTTGAAGATCCTCTAATGCCAGTGTAACTTGTCCATCCGCTGATAGTAACTAGCATCCGTTTCCCCATCTTCCTTCGGTGTATCAACAACCTTCGTACAAATCCGAATACAGGTCCCAATAGCATTAATATTGCGGCCTGCATCACACCAGTTATCAACCCTGTAGTGATGACAAAGGTCACATGCCGTCGATTGCTGCAAACAATGTTCGTTGTTATAGCATCCGAAATTTGAGCATACCACGCGCTTGATCACCCGGCTTGTCAAATTATTGCCTGCGGAGGTATACCCCTCTACCACTAGTAAACATCCGTTCTTACTTAGTTCAGATTTCAAGACGGTATCATCTCACCTGCTATCTCATCCATATCATAGGCCACCAGCCAGTCACCGGCAGGCTCATGCTCCGGCAATTTAAGTTCCGGATTAGCCCTATTCATCCCCTGTGCAAACAGCACCCTAGCATAGGGCGGGTCGAACACGAATGTCGTTTCGCCGGTTTTTGAATTTTTGATCTCAGCTGTGGCGGTGATTTCGTCTATGGCGAAGTACTCGTCTGGGATTGGGATGGTTGCTCTCTGGATTTGGTTCTTGATGTGCTGGGCGCTGGCGTTGTCGAAGCGGGTATCGATGAAGTAGAGTTGGTTTCTCCCAGCTGTTGCTACGTAGGGTGTGTCTGGGGCGAGGATCTGGAAGCCCAGTGGTGTTTTGATGAAGTCTGGTGCGTAGGCGCTGTTTCGGTATTCTTCTGCATAGGTCGGGGTACCTCCGCACGTCTGAAATGAGCTTAGGATCATGCTAACAAAGAGGAAGAGGGGTATAGTTAGTAAGTTTGTTTCCCGATGTCTGCGGGTTTTTCACTGGGCTCGCTTCTTACTCTTAATATTCACTCGAGTGCGGAGCTCGGAGTAGCAAGCAAGCCTATGGAGGTAGAGTCTTAGTGGGGAGTAAAGTATTAAGAGTGAACCTTGGAAATGGATGGTTCAGAGAATAGCCTAAAGACAATGGATTGGAGTGCACGGAGTAGCTAGAGGATACTAGCATATGTTAGACTAAGCCCCTGTAGGGGCTATTATACCGCAACACTAACGGACTACCAACGGAGTCCGAAAAGATAAGAACTAACCTTGGAATACATCATATGTTAGGTGGCCTGAGTAAAGATTGCCGTTCAAAATATTGGAGCCTGGCGAGAATATAAGGCTCTCTTATACTCTACCTACGTACTGGATTTCTCCTGACGAATTTTGGTTACCCTTTCCAGATTAGTACTCACTGACTCGCTGCTTTTGCTCACTGAGCCTCCTCCCCTGTGGCTCACCCACCAACCGGACCATAGAGAGCTAACAGTATAAGCTAGCTACCCAAATAAATCGCACGGCGCTAGTGCAAATGAGTGAATCTACTTTTCAATAAAGTCTCCATCTAGAAAGAGATAGCCTGTTGCATACGACCACAGCATTTCATACTTTGTGTCTCAAAATAAGCATTTCTGGCCTATCAGTCTCCACGAGTCTACGTAGATATTTGCTCTCAGGAGCCACTCCCCTCAACTCAACTACTTACTGGCTTTAAGGAAATTAATAGCCCCATCACGATTGCCCCCTCGGAAGCTAGTTACTAGGCTACGATAAATAAATCGAAATTGGTATCTCATGTATCCCTGAGGATTTCCTGCCCATCCAGTTCTTCTCGTCTAAGTTGAGGGTCGTTAATTTCATAGTCTAAATCTACCTACGTAGTACCTAAGTATATAAGTATATAAGTATATAAAAGCGGGTGTGTAATGATCAACCTTGGAACTAGAGTTGGTTAGTCTCCGAGTGCCAAGCGATTACAAAGAGAATGCACATGTGGGTTAAAAACTTGAATAGAAAAAATGTATCAGATCAAAGGCAGAGACTACTAATACTTGATTAGCTCTGCTTTATGTTCTTTATTCTTTTTATAGTTGAATGGGATGACAAGGCATATCACAAGATCAGGGAAACCTCGTCATCACGGGTCATGGACTCTTTGGCCTGAGCCCACAACCCAGTGCCTTCGTCACTTTAGGCGCTCCACTCGGGCATAAGGCTTGGCCGTTGTTAGTAAATGCTGCGAGTGCTTGCGAGCGCACTTGCTAACGTAGTTAAAAGATTTCTCGCTTAGCTAAGAACTAAATAAGCGACAGGCAACATCAGCAGATTCAGCACTATTTAAAGGGGCTCGAGACCCCGTCTCAATCCTTGGTGAATATGAATCTTCTTCTCAGAGTCAAATTGGCCCAAGATCAAGATATGATAATTGTTCCCCTGCAAAACAACATTCTAGCTACTCGTGGAAATGTTTGAGTTTCTCTCCGCCAAAAAAGAACCCAAGAAAAGCTCTGAAAACGGTGTCGATGCTACGTCAAAATCAGACAAGCTTCCATCAGCTTCTGACAAGGTTGATGCCGAGAAGCAGAACCTGCAAGCCAAGATATTCTCCCTATATCGCAGAGCCTGGCTTGGCATCTATCAAGTTCATGACGAGCGCGGCCCAGAGCATGCCACTAGGTTAGGGGAGCTCTTTATCGGCGCAGGGATGTCTTCCTATGTCGACAAGTCCGAACAAGAATTCAAAGATGGTCATGGAAATAATCCCAGAAGATATACTGGGGCCAATAGCCGTGTCTTGGACCCTCTATGGACGGCTCTGCAGAATAATGGACTCAAAAGCTTGAAGTTGTTCGAGGGCATATCCGTGAATTCTCTAGAGGCAGTGGTTGAGCTGCTCGAAGCCTACGTGAAAGAAGTCACTGCTGTTAATGGCATTTACCAATTGCTCCGCGAACTCCAGGTTGGATATCGCACGCCAACCAAAGATGACGAAGAGGCTGTTTTGGAACGGTTCATCCCCGTCGTGAACGAGTTTGCTAAGCGGCTACTGCATCTTGATGCGCGTCTGAAAGTTCTAGTTTCAGACATGGAGGATGAATTTTGGAATAGATATGGGGCCATCCAGGGCCGAGACGGGTGGTTTGTACATTCTGCCATTTTCCAGTCTTTTTCCGGACGTGGTAAGAAGTCTGTCTTTCATTGAGAGCTTGATGGAATTGAGGTCACTAGCAACGAGATCAAACGACTGTGTGGGAAACGGGCATGGCTAAGAACAAGAGCAATAAAGGAATTAAGAGATTCCGGGGAGAAACAAGCACAGTACATGCAGAGATATCTGCTGATTAAGACTATAATAACTGCCTCGGTAGACGTTTCTAAACGCTCTATAGATACATTTAGAAGTGCAATTTTGCAATTCAAACCATTTCAGGGCTCAACGCCAGGAGCAATATTGAACACAGATACTGTTCGTATACACTTCGGGTCAGCGATCTCATGGGGCTCGAGGAGAATTTCCCGCAGCTATGCGCTGAATCTGACCCCGGAAGTATTGCT
Source organism: Penicillium sclerotiorum (assembly GCA_911649655.1). Lineage (NCBI taxonomy): Eukaryota > Fungi > Ascomycota > Eurotiomycetes > Eurotiales > Aspergillaceae > Penicillium > Penicillium sclerotiorum. Next base: position 2,036,961 of record CAJVRJ010000005.1, on the reverse strand, counting down.
AAGACAAGTCAGAATTGGCTGCTACTAGTAGACAGCGAATGGTTATGACGACTTACTGTTTCTGCACCTCCGCCCAGAATTTTGATGCTGAGGAGTTTGGCCAAGAATGGCACTTGGACTTTGGAAAATACTAGTCGAGCTTGTTGATCGGAGTATACAGTATCATCCATCATAAGCCGCGGGAAGTCTGCATTGAGCACCGCTGGACGGCCAATACCGACAAGATCGCACACGTCACTCTTCAGCGCCGCCTCGATACCTTTGCGGGTTCGGAATCCTCCGGTGAGCATCAGAATCTGATTTGGAAAACGTTTCCTTGCTTGGGTCGCGAAGTCTAGGAAGAAGGCTTCTCGGGTTTCCGTCTTTGAGCTTCTGACATTGTTGCTTTCCTCTTTCACCCCGCGGCCCATCATCTATTCATCGAAGTCAGCAAATCCATGGTTCCAGACTCCATGAGATGAGAAGAACATCCAACATACCGTGGGGTCTTCGTAGCTCCCGCCGGATATTTCGAGAAAATCAACGCCAGCCTCAACAAGAAGAGAGATTTGAGTCATAGTATCTTCGAATTCCACGGAGTTGGAGTCGGCAGAATTTAACTTGATTCCAACACAAAAAGTCTTGGGCACAGCCTTTCGAATCTGGGAGATAATGTCAAGAATGATGCGAGCTCGCCGTTCAGGACTGCCACCATATTCATCATCACGAATGTTACTCTAAGGTTGATGTCAATATTAGTTGTTTCAAAGACCCCATCTACCATCGATAAGGGATGGGAACTTACTCGCTCAGAGAGAAATTGCGCTATATCACAAAGGTCAGCTATTTCGAATCGACTGTTAAAATGTAGAAGACTCACATAGAAGATAGCCATGTGCTGCATGGATCTCAATGCCAGAAAACCCACACTGTGATAAAACACGAGCACAGGTCACGAACTGTGCAATTACACGATTGATATCGGCGTGGGTCATAGCTTGAGGAGCCCCGAAAGCGATATTTCGAACAATACATGCTGCCCAGCCCTTGCCGATATCTAGAGGGATCGCGCTCGGTGCAATTGGTTGCTCAAAAAGGCCTCTCTCACCTGCACCTCTCGGAGACTGACGACCAGGATGGCAAATTTGAGCGATTGCCGGCGTGCCATCTTGTTGACAAGCATTTGCGTACTGTCTCCACGCATCCAGTGCCCTCTGCTCGGTTTCTGGATAATCACGCGTAGCCAGATCACCGCCACCTCCTAGGTGACGAACGTCGACCTGTACGTTTCCTTTTGTTTCCAGGATTAGTTTCAATTTTCACAGGGGTTTAGCGCAACTTAGGGGTCGCTCAATACCACCTTACCTGTCAGAAGTGCACCCCATCCGCCCTTTGCCCATTTGCTGTACAAGCGAGAAATTCTTGTGCCGGGCAAGTGCTTCCTTTCTGCAAGTCCTTCGGCCATAGAAGCCTAGGAAGAGGTCATCAGCCGTGTTCCAAAGGTTTAATGTTGATGGCATCACTTGCAATGTCGTACCTTAACAAGACGGTTGGGCAGAACTAGTCCACATGGTAGTTCAAGCGGATCTTTAATGTTTGGTCCCATTTGAGCGAATTGTGCCTAGCAATACTTGGTTATGCTCTATTGTATGCCCTTTCAAAGGACAGATGCAGTAGTATTGTGCTTTATATTAAAAACCTCCGAGTGGAGCGGCGCTAGAGAGACTACGGTCAAGCCTTGGAACTACCGAGGCTAGTAGCATTTTCCCGGCGTGAAAATACTCCACGCCATATTTCGTTATGCTAACCCTGAAGAAATCTATCCCGATACAGCAGAAAAGGATATGCGTGAGACCCACTCAAACAAACCTTAATCGGATAGTCGGGACAACAATCTATCCGTCTATGATATGGCATATCTCGAACATTGCAATTTAGCCCTAGTCCAGAGCCAATCTTTGCCTTGATCTTTAATTGAAACCCAAAATTGAATGCTCAAAATCGATATTACAAAGCGGCTAGGGATTGAAGATGAGACGTAGCCAGAGGTAGACTCTCGGCCTGATCCAATCTTCCAAGGTTGGATTTCGACGTTCAACTTTCAACTCTGAAATGTACTACCAAATATGAAGACTTCCAAGGTTAACGCTGTAACATTTGAAGATTTAAATGAGACTGGTTTATGACCCATCTTCAATATCTACATAGTAGCTACTACCAGCTGCAAAGGCCCCGAGGTTTAGACCTTCATCTCCGAGTCCAGGCCGAGCGAATATTTGATTTCATCCGCCACCTTGGCATAAACCACTTCCCGGATTCTTTTCTCCTGTGCAGTCTTCGCCAAATGATCCCAGTAGTGCGGTACATTCTCAATAGTCTCACAATCAACGTTCTTCCCAAGATCCTTGAGACAAGCAGCTACGGCTTGGCCCTCCACTAATAATGGATCCAAGCTGGCCAGTTTGAAGAAGATTCGACCCGGCAAAGCCTCTTTCATAACCTCTGAAGGGGCAAGCCCTGGTGAGACGCACATTTCATTCTTCTCCGGTCTCGGTTGAAGATTCCAGAAATAAGCCTGATCAAAAACGCTACCAACAAGTTTGGAGGACGACATGGGTTTCTTTTTGAGCGACAAGAATGCTGAATTGGAGGCAGCACGTTCCTCTCTGGATTTGGTCAGATCCATTGGCGGGTAAAATGCAGTTATACCCTTGACTGTGCCCAAAATATCAGAATCAATTCGCGGGTCCTTGTCCTGCAGTGATTTCCATAGCATGAATAGTGAAGCAAATGCCATAGTACTACCGACACTGAAGCCGGCGATAAAGGTGCGGTGTCTGTCTAGACCCATGGCCGGTGCATGCTTCCAAGTGTAGAGTATGGCATCGAGACAATCTGCCACGGGCGTGGGATAGGGATGTTCAGGTGCGAGGCGGTAGTTGACCGCTACAACAACGAAACCGCGGGCTGTAAGTGTAGCAATGAAGCGTTCGTCGTGGCGAGCATGTCCCACACACCAACCTCCTCCGTGAAGGACGAAGACGATGGGGCACTTGTTCTCTTTCGCAGTTTGGGCGTCGTAGCCGGGTGGGTGATAGAAAAAGAGATCGAACTTTCCCGGATGAGGGGATAAAGTGGACGGAATGAACGTTTGAGAGTTGGGAGTGAGTGATATAGCAGGACTTCTTCTCCGATCCAGCCACGCAAGAAGCCTAGTTGCCAGCCTCAGGATTCGCAATTTGATGTAGAATATGAGCCAGTTGAATGCCATTGCTTTTTTTGCTCGAGTTGAAGAGTAGACGACGAGAAAGTATAAACTGAGATATTTGAGTGACAGCCACGGTAGAAAGCGAAGTCGTATTGGCACTCAGGCACTTCGTGTCCAATGTTACCAGGTATGTCTAGGTTTGACTTATACCAAAAGAAATCAAACATGGTGAGAGTACCTGAGTGCCACCCGTGAACCGAGGCAAGTATTCGAGAGTGCTTGAAGAATAGAGGTAATAGTTAGTGGATAACATCAACTATGGATGTGGGCCCATTGGTCACGGATGGTTTGTTGCTCCGAGTACATTTGTCGCCTGCGAGGCTGATATCCATGGATTCTACCTCCTCTGATGACAATTGCTTGATAATCATTATTGTTCAATGGTTGATGTGGTTCGCAATTTTGAGAACGAGAGATGATCAGCAAAGAGTGAGAGCTTTCCAATGATCTCGCAAGTTCCTTCAGCAATAGCATTCAAGTTGATATGCTGACAAAACCTCGAATAAGCCTTAAAGTAGCGGAGTGCCTGTGAATCATGGAGTATAAGCATGCGGCACTATCGAATTGATACGCCCAGAATAATTGAATCAAGTATCTGCATGTGGCTGGGGAAGTGCACCGAGGGCAACATTCAAGATCAATTAGTAGCTCCAAGGTAGAACAACCATGTAGCCTGAACCAAGGACTTGGAAATTAGTTGATAATTTCATAGATGTGGAAACAACGGATAGTCGAATTGAAATCATCAAGCCCTCAAGTGCCTTTCCGCAAGCTTCAGTGTCTGGATATCGACAGAAGGCTTGCCAGTGCCTTTCCCCCAAAACTTGCCTGGGTGCTTGTTAGTCCCTGAAATAGAGCAAACTAATAAAACTTGTAAATAACAATGCGCTCATTTGGTCAGTCGTGTTTGCTGGCCCTGCTTCAAGTCCAGCCCAGAAACACAGATAGAGAGGCTGCTGTTGAGTAAGTTCTCTTCAAATCTACTAGCAAAATGGGAAGACAAAATATTGGGTTGCCCAAAGGTTGCAAATGCTTTCCAATTATACATGGTTTGGCAGAGAGAGAAAAATCGCAATACGACCCGATAAGCAGCAGGAAGATGAAGCTATACAAAAAGCTGCAGTGAAAAAAAAAGTGGCAACTAATCCCGTTCCGGGCGATCCCAACTCCTTTTTTCAGCTTCATTTTGCTTTTTTTTTCTTTCACCTCATCAATTCCCCCAACCCACTCCATGTCGTTCTTCTCCGCAACCCGTCAAGTAACTGGAGTCCTCTCCAAGTCTCGATTCCCATCACTTACACGATCGTCGGGTCCCCACCGCCTCTACTCGACGAAACCGCCACACCCCAACAACGCCCCTCACACCCAGCGCTCTCAATTCAAAATCCTCCCTTTCCTCGCTATCTTTGCTCTGGGCTCTGGATCTTACGTCCTCCTCGTGAAATCTCGCACAGGCCAAACTACCCGTCCCAATTAAGCTACAATCGCCAATTCCGATCCCAATCCCAATCCGGCTACCCCTCCTATCTTCCTCTCGAAACTTAATTCCATCCCACACAACTTCCCACTTTCTTCACCTCCACCTTCCCCGTTCGCAATTTACACAATGGCCGAGTTTGACTCTCCTCGTTTCTCCTCCGACGATGTCACCGTCGTCTTCTTCCTCGGTGGCCCAGGCAGCGGCAAGGGCACCCAGTCCGCCAACCTGGTAAAGGACTACGGCTTCGTCCACCTCTCCGCAGGCGACCTGCTCCGCGCCGAACAAATCCGCGAGGGAAGCCAGTACGGCGCCATGATCAAGAACTACATCACCGAGGGCAAAATCGTGCCTATGGAGGTTACCGTCAACCTGCTCTCGAACGCGATGGCCGATTCGCTGGTCGCCAACCCCGTTCCCGTTGGCACAAAGGCCCGCTTCCTGATCGATGGTTTCCCCCGCAAGCTGGACCAGGCCGTTTACTTTGAGGCTACCGTTTGTGTCTCCGAGCTGGTGCTTTTCCTGGATTGTCCTGAGGCTGTTATGGAGACTCGTCTGCTGAAGCGTGGTGAGACTAGTGGTCGGGATGATGATAATGCTGAGTCTATTCGCAAGCGGTTCCGTACCTTTGTGGAGACTTCTATGCCTGTTGTGGATGATTTCGAGGCCAAGGGCAAGGTTGTTAAGGTTCAGGCTACTGGGTCTGTGGAGGAGGTGTATGCTGAGGTTAGGGCTGGAATTGAGGCTCGTAATGTGCACCCTCGTTAAGGTCCTGTCTCTTTGCTTTGCTTGTATATAGGATTGGCACCTATGGGCAAGTGTTCGGATGTTTTTGTTTGCGCTGCGACTTAGCTAGACTGTTTGCCCATTTACTTGTTTTCTCCCGAGCTTGCATATTATTTCAATAGAGAATCTGCTCATACATACCCGTGGACCGATAAGTGTTTGTTGTTTTTGTATATTTTGGCGTAGAGCATCCACTGGATGTCGAAGCTCCAACTTGAAATTGAAGTACTATGAAGACTCAAGGTATACCTAGGTAGTTTGCATTTGCAGCCCATGCACGAACCCCCCAGCATACTCACCCGGGCACGACCTCAAAGTTTCGATACAAGTGCTGAAAGTCTGGGCCTGACTTGCGTTACAATTAGCATACCCGGTGGAGATCAATTTTTGGAAATATTTTGTATTCTTGATAAGAAGTTGTCCCTCCAGAAAACAGAAATCGAAACAGAAAAGGAAATCGGACATGACATGACTCGTGGGGATCCCAAAATCAGTGGGGGCCAGTATCTCCATCCATACAACTGGCCAAAGGAGAAAAGATATATAAATGCATAAGAAAAACAAGGATAAAGGAAAAGGATGGCTCCCCTCTATTAGCGGAAAGGAAATTTTTTGTGTTCTGTGAGCTGTCCACTCCATCTCATGAAACACCGGAATCCATGCACTCCTAAACAACCAACGAGCGAAATTTACTCAGCAGTAGCCTCAACCTCGCGTGCTTGCGCGGGCTGGGTCTGCTGGTTACGCCGCCGGTCACCCGAGCGGGGCTTCTCACCGTTCTTACCTGCCTCCTGGTCCGCGGCGGCCTGGATGCCTTCACGGATAAAACGCTCACGCTCGGTGCGGATAACGCTGAGGACACCCTCGAGGGAGCGGCGCCAGACCATCAGACGGCCCTGGACCTCAGCCCACTGCTTCTCACCGAACACGCGGTAAGTAGCGCGGTGAACGAGGAACTCAGAGCGCAGCTGCGAGAGCTTACCCTCAACGAGACCGGCACGGATAGTGTCAATGACCCACATCTCAACGTCAGAGGCGGGGACACGCAGAGCGGAGGCAATAGCGGCGTAGGCGAGCGAGCGAGAGGGTGTGGAAGCGGCGAGCGAAGTCAGGGTCAACAGACGCATCTTGGTCTGAAGGGCATCACCGGCCTCGGCGAGGACACCGCCGGAGATGGAGGCGAGGGGGTTGGCGGCAACGAAGGCCTCGTAAGCATCGAGAGTGTCCGAGGTGAAGATCTCGAGCAACTCGAACAGAGTGCTGTCGCTGGAGCGGAGAGACTGGACGGCGTCGGAGCCGGTCAAGGGTGTGAAGTCGAAGACGGTGGGGCGACGCAGAGCAGAGGCGAGAGCGCGCACAGCCAAGTCGCGGGCAGCGGGCTTGCTGGACTCAGCGGCGGGAATGGTCTGAAGGGCCTGAATAACGTGAGTCTGGGCGAGGTCCTCGTCACCAGCAGCGGTGGCAGCATCGGCAACAGCCAAGTGCAGCTTCTGGGCTTCCTCGTGATCCAACTCCCAAGCAGACAGCCATGTGGGCAATTGGTTGGCCAACTGTGGCTTCAAGGCCTCGAAAGCGTATCCAGAGGCAGACTGGCGGATAACGGCAACAATGGCCAGGAGAACGTGGTAACGGCTGGAATCATTGGCGGAGAGGGTGTTGAAGATGGTGGTGAGAATGTTGATAGCCAGGGTGGGACCGAATTGGGGAGAGGTAGTGATGGGCTTGGCGAGGTAGGCGCAGATGCGAGGGAGGAAAACGTCGAGGTCGGAGGCCTGGTGAACGAGGTGGACCAAGAGGTTGTATGATGGGGTGATTTCTACAGCGCATGCCTGTCAGTATTCTCCATTCGACGACGAGAAAAAAAAAAGTCGCGCTGCCGCTTCAACCTCCAAATATAAAACTTCGTTGTCGGTCGCAACTTCATAATCCACAAACTCACCTTTCTCGGGGGCACCGTTCAGAGCGGCGGCAGCGGCCACAATCTTCTTCAGAACCTCATCGTGCTGCTTGAGGTCGGGCTCGCCCTCAGACTGTTCTTGCTGGCGGATCGGCTGGAGGAGCGGGGCGATCTCGGACTGGAGGCTGCCCTCTTTGCGGAGAGCATCGATGTACTGGGCGAACTCCTCGGCGAGCTCGGAGAAGGAACCCTCAATGAGGAGGGTGTTGGTCGGAGCAGGCATGATTGGGAGGTGTGGTGTGGTGGGAGGAGAGAGGGAGAGGAAGAGGTTCTTTGATGGTGGAGTCTATCGATAAGTTGAGAAATTTCAGTGTGTGCCAAAAAAGTCTTGGCGAAGGGAACGCTGAACGTTTAAATTTGGCTGTACAACCAATTCACTCTACGTACCACTCCAACACTCGAACTCGTCAGAATCCCAAAAATTCCTACAATTTTTACTTCACTACAAAAATCGTTTCATTCAATTACCGGACGCAGGTTGTATTAAAAAGCATGCCCTACCGATAGGAAGGCTCAATGCGGTTCCGCTAAAGACAAGGGAGTGACGAACATCGCCTTTTTCATAGATAAGGCGGATAACATCAATGCAAGCTAAGACCATTCTCCAAAACTGGGAATTAAAACATTTTTTAAACAAGAACCAGTGGGTGATGACGCGCTAAGATAATAGAAAAGGGGATAAGAAAGAATAAACAAGGAGCGCCCAACCCCAACTGACACCGGTCCGCGTACTCAAAAACAGTAAATGCTGCCCATTTCACAGAACCAGACGCATGGCCAGGAACATCAGGGATGCGAATACTCCGGTCGAGCCCTTCTCGAGCAAACCCGCAAGAGGAGCTGCAGCATTGCTGGTGGTAGCACTAGCAGAGGCTGCGGTCGAAGCAGAACTGACGGACTTATCAGAATCGCTGGTTGTCGACACGGTCATGGTGTGCGAGGCTACAGAGGCCGAAGAAGATGAGGATGAGGAAGCGAGAGCGGTGGCATTCTTGGATCCACACTTGGTGGCCTTCTTGCAAGCCTCCTGACCGGTGGCGTCATTGGGGTGAGCATCGATACACTGGCCATAGTTGGCCTCGCAGACGTAGAAGGGAACGGTCTGGAGGTATGGGGATACGTCGGCAGAAGTACCATCAGCGCAGATACAGCTGAACTGCAGTGTTTTCTAGCGGAGAAGGAATGTAATGTCAGTTGATTGCTGTTTGCTGCCTGGGTAGGATTTGTCTTACCGGGTCGCAAGTGTTCTGTCTGGTGCCGGTCTTGCAGATAGCAGGGCACTGATTACGCTGACCCTGACACCATGAGTCTATTTTAATCAAGTTAGACAATATCCTCATATCCACAATGGCAAGAAAAGTGACTCACTCAGTTCATCGGGCTTGACAAGGCCGATGTTGAAGCCGGCAGGGAAGGTGTACGCGGCGGAAGTGTTCTGGCCTAGCGCGGAGACCACAAGGGTGGAGAAGAGTACGACAGAGGAGAGCATGATGGGCTGAATAATATGGAAGAGAATTTGGAGTAGACACTAATGTAATGTGAAGAGGTGAGGAGACAAGATGTGGGAGAAGGGAAGAAGTGATGGTTCAAGAAGATGGTAAATGAAGGAAAGCGCCGATGTTGTCACCTAGCAACTTATAAGTTCTTTAGTAGGAGAGAGAGCAGATTATTGAGAGTCTATTGCTAGTCAAATACCATAACCAGGGTAACTGCGAACAGGACATGCATGACTTTCTGCGTGACTTCCACATAACTTCCCACTTTTTTTATCTCTTTTTAACCTGTTCTGTCCCTTGCCAGATATCATATCCTAGCGCGAATTCCTTGTTTATGATTGTCTACTGACGGAAAAGGAACTCCCCTTGACGCTCTTTGTCTCACAGCACATGAAACTCAAGCATACCAAGGCTCCCAGGTAGCTATGAATGCAATTCTTACGTTACACAATACTTTGTCCCTCCATCTAATATTTCTCATTAAAAAACATTTGAAATGACCTCGATAGGATGCACACAAGACATATCAAACTCGAAGTTTGGGGATTGTTTATTCCCACATTCCAAAGCTGGATTCTTCATCGGCTAGGACCCTCCCTCCTTGCAGCTGTCATCCGTTTGCGTACCTGGCCAAGACCAGCTCCAGCGCGAAGAAAACCAATGCACTCCAGATCTGAGACACGAGGGATAAACCAATCAACAATTCTATGTTTCTCTTGGGATGGTCACGTTGATGATATACTTCAACGTGGAAGAACACCTTACCGGATTCGGGCAACCGAGGTTCAACTTTGAATGCCGAGACGGGAAAGAGTCTCTCGTACCTGGATTAGTGGCTCCGGGGCTCCGATCAACAACTTGAACTTCCCCGCCATTCTCCTTGCAGAAAATATCGAATATCAAATTGCCTATTGCGAGCATATAGGATCATCCGCTGGTCCTTTCGGGAAAAGCAATAACAATGGCCGACCTGGATGCCGAAATCGCTCACTTCCGCTCTCACCCATGGGCCAATTCCTTGATCGCCTCGGAGGACTATATTCCCATCGCCACGGACTCGCGACAGATCAAACCTTCTACGGGTGAAGATGGCTACTTTGCCAATACGTTAGGGACATCATCTACTATCCCGCATGTTCTCACTCTCATGCGGCGTAATATCCAGAGCCCCCCAGCCGAGGCTCCGACTTGGCTCCCCGCAACCAAGCAAGATGAAAAGGCAGCGGCGAAGCCCACGCCCGGAGTCAACCCAGCGGACATACTGATGCTTTTTGATCTTGGGAGTCCAGGTCTTTCGGGTCATCCGGCTACTGTACATGGGGGCGCTGTGGCGACTATGATCGACGAAGCGATGTCTCTGGCCGTTGCGACGCATACTGGCGGTCCGGTGTCGGTGTCAACGGACAGTAGCCCGCGCGGAAAGACCTTCACCGTCCAACTGGACATTCGATACCGACAACGTGTAACTAACCCGGCTCTACTGATCGTGCGCGCCAAGGTCATTGGGCGTATCGGCAAGAAGTTCTGGGTGCGAGCGCAGGCTGTACAGGAGGATGAGGAGAGTGCGGGTGGACACTTGGAATGGGCAAAAAGAAAGATCGTCAAGAATGATGCTATGGCTTTTTGGATTGTAACACCAGAGGAACGACTTTGAACTTAGAGTTGAAGCCGTGAGTGAGTACATAGAAACTTGAACATCCACATATGCATGTATATAGGTAGAATTGCATGAAGAACTTGAATTGAACCACACTGCGCTGGGCGAGCCCTGAAAATTTTCGCCTAAACTTCTTGACTGGACTTCAGGAAATTGTTCTATACATAGTATGAGCTGGTCTCCTCGTACCAGTGCTACCTGATATCTGCTTGAGCATGGGGTTGAGTTTCGTAAGTGTAGTATCTCATAGTAAATATGCAAGATCTATAGTCGTACTATCCAGACACTATCTAAATTGCCCTAATGAAAATGCATGTATAGAACGCCCCAACGCTCAAACGATCTGCCAGATCATCTACAACTTGTTCACCTTGCGGTTGCCCAAGTTCCGGCTGGCGCTGACGACCAATCCAACCTGCGACCCCATAGCAACGACCTCTCCATTCTGATCTAGAACGGTCACATTCAGATCGGTCCTTCCATTGCTAACCACCTTGGTATCAATACGGCTATACAGCCACTCGACCCCACCAGGGGGCAGCCTCTTCTTCACATCAATATTCAGCGTCACAGTAGGATACCATGACTTGGCCTTAGCATTGCCAACCTTCGACTCCACTTCTTTGGCTGTACTATCAAGACCATCCAGCGCCATGGGAAACATATCCAACAGATACACGACGGCAGCATTCGTCCACCTCCCATTGGGATCTCCTCCAGGTCGAAACCGTACCCACTGATCAATCACCATCCCCCCATTGCGCGCATGCTGCGTCGACCCATCTCCGGGTCCATACATCTCCAGCTGGCCCTCCGCAAGCCGGAACTCAGGATACCGGGACCCCAGTCTCTTCCAGTCGCCGTCTTGTCCTGTGCTGCTTAGCTTTGCCAGGTCGACTCCGCCGTTCGGTAGCGAGCCTGGCGCCGCCGGCGGAGACAGTTTCCAGCCTGTCGCGGCGCTGATCCCTACCTCCGCATCGGCGGGGCTGACCGTCATGTAGCCGGCTAGTTTCGTTTCGAGTTGGTCTTGTTGTTTCTCGGAGGCTTGGAGGAGCTTCACGTGGATTGTGCTTGTGCGGGCGCCGAGCTTCACATCCTCCACTTCGAATGTGACGGGGCCGGCAGCTGTGCGACGGAGGAATGAGAGGTGGATGGAAATTGGGGTTGCGGGAGTGGAGTATCGGGTGGGATGGGCATATTCGAAATGCGTCGTCGCTAACTTGTGTAGAACGGACGTTGTGTAACCGCCATGAGGGACTAGTATGTATTATGTTAGAGAAATTGTTTTCCTTCAGAGGTTCATGCTCAATGCAAGTGCATGCTATGAGCCGTGGTTGGACTCGGCGTAGATCGGTGTTCCGGGTTCATACCTGTTCCAATGCACCATTCTTTGCGCAGATTCGCGCTGTATTTATTGTTGCCGAGGGGTGTCACCCGGATCGCATCTTCGAAAAAAGCATTCACAGACATCGTTAACAAGAATGCAATTAGAGGGCAAGCGCTTGGGGGACATTCAAAGAAAAGCGCTTAAGCGGGGAAGACTGGAATCCCTGTCGTTTTATATGCGCTTAATGACTCCACTTGATAGCTTCGGCGAATCCACGAACCTCGGCTAAACTGGATTCCATTATACTTTCTCGGTCTTACCGACAATGAAACTAAATACATAGTTCTATCTTTGATCTGCATACACATAGATCAAGTATGACCTACATATGATATGTCACTTGAGTTTTCATTGGCATTTTACAAGCATTTGGAATAATGGAATGCGCCTGAAGCCATTGGCCCAATAATAACGGTGCAACCCACCCAGCCATGCGGCCCACGCCCCTACCCATCTGGGCAGCTGCATGGAATTTTCCTTGGAATGATGAACTTCAAGATGGAGTCCGAGGGTTTGTGCTACTTGGGACGAGAAGCTTATTTGTCAGTTTTCATTCAAATGTTTCAAGACCAGGGATAAACCCGGGGTTGTAGATGTACTATTGAAAATGGGTTCAGCCTGTACAAAGGCTGGGTCACGGTAGCATACGCTGGTTGCCACACATGTGCCCAGGTGCATGTACATGTGGCATAGCCAACTGCAGACTCCACTTTTCATTCCTGTATAGTTACGGAGTCGACGCCGACTTGGGCACGCAATCGTTATCACTAGGTCTGGGCCGCCCCCACTACCCACAATTCAATGTAAGGTGCGCCTCACTAGTATACCCACAGTGCTGGTTCTTCGCGGCGTTAATCTCACCGCATCCCGAATACTTTGCTAGTTGAGGTGGGCCTGGGATCTTTTGCCGGCTGTCTCTGATGAAAGCCACCCAGTGTAGGAATGCGTACCCAGCATTTGAGGTCTGCGGTTCCTCAGAAATGCACTGGCACAGTACTTGAAGCAGAATAGGTCTTATGTCTTGATGGAGAGCCAATGAAAATCCAGCATTTCAAATTCTAATGTAGAGATAGATCTTCGTATGGAGAGGAGATAAATGCTCTAGAGATTTGGCGGAATATAGCAACATGCTCCCTCTAGAAACACAAAAGAGACCGAAACTTCTCGCCAAGGAAACCCCAAAGAAAAGTATATTAGAACTCCAAGTACCTCTTGACATCGTATATTCATCTTAGCACGCTCGGGTATGACTGTTGAATCGTCGCATGACTGCGTCATTCAAGCTCTACTGCGCTGCAGGTTTTGAACCAACGGGAAGTTGCTGTAGACATGAGAGAACACCTAGACAATATTAGCAAACGATACATGAGCAAGCATAACTCAGAAGCCCCCCATAAAGCGGTACTAACCTGTAACTCCTTGCGTCAGGGTGGCCTTGGCCTCCGTGCTTCGTGATCCCAACGTAACGGTCATGGCATATTCGACACCCTTGGCCTTTTGCAGTTTGTTGGCCCAGCGGAAGACAGGCTCGTCTTCTCTGTTATCGCCGATGACCAGCAAGAAGTCGGGCTTTGTAATTTGTTCGTGCTTTTCAGCGGACTTGAGGCACCATCGCCAGACAAGCTCGGCTGCAGAGGCCTTATTGGTGCTCACAGTCTCCACAACGAGAGCACCTTCGACGGGAACAGCATGGACTCCATAGCTGGAGCAAGCATCGTTGATATGATCCGCACATTCCGCAGCAAGACGCCCCGCACCTGGTCGATCTTCAGCAGAGCCATAGTGGAAGACCAAAGAGCAATGTCGCTCCTCAACCCAGCTGCCTTCGGTTCGGTCCTTGAAATAGGCCAAAATATTGGATACAGACCTTTTCCATGTCTGAATGTGCTCTTTGTCTGCAAGAGTCGTCCACTCATCGGACTGGGGATCACGAACAAAACAGCCGTTCTCAGCAATGAGTCCTAGGTTGTTGACCCCGCGGAACAGACGTTCCATCTCCTCTGGCATTCGCGAGCTCATCACATACACAACATTTGCGGGGTCATCCGCAAGCTCGGTCAGCGTGATGATGGCACGCTGAGGAGTCGTGAGAATGATACTACGGGGGGATCCCCATGAGGCTAGAGTACCTTCGTAATCCACGATCATCAGCCGACGCTTGGTTTCTCGGTACCGCTCAGTAAGACGCGGGACGGAAAGTCGAGGTACAGCCATAATTTCTCGTGCGGATTGTTCATCCCAGACGCGTTTTAGGGTTTCATTGAAAGACTTGACCCAGTTAGCGGTCGAGTTTTGCAGGACGGCACGATGAAGGCCCTCCCACACTTCCTTGCGCTTCTTCTCATCACGAACCAGTGCGGTGTGTATCGCCTCCGAGCACTGCCGGTAGTCCCATGGGTTCACAAGGAGGGCGAGATTGCCAAATACTGATGCACTGCCAGTGAACTCGCTCAGAATGAGGGAACCATACTTTTTCTCGCCGTAGCTCCCATCCTGACAATACACAAACTCGTGACTAGTCAGATTCATGCCTTCTCGAAGACTTGTGATCATCAAAGCATCTGCTACCGTGATAAGAGCGAGATACTGTGAAAATGCAAGGTCCTGCTTCAGGAATACCAGAGGCTGGTGGGCGAGTGTTGAATGGTTGGAGTTGATTCGCATGGCAATGTCAGATATAGTAGCCTCTAGCTCGGGCTGCTCCGTCGTACTAGTCGCGACCTGAATTAAGACTACCTCCTGCGCCCAATCCGGGTAAGTGTTGAGAAAGAGTTCGTAGCTTAGCAGTTTTTGACGCACTCCGCGAACAGAGTCAATCTTATCTCGGGAAACAATCAGTCGCTTGCCCCGATACCGCTCAGAGATGATATCAACCCATTGCTCCACATCTTCAGTGTGGCGTCGCTTATCCCAAGAGGTTGGGTCTATACCAATTGGAAAGGTTCCGACATTGATGAAGCGGTCCTCCATCTGGATCCCATCGTTAGTAGCCTCTACACATAGGATTCGACTGCAGGTCTGCAAGAAATGTCGACAGTATTCACTGGTCTGGAAACCAATTAAGTTTGCCCCGAGGATTCCTTCCAGCAACTCTTTGCGTGGAGCCAAACACTTGAAGACCTCGGAAGATGGGAAAGCAATGTGTAAAAAGAACCCGATTTGAGCATCAGGAAGCAATTTACGCAGCATGGCGGGAACCAGCAGCAGATGGTAGTCCTGAACCCAGATCGAGTCACCGCGTTTCCAATCCTTGGCAATACGGTCGGCAAAGGCCTGGTTCAATTTCACATAGTAAATCCACGAGTGGTCTTCATAGGCCTTACTCTTAGGATTGTCCGGAATCTGGTAGTGGAACACAGGCCAGAGGATGGTTTTGCAGAAGTGGGTATAATGGCCGTCAAAGTCGCCATCATTCACGAACACGGTCAAGGAGTCATATTCGTCCTCCAATCGCTCCGCGATCTCATTTCGTGTGTGATCTGCCAGCGCATCGGTGGGCATGCCCAACGTGCCTACCCACGCCATCTCATCTAGGTATCCAGCATCTTTGGCCGATCGAACAGCGTTGCGCAATCCGCCATTGCCTTGCTCTGCCGTTTGAATGGTCCAATCTGCCTTCGAGAAGGACATTTTTCGACTGATCGATCCATGCTTCTTATTCCCGACGTTTGGCGCTGCCGCCTGTTGAACCTCCGGGATCTTAGGCAGGGTCGATTGGGGCTGCGGCACCACCGGATCTTGATGTTTGAGGATGGACGGTGACGGTGACAGGATCGTCCGGGGCTTGGGTTGAGTCAAGGAGTTTGTCGAACCCCAGGCCGGTGAATGGGCCTCGCTTTCCGTGAGCAGCGGGTTTTCAGCTGGCGGGGTGGAGGTGGGAGGAAATGGGTAGCCGGTATGACTGTCTTCCGCCTTAGCTACAGCGCTGGCAAATATGCGTTCATGATCAGTGGTCGCGCCCGGTGTCAGACCTGAGTGCGTGGTCGGAGTATTGTGTTCGAATAGACTGGCACTGGTGTTGTTA
Organism: Penicillium sclerotiorum; assembly: GCA_911649655.1. Lineage (NCBI taxonomy): Eukaryota > Fungi > Ascomycota > Eurotiomycetes > Eurotiales > Aspergillaceae > Penicillium > Penicillium sclerotiorum. The sequence continues at coordinate 2,020,930 of CAJVRJ010000005.1, read as the reverse complement.
GGCGGAGTGACCGGATCCTTCGCAGTGAGGGCAGCTGCCGCCGGCGCCGGCGCTGGCGCTGGTGCAGGTGGGGGGACTTCAGAAGCAACACTATTGCGACCCTTATTCACATGGAAATTTACTGTGAAGGGAAGAAAACTGGAATGTCATTGCGTAAGTCAATCTGTCCCACAGGTTGAGTTCTTGGATTTTGGCTTCTCCCTTGATACTCACAGCGATGCAATTAGAACGGTCATGATTGAGACCGCCCCCTTTGGGATGGAGGGGCAAAAGGGATCAGGTGTATCGCCGGAACCTTGGGAACTCCCAGTGTGTCGATTGATCCCAACAAGAGTACTTACTCCAGTGAACGCGAAGGTTGGAGATCAAGTATCAAAAAATAGCTATGAGACAAATCAGATGAAGATCTGTTTTTCTCTCATGGCTACGTCATGTGAAGCGTCGATCAAGGATTCAAGTTCTCGGAGAAACAGAAAAAGTGGTGACACGGATAGTCTGCCACAAGTCAGATAATATCTCAACAGAATGATCTAGCTCTTGGCCATTTTTCTGGAACTGACAGGGTTAAATTAATCACTGCGGGGGGGCAGACCCAAGCACCATTGCACGACTCGTCAGAGAAGGTTCAATTGGTTTCAATGGTTTCAGCTGGGGAAAAAGTGGTACTTTCGTATTAGACTTCAACGGTTCATACCAGTTGCTGACAACTCCGCACTAAAATTGCGGTGGAATCGCCCGTCAATACGGTATTTCACATACCAGAGTATAGACGGTCAGTCCTGATTGGCGGGATCTCCAAATCACCTGACAGCCGATAAGGTAATCATTCCAAACCAACTGAAAGAGCTGGTTGACCTTCGTCAAAGAGTATTTCCCCTCTTGAACCTGTTTTGAAATACAGTCAGATCCAGCCAGGGATGACCTTACGGCTCACTTCAGCTCCAGTATCCGGTATTCAGAAACGAAAGTTTGCCAAATCGGTTCCTGCAAAATCCCGCGCCTCGCCCTTTGCCACACATGCGCGCCGCAAACCCAATGCTGCTGCGAGCAGTGTGAAAGCAGCCACAGACTTTGGTCTGGATGGGCCTCTCCCCGACGAAGGCGTCTCGCTTCATATTTCCAAAACAACCCCTGTCCAGACGGTTGAGGATGCGATCAAATATATTGGAACACACATGTTTGATGAGCTCCCTGCTCGAGCGGGGATGAACAGTACACGCATTGCGGAGGTCCTGAACTTACGCCGATCGCTGCCCCCACTTGCCTCCGTGGCCCATATACATACCTTGTTGAATGCGCCTACCCAGGTCGAGCGGGAAATAGCAAGTTTATTGAAATCGGGCCGGATAAGGCGTCTGATCATTACAGGACGTGGGCATGATGCTGCAGGGTTAGGTGATTGCCTGGTTCTTGCAGAAGACTGGGATCGGCTGGTCCGTGAAAGTCCTGCTTTGGATACAGCGATCAAGGGTGAGTGATAGCAGTGGCAACTGGCTCTAGAGAATAGCGAGTGCTAACTAGTCGAAGAAAAATTCCTAGATATCCTCAGTCGCATGGGAACCCATTCCGCCCTCTCACAGAGTATCTTCACCACGGAAGAACACAGATCCTTGATGCGTGCGGGATTTTTAGTCTCGTCCTCATCTCTTACACAAGGCTCATTAAACATCGCATCCCTTCCTCATTTGTCCGCCGCTGGTAGTGGGCCACAATTGGAGGCTGGTCAGCGTGTACAAAGTGATGCTCAGGCTCGCTCGGCAACTTTACTTCTGTCGCTGCCAAACACGGGGACATACTTACGGCTGCTTGGAACTGGTCGTGCTCATTTACTCGCTCTACTTAAACGGTCTCGCTGCAGCGAAGCCCCAATAGACCTGCTCCGGGATCGATGGGACGGCGCAGTCGAAACGGATAAGAGCTTCCACCTGGCCAAACGAGCCCGGGGTGAATTTGCAGGGGTTCTACCAGGAAAAACTAAGAAGTGGAAAGATTTATATGGCATTAAATTCCGTTGGGTGCTAGAGGAGGCACTGGGCGCTGGACTCGTAGAAATATTTGAGACGGGCAGTGTAGGGCCTGGAATCCGCTGTCTATAGCGTATTCCGTGGATTAATAAACCAGTCCATGATAATGAGCTATAAAGTCAGATGATCTTATTCCAACTGAACTAGCATCCAATCTACTATCCCCCAACTTGAACAGAAACCCATAACGGATTGTTGCCTGAGAGCTCCGCGGGGGCGGTTGATCATGCCCCCAACTTGAACTCGTTCGGATTCCTTCCCCTTAACCTCCCTTGATCCTCACAAACTGACTGTAAATCATCCACTATGCGTCTAATACACTGTTATCCGAATCTTTTCTCATCTCTTCCCGCGCACGCGGCTCTGCCAAGCACCGAGAACCACCCGCGCCCGGAGCTCCCAACATTCGTCCAGGGAGCCCTCGGCGAAGCTTTGGAGCTGCTCCACTCAATCCCGTCGACATTCACCGAAGACCCCAAGCTACGCTCTTCGGCGCCATGCACATCGAAGGTCAAATTACTTCGAGACCGGCGCCATGTTACAAACCCTGATGCACCTAAAAGTATTTCGGAGACTGAGTTCTGGGTGTGTCGACAAAGTGAACATGTCGATGCCAAGACCGAAGGAACCGCTTCCTGGGATGAATTCGAGGCTGGTCTGAGGTCGAACCACGCAGAACACGAAATGGAATATACGCCAAGTGTTTCCAGCGTGGAAAGAATTCTGGAGTGGACGCGGGCTGAAGTTGGAGAGATTCAAGTGGAAGAACGCATCTTTAAGGATGTGGATGTTGAGAGTACGAAGTATCCATTCTCGATTTATGGCAGACTTATACTAACAAGCCTTCTTAGTCAATATGATTACCCACTCGTTCAACCCAGGTGCTCTTATCTCGCCCCGCAGCTTCATAGTCTTGACCATCTCTGCTGCGTATGAGAGGACATCGCAGGAAGAGTCTGAAGAGCCCCAGAAGGGTTTCATCACTGTCCAGATACCCCTTCTGTCTAGGCCGACCTCTACCCCAGCTGAACTACATAAAAAGATCACCTCTTTGGCACCAAAGCGCGCAATTTTCGCGCATTATGCCAGCGTGGAACATGTTACCCTTCTACCCCCGACTGAGAGCAATGGTCCGCGTCGCATTGGGTGGACTATGGCAACGACCTCTGATGCCGGTGGCGATATTCCACAATGGGTTCAGCGGAGTTGGACGCTGGGTGGCGTTCCACGCGCAGTTGTAGCTGACGTGGGTTTATTCATCGGCTGGACGATGCGCAAACGGTCTAATTAGGAAATGTTGATTCACGTAGGTAAGACAAGGCTACCAGGATCGAAGTAATAGTTGCTAGCGTTGCATGTTTCAATGGATCAAATTACAAATCTCCAACTCTTCTTGATTTACTCAAATCACTCGCACCTGGTACTGATAACTTGAATTACAGGGCCTTGTAGACTGCGAATGCCTGCAACGCAGCAGACAGCCCAACGGCCACGGCGTTATCCTTCACGCCGTACTTAGCATACCAAGCCGAGCTGGTCCACAGCAAAATGTTAACAATGCCTGCGATGGCTTTGTTAAGGGGGTCCTGCAATGCAGATGGGTCGCACGACCACTGGTAATGGAGAAGAGCTGGGAAAGTCAGTCACTATGCTCATTATACCTAGGCAGTCGAATATTGTATTTCATAAAAATTTTATGAATTCTATGCCGAACACTCACCAGAAGTGAAAAGGAATGCGCTTCCCTATAGATCAGATGATTAGTACCAATATTAGACGAATGCGCCTCAATTTCAAAATGCATTCAAGTGTTTAGAGTAGAATTGGGGGCTCGGCCTCTGGTAATGCCACGGCGAACATGAACGTACTTGGTACCAGCCCACGGTTGCACAAGCCCAGGGCTGGGAGTTCTTGATATTCTTGAAGACCTTTTCAGCGGTCCACTTGCCGCCATTAATCTATACATAATCAAGGAAATGATTAGTCCGGAGTTTCAGATATCGTGTGCTAGTACACGAATGGCCTTGATTCCGAGTCCGAGTTGTGAACAGTGAAAGCATTCATGGTTCGATTCAGGTAAACATACCGTGTGTCCGATAGATAGCAGTGCAAATGACAGGGCAGATGCCTTGAGAGGTGTGGATGTTGCAGACATTGTGGGATGTATGATCAGATGGAATGATAATTACAAGATAGGTAAACAAATAGGTATTGACAAGTCAAACAGTTAAAGAAGCAAGAAAGGGGACATTTGGATTCTGAAGCTCATGGAGCCTCGGTTCAACAATTGCGCCGTAGTGGAGACGCCGAGTTATTACTCCACTTTAAAGCCCCGGCTATGATTAGCAGCCCTCTTCGGTCTGGAGCTACCTACACACTGCAAAGAAGGGAAATTAATGTTTTGAATTTATGCGCTTGCATATCTCCAATGATTAAGGGTCTATATAATGACTAAACATTCACCTAACTAACTAGTTAACGCTACTACTGAGCCTGAGGCAGCAAGTCAGAACCATCATTTTAGAACAAAGCTTCAAGGAAAATCCCATCTATACTACATAGTACACATGTCTGCTAGTGGTGCTCCCTCTACTACTAGTATGACTTGAGCATCGGATAATTCAATCATTGTTCAGTGTTGATAGGAGGGGATATATTCAACTATTCGATCTAATTACTATTACAATTCATCATATCATATGTACGAGTAATGGAAGCTCGCTTCCAAAATCCATCGCAAGCATCTTTCTATACTTTTTCTTCGGCTCCGTTCTCCTCAGAGTTCGTCTCCTGTTTCTTCTTGCTTGGGTCCTTCTTGACACTCTTCCACTCCATGGCGATAGCGGGAAAGATCGACAAACACGATAGAACAATGCCCATAACAAAGGTCTTCGTAATAGCATTACTGTATTGCCAAATCACCTCGTTCAAGCTCGACTCGGGAACATATTGCCGCATCGCGGTCGCGCCTGCCGCGATAATCTCCGTCGCATTAATACCAGGCACTTTGCTCAAGTTCTCCTTGAGGAAGTTGGTGAAGAGGGTTTCCGCGATAGCGACGAAGAGGGCACCGCCCAGTTGCTGCGCGAACATGAGTAGCGAAGCGCCGATGGGGACATCCACGGGTGTAAGACATGTCTGTACGGCGACGTTGGCTTGTTGGAAACCGCAGCCGAGTCCGAGGCCGAAAATAACTTGGTAGCCGATCCACTTGGAGTGACCAGTTGCTGGGTTGAAGGTGTAGAAGAGGCCCGAGCCGATGGAGATCAGGACGACGCAGAAGTACATGAATGGGTTGTAATATCCGAATTTCGTAACCAGGATACCTGAAAGAATGGTTCCCACCACCATGGAAAGAACGAGAGGCAGGTTCATGATACCGGATTGCTCGGCGTCAACGTTCTTGATCGCTTGGAACCAGATTGGGAGGTAGTATAGTAGTACTGTCATCGAAGACCCACAGCATAGGGTCCAGGCAAAACCAGCCAACACGGATCGCTGCTTGAAGATGCGCGGGGGCACGAGAGCTGTCTCTCCTTTCCATATCTGGGTGCCGGCGAAGATGACGGCGAGAACGCCAAAGAGCACAAACAGGAGAATTATGCGCCAGCTGGACCACGCGTACGTGGTACCGCCCCATTCCAGAGCAAGGAGCAGACAGATCACACACGGCATGAGGAATAAATTACCCAGAGGATCCAGCTGTTTAATTTTTTGCTCCAGAGTCCAGTTACCGTTCTTCGGTGGCGGGACATCAAGCAAAAAGTAAATAGCTGCCATGGCAGCTGCGCCGAAAGGAAGGTTGATATAGAAACACCAGCGCCAGGTCACGTCGGTAGTGAAAACACCGCCTAGAATAGGGCCAAGGACGGAAGCGATACCGAAGATGGCACCTGCAAAGCCTTGAAACATGGGTCGTTGGCGGAGAGGGACAGTCAACACGATAATGATAACCATGCCCGAGGAGATTCCACCAGTGCCGAGTCCGGCAATTGCTCGTCCGATGATCAGGACAACGGATGATGGGGCGGCACCACAGATAGCAGAGCCAATTTCGAAGATCAAAATAGACCAAAGGAAGACCCATTTAGATGGATAAAAGGTGTAAATTCGACCGTAGACTAGTTGGGAGGCGGATGCGGTCAACATGTATGCGCTGGCGTACCAGCCGATGTCGTTGATGCTGTGGAAATCGTCTGTAATTTTCGGTGTTGCTGTTGCGACGATCAAACGATCCTATATAAGTGGTAAGTATAAGTTGATATCCTCGACAGCTTCAAGTTCTAGTAGGTGGAATGGACATCCGAAGATCTATAAGGCGGTCCTGGACAGGGTCTCTTGACTTACCAAAGCAACGAGAAACATGGAGATATACAATGCCAGCATAATCAAGATGATCTTGCTCATCGGTGGGTACTTGACAGACTCTGAGGTGACACTTCGCTCGAGAGCTTCATTTGCATCTTGTGGTGATGATGGTTCACTGACACTCAACCTCTTTTCGTCAACCTCACCCAGCTGGGCAGAGCTTTTGTCATGGTGTTCCGATGTGTCGAGCGCCATAGTTAGAGATGTATGCGTCCCTTGGGACAGGTGGAATGTGACCGTTCAGTAGTATGCGGGTCCTGTCGAAGTAGTTGAAAATAGAGAGTTGATAGAGTCCGAGATTCGACGGACAATAGAGGCAAGCACGGTGGGGAGTGATAATTGCGTGGTAAAATGTTTAAAGAAAATAACTTGGATACCACAGCTCTATTTGTATCATTTTGAACAGAATTTTCTCCTTCTAGCACGGGGCATCATAAATCGGACTTAAGCGTGGGTTGAGGTCTAGTGGATCAAACCAACCGACGTCGGGACCAGCCAGTTCCGTGGAGAGTTCATATCAAAGCTTATGCTGAACCCACAATTCAGGACCCTGGAATGCAATGTTTTTTCAAGGCTCAATCCAAGCAGCTGAACCAGGCTGAGCTGCCAGAATTCTAGCTGAAAAGGCCCATCATAACAAATGTCCACACTCACCAGAAGAATCTCCCCAACCTTCTCAAAACGAAGTGCACATTTCGGGACATCCCTTTCATCGCAGTCGACACTCTTTAGTTTCTACGGACATCTTTAATTTCTGGGTCCGGTATCCACTGCATTAATCTCGTTAGTAATCCAATTGCCGAGCATTAAATTTGTGGGCCCGGAAACGGACAGCTCCTTGACTCACACTTACAGACAGGAATTTTGAAACGAGTCCGTTCCCGTCTTAAAGCCCCCGCTAGTATGGACGAGGGCAGCTATATGTGAGCCTGACCATTGTAGTCCTCGTGGCCCTAAGAGCACACAATCTGATTTCAGATATTCCTTGAGTCTCTTAATCAGCTTGTTGATCCATATGGAATCTCCAGTTGGCCGATCTATGCACATTTAAGCCCAATGGGGCGAATCCTTCGAGATCTTCTGAACATCTCTTTTCCACGATGAACCTTGGCATAAGAAATTGCCCCAAGTACCCATGCCTTAACATGGCAGCCCTGAGCTGGCGCACTTGGGGGAACGGAATTCCGTTCCCCTTGAGCGCCCCACCTTTAACTCCGTCAAAGGGGGGATCTATTCTCCCGTCCTATGAACCCCTTTTAATAGTATACTCGGCTTTTGCAGCTTTCCAAATCTTGGTGGTTATTGGCTAGTTACCGGGATTCGATCTGCAACCATGTGGTTTGTCCTTCCAGAAACTTGGATTCGAGCCTTTTTTCCATTTTGGGAGATGCTAGCATACATACCATCCAGCTTGTCTACCACATCTATGTCGGAAGATGTCCGTAGCTGCACACCTTGAGCGCCCTAATGTTCAATTTCAGAATAGACCCAGGATACCCGATAGGGGACAGCCCTGCGCAGGTGATATTTCGAAGATGAAGCCACGCGTCCGCTGGCTCAAGTGCTGTGACGCATGTAGTATGCATGCGTACATATTATGTGCTCACTCTAAAGCCAGGAATAACATTTGAATGCTCGGAATCGGTATGAGCATCTGCTTTAGGGCGTACTAGCTTGAAACCTTTGAACTTGGGCGATTTCAATTCACATATGCGCAAAACATTCAATAGTCTCATTCCCGTACACAAACACGGCGTACATAAGCACTTGTCAACATTGAACTACCTGTAAGCCTCTTTTACCTCCAAGGTTCCAATACTATACGTTGATTAGTATGTAATACTAGTATCCAAACCTTGGAACCTGTGTAGCCTGAGAACATCCATAATAGACGCAAGGAGACTTACTAGTAAGACTACATGTGCATCCCGTATGTCCCGTTGCTTCAATTCTACCCCACGTGTCCGGGCGGATTACCCGGGCCCTAGGTGCCACCTTCAGGGCTGCCTGCATTGTGGGTATACCTTTATCTAGATCCAGACGGAGCGCCACAGACGGAGACGGCCGGAACTTGAAAGCCCTGGAGCGCCCCCCGTATCTTCAAGACTACATATCAATAAGGCGTAGCCTGATCCTTCTAGGATTGTGTTTCATCCGATACTTGGGTACGTGCCAGTGTCCATGCCTCTGCACGTGGGTCTTGACTTAGTGTTACACACATTGGCATGCACGTGTATCTATCCCACATATCCAATGTTCGTTATAATACTATCTTTCTAACACTCGAAAGATCTTTTCATCGACGAGGCTCCAGAGCTCTGCACTCAAGTGCTCACTTCGGAAACTCATCTTTGAGCAATCTATAAGACACGGCATTGATTCAAAGAAGAGGGTATATTATCACTACCTAAGTACCTAGTTAAGAGCTCACAGAAGAAAAGAAAAGTGGGAAATAGTAAGAAACTCCAATCCGGTGTCGTTCCATGCATCGAACAAATGCAACCAAAACATTGTCGAAGAAAAGAAGAAGAAAAAGAAAACTTAAAGCAACTGGACTTCATCCTCCGTGTCATAAATCATTCAACACAGCCTTTGAATGCTGCTGCTCGAGGCAACCACGAAAGGCCGAGCAAGGATGGGTTCAGACTGGCCAATCACCACCGCTAGACTGGCCAGTTTTTTTGGTAAGCCGAACTCCTTCAGCCGATCCAAGAAAGTAACACCTGCTCTCCACTAGGGAGCAGGGCAATATAGTAGGAAAAAGGAAGGAAAGAGAATGGAGGGGGGTTGGTGCTGGTCCAAGTCCAGATTCCGAGAGCCTCGCAGTCGAGAGAGGTCAATGGAAGGAGATTAGAGCAAAGAAAAACACACCGCCGATGGTGATTACCAGCGGTGATCATAAGGACATCAAGGTATGTAGGTTCGACCTGAGTCACTCTCAAAAGGACGGTATGAGCGAAACGTATCAACAGAGGAGGGGAAGGAGAAGTAGAGGAGAAGTCCCGTAGAAGAGAAAGAGCCACATATCGTACACGCCAAAGGGCCAAGAAAGTAAAGATGAAAAAGAGTACCGAAATCGCCCCATGATTATTGCGAAATGGAGCCAGTTTGATTTGTTTCTCCCGTCGGTGCCGTTGACGAATTCGTCGAGGCTATGTGTGCACGGAGGGAAGCAACTTCGCTTCGCAAACCTGTCAGTTCGTCGTGCATCGTACGGACATAAGCCCAAAGCTTGTCGATTTGACTAGCTTCGCTAGTCCCATCGGGGCCATCAAGGCCGACCTTGGGAGCAGGTAGCCCATGGCTGCTAGAGTGACTGTGCAAAGAGGCATGCTTAGCGGGGGCGGGTCCATAACCTGGCGAGCTGATCACAGGAGGGGGCAACTGAGCCCCGGGTTGTGGTAGGGGGAGACCGATATGGTTTGGGCCTGATAGTCCGCGGCCAAATGGCGCCTGGGGGTGGGGTAGTGATTGACCCATGCCGGGGGAGTGCCCACGATGTGAAGAAGCACCTGACTCGTGATGTGATAAGGCGTTGGGCGACAGGGGTTTTGAGGTCTCATTGATTGTGCTGGGGTTAAAGAGAGATGTCCCAGAGGGGTGCCCCGCGGGAGGGAAAGTGAGATTGCCGGCTTGGGAAGTTGCGGATGTTTGCGCGCCAGGTGGGGGATAGATGCCGCCACGGTTTGCGGCGATTGGTGGGTAGGTGCTGGGTTGGCGGGCGTTGAGCGAGTCAGATCGTGAGATGCTGTCGGTATGTTTGCGCATGCCCTGCGTACTCAGTCGACGCTCTTCCTCCCCATCCATCGACTCCGGCTCCGCATACACGAGTCCGTCCATGCCGTCATCAGGATGTTGGCCATCCCCGAAATCATCATCCGCAAAGCTTCCCATACTGGCGCGTCGACCCGCACATCCCCCCTGGCCCTTGTTATGTCTTGCGAGCGCGTCGCCACGAGCAAACCGTCGCCCACACTTGGGACAAATATGAGGTCGTTCTCCAGTATGTAATTTGGTGTGTCGTTTTAAATCGTGCAAGCGGCGAAACCGAGATTGACAGGTTTGGCACACAAAGGGCTTCTCTTGGCTATGAGTGAGAAGATGACTCTTCAGATTATGTTGTCGGGTGAATTCAGTTGCGCAGTAAGGACAGCGATGTTTCTTTGTTGACGGGGAGCGAGGACCACCTCGGAATCCAGCGTTCGGTAAGCTTAGCCCACGGCGAGGGTCATTGAGGCCCCCGGTGGGCATAGGGTAGGAGAAGGCCTTGTTGCTCTCCTGGTCGATTTCTGAATCATCCCGATGTCGATGACGATCCCCATCTAAAGAGCCCGACTCCTCGATAGGGCCCGGGCTAGCGACTGTGGATGAATGCATCAGGGAGTTCTGGTGGTCGGTTGATCCGTAAGGGTCTGGTGTGTCGTTTGCATGGCTGTCTACTTGCATTTGCTCGGGCGACGCATGTATCTGAGGTTCTTGAATTGAAGGGGCCGGTGATTTCTCGCTGGCACCCAATGCCTCTCGAGCGACCTGAGAGCTATTCCGTTCGGCATCGCGATCTGACTCCGCCGGTCGATCCGGCACGGATGAGGGACTCGTCATCTGCGCAGGTTGAGCACGGGAGACGTGAAGACCGGCGCTGGCGATGGAGCTCAAGTTGTTTTCGGGTTTGGACGGGGGTTTCAAGAAGGAGATGGGATCAGGACTTGGGATGGGAGTGGAAGGCGCGGTGATAGGGTTAGAGACAGCGACAGGGTCGTTGGTGGACTGCATCAATGCCGCCATGGAGGCAGAAGGGTTTGCGCCAGCCTCGAAGGGTGGACGAACCAAGGCAACGGCTATTTCCGAACTCATGTTAGAAAAACACCCAGAAACAAAGCCAGACAATCCCCCGTTCAAGGGGAAAGAAGGTCCAAAATGGGTATGGGAGACAAAAACTAACTTCACCCTGTAGATATCCAAACGAGGGAATGGGAACGATGTTTAGGTTGGGGTTGGGGGGTGGTTACGGAGGAAGTCCCAGGGCCGTGTGGGGCGTACTGATTCTCTTAGGAAACCGAGTGTGGCGCAAGCTGACGAGGTTTGGTTTCAGCTTTGCACTTCGGAATGAGATCCACCAGCCTAAGGAGGAGGGGCTTAGGCCTTTTGGCGTTAAAATAGCAATCGGCCGTGGGAAATGACAAGATTGGTTGGCAATTAATGGAGCCCGGCAAGTTTGGGACCGTGGCGGGTGTAAAAAAGAGGCGCAGGTACGTAATGAAACCACCAGATGAGGGGGAGGAGAGGAGGATGGGGAAGGATTCAGCTGAGGTGTGTGTCCAAGGGGACAAGTTAAAATACGCCAGAATTCCAAAGGTTTTTCAAGTCGGATTTGAGAATTATTGACGCGCAGATTAGAGATGAAAAAGAAGCCAAAGTAACTTGAAGCCACTGAAGAATTATGAAAGCCACGAAACCGGGCACACGGGGCGAAAAAGTGGTGCATTACAAACTCGATACAAACCCGATACGGATCCAGGTAATCCTGGTAATGTAAATCACTCACGGTCGAGGCTCTTGAACCCTGAGCTGGCGGAGAAGTACTAGATACTTCACAAATATATGGACTCGTTCATAATAACTACATGTCACCACTACCTGGTTAAGATTGAGGCTGTGTAAATCCACTAACGCGTGTGGCTGGTCGTGGGTCCAGCACGTCCAACACGTCCAACACGTTGTTTTTTGTCCCTTTCTTTTCCTTTGCGGCTGATGAGGAATTTGAGATCACGGCAGGCCTGAAAAACACCTTGCCACTGGTATGATACTACAGTATCCCATTGGTCTCATGCAAACTCCTGTTAATGGGAACAAAAAAAAAAAACCTGAGTGCCGCATGATGTCACGGAATGAAACCTGAAAAGTCAGTGAGGAGGGTCGATCTAATCTAACCTCAGGGGTTCGACCACAGCCACTACATCCATGAGTGGCCATAGATGTAGATATACAAACATACTCCGTACAACCTGGGAACCCGAGAAAACCGCCTCACTCAAGTGCCACTTCTACATATGGCAGTTTGAGTCAAACAGAGATGCGTCAGGTCAACCTTGGAACTTCGCCTCGTTTCAGGCTCCTGCGGGGCGGTGGCCTAAGGCTCTCTCGAGGATCGGCATGCGATACGAACCCTTCAAGATAATGAAGGAATCTCGAAAGGAAGGGTCCTGCGGGCGGTGCATCGGCCGCAGTGAAGACCTCGAGGCGTCTGGAAGGAGGGATCATTCTGTTTACCTGTATGCCAGCCTTCAAATATCCTCTGGCACAATCCTGTATGTAAGACATCTGGACCATACGTTGCAGATGCCACACCGTGCAGCACTACCCCATTCGTCCAGAAGGCGATGCGGCAGGGAAACGAACGTGGGGACGGAGATGTTCGGCCCACAACCAAAGGCACCAAGTCGGATTGGTTCGCATGTCCGTGCAGGCTATCTCCGTGGAGGCTCTTCAGATGAATATCGGGAGGCTGAAGGAATCTGTAAACCATGCTCATGCATTATGATTCGCCGATAAATCCCTAGCTTTGGGGGGTATTTTACAGCCACGAAAGGCTGGTATGTTGTCTATTCAGGTCAACTGGTTGAAGACTCTCCGATGGGATCAGACCCACGTGACTCGCGTACCCCCCTCTAATGAGACACAAGTTGGCTTTGGAAGATAATGTCTCTTCAATGTTCCATTTTTTACAAAACCTGTGAATATTGAACCATACATCGAGATGTTCACAATCATTGGTATCTCATCAGTCATATAAAGCTATAATTACAGGGGAAAAGGGCTACTTCATCAGCTAACTCACATGTGCTGGCTGGAGGTTTTTGACTCACCAATGAAATAGCCAGACACCGATCTGAGTCATTCCAGATGTCCTCCTTCACCAGAGAGTAGCTCAAGTTCTGAGCAACGATTATGAGGCAGAACCTTGGATTGGAGTCCACATGCAGTTGACTACTCATCTTGACACAAACTGAAGTGCTGTCACGTCAAATAACAGTACTACCAACCTAGTTAGTACACAGAGCTCAGATTATTGTATGACCTTCCAAGGTTGAAATTAGCCATGGAATATTCGATTTCTACTGATAAATAATTCGAATGAAAGTGCTGGATCACAATATTTGGTGCCTGAGATAATAGGTGGCAAATCGACCAGGTTCCCCGCTTTGAAACACCTTGGAGAAAGTGATTGGCTCAGAAGCTTTGAATGGGATCAATTTCCCCTCTTGACATTGGGCATCGGTCAAAGGTGCCTCGAAATGGTTGAGATCCTGGTCAAACAAAACCTTGGAAGAACACTCACATTAGTGCCGCAGTAGAGGTAATGTGATATGTACCTGATACTTAGGAGTCACCCGAGGATCACCTCGCTTGCCACTAGCTTGTGCGGCCTTTCGAACTCTGACGCACCCCTTAAGCATCGCGAAATCGGTGGAGATCAAGGAAAATTGGGCAATGAGTTTATCCAAGCGCTCATCTCCCATCGGCCACGCGAACCACATCTCAACGGTGGGGTGATGACTTAGAGATGTGGACGATTTGATGCTAATCACCCTCGAGAACAGGGAGGAGAATGGAGTACATGTATAATCCCTGTACCTGTAGCCACTCAATAGTATCCACCAATTTGGATTCATACCCATGTTCATGTACGTACTTTTACTGGATACTTGCTGACAGTTCGAACGTTGCTGTAGAACCATATCGTGACATCGATCTACAAAGTTGGGAGGCCGTTTTTGAAGGTCTAGCCCCAATCGCATATTCCTCCCTTGAAAAATCGCATAAGCTTAAATGAAACAAAGAACCAGTTGACTCGCAACTTTTAAATAATCATCAACTCATAATGACCAGTGGCCTTCCAGGTGCTCGAAACCACGCATGGACCCCCGAGTGTGACCGAAGCTGCTTAAGTGCAGCGGGTAGCTTGGATCAGCGATAGGAGGAGCCCAAAAAGTTGGCTTAGACTAGTGGAGAGATCTTCGGAGAATCCTCAAGTCCAAGCTTGAAGGAGAAAGGAGCAGGGAAAAGAAAAACCCAATTTCCCACTGGCGGTTCTGTAAAAATGTGTGGTTGGCCAGGGGATCAGCGTCTTAGCGCCCGGAGGATGTGATGGGCTTGCAGGATGAAGAGTCTCGGGAAGTCGATGCTACACTTAACTGGCTGCTCCACTGTGACAAGCTCGACCCATCACCCCATTCAACCAGTCACATCTTATCTCGTGCAGTGTGAATATGCACTCGAGGTCGGTGCTGTCTGAGCTTTCCTCCAATCATCTTCCTGTTCCATCTGTTGCTTCCCCCTCGGCGCTTACTCAAGTCATGGTAGGGAACGTGATGGGATACGGCTTGCAGTCCCCGCCCTGCCACCGACCTTTGGCTGGTTGGCCATGATTGATATTCGACATGGCTGCCGGATTTGCCGTTTTTTTCTTTCTTCCTGCCATCTCTGATCACCATCTTCAGATTTGGTCTTCCCTTTCCCTTCGCTATAGCCGTGAACGCAGGCTTCGCACACGGTGCTAACAGCGAATTACGCAAGGTTGATATACATTCAGCCCTTGTCACACCCAACGGTTAATTGATTCTGGTTTTTTGAGTTTTGTTCTATTTCTGGGATTTGTCTTTTTATTCTTGGAAATCCCGTCAAAAGCTGGCTCTTTTGACTGAATCGATCTACCGAAGCACTCGACCGGCATATTCCTCAACACAATGTCGACCTCCGGTGAAAGCAACAATGGCTCTCCAGTCGTGCCTCACGATATCACTCGGGCCTCGTACCACAGTGGAATGGGTGTTCCTGTAGGCACTACAACCACAACCCAGACCACAACCCAAGTGACCAAGGAGACCCGAAGCTCGTCAGAAAGCAGTGGTGCCTCGCTCAAGAGTCCTCGCACCGCTCGATTCGCCGAAGCGACAACGATCTACTCGCCCATTGAACCCTCCGCCAAATCCCCATTCGCCGACCCTGCTCAAACCTCGCAAGGCGTGGCCGATACGGGTTTCGGATATGTAGCCAACACCCCAGCTCAACGTGCCGACGACTCGATGCCCCCGATGTCTCCATGGCGCGCTGACTTGAAGGTTCCCAAGTCCGCCATGTCTCTGAATCCCATGAGTCCTACCTTCCGCGAGGAATATTTCCTCGAGAAAGGTGAACAGCATGCCGAGAAGGAGAACGCCCGTGATGTCAGAATCAAGCTTCGCGTGCGTATTGCTAAGATCTTTCTGCGGTTTGTCAACTTTGGCTGCAGTCTGATCGTTCTATGCATGTTGGCGGTGACCCTCCGGACCTTCATGTTGACTCAGAACCTTCCAGCGCGTAACAGTGCCACTGCGTGGGCTCCAAACACCAACCCCTGGGCTCAGTGGCTATTGCTGGGTCTGGCATGTTTCTCTCTCCTCGCTTGTATGGTCGTCTTCTGGGGCTACTTCAAGGGAGGCCACAAGCGTGCCGAGAAACTTGCGGTTTATTACAGTACCATCTCAGTCATCTACTTCACTTTCAGTTTCATCATGTGGATTGTTGGTGCCGCAATCTATGAACACTCCAAGTCTTCTGGCAACACCAAGGATCTTTGGGGATGGGCATGCGCACAGAACACCCGTGAACAGATTTACTCGAATGCGATTGACTATGCTCTGCTCTGCCGTCTGCAGGTAAGTTACTGCCAACAGTACTCTCAGAATTATTGACACTGGACGCTAACTGTACATTTTCATAGGACTGGGGTCTTGTTTGTGCCATCATTGAAGTCGTCATCGAACTTCTTGTTATCTTGATCTACGTCGTCGTCTTCTACCGTATCTGGTCAAAGCGCAAGCTTATGAAGTCCATGAACAAGCGTGACCAGGCCCGTTCAGACCTGTACCTCGCCCAGCTGCACCGCCAGACAGCCCCCAACACCCCAGGATTCCCTGGTTTCTCAACCCACCCACCCAAGTCGCCATTCTACGCTGCTCAGGCCATCGACCTTGAGAAGGGCGAAGCTGGCCCAACAACCCAGTTTGCGACTATTCCTCCCAATGTCTCTCCGACACAGTACGCTTCGCCGCGCTCGCCAACCCGACCAGCCCCGAGCTTCCAGCTCCAGGCTCCTCCAATCCGCGTTCAGCAAGCGACACCCCGTACTGCGCAGGAGGAGTTCGATGCCCCGCCTGTGCCTGCCTCTCACAGCCAGGCACCATCTCCTCCACCCCAGACTCAAGAGCACATGAACGCTGCCCCTGGTGAGCAGAGTTATGGCTCTGTGCCAATCCCGGGTGGATACTAGATCGCCTTGCATCTTGTCAACAAATCGCTTCTGGTACTTTATCATGGCGTTAAAAGTGGAATCAACCAAAGAAAAGAATCAACGATTGAAAAATGAAAAAAAAGTCGAAAACTATAAAAAAGAAACCGAGTCTCGAATTCGACATGGACAAATATCTGCCTTCCTATCCTTAATTCTCTGGGCACGGGGGTTTGATGTACAGTGGGCGCATTGGTGTGTTGGCGTTTTGAATTATACAGATACCTATTTCGTTTTTGGAGGCTCTCATTTAAATGAACATAAATGATTCTATGTTTATGTGTACACTCTGGAATCTATTCACTCCTTTTAATTCAGCACTTGAGCACTTGAGCCATACAACTTTGAGTTCCATGCTAGAATCCTCCCTGTAACGTAACCTCTACTAAATCGAGCCAATCCATCTTTCATCCCATGAAGCTATTCACTCATCCCAAAAACCGCCCAAACCTTGGAATCTGACCCTTAGGATCAACAGTAGCAACTTGCTCACTAGGAACTCTCCACTCCCTCCCTACATCTCTCTGAAGAATAGACACTCGTGCCCCGTCCTGAATATTAACAACAGCCATTTTCCCCGTAGCATTCAAATCCATAGCCCTCGCCACATACCAACCAGAAGGAGCAGCCTACACTAAATCAAGCCACCCACTCAAATCCTCGCACTTCAAGTTGATATCGCAGGATGCAGCCCCCACTTTTGCCCAAGCTCACGCTACTTCATGTACGTATCTTTCCAGGCTGTCTAACTTGCCTTCTTTCCGTTTACAAATTTCGAGTGGGAGCACTCATGAGCTGTAATTTCCATCTATCAAGGGGCTTGAGATACTCGAACCACTAGCATAGCTTCTGATCATGAACTAGAGATTGTGAAAACACGGACATGCGGGGGTAAATAGCCCCCAATACCTCACCGAACTGGATCCCTGCAAGCTCCAAAGGCATTCGCTTTGTAGAGTGAAATCCCTCATGTCTCCACCAATCGCACTTCGCTGCCATAAATTGATGTACTGCTGATGAATGCACACACGCAATTGCACTTATGCTAATGCCCAAGGAGTAGTATTTAAGCTATTCAGCCGCCCAGAATTTTTGGGCTAGAGTTAGTACACAAGGATCAATTGATTCATTGACTATTTAGCTTTTGGGACTCCCAGGTGTCGAGAACAAGCACCTGGGACTGAATGCATAGTTAGTCTTGATCGCAACTGTTGTATCCTTCGCAGTCGAACATCGCTTCCCCAATCTCTTTCTTGATTCTTTCTACACAAGAATGTCTGCCCCTTCTGCTACCTACTTACTGAGACGTGACCGAGTCGAGGCCATTAGGTATGCTTTCCAATATCGAGCCCTATGACGGAATCTGAGTCCTAGTCACATCGATTAACTCCATTTGCGTTTCTAGACTTGGATCTCAACATCTACTATGGCAAATGCACTCAAACCATCTTCTCCACCCTGACATACCCACCAAAGATGGCATGGCGATTGCAGACATTGGCGCAGGCACAGGGTAATAATAGAGCACATGAATTCAAGATTCATCAACGCTAATGCGTGTTCCCATGCAGTGTCTGGGCTATCGAAGTAGCTAATCGGCTTCCCTCATCACATTTGACAGCGTTCGATATCGCGGACACTCACTTTCCTAATCCGGAATTCTGGCCTTCAAACGTGAAGTTCGATTTGCTTGACTCGCTGCATGATGTCTCCTCGGAGCTGGTGGGCCAATTTGATGTCGTTCATATACGCATGTGGGCTTTTGTTGTCCGCGGCGACGATCCCAGCCCACTGATCCGGAATGCGGCCAAACTGCTCAGTAAGTCTGTCGTCGTTGCAAGACCTAGTGGAGGCATCTCAAAGCTGCACTAAGGCTAATCTTATTGATGCATAGAGGCTGGAGGTCATCTCCAGTGGGAGGACGCTAGGTTCGAGAGTAGCGTGGTGAAAGGCGCCCCCGCGGCCCAGTTTCGACAGATGATGAGACAAATGAGTAACACCGCAAAGCTCAACTTCCAGTAAGCTATGATCTCACAGCACGAACCCTAGTTGGCTTGTTAGACACTAGTCAGATGAAGAGTATAGAAGAATTGCGATTTAGCTAACTCATATTCTAGGTGGTTGGAGGAGCTTGATCAGCGTGTGAAGAGCGCAGCTGCTGAGCTGGAAGTACTCGACTACCAAAAGCAACAATGGCTACCCCAGCACATTCCGTTGTGTATGGATACTTTCCTGGTAGCTTTGGAGAACAGTGGTGCTATTCTGGGAAAATTGAAGCAGGTTGACCCTTCCGTCCCTACCACGGAGGAATGGATGGACGCCTTGGAAGCTCTACACAAAGACAGCTGCAACCCGGATGGTAGTCAACTTTACTGGCTCCCAGTTACGTTACTGGCCAAAAAGAGTGAGTGATCACTGTATGTGCCACAATTAGCCATAGACATGTTGCTTGTGTACAGTTGCAATCCTCCGAGTTGCAATCAATCTGAACGTAGAAGTTCAAGTTGAAAAGAACTTGTAACCGAACATCATTCTAACTAGACTTTGGGAATCGGGCGTGAAAGTGAAAAGTTCTCTTTGCATTCAGTAAGATAGATCATTTGACTCATTGAAATCAAAGACTCCCAGCGCCGCTGTGCAGGTAACAACCTTGAAGAAACAACAAAAGCAGCTCAACAAACTCCAAGAGGATCTACCGATTTATGACGTTGACCCCATGATTCATAACAACCGGAAACAATTCCAAGTTCCACATAATGTAGACTGTACATGCGAAATGCCACCTTACATGCCCCCTTCTTCAATTACAGCATGCATGTCTCGGCTCACGAAAATCTCTTCTAGCGTACACGCGCCAGATGCTATCTTGCTGATATCGCTCTCCAACACAAGACCCTCCTCATTGGCCAAATGGAGGAGACAGATAAAGCCAAAGGATGTGCTGATATCTCGCAATGTCTCGGCAGGATACACAGACTTGAGCGAATTCATGATTTGGGTGAACCGTAGTCGGGAATCATTCTGAGGCGGCTCGGAGCTATCTTCTTGCGGCGTGGGGGGTTCAGGCACCGAGGCCTCACTTTCGGGCTCAGTTGGGAGCTCGGTAGATACAGCTCCAGGCTGTGAAGCAGAGCTGAACTCAGTGGCGGCAATCAAACGGTCGCCCATGCCCTTCCACATTTCAGTCTTCAGTCGACGGACGTCAACCTTCTTGGCTACACGGGCATAGTTGACATAATCTGGGCGCGCGCGACGCCCACCTTGAGTTACGAGCTGAGAGCCGTAGCCACCAGCACCAGGGCGGCCCGGAGTAGCACCAACCATATTGAGCAACGCGGCAAGTCCGGTTTGTGAGCCCTCGCCAGCTGAGGTAACCGGACGCCCATCAGTTGGCGGAGACATCATCTCTCGCGCATCGGCAAATGGCAAGTTGTCATCTTCATCGTCAAGATCCATACCATTCGGGAAGGCAAGGCCATCGTCATCGGCAAAGAAATTGGCGTCGTAAGCACCCGCACCTCCCTCATCCTCACCATTGTCCTCAACCTTGTGGTTCGCCCAGAACGCCTCATCCATGTTGCCATTTCCAGAGACCTGCTCCATTGGACGAGCTGCCCGCTTGCCCAGAAGCTTTCTCGATCCCATGCGCGCTTTGGGCTTAAGGAAAAGACGGAGCAGGTTCCGGGAGTTGAAATGCTTGTCATCAGGAAGTAGGTTACGCCCCTTGGTCTTCCATTGTGTCTTGGGGAGGGAGATGGCGGAGTTGGAGCTGGCAGGAGTGTAGATTAGCTCGGCAATGGCACTGTCCAGAGGAGCTCCAAAGTCGATTTCGAAAGGTTCCTTCTCCTTCCTTTGCTTAGGAGCTGAGGTCGTAGTGCTGGCAGCGGTATGGTCCTTAATCCTTCGAATTTTCCAATGCTCTGGACCAGCCCAATTCTTTTGGAGGGCATTGTCGAAATAACTGAGGATGTTTTCGTGGTCCTGCTTGCTGGGCTGATGAGACATGGAAATGGCGTATGCGTCTTCATGGTCCATATTCTCATCACCATCCGCATCCTCACCCCCTTCCAGTCGATGAACCTTGAGCATGGGTTCCAAAGCTGCTTCTCTGGCCCAGGCCTCTCCTCCGTCGCCGAAGCCAGTGTCCCCACTAAGGTCAAAGCCGGCCAAAGAGGCGTCATCATCATCGAAGCCAACCGCATTATCATCATCGAGCATGATTCCCGAGGGGTCATCAACACCACCCTCATTATTCTTGTCCTGTCGCCAGTCCTCGGGTGCTTTGAGAAAAGGAATATCCAACGGTCCATTTGGATCGCCCAGATCGAAGTTCTTGAGAGAGGGACAAATATCCTGCTCTCCTAGGCGGTCCAAGTCGGGGAAAAACTGGTTGGCCAGCGTAGCAAGATCGATTTCCGGATCATCTTCGAAAGTTTCACTGGCTACCTGAGGTGCAGGCGTTGCCTGGTTGCCCTCTTGTGACTCAGGGTCAGCAGATTCCTCGCCATCTGCGGTCTTGGAATTATCGTCCACAGCATCGTTGCTGCTGTCGAAAACGATCCGCCCCAGTCCATCGATAGCTAAGTGATTGAGTAGCAAGCCCTTGGCTCCACCTTCATCGAAATCCGCAGATGCCTTCTTGAACAGGGGGTCCACAGCAAATTCCAGCTCAAACTTCTTCAGTTGTAATGATGCAAACGACGGTGCCAGTGTAGCCTCATGAGAACGTGTCTATACCACAGAATAGTGTTAGCCCGACTCATCCCGTGATCCGAAATATGGTGTCCAATTTACCTTCTTACGCGATTTGCGCTGTGTGCCCTCCTCCCCATCCTCATCATCGTCGCCATCTTCTCCCTCGGCATCGGCATCGCGCGCCCTCTTGTCGCGACTGTCCGCCAAACCGCTCAAAAGTTTACCAGTTTCGGTAGCAACACTGTCAACTCGACTAGTGTAAATCTTAACACACCCATCTAGCGTACAGCTAGCCTTTTGGAAATTCACTCCGTCGCCCTCCTTCAAAAGTGACATATCGTGGAAGTAATCGATGAGGGCGAAGTTCCAGGAATTGTTCGCGTTAATCTTGTTATCCGTCGCCATCTTCATCCATTCTTCGAAGTTTGCCAAGATAGGCACACGTTTCATCGGGGTGACTGCGCGGCCATTAACATCGCTTTCACGGCCTCGACGACCGGATCCGCGCGGTGTTCCCGGGCTTTCACTTGGATCACGGTTGAGTGTGTATCTGCGCGGGGGCATCGGAGTTTTGACGGCTGCCTTGATTTGGCTCATTTGACGATCATATTGTGCTTGACGGGCCTCCATACGGGCCGCTTTCTCGCCCATATCATCGTTGAGAGGGATTCTGCAAGTTGGGTTAGTGATGATCTCACCATCGCATCAACAAATGGGAAAAGGCGACGTACTTGACCGGAGAGTTCTTTTGGGGGGTAGAGTTGCCGTTGGAACGGCGATGGATCTTGTTCGCTACACGAGGCATGGTTGCGGTTGCCCCCAGTTGGGGATGGCAGTCGCGACGGTGAGGTGTAGTTTGGTTGCTGTAGGGTAGGAGGGGCGATAAACATAATCAGGAACATCAACAAACATACGGTTGGCGGAGGAAGCCAAAGCCGCACATAGTCACATGATAGCCATATTAATGATCCTGGAAATTGAGGCACCAAATACATCAAACCCCCTCAACCATGTTCTTATCAACTTCCTAGTTACAGCTTGAACTTCCATTGTTCCCATTCTTACTTGTTTCGTTTTTCTAATATCCAGTTCTCATCCTGCCCACGGACAGTGCTATATGATTAAATCAAGTATGCTCCCCGGAGTTTAA
Organism: Penicillium sclerotiorum; assembly: GCA_911649655.1. Taxonomy (NCBI): domain Eukaryota; kingdom Fungi; phylum Ascomycota; class Eurotiomycetes; order Eurotiales; family Aspergillaceae; genus Penicillium; species Penicillium sclerotiorum. The sequence continues at coordinate 1,998,363 of CAJVRJ010000005.1, read as the reverse complement.
CGCATTGGCCCACTTTCTGCAGACCCGGCTCCGCTCCAGGCTGACATCACTGCACTCACCGCATTGACAGTACAAGTCAACGCCAGCTCAATGGAGGGGGTTTTGGTCTTGTGATCAGCTCAGTAAATTTCCACGAAATCAACCTTGGAATAAGGCCTTGGATTATACCTTGATGCTCTCCCAGCCCACAATGCTGCCGCCGTCAACGCCATCATGAACCCGATTCCATCTATTCTGCAGCCTGCCGTTCGCAAAAGGCCTCGATATTCAGTCCGCCCGTTTTACACTTCACTTTTCGTGCTCACGGGCCTTGTGCTGCTGAGCTGGGCCCTACGCGGTGGAACCACGAAGTGGTTACCTCGACATACATCGGCGAACGTGTTCCTGGCCAAGCGAGAAAGCGAACCAGATGTAGGTACCTCCTCCAGACTGTACCAACTGTGCATAACCTTTTTTTTTCTCTCGTGGAACTGGATGGGAAGCTAAATTCTGCTTTGTGTGACTGTCTGTAGTGCCGCCTAGTTCGTGAAGTCGAAAACCAATGTGCCTACGTTCAGACAAACTGTCCCGACCATGAAGATGGGCTATTCTCCTACCTGCAGCTCTACTACTGCTCTCTTCCCGATGCAAAGCCGCTGGCGTTCACCATTTTGATACTCTGGCTGTCTCTTCTATTCAGCACAATAGGTATTGCTGCTAGTGACTTTTTGTGTATTGATCTGAGTACGCTGGCGAGTATAATGGGATTGAGCGAAAGCTTGACGGGAGTGACGTTCCTCGCGTTCGGGAATGGAAGTCCAGATGTCTTTTCCACATTTGCTGCAATGCGGTCAAATAGTGGTAGCCTGGCCATTGGTGAACTTATTGGAGCAGCCAGTTTTATCACATCCGTCGTTGCCGGTTCAATGGCATTGGTTCGTCCTTTCAAGGTGGCACGACGGAGCTTCGTCCGAGATGTGGGATACTTTGTGGTTGCTGTCAGCTTCAGCATGTTTCTGTTGGCCGACGGCCGACTTCATATGTGGGAAGCAGCTGCTATGGTGCTTCTATACGTGTTTTATGTTGTAATGGTGGTAACCTGGCACTGGTATCTGGTTCGGCGCCGTCGGAGATACGAGAGAGACCTTGCCGCGCGCACACATTTCCACATCCCTGACAATCAAGAGCTGGATTTCGAAGAGCAGGTGGAAGACGATGATCCCGGGGTAGCTTCAGAATCTCGAAGCCTTCTCCGTGGCGCGTCAACAGATGATTTTGATATGTTAGAACGTGCTGAAGGTGTCCCAACCTGGAAACAGGAAGAAGACGAAGATGACGAGACTCGCAACCGCTACCTCGCTGAAATCAGCAACAATATGCATGTTTATCGACCGCCCAACAGATCCCGACGCAACACTATGAATCCTATTCGGCCAAGTCTGGTCGGGGCACTGGAATTCCAATCGGTCTTGCACTCTCTCCAAAAATCGAGAAACACAAATAACAACCCCATCATTAACTTTGAGGGCTATTCGGATGACGACAATTCTCAGCCATTTGACACCCGGTCTATTGCGTCACATCCTCGGGCTAGTAGGCCCCCTGCTACCGACGACCGTCTGTCGCCACTTAGTGCGACGGGGTCTTCGCGAGTTCGTGCCGTATCAGCCAACGATGCAGACGGGCTACAGCTCGATACTAGCTTACTCAGGCGGCAGCAAGATCAGACACCTCTGCTGACCGTAAGACGGCCCTCCAATGAAACCGGTGGTCAACCTCAATTGCAGCCTCCTGAGCTACCCCGTATAGATGTGAATGCCGCACTGACGGCATCGCCAACATCTTCCGGGCTATCGTCACTAAACGCAAGCCCTGTCGATGCCGAAGCTCCGCGTACACCTGATTTGTTAGCCCCACCGGGGGGTTCTTTCCACTCTCCTAATTACCAAACGATCGCCAAGCACGACAGATCCCCTGTCTCGGTATCCCCACGCGGCACTGCTTCTACTCCTCGACCTCAAATCCCTGAGAGTCCATCCGCGCCTTTCCCGGCTTTCATCGATGCCTCGCCCGGTTCGCCCTCCCGTCCGCCTAGTGTTCGGCTTCCACACCCCGCAACCAGTCCATCGGAGCAGCTTTTAGTACATGACAGCCTTGATAACCTCTCCGGCGAAGATCTTACCTTCCAAAGCTACTTCAAGCGCTGGTGGCCCTATTCGGTTCTTCCTCCCCCTCAGCAGATGGGATGTACGCTGTTCCCAACCCTGGCAGGATGGAAATCCAAGGGCATCCTGGCGCGCTTACTAGGCATTGTGGCTGCACCGAGCGTTTTTCTTCTCACTATCACAGTTCCGGTCATTGAGCCTCAGGCCCCTGAATCCGAAGAGCCTGGTCCAATACCCACTGTGGTCATTGACGAAGCTCATGGAGATGAGAATGGCAACCCCGGTCCTAGAGTGAGGCTACCAGCTGACAGCCCAATTCTCTCACCTATTGCGCACAATCTACACGACTCTATTCCCCAGCTATCAGTGTCGCATCGCCATCGCAAGTCAACTATTCACGATCAGAATAGTCGTCCAAGATGGGACTCTGAACTGCCCGCTTTACCATCAGCAGGGCCTGCGTCCTCTGAGCCCATTAGAGATTGGAACCGTTGGTTGGTTATCACTCAACTTTTTACCGGGCCATTCTTCTTTGTCCTCATCGCATGGACTACGGTCGACGAGGACATGGATCCTCGCAATCTTCTTCTTCCTTCGTTAATCTCCCTCCTTTGCTCATTTATCTTTCTCTCTTTCCTACTCATCACTACCAAGCGTCGACCTTGGCACCGCAGAAATACCACCAGCCAAAACATGTACTTTGACCCATTGCCTGAAGTTTCTTCGCCCGCTTCTTTGCCATCTTCGTGGAGACCATTCCTCTCCCTACTTGGATTTCTAGTTGCAATCTCCTGGATCGCTACCATCGCGACAGAAGTGGTGTCTGTGCTGAAAACGCTTGGTGTCATCCTGGATATCTCAGACTCTCTACTGGGCTTGACTGTCTTTGCAGTAGGAAACTCCCTTGGCGATCTTGTGGCCGATATCACTGTCGCACGGTTGGGATACCCTGTCATGGCTCTGAGTGCCTGCTTCGGCGGGCCAATGCTGAACATCCTCCTCGGAATTGGCCTCGGGGGCATGTATATGACCCTCAATGGTGGACAAACTCGGCGACGCGACGAGATCGTTGGCTTGCGGACAATCTCAGCAGAACAGCAGCCCTACGAGATTGCTATATCCAAGGTGCTGATCATCAGCGGTGCTACTCTCCTGGTGGTTTTGGTTGGACTTCTGATTGTTGTTCCCCTCAACAACTGGCGGATGGACCGCAGGATTGGATGGGGTCTCGTAGTGGTATGGTGTATAAGCACTTTGGGAAATGTGCTTGCGGAAGTTGCATTCTAAATTTTTGAACAGCATGAGCGTGAGCAAATGTACAATGTACTAGTCTAAATTTTGGCGTTACATACGATTCTACGAATGTTGATTTATATGCATTGAGTCTCTCTTCACTGTTAGTGTTGCAATATCTATGCATCAATGTTTGGACTTTGGGAGTTGGTGGGCTTCGATGTTTCAGTGTCTCGTCGATCTTGCATCCTTAGGTGCGGCTCTGCTGCATGAGTTCATCGTTACATTTGACACAATATACACGAATCTTTTGTCATTGACATGTTTTCTAACTTAAGTTATTCGGGGTCAACTGATGTTAGACTGACACCAGAAAACATTTGAACAATAACTTGGAAGTGATGCAACTCTCCCGCCATCCATCTATGGCGTCGGATCTGACCTCGGACCAAATGCACTAACATATCGCCATACTCCCCACACGGGGATCGTGCGGGCATTGGCATAAGCGGGAGGTCATTCATCACTCCATGGCATATCCGCCTATCCACTACTTCAAGCTCGGCTGGGCTCAATCTTCTGGCTGAACATGGCTTGGAGTCTACATACGCAATCATCACTCTTATATAAGGCTATGAAATGCAGCATTTCCAATCACCAAGCCTTTCACCAATGCAATTTGAATATCCACGCAATCAAATATGAGGAGATCCGGGCATTCGATCCTTTGCCTATACAATAATCGGCAAAATTCCTGCGGGGGCGTCTTGACCCTTGGCCTTGGTACTTAAATTTCCTCCAATAGGAGCGCGGCAGCTACGGCATTCGGCACCAGGCCCTAATGCCGCAACAGGTCGACAATGGAGTAAATGGAGGAAAACGACAAGACTATTCCAGGTGTTTTTCCTCATATAGAGGATGGTCAGCCTCGATTTTATACGACTCTAATCATCCGTCTCTTGGCGTTTTAGACTTGAACGCCTCCAAACCTTGAGACTATTCTTGACAATGGGGCTTCCTCCTCGGTGGTACCAGGTAGGCTTTTCTCCTCGTATTTGCCCTCCTTGGCAGATGGAAATGATCTAGGGTCTAACTTTAATTCCACAGTTTCTGGTCTGTGTCTTTGCTTCCCTGGGATCTGTGCTCTATGGGTACGATCTAGGTGTTATTGCGGAGGCTATCGCCAGTCCCTCGTTGATCAATGAATTCAATGTCGGAAGCACTGAAAGCGGTGCCATTACCGCGGTTTTTACCGGTGGTGCTTTCTTTGGGGCTATTTTTGCCGGTCCCCTTGGTGATATGGCAGGTCGTAAATATACGATTCTCGTTGGATCTCTTGTCTTTTTACTAGGCGGGTGAGTATCAGAAATCACTTAGACCTTGCGATGCTCTTTTCCCTATCCATTCGTCCACGGGCGCCACACGCTAAGAAGCAATTAAAATAGTGGCTTGCAGACAGGCGCACAGTCTATTTCATATCTATATGCTGGGCGAGTAATCGCAGGTTTGGGGTGAGTCAAGATAATCTGTTTACTAGATTTGGATATCCGTTGGTATCTTTGTTCTCTCAATAGAGGGTTTAGCTGACATGGTCATCATCTATTCAGAGTCGGTATTTTGGTTATGATTATTCCTATCTATCAAGCCGAACTCGCACATCCAGATATTCGGGGTCGTGTGACTTCCCTCCAACAACTGATGCTCGGAGTTGGCTCTTTAGTAGCTTCCTGGATCTCCTGGGGCACCTATATCAACTTTGGCCCAACCGATTCGCGCCAATGGCGTATCTCGCTGGGCATTCAGATGGTCCCTGCCGTCTTCTTGGCAGCTTTAATCTTACTCTTCCCTGAATCACCTCGTTGGCTCATTGACAACGGAAGACTCGAAGAAGGTCTCCAGACACTAGCTCGACTCCACTCCCGTGGTGATGTGAACGATCCCTGGGTCCAAACAGAATATGAACAGATTACCACATCCATTGCCCATGAACATGAAGCTGAAGCCAAATCATACGCTGAGCTTTTCACAGATCGGTCTTGCTTCCGTCGCCTTTTCATCGCTTGCTCTGTTCAAGCTGCGGCTCAGATGACCGGAGTCAGTGCTATCCAGTACTTCAGTCCTACGATTTTCAAGCAAATGGGCATTGCTACCAATGATACCCTCAAATACCAAGGAATCAGCTCCATTATTGCTATCATCGCCCAGTTTCTTTGTATGCTCTTCATCGATAAGACTGGTCGGCGATGGCCACAAATCCTTGGAAATCTTGGTAACTGCATCTTCTTTGTACGTGCTTCTGACAGTTCCAACCAATTCCTTTCTCAAGCTAACCGTATAGATCATCCCCACGATTTTGATTGCCAAGTTTCCTCCCGGGACTTCTCACAACGACTCAGCCGGCTGGGCCTTCATCGTAATGACCTGGTGCTACAACTTCTCCTTTAGCGCCACAATTGGCCCCCTTACCTGGATCATCTGCGCCGAAATCTTCGACACCAAGACACGGTCCAAGGGTGTCTCGATTGCAACTATGGTCTCTTTCGCATTCAACACGATGATCGGTCAGGTCACTGATCCTGGCATCGCTAATGTGGGCGGCTCGCACTTTTATATCATCTTCTGCGTTTGCAACTTCACGAATGCAGTTTTCTTCTGGTTGATTCTTCCCGAGACGACAAAGCTTCCGCTTGAGGATATGAACTCACTTTTCTTGAATGAGCCTTGGTTGGTGCCGGGGACTCAGACGCAGAAGTTTCTGGAGCGCTCTAGGATGCCTCAGCCCATTAGCGAGGGGAAGAATGATCAGTTTAGTGTCATGCATGAGGAGGTCAAGGATGTTTGAAGCCTACGTTACTCAGTCTGAGTTGGCTTTTCAAGCTTCCAGAGCTCCCTGGAAATCGGATTCCAGTGCCAATGCTGTGCCCAGGTGTCGTTATACCCATAGCTAGCCATAGATAAGCGTTCAAATTTCCGGGGTATAAATCGGGTAAATATCGGAAAATAAAACTTATAGGATCTTCACTTCTGTCGCTTAACCAGGATTAGGCGCGGAGTCTTTCATGATCAATTCATCCAATCGTTTCGAGAGCCATTGTCATGTACACGACCAGGTTGCATCGTTGTGGAGTTCGGCACTTCCCCGAGTGCGGGGATTTGAACTAGACGAAGCCTCGAGTCGGAAATATCATTTGATGTATAAATTGCACGTTTTTATCTGAAAGAGTCTGAAAGATACTGATCGTGGTTTCAATTATCTCTGGCTTAAGGAATGCTTTTACAACATGAACATGAAACAATTCTCAACCCTTAAAATCCTCGGCTTAGCATCTATCCTCCTCAAAGGAACACAAGCATGCACAACAGACGACGAATGCAATCTAAACGGCATCTGCCAAAACAATGTCTGCACCTGTGATCCCGGCTGGACAGGGACCGACTGCGGAAAACTAGACCTGATCCCTGGCCCCCGCGCAAATGGCTACAACCGCACGGCAGAAGGCATCTCATCCTGGTGCAACGGCATCATCCGCGATCCACACAAGCCAGATCTCTACCACCTGTTTATTTCTGAGTTCACGCATGGTTGTGGCTTAGACTATTGGTCTCCGTATAGTCATATTATCCGAGCGGAATCTAAGAGCGGACCTTTGGGTCCGTATATCTCTAAGCAGGAGATTGTGCCTACTTTCGCTCATAATCCGACTGTTATTTGGAGTGAGAAGGATGACCGGTATCTGATGTACAATATTGGGTGTCAGCAGGCTGTGCCGTCGACGTGTCAGAATGTTAATTTCACCTGCGGGCCTGGAAACACGCTGAATGGTGAAAGTGGAATCAGTGTCTGGTCGTCCGAAGATCTGCGCGAATGGTCTGGACATGGACAGGTGTTTCCGGGGTTGAATAGTAAGGCTTGGGACGCTGATACCACCAATCCCGGTCCGTTGCATGTTCGCTCTGGGTCGTTGAAGGATACTATCCTTGCGTTCAGAGGTTGTCCGTATAACTGCAGTGGTAATGAGCTCATCAGTATTGCGACTGCTGCGGAGTATTCGGGTCCTTATACGGCGATTCATTCGAAGAGGCCGATTTTCTCGCAGCCCAGTGAAGACCCATTCATGTGGGTGGATAAGCGAGGCAACTACCATATCCTGGTTCACTCTTTGCTTCCTGATGCGGGATTTGGTGCAGGGCCTAATGTTGGACGCCATGCTTATTCAAGGTCTTGGGAGGGACCTTGGACGTTCAATATGAAGACTGTGGCTTTCAACACCACTGTGGACTTTGATGATGGGACAAGCATTGATTATCTTCGAAGAGAGCGTCCGAACTTGTTTTTCAGCGAGGACGGGGATATGAGGCCTTTGTTTCTGTCGACGGGGGTGCAGGAGAAGAAATCTCCTGCGAGCTACTCGTTGATTCAGCCTATCGGGGCTGGAAGCTAACAACATTTGGAAGTCCGAGTCGGCACCTGGGTGAAACTTGAAGAGCGCGATAATCATCACTCAGGGTCGGAATATGTGACATAGCAAAATACGAGTGAATATTTATAAAATGACGCATAAACAAAGCTAGTTACTACTTCATCGCCTTCCATCATCTGCTGTCTCATATGCTAAGCCGCTATGAATCCTCCCAAAAAGATAAAACGATAAAAAGAACGAAAACAAAAAGGAAAAAAGGATGCCACTAATCCGTAGTACGTGAGAAATGCTTTTCTCACCAAATTCTGTACAGTATGTCCGTCTAACAAATTATTTTCCTCAGAGCACACGGCCGGCCGACGAGCTTGTGCTGCGATCGTTGGTCTGAGTCTTGCGGAGGCCCTTGCCAGCTTGAATAGAGGCAAGCAGAGCAGAGCGGTCTCCACCACCGCCGCCGCCAACAGCAGGAGGGGCAGGTGGCGGGGGTGCAGCCGCCGGAGGAGGGGGAGGCGGTACGCCAGCAGCCCCAGGAACAGGTGGAGGGGGAGGGGGAATGCCAAGAGGTGCACCAGGGGGAGGGGGAGGAGGTGGTGGTGGCGCTCCAGAGGGAGCAGCGAGGGAGTCAGGAGAAGCCGCGGCAGGCGGAGGAGGTGGAGGGGGCGCGATAGGAGTGTCCTGAACGGGGGTAGCAGAAGCGCTGGTCGGCTTATCCTCATCCATAGCGCTCAGAGGACGCGGGGGAGCCATGGTACCGAAGAGGATACTGGCAAGCTGCTTGGCGCTGCCACCACCGGCACGATCATCTTCATCGTCAGAGGAATCGGCGTCAGAGCCAGCATTAGACCAGTCGTCGTCCTCTTCCGGTCGTGAACGGTTCTTGCGCTCCAAGGGAGCTGCACCTGTGAAGGTAGGCTTGATAGGCTCTGCCTGGGGTTGGGTGAAGCGGTGGAAGGGATTGGTGGACTGCGCTGCCGGGGGCGAGGTTGCGGTCTCAGCCGACTGGCCGAGGGACTTGAAGTATGGGTTCTTGGACTCGGACTCAGGAGTAGCAGCAGGGAATGCTGCACGGCTACTATCAGGAGAGCTGGCAACAGGGCTGGGCACCCTCTCGGGCTCTGGGGCAGCAACAGGCTCAGGCTCAGGCTCAGAGATGATTGGAACGGGGGGTGGTGTGCTAAACTGAGGAGTCACGCTCTCAGGACCCTCATCATCTGAGGAGCTGTCATCGTCAATGCTCTCCAGCTGACGCTGCAGCTCGCGCTCTCGCTCCTTGGCCATCTCAAGTTCGGCACGCTGAGCTTCGAGTCTGGCTTCCTGCTCCTTGGCCTGTCGAGCGGCCTCTTCTCTGCGGCGCTTCTCTTCTTGCTTCTTGACCTTGCCCTGACGAACCTGTTCCTCAAGAGCACGTAGTCGAGCAGCTTGAGCCTCCTTCTCCTTCTCGAATTCTGCAGCCCGCTGTCGGGACTCGTCTTCAAGACGCTGAGTCTCGGCCTCCTGTACCTCTTGCTCTTCCTTGATGGCTTGCTCGCGGACAGCTTGCTCGGCCTTGGCGGCTTCTTCGGCTTTCTTTGCATCAGCCTGACCAGCGCTGTCGGTTCGAGCCCGGCGAGTTGGGGGAGCGGGTGGAGGTTTCTTGCCCACAGACTTCGGGGCAGCAGCAGGAGCCGGTTCACCACGCTCCTCAGCCAAACGGCGTTGTCTCTCTTGCTCCCGTTGAGCATCTTCTTCCTCGGCACGCTTGACGCGCTCTTCGCGCTCCCTTCTCTCCCGCTCTTGACGTTGCTGGAGGGTCTCACCAGCCTCGGCGGGCTTGAGGCCAGCAGCAGCCATGCGTTCTGCGATGCGTTTCTGGGCACGCTCCCTGGCAGCAGCAACTCGGTCTTCATGTGTGTTACCGACACCAGATCCAGAGGAGCCAGTCGAGGCGGGCATGGAAGGACGGGATACAGGGGACTCGGCCGGAGGTGATGAGTATTGTGTGCGCTGCTCTTGGACAGATTTCTCACGACTATAAAATATTTTGTTAGCTCAATTCCATTTGCATCATAGATAGGTAGATCATACTCTTCCTTGCGGACATGAGCAGTACGGCTATTGCGGCTCAGATCATAGATAAAGTCACGAATGGTATCCTCAACACCCAAAGCATCTTCCCAGCGACGCCGCTCATGCGAGCGAGTGGAGTTATCCCCTTCGTCACGGAGACTATCCTCCAAGCTTCGGGCGAAGTCTCGAACACTCTCTTCAACATCACGGGTCATGGTGTCGTTGCGCTCTCTTTCACCGTTGGCAGAGGCCCTCTCGGACTCCATGCGGCGGGTAGATTCACCATCATCCTCAGTAGAAGGAGCAGGGCGTCCTGCTAACTCAGCAGCACGCGCTTGCATACGCGCGCGAGCTCGAGCCTTGATCCGATCCGCCTCGGTCACTGCACCTCCAGGGCCAGTTCCCACAATGTTAGCTGCACCGTTAGGGTTAGCCTTCGCTTCCTTGAGACGGAAAAGCTCCAGCTTAGCCTCGGCAATCTCTCGTTCAACACGACGGACATCAGATGCGGCTTGAGGGACTTGGTCTTGGAAAGCCTGCAACTGGCGGCGGAGAGCCCGACGTTCGGCTCCACTGTCTAGGTTGCGGAATGAGGCGTTGGGGTGGGTATCGATGTCATCTTGGACCCGACGAATGCGGTCCATAAGAGATTCAGCCTCGCGGCGGTCACGACGATCGAGGGCGTCATCATCCTCAGCCTTGTTCTCATCCTGGAAGTCAACAGCATCCAGCATGATCTTGGTTTCACGAATCTTTTTCCGCAGTTGGTCCACAGAAAACTCCTCTGCTTGTGAGGCTTCAGAGGCAGAAGGTGATGGAGTACGGGCATCATTGCCAACCCGACGGCGCGCACTTGAGCGGTAACCACCGACGGAGTCGTTGTTTTTGAACATAGTGGCATCCTTGCGAGCGTTGCCAGACTGTGCTCCGCCTCCACCACGGAAAGAGTGATCTTTAAGATAACTGACACCGGTCTGCTGCGGCTGCAAGAATGCGCCGTTGTTCTTCCGAGCCTGTGCATCCTGAGACAAGAGCGACTTGACGGTACCAATGGAGTCGTTCAAATGTCTTGTTGACGGAGGAATCAGTTCCGGTGGCAGGCGACTGGGAACGGGATATCCGTTCAAGGCACGGTAAATCAAATGCATGCCCACAGCGAACTCATCCATGTTAAGACGTCCACGGTTATGGGGGTCTGCAAGTGTCCAAATACGCTCCAAATCCTTGCGGTTCAGTCCACTTTGTCCCATAATCTCAATGGCAGTCTCACCACCAATGAAACCCTTGCGCATTCCATCCCAGGCCCGGAAAAGGTCATCGTAAATCTTCTTCTCTTCCTTGGTAATCGCCCACGCAACTGTAGCATTGCCAGAGAGGTTCGCCATGTTGAAGCCACCCTCGCGACCAGGCTGGGGCATAAGCTGTTGCTTCATAGCTTCAATATTAGGCAGTCCCTGTGCCGGGGTGTTGATGAAGCCCCATTGGCCAGGGATACCAGTGGGTTGAGCTGTCAAGCCACCAGTCTGCGCAGGACTCAAGTTCGAGGCAAAGCCAGTGGGCATCGGTGGCATTGGAGGGCGGGGGCCGGAGTATCCAGTGGCCTGAGGGTTTGCCATCAAACCAGTCTGCTGCGGCTGAAGGAAGTTCGATTGAGCTTGTCCTGGGAAGCCGGTTGGCTGGGGCTGTTGGATGCCTGTCTGCTGAGGGAAGAATCCAGTGGGCTGCGCAGTCAGCTGGTTCAGAAGCTGAGTGTTGCTCGCCTGCTGAGGTTGAGGCTGCTGAACAATCGGCGGCGTGTTCTTGTTCTCGTGGAGTGGCGCATCGAAGCTAGGAACGTTGGTTCGTGGGGTTGGCTCGGGCGCCGTATCGGGAACATCGAATGAGATTATGTCGACCATACTGGAAACCTCATTCTTAACCGTTTCAGGTAGCGCAGCTGGCATCTCTCGGCCAGTCAACCGCAGGTTGCACAAATACATAGCCAAAGCGAACTCAGGGAAGAACAACTGGCCTGACTTGGTGGTATCAGACAAGACCCAAATTTTAGATAGATCATTGCCAGAGAGCTTGGAGCGCATTAAGAGATCTCTGGCCTTGTCTCCATCCATTGTCTTGCTATCGCCAACCGCCGACTTGAACAGTTGCTCGAACTTGGCCTGATCCTGAGCTGTAATGAACGAGAGGCGGATGCTGGGAATCCTCGATCCAGTCTTAGGAGGAACTTGCGGCGGTGCAGCAGATGCGCCAGCTCCTGTGAACGAGTTGGCTATCTCACTAGATGTCTTTGCTCGCGTCGGGAGTCCGGTGGCCTGAGGAACTTGCAATTGTGGCGGCTGCGGTTGCGACGGAGGCTGGAGTTGCTGGTTCTGGGGAGGGAAGCCGGTGTATTGAGGCTGCTGGAAGCTTGGTTGCTGAGTGGCTTGCGGCTGCAGGTGCTGCTGTTGCTGCTGTGGTTGCTGACCGGGGAAGCCAGTGAACTGCGGCTGGAGCTGCTGTCCCGCGGGGAATCCGGTAGCTTGGGGCTGGAGGTGAGAGCTACCAAACGGCGAGGGTTGGCCTGCAAACCCAGTCGGCTGTGGCGCCATAAAGCCTGTTGGCTGAGGCTGCTGCATTGAGGGCTGCTGTTGACCTTGCGGGAATTGCGAGTATGAGGGCTGTTGCTGCTGTTGTTGCATGAATGGTGCCTGGCCTGGTCGGCCACCGGCACCACCGCCGAGGAAGGAATTCGACGAGGAGTACATTATTAAGACAGCGCTCGCATGAACACAACCATGCAAAGGAAAACAAAATGAGATTTGATGAAAGAAAGACAACAAATGCAGAGGAGGGGGTGGGATAAGGAGCAACGTAAATGACGCTGTTGCAGGGACGCGGAGTCACCCTAACCCGATTTGGTGATTAGTCACCCCCCAGTGTGGATGCCTTGGCGCTATTACTACATTCATCCAGCGTTTAGGCATATAGTTTACAACTATACTAGATTTGTTTACACTGAGGCCCTACGTGAGGCAATTGATTTGAGAGTTTTCATAAACTCATATTGTGACCAACCCCCCTGGCTTCCTCACCAGGTAAGAAAGGGTTGTCTTCTGGAATTTCCAATCAGAAGCGAACAAAAAGTCAATCATAAACCATCGTCAGTCGCAAAAGTGTCCTTCCCAAGCGCCTATGTTTCCTGTGTGAAAATCGAAAAAAAAAGAGTAAAAAGAGCAGAGAATCATCGATCAGGCGGGTTTGGCGCGGAAAGATATCTCAAGACCATTTAGTCCTGAGCCTGCGGCTGGTTGGCCGCATTGCGCATCTTGGCGAGCTCGTACTCCCGGGTGAAGTTGCGAGACAAGATATCAAGGTCCTGGATCGCCTTCTGAGCGACCTCGATGACTGCCTTGCGGGGAGTGAGGGCGCCATCGGTCTGAACCCGAAGCAAAAAGTTGGGGGTCAGGGGGTGAGGCACCTAGTAAGAGTGACTTAGTACGATGTACGATTCTGAGGCAATTATTCGCAATTCAAAAAAAGCGTACCTTGTAAGCAGAGAAAAGCACGTGGGGGTGCTCATGCAGGCGAGAGCAAAGGAGGTTGCCGAGGGTGTGGTCCTCCTTATGGAAAGTGAAAATCGCCGCATTGGGCATGCCTAGTTGAAAGGTCAGAAACCAAGATTCGTTAACTTGTAACCGGAAGGTAGTAACTCACGAGTGTCGATCTCGACATCAATCTTGTTCTCGCCGGGGGCTAGCAGGATCGCCTCGTAGCTATAATTCAGATCATTAGCACAGCTCGAAGACACTCAATCCATGAAACAAAGAAAAAAGACGAATATTCGATGCTGACCGGCAAGGACGATCGTCAACAGCGCGGTAGTTCTGGGAGCGGCTAGCGTTGCGGGTGTCGCGACGTCCGGCACGCTCACGAGCTACCACATCGGTAGCACTCTCGATGCCAAGGTCCGAAGGGGAACCGGGGGAACGAAAAGCGCACATGATGGTTGGGGTTTTCAGAAGTGGGAAATTGGATAGTGGGTAAGGGTGGTGGTGGTGGGAAAGAGAAGTTGGGAAAGAAAGAAGGAAAGTGAGGGGTGGAAGGAACAGAATCTTTTAAATGGCTCGAGTCCAGAGAAGATTCACTGGCAACCTGGAAGAGATAGTGTGTGTGCTGTAGGCACCACTCCAGGGCTCTCATCCAGATTCATGACATGATGATGCGTCTGGAACAACCGAGTCGACCAATGCTCGGTATTGAGGCTCGAGCATTCAAGACAAGCAGACAGGAGGAAATTGTGGAAAAATCAAGTCATGACATGGGATGTATAGAATACATACCGATCTGGGGCATTCATGTTGGCGTTTTTTGTATTTGCGTATGTTCAAAATTGGTGGTTTGTATGATTGCGTTTTCGCGAGAGGTGGATGAAGAAGTAAAATGGGGGATTCCTCTCCTTTTAAGATCAAGATTTCGGCGCTAAGCGATTCCAAATCGGGCTTATCCGCTTATCTTGATACAGAAACGCTTCCAGAAAGGTCGATGTCATGTGAATTCACTTTGTGGTCCAAAAGGCGATGGGATTTTACGTGAATGAATGTGTATGTAGGCAACCAAATGCACAAACAGGCCTGAGCTCAACAGAATCACGTGTGCCTAAACTTTGCTGGAATTATCTAGGTGCTGGTGATGATTGTCACCCTAGATTGTTGCTGAATAGGTGAATGTCGAGTGTCTTGAAAGATCCTATATTTCGCGATGTTAAGCGCGATATCAGATGAATATCAGTCACATGACTTAGATCCCGTGCCAAGTCACATGATCGAACTTAGCCTTTTAGGGCTGAGCAACCATGGTAGAAAAGATTTCGATTCCATGAGAATCCATATATAGTTTCTTCATAGTTAAATATCAATAAATAATAGAGACTTGGGGTTATTGGTATCGCGAAGTTGGGCCAACAGACCAACCTGTTGGATTTGATCATGATTACTATGTCTCTGTCCCTTGCCCTCGGTTCTCCGCATCTATGAGTATGCAAATGCCGATCTGCGGAACATTCAATGTTCTTGAAGTTCAAATCCCAGAAACTTCCTGCACATTGTTTTTTTTTGATGATTCAACTTGAAAATTCAATCCATCTTCATGTATTAATTCAGCTTTTCATTACACAACAAGAGGCCTCTTTGAAAGACATTCGATTCACACAGTCACATGTTCAAGTTGACATCAATGATTCCAGTCACGATAAAGCGACCTCTAGCATCTACTATCTTGAATGGACCTCATCTCTACACCTCAATCATTCGCTTTCAAGTTCATCATTCAAACTGGGCATATAGATATACAACCCTACACCATTACCACACTATGTCTTCTATACCAACTCCCCCTCCCAAATTCCAAACAACCCATCCATGGGTACGTTCCAGCAAACCACCACTAGCAAATGCCCCCATGCTCAACATCGCGACAGCCTCACTAGCGACATCTGTCTCCGCATCAGGTGGAATGGGGTTCATCGCCGGTGGCTACGATGTATCGAAGCTCCAGGAAGAGCTCCACAGCGCAGCCAGTCTGATCCAGAAATTGGACCCTACCAGCAGTGCCAATAAATTCTACACAGAAACAGGTACCCTCCCCTTGGGCGTGGGATTTTTGAACTGGGGCGCGGACAGGGTGAAAGCTCTCGAAATACTGAGCGAATGCCCTGTTGCTGCAGTCTGGTTATTCGCTCCGACGGAAATGCCCGCAGACTTGATCCCATGGGTGAATGGGATTCGGGCTTTGGGTGGGAATGAAGATGCTGAGATCCAGGGGACACTGAAGCGAAACCATCAGACGCAAATATGGGTACAGGTCGGAACGGTCCACGAAGCTATGGCTTGTACTGAGGCTCTTCGACCAGATGTGCTGGTTGTTCAGGGATCAGATGCTGGGGGACACGGACTAGCTCATTCGGCATCATTGATCACTCTTCTTCCCGAGGTTCGCTCTGCTCTCTTGCAGATGGATCCAGGTGTGCGACCTCATGTTCTTGCTGCGGGTGGGATATCGACGGGTCGGGGCCTTTTGGCGGCGCGTGTCCTTGGTGCTGCTGGTGCCGTTATGGGGACGAGGTTTTTGGGCTGCTCGGAGGCTCGTTTGGCACTGGGGTATCAGCGAGAAATCATACAGGCTAGCGATGGAGGCATAAGCACTGTACGATCAACTGTTTATGATCGTGTGCGTGGGATCGGCGGATGGCCTGAGCGATACGACGGACGAGGGGTGATCAACCGGAGCTATGTGGATGCGGTAGAGTGCGGAATGTCTGATGAAGAGAACAGACGACTGTATGAAGCAGAGATGAGAAAGGGAAATAGTGGGTGGGGAGTCAATGGGAGGATGACCACTTATGCTGGGACGGGAGTTGGGCTGGTCAAAGAGATTCTGTCAGCGAGGGAGATACTAGAAGAGGTTTGGGGAGAAGCACAAGACATCGCAGGGGATATCGGATTGATGCAGTAGTTATTATAGAGCATTGAGGTGATTAGAAGGAAGATGAGAATAATGGTTAGAAAGACCTGTAGGAGACTATTCAGAAAGACTCCAGCTGCAAGATTGACATTAGATGTTCTGATTGCATGTGAATTCGTTCAAGTTCGTTATTAGTATTTTCTATGTTTCTGGCTTGCTTATTCAGGTCCACGGGTGTTTGAGCAAACACCTCCATTCAAATGTTAGAGTAGACCCTGATACGAGGTACTGGTCAGAATGGCAAAGTTCAATTTCAAGAGCCTTAAGAATCATGAGTATATTTTGACAAAATTATTCCTTATACTCAGGCGGTGGAGCTGATCCATGCGGTACTGCTGCTATTGCATCACCCTTGGAGGCTTTATGATTGCGCAATAACATCCTGATCTTCGGATTTTGAGCCTGAAACTCAGGAGTCCAGCCCTCATTGTCCTTGGCATCAACTATGGCACCACGTGCGAGTAAAAATTGAATCAACTCAACCGTCTCATCGAAGTAGTAGGAAGAGTCAAAAAGGTTGATAGCGTCGACTACCATGTGTAGAGCTCTGCGCCCTTGGTCGTCTTTCATTTCGATATCCGCCCCATTGTCTAAGAAGACTCGTACCATCTCAATATTTCGCATCCTAGCTGCCTTAAGGAAGAGCAGAGACTTGTCACGGTGCCCATCGCGAACCTTCGTCAGTTGTGGATAATGACGTAGAAACACACCCACGGCCTGATGGTGTTTCTTCTCAAAGGCGTAGACAATAGGTGTTGCTCCATTCCAATCCTTCTTATGAACCTCTAGACTAGGTCCCGTCATTCGCTCCCATAATGAGCGATCGATAGCCTTGTCGTGCTTGAGCAGGATGTCGCAGACTTCATGATGCCCATTTTCCGCCGCATAATGCAGTGGTGTGAGTTCTGGGCCTTTGTCGAGAGTGGGCACATTGTGGTCTAGAAGCATTTGGACGATTTCCGAGTGGCCACGCCTTGCCGCGAAGCAAAGAAGCCTAAGTGGATAGGTCATCGATTCGCATATAGTAGGGTCACAGTCAAGAATCAGGCGAACGATCTTCGAGTGGCCTGACTGTACCGCCTTATGGAGCGGCGTCAAGTTATGACCATCCTGGAGGCGAGGTGAGGCCTTCTTCTCGAGAAGTAAGCGAACAACATCCCAGTGGCCCTCTTTTGCTGCATTGTGAAGAGCCGAAGTTCCGACGTCGTCAATGGTATTGGGATCCACGCCGCTTTCCAGGAACTTCTGCACAATGTTCAACTGGCCCTTTTCAGCCGCGGCAAGGATGTTTTCTTCAAGGTCGTTTGTTGAACTTTCAGCCATAGTGACGCGTGCCAGTGGAGATAAGTAGCTGGGTATTCGGAGGGCAGGAAGAGGAATCGACTAGATAAGTACTATGGGGCTCAAGATTACATCCTATTATGTAGCTACGGAGTATGTAGGCATCTTGGCGGGACGAACCAGATACTATGTACTAAGCCTCATTTTGGAACTACTAAGCGAAACGCCCTTTGAGTATGCCTCGTCTTGGCACGACTTAGCCCTGAAGAGCTATTCAAATGTCGATTCAAGTTGCCCTGCCAAGCCGGATCTTCTCTTTTTTTTGCCTAGTTTATGGCAACATCCGGACGCCCGCTTGTCCGGCGCTAACTATTCTCATACTAGGCCTGCAAGCGGTTTTATGGATTGGTTAGGCTTTGCGGAACCTCAGGCTCGGGGCTGTTATTTGATTTATGTGTTCAGGGAAAATTATCAATCATGAGACAATGATAAACGGTTGTTGCCAGCCGTATTGAAATTAGTCGAGTAGTTAATATCTCTGCCCGAAAGGGGGGGGAAAGAAAACAAAACCACAAATGCAATGCTCGAAAACATCAGAAACAAAAACAAAAGTCAGATACAGCGCCGTGCCTTCACTACGCCGATGCCAAAGGAAAACAAGAAAATATGTATCTCATACTTTCACTTTCATATCCTCCCCCAGAGGATGACGGTGGTACAAAGAAAAAGGCTGCCCCAACGAGAATCGAGGGCGTTACCCTGGGAGTCAACCAAGAAATGGGGAAAGAAGTGAAAATGAAGAGTGGCTGGAAGTGCCTGTATCAATGTATGTGCGTGGTCTTCGTGTCATGGCGCAGCGAGAATGGAAATGTTTGAAGATGGTAAAATCGAGCAGGGAGCAGATAGCCCGAGGGAAACGGACAGGGGAAACAGCACAGGGAATTCTATTTGGCGAAGTGGTGATAGATCATCCGCAAAGACGAAGGTATGCTTTTGGTGTCAATAGAAAAGCAACAAAAAAACATTCCATTTAATGCACTGCACCCAGCAAGTCCCCAAATGAGGTTCCCCGTTTGATCTTCCAGGAGCTCTTTTTCTGGTCTCGTTTTTTCGCCATTTCGGCCCATGCACCGTCATCATCTTCGTCGTCAGAAGCATTGCGCATCTTTCGAGGAGTTGAGCCGCCTTGGTCAGATCTTACCGTCACGGTCGCTACTGAAGTAGATTTCGGAAGGCTCCCTTGCGATGGAGAACCAGCCATGTGGGACTGAGGGCGATTTTCATCGTTCCAAGAATTATGTAGCGGTGACAGGTGATGAGGATGAGGTTCACCCTGCATAGAGACAGGGCGATAACGGGATGCTAGCCCCGCATTACTTCGCTCGGAAGGCGCAATTGATGGAGCATATCCTGGGTTGTGTTGAAACGGGCCACCGGGAAGATTAGGCATTGGTGATCCAGTTCGGCGCATGGCGATATTGGGGTCAAGCATGCTCAAAGGACGCGGGTCGTAATTAGAAGGTTGGGGTGGGGCCAGGCCAGGCATGGAATTTGGTCGCATGGAGTTGCCGGATACCGAGGGAGGGCCGGTGATGTGAGGAATAGCCATCGAAGGATGGCCCATGTATGGTCCAGGCATAGACGCACTGGGGGTCATCTGGGGCGCCTGCATCCCACCTGCCATCATCGGCGGAGGAGGCCCTTGTTGGCCTTGCACACGCATCATATTCTGCATCCATTCCATTTGCATACTCATCAAAGCGGACATCTGGTTGGACAGTTGAATTTGGTTCTGTTCTGATGCCGACATGGTCTGCATGTGAGGCATCATGGGCTGTGGATGAGGCATCATCGAATACGGCCGAGGCACACTCCCCATATCATATCTAGATTGAGTGTTCGGACTGCCTCGTCTCGCCGCCCGCGCCTGCTCTTCCTGCGCAATTACGCCCACGAGACCTCCATGAGGCACCGGAGGTGAAGCTGCAGGGCCGCCGTATACTGATCCACCGCCCATGGCCAGAGACTCTCTGTTGGTCGGGTGGACTAGGCTCGCTCCAACGTAGGGGTCTCTTGGAAGAGCCCTAGCAAACACGGGCAGGCTGCCTCGGTTCTCCTGCTCGGCACCGACCAACGAGCTCGAAGATGACGCGTACGGATGCATAGACGCGCGAAGGTTAGGGTTGGAGCTTGCATTGGCCAAACGTGTCGGGGGTCGGTTACGGTTAGGGAAACCGTGAGCTGCGAGAATACCCAGGGGAACTTCGTCGTCATCATCCTCGTTGCTTTTACCGCTCGAGGATTTGTCACCCATGTTGGACGAATGAATCGGAAGGTTGGGAGTGCTGCTACTGGCCCCGCTCATCATTGCACCTAGATGAGGTGATGGGTTTTGCTGGCCAGTGACCTTCTGCATTTGCTGGCGGTAGACGGACAAATGAGCTTCTTGCTTTCGTCGCTGCTTTTCCGCCTCACGCTGCTTCTCGGCCTCGTCTTCCTCATCGTACTCTTCGTGCTCCGACTCATCTTCGCTCTTGGAGGCATCGCTTTTCGAGCGCCGGAGTTCCTGTTGCTGGCGATAATGTTCAAATTGGGATGGAGTCATAACCTTGTTTCCGGGAGAGGGTGACTTGGGTAGATTATCCGCAAAATGAGCTGCAAGGCGTGCATTATCAGCAGTCGAGGGATCCATATGCTCAGTGTGAGGACTGCGAACAGGCGAGCGTCGATCAGAAAACATCGAATCCGATGTAGGGCTTAAATGCCCACTAGGGCTAGTGGCACCGGCCTTGTCGAGCAGCGGAGTGCCACCGGACGGGGAAACACCTTCCGACCACGTAGGTGGTGAGCTGCCCTCCTTGCTCCACAAGAGAGATTCTCTAACCAAAATGGCATCTTCATCATCAATAGGGTTAGAGTCCCGCTCCCCAGAGGACAAGACACTCCTTCGCAGAGCTATGTCTGACTGTCTTTTTGTCCGTGGTAGGAGACGGCCAGATGAAGTAGCACCCGTTGTGGAGGGCACTGGAACTTGTCCGTAGGACCCGGTGGTCATCCGAGAAGCCGATTGCATAGGAGACCTGCGATCTACAATTGCACCATCATCTGGGTCCTGGAGCAGCCCCTCCTCAGAATGACGACTACTCCATGAGTAAGGGGAGGGTTCGACAACCGTTGATCGGTCTGTGTTGATTGGTGTAGGTCGTGTGGCTCTACCGGTATTTTGGAAATCAGGTAGGGTTTGCCCCGACTGAGATGAGAGCTAGATGATCGTCAGCCAAAGGTGTCCCCCCTTGCAGCAAGGTTTACCATATCACAGTACCTGGTCAGCCCGCTGAGGGGAGGGATCGCGCAGTATCCCGCTAGCCCGCTTCCCTAGATTATCAAACATTTTTCCAAAGTCGTCTCCAGAACTTCCCAAGTCGAGGGAGACTTCCGTTAACCTTGGCGGAGTAGCCGTCTCATCTGTACTGCTGGTCATAGCTCGTTGTCTCGTAGACTCGTCGGGGGTGGCGTTTCGTGGTGAGCCAGTCGGCATGGGGGATTTGAATCGACTAGTGAATGACCATGTCTTGCCTGCGGCACGGAGTGCCCCAGAGAGCGGGGTTGGGATGGATGGGATATCATGAATCCGAGAATGCGGGGAGGCATCGTCGACCGGTGGCACCTCTGTTGAGGACGGTTGGGTGGATGAGGAGCTGAGTCGAGTAGATGTCGAGCTCTCGTAAGCTGTCGCACTACTTGAGCGTTGTGTTGTCAGTCGGAGTCGCTTGAAATTCCTCAGGGATGCCCTCGGAGCGGGCAATTCTTCGTACCGATTCTTAGCCACGGGCTGCTCGGCATCCGCAAACATATTGTCGCCATCGTCCAATGCCGAAGGCACAATATTACCTTCACTCATGCGCTTGGTCAGGGGGCCGCCATCGGTCATCGACCTATGAGGTCCTGGACGCTCAATGACCCGAAATGATGACTGGGGCTGGGTTTCCACATCGTCCAAGATATTGCCCGACGACTTTCGTCGACCTCCTTTGAAGCCTTTGGGGAGTTTGATAGGCATGGGGAATAGTATTAATCTTGTGACAGACAGGTAGTGAGTATGAACCGTCTCCTTGGGAGGTGGACAACTCCCATCAAGGTTCGGTGGGTCCAAAGGAGGAGAAAAAAAGGGTAGGATCGGCTTTGGGGCGATTGTCGATGTGTCCAATGCCGGATTAATGGAGTGGATAAGTGAACCGAGCTCGTCGCGATAGGAGGAGGAATCAATTCACTGATTGATGGTCGCAAGGGGAAACAGGTGAAATGGTAAAACAGTGTCGATCAGGGGACTGAGAAAGAATGGGGGAAGCGTTAGTTGATAAAGAAAGGTTGCCGACGCGGAGTTCACAACCGACACATCAACACACTTCTATTAGCGGCCGATCAAGGTCCGGTAAGAATCCACCATGTGGGTTGACGCCTCTTCGATCTTTCAATCTTTTCCTGCGCGATATTCTCCCAATAAATTGGACAGAAGAGCTCTTTATTCTTTTCAGTTTCAGTTCTCCTGGAATGAATTTCTGAATAAAACCCAGGGCAACGGTTTCCAGGTAGAAAAGAAAAAGAATTAAGATCGGAGGAGTATCGAATGGAAGAAGGCAGAAAAAAAAAAACAGAGAAGCGAAAAAAAAAAAGTGCTACCCACCTAACTGAGACCTCAGATTGTTCTGCCCGTTTCACTTCGCCTCCAGTCTTTTGGGAGGACAAGCGAGTTAGATCTGGAGAGTAAAATGGGGAGTGGAGTAGGAGAAAAGGTCGGGTAGGACCCTGTACGATCACCGAGTTCCGGGAAACAAAGAAGCCCAAGAATAAAACGTAAAGCGTAATAAGAGAACAACTTTAGAGACGAAAAAAAAAAAATCGAAGAATGACAAGAGAATGCAGAAGGGGGAAAACGGACGGAGGCGCAGAGTCTAGTCCCTGCAGTGCCGCAGGCCGAGACAGAATACACCGTACGGTTAAGTATAGAGGTGGAGTTTAAGGGTATAATATCTCAGGGCGCTTCGAATTAGTGGTCCACGACCATCACACTTCTGACTAGATTTCTGACTAGGTAGTGCTATATGATGAGAAAAAAAATGTGGCAATTTCTAAATTACATACGTACTTAGTTTATTACTTTCACTGTTCAGGTTGGTCCTTATTATATTTTGCTGTTATTTTTCAAGTGAAACCTCTTTACTATGTATAGCGTTGCGAACCACTAAAAATAACCCGGAGCACAATACAATACGGATTGTCTACTCCAAACCATCGAGGAATGCGACCCAGCAATTCAATCAATTTCGGGAATGTGGCGCTTAAAACCCACATGCATCCATTTGACTAAAAAAACCCTCTACCAGTGGTGGTGTCGCTCTCCTGCACATGGACGTCATTTCGAAATTGTCCAGACCAGGTTACTCAGCTTCTGAAGTTCAGCTTCGATCATTTCTTCATTGAGAATCCCGTCATTGACATGTATTCAAAGGTTCCAAAAAGGTTCCCGAGGGATTAGAATCACGTGAGATTCCCGTTCAAATGTTTACAAGTAAATAAAGTCACGCATGAATCTTCTGGTCGCCTGATGATTCCGTACGACTGTACTCGTCACATACCTTGTCACACAGGACTCGACACAGAACTACGAGTTTCGACGCAATCGGAAGAACTGGAAAACATACTTGGAAACCAATCTGAATAAGAATCAGGGGGGAGAAAGAAATCAAAGATCAAAGATGGCCCGTACACACTACACTGCATAGGTCAAACTGCCATTCCTAAAATTCAATCTCTTGAACAACACCACACATCGCGCCCTCCGAGGGTCGATCCCGCAGATGAAACATATCCTACAAATCGTGCACCAAGAAGGAAAACTTTCGATTCCCGATTCTCCTCATCTGTCATCAATCTTGTTGCCCGTAGGGCTGGAAAGAGGGATGGCCTTATTTGGCAAAGTGGAGATCGTAGTTCAGCCACTTGCGGGCGTTGACGCCGGCCACATCTAATCCAGGCGTACCGTAGGTCAAGGGCGCATAAAAGATAAAGCCTGCAATAGTCGCCGCCAGAATGACAATGGTGGCCCCCCAGGCCGCGAGCACCGAGTTGAGGCCCATGCGCTCCTTGGCGGTCACGAAGCGACGAATACTGCGGCTCACCCGGGTGCCCTTGGCCTTGCCGGAGGGATCATCCACGGGGGGTGCGGCAGTAGTAGGGTCGAGCGGCGCAATGTTAAAGATGAACTCGACCAGTGCGCCAGTCACCATGGTCGAGGCCAGGTGGGACGGCAGGTAGTGGTGCAAGAAGCGCTGACGACCCATCAACCAGAAGGGGAAATAATGGGCAGCCCAGCACAGGAACAGGAATCCAGTGCTGTTGTACAGACGTGAGCGAGTACCAGGACCCCAAACTAAAAGACGAGAAAAGGAAGAATTAGTCATCGAATATCTAATGGCGGCCATCCGGGACTTGGTGAGGGAAGGGAAAGGAATCTCTAGTCACTTACTTTCTTCCAATGCATCCACACCACGGCGGAGAGAGAGCTGGTCCGCTCCGACAATACCGGCAAAGACAGCCAGCAAACTACTAGCGATCCACCAGCCAATGGGGTTACCCAAGAAGTAGATCTGACCACGGGTTTCATTCTTAGTCCAGAAGCTCACACCGCGCAGCAGGAAAGGCCACTGGAAGGGCTCGGTGGCATAGGGATGGCTGCTGGTCAGAGCATTGTTGTGGTGGAACATGGCACCTTGCAACTCAAAGTACTTGCGCAGGAAGGACAGAGACTTGACTTGTTTCTCCTCTTTCTTGAGACGAGGGCTGTCAGGCTCAATGCCTTCGATGCTCTCCGCGTACCAGACGTTGCTGGACTGAAGAATATTCTTATTTCCGTTGATCTCGGCTTGCTTGTACCCCCACTCCGGAAGAGGAGTCGTGTGAGTCCACATAGCCACGCGGGTCGGAACGTGAATGAGCTTAATCAAGCTGGCAAAAGTGCGGAATTCCTGGAGAGGCTTTCCATTCTCAATCTTCAACTCAAACAGAGTATCGTTGTGGCGTTCACCATCCGCGAGCTCCTTGGAGACGGTTGTGAATTCCTGGTTGGTGGGGTAGTAAGGAGAGGCCACATCGTGAGTTAGGAGGAAAGAGTCGGTTCCAACGTGGCGAAGCTGGATGATATCTCCGTTTCGTACACTCTTGGGCTTGTCATCAGGCAGAGGAACAGTAGGCAGAACCTGCCACAGGTTGTTGGTATCGTTGTGGGGGTAGCCGGTGACCTGCTGGCCCTGACTGGAAATACGGCCGTCATCGTATCGGAGAGGGTATTGGTCCCAGTGGCTGTGCAGGAACACCCGGGTGTCCTTGTGCTGGAAGGTGATTTGGTCAAAGTACTGCACTCCAACTGACTGGGCAGTCATCGCATTGTCGCTCAGAGTCTCCTGGAACTCGGGGGACATGAACTCGTCGCCAGGTCCAGACCGAGTGAGAATGGTGAAGTGGACTTGGAACCAGAAGAGGTAGAAGAATAGAGGGACGATGATCAAACCCGTGGCCCGCGCAATGACGTGCTTGATCCAAGTAAACATGTCCAAAGCACCCTCGCGTCGGTTGATATCCAGGAGATTCCACAGGTCAATTGCAACCGCCGAGCCGATGGTGACGAAAGTGAAGAAACCAACATACTTGGTCGAGATTACGCAACTCATGCAGAATCCGGTCAGGAGGAGCCACTTCCACCACTTCCGACCAAACGGCTGGTGGCGCAGCTTGTAGAATCGAACATAGCACAAGATGCTGAGCGCCATGGTGATGACCAATGTAGAATCAAGCAGGATGAGACGATCCTCGCCAATGTGAGCGTTATCGAAAACCATGAGACCGGCGGACAGCACACAAGCCGGGAGCGAGTATCCCGACTCCCACATGGTCAAAAAGACAACGGGGATTGTCAGGGCACCGAGAGTGGCTGGCATGGCGCGAAGGGCCAGGTAAGGCACCTTGTTGTCAATGTATGAATCACCAATGTTCTCAAACAAGAAGTGGCCATCAAATCCAATCAGCCAGCCCATGGCGGCGAACAGCAGCTTTCCGAAGGGTGGGTGGACATCGAAGAAGTAGGTACGTTGCAGGTAGTATGAGGCGAACTGGGACAAGACGATGTGTTAGACTCTGGCGTTCTAAGTTCTTTTCGACTCTTGGGGCTCCAATTGCTAGAGGAATTGGACAAATTCTGAAACTCCTACCTTTCCAAAGTGAACCTCGTCGAAAACAACCTCATTGGGGTAATCAATGCGCCAGAATCGTGTGGCAAAAGCCAGCAAAGTCAGAATGGAGAGGGCCAGCCAGTAGTCCCATTCCGACTGCGGCTTGGGCGGAGCTGACACAGGGTTCATGGAGCCATCATCAGATGGCAGCGCCGTGTACGCCTCCTTCTTTCCACCTCTCTTGCGGAGAGCGGGTGAAGGGGACGACATTATGAAGGTAAAAAGGAAAAGAAAAGAGAGCGACCGTGAAACCACCTAAAGTAAATAGACTTCCCAAAACGCGAGGTATTAGCAACAGCTTTCGTGTATCACAGAGCACATGTGCAGGGATCCGGGGTATCTGCAAGATTTGGGGAGTTCACTCACCAGAAACACCAAAGGGCATGGCACCCAAGAGAAATTGGAGAAAGCTGGAAAAGAATAAGGAAAGAGAATCACAAAGCCAAGGAGCATAGGGATAGGGACACGCAACCATCTTGGTTTCGGGTAAGGCAAGGCGGTGGGGCGGGCACATGCTCCCTCCTATTTTTGAGTACCATGGATTCAAATGTTTAGTGATGTATTCATATATGAATATGGAATTATGTTATAGTATTTCCATTTATATAGGAATCTATACATTATGATCTTCCACCGCATCATGCCCAGGTGATGTGCAGGCAAATAAATCCATCAGATCATTGTGCTCCTGCTGTACAAAATGATTTTCCATATCCGGCTCTTGATCTTACCCAAAAAGATCAGGTATAATGTTTGAACTATGCATGTGTCAATGCTGCATGCAGAATAGAATCAACACATTTTATTCACCGCACGTGTAATGACCCTTGCTTAATATCGAGTCAGTGGCCACAACAGAACCTTGGAAACAAGTGGGTAATTGTTTGATACTATAAGACCAGAGAGCCTAGATGGCAATAGGTCCCAAGCTCCAAGAATGTAAATTATGAACCTTGGAACTTCACTTCAGCCTACTATGTACTACCTACCTAGTAGTAGCCTTCCAGGTTGAATCATGCACAGTTAATTCAAGTTTTACGATCTCTTTTACCAGTTCTTCCAAGGACTTGAGGTTATTTTTGTGTTATGAAATTTTTTTAATCTTTTGGTATCTGGAGCTCTTTAATCTTGACATGGAACCAGTCCACATAGAGCATAAAATCAACATAAGCAGGGTAAAAAAACAAAAATGAGGTTAAAACCATGATGATAGAACGCTCCGCCATTGCAAACAAAGGGATTAAAGACAAGATCAGACTGAAATCTTGTATGCAAAATAACGCCGGGAAATGAACATGCTTCGCAAAAAAAAAAAATAACTTGGCGCCTCAAAAGAAGTATGCCAATATCATAGCTCATGGGTATCAGGCAAAACGGACAAAAGCGACTTTACTCCATATCCATGAGTTCAAGCAGCTCACACTCTGTGTTCACCATGTTTGTGAATTCGGCCCGGCTGATGCCAGTGGCCTTGGCCAAGCGGAACAGACTCTTAATGCTGGTGCCAATATGTTGCTTGACACCGAGCTCATTGGCGTTCTCGCGTTCGGCCTCAATCTCCAGTCTGGCCACTGTGTCCGAGTAGCTGGTTGAGGTGGATCGAGACTCAGGTCGAGGGTGACTGAGGGGACTGCCGTATTCACAGTCCTGTTCACGGGGAGATTCATTATCAGCTGGCACGGTCATTCTTTGGCGGAGGAGATCTGCGAGCATATCTCCCTTCAAGGAAGAAGGGCCAACCTCAGCCTCTTCCTCCTCGTTGGGGTCTTGGCTGTCCATGGCCGGCTGGACATCGCCGTACTGGGAGTAGTATGATTCTTCGGAAAGAGAGGCGGGCATGTTAGAGATTCCAGAGTTAGGAGCAGGAGTCTTGGGGCCTGGGGTACGTCCAGGTCCGGGGGTGGAGTCGTAGCGAGCCCAGTAGTCGGCATCATCGTCCTCTTCCTCTTCCTCAACTTCATTAAATTGGCTCTGCTTGGGAGAGTCCAGCACGGAATAGAGGCTCTCTCGGGCCTTCTCGTTCGCCTCGCTGATCGAGGAGAACCATGTGGACTCATCCGCTGCGGGGGTCTCGCGCGGAAGTAGTTCCGCCACTCGCCAGCCACGGCCGCCACCTTGCTCATCTTCAGGGCACCAGAGGTAGTGGACCGCGAGTTGGTATTCAGGAACCAATAGTTGAGCACGCAGGGTCTCTTCGTCGATCCGCTTGTAGGTGACGGGGATGTCATCTCCTAGTTCAATCTCGCCGGAAACGGGGTGCGGCTCAAACGTGGTGTTGCCAATGACCCGCTCCAGGCGGTCGGCTCGCTCAGGTGACCAGCACAGCAACTGCAACCATTTCTCGTTTGATGATGAAGAAGATACACTGCTTAGGATCTTTACACGTTGACGGAGAATAGGGGAGAGAAGGGGCAGCAGAGCTGGTGGCGGCTGGGGGGAGAGAAAGGCAGTGGGGAGACAAGCGAGGAGCGCAGGGAGTAGAGTCCGAGGGTCGGGAGGGCTGATGAGTTCGACCATTGTGATGAAGGTTTGATTTTAATGGTTTGTAAAGTGGATAGCGGGGTTCTTTGGGGAGATAGAAGTAGAGAGGATGGAATAGAGGATCGAGAATGAGGATGAAGAGTGAAAAACAGAAGAGAGGAGCAAGGTGAACCATGTATTTAGAAGTTTGGAGGGCTCCATTCGCCCGAACATAGAAGTGGATCAGGTGGTGGACTGGACGGGCCGTCGACCAATCACAATCTCTTTTACCTGAACCGGCTACGGCTACTGATCCCTCTGCCCAAAGAGAGTAATCGAATGTCGTGTTATTGGGGGCCATGACGCTTTAAGGAAACAACTTGGCCTACTTTGCTTCTAGTTCCAGCTTATTCCTGCTAACCCGATTAATTTTGCCCTGGAGGCAAAGCGTTTATTGATATCTGTGGAGTCGGCTGATGAACGAATGAGAGCCCTCCCTCGACGCGTTTCTTTTTTTTTTCTTTTCTTTTCCCAGGGTAATCGCCTCTTGGTGACAATAATAGATTTAGGACTCCAGTCTAGCCTATCGGAACCAGTTCAGTTCTAGATCTGGTTTACTATATACAGCGTCAAGGATCGATGGCGAGCCCAATATAGTGACCCTGAAGGATCACGATTCGCTGGAGCATACTTCAAGTGCCGACAACCTTGGAAACCATAAAAGAACATTCGGAGTTATATCCAGCCCTGAAGCCCACTCAAACTCCACATGTCGACATCTGGACATCTACGATGCCTTGAAACTCCGATCTATCGAAGCCCTATCAAGTATATTGGGAGATGTGAGTGATCTCGAATCCTCCCCAGAGTGGCTTAGAGTGGCGGGAGGAGTCGACACCTTGCAGCCTGAGGCGGTCGGGCGTCCCTTTCCTTCTTCATAGGAAACCAACCTGGGAAATTTACTTAGGTGTACGGAACATTTGAATCCTTTGCAATATTGAACCTTGGAAATCAAGACATGAGCATTCTGGATCCCCTTGAG
Source organism: Penicillium sclerotiorum (assembly GCA_911649655.1). Classification (NCBI taxonomy): domain Eukaryota; kingdom Fungi; phylum Ascomycota; class Eurotiomycetes; order Eurotiales; family Aspergillaceae; genus Penicillium; species Penicillium sclerotiorum. Next base: position 1,968,956 of record CAJVRJ010000005.1, on the reverse strand, counting down.
GGGGATGGTGATGAATCTGCATATGCACTCCTCGTCACATTCGAATATTGCCCCTTGTTTCATACTTAGCCCATCACATTTGGCTTCGGTTAGATTCCAGCGACGTCGGTGTTCCAGACATCGGCCTTCCACATGCAGGCGAGCTACACGGGACATTTTACTACCCAGATGTGAAAACATTGAATATTTCAATGTTGAAGAGGTTTAAAAGATCCAGATGTTAGAACGAAAAGCTTCGGGTCGTCGCTTCAATGTTTGCGGGACCTCGGGATAGGTAAGCCGTCTGATCTCTATAACCTTGGAACACCCATGCATACTGTGTGTTGGTAGGTACATCCAGTGTCTGTATCGATAGGTATACGTCAACTTCACTGGCAAATGTTGGGCTTGAACTTGAATCGGTACCTAGCAAAAATTGAATATTTGAAATTTGGAGTTCATATTGGATTGATGTATATCTCGCTATCACCACTAATCTGCACATGTGCAAATGTAGTTCACATTCAAGTTTGCGTACGGCGTAGACTCTCCGAGTCCAGACCAAGACCTCGGATCTAAAGCTGGTTAAACAAGATGTATTTAATATTTGACACACATGTAACATAAACGGACATCTCAAGTGCTGGAAGATACATAGAGCCTCCGAGGTTGTGTTGTTGATCTTCCGAATTGGCTCCCGTGGACCGTGGACCTGATTAGCTCCAGGCTCCGGGTACATCATCATGTAAGGGTCTTGTTTAAGCTCACATGTTCATTCAACCTTGGAAGTTTCTCTTCAACTGGTCTTTCAATTGACCGCCCATAATCTAATAATTCATCCATGAATTAAGAGAAAAAAAGAAACCCAATATCATTGGGCTCTGAGGTGACTAGCTTATCGAGGATTGCCTCGGTGCAACGTGGGGGTGCTCAACCCCTGCAAGAGTCACCTCACGTGCTATGGACTGCATGTGGCTGACCAAACAAAAAAATAAAAAAAAGAGACAAACATCCTTCACCCCTCTGTCGAGGATTATTCGAACATTGGACCCGATGGAGCCAAAATCGGAGTTTCCTGTACAAACCGTCACCGACAGAACACCCCTCGAAAATGACTCTAGCGACCATGTAGGCGACTTGGCTGCGCTGGAGAAGACGGTGCGATGGAAAGTCGACCTCCGTCTCTGTAGCATCGCTGGTCTGCTATGCAGCCTGAATCTGCTGGACTCGGGCATTCTGTCCTCCGCAGCCGTCACGACTATGCTGAGCGATCTCCAGCTAGACCAAGGCAATCGTTACTCGGTGTCAATCTTCATCTTTACCATCGCTAGCGTCGTCTTCCAGCTCCCATGTACCATTGCGGTACGCTTCGTGGGCCCACGCCTCTGGTTCGCGACTATCACATTTATCTTCGGACTGCTGACTCTCTGCACCGCTTTCATTCACACCTGGGGCCAGATGATCGCCCTGCGCGTGTTACTGGGAATCGCCATGTCGGGCATCTATCCCGGACTCACATATCTCATCAGCGCGTGGTACCCCAGACGAGAACAGCAACTCCGATTCGCCTTCCTGCAGTCCGGGGAAGTCCTAGTCCTAGCCACGGGGGACATTGTCAATTTCGGTTTGAACCACTTAGACGGCACCGCTGGTTTAAAAGGGTGGCGCTGGATGTTTCTCGTCCAGGGCTTGATCTCTTGTGTCTTGGGCATCATCACCTATTGGTGGATGGTGGATTTTCCAGAGAATTCAGCTAGCAGCTTTTATTTTCTGTCAGAGCGAGAGGCACAGGCCGCGTCGCAACGGATTGAGAAGGATCGCGCGGATCTGATCCCCGAGCCATTCTCATGGGCTACATTGCTGTCGAATTTCAAGGACGTCAAAATCTACGGGTTCGCCTGCCTGTTCTTTCTCCTGAACCTGGTGTCAACTGCTCTGTCATATTTCCTGCCCATAATCTTGGAAGGCGGCATGGGATTCGACTCGAACAAGTCCATCCTTCTCTCGACCCCGGTAAAGTTCAGCCCAAGCCCATTGTGATACTCATCGCTTCTAACTGTGTCACCAATAGCCTTACTACTACGCTGTTATCCCTGTGCTTCTTACATCTCTGGCGGGAGACTACTTCGGCAAACGTGGCCCATTCGTCACGTTTAATGCACTCTGTGTCATCGTTGGGTTTCTGATGTTCGGACTGCCCGAATCAAAACAGGTGTCTGTGCGCTATGTCGGAACCTTTCTCGCTACCGGGGCTTATGTTTCGAACTGGGCTGCGCTCAATGCTTTCCAGGCTAACAATGTTGTTGGTCAGTGGAAACGCGCGGCTACGTCTGCTGCTGTTTCTGCTTTCAATGGTCTGGGTGGTGTAGCGGGTAGTTACATTGTCCGCTCGCAGGAGGCTCCAAGGTATGAGACTGCGGTTTGGGTCTCAATCGGGTAAGTTGATCGGTCACTCTTTTTGGATTTGACATTCCGATACTAACACTGAGAAGATCTCATATTCTTATGATTGCTCTTGTGGGAGTCTTCACCATCTACTTTTACATTATGAACCGACAGCAAGCAATGGGAAAGAAAGTTATTGAGGGAGTGGTGAGTTTAATCAAAATGGCCAACCTCTTTGAGTTTTTTCTATTGGCTAACAAGTGTAATACAGCCGGGCTTCCGACACACCTACTAGATAAATGCTCCTGATAGGACTTGCCGCCCCCAAAAGATCCTTTCGGGCCTTTTCTTCTATATGCTCTACAAGTGATAGAATCATAGATCATGAGACCCAAGTGCAGAATTCTATTTTAATTTCTATGGATATAAAGAAAAAATTATTAATAACGTTTATCTCGGCAGATCAACTTTAACCAGCTAGAAACTGCATTAAAACATCAAACTTTTGAGTCACCAGCTGTAATGTGCACTTCATAAGAAACCCAAGGATGATGCCGACGATCCTCCTCGTCGTCATGAATCCAAGCTCGTTCATCTTCCAGCTCAGCCAAAGATGAAGGCCGGCTGCTCCAGCTCACCTCCCGCCTGCATGTGTTTTCTTCACAAGGTTCTTCACAAGGGACAAGATTTTCCTCGCTCTTGGGCTCCTCTCTAATCGTCTGCATGTACCATTGCTGGTGATCACTGTGTCTCCTCTTACAGCATGAGAATTTTTTGAGGAGACACTGAGGAACCATTCGGCAAGCTAATGGCCAGATGCTGACTAGACAGCAAGCGATGATGATGATCCCGCTTTCAATGACTGTGATGAAGCCCAACTTGACGGAGAACCCTTCGATCACGATGTCAGAATGGGTTTCTTATTGGATGGACTGGGGGCGCAACTTACAAGGGATATCATTCAACTCGGACTTGGACATAGTGAAGTAGCAGACCGTGCGTAACACACTGACAACAATTCCCCTGCATATATTATCAGCATCTCGAACTTCTTCTCTCTTGATCAAGTCAAACTTACAGCCCTGATAGTAGGAACACTCCCGAGAGTGCTAATTTCTGTGATTTCGGCGCCTGAAGCTTCCAGATGAGAGGAATGGGTAGAGCCGAGATCATAACGCCTGTAAGAACATTGATCGGCGACACGGCGCGATAAAAAATGGTTTGATTGAGGCATTCCGCATATACGGGTCCAGTGCCATTAGCCCACCCATATGCAAGCCCATGTGGGGCACATTGGAAGATGGTCTCGAAAAAGACCGTGATGCCTAGTGCCAGAACTAGGGATCCGATCGCATACGCAGCGATCCGGAAGCCTCGTGTGCAGAAGATGCGCACGTAGAAGAGTAAGAGAGAGATTTTGGCGGCTGTGATGGTGACGGGGATGTCGAGGATTTCGAAGACGATGAAGCCCTAATTGGTGTCAGTAAGGCTGATATGGTGTTTCGTTGTTCGCTGGCAGTGAGTGCGGTACCTTTTTGATCAGGACTATATCATGAACAGCCTGAGGATACTCGAGGTCATCTAAATGGTATCCAAGCCCGGCTTTTTCGGCCACTGTTATGTTGCATTATTAGTATCATGATCGTTTGGGTTTGGTGTTGAGACAAGATTACACTTACAGACAATGTACATGATTGATTTGGCAAGACTTCCAATCTGTATCACCGAGGAGATCATGTCAGTCGTGTGAACGGTGAGTATTATATGCTAGATGCTTACCAGTGCAATGAGCATTACATAGTCATCAGCACCAAATCGAATGTTTTGGAAGTAACGAGTAAGGAACTTGGCTGCGACGAAAATAATTTGAAGCACAGAGAGCGCAATGCACGCTGCAATCAGTCTGGTGCCGCTACTCGATGGCTGTTGACTTTTTTGCCAGTTTGAGCTTGTGCCATTGGCCTGCATGATGGACTGCACATATGGGATGGCGACCTATAGCTTGCAATGGAGGAGCGAAGTTTCCAAACTTGGTACAATTATTTTTGGACGACATTCGAGATGCCCCTAGCTGAGCAGATAGACGAGCGGATCCGCCTCTATTTGAAAGATGTCTTCAGCGGCGAAACCTGGAACTTGCATAGAACGGCGGATTCATAAGGAATCATTCCGATGGGGCTTACTCCGAAACTCTAAGGGATAATTGATTTCTGCGAGATATGGATGCTTTCTCGCGTTCAAACGTATATCCAAGAGCTCATCCATGGAGTCGGGTCCAAAATGCACATGAAATGCACCATGTGCATGAGATTCCGTGAAGACTCGAGCGGGGTATAAGGAGCCCTCAAAATCTGGTTGGCGGGCGTCCAGTCGATATGCATGGGAAAAACGGAAACGCGACAGTGCGATTGGTCAAGGTCGTTTAAGGTTATGCAAGATCCCCGGATCGGCCCCCTCGTTTAGATTTCATGTCTACCATAGTTGACAATCGGTGAAATTCCGTCGACCAACGAGGTCTCTCTGTAGTTGACATCATAACCGGAATGGGAGAAGTCAATCATTCTAGAATTCTTCTAGATGACTTCGCCCGTCGATCGATTGGACACGGATTAGCGGGGGTTCCACTCACTCGCGCGATTGAAGCCTTGGTTAGATCAAGCTTCACGTCCTGAATCTTAGGATAATCGAATAACCCGTCACCTAAACTAGCTTTTCAGAGATTCCGGTGGGGAAAACCTAGAATTCGGTGATGTAGGGAATGGAAGAACTTTGTTCTCTCCAAGCGACCTCGCATCGAGGGCTAGATTGAGTTGAGAGTTACCAAAGCAGTATTTTCCCGACTTATTTCTGTGATATTCTTTGGTCCCACATCCCGATAGTACCTCGGAAGGTGGGGATTAGGTTAAGAAACGTGCTCGATGGAGAAAATTTACCCTTTTGTTCAATTCGCCGACTCAAAAAGGGTCTTCACCCCGGGCCGGCGTCGACTTTCCTAGTGCAGCTTACACAAACCTAAGCGGTCTCCGTAAGCGCGTGGTCTAGGTGTGCAAGCGAAGGCCGCATTTGGTGACTTTTTGCGCCTCTATCAACACGAGGCTCGCTTGATTTCTAAAAATGGGAATCAAGCTCCGTCTTGGCCCCCAAGCCAGCTGTGCGAAGCTCCAAAATCAAGGGCTAAAGCCTCCTAGCTCTCGTTAATATGGGTTCAATTCGAAAATCTTTCCAGTCACCAGTCGAGACCTTTTCATGTGGACCTCAAACCCAAAAAAAGAACAGAAAAATGGGGGCCCGGTAGATCAAGTTCGAAGTGAGACGCAGCTCGGAGAAACATCGCTGTGACGCACAACGGCGGAACCAGTTACTCAGTTGAATGTAGATACAAAAGAGGGGACAGGAATGGTTTATCCAATGAGCCACGGCCGCACTTGTAAATCTTCTCGAGCAACCCGGACCAGGTATCCAGTGTCTGGCAACTCTCCGAAGTTTGATACGCTTTTGATGTATCCGACACTCTCATACGCTGCCACATTTGGCGAACTCCCTTTTTGTACTTTTACCAGCGCGGCACCGATTTCCGTAAACTGTCGATCATATACACGGGGCGCAGTTCTCCCTTTTTGTTGCTTTGCATCTACAATGATTCCATACTCGGTATTTGGTTCCAATGAAACCGGATCCTTAGTTCTCAATCGTAGAACCAAATGACTTGGAGAGATTTCAATCTCTTCCCCCCATTCCTTTGGTGGAGTCTCATATTTGTGCAAATCGACCGCATCATTGGACAGAAATATCCAAGAGGGGAAACCGGTCACCTTAAGTCCTTGTGGCGTGAGTTCTCCTGGGTCGCTTTGTAGGTAGCGGATCGTACCGGTATACTGGCAACTCTTCAAAGCCCACCGGAGGCCCATTTCCTCAAAACGAGGACCAGTCTGGAAAATGACGTCTTCTGGAAATTCATCCAGCAAGGAATACAATTTGCGCATGCGATCTTCAGCTCCCTTCTCATCAAGGATCTTCTTCACATCTAGGTTCAGGATTCCAGCGAAGATGATCGGCCGATCTTCGGGCCTAGTAGCCGCTCTCATGGCAATGTTGAACCAGTTCCACGCAATCAATTGAGTGGGAGAAATGGGGTCGAGAGAGCCATCAAAGAAGTTGACCGGTGCGACTACAAAGTCGACAAATCGTTCGAATTTGGATGAATAGGTAATAGAGTGCTCGAAAAATGTAAACCAGGTCGACATGATGGCTTCAACCATGCCCATCTGAAGAACTGGGATCTTCCCTCCATCTATCTTGGTGAGGAGCTCGTCGGCAATCGTAGAAATATTGATAGCCCGGTTCTTGAAGAGGACGTATAGTTTGTTTTTCGCTGCAAGACCCTCTTGAAGTGTCCATGCTCGGCGCATCCAGCCAGAGCATATCTGTACTCGCTGAAGTAGCTCAAAGTTTGTGGCGCCTTCTGAGTCAATTTGGCGCATTTCCGAGTCCAAAATCATTGTTCGATAAGCTGATGAAACAAAAGTGTCAGCATTTCAGATAAGTTTAAGGGATGGAGAATGTGGAAATTCAATATTCCCATATGATCAATCGATTGACTCCACTTACCGTTCAAGTACACTTCTCGAATGCGTTGGATTGCAAGTTTCCGCACATCTCGACGATGTGGAATGCATAAAGTATCAATCCAAAGATGAACCGTCTCTTTCTTCCCAAACAAAGCTTGACTCCCCGCAAAATGAGCCAGACGTGCTGTCGCAGTATGAAGTGGTCCGTAAACACCTTCATAGCGAGGAACATATTCCTTACCGCTGAGCAACATACCTGCTTTGTCGAATAGCAGCTTAAGTTGGCAAGACGGAAGTGAGTTACCTTTCGTATTCCCCAAGCCATCTGACCAGACATGAGAGATGGACACGTATCGCTTCCCTGGTCGTTTCTTCACAATGTCCAGTGTGACACCCCCATCAGCAGAGGGCGTCATCGCCACAAGAGGCACACCACCTTCTTCGAGAATCGTGTGCAGCTTCTCAACCTCAACATGGATGTGTGAGCATTCACAGTCCCCAGTAACATGGCGAGTCATGTACTCCTCCTCGTTGATGTTGTTTGCCACACATTCTGTGTCTTTGCAGGATTGATGAAACTCCGCGGATATTCCTGGCCGAGATAGCTGAAGCATATATGCTTGCGCGAGCACACTGCCCATCATCTGAGCCTTTTCTATTTCAAGCGGACACCACCCTTCCTTCAGCATCTGCCTGTATTCCCATTTCTGAGAAGCCTTGCAGCTGCGAACATCCATATTCTCAATCTGGGGTCCATCCCTTATAGTCGCCACGCCCCAGAGCGACGTACAAAGAACCCGGATGAGAAATCCCATCTCGGTTCTAACACAGCTCGCAATTCGTTCGTTACGAATCTGTGCCGCAACCAAGTTCACAATCTCGATGGTGCGTGGACCGAATCCTTTTTTTTTCCATTCTTTGCTATTCTCGACATACTTGTGTAAATTTCGAGTCGTGATGTATTGCCGATACTCTTCCTCGTCCTTGAGAAGGAAGTCTGACTGGGAAAAATCGGGCCCAAAAATATGATGTAGCATGCCGAAGTATAGCCAGCATTCTACGCCTGAGTGGTACCGTGACGGGATGGGAGATGAGCCTGGAGGATCTGTTGCTGAGACTTCCCAGCCATATCGAGCTGGGAATCGGGTCCAGTCTGACACATCAAAAAATGCGTAGACTGGCCCGCGATACTCAACCAACAAGGGCCTCTGTGGGATTCCCTCCGGACCAAAGAGGTGCTCGGCCATCGGGTGGTTTGATTACCAGGGTCGACTCAACCTTGAGTGTTATTAATCAACAGCACGTACTCTCGAAGGGGCCTCTAAGACCATGAACTGGTATGAAACAACCTGGAAGATCGAGGTTGAGACCTCTGTCAGCATGGACGTCTGAATAGTGCATCACGTGCTCGCCCCCACTGTTGTGGATTTGATGTGTTGAGGATGGGCATCCGGGCACATTTTGTAGAATCTGAATTTTGAATTGAGAAGCCCATAGGGCGGGTATCTAGTGACTGAGTCGTAATCTAGATACAAGATGCTGGAATTATGTGGCCGAAGAGGGAGAGAGACAGAGAAAAAGGGGTATATGGCAATAAGACCGGACACAGCAGAAATACAGAGATGAGAGAAAGAAGATGAAAAAAACCTCATGCCACCCGATCCTTCTGTTCCAGTTTGCCTACTAACCGCTTCATACCTGTCCATTCATCTGAAGGTACCTCTTCCGCGGGGCCTCCCAGACCCTTGCCAACTTCAAAGACAGTAACCACACCGTTAAGTCCACCAGTTGCCAGTCGTCGACCTTCCCGTTCCTCCCAAGCAACCTTGTTAAGACTGCGGGAGAGGACGGAACCGGGGCCACGCGACGGTGTCGTTTTGACAACCGGGACTTCCGTGTCTGCGTAAAGGTCCCACACTTCGAGGTTGCCAGCACCGTCGACTAAGGAGAAGACACCTGGTCTGTGTGGCGACCAACGTGCATCGTAGACCACATCTTCTCGAGTAATATCCAGAATGGGTGAGACGACCTGCGCTGAAGCCACTGTGGAAGTGGCAGACGCGGTTGTGGCTGGTGGTCGCACACGCCACAGCTTCACGCTCCAGTCAAGACTAGAGCTCAGCATAAGATCGCCCAGATCAACCGGACCACGGGCAGGGTGGAACGCTGTAGACATAATGGGAGCTGCGTGGCCGCGGTATGCAAGACGGTGATCAGTCCCAGCCTTGGCACCAGCTCGGTCATATCTATGGCAAGGGTAGATGCCTCCCTCTTCAGTTCCAACAATGAAGAAAGTGGGATCCGATTGGGGGAAGGACATGGTTGTTGGTGCGAGATCTTCCGTCTTGGACGGAGGAGGTGTGGTCAATTCGAGGTATTCTTGGGGTTGAGAAAGCATATCTACGGTCCAACCACAAACCACGCCGTCAGTTGACGCGGTCAGAATATTGTGAGCGTTCTGAGTTCCCACAATTGAGATGCTGTAAACAGGGTGTGTGTGGCCAGATCCGGTTAATGGGGTCTTCTGCACTGGAGCACCTCCACCCATGCGGGAGGAACGAGTGTCCCATAACAGGACCTGACCCGAGTATGAGCCACCAACAATCAGATTTGGGTGGAAAGGAGAGAATTTTGCCGTCAGGATATCGGATGTCGAATGGAAAACATATTCAGGACGGGACTGCAGATGCTGGTTCCAGACCTGGACCAGGCCATCTGGCTCGTGAGGGGCGGAGGGATTCTTGGTGTAAGAGGCAAGCACCAATTCTGGGAACTATTTGTGGGTTAATATACCTGTTTGTCTTGATCAGAGGGACACCTAGATTGCCACATACCTTTTGGGAGAAGCTGATATCAGTGATCGTTCGCTTCTTACTCCAACGCTCATCCCAAAATTGGCAGACTTCCCGAATACCCCTCCGCTTCTTGCCTGTCTCTTCATCTTCCTCCAAGTCTCCATCGATCCCTCCTAATTCATAATCTGCAAGGACGTCATAATCCTCATCGAGGGCTCTCTCGATAACCTTTGAGGATCGTTCCACGAAATCCAAAAAGTCGTTTGAGGAGGTCACAGCCTTGAGCTCGTCGTCGTCCAGTGTCCGGAGTGGGTAACGCAGTTGCGCAGACTGAGTAGCTTGAGTAGCATTAGCCTCCTGTTGAGTGGCTTGCAATTCGTCTTCGATTTCCTTGCGGATCTTTTGTCTGATTTCTTCATCGCGATCACGGTCTCGTCGACTCAAACGTTTGGGCCGTGTGCCATCGGCGGCATCCTCGTTATCCGAAGCAACTGAGCCATCATGGGACTCTGCTGAGGTCGAAAAGTCTTCCGTTTGCACACCCTTACTATATGTGACGACTTCTGGCTTTGGTTCAGGGGGGTGCGGGGCTTCGGGCGTGGAGGTCGGGTAGGTCTCAGCTCCAACGGTTTGTACTGCAATTGATGTTGATTGCGGTCGCGAAGAAGGGGCAAAAGCCTCGGCATTCTCGCCACTCAACTGGCTGGCACTCAGGACTGAATTTGGGCGGCTTCCCTTCCCCGACTGACCTTCAGCTCCGTGGCTGATGCTAGCTGATCCAGGGCGATCAACGAGGCGGGAGATCAAATCGTCAAGCTCAGCTCGGCTACCAGAATGACTCGGTACTGGTGAAACAATCTATGTTGTGAATCAATGTTAGATGGTTCATATCGGGACCTCTAGCTTCATGGGGCTCGCGGTGTTTACCTCTGAAGCATCTCCGACACTGTTCCGGGTATTTGTGAACTCCTTCTGACGCAGCTCACGCTGTTTCTTAAGCTCAGCTAGCTTAGCCCGTTTAGCCAAGATCTCATTCTTGCGCTGTTGCATGGACGACATCTTGGTTGACTAGCCAGACCTTGTTGTGAATCACTTGTGTAGATCTAGTTTCGCGTTGCTCTTTCTTTATGGGGGATGACATAAGCGCCTCCGAACGGCGCCGGAAAAACTCGCGCAGGACAGGGACAGAACCTCGCCTTGTCTGATCCCGAGGATTTAACTGCCATTGACGGTCGATTCCTGTTTCACGGTCCTTCGGTTCTCCGCATTTTAATTCTTTCTCCAACCATAATCTCCCGGAAACCTCGAAATAATGGCTAGCAAGCAGGGTGTTAACGTGAGTCTTCACCCGACACCAGATCCAACTGGCAATCTCCCCCTCAAATGCGACATCGGATGTCTAACCACCCTTCGCTGTTTTACAGGTCCTCCGCTACTCGGCTCTCGTTGCCGGTCTCGTCTACGGAGTGTACCACCAGTCTTCTATCAACTCAGCAGCCAAGCGCGCGGAGATTGACCATGAGTACACACGCAAGGAGCGCCTGATTGAGCAGGCCAAGGCCGAGTGGAAGAAGCGCAGCCAGCCTCAGGAGACCAAGACACAGGCCACTGGTCGTACGTGCCAATTCCTCTTCCCGTTGATATCTTCTCGGATGCAATCGCCCGAGACTCCCGAATTCGCGTGCTAATTGATACATTACCTCTCTAGTCATCACCGACCCCGAGAACCCCAAATTTGACCTCGAGGCATTCTTGCAGGCCAAGGCTACCGAGTCGTCCTGAATATGATGAGAATGGTATAGAGGAGGAATGACACGCATCTCTTTGCGGAATTCGCACCTCCCCCCAGGGTATTAGAATTGATTTTGCTCGGGATCCATTCACTTGTACGATTGTTTTGGGGCCGATTCCCCTCGAGTTGCAACATTGCGAGCGAAAGACGGGATGGTTCTTTTGGATACGTTATCTTTTTTTCCCTTTTTTATCATTGCCTTAGACGTTATCATTTGGGTCCTGTACATACCCTGGGCTGTCGTGCGTCTGTACACTACAGTTTGGACCACAAGAAAGAGCAAAAAGATCGTTATGCATTCCGGCGTTATTACTAGGCCCTCCACTGGGGCCAGTCTTGTGTTTGGTATTGGGTATTCTTCGTTTATCTTGAGACCCTTAACGAGTAGACAGATCATCCGACATCCTGAAGCCCTATCTCAGCAACTCATCGCCTCCCCTCTCCACGCATTTTCAGCGACCACGGCTTCCCAACATTGTCATTGTATCATGGATCCCATTACTAGACGGGGTTTGGCCAACGGACGGAACGACTATCGGAGTTGGGTGTAGCAACTTGGTCTCGGGGTCCCATTTCCACCCGCAATCTGTGAATTTCCGAATAACAGTGGCGTCTCCTGCCTCCGCAAGACTTGGGTCAAGACCCAGGTATGATGCGGCCGTAGATAGTCTGATTGCCTCGTACGAATTGCTAATCTTTATGAGAGTTTGGTCCTGGAAGAAGCCTACATAAGAGGAATTTGGGTTAATATAAACAATAAACAAAACGACACAAAGGAAAGTGAGAGGGCCGTACTGTCAAATCTTTGCACCAGAGGCCGTAGCTTTTCATGCCATGGAAGGGTTCGGAGGATTCGATAGACCTGGGCGTGCTCTGTCTGCCAGATTGCTCGAAGAAGAATCAGGCAGTTTTGCAAAGAAGCATCTTGGTAACATATGGTTTCGGGGATTCGCTGGGTCAAGGCTCTTGCTTCGGGTCTATTAAATGAGGTCTAATCAGCAATCGTTCTTTGACAACACTCGAAAGGAAAACAAGCTTATAGATTTCACTGATAAGTGTAACTGACATTTGTTCAGTGAGGAGATGAGAGAAGAAGAAGCTGGCATAGAAGAGGCTCAGTAGCTCAGGATCGCCACTCCCTGTCTCTGGACTGCCGCTCCCTGCAGATAACAGAAGAGCATCCGGTTCATATTGTGATAAGATACCAAACAGTTGTGACGGGGGCGTAGCTGATTCGGCAAGCCTCGAAAGCTGATCGATGGACAGAGGAGGCAACTCCATGCTGGAGTATGTGGTTTAATGTGATTGTTTCCTGGTGTGCGGTAGTTCCTTCGAGATTGTGAAATGTGCACAAGGCTTTTTTCTTTGCTTAATAGAGCTTTTCAACAAGAGTGTATAAAAAAACCAACGCTTGGGCAAAAATATGAGCAGAGTAAAAGCGATGATGCGGGGAGATCAATCGGAGGTGGCGCGTTTCCCCGATGCCAAGACCTTCAGAAGTGACCACCTTGCGTAGCTCCCTCTCCCTCTTCCAACTCCTCCAAGCAGCCGCCCCAATTGCCAATTCCAGGCCCTTCGTTCCTTTCTTTTCATGTTTCGGCATTGAATTTGTTCAGCTTCTGGACTTTGCTCCTTCTTTATGGCCATTATGGCCCAATCTTCTCTTGATCTTGTGCTTAAAGGCAGTTCCGGCCGGAACACACGCGGTCTATTGCGGATCGTCATCCTCTTGACTATTGCAGCTGCCGCTGTCGCCAGTCGACTCTTCAGTGTTATCCGTACGTTCTTGACCAATTGTCTTCAATATGACCACTGAAATACTCATCTCAATTTTATTATAGGTTTCGAAAGTATTATTCACGAATGTACGATTTCCCCTTGGTGGTTTCTCTAGTATACAACGTGGCCACGAGGCCATGAGCCAATTGTCGAGTTTAGGGTATTGACATACATGGATTTACAGTCGACCCCTGGTTCAACTTCAGAGCCACAAAATACCTGGTTGAGAATGGTTTCTACAGTTTCTGGGATTGGTTCGATGACCGTATGCTCTTCCCCCATCCCGCGGCTTGCGCGTCTAGTCTCTCGAGGTATCACAGGGTAGTGCTGACAGAAAATGACTGAATGCAGGAACATGGCATCCCCTGGGTCGTGTCACCGGTGGCACACTCTACCCTGGTCTCATGGTAACTAGCGGTGTTATCTACCACATCCTACGCTTCTTGACCATCCCCGTCGACATTCGAAATGTCTGCGTTCTACTTGCCCCCGGCTTCTCTGGCCTGACGGCTTTGGCCATGTACCTCTTGACCCGTGAAATGTCGACTTCTCCTTCAGCTGGTCTCCTGGCTGCGGCTTTTATGGGAATTACCCCCGGTTACATCTCGCGTTCCGTGGCTGGTAGCTACGATAACGAGGCCATTGCTATCTTTTTGCTGGTCTTCACCTTCTTCCTGTGGATCAAGGCTGTCAAGAACGGCTCCATCATGTGGGGAGCTCTGACTGCTCTGTTTTACGGATACATGGTTTCCGCCTGGGGTGGTTATGTGTTCATCACTAACCTTATCCCGCTGCATGTCTTCGTTCTGCTTTGCATGGGACGTTACAGCTCTCGCATTTACATTGCCTACACTACCTGGTACGCACTGGGTACGCTTGGCAGTATGCAGATTCCCTTCGTGGGATTCTTGCCCATTCGTAACAGTGATCATATGTCCGCTTTAGGTATCTTTGGTCTCATTCAGCTCGTGGCATTCGCTGAATTTGTTCGGGGTTTCCTTCCTGGCAAACAGTTCCAGAAGTTGCTGACCTCTATGGTTCTGCTTACCTTTGGTCTTGGATTTGCTGGTCTGATTACGCTCACTGTCTCGGGTGTCATTGCGCCATGGAGTGGCCGTTTCTACTCCCTGTGGGATACTGGCTATGCCAAGATTCACATTCCTATCATTGCGTCTGTCTCCGAGCATCAGCCAACCGCCTGGCCTGCGTTCTTCTTCGATCTGAACTTCTTGATCTGGCTCTTCCCTGCCGGTGTGTTCATTTGCTTCCAGAAGCTTAAGGATGAGCATGTGTTTGTGATCATCTATGCAGTGCTGTCAAGCTACTTCGCTGGTGTCATGGTCCGTTTGATGTTGACTCTTACACCCGTCGTCTGTGTTGCTGCGGCCATTAGTCTGTCTGCTGTGCTTGACAACTTCCTGGTCATGGCCAAGCCAAGCGCCGCATCCCAGGCCAAGGCCAATGCTGCAGATGCCAAATCGTACGGCAAGATGAAGTCGCCTGTTGTCGGCATCTACTCATACTTCTCCAAGGCCTTTGTCACTGGCTCAATGACCCTATACCTTCTCATCTTCGTTGCGCACTGTACCTGGGTTACTTCGAACGCGTACTCCTCGCCTTCGGTTGTCCTGGCCAGTCGCTTGCCCGATGGAAGCCAGATGATCATCGATGATTACCGTGAAGCTTACTACTGGCTGCGTCAAAACACCCCCGACAACGCTAAAATCATGTCCTGGTGGGATTATGGCTACCAGATTGGTGGTATGGCTGACCGCCCCACCTTGGTAGACAACAACACCTGGAATAACACACATATTGCCACTGTGGGCAAGGCCATGAGCTCTCGTGAGGAGGTCAGTTACCCGATCCTCCGCCAGCATGATGTCGACTATGTTCTGGTCGTCTTCGGCGGTTTGCTGGGCTACTCTGGCGACGATCTGAACAAATTCCTGTGGATGGTTCGTATCGCCGAGGGCATCTGGCCGGATGAGGTGAAGGAGCGTGATTTCTTCACTGCTCGTGGCGAGTACCGCGTGGATGAGGAGGCTACCCCCACCATGAAGAACAGCTTGATGTACGTCGTTTTCCCCCCTGCCTCCCTACGTAATATCTATTCCCTGTTGCTTGAAACTAATATTGCTCGACAGGTACAAAATGTCCTACTACAACTATCAGTCTCTTTTCCCCGCCGGTCAGGCCGTTGATCGTGTTCGTGGAGTGAAACTTCCTGCTGAAAGCCCGCAGCTGAACACTCTCGAGGAGGCTTTCACTAGTGAGAACTGGATCATTCGAATCTTCAAGGTCAAGGACCTCGACAACCTCGGCCGTGACCACAGCAATGCTGTGGCCTTTGACAAGGGTCTGAAGCGTAAGCGTGCCACGAAGAGAAAGGGTCCTCGCGTTCTGCGAACCGAGTAGATTAGCCCACGTTCATTTTCATTTATGTTATGCTTCTCTTAACTCGATTTTATACTGAATTGCCTTGCGATTGCGCTTCTTTCTATGGCATAGCAGGCTTCTTATCTTGTCACGTATTTTCTCTCCTGATTGGATATATCCCTGTGAGACTACTCAGGATAGTTTCGAATAAATGCCTTTAGAAAGATGAAACTTTTGTCCGTAGTCCCCTCCTAGTCCTAGGAGTTCTCTTTTGAATCGCCCTCAAGTATGTACTTGTATAGCCACAACAAATGCGGGGTTTGATAAAACCTGGGAACATTTACTTCGTAGAAGAAAACTTGAAACAGAGAAGAGTGGTATTTGAATTGTAGCGAGGCTATGCACAAAGAAATCCCAGCCAATTCATTCTGTACAATAATACAACACCCAGGTGTCCAGGTGTAAAGTGTAAACCCATTGTGCTCGCAGATCAAAGTAGAAACGCAGTCTGCACCCAAAGACTCCTTAACCCCAAAATTGCTCCAGTGTGACTCTTTCGCTAGGAAGAGGTTGCCATGTCGGTCACTGTGGTTGTTCCTCGGCGCACCGATTTATGTTACACGCAGGCAAATCGACTCTCACGTTTCTCATGGTGATGGGGCCATGAGGGCAAGTCGATCTTATTATCATAGATTCCGGCTCATTGCGGTAGGAGTCTATTTCTGCTGCGCTAAAGGCTTCGCGGGGGCGTCGGGGACCTTCACGTCGGAGAACTCTTCTTGGCCAACGGCACTGATGGTGTATGCATCTGTAAATGGGAAGAATTGTTATCAGCCTATCTATTCCTATTGAATATTGTCCCAAAAAGCTGTGTAGGCTTGAGATGGGGAGTGGCATGATTCAAAGATTGAAGATCAAGACCACTGCCCAAGCCGAGGGATTCCGACACTTGTGGCCATGTATCGAGTAATGATGAAGGTGTAGGGGCACATACAAACACCAACTGAAAAGACAACCAGACCTAAGCCAGTCAGGGAGTTCTTGAACAGGTATGGGCGGCGGGCACGCAACAGGGCGGCACCGGCCCTGTAATCCTTGCCGTAGTACGTAGAGTTGAAGCTGAGATGGATTTAACATATTAGCCAAGGCCAAGAGAATTCCTTGAATGGAACAAGAATCAATCTATAACTTACATTCCAGCAGGCATGGTGGGTGGTGGTATCAACCTTGGGGAAGATTAAGAGGCGAAAGTGAATGCGCGCAAAGGCGGATCGGGAGTCTTGGCAACGTCGAAGCAGATCAGTGATGGTATCTAACATTTATATGGTAAATGAACTTTGAAAATCAATTGGATTTTGTTATTGCCCAAACATTTAAAGGGAATTACCCTTATTGATACATACATATTTATACTTGTACTTTATTCAAGTGATTGGTCTTGGAGTTCACTTTGAATGTTAGTAGGTAGGTAATAGGTATCAATTCTCTTTTAGGTAGTGAATTCTATACTGTTGCCAGCGAATCTACCCAAGCAGTACACACAGCTATCAAGAATATTTAAACCCCAATAATAGAAATTTTCTCAACATCTTTCCAAATTTCTATCCCCAAGTTTGCACTTCCAAAACCAATTGTGGTGTTCATTCCAAGAATTTCAAGGTTAAGCTGAGCCTCTGGGTGGTGCATATTGGCGCGGAGTCGCATCCTCATCTTTTCTCGGCCCCTGCGGACTTCCCTCTCTTTGTCTCCCACCACCACCACCACTCTCAACCGTCCACCCTCGGTCACATACGCATAATTGTGTATTCTCTGCGTGGGTTAGATTTATTAACGACATCTCGGCCCCATGCACGTCACCGTCGCCGATAACGCACCTTAGCTCCAGTCGCGTCGGTCACTACGAAACGGCTCAACTTCCGTAAACCCATTGTACCCTGATCGCCCGCCGCATTCGACCTCCTCCAATTCCCTCCAAACCTCCCCCCAACCAAGAGCTGCCATGGCTCAAACAACAAATGAACTCGCCCAGCAGTTGGGTCAGCTGAACTCTGCCCGCCAACTCGTCCTCGGTGATGCCAACTTCTACCCGCAAATCACCGCTGGCATCATTCCGATTGTTGGAGCGCATGCGCGATTAGAGCTACGGAGATGGGGTGCAGATTTCCTCGCTGAAACATTTTCTAGTCCTGTGCTGCCTCCTGCGGAAAAGGTGCAGTTGGCTCAGGACGTCTTGCAGACCATCCAAGAGACTCTGTCGCGGCCCGAGACAGACCCGGCCGTTCTCCAGAGCTTGGTACAGACAGCAGCAAGCTTATATCCGCTTGTATTTCGCCATATGTAGGTTCATACGGGACAGACCCGTAGCCGGGGGGATAATTACGATTGAGAGTGTCCTGTATCGTGCATGCTAACGTTATGCTAGTGTGAACCACCCGGAGGATAGCCAGTCATGGGACAAAATGACCGCGATCAAATTAGATATTCTGCGACGGATGGATACTTTTCCATGCCCTGTCAAGATCTGTTGTGTCAAGTTTATTCAACGAGTGGTGCAGGTCCAAACACCTGGTCTAATTGCAGACCCAAGAGTATGTCACTCAACCCCAGCTTCCTCTAGTGCTCTGTCAAGGCTTCCGGACTGACTCCCTTTCTAGCGCCCGGATCAAAATGAATCCTCATTGGCTGTTGTTCCTCGCAATCATGCGGTTCTTTCTATTCCCAACCTCGAGGCCGAGGCATCAGGTCTCCTCGATAGGCTTCTGGGCGTCTTTCAAGAAGAAATCAGGTATGTTCATCAGATGGAACCTTGAAGCATGCTTGCTCACTCCATGTTAGCGACACTCTTTTGGTCAATGCGACGTTGAACTGTCTCGCGCCTCTCATCCGAACTCGTCAATCCATCGCAGGCAAGATCATAAACACCATTCTCGATTTTTACCCAGCGAAGCATGTCAGTCCTCCATTTACACCCACAGTACGCGTGAGCGTCAAGTCAATGGAGCGCACGTCCCGAGCGTTAATGATCAATGTGCTTAAACGGTATGACTACTTTTGGCAGCGGCTTTTGGTGCGACGCTAACGGATATCCACAGAAATCCCAGCAATACTGCTCTGGTAGAGAGGGTACAAGCTTATTTGTCCCGCCTCATGAAATCTCAACTTGAGGTGACAGATGATGCGTCTCGTAAACGGGGCTTGCCTTCGGAGCCAACAGATGGCCTAGATAATGCTAAACGTGCTCGTCTCGATGCCATGACACCACCGGTGCTCCAGATTCCTCCAATGACACCAGGACCAGCCAGCTTTGACAAGCTCTTCACATTGACACAGGACATCGGGCTTTCTTCCTTTGACGTGAAGCAGATCCCTCCTGACCTCGTCGTGAAGATTGCCGTTCCTCTTCTGGCCCAAGTCAATCAGTCAATGCTTACTCAAGCAGTCAATGTAAGATCCCACCACAGGTATTCCTTTTTCTTTGACAGTGAGTTGCAAGCTAACGTACCACTAGGCTGTTCGTAATCGATATGATACTATCACAAAGGAGCAGAACCTGGCACGTCAGCAACAGGCACAGCTTGCAGCTGCGGCCCCGGGAGATGAGGATGATGACTATGAACCAGAATACCAGCCCATGGATGCAGCAGATAATGGTGGTGACGAGGGAGCTAGTGCGGTCGCGGCGGACCTGCCGGACATTCAGCCCGAGCTGGTGTCTTTGGGTCCATTCGTCCTACCCAAACCACCGCCATTAAGTGAGGAGGAGGCGGGTGAAGTGGGCCGTAGTGCTGTTGCACGTGTGTTTTCAATGATCAACTTCACCGAGACAGATCCATCCCCGGCTAAAAACAAAAGCCAGCAACAACTCGGCTTTGCTCGTCTGGCTGGAAGTAATTTTGATCGAGATGCGTGGGTTTTGCTCCTTACTCGACTAGCCACCCGTGCTCCAGCTGGCCTGGAGGGTGGCGATAAATTGGGAAAAGGGCAATCAGGTCGACGACAAACTTCGATATCTGAATCTATTCGCGAGACACTTTATCGGTACATCTTGGAAGACTTCCGTGCTCGTCTGAACATCGGCATCACATGGCTCAACGAAGAGTGGTACAACGACCGTATTCAGATGACAGCGGCGGCCTCTCAGCGGGATGATGGTGACAAGAATGAAATAAATGTGACCTCTCATTACGATACATGGGTTCTCCGGCTGTTGGATGGAATTCTCCCATACATTGACTCTCGTGATATCAAGGTCATCGTTAGATTCCTCAGCGAAATTCCCGAGGTGACCGTCGATATCACTCAGCGTGTGGCTAGCCTTGCTAAGGATCCCGAAAGAGTGAACCTTTGCGTACAGTCTCTAATGTGAGTTGCCCGCTCTTCTATAACCAAGTCTTTGATGCTAATACATACTGCTATAGGTATCTGATCATGTTCCGCCCCCCCGCTCGCGAAATGAGTCTGAACACGCTAGAGGACATCTACAAAACCTGTAAGCTACCTTGTCTCTTGTCCTCTAATTCGCCCGTACTAACGTGTCTATTCTAGACGAGGAATCTCGCCCAGCCGCTGGCAAGGTTCTAGCCAAATGGCGTCCTCAATCGATCCAGCCTGCCGAAGCGGCCACCAATGGCACAGCAAAGTCAGAAGCCCCCACATCACAGCCAGAGGTACAAGCCAGTACGGCAGAGTAGAACACCGTGCTCGTTTGTTCGACTGCTGTTCTGGATCTATTGATCCTGTCGGTAGTCGAAATTCTTTTCTAGCATATCTCTTTTCCCTGTTCGCTGTATTTTCACAATCTTATGAAACCGACCCGTGAGGGTTTTTGCGAATGTGGTTAGGCTCTCATGTGTAGGATTGGCTAAAATGAATATGAGAAAAAAAGACAAAACTTCAACAGCTTTGCTATGATTCCCCCTGAAGGTTCTTCAATGTTGTGTATGCTTCAACTGAACCATATGAATTTCGAAGCTTATATGGAAATCAACCTAACTTCCATACGCTCGAGCTGCCCCCCTTCAATCGATTTAGCAATGTGCTACTGGCAATATCCCATGTTTTAGGTATCAAGTTTCTCTGAACAACCTACGCAGTGTTCTCAGCTAGTTGCACGCTTTTCTAAATCTCAAAGTTCATTTCATATGACCTAGTTAGGCCTTAGTTTAATTCGGGGATTAGTAGTTCCTCGACAATCATCTACCATTACCAATAAGAGTTGCCTACGACTAGAGTAGTGGCATATGGGAGGCTTATTGAAGGAAAGAGAGGAAAGGCACTTGGCAAAAGAATCCAATGAATTGCAAAGTTGCAGAGTCAATCTGCTCCGTAGGTATCGTAGTAAGAATTTAGCGTCACATAAAAATAAAGAAGACAAGAATGACGCGTTCCCATGATCCAATACACCGCTCCAGATGAAAGAAAGAAAAAACCCCCCCAAGCCCATTTCCATGCACTGTAGTAACAAACTCACATCTTTCCCATATGTAACAAGTTTGGTGAGATCAAGGTGAAGATCTCGGGCTTGATTCATAAACAAAACATACACCATGTTTGCTCACCATTTCTAGCTTAGAACGCTGGCCAAATACACATGCTATCTCATCAATAGCGTAAAATCAAGTAGGGAGGGATGTAGAGGAAGAGAAGAGGGGAGTAGAAGGTGGGAGGATACATTAGGGAGAGAGGGGTAAAGAGAAGAGAAGGTCAACCACGTTCCAAGTTTGATCATACAGACAAGTGTCAGCAATGGTCTACTGGGCGCCAGATGAAAAGTTTGCTAGATGAATAGCTCATCGCGCCGGCATTTGACTTGAGCTAGGTCCCGCTGATAGCTCGGACTGGGGGCGGTAATGTAGACTGTCGGCTGTTTTAGATGCCAGGGTGGGAGAAGCTTCTGACTTGGCGGCGGCGAAAGGTTGAAATAGGCCCTGACGAGCCGGGGGTGGGGAGAAAATGGGGTTGCGGGAGGAAGTGTCAGGGCCTGGCGAGCGACGTTCCAGGTTGGAGTGCGGATGAGATTTTCGCACATCAAGCGGCGAAGAACTTTGAGACCGAAATCCAGATTTATGCTCAAAATCATAATCTGGGTTACGGAAAGCTCCCTGAACCTGGTGTCGTGGCTCTTGTTCAGTGCCATAGGGTGTATTATTAGCCGATGAATTTGCAGCAGACACATTCTCTGGAATGGTAGATGCCGACCCGTTCGGTGCATTGATATCTACCACCCGTTTTTGCGCAGCCGGGGTAGCATATGAAGATGTCTGCGGGGGTTCAAAGGAGTGACCTGGCGGTCGATGGTGTTGAGAGTACTGATTTTGTGTCTGTTGGTGGATTGGGTGTTGAGGGTTTGCCCATGGTGTTTGTTCCAAGAAAGCCTCCTCTGCTGCTGTCCGGAAAATATTGGAGGACATGGCAGACATGGCAGCACGAGGAGGTAATGTGGATGATGAATGCCGAGGCACTGATGTCCGAGCTTCAATGGTAATCTAAAAAAATCGTCAGCGATTGGAAAATGAAGTTCAAGTAAATTTTGACCAACTTACTCCCATCTTTTCAAGATCGTCATCCAGTTCCGATTGTCGCGCTCCCAGTAAAGTTGGGGCCGCGGGAAAGCCAACATACTTGGCAACGCCGGCCATGATCGAGACTTCTTGATTGTAGGCGGTCTGATGGGCAATTTGTTGGGAGCGACGGGTGGGGAATGGGATGATATGATGTGGGCTCAATTCATCCGTCTTAAACCTGTCGTGCTGAATGGCATAGAACTGCTTGCTGATGGAGCTTGAGTGGCGTTCCCTGATATCTCGGACACGCTGGAAGTAGGTACTGTGCGCTTGGGATCGCTCAGCTAAGCTTTTATGCAGCAAGGCCTGCATGCGATAACGGTATAACGTGTGTTCGTATTTGATCTTGGCGTCGCGGTAACGTTCCACACACTCGATCTGGCGCAAATACTCGGGATGTGTGGGATTTGGGCCTTTGAGCATGTCGAGCTCACGGTTAAGCTTTGAGATTCGTTCGTCGTAAATTCTGTGAGCGGGTCAGCACTTGTTATAAAAGGAAGGGCTCGTTTCAATTCTTACTTGTCACGCAAAGTTGCAAACTCTTTCTCCAATGAAGCCAATGATTCCATGGCTGACATTTTCTTTGCGGCTACAAAACATTGTTAGAGATGAGTCAACATAGGGTCACACTAGAGGGTGACTTACATTCTTCTTCCAGTTTGGCAACTGTTTCAGCATCGTTGACTTCATCACCACGTTCTGTGGGCTCCTCGTCTTCTCCAAAATTTTCTTCGGCAGCATCCTTTGTTGACGTCTCACCACCGCCTTCGGTCTCATCGTCTGGTTCCATAGCGCGTCTCCCTCTACGCTTAGCCTTTTTGCCTCGTTTGCCTTTGGCTGGGGGCGCGGGAAGATCGGACTCGGGAGCATCGTCGACCGGCAGATCATCATCAATGGGAGCGGTGGGTTCGTCAATGGGTTCGGGCGAGAGGGGAGTGTCGTCGTCCAGGGGATCGCTTAAATCACTTTTAATTGAACTTCGGCGTTTCTTGACTGGCTCGTCTTCGTCACCAAGTTCAGTTCCAGTGTCATCGCCAGCGTCGACTCGCTTTCGCTTCTTTGAACTACTATCAGGAAGTTCCACATCGTCCAAATCCGGGATGTTGTCGGTCAACCCATTGTTAATGGGGGAACGCCGTGGTTTACTCGGAGAGTCGTCCACAAGCTGCTCCATATCATCGACATCAGCAAGAGTGGTGGACTGGTGCAGTTTGCTGGGGCTTGGACCGGCGCTGCCAGCACTGAGCACGATGTCTCCACGCTTGCGACTATTGTGAGGAGAGTCCTCAATTCGCTCGGTTTCTGCTTCCGAGTCGTTCTCCAGCTGTCTCTCTGGTTTGACTGAATCTTCGAAGTCGGATGGTTCATCATCAGAGACGTCATCAATCTCACTCAAGCTACTTGAACGGCCATCGTCCATGAGGGGGTCATCCAAGAAGGGATTTCGCTCGCCATTCGTCATGGCGGATTCTGCACCCCCAGGACCAGTAGAGGCCTGCTCTCTGCTTTCGGCCACCTCCATCTGCAAAGATGGCAAGGGTCAAAATGAGGGGTAATTGATATTAATATCGAGGAGGTGTGTGGTTTGTAGGTATATGCCGTACCAGCAGTTGCTTTCCGGCAAAAGTGGAGGCTGTGGGGGAAAGAGGGCGGCAAGATCACCGGTCGGTCAAATGGGGGGTAGGTTGGATCTCTAGATTAACCACACAATGGATCAGCTCAATTGCCATGCTAGCTGGGTAGAAGTTTCTTTGGATTGGTAGGGGGAAGGAAACGAGGTGGGTGGGGAGAAAAAGAAGGTCAGCGCCTCCAGAAGGCGGTGCGGAGATTGATCATCATCGGACGGGACAGTCCCCAGAGTCAGTAGCCGGCGCCTGCAGAAACGCAGAAGCGCGCGCAACCTCGAATAGAATAACCAAAAGGCTTCACCGTGAGAGAGAGGGCTTTTTGGGCAAATAACAGAGCTTCGGACAATATGCAAATAGTCTGAAATGTGCAAGCAACGTACCGTCTCAACAATGCGCCGAGAACAGCGCTGGTAATGAGCGCAACTGCTCACGATCGAACAGTTTACTCAATGCCACCGCGTTCCAAGAACTCCAGATGAGAACTAGAGCCAAATATACGCGTCCTGCCAGTATAGAATTCCACCAGGGTCTGTCGGATCACCGATGCGCCAGCACTGGGATGGCGAGGGGAGGTCGAGCTAGGAAGCGAGTAGCACCACGGGCGAAGGTGAGCCGCAGGGAGGGAAGGTCGGCATGAATCGGCGTATTGAAGGTACAAGGCCGGCGATTTCAGTCGTTAGGCCAGTGGGAAAGCAAATTCAGTGGGGAATAGGAAAGGAGGAAGCCCAAGAACGCTATGATGGGGTGCAAAGCAACAGAAGCGAGTGGGTTCTGCCACATCCCGAGGTCACCGCCTGCAAAAAACCTCCTCAAATCACGTGGACTGACGTCGCCGGAGACGGTCATTTGAATCTATAATTGACAGGAACCTGTCCTTTGTCAAAGTTCTTTTAATTAACAAAGGCCTGGGGGTTAGATGAAAGGGAGTTGGATCATTGTATTCGAAGTTATGTAAAAGTCAAAATTCAGATTTGCTCTCAAAGGAAAAGAAATAAATCCCAAACTTGATTCTGTCTGTGACTAGAGGTTGTTTAAATGATTTCCAAGGCAGGTGGTAAATGATTTCATATGAAAAGGAGAAACTTTAACCTTATATTATAAGTGATTGTGTCTCTCTCTCTAAGCTGGTTATATATAACCTTTGGAACATGAGAGTTGATAAGACTATACAAAAGTTCTGGTGTCACGTGATATGATACCGCCAAGCCCGATAAGGCCTCAAGAAAAAAAAGTTCGGAGCTATACACAGTCCAACGTCTCCACCCATTGAACGATTCCCAAAAGGCCAGGAATATTCCGAAGCCTTAAAACTCCTTTCAAGATGGGAAAGAAGTCCAAGTCTCAATCCAAGGCTGATAAGCAGGCGCCTGCCTCGGAAGGTTCAGCCCTCCTGGGCAGTGCCAGCGCTTTCGACCCGACTTTGTCCTCCCTCTTTGACAAGAGTGTATGTTATTATCCCTGTTCTAGCCATTTGTCTGATTCGAAGTGATGGTGCTGACGTTTTGCGCAGTCTGGACCTGTCAAGGCTCCCACGATTCAATATGTCAACGTGCCCCCCAAATCTTCAAGACAAGCGAAGGAGGAGGAAGACGACGAAGATATCAGCGAACCGGAAGATGATTCAGAGGATGAAGTAATGGAAGATGCTTCTGATGCCGGTGAATCAGAGTCAGCCGAAGAGGTGGTCCCTGAGCCTCAGAGCCGCAAGCGCAAGCGAGCCGCCGCCGGGGAGGAAGTGGAAGAAACATACATGCGTCGCATCGCTAAGGAGGAAGAGAAAGCCGATGAAAAGCGCAAGGCCGAACATGCTAAGCGTCAAAAAGCGAACGAGGAAGATTCTAACGAAGAGTCGTCCGAGGACAAGGATTCAGAGGCTGAAGACAGTGACGAGGACGACGATAACGAGCCAGCTCCTGTCCACGAGAGTGTATCAGGTACTCAAAAGGCCGGCGAAGTAGAGAAGTCCAACCGCACAGTCTTTTTGGGTAATGTCTCGACCCAAGCCATCAAATCCAAGGCGGCCAAGAAGACACTCCTTCGCCACTTGGCCTCCTTCTGTTCTTCTCTACCTGAATCTAGCGGTCCACACAAGGTTGAGTCGCTTAGATTCCGCTCTGTCCCCTTCGCTAGCGGTGGTGGGATCCCTAAGCGTGCTTCCTTTGCTCGACGGGAGATTCTGGACGAGACCACAGCTAGCACCAATGCTTACGCCGTTTACTCCACTGTCACGGCCGCTCGCAAGGCCTCCACTGCTCTTAACGGAACCATCGTCTTGGACCGACATCTTCGTGTTGATAGTATTGCTCACCCGGCTGCCATTGACCACAAGCGCTGTGTCTTTGTTGGCAACTTGGACTTCGTGGATCAAGAAGGCGAACAGGAGGATAAAAATGGCAAAAAGAAGAAGGTCAGGGCTCCTGCTGATGTTGAGGAGGGCCTCTGGCGCACTTTCAACGAGCACACTGGAGACGGCAAGGACAAGAAGTCTACCAAGAAGAATGTTGAGTTTGTTCGTGTGATCCGTGACCGATCAACTCGTGTTGGCAAGGGATTTGCTTACGTTCAATTCTACGATGGAATTGGCGTCGAGCGGGCTCTGCTTCTCAATGAGAAGAAGTTCCCGCCCATGCTGCCTCGCAAATTGCGTGTCACTCGTGCCAGGAAGATCTCCAAGAAGCGTGAGGACACCGGTGGAAAGGATTCCAAGCTGGCAGAAGCTCAGAAGACTCTCCAGGGCCGTGCTGGCAAATTGCTTGGTCGCGCAGGTGCTGCCAAGATGAAGGAGCAGGCGAAGGGCACTATTGCTGGAAACTCTTTCGTGTTTGAGGGTCACCGTGCTACTGAAGGCACCGGCCTTAAGATGAGGACCAAGAGTCGTGGCTCTAAGGGTTCCAAGGCCAAGAAGAATGCTCGTAGCAGCAAGCGAGCTGCGGCCTACAAAGCTGCCGGTGGGCAGAAGCCGTGATTGAAGTCAAAAGCAACCAATTTTGTATCTATTATGGGCGTTGGACCGGGCATATGAATCATTATGCAAATATCGATTATGATTTCTATGTATTCTTATTAACCTTAAATTCCACCGTGGAATAACTCTTCAACCAGTTGACGTCATGAATCATGTAGCTGTCCAGGTGGAGTGTGTAGCCGTCGTTCCCCTGGAGGAGCTCGGATAGTTTCTTAGTTTCTCGTGCAACACCAGGCAAAGTAACAGTATTTGACGCTTGGAGTGAACATTATTTTTTTTTAATACGCCGCACCGCAAAAAAATTATACGTACTGACTTCAAGTTGGGTTTGTTGATACTAAGACGTAGTACTCGAGCCCTGGTTCCAGGCAGGGACTGATAATTGATTGCGGGGTGATAAGAGATAAACACGGCCGCGAGCAAATAGATTAGGCACGACGTCAATGCCGGTGGCAAAACATCTTTCTACCTTCCACGCTGCCTTGATTCAAGATTCCGTTCAGTTGTTAAAAAGGTGGTATTGTTGCGCAAGTTACGACTCAGCTCTGTTCAGGGCACCTTTAAGTGGACTGATCTCGAGTTCCAACTCCAAGCTCAAGTGGGGTCTCAATCCGAGCTCTGCCTAGGCTCCACTGCCTAAATCTATCGATCTTCGTCCCTTCATTCAACTTTCTCACTCTTTCACTCTTCCACGCTTTCACTAACCCAAAACGCGACCAAGCAAAATCTGCATCAGTTTCAAGAGCCATCCATCCCAGTTCTAACACCAATCAATCATCGTCCATCATGGTTCGACTACCATTCATACCGAGGCGTATGATGAATCAAAACAGAGACGAAGACACCACCGACTACTCAAAGAACTTTTCAGAGAATGAGAAATTCTACCCCACGATCTGGGATGTTTTGAAAGTGAAATACCTACTAATTGGAAAGGGATTTCCCGTGGAATTGGTTGATCAGATCGTCGATGAAGCTGAGTACTGGCCGTCGATAGAGCACCGCATGCAGAAAGGACCCAAAACAATTCTTCAGGACAGGGACACCGTTTTATTGAAGACAGTACCTCTTTGTTATGATCGCAAGGCAAGTATCCCCTTAATTCTCGAGTTCCGCTTTATGTTACTAACATTATTTTCTGTTTGTCGTACAGAGCCTAGAACGAACATCAACCCGGGGTGTCGAATCGGACTCGGACCAGAGCCTGGAACTTGAACCATCAAACCCAAAGATCCTTCCCCACCGAGGCGCTCACCCATGTCGCAAAATAATGTTCCAGATCTGCTCGCACGATCAGGGTGGCAGAGCCGGTCCGACAGAGGAACAGTACATCTCCACGTGGACTTGGTTCGATATCGAAGTCATTCACGATGCCCACAAACTCAACATGTACGTCGACGGGTATGAACAAGAGATTCTAGATGATGAACGCGGCTGGAAAAAGAGATCATTTGGGCCAGAAGATCCCCTCCTTCTTCCACGGAGTAATAGGGTCCAGGTTAATCCTAAGAAGGTGGGAGAGACGCAGAACCATTGCGTTATCTGGCGTGCTACCGATAATGTTGATTCCAACTCGCCTCGAGCTTTGAATTATGAGCGTATGACTGGTCAAGGACGGGAAACACTCGATGGAAAGACTGTGAGGGATTTGGATATTGGAGACTCTATTGCTTTATGGGCGAGAGCAAGGTTCCCCGGATGGTCGAACCATGTCCACTGGGCTAGTGTGAGAGTTTTTTGGGCTGTTTGAGTTGAACATCAGATATCTATGCTTAGCCTTGGGATAAGGTTTGTGCTCAGTGCGAGGATGAAACATGGTTCCATAGATCAATAACAATAGTCATCCCTATTTGATTCAGTCTGGTTCTCAACTTAGTCCTTATCTTGCATCCATGTATCAACATTATCATGTCCTCAGATACCTATTCGCGTGTCCGTTCACTTGTCATCATCATCATCAGATAATGTCAACATTATCAGTAGAAAGGGAAAGGAGCCGGCATGAAATTAGGTAGAACTTCTGTTCGAAACGCCCTTCTTCTTTTTCCAGCCATGGAACTATGTCGAACAGCTCATGGGTAATCTTTCCATCTACCATGCCAAAACGATACCCAAAAGTCCAGCCAAGGTAAAGAGGTCCATAGGTTTCAAGTTAGCTGCACCGTTTGTGTCTCCACTGGTAGAAGTCTGGGTTGCGGACGCTTCCGTGCCCGTCGCTGTAGCCTGTGACTCGCTCTGGCTCGCCACTGCCTTCTGGTCATACCCAGTAGCAGTAACTGTCCAGGTAGTCGAAGACTGTGACCAGGTAATCACCGTTCCACTGGGAGGCGCAGTAACGGTACCTCCCACATTGGTCAACGAAGAGGTTCCGTTAGATGGGTAGTCGCCTGGCTTGTAGAAATTATCGGATGGGTCCGTGAAGCCGATGTCCTTGCATTTGGTGGAGTCCAGCGTACTATCGCATGTGTTCCAGACAAAATTGGGGATCGAATTGTAGAGGTTTGGGTAATCTGCTGGAAAGAACACGCCCCAGAGGTCGACGCCAGCGAGGGTGGGGATAGTATGAGGGCAGACTTCCCAGGCACTGTGCATCAATAACCTTAGTTAGTCTTTCGACATTCATTACGGTATACTTGTGCTTCGTGGCTTGTCAGTTTACGTACGCTGAAATACTGGAACTGGCTCCACAGCATGCACAATCTGTGGCCGTCTTCGTGATGCTGGCCACGTTGTTTCCTATGTTGGATAGATCGCCAAGATCACTAGTCACACTGCTCACTGTCTGGTCGGTGATGTTCATGATGCAGGACACTTGCGCCTTCCGCGCTGATAGCGTGTTTTGGAGCACTTTGCCCAGATCACAGGAGCAGCGACCCGGTGCATCCTCTGGGGCTGGCCAAAATGGAATGGGTTCGATAGCATTGGGGCAGATGGCAAAGTACTGTTGTACGA
The DNA here is from genome assembly GCA_911649655.1 of Penicillium sclerotiorum. Lineage (NCBI taxonomy): Eukaryota > Fungi > Ascomycota > Eurotiomycetes > Eurotiales > Aspergillaceae > Penicillium > Penicillium sclerotiorum. The sequence continues at coordinate 1,939,171 of CAJVRJ010000005.1, read as the reverse complement.
AAAGTTGATATTCGCATGAGTAGACCTATTTGGCAGAGTTGGTGTTAGAGATTCTAATGTTGCTTCTCCTTAACTCCACATACTGTGCAGCTTGCAAGGCTTCTTTTGGGATGAATACATACCTGGTTCCAACACGAGTGGGCCATGCAGTTGATATACTCCTGGTGGGCAGTACATCCACAGTCTACACTGCAGTTTCCATCGCCATTGCACCCGTCTATGCAGGAGCTCCACTTGTCAGCAACGTCGCGATTACAAGATGAGTAGATGGATGAGGCTGCACAAGCACTGGCGGTGATATTGGTCTGTGCGAATGTCAACTGCGAGAACCCGACAAGCGCAGCGACAGCGAGGGGGATCATTGATGGCATCGTGACTTCTTGCCAATCTGGGAAAAAGCAAAATTAATAATGATGGAAGGTGGTGACACAATATGTGAGTTCTTTCGATAGATCGCCCAGATTGTTCTTGGACGACTTGTCTACACTCGGGCCTTGCTGTTGAATGTTTAGTTCATGGAAACTATTTTTCAAGGTCAGCAGGGTGTGCTCTGATGTTATATAGGCCCGCCCTTCTTCGCACTGTACGTAAGAAAATATGACCTAGAAAGAATCAGAAATGCGGTATAGGAATCGAATGCGAACCCATGTGCTTATTATGCACTACTGCAGCCTTCCAGATGAAATTAGCATTGCAGATCAGACCGACCTCGGGAGCTGTCATCACTGGCACATCTAAGCAGGGCTGTAGAGGGTCGCACAGACAAACAAAACCAACGATGCAGACATCTGGATGGAGCCTAGAGAGCCACCTACGCCAGCGAGGTCTAGCACTCCAGGTCGAGATGCCGCATTGTGCATATTTCACATGCATGCCCTCACATGGCTCTGGATTTTCTTTGCATCTGATCGACTCATCATAATGACCGGGTTGTTTTCAGCCGGGGGGGGTAACTGTCCGTGGGTTTTTGTGCCTGGGCGGATGCAAGATGCGAGTCCCTTGCTGCTATCAACACGAGGTGCCGTACTTTTTGCCCTGGGCATATAATAAATTCGGTGAACCTTGCATGGACCAAGGAGTCGAATGCTGGGCATGTGGTAAGCTGGGTTGATTGTTTGAACATCTTGTTATTTCTTTTTCGTCGAGAATCCTGTGTATTTGTATAGTTTGTATGAGTGGAGGTTGATGGCTTTGGTAGAGTTCAGGTAGCACCGGGCTTGCTTGTACTGTAGTTCGTAGAAGCATCTCTGATACCACGGATGATTATTCCAAATGCATCGTAGATCAATAATTGTGGGCTCGGTCTCCAAGGGCTGAGACTAGTCCGAACCAAAACGAAATTACCTAAAGCACCGCGTGGCAGTCGAATTTGATCTTGGTGTTCGAGTTGACAATTGATCGTGGCGGGGCATAATCAGGCACCGATCAATTTGAAGATGGAGATTGCTGGACCTCGACTCTTATCTTGTCCATAGGCCAAAGTGGATTTGGTCCCAATCTTCTAGATGGGGGCCGGGTGAGAGATCGGATGAGATCCGCTGTCCCATAAAGCGCATGTGTACTTACCCGAATTTCCTGACAAAGCGAGAAAAGCCCCTTGGGAGTTTTTGCGATATTCCAGTGGTGTCCTTCAACCCTTCAATTGTCATGTGATCAGCTGGAGAAGAATTATACCCATATAGCCTCATAGGAAAACCACGCGAAAGGCCTGTATCATTCTGGTGACGTCGTACACCGCGATCTCATAGGACCGGAATGGACGTGAGGGGCGGAGATGCAATACGCTCAGAATGGTAACATCCCCTTTCGCACTATTGAAACTAAAGCCGTTGGGGTCTCCACTAGACCGTGTTATACTGGGCGCCCCCACTCAGGTTGATCCTCATTACTTTGTCTACCCAAGGCTGCGATCGGCTAATGAGTTTCCCGTTCTCTCGCTTGCATTTCTTTATTTTAATTTCTTTCAAATGTTTTTATTTTTCTGGCCTTTTCGAGTCGTTCAAACTAGTATTGATCCCTCTGAACTATATGCTTGCTTATGCCTCAGATGACGACGCGTTCCTCAGTTCGTTCCCGTAGATCTCGTATTCGTTCATCGCGGCATTGAGCAAGGCTAAGCTACCATTCTCTACCGACGTCGAAGGATGTTGACCCACCATGTCGATCACTGGAAACCGCACAATACGCCTTTCCCAGTGTCATTGGAAGGATTGGGGCCGAATTGACCGGGGCTCAGGGACTTGAACACATGCAGGGTTTTATCAAAAACTAGATCCGAAGAATCTTTTTTTGTACATTTCTACAAGATTAAGATACATTGAAAATACATTCGTAAAAAAAAAACTTGAAAAGTCGCTCAGAAGTCAAAGCACCCGGGATGCAGTGAAATGGTTATCAAAGGTGGCAAGATAGGAATATGTTGGAGTAGTCAAGCTGAACCACAGACTCGGGGGCCATTTGGAAATGTCGACACAGCGGAAATGTTGACAGAATGACAAGAAACCAACCAGAGGAGAAGTAGAATCACACGTAGCTATACAGGACCAAAGTCATATCATGAACAAGTTCCTCCTAATGCTTACAGCATCATAGCGGCACCGGCAGCGACGGCCAGCATACCACCAGAGACGCGGTTGAAAGCACCAGCGTTGGTAGTTGGGACAGAGGTGGAGGAAGAAGTAGCAGTGCTGCTAGAGCTGGTAGAAGTAGCAGAGGTAGAAGCAGCAGTGGTGGAGGCGCTGGAGGAAGACGAGGTGCTGGTCATGGTAGTCATGGTCTTGCTGCTGCTGGTGGAGCTGGAGCTAGTGCTGGTGGTAGAGCTAGCAGAAGTGGTCGAGGTGCTGCTGGTGCTGGTGCTGGTGCTAGCGGACGAGGTCGAAGTGGAAGAGCTAGCCGAGGTCGAGGAAGCAGTGGAGGAAGCAGTCGCGGTAGCACCGGTGACGGTGAAGTAGGGCAAGAAGTTGTAGTCGTTCGAGTCGCTGTCGTCCAGGATCTCGATGGTGTACTCGCGGTCCTCGACCAAGTCGGTGGGCACATCCCAGGTGTAGGAGCCGCTGTTGTCAATGCTCGCTGCAGGCTTCATTAGCACCCATGTTCCATTGGTTCCTATTGGAGGGGAAATACATACAGGCAATGGCATCACCAGACTCGGCAGTGGTCACGGATCCCCACTGCAGGCGCAGGGAAACAGTACCGCTGGTCGTAGGGTCCCAGGTCAGAGTAGTGGCATCACCGGCAGTGAAGCTGTAACCACCCGAGGGGTTGTTGAAAGGGTTGGCTTTACTTCCAGCGGAAACCAGAGCCGAGAAAGCGGCAGCAGCGATGATAGCAGAACGCATGGTGGGTATGATTAAAGGGTGGAGGTAGTCAGGGGGTACAAATAACTTGAAGTAAACAAAAATTTGGAGGAGAGGACACTTTATAATATAGTCTGCGGGGATAAGATTCAAATGAGCGAATGCGCAGATGGGGAGGACTAAAAGGAGGGATGAGGCGCAACGGGAGTTCGCCCCGGGGAATCTCTTATAAAAGTAAATGACTCTAGGAAGAGGCCGGGTAGACCAAGGCTGAGAGATGGGGACTAACTGCGTGATTGGCCGGACAGTCGGGGGAGGATGAACTCAAAGACCTTCTAACCAAGGAAAGGATTCGAATTGACTCCACATTTTCTATTGCTCGTGGCGGTGATCCACGAGCTTGGCTCACATTGGTTCAAGCTGGAAATTTCAGGTCAACGAGTTGAACGCTTGGCTGTCATTTCCACCATTCAGCGCCCTCGCTTGCTAGTACCTTAAATGACTGCTCCACTGTGCTATGGGGCAACTCGGCTACAATAACACTAGGCATTACTTCGGATGATATGGCTGTGCCTCAATGAATTTTTTTTTTTAAATACATCGCTTTTTATGTTAAGGCTTGTGCGGACCGAGTGGAGAGGATCATATTGATCTCATTTTTTGGTGGTTATTTTAGGGTCATTCGGTCTATTTATCTCAAAATGAGGTAGTTCGCATGGATCTATTCCAAGGTTGCCTACGGTATAGCCGAGCACTCAAGCTTTCGAGTTTTTTTTTTTTTTTTCTGTCCCCAGCGAAATAAGGAGATTACCCCGAGTCATGTCTAATAGTGATCACATTTGTATGTTTTTTGTCTACCCGCCACGCGATGCTCGGATTGGAAATCCGACTAGGACGAACCTCAATCTTGGTGATTTCTTAATTCTACCAAGGGATGTTAACTTAAAAAAAAAATACGCGATTAATTTTTGTTGTTTTGATTAAAGTTTATGGGCAAATAAAAATATTCCAGAATCAGTTCGTGTCAGGTCGTGTCAATCAAGCCGGGGTCTCGGAGGGGGCGCCATTCGGCTCGGTTACTTCAAGCTTGCCATGCTGTCCAAGCCAGGCGATCACCTCCATCGCCCGCTTATCCTCTTCCGCTTTTTGTTGATCAACTAACTATGAAGCTATCAGTACACGGCGATCTCCAAGTTGTGGAATATTTAGGTGCAGGGGCCAACTTTTTTTATTTAAAAAAAAAATTGAAACAGAAAGAGAACAGATACTCACAGCTTGGAAAAGTCCCTTGCGCCCCTTCTTGTCATTCTTGTCCTTGTCGCCAGATTTGTGCTTAGGCCCGCGCTCGGAGACTTCATGCGAGAATTTGCACTGATCGCCCCGGTTGCACTGCCCACTACGCGCAAAGTGACGGCAGAGAGCCTTCTTGCCTTCGCGTGGTGGCGGTGCCACTCGCTCGGGTCCTTCGCGCCGGGAGCTCACCTCCTCTGGCGCCGAATCGTCACTCTCAGAGTCTGCTTCTGAATTAGAACCACTAGAAGAAGTCCAATCACTACCATCTGGGTCTTCATCCGACATGAGGTCCATCGCATCATCCATTCCGCCAGGCAGAGTCAGGCCGTCAAGGTGAGAGTCAGTAGCCAGTAGAGACGTCTGTTCTTTGGGTGTCTCCGTAGACCCGGCTACCTCGGGATCAGCCTCCATATTTGATGCGGCTGAAGATCCAGCGGAAAGTTCAGTGGAGGCGCCAGTCGGCTGACCTTGCTTCAAGCCCTGCACCTGTTTCTGAAGCGCCTCAACTTTGAGGCGAGCAGCCTCAGCCTCAGCCTCAGCTTTGGCAAATCGTTTTTGCTCACGGTCCAAGGTGCGACGTATTTTATCTGCTTTGCGCTGCGCTTTCAGAGCCGCATCCAGGACGGGGTCCCCGGAGGCTTGGGCGTCACTCAGCTTCCGCCCAGTAGGCGATGATTTCGCGGGTTCTTTCTCCTTCTCTTTCTCTCTCTCCTTCTCTCTCTCCTTCTCTCTCTCTCGTTCTTTCTCTTGTTCCTTTTCCTGGCGGGCAGCCACTCGTGCAGCCTTCACCTCTTCTGCGGCCTTTTGCTTCTCTGCAATCCGCGCTTGGGTTGGGAACTTCTTCTTCCGCTCTGCAATCCAAGCGGCAATATCGGAAGAGGACTGTAGAGTGGCCGTACGTCCTTTGTAGGTGAACTGCAACGGCGCATGTTCGGCGCCGAGTTTGGCCTCCTCGTCCACATCCTCTTCTTCCTCGCTAGATTCATGCTCTTCCGTTTTGGGGGTTAATCCCAACTGGTTGTGCTTCCTCTTTCTCTTCTTCTGCTTGCGAGTAGCATCCGCTGCTGGGGGAGGCTTGCAGGGTAAAGGGTTTCCAAAGCTGGGGACTGAAGGTGGTGCCGGCACCTTGGGGGCTGTGGATTGGGGTTTATGGAAGGCAGAAGCATGGTCTCGCTTGTTGGGGTGTCGCGCCTTGGATCCGTGATTTCCATGAGAATGGGCACCGCGATGCCCACGTCCAGAGCTTGGACCAGGCCCATGGCCATGGCCATGACCGTAAGTATGTGGTGGAGCGCCATACGACGAGTGCGCATCTGCACCCCAATGTATTGAGCCCATCATGACTGGGACATTCGGTGGGGAGGCATGTTGCGGGGGTGGAACTGGGGGTGAGTATGCCGGTGCAGACTGAGGAGGATATGGGGCAGGGTGGGCAATGTTAGCTGGGCCATTATACCCAGGAAGTGGTTGATGGTATGGTGCCGAACCAGCGGGCTGAGAGTAAGGTTGAGCAGGCGGATAAGCGGGAGGGTTTGGAGAGGACTGGAAGGTGTTTTGTGCGTGGGGGTAATGAGAGGGATTCATGTATGGCGCTGGAGGTACGGGTTGAGCTGGGTAGCCAAAATTTCCGGGCGTCGAATTGTAACCAGCGACGTTGGGATATGAAGCGCGAGTAGCATCGGAAGAATAATGACCGCCACGGCCGCGAGATCCATGACCTCGCCCACGACCCCGCCCTCCTCCAGCTCCCCGTCCATTCCAGTGACCATTTCCACGCGTAGAGGGGTATGAGGCATGTGGTTGAGACACTGGCGGCGGCGGAGGTGGTGGAGGGAAAGAAAAGCCCTGGGAGCTCATGGTTTTTACCCTCACAGAGGCTCCGGACAAGACTTGAAGACCATGGCAAGAGCCAAAGCAAAGATCTTCTCAAATAAAATAAAATAGAGAAAAATCAAAATAGAGGCAACAAATGAAGCAACAGATCTGCAGCATGAAGTTTTTCAAGCTTGACTTCTGACAGCGCACGTCACGTGTACCGAGGATCCGCTCCCGTTGATTGGCGAGAATTCCGCAGGCTTTTTGATTCACAGCATCGACACGCCTGAGACGTTAAAAGTGCTGTTGATGATGAGAGTGGGGGCTTCTCTGTGCATTACTTCTTCCTAACCCATCTAAACCATTCTTTTACCTCCTATGACCTTTTTTCCCCTCCTTTAACAGCCCACCATGTTCATCCTTGTAAGCTCTTGTGTGACTTGCTATGAGATATCCGCTCGCTGACTCTGTCCTGCAGACCACTATCTCTGATTTGATCCAGATCGCGCCGCAAGACTTCTCCAAGTTCAGCGCGGTGGCTATCGAGGACAATATCAATGAAAAATATGCCAACAAAGTAAATCAATATGGCAATGAACTTCCACTCACCTACATTACTGACCCACTTATAGGTAATTCAAAAAATCGGCCTCTGCATCAGCTTTTATGATCTTCTTGAATCTTCAGATGGTCTCATTGGCCATGGAACTGGCCTTGTCAATGTGAATGGTCAGTCTAGAGGTGTGGCGGCTCAATATCAATACTTAGCACTAACTCCATCTTAGTCAAATTCCGCATGATCGTCTTTCGCCCTTTCAAGGGTGAGATTATGCTGGGAAAAATTGCCAGTGGTACGGAGCTTGGAATCAAAAGTATGTATCTCTTTGAGCGATTATGTGGCATCATTTACTAACTTGACCCAGTTGCCGTTGAGTTTTTCAATGACATTCTGATTCCACCCGAGCTGTTGCTTCCTGGTTCCAAGTTGTGAGTTCCCTTCTGGGTTGCTTCATTTGAGACTGTGCTAAACAAACGAACAGCGACTATCAAGATCAGGTGTGGACCTGGGATAATGACGACGGTACTACCCTGTACTTCGATGTCGGAGAAATTGTACGCTTCCGTGTTGAAACAGAAGAGTGGCACGATCAGATCCCTAATGGACCTGACACCGAGCAAACTGTCACCGAGAGGAAAGCTCCCTATTCGATCATTGTATGTTCCTTGTCCTGATTTTGTGTCTGTCTCCAGCTAATCGCGTCTCCAGGGCTCGATGCAAATGGGAGGCCTTGGACCTATCACTTGGTGGTAATGAATATCCCCAGGTCATTGCGCAAATGGCAGTGGATAGTACTCTTTTTTTTTCTAGCATTTTGAGGAGGGACATTTCTCTCGCTGTCCCTTCATCCTTTTCAAATCAGATACCCGTACCAAATTGGTACATAGACCATTGAAAATTCAAATCTCGTTCGAAAATCGTCTTTATCATTTGTCTTTTTTGAATTTAGTAATCGTAATCAATGTCGCACTCCGAAGCACACCTGCAGGGATGTTATTGTCTCAGCAGTAGATCATTACACATCGCGATCCAATTTGCCGCTCAAGTGCTTGTATAAGCAGCCGGTTCCTTCACGAATACGATCAGAGTTTAAATGGCTTATAAATACATCCAGAAAAAATAAAAAAACCTACCGAGATGGCAATTTCCTCAAAATAGAAAAGCATTAGATATTTTGCGGGGGATCGCCATAGTTTGATTACAATCCGGAGTCCGTGCCTTGTCCGGCGAGTCGTCACCGCTTCGATCGACGTTCTCCCTTGACGATATTTCGACATCTGGAGTACGAGTTGCACCATCACTCCGATTAGTCCGATTAGTCGGAGTGTTCAGATTTTTCTCCGAAAACGATGGCGCGGCTACATCCGGTAAACCACCCAATAGTGGAGCTTTCAGCGTTTCTCGACCAGTCACTGCACGGCGATCCATCATCGCCCTATGCCGAGTGCTGCAGGCAACGTAAAAGAAACTAGGTTCCATGGAGATTTTTTTTGGTTGACCTGAAAAGACATATAAGCATAATTTTTCTTTTTTTTCTTTTTCCCTATTTCATCGCAAGGTTCACCTGGAAGATTCTGCTTGATAATCACGCCTTTTTTTGCCTTTGAGATTTCCAAAAGCGGTGATCTTATCGTTGGTTGATAAGTCACATCATAGCCCTTACTCTTCACTTTCTTATTTTTCTCCTTTGCATCATTCCCTAGTCCTTTCAATACCCACATCGACACAATGGGCTCTCTGGAGAACGGTCAATCTACCGAGCGCCGGTTTGGCACCCTAGCTGTTCACGCTGGCGCCCATCACGACCCCACTACTGGCGCTGTTATTGCTCCGGTATGTTCACCGTCTTATGCGTTGATAACAAAACATTGAGGGACCACCAACTAACAATGGCACTAGATCTCCCTTTCCACCACATATGCCCAGACTAGTGTCGGTAGCCCTGTCGGTCTGTACGAGTACACTCGCAGCTCCAACCCCAACCGGTCAGTCGCAAACTCCAGCCGCAATAGCTCGCAGTTTATTAACTTTCAGGATACAGTGACAACTTTGAGGAAGCTATCGCTGCCCTTGAGCATGGAAAATATGCCCTTGCCTTTTCTTCCGGCTCTGCTACTACCGCCGTCGTTTTGCAGTCTTTGGCTGCCGGGTCCCACGTCGTCTCGGTCTCCGACGTGTACGGTGGTACCCACCGCTACTTCACCAAGGTTGCTGAGGCCCACGGTGTCACTGTGACTTTCTCGCCCACTATCGAACAAGACGTTGAGAAATTGATCCGTCCTAATGAGACTAAGCTCATCTGGATTGAGACTCCCTCTAACCCCACTTTGGGCCTGGTTAATATCCGTGCCGTCGCGGAGATTGCTCACCGCCACGGTGTTTTGGTTGTTGTCGACAATACTTTCATGAGCCCCTATGTCCAGAACCCTCTGGATCACGGTGCCGACATTGTGGTCCACTCTGTTACCAAGTACATTAACGGTCATTCCGTAAGTCACAATCTCCACTCTCAATCGCTTGGCTCGGTGATCGTTCATCGGGCCTTTTTTCTTATATCGGAACTAACAATGAATTACAGGATGTGCTGATGGGTGTCGCCGCATTCAACTCCGATGCCTTGAAGGAGCGCCTCACTTTCCTGCAGAACGCCATTGGTGCTGTTCCCTCTCCTTTCGACTGCTGGCTCGCTCACCGCGGTCTGAAGACTCTCCACCTGCGTGCCCGTGAGGCCACCAAGAACGCTACTGTCGTGGCCCAAGTCCTCGAATCTTCCCCCCACGTCATCTCTGTCAACTACCCCGGCCTTGACTCCCACGCTCAGCGTGCGATTGCCCTTAAGCAGCACCGCGATGGCATGGGTGGCGGCATGCTGAGCTTCCGCATCAAGGGTGGCCAGGCTGCTGCTCACAGCTTCTGCCAGCAGACTAAGATCTTCACTCTGGCTGAGAGTTTGGGTGGTGTTGAGAGTCTGTGTGAGGTTCCCGCTAGCATGACTCACGCCGGTATCCCCAAGGCTGACCGCGAGGCTGCTGGTGTGTACGATGATCTTGTCCGCATGAGCTGCGGTGTTGAGGACGCAGAGGACCTCAAGGCCGATGTGCTCAAGGCCTTGGATATGGCTGTCTCTGCTTCCAAGGCTTAAGAAAGCTATCACGCATTGGGTTGTCTTTTTTTTGAGATTTTCAGCCCGTTATGAATTTTGCATCATGTAGATAATAGACGATTTTCCTTTGTTGCCTCTGTCCATTGCGGCAGCGTGGCCCAATAATTTCTTGATGATTTCTCTTCCAAGGTCCCTTCTATCCAATTCGTAAAAACCTAAGATTCCGGTCATAATCTCATACCTACCTAGATAATACATAATGGCTCGAATCTATAGAGTTATACCAATGATGTGAGGGTTTGCCAGCTCTTATAGTTCCTCAAGCGGGGTGTTGATTAGTCATATACTGTGGCCCCACTGAGCTGCAATTTTTGGTATGACAAGAATATGGTTCTCTCGAGAAGGAACTTGATATTCTCAGGGAAAAGACCGAATTTGAGATCACAGAGCTTCGACATTATACCGCTCCGTGCCGTGGCTTTGGATTGCTATCCTCGGGCCCATAGCAGCTGACGCCGTACATTCACATCTTTTCCTATCAGATATCAGCAACCAAAAAAAGGATCAGCTTTGACCATGGCGTTCAGCTTTGGCTTCTCAGGCGATGACATCGATATTGATGACTCTGATATCAATAACGATACTCCTGATGTCCTCGTTCCCACAAATGACAACAATTCGCTTCCTGAGTTGGTGAAGGCTTCGAAACATGATATGGATGAATGGGTAAGTTTTAGGAATGATATCAACAGCCATTACCCAGGTGGCTGGCTACATACAGTGCCTTTTTTGCATGATTGAACCTAATTGAATATAGCTATCAATTCTTCCATCACAAATATTCTACAATCGCCTTGCTATAAGCGGTACACCTATTGTCATTGGGCGCAGAGAAGTCATCGATATCCGCACGCAGTTGATGGCGGAAGATACGGCGGATCATGAAAATGAAGAGCTCATCGCCGGCCTTGAGGAAGGTGACCTCAAGCCAAATTTCTATGAAGGTGGATTCAAGACTTGGGAATGTTCGCTGGATCTGGCCAAGCTCGTGGCTAGCGACGATAATGTTACTCAAAGGCTGGGTGATTCCCAGACTCACAACCATATCATCGAGGTCCGTTCGTAGATGGCATTATTTCAATTTGAAAGACTTTCTGACACACAATGCAGCTTGGATCTGGCACAGCCGTGCCGTCATTGACCCTTTTTGCAGAGGTCCTCAAAAAAACAGATGGAACGGAGTCTTCCAGAAAGATTGTCTTCACATTTGCTGACTACAATGATGCTGTTCTGCGACTTGTCACACTACCAAATCTTCTGTTGACTTGGTATATCAACCGTCAGCCAGATAGTGAGACGGTAGCAGAGCAAACCTCGTTTCAAGTGCAACCGGAAGAGGAACTTGACATAACTCCCGAGCTGGTTAGTGAGTTTAAGAATGACTTGAGCAAGCGTGGGATAACGTTCGACTTTATCTCGGGTGGTTGGTCCCCCGAATTCGTTGACATGGTCTTTTCCGTGCGGGCGACGGAAGACTTCAAGACATTGCTGCTCGCAAGTGAGACGATCTACTCCCCGGCATCTCTAAGGGCGTTCTCAGAGACCCTTCTTCAAATATTACGTCGATCCAGCACAGATTCTACGAAGAGCCGAGCGATGATTGCAGCGAAGAAGGTTTATTTTGGAGTCGGAGGTGGCGTGGATGAATTCCTTGCAGTATTGCGCGATGTCGCTGGCAGCGAATTAGAGGTCCAGCAGAGAGTAGATGTGCAATCAGAGGGTGTGGGCCGGGTTGTATTGGAAGTCACACCCACTGCCCATTGATATCTAACTATCTGGGCACTATATTAGACATCAATTCTACTACATACATCAGTCAACAAGGAGTTCTACTCTGTAATTCATGTGCTTCAAAAACAAATGGAATTCAAATGATCAGGTTCCGGACAAAAGTTCCCCGTCCCAGCATACGGTATATGTACATATTTTGCTCCCCAAAGTACGCATGTCTATGATAGACTGCAAGAGAATCAATTTCAAAGAAAACGAGTAAGACGTGACATATTAGATGGCATCATCGTAGACCGAGACCACCTTTCCATCCTGCTGCCGAGCGACCCGAGCAGTCTCCATATCTCTGTTCACCTTCTGGTAGTGAGCAACGACCTTGCTGAGGTCAGGTTGCGAGCCGGGAGCGACGTTGTAAGGAGATCCACCGTTCATGAGGCTAAGGGAAAGTTATTAGGAACCAATGTTCTTGAAAAATTGCTTGGGGAAAGATCACATACTCGGGCTGCATCAACTCGTAGTTCTCACGGGGTCCTTGACTCTGGAGCAAGTGGCGGTCCTCGGCAGCCTTCTCCAACATAGCGGTGTGGATGGCGTTGCGCTGCTCAAGCACTTGCTCAGAGGTGGTGTACTTGCTGATCAAGCCGGAGATCCATGACTCGGAGCCGGATGCCTGGCTGGACTTGGTGAACTGGTAGAGAAGGAAGGCGGAGGCAAAGCTGCCAACGGTCACGTAAAAGCTGCGCTGTTCATTTGATCCACATATTAGCGGTGTGTCCAGTGCAATTGGTTTGCATGTTCCAGTGATTTCATCAAATCACAGGATTCACTGGCGGGGGTTGGAGGAGCTTACGCCGAAGCTTTCATTCACAGGCTCAGCGTGGGCGTGAGAAGATCCGAAGCGACGGGGTGGCTGAGAGCGCAGCAGCTGCCGCGAAGAGGCAGCACAGCGTCTGGCGGCGAACATGGCTGGAGAACAATGGGTGGAAGTTTGAGGATGATGACCCTTTCGGGATCCGTGATAGGATGAAGTTGCGTGCAAATGGAAGTCACGTGGTAACTGCCATATTGGGACTAGCGTCGCATCACTTTGGCCCTGTCTGTGATGCTGACTTTTAAACAAGACGACATCAGATATTCCACCCTTGTTACTATATGCAGCATGCCACATGGATACATCCCCAATCCTGAAAATTGGCCGAGTCATGCAGTGGATGCATGAAGATGGAGGGATGTAGGGTGTCCCTGTTTTTGCCGGGGTCGTGTGGCTGCAAGCTGGGCTTGCCTCGCTTTTCTTTTTTCTGCTTTCCGATCCCTCGTCCTACCACCCAACATACAGGAGTGGATCCTGAAAAAAATGCTAATTTGCTCCTAGTTTACGTTGGTGCACTGGAGTCCTACCTAAATTATACCTAACGCACAAACACTGTCTGGCTATCAATCGAACATGTCAGCTTTTTGGTCCCCACAAGGCCTTGTTGTTTCAATCCACGTCCGAGCCCGTTGATGCCCAATTGCCCCATGGCACTCTACAATTGGGTCTCGCTTCGGTTCAAAATTTAATTTCTCGGATTTCAGTGTGCGTTATCTGGCTTGTGGATGTGACGATCATCCCTCCTTGCGCTGCATTGTCAACCCAGTCGGCCTCGAGATGGGTACCAACAGTATCCACTAAGGTTCGGTCCGCCATGCGGTCTTTGCGATTGGGGTTCACATTTCTCGTTTCCTGTTCTCTATTTCTTGATTTATTTTCTTCGAATCCAAAAGTATTCCTTTTTGAAATCTTTCCTGAATTGGACCGTCTGAATCTATATTTGAGTTTTCCTCTGTGGGAACATCCGGGGTCTATCCTAGTGGGCGGATTTCACTCCAACCGCCAGAAATTCCAATTTGGACTTACCCAACTAGTCTACGGACAGCCCTGACTTCGTGTATCGCATCCATTTGCGCCCACTTTTAAGATTTTCGTGTGCCATTGATTCTCTGCCCGACTCCTATCCATCGCGCCTTGACTCATCACACACCGCACTCTGGGTCCCAGTCTGCTCCCCCGACTGTGTGTGATCTTTTTGGGCTATATCTTGAGGCACGAAGCACCATCACAAATGTACAGTGCAGATTCCCTATGAATCATCCCACCAAGATCTATACTTACCACCTCTTATTGTCTTCGCCTTCGGATTACAGCTTTCATTGGAAACACGTCTAATCTGCCCAGCACAAAAAGAGAAATTCGGGCACATATCGCTTTTTCACCATGGCAGGTAGCAAGAAGGCGAAAGCCAAAGACAAGAATAGCAAGGCTGCCTCCAAACAGAAGAATAAAAAGACCAAGAGTCCAGAGGAGACAGAGCAACAGACAACAGCTGAGTCTTCCATGCCTAGCAGTCCTAAGTTGGTCGTGCAAGATCAGGAGACTGTCAGTGAAGCACTGGAACCAACAATTCAACAACAATCCGAATCGCCCCAGCTCGCAACAATTGTCGAGCCAGAAAATACACACTCAAGCGATATATCGCCAGAAGGACAATTCAGCTACGGGAAGTTTGACATCACACAGTTTCTCGAGCCTGAAACAGATGAACAACCCACTGTGAACGAAGACAACACCGACATTGAACCACCAATCTCCAACGACAAAGAGATTCTTTGCTCCACAACCGAGGTTCCGAACTCTACCATCGAAGCCGAGGGCAAGAATCTACCAGAAGAGGACGTAGCTCCAGAGAAAGAAGAAGTTGAGCTCATCGCTGCGCCCACTGTTGATCCTGTTGAGCCTATCGCTGAGCCGACCGCTGAGTCTGTTGTCGAGCCCGTTACTGAGCCCACTGTTGAGCCTATCACTGAGCATATTACTGAGCCTGTTACTGAACCGGTTTCGGAGCCGGTTTCTGAGCCTGTTGCTGAACCCATTGCTGAGCCTATTGCTGAGCCTATTGATGGGCCCTCAGAGCCTGAAGTAGAGGTGCCAGCTCTCTCAACTCCGACTCGGACTCCACCCGCTTCTATTGCCTACTATTCTCCAGTGCCAGCTCTAGTGCCATTGCCCTCGCCTTCACTAACGGAAGCACGGTTTATGCAAAGTACGTCGCCAGAAAACCATTACTACTACTCTGGGTACTACTCTGGACCGCCGGCCGTTGTCCCCTACGCCTCGCCTTACGCCTCACCTTACGCATCGCCATACGGTTCGCCATACGCTTCTCCCTACGCATCACCTTACGCCTCACCCGTGCCCAAAATCAGCAGCCCTCTTGCTCGTTCTCACTATCCATATATTCCACCAGTCATGTCACCCACCGCCACTCCTCCACCACCCCAAGCTCCTGCGGCTCCTGTAGCTCCGCCAACCCCAGTGGCCCCTACCCCACCGCCTCCAATGCCTTCAATGGCACCTCCACCACCACCTGCACCCCCATCGACGACAACTCAAAGCTTTGCAACAGCTGTTCACTCTCCTGTCATGAGCTCGGCGGGCATTGTTCCTCCATATGGCCATTCACCCTACTCTCGCTACCCTCCGGATGGCCACTCAATGCAGCGAAGCTACAGCATCGCGGAATCGTCTCCATATTCTGCATCCTTCCAAGCCATCCGCGATCTGAATTTAGTCACTGGCCAAGGTCACGAAAATGGCAACCCATCCCCTCCAGAAAGTGATGCTGAGCACGCAGAGCTTCTTCATCGAATCCAATCTGCCATTCCCGATATCAACCGCTTACTGCATGGGTTCAGAAACACTCACAGTAAACTCTCTAACCGCGAGGCAGAGATGAAGCAAATCGGGAATCAGCATGAACAGGCCTTGTTGCATAAGGATTTCTACATTGAAGCACTTCAATCTCAGATGAAGAAGACAGCCACCGAAAGTGCAGAGGATTGTGCAAAGCTGAAGAATATCATCAATGAGCTACGAATGGAGTTGGGAAATCTGCAAGAAAAGCAGAAAGATCTCGAAGATGGTTTGGCCGTTCATCAAAAATCGAATGAAGAGCTGGCAGAATCGAAGTCTCAGCTTGAAGCAGAGATTTCCAAGCTCAACACCACCATTCAAGAGACTCAGGACACGCATGCAAAGGAGAAGGAGCAACAGCAAGAGGAGCATGTAAAGGCGCTTACTGATCAGAAACAAGAGCTGACTGAGCTCTTTGAAGAGATCAAGAACGAGGACGAGAAGGCCGCTAATGAGGCTTTGGAGGCACGCGAAAAAGAACTCCAGGATCAACATGCCCTCAAGGTCGGAGAGTGGGAAACCGAGAAGACTCAACTTCACGTATCGCTCCAAGATCACCACACAGAGCTTGAATCCACCAAATCCCAGTTGGCATCTAAGATCACCGAGCTGGAAGCCAAGGAAGCAGAACTGCAGAGCAGGTTGGTTGAGCTTACATCTGTACGTGATGAGGTCACAAACAAATTGACCGAGCTGGAAGAAAAGGAGAAGGAGTTGGAAGACACCCGTTCGAAGAGTGCCGAGGAGCTTGCAGCGCTCCAGCAAGGACACGCTGGTGAACTGGACTCATTGCGAAATTCCCATGGGGAACAACTGGCAGCGGCAGCCAAGGAGCTGGAAGAGAAGATAGCCGCCATTGAAGCACACTTCAATGAGAAGGAAGAGTCCTGGTCTAAAGAGCGGGCTGAGTTAGAACAACTGCTCGCCGAGAAAGACAGCGATTTGGATAGCGCCGAGCGAGAGAAGGAAAAGCTGGAAGGAGATGGTTTGATCAAGGAGCAGCAATTGCAGCGTGCAGTTGACGAAATGCGATCGACCATTGACCATTTGGATGGTGACTGCGACCGACTAAGAAAGACGCTTCACAGCCTCGGCGAGGCCACCGATCTGAAGACCACCAAGGGCGATCAGTTCTTGTAAGTGAGCCTACTCTTGATGAGCCCATGAATGTCCTATTTCTTTGATGTTTGCTTGTTTTTGTTCTTGTCAATATCTACGATCATGAGATCATGTCTCTCCTTTTTATCTCCTTTGTTTTCGTCTATCATGACCGACCCTTATACTCTCTCTTGTCTTTCGTTGCATTATTCTATAGAACCTCATGTTGATAACAAACTGTGATAAAATGTACATGATTCTAATAAGTTGTTTTCTCTTCTAGTGTGGACTCGTTTACTCAGCTATCGCAGCTGATCCACGATCTTTCCAAACATCACTTCAGCTACCTTCCGATTGATCCGCCTAAGGACATTCTCTCCAAGATCCCTTCCGAGCTGCCATCTTTCCTCGACAACACTCCTGCTTCCCGCGAACTTCGCTGCGCCTATGTGGAGCACGTTGTGTCGAAGACGTTGACATATCGTGTATTCCAGCCTTTCCTGTTCACACTTGGGCGCCGGTATGACAAGGCCGACACCTTCTTCCAGATGCTCTCGATGGATATCCGCCGCAAGTCAGTCCGGCGCGAGGCATTTTGGCGCCAGCAGACCCTCAAGGCCGCCTATACCACCTCCGACGCGAAACAGTCCATCAATGTTGCTGCTGCGGTGATTGTTGACGAAATCATCGATCACATTAAGCATTTTGCCGACCCGAAACACCTGGACTCCCTTGTGACCTGTGTCCGCAAGATCGTCAAGCTCGCGGCGGAGACTTGGCGCCACGCTCGTGTGGAACGCGAGCTTGTTCTCGCCTCTTTCCCTGCCCCCGACGCAGAGAGTGTTTCTAACGAAGGATGGGAGGAGTACGGCGTCGCACCCGAACCCAACTCTGGCCCCAAGGGAGATCCCGCTCGCCATGTTGTCCTTCGTACATTCCCCGGGATCTTGCGAGAGGCTGCGCACGAGGACTTTGCTAGCGGAGAGAGGGCTAGCCCCTGCATCTACTCCAACGGTGTTCTTCTTTACTCGGATTCTCCGGTCGTGGTAGCACGCCTCCAGGAACTGGCTAAGAAATCTACGGACACCTTGGTTGGGGACGAGGGACAGCTACCTCCGCTCAAGACTCCTCAGGGCTCCCGAGAGAACCTAACTCTGAAGGGGGTTGATCGATTGGCTACCATTACCGTTCAGTCGGCCCCTACGAGTCCCACTATCAAGGGACAGAATATGAAGGCATAGATTGATATACTTGATCAATCTCATACTCTCTCTCTCTCTCTCTCTCTCTCTCTCTCTTCCCGTCTCGGGTCCGTCACTCGTTTCTGGTATCAAATTACATTTTTGAGTTTTATGCAAGTCATCTTTTTTTTTTTGTTTTCTTTTTTTCTTTCGAATGTTTTAAATGTTCAATGTTGCACAAGTGGGGTTTCGGAATTATCATGTATGATCTTTGATCTGTGTAGTTATTCAGCGATTGTGGTTTAGCAAGCGATAGTTGTGTGATGATATATTGAAGCGATTGAATTTGTATAGCAGAGACTCGGAGTTTCAAATGTTAAGAACTTGATAGACATTCAGATCTTTTTTTTAAACATATGTACTATGTACTAGTAGTATACTAGTACTATACATATGTAGTCTTATTCCAAGATGAATATACATATGTATACCTCATTTAAGCACTGGCAATGAGGCGGTGCTATGTGAAACATTTCCTATGACGCGCAAGGATCGCGGCTATCTCCGACCGCAGTTCACCCCTTATTCTCCAGATGTCCGAACCCTGGAACCCTAGAACGCTAGAACCATAGAACACTTAGAACTATAATAGAATATTTGACCCCTTGAAGGACATAATAATATGATTAGATAAAATTACTTTTTAAATACCTGAAGGATAAAAAGGTTGATCTTCCAAATGCTCTCTGTTCTGCAGGCCAATCTTCAAATGTTCAGGAGCTTATTCCAAAATGGCCCCATTAGGGGCTAAGAAATGGATATGAATAGATAGAGGAATAGCACTTAAAGCACTGCCAAAAAAAAAGCACATACAGTACAGCCCACTGAGAATCCTCCAGGGCTGATTCCATAGACTGCCTTGAACAACGGGGGTGTGACCAATCAGACCAATCAATAGAAAGGAACTCAAGATCTCCACCGAAACATGGTCACTGTGAACCTCTTGCCAAGCCACTTTCATGGCGCTAATTGAGGCTCATTTTAGCGGAATCCAACTCACAAGGCTGACCCCTCTCTTTCCCTCCTCACAATACTCAGGGCGCCTACACTGTCATCTCTCGAGATTGTCCATTTCATCCTATTTTTTTCTTTTCTGCTCTGCGTCGCGACTTTTCTCTCCGATTTCTTCATTCTTTCCTATACTTTGGCCCCTCTTGATCCTCTCTCCCCTCCACCGCGACGGGTACCTGGGGTCTGTCAGCATCCATTTTATTCTCGGCCTCCACTCAAGGGATTCCCGCGAATAAACCCTAAAGAAAAAAAAATATTCATATAAATCATCAAAGAAAAGCATAACAGATCCAACTCTTTCCAAAACGAAGAAAATCCGAACCCCCAATATCGGCAAACCCGATGACCACCAATCTATACCACAAGTCTCCTAACCTTCCTTCCAACAACCTGCGTCCGTTCAATGCTTTTCCCCCCTCTGGCCCGCTGTCACCCCCCTCCGAAGGTGGCTCTCCCAATTCGCCCTTCTCTGGATGGGCGAAAGGATCTACACGTTCCTTGAACATGGAGACCACCCCGCACTCGGGTCATTCGCCCGTCTTACCCGACTTGCAAACTCAAGACCCCTATCTATCGGTCTCATCTGATCCCGAAGAGCTGGATTTCCAAGCTAGCGCCATTCGATTAACTCCCGTCGGCGGTAGTCCAAACTACTCCAGCCCTTTCTCGAACGGCGCAAACGAAATCGAACCCGTGAGCACGGCCCCGACGATCCAAACGAACTATTGGGCCCCGCAAGAGAACGGCTATCAGGATCTCAGTGCGCGCGCATCTCCGCACGCCGGAGGATTTCTAGCACCATCAGATATCGACTTGCGGGGATCGAGCTGGCAAGATGGTCGATCGTCATTTAACACTGACTCGATGGACCCACCAGTCCAGCAACAGACCTGGTCTACCCCCATGCCCGATAATTCACAATGGCTGAACCAAGAACAAACCATTCCAAGTCCCTCTTCAATGCAGGACCACCATGCCGCGCAGCCAAATGCCTCCATGCAAGGCTCGTTAACCAGCTCTGGCCCTGAATATAGACCGGCTCGGCTGACCGTCTCAACAGAGAATGTGCCAGGAGCTGACTTGCCATCCGCTTCGACTGCTAGAGGAAGAAGCCCCATAAGAAGTCCCATTGGAATCACGGTGTCGAGTGTTTCTCGCGGAGATTCTCCCGTCGAGGAAGGCTATGGGCACAGTAGACGTCCTAGCCGGTCGTCCATGCATCTCTCTCCTGGCGATATGTCCGATGATTCTGAGGATGATGGTCATGTCGATGACGATCACCGATCTGTTTCGTCGCTATCGGTTGCACGGACCAACGACGGAAAGTGGATACAGAGTCCAACGGGCTACGGTGGACTTGAACCTTCATCTCGTGGTCATGATTATGTGCCCAGTCCGAATGATCTCAAGGACCAGCGCGAACGAGATATCAAAAATCAAGACATCACTCTCTGGTCAGTTGATGTGAGTGCCGCCAATAGTGAGGCCGGCGATGAGGAGCCGCCGTCTCTCTCAGTGAAGACGGGCAGAAAGAACAGACTACGAGCAAGAAGTACTGGAGATCACCCTCTTCAAGCGGAAGATTATTTCAGCCTAGGATTCTATGGGAAAAACTCAGCCCCTGGACCTGGTGTCTTGGTACATGAAAGTGAAGAAGAAGAAGATGATGATAATGATTCCAGCGTCGAATCTGGTGATTCTCAATCTGACTCGCCTCCTGCCGATGCCAATGAGGTTGGCCGATATGATCGTTCAACGCCCGAAATTTATACCTCGCTTGAAGTTGTCGACCCTGAGCAGGACTACCGCCTTCGCCCATGGCAGGATCCAGTACAGCATATCACGCAAAGAACGGAGCCAATGCAGCCGGGTAGCTCCAATGCAGCCATGGTCGCTTTTGAAAAACGAGCAAAGGATATTGAAACTGCATCACTGGCAGCAACCATCGACAACAACAGTATCATCAATGTCAGGTCAAATTTCGAAAAGATGAGCATCAGTGGCGAGACAGTCGAGACAAAATCCAAGGAAAGCATCGGCAGTCTTTGGCGACGACGCGCTTTCTTCCCAAGCTCATCCAAGCTTAAACGTCAAGCCTCGGACCTCTCGACGACAAGCGCCAACACCAGCACCCAACAACCCAGCGTGGAAGCACCACCTCAACGGACCCACTCCCATCGTCATAGGTTGAGTCTGTCGACACGGCATCATGCGCGTTCCCCAAGCTTGACAAGTGCTCTAATGTCTATGACTGGGCAGATGGCAGCCATTGGAGGTAACAATGCCGTCCATGCTGTCTCACCCAATGCAGAAGTGAGCCCCAAGGGCAATCCAGTCAAAGCTCGTGGTCGAAGTAGAAGTGAACTTCCTCGACCCGCAGCTCCGGGGTTGATGGATCTAATGTCTCAATATGGCGGCCCCTTGGTTGCCAACTTTCGTTCATCGCCTAGAAATTCGACAGACGCCGACCAACGACAGCCCAGCATGGTGCCAGATGTCGACCCCACGGGTGTTAAAGACGAGGAGGAGGATGACGACCATGTGGATGCAGCTGATGACAAGGGCCTTGTCATGGAGTTCCCACCAGTGTCTCGCTTGCCAATACCGACGTACGATGGATTCAAGTCACAAATCATGCAACTGAATTCACGACTTGAGCCGGCTCTGGTGCATCGATTTGCTACCGAGCAAGTGCGGCGGTATAAGAAATTGGTGGAATTGCAGCAGAAGCATGTCAATGCCATTGCCAGCCGTAAATGCAAGTCCGGCCAGTACTGTTTTGCGTTGGGAGGCAAGGCCACCTTGCTGGAACAACGCAAAACCTCAGCATCAACCGAAACTGGGCAGACTCAGTTTAGAGTCTCTGATACGAGTCATGACCAAGCATATGGCAGTACCGAAGGGTCTTTTACCCCAGCTCAGTTCCCTGCTGGTGTGCCCATTCCACCCGTCAGTCGACTTCCAGCCCAGTTCGAGTGCTCCATTTGCTACGACGTGAAGAAGTTCCAGAAACCATCAGACTGGTCCAAACATGTCCAAGAAGATGTGCACCCGTTCACGTGTAGCTTCCCCGAATGTAACGAGGTGAGGTCTTTCAAGCGCAAGGCAGACTGGGTTCGACATGAGAATGAGCTTCATCGTCATTTGGAGTGGTGGACTTGCAACTATGCAGAATGCAGCCATACCTGCTACCGCAAGGACAATTTTGTCCAGCACTTGGTTCGGGAGCACAAACTACCTGATCCCAAGGTGAAAAAGGGCAAGGGAGGAAGCGCCGAAGGACAGAATGACAGCCGCCGTGAGCGAGACCTGGCTCACCTGTGGAGGCTACTCGAGGACTGCCGACATGAGACGGATCGAACCGCCCAGTCCGAGCCCTGTCGGTTCTGCGGGAATATCCTCGGCAACTGGAAGAAGCTAACAGTGCACTTGGGCAAACACATGGAGCAGCTAGCCATGCCTGTTTTGGAGCTAGCTAAGCAGGGTGTTGCCTCTTCCCGTCAGGCACCCCTGACAGGTGCAGGTAGTGGAGTTGCAGAGACATATCCCCCTCCCTCTGCACCGTTTCACGGACAGGAAGCTGCAGGGGCATCGGCTTTGACGCTCCCCCCTCGGCCACAACAATCCAGCAATAGTCCGATCAACTCGCACCTTTCTTACGATATGTCACAAATCGGCTATACTTCAATCTCCGATGCCGTCCTTTCGTCAGAACCGGAAGCCATGGCGGAATCCTTCGACCCGAATGAGTACCCTGGCTACAATCTTGGTCAGTACGACCAAGCCACGCTCCACCCGCCATCCGTTCAGACCCACCTCCCGCATCAAATGAACTCTGTGACGTACCCACCACCTTTCAATGCGGTCCACAATCGCCTTTCATCGTATTCCCAACTTCATCAAGATTCAGCCCTTTACCCCGCTCAAGGAAGCTATGGATATCCCGTTCCTCCCAATCCTTCCTTTACGTCCAACCAATTTACGAACAACTATTCCCAGATGTGATTGATATCTCTATTTTCTTTATCTCTATTTTTTTCCCCTATGGTTTGATTTCTTTTGCTTTTTTTTTAATTTCCCGGCTTTTGATTTTTATTTTTTGGGTCATGTTTCAATGAATCTTTGGGCCTTGGATGC
The DNA here is from genome assembly GCA_911649655.1 of Penicillium sclerotiorum. Classification (NCBI taxonomy): domain Eukaryota; kingdom Fungi; phylum Ascomycota; class Eurotiomycetes; order Eurotiales; family Aspergillaceae; genus Penicillium; species Penicillium sclerotiorum. The sequence goes on along the minus strand of CAJVRJ010000005.1, from coordinate 1,916,097 downwards.
ATTTCTGGGCGTGTTGCACGGGTATACCCCTTCTGCCAATTTTTTGCTTGTTGCCGCCACCTAAGGTTATACGTCTCGCGAATATGTATGTGCATGAAAGGGATGAGATCTTCTAGCTTTCTTTTCTTTTTGAATTGAACAATTCCTCCTTTTTTCTTTTTTGATTGTCTCCTCGCCAGGAAGTCTTTTCCATCTGTACTACTTTGCAGTCGCTGCACAGTCCCGAGGTCATTAGTCCTTCTAACTCCGTAGTCTTGTCTCCAGTTCACTAGTATAGTTCGTTTTTTTCGTTCGGTCTCGCTCTTGTCGGCAATCATTAGCTCCGATTTTGGGGCAAACCGTTCCTTTTCCCTTTCTTTTTGGAAGGTGTTCGGTCCCCACCTGCTAGTGTACCATGACCATGCGAGCGTTGAGCTATTTCCTGCATGAATGGAATGGCCGACGATCCCTCGGATTAGGTATACACATTTTTTGCGCGAGCTGGGGCATTCTGTCTCAGACCAAGTGGCGGATGGATCCATGTGCATGACCGGTATATGATCTCTCATATTTTGTTTTTTGGGCGTTATGGTGACCTAGTTTTTATCTAGTTTACCCGGAGCTCCCCCGGTGCCAGTGCCGCCCCCCGGAGGCCCCTTGATGGTTCCAAGGTTCTCTCTCCCTTTACCCTAATTTGGGTCTCAAAGGGGCAATTGGGCTCTAATCAAGGGGAGACCGATTTTTTATTTTATTTTTATTTTATTTTCACCCCTAGCAACCACGAGATTGAACGCGTGGATGACAGACTTGTTTCAAATTGAAACTCATTTTAAGCGAGGAATTGTCTTTCCCCTTGCCATGCGGCTTTCCCGTTTCTCCTCCCCCTGCCATGTATCCCTTGTTCGGTGACATTTGGCATGGCAATCGTGGCAATCATGGCGATGGCAGATTTGACTCCACTTTGGAAAGAGATCGGCCCTGTCACAACCCGATTCAGTGACGTCGAGTTCCGCCAGCCACACGGTGGAGTGGTGGGATTAGCGACAGTAGATGCTGGATCTAGGAGGATGCGCTTAACCTGACATAGTCTAGAAGAAGAAGAAAAGAAGGTATGAACCAAGGAACCACGATACTAGAGGATGCGTCTAGCACGCAATGTAACGGCGGAAAAGAGAGAATCGAACCAGTGGAATAAGTGGAAGAGAGAGCAACGGCACTAAAACAAGCAAAAGAAAACATGACCATAAGGTCGGGAACGTGTGCAGGATCGATAATTTAATCTATCTCGTCAGATAGTGCGGATCTACGAAGTTCGTTTTTTTGCTTTTACCCTATGAGAGCCTCGCATTGAGGTACTGTGGAGGATCTTCCCTCGATTCCCTCGATTTTCCCTTGATTTTGCTGATTTGGTTTGATTTTGGTTGATTTTTCTCTCACCTTTCGCCCTGACACAGAGTTCCCAAGCCCTTAGCCCTGGCTAGCCCCGTCTAGCCCTGTCAGGCATGTATGATCTTCCCACCCGGGTGAACTGGTGAACAGAACACAAAAGAAACTCCCCACATCACGGGGCTGTGCAATCAAGGGATGACATGCGCATTCTTGGGGGCCCTTTTGGGGAATATCATTGTGTAATCATTCTAATTCTTGATTATCCCTTGCAAAGGTTTCCGCGTGGACATTACATGGTTTCAACCAGTGTTTGACACGGCTCGGGGCGGGTTACTTGGTTCCAAGGTTCCAAGATTCCCGAGAATGACTTAGTAGATCGTGGTGCGTGTTTTTTTGACCTCCCTTTCGCGTGTGCATGAGTACATATGCACCTTGTTTTCTTTTTGAGAAAATATTTTTATTGATTTTATTTCTGTAAAAAAAGAGGGTGTGCGCTCGAGGATTTTCTATTTTATTTTATTCCACATTTAACCCTAAAGGATCCCAGATATTGGTCCAAAGTGGTTCAAAGATTACTTCACACGCTTATCCTTTTCACCCGGGCGTTCTATGTTCACCTTCCCGTACCCACTGTGTCAATCATCGTCCTTTACCATCCCACTGGGTTCAGACACAGAACATTGAACATTTGAGGGATATATTATCTGGTCGATCACATTCGCACTATGGGGGTTAGTCTTTTTTCTTTTCTCGCTTCCCAAAGATTGCGGCTCATGAATCTATCCTTCTGTATGATTGGGAGGTTGGATTTTTGGGCTATCTACCCACTACTACCCACACTATTCTTCTCTATACCTCGACGATTTCGATCCCCCCAAACCCCCTCCAAGTCTTTTCTTTTAACTGACTGGATCTGTCGTACTTTTCTATTTAAATAGGACTTACAGTGGAATGATCAGAGAGACGTCCTTCAGGATATCATGATCGGCCCCGCTACCTCTCAAGACTTGACCGACTTTCGTTCGGCTCTACCGCTAGGGGACTCAGCCTCAAATTCATTAATGGACTTACACTTGAGTCCCAACTTGACCTCCTTAGATGCCCAAAGTCATCCAGCTCTCATGGGTCAGTGGTCTGTCTCGACGGCGCAGGACGTTTACTACCCTACCTCGAGTTACCCCGCCTCAAGGTTCACCGCACATCAGGATGCATGGAATCCGCTGCTAGCAGCCGGTATTCCTCAGTCATCCTCCGTCTCCCATATGCACATGCCGGCTGTGGGAGATCCGGACTGTGCGTTCCCGAAACCTCATTATCGCACCCCGTCAGAAGCCGGGAGTCAACATCTTGGTAGCTTATACTCGGGTGACTCCGGCTATGGCAGCCAGCATGGGGGAGCTCACTCGGTAGTTCCTTCATCGTACGGGGTGGACTCGTCCAGTCCGCAGCTTGGTCCAAATGACCATGCCTTTGTAGACTCCATGTCGCTCTTTGACCTGTCTCGCATGGGTACAGGTTCAATGTTTACCCATGACTTCGAGGGTCCCTTTGAAGCGTCCGTGAAATGTGACCACCCGGCTTGCTCATGGGTTGGCAAGTGTCCGTCGGATAAAAGGTATGCCACTAGCCTCTCCCTCTTCGCTGGCAATCCGTGACCACAGTATACTAATATACAACCCTTTCTCCACCGTAGGAAGCACGAAGCCCGCCATCGAAAGTTGTTCAAGTGTGATGAGCCTAACTGCCCTCGGAAAGAGGGCTTCGGTACCATCAATGACTTGGCTCGTCACAAGAAGTGCGTCCATAACAAGGAACCCGAACGAGGCCCCAAGATGATGTACCTATGCTTTGGGAAGAGCTGTCCTCGCCCGAGCAAGAGATGGCCTCGCTTGGATAACTTCAAGCAACACCTGAGTCGGATGCATGCTGGAGAAGACCCTGAATTACTTCTTAAAAAGTGAGGCTCCCCTTTCCTTTGCTGTTACGTACAAGGTTGGTCACTAACAACAATTTTTCTTTAGATCTATGGACTGGTACGAGAGTGTAACTGGTCGTCGACCTGACCATAAGATCGAAGATACCTTTTCGTCCGAGGAATCATTGATGGATATACAAGACCACATGTCAACCCACTCTGGGGATATGGACGTGGATGCAAGTGAACACATGGGCATTGTCCCAGATAATGTGGATTTTTCGTCTCGAGCCGCGACTCCTCGACCGATCTCTAGCAATGCCCCCTCTGAACCCACCTCTTCTGAAAGCCAAGTATCGGAATTTTCATCACTAGGCTGCATTGGCCTTCCACCATCCCTGGCTCAGAACCCACGCGATGTTGCCATGGAACGAGCAAACCCCAAGTCGGAGACATTCGTTACCGACGCGGCTGATAGCCTCATCAGTTCCTTGACAAAGATGGTGAACAACCGAAATCGACGATCGAGTCAAAACAGCGACGAGGGAATTGAACTTGAGTCCGAGAATTCGCAGCTTTCCCAGCCTCAACGACAGATGCTACAGAAAGTCCTGTCCGTCGCCCTAGAACGACTTTCCGATGAGACCTCTTCCGCTGCTGAGCCCACCGACGAGAAACAGGACTGGTTCCAATGTGGAATCTGTGCCAAGCGTACTCGGCTGCGCTGTGAAATGAAGTAAGCCAGCACACTCCCTTACTTGCTTCGAGTTCCATTCTAACAATCACTACAAGGAAACATCAGAAACGCCACGAGCGACCCTATGGCTGCACATTCCCCCACTGTGCTAAGTCCTTCGGCAGCAAGGCGGACTGGAAACGCCATGAAACCTCCCAACACCTTCACCTTCAAAGTTGGCTCTGCGGTCTCCATGACTCCTCCAAGGATGCTTCATGCGGTCGTATCTTTTACCGCGAGGAAACATATACCCAACACTTGACACAGCAACACCACATTCCTAAGAATCGCTTACCATCAGCCCTCACCTCCACTCGTCTGGATCTAGGCGATAGGAGACAATTCTGGTGTGGGCTATGCAGCCGATGGGTTCCATTGCAAAGCCATGGCCCTTCGACCCTTGATGAACGATTCAACCACATTGACACAGAGCACTTCAAGAAGGGTGAACGCGGATGTGATTGGGCCTTCCCCGAGTTGCAGGAAGCGGCTGCCTTGCCTGGTATGAAGCTCGATCCTGCGAGTCAAATTGTAGGTGGTCTACCTTCTGGGATGGAGGTGAATCACCGCAAACGCAAATACACGGGCGCACATTCGCTTTCCGATCGACAATAGCGTTGCTTATTCTTTCAATTTTTCGAGTCTTGACGGTTCTTTGGTGATTTTATGCTTTGTATGATGTGATATATCCTGGTCGTTCATCTGCTGGTTTGGAGGTTTGGCGTTTTTTGGTTTGACTCGGATTCCGTCTACTAGTTTTGTATTAATTGAATACTCGAATATACAGTAGGGGCCTGGTGATTGGTCCCATGCGAAATTTATTGAAACTTTTCTTTCGAAGGATAGTATAATATTGTACAAATTATTCGTCACTTTCTCCCCAACTCATCCCAAGATGCCCCTTTTATTTCTGAGCAGCCGCCAGCTCCCGGGCCTTTTTCTCCAGGCTGGCCAGTTGTTCTGGCGGGAGGTTAGCCTGCACATTTCCAGATGCAAAGAGAATGGCTCTTGATAGCTCAATCTCCGCACTTGATAAAAACAAGTAAACTTACCATTCTTTTCGAACTTGGTTTCATCAGTCTCGAGCTTCAACCATGTCCAGTAGATGATCTGATACGTGAGCACGGAACCTAGGAAGACCTTGCCAAAGGGGCGAGCAAAAGCCCAGTAAGTCGCCATCTAACGTGCGAATTAGCATTATAACCCCTGGCATATTATTTGAACACGCTCGAGCATTTTATAAAATTGGATAGTCATTTATTGCAAAGACGAGACGAAACACATACCCCTTCTCGGTAGGCGCTCTTCTTCTCAGAGTTGAGCCTTGAGGCTGTGGAACTCAATGTCCGCGCTCCAGCCACATTGCGGATTGGAGCTGCAACTTTGGACGTGAGATGAGAAATCTGGCGGAAAAACATCGTTTTGATTTGGATGAGTATTTGTATGGGCTCGTGGATTGCTGCCCGGGAGTTTTGCTGGTGGTCTGGGACTGACGAAAAGGGTTTGGTGTGGCTGCTTGTTTGGGGAAAGTGGATGCTTGGCATTGGCTGTAGGTTGTATATGGGATCGTTATGATCACCTATGGCTTTTGATCGTTCTATGATGAAAAAGTAAAATCTATGTAAATTGAATTAGGGGCTCAAGTATCAAAATTCAGATTGATCTTCAGGAGATTCTAGATAGGTTGACCTCAGTAAGGGCGTAGAGATGTAGGTGTGGCTGAAGCTCTCCAGCGAGCCCCGGACGATGAGTCAGCAGTCACATGATATCAGGTCCGGTTCAATTCTGGCGGGCAGCTATGGGAGGGAGCCACAACCCAAAATAATAGAATGGTTCCGGATGTGCTTCTCCACGTCCCTGACTGCTCTCTGACATCTTCTTCTTCCAACATGTCGAGCTCAACCATCCCCCAGCGAGATCGGCCGAAACCCCCCAAAACGGATAGCAAATGATTCAAATTTGCTTCACTGAGATGATTTACGACCTTACATTCACTGTAACCCTCGATTTCATGGGTGAATCATGGCATTGGGGTTGGTGGGCAATGCCACCTGTGCAGGGCGACTATTCACTTCGAGTGGGGCCGTGCGCGGGATGACTAAATCGCCCGCCACACATGTGGCTTGAGTGAATGCGCTGAGCGCGAGTCACTTCCGCCCTGGAGCATTCATTCACTCTGCCGTTGTCGCGAATATAATAAGACAGACTACGGGCTAGAATATTTCTTTTCCCACAATTATTTTGTCATGCTCTTTTATTGATTCGATCCCACTGCCTCTTGTTCAAACTGACGCGTTGATTTCGAGTCCGTGTGGCCTTGCCCTGGACCCGACATTGCGCTCCACCGTCCACTGTCTACAATTACACCAACTGGATTTGGTTGTCAATTGTCTTCACCTTTTTGATTATCCCTTTCTTGATCTATTTCTTGATTGAGGACTGCGCGTCGCAGACGTCCTAGCCGTCGCTGGTCGAAGGCTCGTTCACCTTTGGTAAGGCCCGGCTGGCTTGTTCTTTATTTGCTTGACTGGTTCTTAGACTTTCGAGTTTCATCCTACGATCCATTGTTTGATTGACCTAACCCTACATCAAACTCCACGGGCTTCAACTTCTTACGTGGTTACTAATTTGTTGTGTCCAAAGTGATCTCCCAGTCCCATACGCACACGCACACCCCTCAACACCATGCGCTACGGTGCCAAACGCTCCCTCGAGGAGCTTGCCAACAAGTCCGACTCAAACGACGAAGACTGGAGCGAGGGTGATGCTCGCCCGGTTTCGCGACGTGGAGGACGCAAGTCGAAGAAAAGCCCCCACAAGCGCTCACGCCCAACTAAGAAACGCCGCCGCAACTCGGGTGGCATCGTGTCTGACGACGAAGAATTCGCGACCGATGATGACCTCTCGATCGAGGAGTCCGAGGAAGAAGAGGACCCTAATGTCCCCCGCAACGCACGAGGCACCGCACGTCGCCGAACCACCCAGAACCAGCCACTGTACGAGGAGCCCGACTCCGAAGAAGAATCCCCTGCCGACAATGAAGACGATGAAGAGTCTGCCGAAGATGAATCTCCTAAGAAGAAAAAGAAGTCAGTTGTAAAGCTGAAGCTGGATCCTGAGATCTTGGCTCGTCCTGATCTTTTGACAACTCGCCGAACTACCCGCAGCACCCGCGGAGCCTCAGAGGATATCTACGCCCTGACAAACTCTGGTCGTCACATGCAAACCGTGCAGCGGAGTACTAAGAGCCCTACTCCTGCAATGAAGAGCCCCTCCCCTGCGGTCTCGCGACGTGGAATTCGAGCTGTTTCTAAAGAGAAGAAAGAAACCCCTGCCGAAATTCAAGCTTCTTTGGAGGTACTGGAAAGTGATGCACCGGCTGAGGGCGACACCACAATTGGTCAATCTATCACCCATGAGCAGGTTGATATCGAAATGACTGTTGAAGAAGGTGTGGTTCCAGAGTCGGAGAATGGCGATGCAAAGGATGACGAAGATGCCGAACATGATGAAGACGATGACGGCCCTACCCTTAGACGACGAAGCCGACCAACTCGCGCTGCCCCTGAAGAAGACGCCGAATTCGAAGAAAAGACTCTTCCCCAGGAGCCTGAGCCTCGCCGGGCTGGCCGCAAGAAGCTACCCAAAAGCTCGCAGCGCAAGGATGAAGAGAGTGATTTTGAACCCGAAGAAGACGATTCCAACGAAGACGACGATGACGATTCTCAAGCCGGAAAAGCTGCCGGCTCCCCACAAAAGGACGACGAAGAAGGAAGCACCTTTAGCCGACGCCCTGGCTTACGTGCACGTGCCTCGCAATCGCGAGGCCAATCTGAAGTCGCAGATGAACTCGCTGAAGAGCTGGAGGACCTGCGAGGAGGTGGACGTCGACGTCGCGCTCCGGAGCCGGAGGCTCCTTACGAGAAGCCCCGCCGGACGACCGCCAAAGATGTTGATTACCGACTTGTGCGTCCCGAGTTTTTTAAGATGACGGAGGAAGCTGACGATGAACAGGGTATTGAAGAAATTATTGTGGAATCCCCCTCTCGAAAGGGCAAAAGTGGTGGTGGAAAGTGGGAGCGAACTCTCCTTCCGACAATGGGACCTTTCGGTGGTGGCACCGAAATGCCTATCCTGGGTGCTTTTAACGCCCCTGCTGCGGCTGGTGGCGCCGACAGTGATAGCAGCGATGATGAACTTGCTCCTCAACCCAAGGGCCCCGGACTCACCCCGGGTGGCTTGGCAACGCAAAAGACTAATGATCAGGCGTTAGCCGGTACGCCAGCGAACTTTGGTAAGCTCAAGGACAAAGCAATTTTGGCAGATGCCGATCCTCTTGGTGTGGACATGAACATAGACTTTAAAAGTGTTGGTGGCCTAGAAGAGCATGTTCTTAGGCTCCGGGAAATGGTGTCTTTACCACTGATGTACCCAGAGGCTTATCAAGGGCATCGCGTTGTGCCCCCGCGAGGCGTGCTATTCCATGGACCCCCCGGAACCGGCAAAACACTGGTTGCCCGAGCATTGGCGAACAGCGTTAGTACTGGGAACCGCAAAGTCAGCTTTTACATGCGAAAGGGTGCCGATGTAATGAGCAAATGGGTCGGTGAAGCTGAGCGCCAGCTGCGACTTCTCTTCGAAGAAGCTCGTAAGAACCAACCAAGCATCATTTTCTTTGATGAGATTGACGGTAAGTAAAGTTCCTTTGCTCGTCCAAGGCTTTCGAAATTCTTACAATTTTTGATATAGGGCTGGCGCCTGTACGATCCAGCAAACAGGAGCAAATTCATGCTTCGATTGTTTCAACTCTTCTTGCTTTGATGGATGGTATGGATGGCCGAGGTCAAGTCGTTGTCATTGGCGCTACGAATAGACCTGACTCGGTTGATCCTGCTCTGCGTCGTCCTGGTCGATTTGACCGCGAGATGTACTTCCCTCTTCCCAACATCGAGGCTCGCCGTGCAATCTTGGACATACACACCAAGGGCTGGGATCCTGCTCTTCCGAATGATGTCAAAGATGAACTTGCCAAGCTTACAAAGGGTTATGGTGGTGCCGATCTCCGAGCCCTTTGCACCGAGGCTGCTCTCAATTCCATGCAGCGGACGTACCCTCAGATCTACAAATCCGACAAGAAGCTTATCATTGACACGAAGAAAATCGTCGTCCTTCCTAAAGATTTTATGATTGCCGTGAAGAAGATGGTTCCTTCTTCAGAGCGGTCCACCTCCTCGGGTGCTTCTGCCCTCCCGCACAATGTTGAGCCTCTACTCCGACAATCTCTGGCCGACATCCAAAAGGCGCTTTCAGAAGTGCTTCCCCAGCGGAAGATACTCACTCCTTTGCAAGAAGCTGAGTTTGAGGAGCCTAATGATGGCAATGGATTTCGCCGAGAGCAGATGATGCAGGAATTTGACCGCGCTCGTGTTTTCCGTCCGCGCATGCTTCTTCGAGGCCCGCCGGGAATGGGCCAGCACTACCTCGCCGCTGCCCTCCTGCATCAATTCGAGGGTCTGCATGTTCAGCCTTTTGACCTTCCCACCTTGCTCAGTGACTCTACACGGTCTCCCGAGGCCACTCTCATCCAACTCTTCGCTGAAGTCAAGCGCCATCGACCCAGCGTTATCTACATACCTAACATCCAAGCATGGTGTGCCACCGTTGGACCCACCGTCATTTCTACTTTCTTATCTCTTCTTCGGTCAATCCCTCCCTCTGATCCCGTGCTGCTACTTGGTGTTCTTGAGTACACTGGAGACGAGGTGGACGACGCTTTGGTTCGACAATTGTTCGGATTCTCAAAGAAAAATGTGTTTGATCTTGCGGTCCCTGGCAGTGACCAACGTCGCGAGTTTTTCCAAAAGCTCGTCGAGTACATTAAATCCGCCCCACCCGATTTCCCCGACCCTGAGAATCGGAAGAAGCGCCAGCTGGAAGTGCTGGAAGAGGCACCTCCGCCTCCTCCTCCTGCCGAGGCTCCTATCAGCAAGGACGAGCTCAAGGCTCAAAAGCAGAAGGATTACCAGACTCTGAACTTTCTCAAGATTCGGATCCAGCCAATCATGGATCAGCTCAAGAAATACAGAAAGTGGCGGACCGGTATCGTCGAAGAGTCTGAGCTTCGATATCTTTGGGACAAGCAGGATCCAAATCTGAACAACAGTGATCTCACTCTTGAGGAGAAAGCCTTCTACCGTCCATACGAGAGGGCTGTGGATAAGCATGGCGTGACAGGTCTTCGAGAGACTCTCACCGGCAAGTTTTACTACAATCTGGATATTGTGATTATGGAGAAGCGTCTTTCCAATGGATACTACAAGCGCCCCTGTGATTTCGCGGCAGACATCAAGAAGATTTGGAAGGATGCCCGCCAGCTGGGAGATGCAGAGCGTATCATGCGCGCTAACGAATTACTCGCTAATGTCGAGGTCGACATCTTTACGCTGGAGCAGGCAGATCCTACTCTTGTTGCTGAATGCGAAGGTGTTTACCAGCGAGAGCTGGCCCGTGAGAAGAAACGTATTGAGCGTGCTCGCAAAGCTGATGAGGAGGAGCAGCGGCAACTGGCTGAGGAAGCGGCCGCTAACGTTCCCCATGGCATGGCTGACCCTGAAGTTTCTGAGACTGCTGCTCGACCTGTCACCCCTACTCGTCAGACCACTGTGAGCTTCTCAAATGGCTACCAGAACGGTGGTGGCTCGGACCTGAACGAGCCTGGCGCCAATGGCAACAGCAACGGTTCCTACGGGGATGGTGACGGCGATGTATTCATGTCAAACTCTGAAGATCTTTCTGGTGACAAAGATACCCAGAATGATTCATTTGGCCCTTCTGCGCAGCCCAAGCCCGCATACTCCCACACTGCACCTTCACAACAAATTCGCCGCGAATCCGGCATGTCCAGCCTATCTCAAAAGGGACCTTTGACACCAATGGCTCCAGGATCTCAACCCGGCGACTACACCAACGAAGCGTCGACGACGCAGACCACCTCATACAAAAGATCTTCTGAGCAGTCGTCCAACCAGCACGAACATACTCAGAGTCCTCATGTTTCTCGTCACGAATACCCCGATCTCTCGCAATACCCCGACCGCGTGTCACAGGAAGAGAATCTACCTGATACTCAACAGGGAGGAAGCAGTCAGCCTTCGCCTCTTCCTCGTGACTCGCTCGTCTCCAACCAGACTGAACTGGAGCACATCACTCAGCATGGCAGCCAATCGCAGCCCAAGCCTCAACCTCCCCTTTTCGGTGATGCTTCAAAGCCTACCAACCACCCCTCAGTTAACCTCCAGTCGTTGCTCATTGAGGAGCCGACTCCCGAACTCATTCTCGACCAAACCTACATTGATCATCTTCACGGCGAATTGACCCGTCAGACAAGCGGCTGCTCTGTTGAACAGCTCGAGCAAATCTACACCTACCTCATGGGCTATGTGTGGAGTACGCGTGGCGAATGGAACCGTACCCTTGTGGCCCAAGGCATCACCGAAACCTTCAACGAGGCCTTGGTGGATATGCAGGCTATGCAGGAATTCGCTTCCATGAGCCACCAGACTCAGGCTTAGATCTGCTCTCCCCATTCCTTGTTTGAGCGGCGTTTTTCTTTTTCTTTCTTTTTCTATTTTCTTTTTGCATGTCGATCCCAACTGCCTGTTAATAAGTTCGACTTCTGGCCTTAGGCATTTTCTTCTATTCATTGAATATCAATTGAATTTAAGAAGAAATTTCTTCCATGTAGACTGATCCAATAAATAGCTATACAGTAACCCTCTCAAGCGTGATAAGCAGCCTAAGTGTCTTCCCAACTATCTTTCTAAATGTCTTTCTAACAGTTTCTTCAATGTTCAGGCGCTCCGGAGAGGTCGCTATGAAAAGTGTGTTTACATGTTTAAAGGAGTCCATATCGCTGTTGATGTTTTAATTTCCTGCGTAGGCCCCATAGTTCCAGTAGGTCTTCGAGTCTTTGGATATGGTAATCTTGCAAAACAAGGGTCCAGATGTCCGTCTTTACAGAATACTAGTAGCAGTGGCGAATAATAATTACAGGCCATGAAATCGAGAAAATCGAGAAAATGTGGTTAAATGTACTGAGACATATTAAATAAAATTTAATAAATAGGAGAATCGTTTCTTTGATGAAATAGCTATTAGGGCTGGCATTGACACTGTACTGTGATGTACTTGGCTTTGATACCATGTGATCGCGGACCCACTACCTAAACACCTGGCCTTTGCATTTACATGTCTTCATACTCCCAACCTCAATACCCCAATCCTCCACCTTTAGATTTCGAACCTCATTTTGCTGGACTATGTTCGAAGCTTAGTTCAAGTTCATTGCATGCTCAAAAACACGTGAAACCCCAAAGTCCTGCTCGACTACCTTTGACGACACATACCCACAATCATGGTGAACTGGCTCAGTCTCGCCGTTCCCTTTGCCTACCTAGGCATTTTGATCGGCTCACTCGCAACATTCTCTTCGCTTTATCGCAAGCGCAAGGCTTGTAAGTCCTGGTCACTCTGATACACGCAATTACACGCTCTGAACAGCTCTCAATCCATCCCTCCTTCAAACCCCTTCGCTACAATTCGGACAAGAACCCACGAACTAATAAACTTCTGTGCAATAGACAAGACTGCCTCTCTCGAGCCATGGTTCCCAGCACATCTCCAACGCGACATCTACTTCTCCCTTTGCCAACTTGATCCCTCCGCTCAATCAGAGAAAAAGACCCCCGCGGTCCCTGAGTCCGTCTTGAAAGCTGCTCTCCTCCGCCGAGCAACAGAGGATATCCGCCGCGTGCTCGCCCTGCGAAGCCAAAAGCAAGCTCTCTCTGTGCTCCTCCAGCGAGGAAGTGTTGGTGATGATCTGTGGAAACGGTTCCTGCGCGCGGAGAAAGAAATGGAAGAAGAGGTCAAGGACGTCGTCGCTGAGGTGAGTCTTTATACGCGCGTTTGTGGAAATTTATTTTCTAATTCAGTCATGTACAGGCAAACTCCTACGCTCCAGGCTGGGGTCAAACAATCTTTCAATCCGCGAATGAGATGATGCAGAACGATATCTACCGCAAGCGAATGGCTGAGCAACAAGAGAAGGTTGCAGAGGAGAAGGAGCGCTGGAGCAAGAAGAAGGCTACTACTCAGGAACAATTCATGAAGGAGCTGAATGAGGAGAGTGCTGAGTCTACTCCCCAACCTGCTGCGGCTAAGTCGTCTGAGCCTTCTGAGACACCTGCGGCTACTTCCCAAGCGAGTGATGATGACGCTGTGTTGGTTGAGGCGGAACCATCAACAGGTGGTGGTGGAAAGAAGAAGAAGGGCAAGGGCAAGAAATAGATGGTGGACTTGTAATACTACCTTTCTTTCGCATGATGTGGTTTACTATTACTTTTATTCAAAATTATGGAACCTTTTTGGGTATTTCAATCTTGAGAGGTGAATTGTTCTTGTATTTTGTAGATTTACGCAGCTGGAAATTGGGTTGGAGAAGAGGTATAGCCATTGTGAAGGTGGGAATAGTGAAGAAGTCTAAAGAAGTACAAATGATATGGTAGTGATGTACATGGTAAGTATCAGATAACCTTTGAACGCCAATGCATGCAATGCAAGTAGTTACATGAAAACACCGAGGTAGAATTACAGGAGCTTGCTATCATCCACCCCCAAAGGTGAACCAAGCTCAATTTCTGGAAGCCCCATTTCTGTCGCAGCTCGGTCCAATTTCTCTTCGATCTGCACTGGACCCAGCGCATCAGCACGGCTCAAAACAATGCGCAGCAGCAGACATATGATCTCGAGCTGATACTGCTGTTTTTCATGCGGATCAAGTTGCTCGAGAGTCAAACCTTGTGCCTCGAGCGCCATGGACTGGCGCTCGCCGAGCATTTCCAAAAGACGGGTGACCTGGGCAATGTTTTCTTTGCTCCGAGGGGTAGAGGACAGGCGGCGGAGTCGATGTTTGGGTGTTCCAGCTGGGACACCGGCTAGACGAGCGACCTGAATGACAATCATTCGGGCCGTAGCATCATCTGGCGCAAATCCGAAACTTGTACGCATCGATTGAAGTGCTACCAGCGTGCCAGGAAGGTCTTTGGACAGGCAGAAACAACGCACAATCTGGTCGTATAGCTCCTTCGAGAATTCCGAGTCCGTGATTGTCCGCGACCTTGAGGGAAGCTGCGAATACCATTGCATCATTTGGGCAAACAATTGACGTGCAGATGGAAACCCGGCATCGAAAGACGTACGACCACGGTCATATTGCAGCTTCGCGCAGTCCCACAGACATGCGTAAGTTTCGAGGTCGGGGCGGACAGCGACAGACATCTTTTGAAACTTTGCCCAGAGGGAGCGGATATCCTGCTTGCGTAACTCGGCATAGAGGAGATGGTTCATAAAGTATGAGTTTGGTTGGATGTGTGCATCGTTGAGGCACTTGGCCAGATACTTGACCATATCATCATCACCGTGGCGAGTGTAGTGGAGAAGAAGAATGGAAAATGTTTCGATGGTTGCCGATGGCATCTCTCGCTTCATAAAGTGTGGGATCCGACTGGAGTCAACTTCTGGCTTAACCTGCAGTTGAGGTGTTGACTTCACTGGCTCGAATCGTTTCCATACAGCATTGATGCGATGCTGGACCATAGACCAACCTAACTGCTCTGCCTTGTCTCGCGAATGCGCATTTCCTTCGCGTAGCCATCCAGCGATCAGCCCATTAAGATGCTTAGAGTCTGGACGCACGCCTCGCTCATACATCAGCTCGATTACAAGCGCAGCTGAATCGACTTGACCCATTCCGATAAGCTTCTTCATCCAACTGGCATAGAAGAACCTGTTTTGGAACTGGCGGGGAAGCATTTGAAGCGCCGATAAAGACACCTTATTCACGGCTTGCTCGTTAATACTCGATGCATGGAGGTTTCCAGCCAGGCCAAGGGCCGCTTTGTATACGGCAGTGGAATCATTAGCGGGACTTTGTCTCGTCACCATCATATCCTTGAATATAGCGACAGCCGTGTCCAATCTACCTGCCGTAAGCAAGCCAATGCTGACGAGGTCGTAATCTTCCATGGTCATCTTGGACCCTAAGAACGTCTTCAGTTGCAGATACAGTGCCCAAGCTTTCACTTCCGCATCTTTTCCTGAAAGTTTACCCCATGCTATAATCACTGGTATCAGAACTCTCGGTTGGCGGGATTTATCATTTGTCAAGAAAGCCAATGCAATGTCTTGGGCACGTTGAGGATTATTCTCAGCCGCAAAAAGCTGAACGCCTAGCACCCAATATTCTTCGAGATCCTCTTTTTTCTGAGACAGCTCTGCTTGGTATGCCTCCCACTCCACTAGAGCTTTAGTGGTAGCACCCCCATCATGAAGGGCTTGTATATAGGACAGGATTTGCGGCGTGGCGAGTGGTTTTCCGGTAGAGCGAGCATCGTGAACGAGGACCTCGAGGTGGGTAGATCGTAAAGTTTTGGAAATTTGCAAGGAATTTTGTGATTTCCAGACAGCTTCCATGGCTTCGGAGGGTATCGCTTCTAGAAAGCCTGGAATAGCCTGCTTGCATCGTCGATACGCTTTCCACAGGTCCTGACCAGTACGCTCGTCCGATGCATTCCCATTGTACCGGAGCAAGGATTTCCTGAAGCGGTCGGCATATGGGTGAGAATCAGTTCCTGCCAGCTTCTTGGCCTCCAGTGCTTTCCTGGCCGCTATCCTGCGCTCCTCTCTGGCACTATCCTGCCAATTCTCTTGTTCCAAAGCCATACCCTCAAATTCTTCCTTCAACATTTCATCCAGCTCCTCGTCGAACACGTCATCCAGCGACATTTGTGGTTCTTCCGTGACCGCTTCCGTCTCTGCATATTTTCGAAGGGCCTCGAGGGCAATTTTTCGATCTGCCTCTGGTAGGCTTTGGATAAATGGGCTGTCGGGAGCGAAAGGCCCTTTTTCTAATTCTTTGAGTTCCTCCTGGAGACTTGCGAGCTCCTGCTCAACCTCTGCACGTTCCTCCTTTTCCTCGGCTTCTGGGTCAATCTTGCGTCGGTTTTTGCCGGTAGCATCTTGTTCGTAAAAGTTGACCTTATCGTTTGGTCCGCCAAAGTCGAGCCGACGCGCCGTTACGGCGCTAAACCTTCGTAGGGGAATCGACGAATGGAACGCCGCATAACATCGAGCTCCTCGAACAGCCTGGCGGAGCATATGGGAAATTAGATCATTTAGCAGGAGATGTTGGAGGCTAGAGAGCTGGAAGGTTGCGGCGAAGATGAAGTTCCGCAAGTCGGAACACATTAATATTTCCTATTTTAGTTTAGCGTACCGCATTTAATGTCATTATCTCCCTTCTCCGTCAACGCGACTCTCCATAGCGGCCAGCAATGGATCCCGATAGCTTGGAAGATGCGCTGGACCTGTCTAAGGACAGGTCGCAGAATCAGGTATGCCTCCCATAATTTCTTTTCGCTCAATAAACACGCGAGAACAGCTACTGACCCTCAATTCAAGGGCGTCTACGTCTACCAACCCGCAAAGCCTGGGAAAGCTTCCGGCGAACGAGCTCCGAAACGCAGAAAGGTCTCCTCGACGAATATTTCCAAGGCTGAAGTTCCTCGAAGCTTTGTACCCTTGCTGAATGGAGAGGAACACGCGGATTGCATGCAATTACGATACGACACCTATAAGAAGCTATGGTCGGAGCAGGAAAACAAGATTCAGGTATATACGATTCGCCCTTTAGATTAGCGGATTGGTGCTGATTTGTTTCAAGAGCATTCTTGAAGATGTGGATGCCGGTGTTTTGCAGGACGTATCTTCTTTTGTTAGGGAAACATCACCGCAAACGTAAGTGCAGCGCATTGTCCCCGAAAGAAAGGCTTTACTTCTAACACGCAACGGTTTAGTTTCGATGGGTGTATTCCGACCGCTTTGGTGACTGTTGGATCCAACGTATCTTCGCTGAGCAGATTGCTTTCCCGTTTGAATGACCAGCTTAAAGCAACCAACGAAGGCGGGGTGGTTGTCCTAGAGTCTGGCGATGCGACGAATCTGAAGACTGCCTTGAAAAACATCATTCGAGCAGCAGTGACAAATACAGAGGGAAATGACGGATACCAGAGATTTCTCACAGACCGTACCGTATGTTGACATTATGTTAGAATACGGAGAATATCTGCTAACAGAATTTAGGGCCCTCGAATCCTCGGGTACGACTTGGATCTCCTGCATGACTATGTCCAAAGGCGGGGGACTAAAAAACTTGTTCTTGCTTTGCGAGACAGCGAGGCCTTTGACCCTGGTCTTTTGACCGATTTATTTTCTCTATTCACGTGAGATTGTATCCTTTTACATGGAGAGATTCGCTGCTAACTCAAGTAGGTCTTGGCTTGATCGGATACCATTCACCATATTACTCGGAATTTCAACTTCTGTTGAACTATTCGAAAGTCGACTCCCTCGCTCATGCGTATCTCTGCTTCAGGGTAAACATTTTGAGGTACAAGAGGCAGGTAACTGCGTAGACCGTATATACGAGGCCCTTCAGGCTGATCCAGAGGGCAAAATATGGGTTGGACGCAACATCACAAGCACTTTGTTTGAGAAAGCGAGTGACTACTTCCAGACCCCAGAAGCTTTCAGTCGTATGGTCAAGGTAAACGACCCCTTTCATTCTTACGTACCCATCCACCGCTGACTCAAGCATAGTATGCGTGCATGTCACATTTCTTTGCCAATCCTCTGGCTGTACTTCTAGGAAACCCAGATGCGTCTATCTTATCACAAAACAGATTTTGTGAGGCGATCAGAAACCTGCCGTCCTTCCGAATGTTGGTTTATTCTTTCACAGGCCCCCGAAGTATTTGAGCTGATAGATTCTTCTCTTTAGGTTCTGTGAAGACCTTCTTGAAGTGGGTTCCAAGAACGAAGCTCAAAGCATGATACAAGATGACGATTACCTGCTCCAAGTGGCTTTTGATCATGTTGAGGCAGGTCAAAAAACAATGCGTCACATCTTCCGTGCAGTACAACTTATTCATACATGTCTTCAACACACCCAATCCACCAAGAAAACCACAGTCGCAGATCTTTCTGTTCGAGCGCTTTCTGGGGAGCTCTATGGATCACCGCTCGTTGAGGATATGCTGGCCACAGTAAAGACCCTGGACTCGGAGAAGCTGGGCGAAGTGTTGAACACCCTTCCCACACTCTCGAATGATTCTCCCCTCGTTGAGATTCAAAGCTATTTAAAAGATCTCCTTGAAACTTACTCCGAGGCTCTGCCTCTGCGCAGTGAGTACAATGTCAACAGCTCCGTTGTGAAAACGACTGTTGTCCAGCAACGAGTTTTGCTCACCAAGGGAAAGGCAAACCTACCGGAGCATGACATCGAATACTCCAGGATCATAGATCGCCTGGTTGCAGCGCTGCAGGAGTACTTCGTGGAGACCTTGATTAGACCGCAAGACTTGTTCATGCACGAGGCATTTCTCTTTGATCTACGCAACCCTTTGAAGGAGACGTTCACTCCACGGCCGCGATTTGCAGTTGAACGGGCTCTGACCAGTCCTTTCGATTATCTGATGTCTACTACTGCTACTGCCAATGCCGGAGTATCCGCCAAACAGCCAGCTGCTTCCATATTGTATCAACTTTACCTTGAATCCGGCGCCTTGGTGAATGTTCATGATTTATGGCGAGCTTTCTCTTCTGTTTATGAGAATGACAAGGACAATAACTTTGACGATCGTGTGGTAATGGCCTTGTTCTATGGTGCTCTGTCCGATATGAAAATGTTCGGGTTCGTCAAGAATAGCCGAAAGAAGACGGATCATTTGGCAAAGTCGACATGGATGGGATTATAGAGCCTCTCCTGAGTATTACAATACAATGAAAGGAAGTTCTGAAACATACTCTTTAATACTACTAGCCCATTTCCACGATAGGAATAGCAAAGCTATGTGATGTTTCTCTATTTGATTTGCTGTAATCACAACCTCCTCTTCAAGATAGCCTTCTAATCCCCTTTGGGGGGTAATCTGGAAAAGGGAGTGCCCCTCGAGACCTACGGGGTTCATTCACAAAGGGATTCGATAGAAATGGAAAAAGAATTCTGAATCATTTTTGCCATGCAGGCGGGGTATCATACACAAGCTATCCACAAGTATCACAAGCATTTCCGGTGCAGCCATATTTTCGTCCCGGTTTAATGAAAAACCCGATTTCAGCGCAGCGCAGGGGCCAAAAATCAATCGTCTTAAATGGGTCGTTGAATGATGTCGTCTCTTCCGAGTGGCCTCCCGCCCTCGCTGAGAACCATAGCCTCTCTCCGTCGCCGACGAAGTGCTTGTTCCTCTGCGCTGGCTTCCCGAAATCTCCGTGAAGATGTTCCACGGTAAGGGTTAGTCGTTTGTTCCGCGAAAGCCATCAATACGTCTTCCCCCCGATGTGACACCCACGCATCATCGTCTTCATCCTCGTCTTCATCATCGTCATCGTCATCATCCTCTTCCTCGTCATCTTGTTCGTTCTCCTCTTCGATCATGCTACCCATTAGCCCACAATTCCGTAGTTGTTTAACTCCCTCAGGATTTGTTGTCAACGTGCTGAATATGGAGCTCATGACTGCATCGTCGGCCCACCAGGTTTTCAGGAGATTCACCACATCTTGTCGCCGCGAGGGTTCGTCTAATGCACACGGAAATGGGTACTTGGTAAGCCACCGGGTCACGATCCCAGCTTCTATTGCGGCCGGAATGTTCTCTGGGAGGAGGATGTTGAGTATTTGAAGGGCCTTCTTCTCTCCGAGGGGTCGAGTACGGGCAAGTACGGGCGAGGTCGTTGGATAGGTCACCTCAGTATGGTCCTCCAAAAGGTTGCAGAGACAATTGATAATGGCGGTATATGTGGGGAGGTCTCGGAGTCGAGTGCAGACTGAAGTTCGAGACACTATGATGCAGATTAGTATTTGTTCCGGCAGGTTCACGTTGAAATGACCTACATGCTCGGTTCGAGACCAGGAAGTGAAGAGCATTCAGTGCTCTTCCTTGGTGCGCTTTATTTTTGGATGACAGATCGTCCAGCAAGAGATCTCGCGTTTCACCCTTGGTTGAACGCTCGGAAATGATACGAAGGGCCCTAGAGATACATGTTAGGAGGCGTTGTTAACAGAGCATATGGGGTGACTCCATACGCTGCTCGAAGGTCATGGCTCGTGCTCTCGGAAAGCTTCAACAGAGTATCTAATTTGAGAGCTAATATATTGTCAGCTATATATCTCATAACTTCCCTCAAAGTTGCACTCACCTTCCTCTGTCCCCTCACTTATGATCTTGTCCTCCCGCTCGAGGTGTTTGATCTCCGTCAGATCAACTACCTGACGCAGATCTGTCGCGATGCCGCGGACGGCAAAAAAGAGGGATATTCCTAAGAAATATTAGAATCAAGAGCAAAACCCAGATATTTGGTCCCCATTACCTAAACACAGCCATAACACTCCATCTCCGGAGAAAGGAGCCATGATGGATGTGGAAGTTGGAGATGCGGAGACGCGCGCGGCAGAATAGAGACCGAAGGCGGTGAGCAAATTATTTTTTTCTCTTAAACTGCTTTGCGGTAGCAAAAGAAATCTATACGCAGACCGCTTCAACACCACAAAAATGCCGCCCTCACAGCTCAAGCAGCTGAAAGCGTCACTTCGTGATAGCGGGGTTGTTCGGCCTCAACAATCCAAGAAACAAAAGCGCCAAAATGCGCAGTCTGGTGCTGCAGCGCAAAATCGAAACCAGCGCAATGCCGCCTTGCAAGCAATTCGTGATCGGTTCAACCCTTTTGAGATCAAGGTCTCTTCCAATCGAAGCAAGTTTGATGCAACCACTCGGGATGGAAAGTCAACCTCTGCAGGAGGCTCACGCCCTGGTGTTACCAAGTCTCTGGGTGAGGAAAGGGTATGTGATTATTGGATATCCTCCTTCAAATGCAAAGCTCACCAAAGTTTTTCAATTCTAGCGTCGCGCCACTCTTTTGCAAGAAATGAACACCCGCAATAAAGTCGGTGGACTTGTCGATCGACGATTCGGTGAAAATGATCCTACTATGACACCGGAGGAGCGAGCCGCCGAGCGGTTCGCCAGGGAAAGCCAGAAGAAGATGCGTAAAGAGTCGATGTTCAACCTTGAAGACGAGGAAGACGAATTTCAGCTTACGCATTTGGGTCAATCATTGGATCTTGAGAACGCCAACCGCGACGACTTCGATATGGGAAATATGAGCGACGATGGGGATGACGACGACGCACCACGAAAGCGCAAACGCTTCGAGGAGGAGGAGGGGGAGGGTGATGATGAAGACTTCACTTATAATCCGGATGGGGAAGACCTGCATGAGCGCAAGAAATCCAAAGCTGAGGTCATGAAGGAGGTTATTGCCAAGTCCAAGTTTCACAAGGCTGAGCGACAAAAAGCTAAGGAAGACGACGATGATCTACGTGACGAGCTAGACCAGGAACTTCCTGATCTCTTTGAGGCATTGCGAGGCATGAAGGCTCCCGCCAAGCCAGAGCCCCCGAAGCATGATCTGGACACCATGAACCCAGAGCGTGCAGCTATGCTTCAAGGCCCTGAAAAGACAGATGCCGAGAAAGAATACGACCAAAGACTTAAGCAATTGACATTCGACAAGCGATCTCAACCCACGGACCGAACGAAGACGGAGGAAGAGAAGATTGAGGAGGAAGCCGAACGACTCAAGAAGTTGGAGGAGGACCGGCTCAAGCGAATGCGCGGCGAACAAGTGAGCGATGAGGAGGAGAGTGAAGATGACAAGGATTCATTCATGCAAGATGATGAAGAATCCGAAATAGACGACGCAGAAGCTTTTGGTCTTCCCAGTACATCATACGAACCACGACCGGATTTGGCCGTGGAAGACGAGGACGACTTCATTATTGATGACGACTTGGTCGAGACAAGGTCTAATGTCAGCCTCTCGGTGGATGAAAATGACATGGAAGAGGAAGATCTTTCCGAGGACGATGAGTCTGAACAGTCGGAACAGGAGGATGAACTCATCAACGGAATGTCATTACCAGTTGCCAGCGCGGCCTCAACGGCTGTTGCTGCTAGCAAGACTGCTGACGGTAAATTGGCGTTCACTTACCCTTGCCCTGGTGACCACGAGGAGTTTATTACTTTGATCAAGGATGTGCCCGACCAGGACCTCCCGACGGTCATTCAACGTATCCGTGCCTTGCATCATCCTCGTCTGCATCCCGACAATAAGGCCAAACTGGGCCGTTTTGCTGAGATTCTGATTGAGCACGTCTCGTACATGGTCAATGAGAGCAAGAAGCCGTCCTTTGCTCTTGTGGAAAACATCCTACGACATGTTCACTCGCTGGCCAAGACCCACCCTATCAATGTGGCCATGGGTTTCCGGGCTCGCTTGCGCGAGATCTCCAAGGAGCGCCCACTGAATTTGTATTCTGGTGATCTTGCTATCTTGATGGGCATCTCCACCGTTTTCCCCACTTCCGACCACTTCCATGCAGTGACAACACCTGCTCATCTCTGCCTTGCTCGATACCTGGGGCAGTGCTCCTCTAATACTCTGTCGGACTTTGCTACGGGCGCTTTCGCCTCGAGTCTGTGTCTCCAGTACCAGACTGTCGCGAAGAGATACATGCCTGAGCTCATGAACTATATCCTGAATGCCCTGTGCAACCTTGCTCCCACGGAGCCTCCAACAGATGTTGGTTTCTTCCCATACCGAAAATCCTCAGAATGTGTTCGCCTGGAATCATCCCAGAAGGTTACTCCACGCAAACTCCAATTCAGCGATATCGTGGCTTCTCCCGCGGATCCCCAGTCTGAAGAAGAGCTGAAGGTCTCGCTTATCACCACATTTGTCTCCCTCCTCGATACTTCTTCGGATCTGTGGTCCGAAAAGTCCGCCTTTTTCGAGATCTTCACCCCTGTCCAGGCCATCCTGCAACACCTTCAGAAGTCCTTCAAGAGCAAGGTTTACGCAGCTGCCCGAGACCCCGTTCGATCAACATTGGACAAAGTCACTTCCCACTTGGACCAAGCCCGTAAGGCCCGTCGCTTCCTTCTCCTCCACTACCACCGCCCTCTGGCCATCAAACAAGCCATCCCCAAGTTCGAGGAGAACTTCAACCCAGACAAGCACTACGATCCCGACCGCGAGCGTGCCGAGTCCAACCGTCTCAAGGCCGAGTACAAGCGCGAGCGCAAGGGTGCTATGCGCGAGCTGCGCAAGGACGCCAGCTTCATTGCTCGCGAGAAGCTCCGCGAGAAGAAGGAGCGCGACGCCGAATACGAGAAGAAGTACAGGAGGCTTGTGGCCGAGATTCAGAACGAGGAGGGTCGTGCTGCGAACGATTACGAGAGGGAGAGGCGGGGACGCCAAGGCAAGAACTAATTCGGATCACCTTGATTCGGCTTTTGTCAAGGGCCCTTCGATACCATTTGGCAGTTATCTGTTCATGTCATGTCTTGTTTTGTCTTTTCTCTCCACATTTTCTGCTGGACTGGTACATAGTTGTTTTACTGTCCCTTTTCTTAGGGCTGGTGCATGGTTCGGAAATAAAAAGTCGATGTCCATTCAATTCACACATTTGAGCTATAAAGTTACACCATTGTAGGAGTTCCCCAGGGTTTCGATGTACATGCAGCCCTGTAGGGGGAATAGCGAGTTAGCATGATTGCCCCTTTAGATCATCGCCGCTTTTATGGACGTATCTACGATCAGGCCTACGGTCACTGAGTTTGTAGTTTGTGTCAGAGTATCCCTAACCAATGCCGGTCCCGTTGAATCAATATGGAGTGTTGGAGGCCAATGTGAAGATTACATCATGATATCATGCATGTGGTAAAAATCCATAGTTCGTCGATTAAAAGGTACAAAGAAGAATGATCAAGGGGTCCATAGAAAAAGACGAAGCTGAGCCCTACCCTCAAGTAAGGACCCAGGATCGGCGGATGGCGACCTGGCGCGCAACATACTATGAGCAATAGGTGCAACCCATGTATTCAGTCATGGTGAATCTCCTAACTATCCCATGTAGAAGACGACTACTGTCTTAATTCAACCCCGATTCCAATCAAATATTCACAGCGAGCTCGCTGCTTTCGCGGCACTCTTTCCATTCTTGTCTTGTTCGTTCGGATGAAAATTCGCCTAAAGGCATCATCACCCTCGCCCCATGTAGACCATTCAGGACTGGAGGAGTCCCGGTAGGGATTCGGATCCAAAGACCGAACAAAACTCGTCCAGTATCCTTGCATTATGGGAACAATGTCCGCGTTGGTTGTATAATACGAGTCGGGTGGAACGGTGCTCACGTAGTCAGGGCCCCAGATAGCATTGACCTCGACTGTGTGAGGTGTTCCAAAGCCCTGAGCCGCCTGCGTGGGATCTAAGACAGCATAGTGATAGTTCCAGCTCGGTACCCCTGCCGCGGCGTAGATGGAAGACATGTGTACTCCGGGGCAGATATAGCGTAGTTCACCATATGCATTACTGGCGGGTCGCCAGTATGGTCCTGAATTCGGGAAGTTCTTTGTTTGGTTGGGATTGAGATAAAGGCTGTTGATCTTTTCCATTTGATCTTGCGTTATGCTTGGAAATTGATCCTCAATGAACGCATCTGCTTCGGCGACGCTCGTTGTGTTGAGTGGAACGAACATCGTGCCTTCGTTGGTGTCATCCCCAAATATCACAGGAACTTTGATGAACTTGCCTTGTTCGAAAAGGGTATATGTATGATCTTGCACAAGGTCCCCGTCGATTGTAGGACTGTATAGATACAAGGGATTCCCTGAGGCTCCTGGTAGAGGGGTCACAATGTTATTGCTCTGCAAGGCATTCACACTGAGATTTCGAAGGCATGATAGTGTATCGTCCTTTTTGCTACAGCCCGTTCGAGATGCGAGTCGATTGTAAGAGAATTGACTCTCAGGCACATTGAGCATTGTTCCAAAGCTCTGCGACTCGGCTGCCGCTCCGACGAATAGTCCATCATCTCGTCCGCCATAGGCTGAGAGCAGGAGACTGACTGACGCTCCTCCAGCGCTATCACCACCAATAACGACATGGTCAGGGTCTCCGCCAAACTAAGCTTACAATGAGTATTCTGCTTCTATCGGAGAGAGTTTCGCAGACGAACCTTGCTGATATGCTTCTGTACCCATTCAAGTGCCTTCAGTTGATCCTTTAGTCCATTGTTTAGACTTGCCCCCTCCTCAACCTCTTTGGAGGCAAGGAAGCCAAAGGGTCCCACGCGGTAGTTGAAAGTCACCACGATGATATTGTTCCCAGATGCTTGAACCAGACCAGATCCATTGTAATTGGGATTGGACAGGGCCGCGAAGCCACCCCCTTGGATGAAGAAGTAAACAGGGAGCTGTTTACCAGCGGATCTGGCCCCTTCCGGAGCGTACACATCTAGAAAGAGACAATCCTCTGCGGTATTTGATGGCACAGCAGTATTCAAACTGCTTGCGACCGGGATACAGAGTGGCCCATGCTGTGCTCATCATGTCAACCGTTGATGCTCAAATAAACGCAAGCAGAGATTCCTTCATACCTGAGTGGCCTGTTGAGTCCCTTTCATTAAGGATGGATCCTGTGGCGCCTCGAATCGTAGGCTTCCCACCGGGGCATCAGCATAACGCATTCCTAGCCACTGGGAAACACCCATGGGTGTTGAGCGACCATGATAGCGGGCATAGCCCAAGTCGACTACTAGTGGCTCAGCCAGTGCCAGCGTGAGCAAGGCGAAGAATGGTAGGACCATCATGGTAAAATGACCTTATGCTTGCCCAGGTGAGAGAGAGGTGATACTCATCGCATATGGAAGCTGGATAATAAACAAAACATCGGAATTCAAAAGAAAGGCCGAGACCCCATAACCCCCTCATTCTTCCCCAATTCTGGGATTGTTTTAGTTCCATTTGAGCCTGAGCCGGTAAATAAACGGAGGATCTAAACACACAACCCCCTTTCTCCGAGAGACACACCCGCATTTCTGTATTGGGCATAGTCTTGTATTATGTTTTCATCTGTGATTTCAATAGTTGAACCTTGGAAGTAGCTCTCCGTCTAGGCAGTCTCCTGTCGAGCCCCTTGCGATGTCTCTACCTTGAGATAAGGTCGACATTGCCCTTATAACTTGAAGATATAATGATCAGTGTTTCCAAGGTTTGTACTAGCCTTCCAGATCTCACTTACAGTAGTGATAAAGTAACTCTTTTGACAGCCTTTATTTACTAGTAAAGGTAGGAGTGACCAAGATGTGATTTCTATCTAGTGAGCCTCTAACAGTTTAAGTTCCGAAGTTCAACCGTGGAAGTATGAAAACGTGGAAATGTCGAACAAATACATGTACAGATGAAATTGTGAAACCAGTCTAACCCAAATATCAAGGTGTGTGTCTCTAAAATATCGGGGCTGTGTTATTTAGAATTATCCTAGTCACGGAATAAGTCATGGGTCTCCTAGATACCTTTAGCCCTTGCGTTCAAACCGGATGATCGTTGCACATCACAGCGGGTGGCATTGTTAGTGGTGGATGATTGACTCCACTTCCGTGCTTGGGGCTTTCTTTTCTTCCCCCGCAAAAACCTAATCTGTGCTTTGCTCCGGTAAATTCACCACTCTTTTCTTTCTGTCATTTCCGCCATGTCGTCTGATGAGGAGGATGACTACATGTCCATGGTGATAGAAGAGCCAACACAAAAGGAAACCTTTACTCAGCGGAAACGAAGAGAGCAACGAGAGGTACGCCACATTCCCACACTTGGCATCCCTTCCTACCACCAGCGCGGATCCCTAACAGCTTTTTAATTTCTTTTTACCAGGCCGAGGCCCGCGGAAAAGTCTTGTCTAAAGCAGAACGAGCTGCACAGGAAGCTGCCCGTCGAGATGAAGCCCTAGCCACGAGTACCTTGGACCCTTCCAATAAAGGGTTCAAGATGATGGCCAAACTAGGCTTTAAAGCTGGACAGAGTCTCGGGAAGAAGGACCCCGCCTCATCAGCTGATACCGGCTCGGACTCGACCCCTCCATCGGCGCACGTCCGTTCGGAACCTCTCAATCTCGTCTTCAAGGAGAACCGTGGTGGAATCGGCTTGGATACGGAGAAGAAACGCAAGATTCGCGAAGAGGCCGAGGAAGCGACTAAGAAGATAAAGCGGGAGGAGGGCGATTATCGCGATCGCGTACGTGAAGAGCGCGAGACGCGTCGTACGGAGGGCCAAGTGCGTGCTGCGCAGAAAGTCGCGGAGCGCCTCGACACGGAAGCGGAAGAAGGCACAAGTGAAGGGGACAAGAAAGACTCCCCTGATGGAAAGAACAACAATGACCCAAGCAATTCTCAAACACCCAAGGAAGAACCTGAGTCGGCAGACACATCTAACAGCTCCAAGCGGGCAAAACCAAAGTTGCGAGTCAATATCCTCTATCGTGGCTTAGTTCGCGAGCGCGAGGATCGTGAACGTGATATACAGGCCCGCCATGCTCTTCAACATTCTCTCCCCTCGTCATTCTTCCCGAGTCGTCGACTACCTGGCTACGATGACGGCGATTTGGAACGAGATGATAAACAGGCTCTCGGGAATCGACCGGGGCCCTTCATGGCTGCCGTGGAACAGGAGGTTGACGAGGAGGACCCAGAACTGGAAGAGTTCAACGCGTTAGAACCAGCAGAACGACTACAGAAGCTAGTGCTCTACCTACGGGAGACCTACCGGTATTGTTTCTGGTGCAAATTCCGCTATGAGAACGACTTGGAGCTCAACGGCTGCCCTGGACTCACAGAGGAAGATCATGACTAAAAAGAATCCCGATAGAGATAATGAAATTTACATTAATACGACTGTGGAACAGCAAAAAAAATCCATATACATTGTGATGTTTGCTGCTCAAATGCGACAGAACTGATTATCGATATGCGAATTCAACCAGCCGGGGGAATCCTAGTAGTATACACGAAATAAAGCCTTTGGTATCATGAGAAGTGAAGGGCCAAATGAGGTTGAAATCGTCAAACCGCTTTCAAACAGGGCGCACTGCGCACAAGGTAGAAAAGCATAGACAAATATGACAGCCTATCGGGCCATTATGATATGGCACTCAATATCGAAGTGCTCAGCTAAGCTTTTCCAGAAGTTCATTGAGAGATCGACGCTGGCATTTTTGCAGAGTCTTATAGCAACTCTCACAAACGCGCAAGGAGCAAAAGACGCATCGGTGCCGAATCTCGGTATCGAACTTATTGCAGGTTTGACATGGCAATGGACACCATACGTTCTGGGCTACCGGCATATTGCGGTGTTCCTGGAAACATGCGAAATGAACCTTGTTCAAGGGTGCAGCGACAGGCTTGACCTCAGGAAGTATCAATTGTGTAGATTGTTCTTCGGCCATCGGTTCGACGGGACTTCCAGGACCTTCGGGGGTGGGAATGAAATCTTCCAGTGGTGTGGCGTCGCTATCTTCGGCCGGAGGTGAGACTGGGACAGCTGGCAGGGATGGTTCCCGTGTATTGGAGACGATAACAGCAGGCTGTTCTGTCGGTGCCGCAGGCTGGTTCACCGACGGTCGTGAAGGCAATGGGACGTGGACTTGAGTCTGGGGCGACGCGGCTGCGGGTGATGCTGCAGGTGATGCTGCAGGCACGGCAGGCACAGGTTTGGATTGTAGCTGCGGCTGCGGCTGCGGCTGCGTAGGTGTCTGCGTAGGCGCCTGCGTCTGCGGCGGCGATGGGGTAGGTGTCGGGGGAAAGGTCACCGGGGACTGGGTCACAGCTGGAGATTTGGCATTATTGGGCACTGCGCGGCGCGCCGGGACCTTGGTCAAGACTTTGGGAGGAGGAGGTTTTTGATCTTTTGGCGGTGGTGGCAGCTCCTTGTTCGGGGGAGGAGCTCGTTGCGGCGGCGGGGCAGGTACGGAGGGCATGGCTGGAACCACTTCTTCCTCGGGAGTTTTGGAATCTTTCTTCAAACTATGAAGTGATAATTGCGATTTGGATACGGCGACTCCATTTTTCATGGCCGTCAGCGACGGGACGCGCAGGCCGCGCGGGCGTTTTTCAGAGTCAAAGATGGCCATGGTATACTGTGGTATACTGTTCCAGGCTCTATGTATCTCAAACGAGCAACACCCAATGGCTCTTTGGAAGAGATGCCGTTATCAACGTCTTTCAGGGCGCAGTGGGGATGATTGTCGTACCGACGCCACAGAGAGCGTTATAGTGACGATCGCACGGCCGATGGGTCTCCGTGCGCCGAGATTTCAGGGTTTCGCGTCAGAAATAAGAGGCGATATAAGTGAACAGGGTCCAAGATAAACAGAGACCAGGAACAGAATAGTATCAAGACACTCAGGGAAGCAATCGAAATTACTCCGTGAAACAAGAGGAGAAAAAGGAAAAGAGAAAAAAAAAATTGCCAAATGAGCCAAAGCCCCCAAAGTAATCTTAATTGGGGGTGGGGTGAGTAGCTGTAGCAGGTTTTCACCTGTGAGAATCGTCGAAATAATTTCTCCACTTGATCTCTGGATCCTTCGAGTCCTTTTTAATCCTGAGTCGATCGCAAATCAGATTTCACATTTAAGTCCAACGTTGATCCTCGTATCGAATCCGTCATCGTCCATGCCCGATGATTCAATTAGGTCGATCGCAAGCGGAATGCAGGATATCCGGGACTCTTTCACGATCGTGCCGGATCGCGATTGGTTGCCACGAGGAATGTGCTGATACCAGATACAAAGTGGGGTTTAATTTCTCAACCGTCAACTTGTTTCATCTGCAAATGGATTCAATTGGACTCATCACAACCGGATCGGATAGGCGCTAAAAATCAATAGATCCGGAACTGCCTTCAATGCCAACCATTAGTCTCCAATGCGCCCCCTGAACCTGAACCTGATACTTAGGTACCTAACTAGGCACTGTACTTCCGAACTCCGTGCACTATCTATTGGCATTCCATGGGTCGTGCCCTGAAAGCCGTGATATCATTGGCGATTTGGACTCGGCGAAGTCCGCAAATCTGGTAACTGAACTGCGTACTTGTACATTTTATGCACCTTTATAAGGTCGCAATTGGCGTCATTACGGATTGACATTTATTGACATTTTGCTTTTTTTTTGCCTTCCAAGGTTGTGTGTCTTGTTTTGGTTTGTGCATTTTAACTTAAAAAAGAGAACATGATGATCATTGAACTTGACTATCCGGTTCCGCAACGGGCATATACGATCGGCGTTCCCGTGCAGCCTGTACGTTCACCGTTAGCCGCTGCCTTTCTTCGAAATCCAAACAAAACTCCGTTTTCAGAAAAATGAACACTGCGCCTCGTGATGCTTACCTCGAGATATCGCTCGATCCAGGGCTTGGCGAGCGCCCATGTGAGTAGTCCGCCGGTCGCGAATATGAAAATAAACACCACCGCTTCATCCTTCCGTGAATCCCGCTCTATTGACCATCCGTCAGCCCCTAGTGATTCCAAAGATTGCTTTTTTTCCTCTCAAATTTCTGAGAATCAAGCCGGTCCTTGTCCTGGGTTTCGTATCCGTCTCGATAGGGGCTTACTTACGGAAGCAAGTTGTAAAGACGTCCTCCTCCTTAGCTCCTTTACAGGTCGGGAGCTCGTAATTTAGGCAGAACTTGCGATTGCAGTCGTTGCAGCTGAGAGACTTGTACTTCTGTGCGCGCGGATGAATCTCGCGGTCTTCGTCAGAGCCCAGTCCCACCCTATCGAAGGCGCGCTCGTAGAGGTTCAGTGCATTGTCAATGGCGGAGGATGAGGTATCCGATTTGGTAGGGTCAAGCGGGATAATAGTGCTATTGGAAAAGCAGGTGCATTTGCAGAAGGATGTTGGGGCTGGAACAAGGAGAAAAGAGGCAAATGGTCAGCGTGAACTCGTGGCAGCTGTCGATCTCAAACACAACGTGATACGGCACACTTACTGGAGGCGAGGGTTAATGTCGAGAGGGAGAGAAAGGCAAGAAAAAGAAGCAGCAGGTTCGCTTTCCCGGCCTGCGGGCTTCTGGATGTGTACATCGCGATATAGAGGGCTGAGATTGAATCCTCTTCTCGCATTCAACCGCATCGTTAGATGACGCGGTTATCTGTTATCAGTCACGTGGTGCTCCACTATCAGCTCTATCATCTATGAAATCTGAGATTGAGGTTGGAAAATGAGTTTTTATGAGAGAAATATTTCTAGAAGTGATTTTTATATGCGGATTAATCATATTGATCTCATAAGAAAAAAAAAATAGAACATGGTCTCGGAACAATTTAGGAAAATTCAAGTTGAAGAAAGTCACATATACACTTCACATGCTGATCCACGTCGCTGGGTCTCACTATGCCTGTTCTCTCTTAATCGTTTCCTCTTCTTCAAATTTGGGCTTCCTCGCCCAGACCCGTCGTCTATATGGTTTTGTTAGTGAAGAAAATAACCCTTGATATTCCAGATTACCCAGGGGCACTCACGCGTATCCGTACCCATGGTACTTGGGGTTCTTCAGTTCTACTCGAACTTTGGCCAAGTACACCTCTACTTCTTCTACAGTCCAAGGAGAGGGAGCCCCGAACTTGGTGAGTAGCCACATCGCATACCCCTCCAGACCAGCCTTCCAGTGATGATAGTTGAGCAGTCCCGTCTCTTTCATGAGCTTGTTTCGTGCCCAAGGACCAAGGGGAACCTTATAGAGCTGCTCGTGCAGATCGACGAAGCCAGCATTCTCAAGGCCAGCCCGCATGGTCTCTTGTGTCTTTAACGAACGGCCAGACCGCTCTCCACAGCCAATAAAGTTATCGCCCCATCCAGCAAGCACGGAGTCTTTTGGCAAGGTCCCATCATCACTACGCACTCGTACGTCAAATTCCATCTGCTCAATCCAACCACCTGGGTTTAGATTCCTTTGAAAATGGTGAAGTCAGCTTGGCCTCAGAGAAATGGAAGTATTATCCCGGTTACCTGTAGCAACGCTTATACAATTGGGTCCAGCCTTCATCTGTAAAAGCACCCAGTAGCTGACGTATGTGTATGTAATCAAATTGGTGATTCCAGGTCCATTCGCGCTGAATGTCGTCGACCTCAAAAATGCAAT
This sequence comes from Penicillium sclerotiorum, assembly GCA_911649655.1. Taxonomy (NCBI): domain Eukaryota; kingdom Fungi; phylum Ascomycota; class Eurotiomycetes; order Eurotiales; family Aspergillaceae; genus Penicillium; species Penicillium sclerotiorum. Next base: position 1,883,933 of record CAJVRJ010000005.1, on the reverse strand, counting down.
TGGGGGGTACCCAGTTCGATGGAGGTGGATAGAGATCTACACCGCGGACTGTGGCTAATTTAGATAATTTAGCCCATTCACGCTCAAACGCAGCTTGAGCTTTCGTGTGAAAGACTTACCATCTGGGTAAGTATCTGCCATGTCACTACAGAAGGATTTAGCAATGTGATGCGATCAATTGAAAGCTGAAGCATACATGGCCCAGCTCCCTTTACCAGTCCCGATATCCAAAATATGCTATGCAAATCAGTACTCTGCCGAGCACGAGGGGGTATAACCACCTCTCACCTTGGTTGACTTATCGATAGGAGCTCGGTGTAGAGGAGTGGCTCGATCATAGTCCAGCAGAAGACACACCATATGGCTTAGTAGCGAGTTGTTAGCCCAAGCCAAATGGGACACCTGCGGCACCTGGGCGTTGGGGGTTGACTGCTATGATTTTCTTGGCTTACCCCATTTCAAAGGCCTCAAACTGCTGCTCATCCGATGGGCTCCTGCGTATCCCGCTTAGAATCACTCTTTTCGATGGATCTTACCCGCAACCTACCAGTAGACATCCTCTTTCAACGCTTGATATCTGTGGATTGGGTTAGTGTATTCGCACATGTTCAAGGTTGGTTGCTTGAGGGAATCTAACCTTCGGCCATTTTCAATGCGACCCTTGGCAATCTCCGAGGCGATAGATGTGGTTTCTCTGTGCATAGATATCTCAGCATTGTCACGTTTGATTGTGCTGGTCACTCCGAGTCTCCCCGTACGACTGAAAATCATCAAGTAGATATGGATCGGCCTCGGCGTAAACATCGGGATCCTAATAGTAAAGTGAGAATGGACCTCATAACCAAGATTGGTGATATTCTTTTTACAATGATAATCGTGTCGGGCATCGCGACAGGGTATAAGTATGGTATATGGGGGTGGGTAAGCTGAAGAAAAGATCAAAGTTGCAGAAGTGGGGGGATGTGCAGAACGTTCAGCTGCCAAACGTTGTCGTACTCCACCTTCGCATGTGTTAAGTTTCTCTGAAGTTACCGCATAATTCTAAGCGGCTGCTGTAAAGTCGTCTCCACATCGAATCGTCAGATCTGTGAGATTCCTTGCTTCGAGAGAGATCCGAAGAAGATCTCGGGTGAAAATGGCTGTTTTCAATAATAATGAAGGTAGATTGGGTTTATCAAATGGGTGGGAAAGATCCCAGTGAATTGTGCATACATAGATTATACTTCCTAATGACCCTGGTCGATGATTCAAGGAAGAAGGATTGGTTGCGCCCCGATTGGTCGAAGTCTACCATAAGCGCCCCCACTGTGGAGATGAGCAGGGATAAAACTAGACAACACTTAGTAAACTCACCGATTATATAGTATGCCATAATAATTTAATACATCGTGATCAGACGATTTCAAATAGTGAATTCAGTGTTTGTTGGGTAAATTAATTAATGAAAATGATCCTCATAGAATTTTTTAACTGTAGCTTGGAAGTGTATAGACTCCTACGAGCGCGCTTCACTTGAAGGCAGCAACCGCTTGCCTAAACACCCGATTGGGGTAATTCAGTCAAGATTTAGATTCTAGAAGGAGCCCTGGAGCTTCGATTCTTCTTGCCTACTATTCGTGTCACTTCCCCTAGGCCATTCATCACCTTACTCCCTACCACTTATTCTTACCCCGAAGGACTATTCGTTCAGCATTTCCTCATGATGTTTTCTTCTCGGGTATTTTCTCGTCTGCACGGTGAGTGATACATTTTGAACCGAAGTGAGTGTGACTTCTCTAATTGCGCTTCAGGATCGATTGGTAAACGTGGGATCGTCACCCTTCCTCAGGTCCACGCTGCACGTTTGGCCGTCGCACAAGAGACCGACCATGTCCAAAGTGTGGACCGGTTCCTCAGATCGCGCGGCATAATCAAGATTGGACTTCAGTTTGAAGATGATCGCTGTACCTACCTTGAACAGCTACTTCTTCAGCTGCACAAGCACCACGGCCATGGGCTCCCCATATCCCACAGTGCTTCCCGCGGTTGGTTTTGGGATGTACGCCCCCAGAAAGACGATCTCTCCGGTACTCCTCAGGCCCGCTCAGAAACTATGAACGAATTTCCCTGGCATACCGACTGCTCGTACGAGGAGTCTCCACCGCGCTACTTTGCTCTACAAGTCATTCGGGCGGATGAGTGCGGTGGCGGCACTCTCTCAGTCCTGGACACTTCCAGTCTGATGTCTCATCTGTCGCCAATCGCGCGCAATGCGCTTAGCAAGCCCGAATTTCGCATTGCAGTACCTCCTGAGTTTACCAAACATGAAGCAGAAAAGTCCATCGTAGGCAATCTTCTCTGGGTGAACAGCAGTCTAGGCACCGCGCAGCTTCGGTTCCGTGAAGATATCGTTACGCCGCTAACACCATCTGCTGCCATTGCTTTTGAGGAACTGAGGCAGACTCTGAATAGCCCCGATCTTCAATCCCAAGTGATGCATTTGAGCCCCGAGATTCTTCCGCGTGGGTCAATTATTGCTCTCGACAACCGTCGCTGGCTGCATGGTCGAGATGAGGTTCTTGACCCCGAACGCCATCTGCGTCGAGTCCGTTGGGATGCGCAACCCTTCCCTAAGTTGTAAATGGGGTTCTTCCAGTTACGATCTCCACTCAAAAGTTTTGAAATGAATTTTCTCATCCCCATTGGTATTCATGCTACCTTTATTGGTCACATAGAACACGTGTATGAGGGAGTCCATATCGAGTCCGAATCTTCCAATAATGCGAGACTGCGAGATTGCCGTAGGGAATTCGATGGCCAAGCAGTCAACCGGTTGTTCTTTCCTTCCATATTAATAGACATCTTAACTCTCCCTCCAAAATTATTTCACCTGATCTCAAGTGCTTGTCTCTCTACTGCAAGTCTAGGCATAAACCGGTGGTATTCAAGTAGTATGTTCTTTCAATGTTTCGATCACTTTTTTCACACCAAGAAGCTCACTGACCGAAACCACCGTGACCCCTTTTTACTGTCTAGCACCCAAATATGGACTCAAAACAGCCGCCTCTCCTGCGAAGTACCCATCATGATTCGAGGTCCTGGGTCACAGCAAAGCCTTTCAGATTTTGTCTTCTTTCGATGATTCTCCTCTATGTTCTATTCGACTGGAGTGTGCTCAAGTCTCCCCGCTTTGACCTTATTACTGTGCTTCTTTCCGTTCCCTCGGCAGATCGCATCCGGGATTCAAGCGCCTTTTACACATCCAGCTCACACTTTGTCGGCCAAGGTATCAAACAAGCTGAATGGACCCGAGATAACTGGAGAGAATTCGGTATTCCTGATACTCACGTCGTTTCGTACGATGCTCAAATTCCAATACCCACTGAAAAACAAAGAGTCGCTCTCATTCGAGGTTTGGAAGTGTTATACGAGGCACCTTTGAATGACGGAGACGATGGCTTTATCCCTGCATCTTACAGCTTTTCCACTAATGCAAATCTGACAGCCTCTTATGTCTTTGCAAACTTTGGCTCTATGGATGACTACGATGATCTCGCGAAGAATAATGTCAGCTTTTTGGGTAAGATTGCGGTTTTAAAGTCTGCCGATGCATCGGTCTACCTTCAACTACTTCATCTCGAAACATCCCGTGAGGTCCAGATAAAGAATGCTCAGGAAAGAGGACTAATCGGCGTACTCATATATCCCGATCCTCAGAATGACGGGTTTATCACCGAGTCAAATGGATATGCTGCATACCCCGAGGGGCCAGCGCGCCCGCCGGAGATGATTGAAAGAGGCGGCATTGGGCCATATGGTGAGTACAAGGCTAGACGTCTTCCACACATGTGCGTTGCATGAGCGCTCATTATTTTCTAGACTCGTATCAGAATGGCCTTATACCTACCGTTCCCTGCATGCCCGTATCGTACGCTGACGCAGTTCCTATACTCTCCGCTCTGAATGGTCACGGCCCCTCAGCCTCTGAACTTGGTAGCCGGTGGAGTGGAGGAGAGCTTACCATACACAACGTGCACTACAATGTCGGCCCATCGCCTCCAGATATCTCGCTTGTCGTCAAAACCGAGGCTTACCTCCACCCTGGTCAGGTACACAACGTGATAGGAACAATTCCTGGGACTTTGCCCGACGAAGTCATTATTGTTGGAAATCATCGAGATTCTTGGGGACCCGGAGCAGGTGATCCTAATAGCGGCTCGGCGGCATTGAATGAGGTTGTTCGGAGCTTCGGGGTCGCATTTCAAAAAGGCTGGAGACCCCGCCGCACCCTCATCTTCGCCAGCTGGGAAGGAGAAGAGATCGGGCAATTAGGCTCTCTTCCCTGGATCAAGGAGAACTTTCATTGGTTGAATGCTACGGTTGTCTCGTACTTGAATGTTGTTGTCGCGGGCTCGGGGCGACATTTTCACATCAAAGCCAGTCCACTGCTTTATCAAACAGCATTGACTGCGATGGCTCTTATCGCCTCTCCAAATCAGACGGTGAGGAGTCAATCTGTACTCGACGTATGGAATCAGACAGGCGCGGGGATCATAGGTACAGCAGGCGGCGGGGACGCTATTCGATTTCAAGGTCTTTTATGCGCTTCAACGGTTGACTTTGGATTTTCTCAGGGGGTGGGGGACAGCGTTTTCCCTTACCATTCTGGCTTGGATACTTTTGAGTGGATGAGTCGTTTTGGAGACCCCGGATGGCAGTACCATTTGACCAGCACAAAGCTTTGGCTGGTTATGGTGGCGCACCTCTCAGAGGGGCTCTTATTGGATATGCAAGCGACCGACTACGCGGGGGCATTAGAAAACTGGGTCGGCAATCTGTTCGTTGATCAGTCATGGTCCAGATGGTGTGATCCAACCAAGCTGCATGACGCAGTAGCACGCCTTTCTCATGCCGCAAAAGAATTTGACGAGCATGTGGCGTGGCTGAAAGCCCAGGAACAAGCTTGGTGGAATATATGGAATATTTGGGCCTCCAAGACATCCCAAAAGGCCATAAACGAAGCGAATCAACGATTAATGCAGCTTGAACGAGTGTTTTACTATGAGAAGGGCCTGGATATTCGCCCATCCTTCCACCATGTGCTATACGAAGCCGCCCCCTGGCACACAGACAAACCACCCTTGCCAGGGCTCCGACGGAGTCTGGAAGCTGGCAATTGGACTAACGCCAAGGTACGTGAGAATCCTGGCTCAATGCGTCTGATGTCTTGGACGAGATATGATCATTGGATTGCTGATAGGTGCTGGTGCAGCTATGGCGAGACATCTTAGCTCACAAAATCGGCGACGCGGCAACTCTTCTCGAACACGATCGATCGTGTGGGTAAAGATGGCACCAGCCGCATATTGCAGGCAGATTCTCAATGTAACCTTGGATTGATAGGGCCGAGTTTGATTCCTTGGAAGTTTCGAAACTGACCAGTGCTATCCCTTATTGCTACTCCCGAATCCTATTCCTTGATCCCCGAGTCTGTGTGACGCGAGAACTAGCATGTTACTAGGGAAAAAAACAAGAAAATGATCAATTTTGTTTATCTTTCAAACAAAGAACCACTGCGTCTAGACTAGACAACTGGGCCCTCAACAAGATGATCAAATGTTCAAAGGTAAATTCGTTATCTCGCTCTAGCCCTATCAGGTCCGCTACCAGCCCTATCGTCAATTCGAACTTCGGATCGTCAGAATCTCCCGCAAGAATGCAGGTGCTAATGGGGTATGGCACATCGCGGAATTTCCGTAATTCCATTTCGAGTCCATTTTAATTCCTTCTAATTCTTTTAGCCGGTGTCCGTCGGCAAACGTGGAGGCGTTTCTTGGGATTCCCGAAAGTCCAATCACGAAAATCTCAAAAATACCCCGGAGCGGGATCTCGAAAGCCACGCGACCTGGTCGAATTCTATAATTGCGCTAGTTTTGGAATGAAAAGACCTCGAATGGGTTCAAATGTTGGGTTTGAGCACACCAAGCGGCCCTAACGTTGACACTAGCACTAACATACATTGGACGCTGACGCGGCCCAATGAGATGGTCTGGCTCTCCTCCGCGTCCATTATCTCGTGGCAAAGGAGCCCTGGAGATACGCCCCGACCCCCAAGAACTTGAACTGAAAGAAATGGCAATTCGAAACTCCATTCACACTTGATTTGCAACTGGAACATTGAGCTAGTGCCACTATGGGAGAGGGGGTTACGCTAGCCTGATGATAGATGGTTGTACTAAGAGAACCACCCAATGAGAGACGATCGCTTAAAGATAAGTAAACACGCAAGTGATATCGGGCATTCGAGCCAAGTAACCCATTATTCCCTTCATAGTCGCTTGGGAAGACCTTCATTATCCCGATCCTTGAGATGTCGCCTTTCCACCCCCCCTTTCTCCCCCGCCTTCCACAACCAACCGGGCTGAACTATCCCTGTCTGGGCTAACAACCCCCTCATGGCGAAATCACTTACGCGATCTTTATCATACCATGAACTCCACTTTTAATCTACCAGAATATGTGCCAGTGGAATTCAAATCTTCGAACATTTGAAAATGGAATGTCTCCACGACTGGGAATCTCAAGTTGGGAGAGTTCAAATTTTCTAAATCAAAGAGTCAACTGGTCTCTCCTGATGTCTATACTCGAGAATCGGTGGATAACGTTTGCGTAAACAAACCTTGGAAGATTAAGCTGATCCTCCTCCCCATATTGACCGGGATTTAAAGGTCAAAGAGAGAACTCTAATTTCGAGGCATACGGCAATTCCGAGCTAAAATTTAGTCTCAGCCATTTGAACCAGTCCCAGCCAAATCTGATGCAGCCTTAACCAGTCCAACTGGTCGAAGCTAGTCTTCTTTCAGCCCGTTCTAGTGTGTTATCCTGAAGGCTGGAGGTGTGGCGACCAATCACGGCAGGGTGAACTATCTAGGGTAAGGTGAAGAATGCAGTGGCTGTCGGAGTTCCGTGATGCTACCGGATAAGTCCTCGTGCACATGGTGAGGTCGCATACTAGACTATCCGACTAAAAGTAGCTAGGAATTTGGAAATGGCACATATATCTGCAGGTGCGCATCTACCTGGTCACGGCTGAAATCGTTCATGCAGTGCTGACAGTAACCAACTTGAAGTTGCTCAGGCTGTTTTCTTTTACCTTTCAAGTCTCCCCTTAGTATTGTGTCCAGGAAGTGCAGGTGCACTCTCCTTTTTGACACAATGGCAACCGAAATATCTTCCAATACCTTTCATTATCAATATGAGGAGAAGAAGAATGATATCGAGGAGCACATCTCCCCTTCCGATGGGGAGGTGACCGACGTGGAACTGGCCGAGTTATTCGACATTGTGAAAGAAACGATCTCAGAGCACGAGATGGATGGCAATTTCCCTCAAGAGATGCTGGATACGGCCCGGGAGTTCTTGGCTAAGGATCCCAAGCAGATTACCGCCCTGGAGGCGCAATCCTTGCTTGCCGATATTCGTCAACAGCGAGACCTCTTGTTGAATGACTCGCCCTACCCCGAAGTCCGCGCCGTCGTCGACCCAACTGATGACCCGTCTATCTCTGCAAGCACTTTCCGAGCCTGGTTTCTGGGCCTGTTGCTGACAGTCGTCTTCACTGGCGTGAATCAACTGTTTACTCTACGATATCCTACCATCATTCTGTATTCATATGTCTCGCAGGTGGTGGCTCTTCCTCTCGGTAAAGGCCTGGAGAAGATCCTGCCGACTCGTGAATTCTCTCTGTTCGGCTACCGCTTCTCACTGAACCCGGGTCCTTTCAATCAGAAGGAACATATGCTGATCACTGTCATGGCGAATGTCGGCTATGGCGGTTACCTGGGCACTGCGTACACAACCAACATCTTCACCGTGCTGAAAGTGGAGAAGTGGTACAATGATCAGACTCTGTACAACAAGGCTGGTTTCCAGATCCTGTTGACCCTGTCAACGCAGTTCCTGGGCTATGGCTCTGCAGGTCTGGTGCGACGCTTCTTGGTCTTCCCACCATCTATGATTTACCCCAAGGCTTTGGCAACCATTGCCCTTAACAAAGCTCTCCACAATGATCAAACTGGTGAATCCATCCACGGGTGGACTATGTCTCGTTATCGGTTCTTCCAGTATGCCTTCGGTGCCATGTTCATCTGGTACTGGTTCCCGGGGTATATCTTCCAGGCTCTGTCTTACTTCAACTGGATGACCTGGATTGCCCCCGAGAACACCACCTTGGCAGCGGTTACTGGTAGCATAACAGGATTGGGCCTCAACCCTTGGCCGACATTCGACTGGAACTTGGCATCTGTTGTCTACGACCCAATCATCACGCCCTACTACGCCTTGTGTACCATTGCTGCAGGCACCCTATTCTTCTGTGTCTGTGTCATCATTCCAATCTGGTGGCAAAATATTTGGCAGACTGGATACTTCCCCATCATGAGCAACTCCCTGTTCGATAACACGGGACAGGCATATAATGTCTCGAAGGTCATGATCAATGGTGTCTTTGAGCGCGAGGCTTACGAGGCGTACAGCCCTCCGTACATGACTGCCTCATACGCCGTCATGTTCTTTTGTTTCTTTGGGGCATACATGGCTGGTGTCATCCACATTCTCCTGTACAATCGCACTGAGCTTCGCAAGGGCTTCGCGGCTATGTGGAAATGGCGGAGTGCACGCAAGGAGCATGAGGATGTCCACAACCGACTGATGGACAAGTACAAAGATGCTCCCGATTGGTGGTATCTCGTCATTCTGGCTCTGTGCTTCATCATTGGTTGTGTGGTGGCCAAGGTTTACGTCCCAAGTTTCCCCATCTGGGGCATGGTCGTAAGCCTCCTCATGTGTCTCATCCTACAGGTTCCTTACGGCATGATTTACGCTATTACCAACTCCGAGGTCACTAATAACGTCATTGCTGAGTTGATTGCTGGCTACGCTATTCCTAATCAGCCCATGGCCAACATGATTTTCAAGACTTACGGTGTCGTCTCCTGCGCTCAAGCTATCCAGTTCGCCAGTGATTTGAAGATGGGCCACTACATGAAGATTGCCCCCAGGGTTATGTTCAGTGCCCAGTGTGTTGCGACGGTGGTTGCTGCATTTGTCAGTATTGGCGTGAACGCTTGGGCGTTAGCTAATATTCCCAACATCTGTGAAACTGGTCAGGCATCGGGTTTCAACTGTGAGGGTTATACCACTTTCTTCACCTCTTCCGTCATCTGGGGTGCCATTGGACCTCGCGAGCTCTTTGCCAAGGGAAAGATTTACAACGCTACCTTGTATGGCTTTTTGGCTGGTACTTTACTGCCTGTGCCGTTCTATCTTCTTTCGAAGTATTTCCCCAAGTCCGGTTTCCGATACATCTACTCGCCGCTGTTGATGTATGGAATGATGAACTTTGCTCCTTATAACTTCACATATGTCTTTGCTCCCTTGATTGTGGGCACTGTCTTCAACTTCTACATCAAGCGTCACTACCTTGCGTGGTGGGAGAAGTACGCTTATGTCCTTACTTCCTCTTTTGGTGCTGCGCTGGCCATCTCCGCTGTCGTTATTTTCTTCGCGGTCGAGTACCATCCTGTTAGCATTGACTGGTGGGGCAATTCGGTTTCTTTCGCCGGGTGCGATGATTCGGGCTGCACGTTGAGGGCTGTTCCTGCTGGAGGAGTGCCGTCATGAACTTGAAGTATGGATGAATGAGTATGACATTGGTTTTATCTATTTCCCTCAGTATATCAGATTCGATCAGTGTCCATGAATGATGCCTCTCATTTTGAAAATTTAACATTATTATGCCTTTGATATGCACAAGAACTTGAATAATCGTGGGAAGTAATGCGTAGAAGGAATATAATAGAACAGTTCATCTTTTCCTCCTTTATGATTTGCCTTTCATACCCTTCTTGCGGTTCTCTCTCTGTCGTTGCTCTTTGGCTGCATCACGACGTCTCTTCTTCCATGCGCGGTTATTGTCACCGCGGTTTTCCCAGAACCACTTGGCAAATTCGGTCTCCTCCTTGTCCGCCCCGCGAGGCTTCGAAACTGGGGTATCAATTGAGCTTTCCTCATCCTCATCCTCGTCTTCCATGTCATTCCATGTCATATGTCGGCTAGCGACAGCGGTGTCTGGGGTGGGAGCAGCGCTCCGCAGACCGCGGTCTTGAAGGTCTCTCTTGGCAAAAGGGGTGAAGGGAGTCTGGGGTTCTGGGACTCCCGACTCTTCATCAGATTCGATATCGTCGTTGTTACCGAAGAAGCTGAATCCGGCGTCGGCGGTTTGTGTGGGTTCGGTCTCTGTGGCCTCTGCGGCTGGTCGTTTGAAGAGAGCTTCCAGTGGGTGCACCTCTTTAGATGCGGTTTGGTCATCGTCTTGCATTGGCTCATCGGTCTCCGACTTGGATTCATCGGAACCATCAGTAGCACTTGTAGTGATGTCGGGACGGTCTGCCTCCTTTTGGGTAGGTTCTTCTGCCTTTTCATCTTCCATTGAAGCGTCCGAGTCATCATCGTCACTGTCCTCGCTTTCATTTTCGTCGTCACTTTCACTCTCGGAATCTGAGCTTTCCCCTGAAGAACCGCTGGAGGACGTCCAGTCTTCCGACTCAGCAGAGGACTGAGAGTCTTCTGGTTGGGTCTTCGAGGCTGACTTTTTGATGACCGGGCGCTTCTCCTTGGCTCCCGCAACCTTGCCGGGCCGATAGTCCTTTTTGCGAGCCTTTTCGCTGGCGGTCTCCTTCACATTGCCGGATTTATCCATCCAGCCCTTCTCCTCATCGAAGGTTGCCGTCGGTGTTGCGCCATCGTCTTTCGAACGAAGAAAGCTGGGTTGAGTATATGTCTTAGCGAACTCGTGCACCACAGTTTCGGAAGACTTTGTCTTCTTCTTCTTGTCTTTCTTATTCTCGTCGACTTCGGCGGCTTTATTAGGAGGAAGGTTGGTGCGGAAGAGACACTCGGACTTCTCGGTATACTTCGACTTGGGTTGCGGTTTTTCCTTCTTGTCGTCTTTGCTTTTGGTCTTGTCGGATTTCCGCTTGTCTTTCTTTGCACCGCTTGGTTCAGTCCAGCCTCGCTTTACTTTACGGTCGGAGGGAAGTTCATAGCCCTCCAATGTATTCTTGTCGTCGGCAGACTTGCTTTTTTTGGACTTTTTCTTCTCTTTCGTGGGTTCGGGATCGGTCTCTTCGTCCAAGTGTCGCTTGTGAGGGCGAGCAGCCTCAATTTTGAATTTTTTGCCCTTCAGGATGGACCCGTTCAGCTTCTTCTTAATTTTATCGGCCTCCATCTTGGGCAGAGTGACGTATCCGTAGTTGTTCTCGGGAAAGGTAGAAATGGTGTGGAAAGAGATGTCGGTAGCTGTTGACCGAATTGACGGCGGTAATACTGCGGAGAGAAGGTCGGGGGTCAACGGGGTGATATGTAGTCGAATGGATTCTGTGGGTTCTGTAGAGTCCGTCATTGCAAGGCGCCCGAGGTCAAGGGCAAGTCCCAACAATTCAAGATCATAACGAGGAGCTTGACTTTTTTTTCTTTTTTTTTTTTGCTTCCAGTTTTATTTTCTCCGCAAGTTGACCGATCTTTTATGGTCACCGCCTTCTGGATTCAGTGTTGACCCACAGAATGAAAGAACCCACTTGGCAATCACCGTTCCGTGTGATGTGCGCAAGATGCAGGATGGGATCCCAGCTGACTGGGTTACCTGTTGAGTTAGAGCTCTTAAGGGAGTATGGTTAAAATCACAAGCTTCATGATTGATGCATAATTTGCTTGGTAGGGCCAGTTTAGGTACACTGCGCATTCAAATGTTCAGACCCGAAATCTAGAAATGTTTCATCTGGTGTTAAGATTACTACATTTCTGTTCATACTTATATCTCTTTCTATTTATCCTTGCGGTCCCATTTGGAGCTGCGCATGGGCTTAATATTGTCAGTGGTTAAATCAGCCCACGGAGGGATAGGGCAAAAGGGTGACTGACAGCCTTGAAAAATTCCTACTAGATGGACTTAAGTGGTGAGTGTAATATATTCCCTCTAGATTTTGATCCTTTTTAGGAATCCAGCAATCTAAGTTGATTCAAGCGATTCAAGCTTAATAATTTGGAATTACATGTACTATACTTCCAAGGTTGTATATGCGGTCTAGTTGTCGTGGGGGTTCCTCTCCCGAGGTACAGTAAGCATGAGGCTTGAGGCTTGAGGCTGACTAGGAGTTAGGATGAATACTAACTAGTAGTAATATTGGAGCCTGGACATATAATGTTTGTGTTGATGAGGTTTCAATCAGTCAAGACGAAATGAAAAGAAGAACAAAAGAAAATGGAAGTCTACTCTCTATGATCAGACTCTTAAGTTATTTACATCTCTGCATAAGCAGGGCTGATGTAATCTCCACAATGACGACGGTCGTGTGCCATGGAATTAGGCCTGGCCCATGTTGGGGGGGGGGGGGGGGGGGGGGGTTTTCCCTTGTAGAACGGGCTTCTGGATAGGTGTTCATTTTTACTAACTCGAAGTGTCATATTTTCCTTTGATACATTTTTGGGGATTTTTACAAGTCTCCTCTAACCATCCGCCCTATCCGGGGGATCTGTGTTTTTCACCCAGCAATCCCTCTAGTTCATCTTTCACCGATCCGAACTTCCCCAGTTACTCCGCCCTCCCCGCTCCCATCCCATTCCCTCCACTCTCTTTCTTTCTCCAACTCTTTCCCTCTCACAGATGGGCCCCGAGTTTGGCCTTCTTCGCTTATTCTTCTGCTTCTCACTGATTTGACTCCACATCCCTTTGGGGGCCGCCTCGGAGTTAGCCCGGCATATGTCCTAGTGGATCACTTGCATCCCCCCCTCCCCCCAACTCTCTCCTCTTCCATCCCTTCACAATGGGAAATTCCCAAACCAAAGAATCTCGGGCATCCACCCCGAGACGCCGCAGTCAGCAAGGTTCCCCAGGTCCGTCCGATGCTACCGGTCGCGTAGTATACCAAAGCTCTCGGTCGGGACGAGGCAGCCGGCCAGATCTATCACTGCTGGGGATTGGAAGTAGCCATCATGATCGCGATGTGGCCAGCCTCGAGCAACGGCGGGAGAACAAGCAAGAACGGGAGGCCCGCCGGTTGGAAAAGGAACGCGTGACTCGGATCAAAGAGCGTGAGCGCAGTATGAAGGAGGAGCACGTTGATGGAGGTTATCTAGTCACACAAGGTGTATACGTGGGGACAGAGGACTTCAGTAAGCCAGTTGTCCGGCAACTGATGGTAGGATCGCACCGAGATTACCCGTGCAACTCAAAAACCCCCGTCACTGACTCTGGAAAATTAGATCGAACGCCGCTTGGCCCCATTTTGGAGAGGGCTCAATGACTTCTCTGAATCATGGGCAGAACATCAGATCATGGCCGCGGCCCGGGGAATGGACATCCCTGCACCGGACGAGATTCCACCCGAGCTCGAGTACACTCTCCCTAAAGCGACGCCAGCGAAGGAGCCGGCAGATTCCGCCAATATTCACCATCTCACAGTCCCCATCACCTCCCGCTCTCAGTCCTACAATTCAGATGTGTCACAAAGCTCGAACCCCGCGAATTCACTACCCTCGACAATCTCGCCAATCGCATCTGGCACCTCCACTTCACCACTTTTCCGAGCTCGGGCAAAGACCTTGGCAGCTCTATCGCCGTCTTCAAAGCATGGCTCACAAACGGACCTGGCACCGAGGGAGCTCCAGCTTCCCAAGGATCCGTTTGTGAACGGCCAGCCCATCGAGGTGCACTTGTACAAAGACGCAAGTGAATGCCCGATTTGTTTTCTGTACTACCCTCCTTACCTGAACCGCACTCGGTGTTGTGATCAACCAATCTGCTCTGAATGTTTCGTCCAAATCAAACGTCCGGATCCCCACCCTCCGGAGCATGGAGAACCAGACTCCAATGCTCCGGCCCCGGCTGAGGGAGCTCAGCCTGAACTAGAGTCCCAGCTCGTCTCCGAACCTTCGGCATGTCCCTTTTGCGTTCAACCCGAGTTTGGGGTTACCTACGCCTCGCCCGCGTTCCGTCGCGGCTTGACATATGCCGCTGAACCAGGTGCCCGGTCGCCCAATTTTACTTCCGCCGTGTCATCTACCTCTTCTTTAGCCTCTGCCAATCTTGCGCCTATTCCAGGCCGTCGCCGCGCCACGTCACTATCTGCTACGGACCCTGGTGTGGTCACTACCGATAAAGTTCGTCCGGATTGGGCTCAGAAATTGGCAAGTGCCCGAGCCCATGCAGCGCGCCGGTCCGCTGCTGCAACGGCCTTGCATACAGCAGCCTACCTGATGAACTCCGGAACTGAATCTCGTAGCCTGGGGAGTCTAGGTAGACGAGGGATACGCAGAGCGACTGAGAGCGGCCGGTCCGGCTCTCCCGCGCTTAATGCCCTAGCGTTCCTTACAGATCGCCCCGACCGCACACCACCGCGCGCACCTGATACGGATTCCGCAGAGGAAGGTGCTGGCAACATTGCACCTCCACGGGACAGTTCAAGGCGAACCAGAATTGATGATTTGGAGGAAATGATGATGATGGAGGCAATTCGGTTAAGTTTGGCCAGCGAGGAGGAGCGATTGCGACGAGAAGAGAAAGAAGCACGGAAAGACGCGAAGAAGAGAGAGAAGGAGACCAAAAAGGCAGACAAGGCAGCTCGCAAGACTGGGCTGTACAGCAACAACGCCAGTAACACTGCTCTCCCTGGTCTTGGTGAAGCGCCCCTCGCGAAGGTTACTAGCGGTTCTTCCATCAGCGAAGAGCCTTCGACGACCGGCAAGGGCAAAGGTGTTGATCGCGTTGCTCCGTCAAATCCGTCATCTCCTTCGACTTCTGCCAATGCTGGTCAATCAGAGCAACCGGCCCCAGCTAGTGAACAGCTCACTGTGACCGACTCGTCACGACCATCTCACCTTCGACATGTATCAAGCGCTTCCTCATCCTTTTCCTCTATAATGGAAAATACACCCGAAGAGCGCCCGGTCGCTCACGCATCTGGCGACGGAAACAATGCGTCACTGGAGCCCCTTTTCAATTTTCGCAGTCTTGCTGCTGTCATCGGCGACGAGGAGAAGAGCCATGAATCCGAGCATGTCGAAAACGCCGCTCCCACTCAAGCGGAGGGTCCATCCAGTGCTACGCCATCGGTTCATCAAGTCCCAACTGACTCAACAGCACCCGAGCTTGCGCCCGCTGTAAACAAACAGCCCGCATCCGAAGGAGATAGTGGCATACCTAAGGAGCTTGAGACAAGATCTGTAGAGATTACGCACTCTACCGCAGATCCAGAGACGACATCGTAACCTTTCCCACCACATTACCCTCTCTCATTTATCCCCTTTCCTTTTCTCTTTTTTATTGTCCTCTGGTTACCTGTCATAGCATGAGATTAGCCGGCGCAGCAGGAGAGAGCTCTTCCTTTTTCTTCTTTTCTTCTTGTTCTATCTTGTCCTTTCTTTTCCGTGAGGGGACTATTGTGACTTCCCTATAAGATGTTTCATTGGTTCCCTACCAATCTTTTACATGGCTGGCTGTCTCCATTCATTGCATTTCATTTTCCTCTGCTCCGTTTTTTTCCATAGAAATCCAAGAGAGTACCCTCCAAGTTCCATCGGTGGTTTTAAGTGTGTTTGTATTGGTTTTATGCTCACTTGTGTCCTGGTTAACGTACCCTGAGGTCTGCGCCAGCCATTACAGTGTCAACCCTTTTCTATTGTACATTCTATCTAATTTAGTATATCTTCATATGGTAATATTATGGTTAGTAATTCCTAGATATAGCCACGTGCTCAAATAATGGAATATGAGAGTAAAATCGAAGGAGGCTTTATACTGGGCACTTGACGGACTCCCGGGATTAGCGAGACCCCGGACCCACTGTGAGACATGAAGCCCAAGGAACGATAAGGCCACCGGACTTTCGGGCTCTTTTTCTCTCCACCACTGATATTCGTTCACACATGCATGCCAGTGCCTGCAAAATGAATGCACAGCATTTTTTACAAAAGATCTCGGTGAGGACTTCTTGCTTTGGTGTCTGTAATGACCAATACTCTGACTTGGAAACCTCATAGTGCGGTCGTTGCCAGTCTAAAAAGGTAACTTGCCCAGGTGGTACAACGAGCCGAACAACATACACCAGGTGGGCGGGCGATAGCTGAATTGACTATTACCAGGTTCGCTGTAATCGAGTCGCTCCCAGATGTGACAAGTGTGAGGCCGTGGGGGCCGAGTGCATCTACTCGCCCCGCAAACCCCGATCTAGGAAATTAGGGTATGCTCTACTTACTACCTGCAACGCAGCTCGACGTTACGCCACTGACATGATAGTCCAGAAATGAAACATCTGATCAGCGTGTGCTTGTGGAGATTCTCAACCGTCTCAGCCGTCTTGAAGATCATTGCTTCCCGGGAGATGAGCCAGGTCTTGACGAGGATGGTGACGATTCTATGTCCATTTCTTCCGTCGGTTCGGGCACCGCTTGGGCAACCCCGATAGACGAAGAATCAGCTAAACTTGAAGTTGTCCCGTCTGTGATTCGGAATGCTATCAGCAATGTGAAAGACCAAGGGAGTCGGTCTATACTTCTCTCTGGCATATTTTGTCATCTGCAACAGATGGAGTCATGCTTTTTCGACAACAACCGATGTATTCAAGCAATCACCTCCGCAGTCTCTGAGATTGATTCCCTCCAAATTTCTAAGAGCATTGAGACTCTTGAGGAGCCAATCGTCCCGAAAGATCTGGCAAAAAAGCTCGTCGAAAGCAAGTATTTCCCTCACTCCTGGCTATTCATGATCTAACATCCTTGTCAGATTACTATATTGTCCACCAGTTTGAAGGCTTCAAGTATCCCCTCGAAAAGTCTTTCCTGGCTTCAATACCCGACTTGGCCGAAAACCCTCATGTTAAACTGGACTGTACATCTCAAGTTATCTATTACTCCCTTCTCCTTCGGGGCCTTCAAATGGATCCCGACCCGAACCCAAGAAGAGGCATCATGATTCAAAATCTTTTTCGAAAATGCGTCACACTTAGCGATGAATGGATGAAGAATATGAAAGATACTTCTGTCGACCTTTTTGCAGCGTCTCTTATGGCAAGTACACACGCATAAGGCTTAGATGCTCAGTTCAATTGGGCTAACTTGAAACCGCCAGATATCAACCGCCCTTGAAGGCTGCGACATAGATCTCTCCTGGAAAGCTTTCAGTCATGGATGCAATATATCACGGGCCATGGGCTATTTTTCCGTAGATGAAACGCCAAATGAAGAGCAGAACTCAGTCTCTCCAGCAATCGGCACATCTCCGGCAGAGGACGAAGTCGAGAGGAACCGCAAACGCTTCGGATTTTGGCACCTCCTTCGCACGGACTGTCTCTTCCGAATGTCGTTTAGTAAACCGACTCTCATGCCTGCCGGGTCGTGGAGAGTCAATTTCCCAGATCCGACAATTACTGGCGTGGACGATGAAAGCTCGCGCTACATTCAGATTCACTTTCTTTCGTCCATGCGACTCGCTCTGACGAGCATGAGATACTTTGATTGGATCAAGGGGACATTGAATCCGGATCCAGTCTCGCATGATACTATTGTCGATAGGTACATCGATGAAATACAATCCATATTGTCGGATTGGGATACGGTATGTTTACCCCCACCCTATTGCCAGGGTGGCAGAGATAGAATGCTTGGTATATTAATAGGAAATAAATATAGGAGAGCCTCCTTCAAACGGCAACGAATCATGTCGACATGTGGCTCTGCGTGGATGTACTGTTCAGCAGCTACAAAATGCTGATCATTTTGCATCAGTCGAAGAAATCTAATCATGGCAATATCCTACCCCGCGAAGCCGTTGATCTAGCTAGGAAGTCCATGAAAATCACCAAATCCCTTCTGGGATCCTCCTCGCATGCATATTGGGGAATCAGGTATGAGATATCTCAACATGCATCACCCACGTCGCTTCTTGTACAAATTTATTGACCTCATATAGTCTTATCTCACTTCATCAAGTCGTCCCCTTCTTTACCCTCTGCTTAGACATCCTTGGGAATCCCAACCACGAGAACCTCGATGAAGATCTTGTGTCTATCAACTGGGTCTGTGACTATGTTGAAATGGTCATAGACGAGCGGGTTGATCTCAAGCCGGTCATTATTCTTCTGAAGGCGATGGCAAATGCTTGTCGGCAGACGAAGCTGGACCGACTCGCTCAGTCAGTCACTTCATATGAGTAGAACAATTCTTGCAAGAACTAAGGTTACGTTTTCTTCCTATATACAAGACCGCAATGATGCATGTCTATAGCGAGAGTAGTCCCTGAAAGCCGATCCTAAGGTCGCATACGTTTCATATCCCCAGATGTAACGACGTACAGCCCGCCGTTTGGCTTGTCGTTTCGATTGTGTATTCCCATCTAATAAGAAATTTTGCATAAGTCATGTGCCGATAGATAGAGCGGTATAGATTTAGATTTCAATGCAACGTGAGCATGTGGCACGAAAAACCCTGCACTGCACGTGTGCGGGGCCAAGGTGGTACAAAATCGCGGATAATGGATCACGTTGATTGGTCCGGGCAGGATTAAGGAACAACACTAACCCCACCTGGGCAGAGACCGTTGCTCAAGCCCCATCCAAGCCCCATCCAAAGTGGACCCTTTCGGGCTCTGATAGTGGTCCAACGACTTTTCTGGGTTAAAAGCTCGGTTTATAGATTTCATAGTTTCATTCGGATGTTCGAAAATGTATATGGAATCTAAAGGCCATTTAGATGAGCTGTGTCCTAAGAGTACTCATGACTCGGTTTGTTATTTGGACACGGGTCATCGGCAGGCGAGTCCCGATATGAGTCGCCACTTGCAAACTTTTCAAGAGCCCATTGCCGTCTTCAACTGCATTTTTATAAGTTTCCCAAGCCTCAATATAGAATAAAATGGAATGGAAAAGAGAATTAACTGAACTAGTAAAATTAATTAACAACAGTTTTAGGTAATTGCTGCGATCAAACCGTATAGTAGAAGCCCCTGCATTCCTAAAGGGGGTCAAGCGCGGCCGCTCCCGGGCAAAAATCTTGGACGGGAGTCCAATAATGTGAGTAATAGAAATGCAAACTCTTATCTTCCCCCGCCTTTTCCCTCTCTCTACTTCTTTTCCCTTTCTGATTCACTTTCCCTTTGAATTCTTGATCATTGGGACAAGGAAGTTTCCCACTGCACATTCGCCTTTCACTTCCTCCCTCCTCTCTCAGGACAGAGAAAAGCGATCCTCTGGGATCACACGGTCAAAATTTGACTTGTGGGGACGGAATAGTCGTAAGGTCTTAGATACTTCTGCAGAACGATGGTATTAACACACCAGGCAAGATCACACTCCTCGTACGACGATAGTTTCCCTACGACCCAGCTGTTCCTGCTAGGTAATGTGGTTCAAGTACCATCTCATGATCCTCGGGCACTAGATGACTGACTTTGTCCATGCAGCAATATGCCGTGTAGCCGAACCCATAGCCTTGACCTCCATTTTCCCATACTCATGGGTCATGGTCAAGGATTTCCACATGGCTAGCGGAAGTGATGCGTCTTTCTACGCCGGCGTGCTTATCTCCGCCTTTTCTCTTGCCGAGGCTCTGACAGGAATGTTCTGGGGCAGTCTTTCGGATCGACTGGGCCGGAAGCCCGTCCTTCTTTCAGGTTGCTTTGGTACTATGATCTCCCTTCTCCTTGTGGGCTTAGCTCCCAATTTCTGGGTTGCATTGATAGGTCGAGCACTCGGTGGGGCTCTCAATGGAAACATTGGAGTCATCCAGACAATGGTTGGAGAATTGGTCAAACGACCTGAGCATGAACGTAAGTTTTGTCTTTCTCGCGAGATTTTTCTACGCTCGAAATTACCAAATGTAGACTAAATTTCCACTTCCTTTCAGCGCGGGCATATGCTGTGATGCCTTTTGTTTGGTCTATTGGGACTATACTCGGGCCAGGTAAGTCACAGAAATCTTTGATCGACACTTGGAATTAGGTTTTAACTTTCGAAAGCAATCGGTGGACTACTGGCAAGACCCGCAGATAGCTTCCCTGCTCTCTTCCCTCAAGATGGAGTTTTTGGGCGGTTTCCTTACCTGTTGCCTAATCTGGTCTGCTCCTTTCTTCTTCTCTTGAGTATCATCGGTAGCTGGCTGTTCCTTCAGGAAACCCACCCGGATATGCAGCTCGGGGGTAGTGATCCATTTCTGGAACATGTCCCAGCCGAGCAGCCTCTATTGGCAACTTCAGGAGCAACTGCTAATGCCGGTGTTGACCTTCGTGCCGACTCGTACGGGACATTCAACCAAGTTAGCCTAAGCGAAGAAAGAATCTGGGAAATCCAAGCAGGCGGGACATCTCCAGCCTGGAAAAAGTCGTTCAAGCCGAAAGCTTTCACATGGCGGGTTACCATGCTGGTGGTAGCTCTGGCAATTTTCACCTATCACTCGATGACCTATGATCACTTGTTGCCCATTTTCTTGCAGGATAAGGCTGCGCGGAGCCTTCCTGTCGGTCACTTCTCTCCCTTCGATATCCCTGGTGGAGTAGGTCTCTCTACACGTACTGTCGGTGTCATCATGTCCACCGACGGAATCATCGCGCTCGTCATCCAGGGTGTGATATTTCCTGCAATGGCTCAATGGCTCGGTATATGGCGACTTTTTGTTGTGGTGACGGTTCTTCATCCCATCACATATTTCATGGTTCCATTCCTGGTCTTCTTGCCACAAAATCTCACCTTTTTTGGCATATACGCTTGTTTGATTGTCAGGAATATCCTTTCCATCATTGATTATCCAGTCTTGTTGATTCTCATCAAGCAAGCGAGCCCATCTGACTCCGTCATGGGCAAGATCAATGGCCTTGCTGCTTCTGCCGGTGCTGCAGCGCGGACCATTGCTCCTCCAGTCGCGGGATTCTTGTATAGCGCAGGCGCAGAGGTTGGCTGCACTGGAATTGCCTGGTGGGGAAGCAGTCTCGTTGCTCTGCTTGGAGTATCACAGCTCTGGTTCATCCAGCGCAAGCCATACTCCTCTGCGACTGTAACTTCAGCCGTTCCTTGCCAGTCTAGTCCCGTTTCAGATCATCCAGTGAAGGAAGTCATTCACATTATTGTGACTGATACTGACGGTAATGGAGCCCAAGAGCAATTTCTGCCCGTGCCCGCGTCCTCATGAAAATGACCATCATGGTCATCTAATGCCTGCCTGGATATCCTCCCACTCTCTCCTTTCCCCAGTGACTTATTGAACTTTTTTCTTCATTGCATCCCATGAGTCTTTTTGGTTTTATTTTGGGCGTTTCAATTTTCATTGCCTTCATTTCAGCAAGCGATTTTACCATCAGTTGAATGTTCATAAACATGATTTCGTCCATTCGGAGTACATAGCACGTCACAGACAATACATCATGATCGCAAGAATAGTACAAAGTTTTGAGAAGGTTTAAAAACACACCCCTAAAGTTTTAGAAACACACCCCCATAATCGCCTTAGGTTTAGCGCGTATTGGTAATTCGTTGCAAGGTTCCAAAAGGTTTCTTTCTCCAAGGCCAGACCGTAGTCCAGTCATTTAGAGAATTATCTCATATTTCTAGTATTTTATTAATTTCTGTATAAATACTAGGCT
This sequence comes from Penicillium sclerotiorum, assembly GCA_911649655.1. Lineage (NCBI taxonomy): Eukaryota > Fungi > Ascomycota > Eurotiomycetes > Eurotiales > Aspergillaceae > Penicillium > Penicillium sclerotiorum. The sequence goes on along the minus strand of CAJVRJ010000005.1, from coordinate 1,862,272 downwards.
CATAAGCAGGTGACAAAGTTATTGGAAAGATGGTTAAAAAGACATTCAAAAAGACTGTCAGGAAGACTGTCAGGGAGGACCTTTGGGGAACTTCAGGTTGAACGGTCCCTTGATAATCTTGTACGTCCATTTCAAATTTTGAGGCAAGCGAAACTAACAGAAACTTGGTAGGCTTAGAATGGGAGTGGTGGCCTTTTTACCTAGTCCGAGCAGCCGGCACCTGAGCCCTATCCGAGCCTTAATAGCGTCACGATGCGCTTCTGATGTTCTTCGAGAATTCGGCATGATTTTCGACGAAATCCCCAGGCTCTTCGAAGCCCGCGTTGCATAGAGTATGGATGTATCTTCGTACACTTGGGACAAAACTTCCACCGGTCGTGATGAAGCTCCGGCCCCAGAAGCTTGGAATGCGGCTCACATAACCGTCGAAATGTCAACACCTGAGACAGACGGATTCCTTGTTGTTTTAAAAGTGCCTGGTAGCAATAGAATGCATACTTGCAGCTTAGCGCAAGGAAAATTTGATCATCTAACATGAAGAAAAGACCGAATATCTCAATCAAAATCTCTGGTGGAATGGAATGAAACGAGCCGGGTGGATGGGGCTCAGTCTGGCGTCGGGCTTTTGATTTGAGACCATCCACCCCCAGAGCCGGGAGGAAAGATCTTCTGGTATGTGAGAAATTTGAAAATGTGTGAGTCTTCATCTCGATAGAGTGCTAGGGTTATAGATGTAGGATAGACTCGGTGATTCAGATCACAAGAGCAACGGCACTGAGTAATGAAGTCCTCAGAAAGGAACTGATGAGACAAGAACCGAAGAGTCGACTTCGACATTCCCTCCCCAAGAAGCCAGCTTTCTTTTTCTTCTTGTGTTAGGGTGCTCGTCTTGCATGACGAGTAGTTGAAGGGCTATTTACTGGGTTACCAAGGTTTGCTCTGGCGCTAGATTCGGACGGGACGAAGGAGAGTCGACCTCTGTAAATGAGATGAGATAATAGCCAGGATTTGGATTTGGGACGAATCCGATTTCTGAATATTCATGAAACTCCATCAAGTACTAGTAGTACCTAGGTAGTACTATATCTATACCATGATCACAAAGATGCAAGGCGGTGGGAAACTGCCGGTGTCAATTTGTATACTTTTTGGCGTTAGTCCTAATCGGGTTTAGCTCTGTTTACACAGCAACCGCCCCGAGCAAGTCAAAAACACTGACAACATTGGAACTTTGCGAGTAAACTTCACACGAGGGCAACGCGACTTTGCCGAAAGTACCCCTCTGCTATTATCACCATGACGAATCCCCTTTCTCCTCTATCCTCCTCATTCCAGAATGCGCGTGCCCAGTCACCTAAGATTGGCTCCTCCCCATTTCTCACGAAAACAATGGATGAACCTGACCAGCGCGCACCACCGAGTCCGTTGAAAAACTCGTGGACCGGCCATGAGTCTCCCATTACGAAAACCTGCGACGAAAACCTTATGCCAAATACCCATGATGACCACGACGACATGAATGATAATGACTACTTCCAAGAACCTGGTAGCTCACCATTTCAATTTGATGGACGTGAAGACACGGTCGATTTCCAAAAGATGCATGAATATCAGCAAAACCAACGAACCCCTTCGCATTCGCACAAGCGGTTTGAGATGGCACAACCAGAAGACCCTATGAGTTCACCATTTCGACCCGAAGGAAGAGACGAGACGGTGGATTTCCAGCGATTGCGAGAATTACAGCCTTTGTCACCGGGATTGAATAAGCGCTTGGTTGTCGACAACCCAGAGAGCTCCCCCTTCCGCCCCGAGGGCAAAGATGAGGAGACAGTGGACTTCGATCGACTTCGTGAGATGCAGAGTGCATCACCCGTATTTGATGAACACTCCGAAACGCACAGCTCCCCCTTCCGACCAGAGGCAAGAGAAGAGACCGTAGATGTTCAGCAGCTTGATGAATACAAGTCCAAGCCAGAACTCGTGGACAAATCTCACTCGTCACCTTCCTTCGCTCGCAAGTCGCCTGTCCAGTGCGATACACTTGACATTCAAAGATTACGCGCACTTCCTCGCGCGTCGCTTGGTCCGATCAAGGACAACTCCAAAGCGACGACGCCCCGGAAAAGATCCTTCGACCAAACTCCGCAAGACTATGATTCTCCACATGAAAACGAACGCAGTAAAAAGGGCATGGTTGCTCGTGCACAGGGACTGGAAATCCACGTTGAACTTGAGGAGGAAGAGTCCTCTGTCATCCACGATCAAAGCTTGCTTTCCACTGTGAGTGCTGCGCAGGAGCGATCAACCATCGCGAACAGTGTCATGGAAGATAAGCGCAATGAGGGCATGAGCACTGTGCTGCATGAGGACGATGAGGCTGAGAACAATGAAAACTTCGGCCAAGATGCTGAAAACGACAATTATTTCAATGACAACGATCATGATCCTATGGACGAAACAGGCCTCAGCACATTCTCTGTACTGCCAGACATGACCTCTTTCGCGAAGCTTCGTGCCGAGTCGCCTTTGAAATCCATGCGTGGCAGCGTGGCACCTAGTCCAGCCCACACAGCAGATATGTATCGCCGCAGTGTTGATCCAGGAACTCCTGCCACTGCTCGCAGATCTCACAGGGTAAGTGCGCTAATTGATGCTGGCTCGCCGATTGGGTCTCCTACCCCCAGGCGCAGAGCTTCTCGAGACATCGGCAACGAAACCCCCAACCTCCTCGATTTCACGGATCAAATGAATTTCTTTCCTCGGCATTCAGTGCAACAAACGCCTCGCTACTCTCCCCGTCGATCGCCAGTGCGGAGCAGCATGCGACAGTCGATGCGATCACCATCCAAATTTTCTCTTCTGGATTTCGATATTCCTTCTGCGCCCACTCCTCGTTCTATTCCGACGGTTACCCCTCGTGAATTGGAATCGCTGAAGTCGGGCTTTATGTCGGAGATTTCATCTCTGAAGGCCACTCTGAGTGGCAAAGAGGCCGAGGTCAACAGCCTAAAGACAGCTGTCGCTGATGCTGAGAGACGTGTCGGCGAAGCCCTAGAGGAGATCCGTAACGAAGCTGCTCGGAGAGAGGCCATGGAGATGGAGCAGGCTGAGTGGGATCGTCGTGGCAAGGACATGGAACGTGTCTTGCAGTCCGTCCGCGATGAGCTGGAAGATGGCGAACGTGAGCGAGATCGGCTTACACGCAAGGCCGAAGAAGCTGAGAAAGGCAAGGAGCAACTTGAGAGCCGGATTGTGGAGCTGGAGACTCAGTTGTCTACGGCACGTTCCTCGACGTCATCTGAAGCAGGGACAGCACCGGGCTCCCGAAAGAGTTCTCAATCAGCGGAAGACACCGCACGAGAAGTGCAAGATGCTGTGGAAAAGGTGGCTCGTGAACTGCATACTCTGTACAAGAGTAAACACGAAACCAAAGTTGCTGCTTTGAAGAAGAGCTATGAGTCTCGCTGGGAAAAGCGCCTTCGCGAGTCAGAGCACAAGCTGTCTATGGCTCGTGAAGAAAGCGAGAGACTGAGGGCTGAGCGTGATACCGCCAACTCGGACTCCATGGCCGCCGCAAACGCCAGCATGATCGCCCGTGAGAATGATGAACACGAGGCTGAAAAGCGCGTTTTCGAGGCCCAGATTAAGGGCTTGCAGCAGGAAATGGCGGCCTTGAAGGAGGATAGTGAGCAACTCCGGGCTGATCTCAAATCCGAACGGGCTGAGAAGGGAGAGCTGGTTGCGGCCGTCGATGAATGGTTGGCCATCCAGCAAGGTCCCGTTGCACCTGCTCAGCAGGAACGACAAGCCTCCGTCGCCTCTTCTGATCAAGCTGCGGACGAGGCTCCACCCATTGATGAGTCTCCTGTTGAAACCTTCCGTCGGAGCGTCAGCCGCTCAGGATCCAGCGGCATTCGTCCCCCTGCCACAGCTGAAAAGAAACAACGTTTTGGGGCTCCCGGTGGTCATTCACAGGGCAACAGCGGCGGCAAGTCTGGGATTGCCGTCTTCACTCCCGGTCGAGGAGGCATTATGAGTTCCATTGAGCGGATGGGACGCGGAGGTGCGTAAGAGATGCACCATGTACATGTGGTCTAGTTTTGGGGTTTGGGGCATTGGTTTCGTCTGCTTCTTGTCTTTAACTTTGATTCCCCTTAAGCAAAGGTGCTACCGTTCTGCCTTTTGTTTTATGTTTTACATTGTTACAACCGATTGAATGTGTTATGAATTCTTGATGAGATCTGCCCAGGTGCGCATTCGTCTTCCCTCTCCATCTCTATGGTGGACCAATTCAGTACGTGTTGAGGTAAATTGTTGCTGCATAGCAGTAGTCCTTCAGTATACATATGCATCAACTTAATGGTCCGGGAAACAGTAGTAGTAGAAGTACAAAGTACATGTGGAAAGTCGATATTGTAGGTTTTTTTCATGATTACATGGAGAGATGCCACCGACGTAAGGCCAACTCATCCATGTGGCAACTTTTCCCTGGGATCCGAATTAGGGTCCGGTGGAAGGGAACGCAAGAGGCAAAAGATTGTATCCCACCGGGTTTCCCCCATCACGGGGTGCCGATTAACCTGGAGCAGGTTTGCCTAATCGAGTCCGATTCCCCTCACCCGGCCCGCTTCTACGCACTGCAACGCCCGTGCCCATGTCCAGCACTTGAGTCATCAATGCTCGACGGGAAAAAGCCAAGGTGCATGCGACCAATGGGTTCTTCTAACTATACATATCGCCTACATGTAGCTTCTTAGTCTGGAGGGGCACTGCGCAATGACGCCACCGGGTCCCGCCTCTTCCTCCTTTCTACCCCTCCATCAACAACAAAGATGATCAGCTTTCACTGGCTCCAGTCTAAGCCGCACTGGCTCTTAGTTCAAGGGGTACAAGCCCCTTCCCCTCTAGCAGTTGACTCTTGTTGTGGTTAGGGTCAAATGTAAAACGTGGGGGTGGCTATTAGGGGACCCTCTTTTGTTCATTGTATCTCACCGGAGCACGGTACATATTGTTCTTTCAAGTTTTCCGGATACCTGGTCTCGTGATTGGTTCCAGATATCTCTCTTCTTGTTGAGCTTGGACTCTTCTGTTGCCAAGTCTAGACATTCTAACGCGGGCAGAGTCCGGGGTTGGTAGCGACCGGCATGATGACCGATAGTGGGCCATGCTCCGCGTTTTGATTCTGGACCAGTACAGTGCATGGTCAACAGATTGTTATCTTGACCCCCGCTGTTATATTATTCATGTATATTATAAAATTTGAATTCTGCATGAATGAGAATACTCTAAACTTGAATCCATACATATTATATATGTACTATCTAACATTTGAATATCAAGTTCTACATGTACTATTAGTGTCGGGAGTGTATCTCGGCAAGTATGAGATTGGCCTAAGCTCTCCCGGCTCGGCTCCTTCATACATATATGCACTTGATGGTGACAGCTCCCTAGTAGATGTACTCTGTACCTAGTATGAAGCTCAACCTTGGAGACGTAGCTATGTATGACACATACGGTCAAACTAGATTGGTTCTGGGTGGCTTGAGTAGATATGCCAGTGTACCTCGGTCCCCATTGACCCGTTCTACATGAATTCAATGCCCAGCAATAAAATACCGGCCCCGGACTTTCAAATGGTTTCGGAACATTCTACTTTCTGGGGACTCAAGGACCCAAAAGGACCCATGGAATTACAGGATTCGGGAACTGACTTTTGCCAGGTTCATGATTGGTGTTATTAGAGGGATCCGCTTTTTGACCTCGTGAGAACCAGAATTCTCTTTATTCCCCGCAATCCTCCGAACTCGTGATATTTTTTCTTTTTTTTTATTAAAAATTTGTCCCCCACATTCAAATGTTTCCACCGATTTCGTCACTTCAATGGCTTGTAGACTTTATAGGCGATATGTACAAGCACGATTGGATTTGGGCTCTAGCTGCTTTTGTAACGTGGTTCCTGACTCCAGAGGACACTTTCAAATGTTTACTACCTTTGCTTGAGCCATTGAGCAGTGGATCACCCCCTAACTGGATTCCCCTCGACGTTGCGTTATTTGTCTGCAAGTCAGGTTTTTGCCGATTCCTCCGAGAATCGGCAGTCCCCTCGCACATGTGCACGGACAAGCGAAGGGGACAAATCAGATTCAAGCAACGGAATTCCGCTGAACACTGCGGGATATTTCCTTCACTTCTGGTCAATCGGTTTGGAACACTTTAAGGTTTTCAAAAAAAAATTTTAATACCAAAATATAGTTTTTCAATCTTCATTATTCGTTTTTATTCATCAATCCTTGTCAAACTCTTCCAGGGTTTCCGGGGCGGATATAGACCTGAGGTGCCGATTATCGGCAGTTACTGTTCTACGCCTATCAAACCTGACTCGCCTGAACTTTCTGTGGGGAGTCGTCTTTGGTAAATGGCGTTCGAGTTCGTGAAACAAGAACAGTGATCCTGGTGACTGTGATCGTGGTCGAGACCCGCTCTCTTTAATAATGAAATCGATTTCAGGGTTAAAACCGAAACTGTCACCAGCGCATCCTTGGCTGGTTTGGGGTTGGGCGTTTCATAAATTTCACGGTATTCGGAATACCACCCGGACCATACACCTCTCGCCTTTGCTATTTGTGCTTCTGTGCTTTTGTGCTCGTGTGCTATTGGCGTAGATACATTTGATAGTTTAAAAGAATGAGGCATTTTTTGGACAGAAAACCTTCAAGCCCTACGAGAATGTCCGACTGCAATATACCCAATTAGTACTCAATACCTCCAGGGCTCCCAGAAACAAGAATTATAGCACTGCAAAGGGTCATCGGAGTGAAAATGAATAAAAGGGAATAAAAAGGCGCTGATCAATTGAACCCCCTGTGTGGTGTGCGACAAGCCTCCACCACACTACTAGGTCCCACTTATTCTCCGCCATCGGACACTGGAGACGGCTTCTCCAGTCCTCTTTTCCCTCATTTTCCATTCTTTCCCGCTTCGTCACGTCTGGACCATCGTTGTACCGTCTCCTGAAAATAAGTTCCAGGCCCCCGGGTTCCGCTCTGCTTAGCGGCTACGATCTTCCTTGGTCATCCGTGGATTCGTTGGGAATTGGTGGGACCTTTGGGACGTCGTGAGTTCAGCCGCGGCGTATTTCGGCGGTTTTGCCAGGAACAGTATTGGGGGGATTATATGAGGTGAGGCACATGTGAGCAATGAATTGGCGGGTCAAACAGTTATTGGAATGTGATTATAGTACGGATATATTCTCTCTTACTATATTGCCTATGATCGTTATAAAAACTTCCCCCCAAAAATCAATACTTGGCAGCGGGGCAGTCCAAAAGGCATCTGCACATGCATGTGGAAATTGATAACAGTATCATTTTTGTACCTGACATTACCACAGGGTACAACGCTAAGGGACATGTCTCTGGAGAAAGACTTCCTTGATGACACACAATCCCCCCTCGACTCCACTTGGTGGATGGGGCAGGCTTGGTATCTGTTATTTTTTTTTTCTACTCTTACGCAACGTTTTTATTTTTTTCTGTTTCGTCAATCAATTAGGGTGCATTCATGACGATCATGTTCCAATAACATTTGAACCCTCAAGTTCCCCCGTTCTTCTGGTACTTGAGACACCTTCATATTTCCCCATTGTAGTATACTCGGAAAGCCGGCACACGCATCGGTTTCTCGGGGGTCCCGTGACCGGGCCGAGCGTGAAAATGGACTAAACTGGATTTAGATGCAGTGACGACACTGAAGTCTGTTAGCGCTATTGGGGAATGATTTAGCGGTTGTGGATTTGAAGTGGGTTTCCGACCAACGTTAGTGCCACGAGAGCAAGAGGAATGTGGAATTGCCTCTGTGGGGAATCATTGAGCGAATAGTCACCACACGATTTGAGGGTAATTTTACTGGCACGGATCTGCCCCAACCTGGGTTCGTCCTGTATGGGGGTGGCACATCCTCGTTTTCAGATGCGAATTTAATTATTTCTTTTTTAAAATAATTCGCTTTTGGGTTAATTTTTTTATGGGACCAAAGGAAGGTTTCTTTTCCAAAATTAATGCGATATACTTAAACTATCCATCTCCCCCCGGTCCCCAGCGCGCCTCCCCCAGTTCTATTCAAAAACCTCAAAAAAAAAAGAATCTTCTCCACTCTTCCCTTTTTTCTAACCCTTCAAATTCTGTGTTCCTTTTGAGGACTCCTATATGTTCGATTACCGTCGAATGTTCCCCCAACGCCCCAGTTATTATGAGTAGCGTCGTCATGTCCGAAACTGAGTCAGGGAAACGCAAGGCCTCCACCGCCGGCCTCGCCGCGCATAACCGCCCCGTCAAGCGCCGAGCGTCCAAAGCGTGCTGTTGTTGTCGTGCCCGCAAAGTCCGATGCGATGTGGTAGAAAATGGCTCTCCCTGTACCAATTGTCGTTTAGACCAAGTCGAGTGTATTGTCACTGAAAGCAAGCGGAGAAAGTGCGTTCAAGAATGGCCCTTTTCTGGCAATGGGATGATTTCCATTTTATTTCCATTTTAGCTAACGTAGATCTTCTGCTCTCCAGGAAGTCTCGCGTGGAGGCGGACAATTCCCATGCGGAGTCTCCCGGTGAGATATCCGAGGACAATCCATTGCATGGAATTCAGGGTCTCCCTGATATAGCACCTACCTCGCCGTCACAGGCTTCGGTGGATGTGGATCATGGGCACCATATGCCACATCTACTATGTGCGTTTTTGAAGGCCTTCAATATGACCTCGTTATATACGCCTATCAGGCCGTGTATATCTCTCCTGGAAGAATCAGTTCCAACTAACATGTCCCATAGATCAAACCCAGGCAAGCCGGATTGGCTCCGATGATCGACACCGCCGTCGCATGGCTCCGAACCCTGCGGTGCCAGCTTCCATGCCGTTGGCCAATGCCACCCTACAAATTCAACAATTGCTCGACCCGTCCTTTGGAAATGCCCGCATCAGCAACGACTATCTCCCCGATTACATCCGAGGCTTACCCGCTCGCTTTCAGAGGGAGGATATTGATTATTTGGCCGCCAAGGGGGCCTTGACCATCCCCGACCCCAGCCTGCGGAATGAGCTACTCAAGGCTTACATCCACTATGTGCATTCATATATGCCTCTGCTGGATCTGGAGGAGTTTCTCCAGACCATTGTGCAAAATGATGGAGTCCACCGAATCAGTCTCCTTCTCTTCCAGGCGGTCATGTTCGCCGGAATGGCCTTCATTGATATGAAGCACCTGCAGGCTGCTGGTTACCAAACTCGCAAAGCAGCCCGCAAGGTCTTCTTTCAGCGAGCTCGATTACTGTACGATTTCGATTACGAGGTCGACCGAATCTCTTTGGTCCAATCTCTGCTGCTAATGACTTATTGGTATGAGACTCCCGATGATCAAAAGGACACTTGGCACTGGATGGGGGTCAGTCTGTCCCTGGCCCACACCATCGGTCTCCACCGGGATCCCGGCAACTCGCGGATGGATTTGCGTCGCCAGAGAATGTGGAAACGAATTTGGTGGAGCACTTATACCCGTGATCGATTGATCGCTCTAGGCATGCGAAGACCGATGCGCGTGAAGGATGACGACTGTGACGTTCCGATGTTGACTCTGGATGACTTTGAATTCCAGGCCTTCTCACCCGAAATTGTGAAGATGGTTGGCGATTCTGAGATCCTACAGAACATTAGCCATCAACGAGAGTTGGCGCTGATGTTCATCGAAAAGGCCAAGCTCTGTCTCTGCGTGAGCCATGTGCTTTCGGCCCAATATTCGGTTCTCAGTCACAAGTTCGGTGGTACTATGGAGACTACAATGATGTTGGTTCCTAAGAAATCGACAGCTGAATCGTTTGAAGTACGACGATGCGACCAAGAATTGGAAGACTGGTTGGCCAACCTCCCGGTGGAAACCCAGTACACGCCGTCTGGCGTATCCAAGCTTCCGGAGGCCCGTGAAGTTTTACACTCCCACCGGGCTCTGTTGAAGATGGTTTATCTCACTACTTCCAGTGCTCTACATCGCCCTCAGGTGTTGCCCGCTGTCCCTTACCCATCTATGGACTCGGAACTGCAGGAGCTTTCTCGTCAGAAGGTCCGATTTGCTGCGGTGGAAATCACCAACATTGCTCAGGATCTTCACACTTTGGACTTGACTCGCTACTACCCGACAACCGGAGTCACAGTTCTTCTACCCGCCGTCATTATCCATCTCCTCGATATCAAGTCCAGTGACCCCAGTGTTCGCATGACTAGCCTACAACGTTTCTACCAGTGCATGCGCATCTTACAAAGATTGCGCGAGATTTACGCATCCGCCGACTTTGCCACCTCATTCTTAGAGGCAGCCATCCGTAAGGCCGGCATCCAGCTTACCATCGCACCACAGGACGTGCAGTCCAAACGATCTCGCAAGACTGGCCCAACTACCAGCGGCGATCCATTCGATTCGCTGTCTCGCAACAACACCCTGACGCCTCCACCGGATTCTCTCGCTCAGAAGATCCCGGACCTCACCTACCCCCAGCAGGCCCCCGCAGGCGGGCAGTCCACTGGTGGCTTGTTTGCTTCGACTCCGCCCCACTCCGATGGCAGCGAAAATGGAAGCACCAACAATCTCAACCCCGGTCACGAGGGCTTTGCCATGCCGGAACTCAATTCAGAGCTCAGCCTCACCGAGCTTATGGATCTTGCCAACGATGCCGAAGTCACCCAGAATGACTTTGATGCGCTGATCAATTTTGACGACGCCGGTAACGAGTTCTTTGGCGATGAGCCCGCCCAGCCCGCCGCTGCCTCGGAAGAGAAAGGCTTTGATTTTGGCATGAATAGCATGAACGTCATGGGCTTTGACCATGATTCCAAAACAATTGACTTTGCCCACCTGGCCAATTCGCGCACCGGCCATGGCTCCTCGGGCCCCGACTTATCAGCCGAGGCTCACTCACGGTCCGATCTGACGGCCGATCTTGACACGGATCTGGGAATCACCCTCGATGAATGAACACGTGCAGTTCAAATTTAGAAAATTCTCTTTTGGGAAGGATGCCGGGTTTCTTTTTGATCTCGTCCTTTTCTGTTTCTATTTCATTGTTTTCTTTTCTTTTTTCTTTTTCTTCCTCTTAGCGGACCTATTTAATTACTGTTTTACTACAGTGCGCATTCTGGGAACCGACGGAAATATCGGTAGGGCTTTCATATCTGGCGCAATATCCGGGTTTGATTTGGATTTTGGTTTCTCTGATGATGATGACGATACAAGAGGGATTCCGGAAAAAAAAATAGCATGAACAATATGATGACCGTTTCAAATTTCCATTCTTCTTTGGTATTTTAGATACACACTAGTAATGCCTGTGCATCCGGCGTGGCATGCCGAAAGTCTTCGGCATCACATGGTTGAAGCGGTGTCTCCGTCACCGCGCAGGGATCAACTCCAATGTTCCATGGTAGCCTGGGCTCTGTCTCAACGGTTCCAGAGTATATTTGAGATCGACAGGGGCTTTTGATGCGCAAATTATGCAGTGGATACATAATGTTCATACAGAGGCGATGAACCGAGGTTGGATCTATCATGTCGCACCGCGGGTCGGACCCAGGCTTCAGCAACGGGGTTCGGGGTGATAGATGTCCGTTTGATGAATGATTTGTCTTGAGTTTAAATATGCTTATTCTAAGGATGTGATGGTGGACTCGATTAGGAGTTTAGTCATTGATCTTCTATTGTATTCTGGAAGAAGAGCACGTGAGCTTCAAGTAGTTGGGACGAAGGGACACTAGTCAACTGGTCAATGATGAACCTACGTCAAACCACGCCTTGCTTGATCAGTCCTTATGTCACGGTAGTTCCTCTTCGCTTTGAAAAAAAAAAAATAAGAAGAAGAATCCGTTAATCCACATATATAGAGACATTCACAGATGTTGAGCTGCTTGATAACCTGGATCAAGTTCGTCCTTCTACACAGAGTACATTCCTTCTCATCCCTTCCAACCTCTTTCCTATTGGACATCACCCAGGCCCGCCTATCAGCTTATCCCTCAAGAAATTTAAGGCAGGGGTCATCCTTGGAGATATATAAACATCGAGCTCTTTTCACCAGTGATTGAGATAAATCAAAAAAATCAATGCAGGTGAATCAATAAGCTGCATTCAACTGTCTCCACCTCACTGACACCATACTATGACGAGCGAACGTGGACACACAAGGGGAAAGTCGCTTTATCTCCACAGTGCAACGTGCTCAACGGGACTAGACCAAAAATATGCGGGTGGCTTTCATACATATGAGGCCAGGTCTGACTTGGTTGATCATATCCCTGAGTTATTCTCATCGCTCCACCTGAAGGGCTTTGATGATACCTAGCGGGGTTGTGAGTGCAACGATATCTTTCACCATGCTTCAAATCCCCACTATTTGCCCCCCAAAACCTGATCTTCTCCTGGCTGCCTAAGCTCAATAAATGGGCGTTGCTTATCAAGAGCTGCTTCGGGGAGCTCCACTTATTGAATAAGCCAGTAGAGGCCATTCCCCACTGCGCCTCAATTAGCGTTGCCGATCCTTCCCCTCACCAGGACCCTTTTGAGCAATGAGGTCGAGTCAATTGCATCCTGGGGCGTCCACTGTTGCCTCCTACAGCTGCGCCAAGACACCATGCTCTGGCTTTGTTGAGGGGTCTCTCCTCGTATCAGAATGCTACCTTCCCCGGAGCTCCTGCGGAGATGGCTGCAGCGGCCCCACGGTCATCAAGGGCCATGCTTCTGACTGGCTTTACCGCTGAGTGATTTGTCTTGGCTGACTTCCAGCTATACTGCAGAGGGCAAATTGCAATGCCGATTCTTTTGCTCGGCAGATGTATCGTAAGCCTCGCTAACAAAGCTGTTGCCCCATTGGAGCTGTCTTGCCGTGGAGCCTGATCGATCTACTTCTACCCCAGGGTTTATTTAAACCCCAATGGTGTCGCTACCTGCAGTCAGCCGTGTATTGAAATCAAGCACGGAGGCCTGTTTCGTGTTCGAGAATTCTTCGAGGGCCTGGGCACATAATGCGTATCAATACATGGATCCCAATGCTGCTGCCGCTGGCAGCAGCTAGCACTCTACCCCGGGGGACGGAATTTGCTCGTCGGCAGCTACCCAAGGAGCCCACTGGTGTCAAGACTATCAAGACTGCCAATAACGTTACCATTCGCTACAAAGAGCCCGGTAAAGAGGGAGTCTGCGAAACTACCCCCGGTGTCAACTCGTACGCAGGCTACGTGGACCTTGCACCGAACGTGCACACGTTCTTCTGGTTCTTTGAGGCTCGTCACAACCCGGAAACAGCGCCGATCACGCTGTGGCTTAACGGAGGCCCCGGTAGTGACTCGCTCATTGGACTTTTTGAGGGTAAGGGCTCAAGACATCCTAAATCATGTTTTTGTAGCTGATCAATTTAGAGCTGGGACCATGCCATGTTAACGAATCTTATGAAACCTATCTCAACCCACACTCCTGGAACGAGGTCTCTAACATGCTGTTCATTTCGCAGCCTCTGGGCACTGGTAAGCTGTTTTGACCAACCTCAAAACGAATATGTGCTAAATTGCATTTTAAAGGCTTTTCGTACTCTGAGGAAGGCGAGGGCTCTCTGAACCCAATCACTGGTTCCTTTGAGCCGGCTGATGTTGCTGGCATCCAAGGTCGCTACCCAGTGATCAATGCGACTATGATCGGTAAGTCACAAATGACCAGGGCTCCGGATCACTTAGCTGATGATTAAAGACACAACCAACCTCGCTGCTGTGGCAACTTGGGAAGTCCTGCAGGGATTCCTGGGTGCATTGCCCAAGTTGGACCCAAAGATCAAATCAAAGAGCTTCAACCTCTGGACTGAGAGCTATGGAGGGTAAGCTAAGTACCTTGAAATGTCAGTCTTTTATAACAATGACGCTAATGTTTCTTAGACACTACGGACCAGCTGTGAGTTCGAACACTCACATATCTTCGGATTTGACCTAACATGAACAGTTCTACGACCACTTTTATAAGGAGAACGAGAAGATTGCGAACGGTACTGTGGATGGTGTGCATCTGGACTTCAACACCTTGGGTATCATCAATGGAATCATCGACGAGTCTATCCAAGCTCCCCACTACCCTGAGTTCGCCGTTCACAACACCTATGGCATCAAGGCAGTAAGTTGATAGACCATTCATGCTATATCTGAATGCCGATGGCCAGATCACTGATCAGTATCTATTTAGGTTAACGAAACTGTCTATGAATACATGAAATTCGCCAACTCGATGCCCAATGGTTGTCAGGATCAGATTGCGACCTGCAAGGCAACTAACCGCACATCTCTATCAGACTACGCCTTGTGCACAGAAGCGGCAGACATGTGCCGTGATAACGTTGGTAAGCTAATATCGTCTGATTTTTTACATCTTCTCGTCCGGTATCACTAATTCCATTATAAGAGAGCCCCTACTATTATTTCAGCGGCCGTGGCGTCTACGACATTCGTCACCCCTATCAGGACCCTACTCCTCCTAGCTACTACGAGCAGTACCTTGCCAAAGACTCCGTCATGAATGCCATCGGCGTTGATCTCAACTACACTAGCTCCAACGACGAGATCTACTTTGCCTTCCAGCAAACTGGTGATTTCGTCTGGCCCAACTTCATTGAAGACCTCGAGGACATCCTCACCCGTCCTGTCCGCGTTGCCCTCATCTACGGTGATGCCGACTACATCTGCAACTGGTTCGGTGGCCAGGCTATCTCCCTCGCCACTAAATACAAGCACAGCAAGCAGTTCCAGGCTGCCGGCTATGAGCCCTTCCTCGTTGACGGCGTCGAGTACGGCGAGACCCGCGAATACGGAAACTTTTCCTTCACCCGTGTTTATGAGGCGGGTCATGAGGTCCCCTTCTACCAGCCCATTGCTGCTCTGCAGCTGTTCAACCGCACCTTGAATGGCTGGGAGCTACCTAAGGGTGACAAGAAGCTGACCCCTCGCTTTGGCTCCAGTGGCCCCGCTACTGCGACGCATACCGAGTCCTCGGTGGCGCTGCCAACTGCTTCCAGCTCCGGCGTGGCTGCGATGAAGAAGCATTGAAGCCTAAATGTACTAATCTGACTATTTGTCCGCGTACAGTCAGTATTATACTACCTCGCGTGCTACATAAAGCAGATATGTGAATATTCACTGCACACTAGCAGACGATGCTTAGAAGTTCAATTTACAATTGAATTTTTATCTAAAGCGTCAAGTTCCTAATTGGAAAAGAGAGACCGTAGTAGTAAATGGGCGCCTCCGGGTCCGCTATATGAATTAAGGTTAAGACTTGAAATTCTTCAGTCTACAGCATTGAATAAAGCAAGAACACTGGGGATTTAGCCAGAAGGGAGAATGGGGGTGAAAAGAGGGAAATATTCCAAAGTTATATTCATTAGCCTTTGCTAGGCAAAGGCCACGCAGTCCCATATTGACGGGGATTGACCATTGTGGAAAGAAGCAGAACAAACAACACGCCATCAATGCAGCTAAGTGGGGGTTCATGACGTCTGTTCGTATGCTGAAAAGAGTGACTATCTTTACAGCAGATGTTAGTATGTTACATGGACGAGTCGACTCCGTTGGATGTCGCTTAATCCTTGCTGGGGGTCTCTTCATGAGACTCGGGCTTCTCGTAATCGTCATTCTGGATGGTCGTGCCACCCAAAACGTCGGCAGCAGTTTCGTCCGAGAAACGCAGGTCATCTTCAACAGATGTGCTGTCCTTGACTTTGAAGAAAATGACTGGAGAGGCACAGAGCATACTTCCGACAAGGAGACCCCAACAAGAGGCAAACTCAGTCATATAAGGGGTCTTCACAGCATCGAGACTGCATTGGTCATTAGAAACAGATTACAAACGGGGATCAAAGAATCGGATGGCACATACCGCCACATGCCAGCTGCACCGGCAGACTGGATACCCTTGTAGAAACCAGCGAAGTTGGCCAACTTGCGACTGTTATTTGAGAGGGAACCCATGTACCTGGGGAAAGGTGCAAGTCAGTATCATCGCATCCAAGGAGGGGCTTGTGCTTTTACTTACCAATAGGTGCAGGTTTGAAACGCCGCGTCATAGAATCCATAAAACATGTACAGAAACATGGGACCGATGTAGCCGCTATCCATGAAATCCATGTCGGCTTTCACCGTCTCGCGAGTGTACCTCTTCTGGAAAGCATAACCGCCACCCCACACACCCATTGTGACTGCCAGAAGGATGCCGAAGTTAATCTTGGCGCGAGTCGGACGAGAGAACCACTTCATGTCCAGCAGTTGTCCGAAGACAAAAGCACCGATCATCTGCATCAGCCAGTACAAGAGGCTGTTCAAGGCGCGCGTGCGGATAGTGAAGTAGGCCAAATTGACCGAGTTGAAGTGATATCCATAAAACCAATTACTCGCCAAAAACATTGGGAACATGAAGACAATGTACGAGTCCGAACGCAATGTCTCCCACAGACCCAGGAATTCGGACTTCCAGGTAGGGTTCTTAATCACGATCACTCGGGAACCGTCTTTGCGCTTGATATACTTGGAGTCGATGCTCGCCCAGCACAGAATAAATCCCGCCGCCATCAAAACCAAAAAGGCGATATAAGTTCCATTGTCGACGTTGCCGGCAGTGCTATGCATGTTTTGGCCCAGGGGGATCAAACTGCCGATGACGCCACCCAGGTTGAAAATTACCCAGAAGATGGCAATATACTTGCCCTTCTCGTGTTCATGAGGGTAGCTCATCATGACTGCACCTTGTGCACACCACAACAGACCGGCGCAGACACCCAATAGGGCTCCAGAAAAGATAAGAAAGCCCGCATTCTGGTTGATATTGTACGAGAGCAAGGCCGCAACATAAAGAAAATAGCCAAACCCTCCGAGGGAGAGAGCCAAGCGCAGGCCAATCCGATTTGCAATGGATCCGGCGAAAAATCCAACCACGGCAAAGGTACTGTACAGGGCCGTGTTGGAATTATTCACATCGGTCGCGTTGACTTGGCCACCACCTCCCAGACCGCTGACCGCATTGTACATGCCGGGGCAGAGGAAACAGACGAATGAGACGAGGATCAGTTGGGTCTCAGGCGATGCGAACCAGGGAGCCTCCCAGCCCCCGATCTTGAACATGGGCTTATACATCCACGGCTTCCCCACCACGGCATGGTCCACGCCGGCTTCAGGATCTTGAATGTCCATTGGCTGTATAGTCTGTTTCTCTGGGGATACGGAGGTTTCTGACTGCTGGTGCTGTCCGGTATCTGGAGTCGCCATGATGGAAGAATCCAAGAATAATCGAAGTGAAAGAATTGGGCAGGAACCTCCCAACAATCACGAAGAATGTAGAATGAAGCACGGGAAAGAAGGAATGCTACCACGTGAAAAACAGCAGAAAAGAGCCTGATCCAGGGATAACAACAAGATATCTGGAATGAAATATCTCGATCTCAAAATACAGACTTCAATGGTGAATGTTGAGATTTAAGTTGTTTTGGCTTCTTTAATTATAAAATGTGAAAAGAGGAAGTTTTTTTTTTTATGGGGAAATCTCCATGTTCCGTTCGGCTTCTTTTTAAGTGTTCTTTACGGGGTCTCCGGACAATGTTTCAAAGATAAGAGCAAATAATGACACACTGGATTCCCAAGCGAAAAGTGGGTTCCTTGTCTCCTTTTTCTTCCCCCATTTTTTCCCAATTTTTTTTTCAGGTCTTGTGGTCTTGGGGGGTCTTGGTGGGCATTGCGGGGAGTGGAAAAGATGGAGACTGGAGAAATTATGGAGTCATCAAAGTTGAATATGGAAGACCATTGGAGCGAGCCATGGACTGTGTAGGATGAAGAAAGCGGTAGATGCGACTCTGCATGCGGTCAAATCGAATCTCCATTTTATGGGACCAATTGCAACCTTGCAGCAGAAAAAAATGATGCTATGACTAATATAACATTTGGATCCACTTGACACTCCAGGAACTGCCAGTGCGACACCACACCTTATTACTACCTGCCTACTCGAGGCGTTCTCCACTCGAAAGATTCGAGATAATCGAGATAATGAAGATAATCAAGAGATTGGTGCGTCATTCATTCTTCAAAAGACCGAGATAATAGAAGAGTGAAGTCATCAAGAACGTGAGATAAAGAATCCCACCACGGCTGTTCCCGAATCTGGGAAGTGTTCAAAGGAAAGGTGGCCGAGAGATCTTCATTCCATTGTCCTGCAACTATCCCGAGAGGCCAGGCCTACATAGTACCGAGGTATTCTTGTAGGCAGCGGCGATTACAGGCGCCAAGGTCACTGTGGTGAACAATTGCACTTGAGACCCTTGGAACTTCAACTATTGACTCGGAGGTTGAAAGCCTCCGAACTTGAAGTTGACTGTTAACATGCCAGTGAGCATAGTCAGGTTCAGGTTCAGGTTCAGGTCTAACTTCCAACAATTGAAAGTTCGGCTGTCAGTGATCCAGATCTTGATTTTGGTATATTTAGATATAGTTATGACCTACATATGACTTTAATACCTTTGATATGCATAAAGTTCACTCGTTCGAGTGCATTGGCCGCATCCGTCAAGCTTAAATAAAGCACTAACCTACTCGAGACTCCCATCTCGGTCTATCGACGGAAGGCTTGAAGCCTCATTATTCACCATGTCCAATCAAGAAAAGATGACCTCATTGATAAGAAAATTGAGGGGTAGGTACAAAGGTACTTAGGTGCGAGCCGTGGAGGTCTATGGTTCCTGGAGAGATAAGATATTCCGTCTTCTCGTGAGAGAGAGAGAGAAAAAAAGAGAGATGACACCTGAGGACTGAGGCCCGCGTTCCGTACCGTATCACGGGTACACCGTATTGTCATCATGTATCAAAAGCGTACGGCCCAGTTTCATACGGTTCAAGATGGCAGGCGGTAAAGGTATTGAAGCTCGAGTGGGTAGGCGGTGGTATTAAATTACCTAATTTGCCCCAGAGTGCCATTTGCGGGAGTGGGACCCATACGACGCTGTGAGGTTGCACTTGCCCCGGATTCTATCAAGGACGAGTCTCTGTTCCTGGTTCACTTTTGTAGTATTCATATATCATTCCTCTCTCACCGAATGCAACTCACGATGGCACCTTCATGCCAGCTTGACATCAGCCGCCCCGCTTCTGCACCTATCACGCTAGTTCCTCGCTGCTCCACCACGTCATCTATACTATTGTTGGCCACCACATGGAAGTCCACACGGAAGTCCAAACGAAGAAATCTTTCCAATAATGGTGTTGTCAACTCGAGAAGAATGCACGGGTACCCATGGTTGTAATCTTTCGGTGGAGATCTAATAGAAATAATGGCCACCCACGAATGAAATGTGTGCGGAGGATCTCGTGGGGAACCCAGTAGATCAGAATCCGGTCTCGCCCACATGGCGCATGCGACGATACATTCTTTCAGCGAAGATCCCATAGTGGAGGGTGTAGCAGAGAGGATGGGGGCGTGTTACGATCCTTTTTGGCGTCGTACACTTTGGTCTGGTCCCCCTCCGCAACGTAACCAAAAAAAATAACTAAAGAAAAAGAAAAAAGCTTCCAAGGTTCTTTTTTCTTCTTCCTCTTCTTCCAATCTCCGAGTCCTTTCCCTTCGACCATTTCTACTCACTCTTCGCGCTTTCCATCTCTTCTTGTCGAATCATTTCAACGGCCTCTGACTTCGACTCTTCAAACAAACCTCTTCCCGCCCTCCCACTGACGTAACCATGTATGTTCGCGGTTTTGCCTCTTCCTCATTCAAAGCTAATTCCAGCTAACCCGGCAATAGGCGTGTCATCATCAGACAGGATCCTCAGGCTGCCTCGGTGTACATCGCTGAGTACATCGTCAGTAAGTGAATGGACTCGAGAATTGATACGTAGAGAAACCAACTGACCAATTCCAGGTCGCATCAAGGCATTCAACCCAACAGAGAACCAGCCCTTTGTCCTGGGTCTACCAACAGGAAGTAGCCCTGAGATCATCTACAAAATCTTGGTTCAGCGCCATCGCGCCGGCGAGATTTCCTTCAAGAATGTCGTGACTTTCAACATGGTAGGATCGTCGCCGTATGTAACTCATTCCCAATTCCCCTACTAATTCAATTTGACAGGACGAATATGTCGGCCTTCCTCGAGACCACCCTGAGTCCTACCACAGCTTCATGTACAAGCACTTTTTCTCCCACGTCGACATTCTTCCCCAAAACATCAACATCCTCGACGGCAATGCGCCAGACCCTGCGGCCGAGTGTGCCGCCTTTGAAGCTCGCATTGCGCGATATGGTGGCATTGAACTGTTCCTCGGTGGTGTTGGACCCGATGGTCACATTGCCTTTAATGAACCTGGCTCTTCGCTAAGCAGCCGCACCCGTGTGAAGACCCTGGCCTACGATACCATCCTGGCCAACTCCCGATTCTTTGACAACGACGTCAACAAGGTCCCGCGCATGGCAATGACCGTAGGTATCCAGACTATCATGGATGCTCGGGAGGTCGTGATTGTCGCAACCGGTGCCCACAAGGCCTTTGCGATTCAGAAGGGATTGGAAGACGGTGTGAACCACATGTGGACCCTCTCCGCACTCCAACTGCACCCCCACCCGTTGATCGTTTGCGATCAAGACGCCACCTTGGAGCTCAAGGTCAAGACTGTGCGCTACTTCGAGTCTATCGAGCAATCGGGTACCGATGCCCGTACCCAGGGACCTCCTCTGGTTTACCGTCCGCGCACCTATGTCCCAGCCCCTTTGCCTGTCAAGAAGAGCACGCCACCCCAGCAGGTCACCCCCGATACCACTCCGCAGAAGGTGCCGAAGGATTTGCGCATCAACACCGAGCTAGGTCAAGCCATGGAAGACGATGAGCTCACTCCGGACAGCATGTCTTCGCGCATGGTTGATTCGGCTATCGGTGGTCTCGATGGGGCTCTGAAGAACGACCTCGTCTTCGACCGCATGGGTGCGCGCATGACTGCCCGTTGAAGCACTGGTGTGCAGTTTCCTACTTCTCATTTTTCCCTCTGTTGATTGTTCTGATTTTTGGCTTGGGATATGGCGAATTGGCGCCTCGGTAGTATTTCTTACAGTGATTATGGCTCCCTGGGGTTCTCTTATTCTTCAGTGCAAGGAGTTATCTGTTTCTCTCTCGGTCTTTTCCAAACTGATAGATAGGGTATGATGGATATCCGTCTAAATCTGCATTCCATAAGTCATTTAGGTCCCAGCGAATGAATCAGCATTTCTTGACTTCAAGTTTGAACTATATGCGTTGTGTGCCGTTTTCAAGTTGTGGCTTTGTCGCTTTCTGGCGTGTACAATGTTTGTTGGCCTTTATATCTATCCCTGAAAAGCTACATGCATATACTGTGAAACACTGGCAATTCCGAAGTATGACATTTCCTAGTTCTCGTGTGTCAACTTAGAAGAACTCCAATTTGAATTTCTAAGATTCGTACAAGGAATTTTTCCGCTACCTAGGTACTAAGAGGTGCAAATGACCAATAGAATAGGAAAAAGACATATCATGCGGCGTTGATTCTTAAAACACATTATATGCGATGCACGCTGAAAGAACATTATAGCTTGGCGAAGACAGTCGCAACAGCACCGCTCATATCAACCAGGGTGCTCTTGTTCTGCAGCCAAGCCTCGATTCCCCGACGACCGTTCTCGACGCCAAGACCACTCTTCTTCCAGCCACCAACGGCCATCTCAGCTGGACTCTCACCCCAGGTGTTGATCCAGGTGATACCAGCCTGCAACTGATCGATGACACGGTGGGCCAGGTTCAAATCCTTGGTGAAGACACCGGCCGCAAGACCGAGCTCGGTTGCGTTGGCGCGTTGCACGGCCTCCTCGACAGTATCGTAATAAAGGATCGACATGACGGGTCCGAAAATCTCTTCCTTCACGATGCTCATCGAGTCAGTGCAGTCAGTGAAGATGGTAGGCTTGACCCAGTACCCGGCCTGCAGATCCTTGGGCACATCGGGCTTCTCAGGGCCACCACAGAGAAGAGTCGCCCGGTCAGTTTCAATTCCGTTGCGGATGTAGGCGATCACCTTCTCGTGGTGAACAGCTGAGCTCAGGGGTCCGAAGTTGGTCTGTTCATCAAAGAGGGGTCCAGCCCGCACAAAGAGAATCTTCTCCAACAGACACTTCTCAAAGGCAGCCTTCATAGCCCGTGGGACAAACACCCGAGTACCGTTGGTGCAGACCTGACCTGTGCTGTAGAAGTTGGCCATCATGGCTCCGTCGACGGCACTCTCTAGATCCGCATCCGGGCAGACGATCAGAGGACTCTTGCCGCCCAATTCCATCGTCACATACTTCATATTTCCGGCAGCTGAGCCAGCCACCTTCATGCCGGTTGCCACTTGGCCAGTGAAGGAGACCTTGGCAATGGATGGGTGGCTGGTCAGGTAAGCACCAACGTCGCCCGCGCCGTTGATCACATTAAAGACGCCCGCAGGCAAGCCCGCTTCGGTATAAATCTCGGCCAGGGTCTGACCGTGGAGAGGGGTGAATTCACTAGGCTTGTAGACCATCGTGTTACCGGCAGCCAGGCAGGCGGCGGACTTCCACAGAGCGCTAAAAAATTCCATATCATTAGTATCGATACCTCCACATAAAATGACTGGGGCATTGGTTTCCACAGCGTCCGCTGTGCTCGGCACACTCACATTTGAATGGGGTAGTTCCACGCACCAATGCCGGCGCAAACACCCAAGGGAGCCTTCTTGGTGTACACCCAGGCGTCCTCCCGGAGCTGAGTAGTCTCTCCATTCAGGCCACCACCACCAATGAAGTTGGCATAGTATTCCAACACATCAGCGCCAGTCACCACGTCCACAGTGCTGGTCTCTGTATATGCCTTGCCGGAATCCAGGGTCTCCACCCGGGCGATCTCATCATTTCGCTCTCGTAGGAGGTTGGCGGCTTTTTGCAAGATACGAGCACGGGCAATTGGAGGAGTTTGGGACCAGGCCGTGAAGGCATTATCGGCGGCCGCAATGGCCGCGTCAATGTCGGAGTTGGCGGCCACTTGGATATCGGCCAGCGGAGTTGCTGTGGCGGGATTCAAGGTCTGGAAAGTTTTACCAGATGAGGCAGGCTGCACCTGGCCACCATAGTAGAGTTGACGAGTCGGGAACGAGAGGGCCATGATTGCAGGATTATTATTTTAATGATTAGAGAAGAGGGGAAGGACAGGAATTCGAATTGGATTGCGTTACTATAGTATTTTTTTTCTTGTCCACACCGCCCCAAGCTAAAACGCGGTGGATAAGGAAAATTGCTGGAGATGATGAGCAGATCTGACCATTCAGCACGTTGCGGAGAAGGTTGGGGAAAGATTGATTGGTTGATCTTATAGCACTTTCCAGCCGCTAAACTTTGGGTTCCCGGGGTTGGTAGTGTGACGTCGTTTGTACTTGCCCAGACGTACGTAAGATAATCATCTCTATAGGATATTGGAAGGGATATCTTTATATTATATACATAGGAGATATATATAATATATACATATGTATGTATATAGTGTTGTATTTTATATATTATCTTCTCTCTTATTAACATCGACACCTTCAAGTTCATCTCTATCTCTCTTCAAAACTGACTTCTCCTTGATGATCCGCTATTCATCCAAGTGTGGATCCTTCTCTCACTCTTATCATCACGTTTCTCCACTTTTACCCACTTTTCCCCTTCTCTTCCAGCCACTCATAATCAATAATTCCCTCGGATCAGACGCAAAAGAAAAAGAAAAAAGATCTTTAATCGCCCCATCGCCGAATCAGGAAAGTAGATTGAGATTTTTGAATTGAGGATTCAACTTGTTCCGGTTCCCAAACCACAGTTTATGCTCCGTATTAGATAAACAAATGTCGGTAGAGAATCAAGAGAGGGAGACAGAAGTGAAAAGGGAAAGAGAAAAAAAAAGTGGCGCTTATAAGTCTCCCCTCTTTTCCCCTCCATCTTCCTTTCTTTTTTTTCTCAATATCCACCATTTTTATATACCTCTCAATATGGCCACTACAAACGACTTCTCCGCCGCTGAGGTCAACAGCTACGACTACATCGTCGTGGGTGGTGGCACCGCTGGTTGTGTCATTGCCGCTCGCCTGGCTCAGTACTTGCCCAACAAGCGTGTCTTGGTGATTGAGGGAGGCCCAAGCGATTTCTCGGATGATCGTGTGCTCAACCTCAAGGAATGGCTGAACCTCCTGGGTGGCGAGCTGGACTACGACTACCCTACTACTGAACAGCCTATGGGTACGTTATCTCCCGAATTGGAACTTGAACTTCCAAGTGATATCCACATCAAAACACCATTCCCCCAGTATAGCTTTCAAACTTGAATGTTTGCAGCCTCGTACTGTTCGTACTACTACTAGCAGTCTATCTACGGGAGTAGTAGTACTACTAGTAGCATTTCCAGCGGCGGGAGCTCTACAACCCATCGGCATCCGCATAAAAGCAATGAGCTTTTGGAACCTTTGAACATTATACTGACCTTTTTCCCCCCAACAGGCAACAGTCACATTCGTCACTCTCGTGCCAAGGTACTGGGTGGCTGCTCCAGCCACAACACCCTCATCTCATTCCGCCCCTTTGAGTATGACTGCCGCAACTGGGTTGCCAAGGGTTGCAAGGGATGGGACTTTGAGACCTTCACCCGCCTGATTGATGGTCTGCGCAACACTTTCCAGCCTGTCCACGGTCGTCACCGTAACCAGCTGTGCAAGGACTGGATCCAGGCCTGCTCCTCTGCCATGAACATCCCCATCATCCCCAACTTCAACGCAGACATCCGCAAGAATGGTGAGCTCACCGAGGGTGTCGGTTTCTTTAACGTGTCCTACAACCCCGATGATGGCCGCCGCAGCAGCGCCAGTGTGGCCTATATTCACCCCATTCTCCGCGGAGAGGAGAACCGCCCCAACTTGACTATCCTGACCAATGCTTGGGTTTCCAAGGTCAATGTTGAAGGTGACGCTGTGACCGGTGTCAACGTGACTCTGCAGTCCGGCGCTAAGCACACCCTGCGTGCTCGCAAGGAGACTGTCCTCTGTGCCGGTGCCGTCGATACTCCTCGTCTGATGATGCTCTCCGGTCTGGGCCCCCAGGAGCAGCTGTCTGCTCTGGGTATTCCTGTCGTGAAGGATATCCCCGGTGTCGGCGAGAACCTCATTGATCACCCCGAGAGTATCATCATGTGGGAGTTGAACCACCCTGTCGACCACAAGATGACCACCATGGACTCCGATGCCGGTATCTTCCTGCGTCGCGAGCTCCCCGATGCGGCCGGTTTCGACGGCCGTGCTGCCGATGTCATGATGCACTGCTACCAGATTCCCTTCACCCTCAATACCACCCGCCTGGGCTATGACGAGCCTGTGCAGGCTTTCTGCATGACCCCCAATATCCCTCGCCCCCGTTCCCGTGGTCGCCTGTACCTGACCTCTTCCGACCCCTCCGTAAAGCCCGCCCTGGACTTCCGCTACTTCACCGACCCTGAGGGCTACGACGCTGCCACTATCGTCGAGGGCTTCAAGGCGGCTCGTAAGATCGCCCAGCAGTCCCCTTTCAAGGAGTGGATCAAGCGCGAGGTGGCTCCCGGCCCTAGCGTTCAGTCCGACGAGGCTCTGTCTGAGTACGGTCGCCGCGTGGCTCACACCGTGTACCACCCCGCTGGTACCACCAAGATGGGTGACCCCGTCCGCGACCCCTTGGCCGTCGTTGATCACAAGCTCAAGATCCGTGGTCTGAAGAATGTCCGTATTGCCGATGCCGGTGTCTTCCCCGACATGCCCAGCATCAACCCCATGCTGACTGTCCTGGCTATCGGTGAACGTGCCGCTGAGATGATCGCTGAGGAGGCCGGCTGGTCCGCTTCCCAGCCTCGTCTGTAAATGATGTCAAGAACAAAATCTCTCGTTCAAGCTAGACTTGAAATACCCACGAAGCAAAAGTTCTATGTCTGTTTGATATGGTTCTTCTTATGTTTGTATGTTTCTTTTGTCCTTTTATACGGCTCTAGCATGTAAGCGAGCGGCGCAAAGCTATACCAATATCATCTGTCAATTATTGTACAATCAAAGTCCAATGATTCAATTTCACATTTGGATATACATGTATGTTCACAATGGTCAATCTGAAGTAATTAAGCAGTTGACATTGAACAATTTGAATGAACTTAGGTGAATTTCAGTGTTGAAATACACCTGTGTCTCAAATTACCTTGAATATTCTTGGATTTATTAAATTTGAACTCATCCAGCTGTCCAGATTGTCGTTCACCTTATTTTGGGCTGCCTTGACGCACTTCGTAATTCCAGGCTCTTATGACACCAAAGTACATACGCCGCCGAAGAAGCCTACAAAATCACTGGCTAGTTCGGGAAGTCGAGAGAAAAAAAAAACATTTGAAAATCTTATTCTGTGCTACGCGGTATTTGTCTATGCTTGATGAATGTAAATGCAATAAATGCCTGAACTCCCAAAGCACCCAACCAATACTAGAAACCATAAAGAACCAAAGGCCCAAGATCCGAAATTCCAACCAGCACCGAAACCCGCCTTTCCTCCTAGGGAAAATAACTAAAGGATGTCATGGCCAACATGAGAAAAAAAAAGAGATCTCCCTCGTCACATGCAGTAGGCTTTAGACACCAACAGCCTTATCACTGTCATGAATCTTTACGCCGAACTTCCACACCTGATCCACGGTAAGTGTTGAACCCGAGTAAGGGTCGTCTTTCTCGCCCAGGACAATCAAATCCGCATCTGCACCGCTGTCAAGGCATCCCTTGATCCCCTCGAGGCCTAACAACCGGGCAGGAGTGGCAGTAGCGGCACTAATAGCATCCGCTGTAGAGGCGCCAGACCAGCGTCGGAAGTTGTTGACACATTCAATGAGCGTGGCAGAGCTACCAGCGATCTTATCTGAACCCTCCAATGTCAATCGGGCACCGGATTTGACAATACGCTCACCATTGGTCCAGTCATAGACACCATCTGGGAGCCCACACAGACGCATTGCATCAGTCACTAGGATCAAGCCCTCAGGATGGGCGTTGTAGGCAATCTTAATTGAGGTCGGGTGCAAGTGAATACCATCGGCAATCACACCGTAGTAAGGGCGACGACGCTCGCTGCGGCCCAGCAGACCGAAAATGCCGGGGTTACGGTGATAGAAGGGTCGCATAGCGTTGAACAAATGCGTGATCATACGAGCACCCTGATGAGTAGCCTGGACAGCCTGTTCATAAGTGGCATCTGAGTGGCCGATTGAGTAGATGATGTTGCGCTTCGTGATTTCGGGAATCTGAGCCATCATATCACCGACTTCTGGGGCAGCGGTAATCATCTTGATAGGGCATGAGTCGCCCATGTTATCGGCACCGTAACAGTGAAGCAGGTCCTCAAAGTTCTGAGCTGCGCGCAGCACTTCGGTCTTGTGAATGCCGTTTCGACCTGGGCTGATGAAGGGGCCCTCGACGTGAGCTCCGAGGGATTCTGCGCCGTCTTGAGCGTGATGGGTGGTACTGGTCGGTCCCAGAGAGGGGAGAACCTGAATTGATCGAGTCAGTTTGGATCATCTTTTAAATTATCACACTCGAAGCGCATACCTGCCAGTAGACTTCGGGAGTCGAGCTGACAATGGTGGGCAGATAGGAGGTGACACCAGTGCGTGCCAATCCGCTGTTCACCATGCGCAAACCCTCATCGTACTTTTCCTTGGTCTCACAAGGGACGGAAAAATCAAATCCATGGGCGCCATTTAGCTGGACATCGATTAGACCAGGAGCTAGGATGCGACCTCCCAAATCAACAATCTCATCGGGCGAGAGGTGCAACTCATAGAAAGCCTCTTGGTCCTTGAGAATCTTCCCGGACAGCGAGTCAATCCAGAGATCTTGTTCAACCAAAGATGATCCACGCAGAATCCGGCAGTTGGTGAATTTGGTGATGCGAGGTGTGGTGGCGGTTTTGCCAGGCATGATGGGCGTCGAGTCTAGAGTTGATTCAACTCAAAACGCTGCGAGGGTAAGTGAAGAGTAAATAAAGGAAATGAGGGAACAAACAATCAAAAGAAGTAGTTTATTGAGAACGGACTGCGCTATGATGTAACCGTTGTGATAATGGAGATTATCGTTTTTTGCAGGTGACATTTAAGATCGAAAACGGGGTGGGACTTGATAGATGTAACGCAACCTTTTTGGGACTGATTAGCGCTTTTTGTCCCGCCAAAGAGTGACATTAAAGAGTTAAGTGGGTATGGGCGACTGGGTAATCTTAATACACCTTTGTAACTGTTTTGAACACACACCTCGTGTATTGAGATACAGTGGTGTACTGAAGCAACGGAAGATGTTCAATACCGGGTATCACTTTACAGTACAATACAGAGTCTTATCTCGCACTTTAGAGAGAATTCGTTATATGGTATGACCCATATTCTTACTATTTTTTCTGCCGGATGTAACTGTATTACAAAGAGAGGGAACCTTTTAGAAGCATACAAGAACTCCAGGCCCTGGAGAGGCGGCCTCCTTCCCCAGATCCAATTACAAGCTGATTCTTCCTAGCAGTCGTGAACACCAATTATTCTTCATATCCACATTTAGGGAGATGACGCAGGCCTCTAAACCAATCTTAGGTAAGAAGCTCCGGGGATCATCAGGTACATTGTTCCTAGCGATGTATTTTTCCCCCCCTATCTTATCTCCCCTTCCCCAATTTCTTCCCCCCCTCAAAATCTCCCGATTGCGGCTCTGGGGCCGTGCTGCTTATTCCAGCCTGACAAAGGCCTGAGGCGACCTCCTCCTCTTGTCACCTGACTGCGACCTCGGAGCTTCCCCAAACTCATCCTAAACCTCTCTTTCCTCCCAAAAGGGAAGCAAATCATCGGGCTTTGGATGGCATTCTGATTGCAGCTCCTTCTCTTTCTTTTCTTGGGCTCCTTTTCTTGACATTCCTCATTCTCCCCCCAGGGCCATGGCCCCGAAAGAGGACATGCTGCCCCCGGGCTGGGAGGATCTAGACAGGTATGTTGATCTCCTCTTCCGGAGGAACTGCCCCCCAACCCTGTCATTCTGCCTTGTCCGCTCCATCTCCACGCGTTGTGGAACCCCAAACAGAGCCCCGCCTCCTTCCCCCCCCTTCACCGGGCCATTTAGACTATTTCCATTTCGAGGATGATTGACGATGGACTAAATGGAAGGGAGGTCCACTGCTCGGAGGAAAAGAACGAGATGATAATTCAAGCTTCGTCATGCTAACCCATGTGCTAGGCAAATGGGCCAGCTCTTTATGATGGGCTTCGATGGAACCTCAGTCAGCCCAGAAATTCGCACCCTTATTGAAGACTACCACTTGGGCTCCGTTCTCTTGTCAGCCAAGAATCTCAAATGTAATTCCTAGATTCTTCCTTATGGTCTGATGAGGCGTTAAGATTTATCACTTACTAATCGTACAAATAGCGGCGGAAGAGACTACTCGATTAGTACTCGAGTTGCAGACCATTGCCCACAATGCTGGTCATCCAGTGCCATTGTTGATCGCATTAGATCAAGAGAATGGTGGAGTGAATAGCTTGTATGATGAGATATACATACGGCAATTTCCAAGTGCTATGGGCATGGCAGCCACAGGGTCGAAGTCATTGGTCCATGAGGTTGCAGTGGCGACTGCCCAAGAGCTCAAAGCCGTTGGGGTTAATTGGATCTTAGGTCCAGTGTTGGATGTCTTGACTAACCTTCGAAACCAACCACTCGGGGTGCGCACCAGTGGAGATGATCCCCAAGAGGCATCCCAGTATGGAGTGCAATTTATGAAGGGATATCAAGAGGCGGGACTAGCGACTTGCGGCAAGCATTTCCCTTCTTATGGCAACATTGAGTTCCTGGGTTCTCACGCGGATGTTCCCGTCATCACAGAGTCGCTGGAACAGCTCAGCCTCAGTGCACTGGTACCATTTCGTAATGCTATAATGCACGGTCTCGATGGCATGATGGTGGGTGGTGTTTCCATGTCATCGGCAGGGATGAATGTCATGCACGCCTGCTTGAGTGATCAGGTCGTTGATGAGCTCCTACGGAAGGACTTGAAGTTCCAAGGAGTTGTTGTCTCAGAATGCCTGGAAATGGAGGCCCTGACACACAATATTGGAGTGGGAGGCGGTACAGTGATGGCCAAAAATGCTGGGTGCGATGTTGTCCTGCTCTGTCGATCCTTCCCAGTGCAGCAAGAGGCCATCAATGGGTTAAAATTGGGGGTAGAAAATGGGATCATCAGTCGTTCACGCATTGAAGAATCTCTCCGACGTGTGTTGAACCTCAAGGCTCGTTGCACTTCCTGGGATCAGGCGCTTCACCCTCCCGGCCTTCTCTCTCTGACACAAATGCAACCCTCTCATACAAACCTATCAACGCGCGCCTATGACAATTCAATTACCGTCATGCGCGACAAAAATAACTTGCTGCCTCTTTCGAATGTTATTGACGCGAACGAGGAACTTCTCTTGTTGACACCACTGGTGAAGCCACTTGCAGCCTCCGCCGTCACACTTTCTGCTAATGAGCCTGCTCATGGGTCTCTTGATCCAGCAGCTGTTCAGGATAGAAGCGCTTCGGTGGTCAGTGGAGAGAGCGTTTTCAAAGAGCTGGGACGATCTCTTTCTCGTCAAAGGAACGGCCGCGTTCTGCATACTTCCTACACTGCCAACGGAGTGCGTCCCATCCACGAGGATTTGGTCAAACGAGCAAGCGCGGTGATTGTTATTACAGCTGACGCTAACCGCAATATGTATCAACAAGCATTCTCCAAGCATATTTCGCTGCTCTGTCAGTCGCAGTTTTCCCCGTCGGGCGATCAATTGGAGAAGCCCTTGATTGTGGTGGCCGTTAGCTCACCGTATGATTTCGCTATGGATTCCTCCATCGGAACTTATCTATGCACATATGATTTCACGGAAACGGCCTTGCAAACTCTGGTCAAAGTCCTTTACGGCGACATTACTCCCTCAGGAACCCTCCCGGGCTCTGTCAGCCGCAGCCAGAAGATTAACCAGTCTCGCCAACATTGGCTTGTGGAAAATTGGAACGAGGAGCGAGATGCCCATGCTTTGGATGCCCTCCTTGACGTAGCCCGAGAGGATTGCGCACAGGGCCAGCGGTCAGAGCTCCTCGGTGCTACATCCAACAGCTTCCTTCTACGGAAGGAGGACATTGAAGAAGCCCATTTTGTGGTTCGCAACAGCAGTACACAGGCACTTTATGGGTTCTGTGCCACCTACTTCTTTCGGTCCACCGGTACCGGGGTCATTGGATGCTTGATCGTTGATCCCTCACGACGGAAGCTTTCCATCGGTCATTCACTTCATAGCCGTGCCATCCGCAGCCTCATTCAACGGAAGGGGATGAAGCGATTTCAGCTGGGCTCGCGACTGCCTGGCATCTACCTCGGAATACCAAGTGCCATCTCAGTGGAGCGTAAACGATTACGTCAATGGTTTGCAAATCTTGGATGGAACACGGCGCTCTCTCGCCCCGTCTGCAGTGTGGTGTTGCGCAACTTGGGAACATGGACGCCACCCGAGGGGCTCACCGTGACGCTACAGAATACGGACGTCAGCTACGACCTGGTTTACGGATTGGATTATGCCCGCGAGATTCTTGACCACATCAAAACCAATGCTCGGCAAGGAGTCACTGATATCTACCGCATCGCACTCGACGGGGCTCCCAATTGCGGTATCATTCGAGCCAAGCGTCCGTCGGACGATATGATTCTTGGAAGTGTGGTCATCTACAACGAACGGTCCGCATTAGCAGAGCACATGCCCGTCTTACGCGCCACTCAGAATCCGGCCGGGGGAATCTCGTCGCCCGTCATCTCTCCTTGCGCAGACGATTATTCGCTTATTATGCAGGGGTTGATCTTGTTGGCTATCAAGCAAATTCGGAAATTGAACGCCCAGGCGGTGGTGATGGACTGTGTAAGGATCACTGTCATTCTTTTCTTTTTTTTTTGGTGGACTCCGTGATGCTAACAAGGGACACAGGTGGATGGGGACGGCAATTTTGACTGTCTTTCATCCTTGGGATTCAGTACGCTTCACAGCTTCGAGGAAGTCAACTGCGATGCGGCTACGTGGACCATGATGCACCCACCCTAAAGAAGTCCTGGGCATTCATGCTACTATACTGCATCGGTCCCTTTCTCGTCGCCGCTGAGTGCTTGCTTCTCATGGGTGCTGATGACCTCCTATGACATAGCTTCTCGCTTGGTCTTTGTCTTTCTTGTTCGCCCTCGCATTCTTTTTCAGGTTTTTATTTGGTTCTCGCATCTATGATATCCATCTGGCATTTTTGGTTATGGTTCTCTTGCACAGGGCAAGGTTGTTCTGGGATTTGCAATGCAGGTACATGAAGCCCTCCTAATCTCATTCTTATTGGGTGGGAGTGGAGAAAATACTACATTTTATCCTTCTATCAAGGTTCAGCCTTTCTTTTTTACTTTTTTTTACTTTTTCCATTTTTCCACTTCTTTCCTGTATTTTCAGAAGAATATATGTTTTATCACTAGGGGGTTCTGGTGCTTACACCTTTTCAATACCCTGGTATCGGGCACTTGGTGGGTAGGACAAGGAAGTTTATAGAGCGTGATTGGGACCGATCTGACATCATTTTATTGAAGTTCAACACCTTCGCTTTTTTTCATTGAGGGATCACGTCGATCACGGGAGATCCACAATGTACGTTTTCAAGTTCTATTGAGCTCTGGATTCTTTATTTTCCCCCTTGTTTCCTACAAAACTTTACAGAGCCTCGGGGAGGTTGAGGTTTCCGTACCTTTTGGGACTTTAGGGACTCCAGATTCTAGCTTAGTGGAGTCTTTGGTGAGGCACCAGAATAACGCCTCCCGCTGACTGGACCGGACGTCCGTTGGACCTTCAGAACCAAATCTTTTCTCTGAAAAGTATATTAGGCGGAGGCAGATTTGCCCCTTGTAATTCAGATCGTTCGCTTGGCGGAGGCGAACGAAAAAGAAAAAGCAAAATATCTGAGAGGCGAAAGGATGACAAAGAGAGGATCTGCTCTTTCTGCTTTGAGACATGTACTTTTGCATATGATACTCATGTTCATGAACTTTTGACTTTGTCGGTTCGAAGGTGGGTAGGAAAAACGGTTGGATCGGGCATCGGGGCCACATTACTATCCGTCCATTGGATAGCAAGATTTGCAGGTAATTTAGTAGAGTTTCCCGCCAAAGTACATTCATTACACGTTGAACCCTTGAAACGGTTCTGCATTCAAATGTACTTTTTTCTTCCTTTTCTCGAAAAAAAAAGAAAACAAAAAAAACTGCCGAGACATGCACCTAAGGATCTTGGAGAACCCCGAGTTGGGAAATTGAAAACAAAATGAAAAAAAATCGAATAAATTAATTTAATTTCATTTAGAATAGAATAAAAACCGACAGACCTTGAATTGATTGAATTGATTGTGAGATTCTGTCATTCCACCTTCAAGTATTCTTGTAGAATGACCGGACAAGTAACCACGGTTTACCGAAATGGGTCACACCGGCACATTGTGATTGATATCCTCCCTAATGCGTCTAGATCGATCTCGGGGATCACCGTGTACAGCACGGCTCTTTTGGGGGGTTTTCCCATTCCTTTGCTTTTTCTTTTTTTCTTTTTTTTTTTCGTTTCTGTTTGATTTTCTTGCTTTTTTTCCTCCCTGGCGGTTCGGGAAGTAAATGGAAGCTTCGGGAGATCAGGGGCCGCAGCACAAAGTTCCCGTGGACGCATTGGGTCCTATAAGCTGCAATGATCTAAACCGGCCGAACAGAGCGGGTTAGAGGGAAGAATGACATTGCATGATTCGGTAAAATAGTGGATCTAGCGTCCGTACAATACATATACACAGAGGAAAAGAGGAAAAGAGGGGGGAAAGGGAGGAAAAGGAGAAGCGAATCGATGATTGGCTCCATAGAACCTGACTTGACCCTGGCCGCCTCAGGGCCGTGCAGGAAGCGCAAGTCGGAGAAAATCAAATCGGGTAAATGCACAGGAGATGAAGGGGCGATCCCGAAGTAGGGAACTTCACATGGCCTTAACCTGGTGTCGGGTAGCCCACCATTCGTTACCTAATTTGGTAAGTCGAGCAGGATCCCCCTCAACGGTCTAGACAAATGAAATCTTCATGTTCCACATGCTCGTGATGCCGCGCGAGAGATTACACGGGTATGACCTGGATGCATCATCCCCCGATGCACATGAACCTGCAGAGAAGATCATTGTAAAATCGTTGACGGACATCGCCGGTTCCACCTAAAAAAAAAACAGCTGTTGTATTTTCAGCTGGGACTTGGGGGGGAATTTCATTCTTTGTTCAGAATGAAAAAAAAAAAAAAAAAAAAAAAAAAAAAAAAAAAAAAAAAAAAAAAAAAAAAACCACAATTTTGGCCCCCACGAAGTAACTTGTTTGAGACGAATCAATAGAAAGAGCTGCAACCAGAGCGCGAAAGTTTGTTAGAGCTGAACCAGGTTCGGTTCCTGACTCCGACTGGATGCGGACTCCAGCGAAAGTGGATTTGCCCGTTCGCGGTGGGACCCGGTTGTCAATACCAATCATGATTGTGGCTTTAGTCCCATCGAGCGGAGAAGGACGATCGCAGCCTATGCCCGTGCACAGCTATTGGTATTAAATGGTGGGTTTTTTTTTGTTTGGGAAGAGGGGAAAGAAGTCATTCCATTGGGGGTGGATATGATTTGGAGGGGGGGAAGAAGCGTAACTCGTGTCCTGCTGGATGGATTGATGCATATGGTGGCGTTGATTGGGTGGGAAGACCCCCTCCCTTCAAACCAAGAACGATGGCGCTGCATGTCAGACGGAGCCCATGTTGATCATCGATCCTTCAGAATTGATCGAGAAGAATGAAAATCGGTCGAATAAGGAGATCGAGCAGACAAGTGGAGCAGGATACGGGGAGATAGACCGGGAAGTCCTCTGTGGCCGAACGTCAATTTCGCACGCTGAAAACGAATCCTGTTTCCTCGGTAAATAGGAACTTATATGAGATCAAGAAATTCAGATACAATACGGCCAATATGAGATCCGAAAAGAAAAAGACCAATCTGGTCTTTTGAGAATACTTTATGCAAGTTGATTTCGCCTTGTTCTCCCGAGGTCTCTTGAATTTTAACATTGAATCTATCGACAAGTTAGAGATTCAAGATAGACCAAAGCCTGACGGTTATTGGACTAAATTGGAGGATCTAAATTACTCTGTTTTAAGATTTTATTTTATATTATTTGAATTATTTCGATTATTTTATTTTATGTTATTATTCGATTCTTTCCTCCTTATGACATCCAATGCGCTGTTTCTGCACTGGACATGATCTTCAGGGCCCATTAGGAACTTGTATTGGTATTTCCAGAAATCTATTACCTGACCACCTCCTGGGTTCCAAATGTCTCCCCACAGTTGCCGACAGCCGATCAGGACGAGAATTGCAGGTTCTAAAAGAATTAAAAAAAAAAAAAAAGGTTATCTAGTCCAAGATTACACAGTGAAATGTGAATCTGCTGAAGAATACAATATACTAGTGATATGCATATATATATATGAATATATTTCGAGAATAATAGTCATAATAATAATAATAATCAAACCTTTCTTTCTCCTACAAAACTGGGGCAACTGGGGCAAATAGATAACGGCGTAACATACGGTACTATACGGTAAGCCATCCGTCTTCGTTCTCCGCAAAAACCGCGGCTCCACTTTTCCCCGAATCCGTTCGCATCGCTCTTTACCCTCTCTCGCTCTTCCTCTTTCTTGACGAAAACCGCCTCCTCTTCTCCTAGCTTCTCTCTTTTCTCTCTCTCTCTCTTCTCCCTTCTTACTTCCTGCGTGTGTCTATTCTTGAATCTGCCCTCGCCATGGAGGGCTTCGACACCATGGCCATGCCGCCTTATCTGGCGAGCCCGCTCTCCCTCGGCAATCTCCAAGGCTCCGACTATCTGAATGCCATGTCGGGTCTCGATCTACCCGATCATCGTTCTAATTTTGATTCTGAGACCTTTGTTAGGTAAATAATTTGGAACCCCCAGACGCGATCACGGTTGGCCAAAAAAAAAAGGAATGAAAGAAACGCAAGGACAATCAGTCATTGAAGAAGTGATAGAAGCACGAACGGGGGGCAGAAAGAAACAACCGAGAATAGGGAACTAACAAATGTTGTCATACAGTGATGACCTCGCTTTCCCTCCAAATCCGCTTCCCCCCTCGTTGAAGCGGTTCCCCTCGGGCTATGACGACCCTTTCACCGACATGGTCACCCCGTTTGATCCGGTCCCGCCAGAGCAACCCCAAGACTCCTCGATCGATCACAACAACAAGCTGCTTAGCTTCTCACTGCCAGCCTACCACTTTACATTACTGGATTACTCCATGCGCCGCACGTCTCTATCTGTATCAGCCCAGCTGCATGGAATGTTCTTCCTGGCGGAATCCCCCTACACGACGTCTCCCTCCGAGAACGCTCCGCCGCAACAGGGAGCGGAATTGACCTGCTATCGCCGGAATCTATTTCAGATCACCGGCTCGGTGACCTTGCCTCGTGGCATGCGCTACATCATGACCGATAATGGCGATCGAATTCCAATCCTCGCTCAGGAGCTTACCGTGTCGGCCACCGAGTCGGTAGAGGGAAACCCAGTGAAGATCATTTCAGTGCCGTGGAAGACTCCCTCGGCAGCGGCAGCTAACTCCGGTGCCGCTATGGAAGATCACAACGGGGGTGGCACAACGAAGGTTGAGAAGGAACCTCCACCGATTCCTCTAGATATCATGGCCGGTCAAGACCTAGACACGGATTACGCTACGTTCCCTATTGCCTGGAAACGCTTGCAGTTCCGCGTAGCCACTGCCAACAATGGTCGCCGCAAGGAGTTACAGCAGCATTTCGTCGTCCGGTTGAAGGTTGTCGCAACTTTGTCCACCGGGGCCAAGATCTCCATCTCGGAAGTACAATCGGGTCCCGTCATCGTTCGTGGCCGTAGCCCCCGCAACTTTCAGTCTCGAAAGGATCTTCCTCTGAGCGGGAGCGCCGCTGCTTCTCGAAAGAACCAAGTCAACACAGCGGCGCTGAACCGAACACCGACAAGCGAATCTGTTCCTCGCCGTGCGAGCGTGACGCCAGCCAAAGCCAAGGCTCCATCGGCTACTGTGCAGAGCAGTTCCCCGGAAACGACATCTGTGCCACCCCCCACAATCTTACAACATCCTCAAGCAACGCCAGATTGGACGCCAATGCCCCATGCTGCACCCAACCCTGTAATGTCTCATCATCAACCTCTCTTTCCCAACTCCAGCCCAGAGCAACTCTCTCAGATTGGCGATCAACACCGCAGAGTTAGCAGCACAGGGGCGGCCCCCATCAACCTTTCCCTTTTAGATGAAGAGGAGGGTGATCCAACCATTGACCTCGATCAAAAGATGATGACTGCTTACGCGAATGAAGTGCCGCACCAGCAATCGGCGAGCCTAGACCACTCCGCACCACCTGCGAAGATGCGGAAGATTTCCCATTCGATATCTCAAACTCCCTCCAGGAGTGCCACCTCATCTATACCCCTTCTGGAAACTGCCAACCTTCCTCAGCAATTTGTCTCCTCGCTTCCATTTCCAAATGAAAGTACTGATTTCCTATATGAGTATTTTCCTTTGGGGCTGGATGACTGGCAGGCCCCCGTGGATGCCGTCTATCGTCCACATGTGGTCCATCATACCAACATGCCTGAGATGAAGTTTGTTGCTTCCCGAGGTCGCAGCAAGCGTTATTTTGCCGCCGAGGATGTGTTTTGATTCTCTCATATCTTGGCGTTGTATTGGAGTCCCCAGTCTTTTTCTCTTGCCTGCTTGTTTTGTCCAGTGTGGGTAGGGACTGTGTGTTTTTGGGATTTTATCCAACTGGTTAGCATTTTTGTATTGATCAGGTGATCAGCGGAGAAGGTTCGTCTACTTTCACCCCTATACCCGATCTTTGTCCACTTTTAGATTTCCTATTTGTTTGTTTTTTATCATGTTTGGAGGGACTTTGTCACTTGTCTCCATCGGGCAATGAGAAATAAGCCATCGTGTGCTTGTATTCTCTTGCTATGCCGGGGCATGGATTTCCCTGTGGTTCAGGTTCAACCCGCTACGCGGATCGGCATAGGCCTGGGTGCTCGGCGTAGGTTTGTTCCTATTGTCTCGTTTTGATCTCTTTGGAGATTTCTCTCTTTGTTTTCATGGAACTTAAGATGCAAGCATCGGTGATCAAGGCGTGTTGGGGGAGTTTTTTTTTTTTTTTTGTTTCCCTTTTTTTGGCTTTCATTTGGTTGTATTGGAAGGTCTAGGGGAGCAATGGCTGATCCTCAGGAACGCCTTCAGGTTGCCGAGCTATTTTCCTCGGTTGGAGAAAACAACAAAACTCTTCTTTCAATACTGACAGGGCTTGACATTTTTGTTGTCTTTTGATACTTGCGGACTTATTTTCTTGATGGTTCTGGTTATATCCCATTGTGTTATGATGTTACGCTGTTACTTGCCATTCAAGCCAGGTTTACCCTATACTACGTGAGTTGGCATTATACGGACACGCAAGGTTCAATTTATCAACTTCAAAATGTTCTTCATATCGGACCTAGGTACATGTACTAGTAAAACTTCGGTTCAAGTTCTTCAGGTGCCTTTCCAAGGTTTCTCAGGCTTGAATGAACTTGAAGTTTGAGGACATTCAAAATGTTCATCAATTCAGCCCTAGAGGGAACCAAGGAACATTGAAAATTGAACTTGAAGAGGGAAAGAAGACCTACTCGTAGGAGTTGCCAGGTGCTCCGAGTTGGAAGTGAACATTCAAATGTTCAAATGTTGAACGTACATCATTATGTATGTAGTATAGGTAGTATGCCTTCAAACCTTGGAATGTTCCAAGGTTACATATAGTATACCACGTGACCCTCGTACTTACCCCAAGTGCTTATATATATATATACCACCTGGGCACTCTTAGTAGTCTCGAGTCTACAACTTGAATTCCTCATGATATTCAATGCCAGAGAGATATTGAAACCAATTGAAACCAATGCCAACATTTAAAGGTTCCAACATTGAAGGTTGCTTCATTTGTATGCATGTTTTTCATTGAATGCCCTACTTTTAGGACCTAGATTGTTCAACAACTTGAGGCTCACAGATACCCCAGCCCGTCCCCTCCGATAGCTTCTAGATCGGCGCGGATTTCCCATTCTGTTGAGCCAACTCGACCCGCAATGTCCGCCTGCCGTTGTTTACCCAGACTAAGCCATTGCCAAAGCAAAGTTCCATCAACCATTCCTCGACCCGAAGAGCCATCACTCTCGACCGCCCGAAAGGCACGAGGGTTCAGTCCACCAGGATGTTCGAGTGTATTGGTCAGCTGAGATTGCAAAGCAGACAGTCGGCGATAGGATTCTTCTGCAACAGTTGTCACCAGTGCTAGCGACCCATTCTGTGAGGCAACTAGGACGTTGTGAGCAGAAATGCTCTGGTCTACTTCCATCGCATCCTCAGAAGTAGACTCAACCAAGTCAGATGAGACAGCTGTGCGGGGAAGCAATGTCATTGTGGAAGCAAAATTGCCAGTGTAAAACTTGCTTCGACTGAGCAGTCGATCTCCATTAGATGATTTGGGATCTAGAATGACAAAAGTTAGTTTGATCTTATAATGGAAATAAGAGCGCTGGACCGCATTCGAAATACCTTCCGGGTCGTACTGTAGCACATGCAGATTGCAATCGCTGTCAGCAACCAGAATGTAGAGCTTGTTTCCATCCGGGAGAAAATCAGCAGCCGCAACTTCTAAGTAGTCTGGATCTTTGCCGAAAAGTGACATCTTGTAAGGTTCCTCCTGCGAGATAAATTAGTACCCAAGGCATTCGGTTATCCATTGAAGGCTGAGAATTCATACCGAATAGCCTGCAAACCAAAGACCCTTGACAGCGTCTCCCAGAATACACATTCCTGTGCCTTTGAGCTCTTTCGCAACATTAACGTAGGTTTGCATATCCATGAAGGCCACGGGCAGAAGGCTGCCGTCTTCCTTGAGACCCCTGACCATGCATTTCTGCCCTTGGGCTACCAAAACAAAGCCCTGGCCGCCGATGCCAGAAAGCGTGGTCACTGCACCTTTGACGGTCTCTTTGCCAATGAGCTTGAGTTTGCGGCCGGTTTCTGGCTTTCCTGGTTCCGGCACTACCTCAATGACATCAAACACGTATATGGAGCCTCGCGCTGGGATATCTTCTCCTTTGGCGATCGCTGTTCCCACAACGATCAAATCTTTCCGCTCGTGGGTGTTTTCAGATACCTCCATATTCACATTCTTCACCGCGGTCACATGTTCGGCAGGCTCCAAGGGATAACTATGGATTTGCGGCATTAGAACATCAACCGTATGGATAAAGATATCTTGGAGCTGGCCTACCTGTCAATAACTTCCCACGTTTGGGGGCTGATGACTTTGATAAAGCTCTCAGGAACCTTTGGGAGGAATGTTGTTTCTAAACATCATATTAGAAAACCCTCGAAAGTTCCGAGAAAAAGACGTGAGACGAACCTTCGTTGCGCCATTCAGGATGTAGCTCGTCATTGTCTGGTAATTTGAAGTTCGCATTAGAACTAGAACCCAGAACGTACGTATTGGATGCTGTGGCATAAGTCAAGTAGTCAACCTGTTCATCCAATGCAACCTTGCGCAAGGTCCAGGGATAATCAAAACAGGTATTCGGAGGGAGTTGACAGGCTCGGATAGTATGCTTATAAGACAGGGTGTTAGCATGGCTCTACTGGGGTGATGAAAATAACCTCACCTCAGAATCCACATAGACGAAGCCGTTCACACATCCAGTAGTTGGCGAATCAAACCCACTTAGCCACCGTGTGTATTCACCCCGTAGGCGAAGAGCGTGCGGGGAACTCTTCGAGGTTTTCACGATAAATTTCCCCGAGCTACCAGGCATGAACACGGCGCTGAGCCCTGAAACGTTAGACAAAGCCCGCAGAGGCCTTGATCGTTGTAAACTTTCCTCTTCCTGTAAGTGTGATGGAGAAGATGTGACTTTGCAGAGGGTATGATGGGATTCTCGGAAAAGTCGAAGGGAGTGAGCCCCTTTACTGTTGATGTCATGTGGAAAGAAGACTGGTTTGTAAACAGCCAAGTCATCATTTACGGTTCGAACCTAAAGCCCTCGGGATCAGTGTTTGGCCTCATATATTGGGGTATGGGGCGAGATAGATCTTACAATCAGGAACGGCTGGACAATAGAAGAATCGCCAAGGTCAGCTACAAGAATCTCCTTCAGCGACTCCCGTGCATTGGACCTTCGAGGCGGCTCGGCTGATAGCACTGGCTGGAAGCAGTCAATACCCTCAACGACTGCCAGTGGTTTCAGATCTGGAACACTGAATATCTTTTATGCAAGAGAGGTCAGCAACATTCAAATCATCCTTCTTCGTTGCATATAACCCACCGATAGCCTATGTTCCTCGTTCAACAGGAAGAGGAGCATGCTTTTTTGTGGCGTTGTTGATGTCAAACTCAGAGGACTGAATGAATCGTATTTGTCATGAAAAAGAC
This sequence comes from Penicillium sclerotiorum, assembly GCA_911649655.1. NCBI lineage: Eukaryota > Fungi > Ascomycota > Eurotiomycetes > Eurotiales > Aspergillaceae > Penicillium > Penicillium sclerotiorum. The sequence continues at coordinate 1,820,535 of CAJVRJ010000005.1, read as the reverse complement.
AAGCAGAAGACCATCTGACATTAGATATTTCGTCTGGGAGGGACAGTTCGTCAAGATCCCCGCTATCATCGATTTGTAGAAGCAGAAGAGAGGAATCATCTTGTAGCACCGCTAGATAGGGATCGGCGAAACTTGCGCTCACGGCGTGACGCTCCTCGTCGGTATCTTCGTCCCAGATGAGATAGATCTGCGCTAATCCCAAGTCTATAAAGCGTTAATACAGAGCTGGTTTTTCCTCTCAACGTGATGTAACGTACCTCTATCATATGTTCTGATTTCGTTGCGCAGAACTTGCACAAGGCGGGTGCCGTCCGCTAGGAGCCCAATATCAATGGTAACATCGTCATTTGGGTTGAAATCAGGGGCTTTGAAGGGCTTCCACTCTTGTCCCTCAACAGCGAGGACCTCTGAGATCTCTTTTTCAGCTTCAATAAGCCGTGAGACGATGACGTATTGGCTGTGGTTATCCGCATCTGAATCCGCACGTTCAGAATGGTCTTTTTTGCTGTGAGCCATCTTGACAGGCCAAACTCCATCAGCGTCATCTATTTTCATTGATTTCATACCCAAGGGGTCGATTTCTCTTTTGATAATGACTAGGCCACCGGCATTTCCAGAACCTTGCGAAGCAACCAATTCTAACCCAGTAGGGTTGCTTGAGGCTGTACTAGCCTGACCGAGTGTGACATCTCGCAAAGGGCCAATGCTGGGCAGCCGGTCATTTAACCGAAGATGATAATACTCGGGGATCGAACCCTCCGAAGGTCTGCGTGTGTCAACCTGAGCTCGCTCTGGGATTGTGGAGTAAAGATCATCCTCGTAACCATCTTCATCTACTTGATCAGTATCCGACAGGTCATCGACAGTATCAGGGACTTGCTTCGATTCCAGTCGAGCTCTTTTGCTCGTGGCTGAGTGAGACCAGCCCAGAAGGACCGAGTCTGCGTCCTCGCTGCCAATAAAGATGTTACCGTCGTTGAAACAGGCGGAGCAGGAGGCAATCGATCCAGGCATGCTCCCACCTGCCTGAGCTGGTAATAAATGAACGGACATGCCCGAGACAGATCGACCATCCAATTTGAACTTGATCAGGGCTAATTTTCCCGATGCAAGCGAAAGAAGGAGGTCGCCACTATCTTTGCCTAGTCGCTCCACAACACAGCCTTCCAGGTGAAGAGCCAGGTCCGATTGGTCACTCATCGAGAACGCTGAGACTTGACGGGAGAATTCATTCACTCCTACCGCATTTGTTTTGCCGGCCTGGTCAATGTGGACAATTTCGTTGCAACCAATGAGTAGAGCACCTCCAACTGGGGGCGGCAAGGCCATAACTTTGAACAAATCACTGGGAAGTCGTGAGACTGAAAGAAGTGTTGTCGACGCCCGTTGTTCTATGTCGAGCGTAAAGACTGTGTAGAACATGACATCTTTCCTCTCGTGAATGAGGGCATGGGAAGTCGCCACTTGTGAATACAAGATTCCAAACGTTGGCTCTCTGTATTCATAGAGAAACTCTAGGCTGACGGGGTGTAATAATGAGGGATCAAGGGTCGTCAATGGCAGAACAAAAGAAGAGGCATAAGGTGTCAGGTGAGCAGACTCCTCTTTATTCTTGTCAATTTCCATTGCTTCACCAGGCGCTTGAGAGTGGGGAGGATGCTGGCCATCCAGGTCCGAGTCATAGTCATCCATCACGAGGTCATCACCAGCTTGGTGAAAAGGCAAGATGGCCAAGTTGCGCACACCAAAATTGAAGATTGCACACCGACTGCTTGGATCCACACTCAGAATGCTGCCGCAGGAACTCAGATCCGGAATCCATGGACTTCGTGTCAGGTCATCTCGTTCATAGTAGTGGATAGAAACTGTAGAGATATTGTGACGCTCAGGATCCCACTGAATCAAGCTGAGTTTGGCATTTCTAACTGCGAGGAGAATAGCTTCCCCTCCACTCTTGGAGTTCAAGATCTTTACTCGACTCAAGTCCGTGACAGTTCCTGATAGGGAGTATTCTTTCTCCAGTATGAGCTTGGGCTCTGATGAACTGGAATTTTTCAAGTTGATCTCAGCGTTCTCCGAGGGGGATTTCAAAAGTGAAAACACCTGAAGCAAGGATGAACGGATCACAATCAGATTGCTGGCAGTGGCAGATAGGAATGGAAGGGCCAGTGCATGGGTCACCCCCATTGGGGGCAACAGTTCTGTATAGCACTGCATTGCATGCACATAACAGAACTAGACCCAATTTCACTGGAGATGTAAGAAATGAAATTTCAAACAGGGGCCCTCAAATTATGAATTGAGAATGTAGTTGAGTGAATGTGTATCCGCGATGAGCTCCAGAAACAAAGCTCCCTCCATGTCACGTGATGGTTTCTTAATGTAGTTTAGCCTATGACGCGTGCCCACTTCCTACTTCACTTTCTAGTATTTAAATCTTGCTTTACCTATATCGTCCAGCTTTTTGGGGGAGAGAATTTGATCTTTCTCTTTCTCTTCTCTTTTCTAATTTTGCACTGTCTTTGCTACATGTTATTTCTTCTCACAACAGTGAGTGGAAGAACATAATCATTTTTTGAACAGGGTTGGCCCTCATGGTAGAGAGACACTCTTCATGATGGCACTCCTCCAAACTACCCTGATCTGGGTTGTGTATGCAATTGTGATAACAATCCTACTGGCAGTGGCCTCGATTTTTATCTATCTCTACCAAACCCCTCGGGATCGTGCCCCATCTGTTACATTGACCTGCATCATTTCGATTGCCAGTCTTCTCGCTACAGTGCTGCTGCTTCCTGTGGATATTGCACTAGTCTCATCGACCACCTCATCTAAGTTGGGGCAGCGGAAGGACTGGGCCACTCAAGACACCGTGGATCGAATTACTCTTTCTCTCACAATCATTTACTATCTCTTGTATTCCCTTGACGCGTTGTTGTGTCTCCTGGTGATTCCCTTCACCTACTTCTGGTACGAGGAGTACGATGAAGTAGCTACCGAAACAGGAGAACAAACTACAGGACAAAGAGTCTGGGGAGCTTTGAAGTATACCTTGTCTTTTGTGGCAATTTGCGTCATCTTGTTTTTGGTTGGGTTCTTTTTCCCTCTCTCAAAAGACAAGAATGGGTGGGATCTGGATTATTTCAAGCGGTTGTTAACAGAAAACCGTGGGTTACACCGAATCTCGAATACTCCAACTTTTGAGAGATGATGAAACTAATGTTGAGTTGCAGATGGTGAGCGGGCATTGACATTTGCCATGGGTGTATTGACAACCCTTGGAATACTATTGTATGTCTTGTACACGTCGGTGGGACTTGCTTTGTTCCCCGTCAGTCTGATCAAGACGGCGCCTTCAATTTCTAGCCCCACTCTACGGACGTCTACCACCCAGCAATTAGAAGCCAATCAGGAGCGTCAAAGGCAGCTTGAAGGCCGTTGTGGGGGAAATCCGGAGCTTCTTTCCTCCAAGGATCGAAGGGAGCTGGATACGTTGACACGAGAGGAGAGGACACTGCTTCGGCGACAACGCTTGGTTGAAGAGGCGCAAGGAGAAGGTCGAAGTTGGGTTACACGGGCATGGCTCAAAGCAGAAGCAATCTTTCGCCCCTTCAAACTACTTGGTGGCGTTTTACTCCTGATACTGGCCTTCGTGACGTGGGTGTCTATGCTGTTGACAACCATCGACAAAATCAAAAACTCGGTTTGCAAGCAGCACTGTGGCTATATTCTCGGACATACCAACATTTTCAATCCAGTCAACTGGGCGCTCGTACGATCTGCCAAGGTCTTTCCGGTTGACTATGCGATGTTCACTGGGCTTGTACTGTTATTCTTCTGCGCGTCCGTCTTTGGTATTGCAATGGTTGGGATCCGCTTCCTTTGGATTCGAATTTTCCAGATCAGGAAGGGCCATACGTCACCTCAAGCTCTTCTGTTGGCGACTTCCATGCTTATGCTGATGATTCTGGCGATGAACTATTCCATCTCCATGGTGGTCGCCCCTCAGTATGCCACATTTGGCCCGCAGACTTTCTGCGATCGTGCCCCGAGAGTGCCAAACGAGCAGCCAGATTGCTCTGATAACAAAAGTCTCATTAGGCCGTGTTCTGAATCGGCAGAGAACCCCGCTGCGCGAACAGTATGCACTCCCAGTGTCGCCAGCACTTTTCTGAATCGCGTCACCTTCAATTTTCCGTTCTTTGGTACTATCTTTTTCTGGGCCCAATCTGTTTTCCTTGGTAAGGACCAAATTCTCACCCCTCGCCTTTTCTATTTGTCAGTGATTGACTAATCCTATACAGGTGTCTTTTTGATCGTTTTTGTGACATCCTTGTTCCGGTCCCCGAGATTGGATGAGAGGCAACTTGATGAAGATGCTGAGGAGGAAGAAGAAGAGGGACTATTGGCAAACACGGGAAGACGCTTTAATGCAAGCTGGGAAGAAATCACTGGTCAAGCAGAGCGCGCAAGCTCTAGAGGGTAAAGAAGAAAAACAATGGGATCTCGGAGCTCATGATGGTCGATTCTGCTATTTCAACTACTTTCACGAGTCCTCTTCTAGCGACAAATATGCCATCTGGTATCATTAATTTGGAACAAGATGCATTCGAGTTCAGGATTATCGTAATTATTGGGAAACTAGTAACATGGCGATGTGTGGCGCCTTATGCTCACACTACTAGCAGCTGTTTTTCATAGGTGGCTAACATGAGCCAGCATGTACCTGGTCAAATAAGAAAAAAGGCTAAGAAGAGATTGCTTCTGGGTCGTCTTCTAATATGCGTCACCCTTTTAACTGCTCATTCAATAACGCGAGTGCGCTCTGGAAAGCCTTGACCACTTCCGTGTCTTTGGTTGGGACGCCAATCGATCAGCTAATCGATCGGTAGATGAAGGGGAACGAAGATAATGTGGTTTTTTGGACTTACAGTGCTTTTTCTTGTTCTCAACATTGACTTCCGAGTTCTGAACATGTTGCATCTGGGTTTTGAATCTTCCAGGGTCGATTAGAGATAGAACCTCCAACAATCGCAGATTCAATTCGTACCTTTTTAGAGCTCGCTGCTCATCTTTTGATACGACCGTCTGCGACCAAGCGGTGAAAGCCTTCCCGAGCTGGTTAAATTGAAAGTTCATGAGCATCAATTACTTTCCTTACCTCGAGAAGTTTCGTTGTCTGTCCTCGAAGATCTTCTTCGACACGGCTGTGTTCATCCATAGCATCGGCATATCGCTCCTCCAATTGATCCCAGTCACACTGGTCCAGCCCATGTGTCAACCGGTTCACTAGAAGTTCATCTGCATCGAGGGTTGGTTCGATTGGCTCGGGCCTGCCTGTTTCTTGAGTATCCATCGATGCAAGTGGTGGCGACGTGACACCAGGAGAAGTCTCTGGGAATGCCATCATGATCACTAAATCTAGTGGATGGTCTGTGAGATAGTGTATTGCAACGTTCAAAGAATCTTAGGTCATAATGAAGACGAGTGGAGCAAGGATGGAAACTGATTGGTACTTTATCCGCCGTAGCAAATGCGGGTGCGATCTGACCCAAACACGGGACCTGAGCATTCGGGCAGGTCCATGTCAGGTGACGACATCATCAGAGCAGCAAACTTCCGTTGCAATCCTCAACTCTCCCTGCTGGATAACTCGAAGCGAACGCTGTCAGCGTCTACGACACAACATGGAAATTCCATCCTGGCCGCTTCTATTCACCCCCTTTAATCGCCTGCGATGAGTTGTCCCATATGCACATCTGCTCACTCCCGCTTACCATTCCTTTGCTCCACATGTGCCCGCAATCGCCTTTATCAGCTACGCCTCGAATACACCCAGATCCTCCTTGAAAAAGAAGTTTTGGGCCAACGGATTGAAACCACCATTTCGTCAGATATCCATTGTGTCCACCATTCCAAGGCTACAGCTGGATTACCGGGAAGTGATCATGACGGCTCTCGACGTTGGACGTTCCAAACTGTCTCCAGTGCGGAGGCTATCTCAGCATCCAAAGTGGCCACTCTGCGCCAGCAGTCAGATATATTGAGACATGAGATTGAGGCGAAAAGGCTCGAGATCTCAGAGCGCAAGAAACGACTAGCCCGTAGGCGCTCAGATGCAGAATCGGCACAGTACCAACTTGGAGAGCGGGAGGGGGCAATATTGACAGGCATCCAAAACACAGCCAAAAGGACTGAACACCTTTGGCATAATCTACATGGCAAAACAGCAGAGGCCCGAATTTTTCTCTGCCGTGAAGCTGCCCACCTTTATGGCTTACGACAGAAAACAGCAAAGAAAGGGGATGCTCCTCCAACATATGTCCTTGGGGGTTTGGCAATCTTAGATTTACGGGATCTGAATGGAAAGCTCATCATAACCTATATGCGTACATCTCTTGATATACTAACAACCATACAGGTTCTACGCCAGCTCATATATCTACAATTCTCTCGAATGTTGCCCATCTCCTTGTTCTTGTTTCGCACTATCTGTCCTTGAGACTTCCCGCCGAGATTACCCTCCCTCACCGGAACTATCCTAACCCAACTATCCATACACCTGCTGCCTCATACACCTCTCACGAAGCTGCTCATGGATCTTTTATACCTTCGTCTTCTTCCGTCCCGACGGGGTCACGTTCCGCGAATTCACGTACGCAGTCGCGTCCGAGGCCACTTTTCATTGATAAAACGCTTCCCCACTTAGCCAAAGAAGATCCTGCAACTTACGCCCTCTTTATTGAAGGGGCTACGCTCCTTGCCTGGGATGTCGCATGGTTATGTCGGACCCAGGGTCTGAATCTGACTTCTGATTCATGGGAAGAAGTGTGCAACATTGGGAGCGGCATGTGGCAATTGTTGGTTGCTCCGCCAGCCCAAGCTTCTACTTTGATGCGGGCCTTCGCTGGTAGAGACACACAGGCCAAGGTAAAGCCGTTGAACATCCCTCAAACCACCATCCAACGCACCAAGTCATTTCCTATGATCGGCCATTATTCACATGGCACTGTGCATTCGTTTCTCGGCGCAGCTGAAGGATCGGAATTCATGCGGTCCTGGAAATTGCCTACCCCAACTAAGATTGCGGACAAGCTGAAAGCCAGTCTTCTTGGTGAAATGGCCAGTGCTGAATGGGAACTTTTGGAGGAGCAGGAATGGGACGAGGAAACACCGGAGGCTGGTCAGCTATCATCCGCGCAGGAGAATAAAATCCACGGCTCCCCTGGTCCTCCAGAGCCGAGCGAAGACAGGCCCAACTACCAAGTCTCCAGTGGTACGCGCCAGTCTAAGGGGACAAGTGGCTGGACAAAACTCCATAGTCGATAGATGAAACAACCCAAATCCAATTTTCACCGAGCATTATTATAGACTGGACATCTGGAGGCATATGCACACCCTAGACGTAACATTATATATATATAGTTATGTATATATAGGTATACCTAGGTATATTGTATATTCACGGTCCACAGCCTAGACAATCTTAACATTAAAGTTGAACATTTGAAGGCCTGCGGCTTGCGGAGTTACAAGGTGCCGAGATAAGATCGTACCGCGTGGCCCGAGTTCCATCAATCTGGAACTTCGAACTTGCCATGTTTCGGACCCAGGTAATCTTCCCATTACGAGTATGACCGTATAACTTCTGACGAAGGCCCAACCAGTGTCAGATACTTTCACGTTGCATACCTCGCTGTGGGATTTGATTTTGCTTCCCTAATAATCATTAGGAGATGTGGCCGGAACCTGGCCGCGTCTAAAATCCTCCAACATGAACAATGCCAATCCATGGCCGGATTCTGGTGACGGTTATCTAGGTTGGTCGCTCGCGCCGAACACAATTGATGAGCGACAGGTACTAATCTGTCATTTTCTTTTTTAAAGACCTCAAACGTACCCTTTCTACAATTTCAGAAATCCCCGATTCGCTGCTAAGGGCTGAGCTTCTTCGAAGAGATGCTGCAGGGGTCGACGCGCCCCAATGTGGTTCCCAGGAGCAGGGAGCATATAATACTCCTCTGCACGTCATGGCTCTTTTCCTCATATTAGGACTCAGCACATTTGGTATGTGCAGCCTGCTCCCTCTATTACTGATATTGAGTTATTGACGGCTTCCTTCGGTTCAAGCATGCTCATTTCCTGTCCTTGCTCGCCGTTTCCCTGGTCTTCCGATCCCACGTCGCTTTTTATTCATTTCGAGGCACTTTGGTACAGGCGTTTTGATCGCAACAGCATTTGTACATCTGCTTCCGACCGCATTCGTTTCACTGACAGATCCTTGCCTACCTCGGTTCTGGAGTCATACATACCGTGCGATGGCGGGCTTCGTAGCCATGATCTCAGTCTTTGCAGTGGTCTTGGTGGAGATGTTCTTCGCCATGAAAGGCGCCGGACATGTGCACGGCAACGACTACGATACTCTACTGGGTGATATCGGTCGTGAATCCATGGGCGATTTTGGGCAGGAAGCCACAAACTACTCGCGCTTGGAGGCTCATGGAGTAGACAATAACATTCGCCTAGCGGCTTTTGGTCGAAATAGTGAAACGGATACTGATGAGCCCGCTTTGGCCTCGAATGCGACGAACGCGACAGAACGATCGCTTCCCGCTGGCTCTCGGCAGGTCAAGGAAGAAGGAGATGATGACGCTGATCTCGACGGGCTCGATGTATACGCCGATGACGTGCTACCCCCGGCACATTCGCGCACTCGCTCCCATTCACTTCATCATCGGCCACCTTCGCGTAGCAATGGTCACTTTCGACAGCAGTCGGGCTCCGAGTTGCCTCTACAAAACCCCCAGCGTCAACTTCTACAGTGTCTACTTTTAGAAGCTGGCATTCTCTTCCACAGCATCTTCATTGGAATGGCTCTCAGCGTTGCTACAGGAACCTCATTTGTCGTGCTTCTCATTGCCATCAGTTTTCACCAAACCTTCGAAGGGTTTGCGCTTGGCTCACGCATTGCCTCACTGATTCCCGATCTTTTCTCCCCCTCCTCTGCCAAACCTTGGTTAATGTCACTGGCTTATGGAACAACGACTCCACTCGGTCAAGCCATTGGCTTGGTCCTGCATAATCTTTATGACCCAGCAAGTACGACGGGTCTGCTTATGGTTGGCATTACCAACGCTATCAGCAGTGGCCTTCTACTCTTTGCCGGTCTTGTAGAGCTTCTTGCTGAGGATTTCCTGAGCGAGCCGAGCTATGAGACTCTGAAAGGGAAGCGACGAGTAGAGGCATGTATATCCGTTGCCTGCGGGGCTCTGTTGATGGCGTTCGTTGGTGCTTTTGCCTGAGATGGACACCTCCGACCTTCATGGCCTTCATGTTCAGTGGCTTTTCGGATACATACTCCAAGGACAAGTTGCTAGGCGTGAGACAATCGATCTAGATAACCTGCGTTTTGTGAGGGCATCATCACATCCTGTCCGGAATGTAATATGTATGACACTACTCTCGAATGTATAAATTAGACAGTACTAGACACACCAACTCTTCACAGTTATGTTCAAATCTTATGATTCTCAATTCAAACGTTGGTTCAAATGTTCTTCTGCTCCGGAGCAAACGCCTAAATTGCTGAAGTATCGAGCATAGTACGTACATCCAAAGATGTAAGCCTAGGCTCACTTCAAGTTGCTCGAAAATTTGATGACATACAATGTTTGATCGGCTGATAACACTTGAAAAGATTGAGCATCGAGTGCTGGGATTGTTTCTGAAACAATTAAATATCCTATCTACGTCTAACCCCAAGCATTCATGCGCGCCTTTGTTGAAATTTTGCATGTCGATAGTCATGTCATATCCGTACATCGTTAAATAAAAACATTCAAGAAGATTCCCTTAGAGAAGAGACTCGATGACTAGCGCACTAGCACCGCCACCGCCGTTGCAGATTCCAACACAGCCAAGTTTGCCCTGCTTCGCTTTAAGGACGCCGATGAGAGTAGCCAAAATACGGGCGCCGCTAGCTCCCAAGGGGTGACCGATAGCAACAGCACCGCCGTGGATGTTGACCTTGTCCTCAGAGAGGCCAAGCAACTTCATGTTGGCAAGGGCTACAACACTGAAGGCCTCGTTGATCTCAAAGGCGTCAATAGACTCCTGAGTCACGCCAGCATGCTTGAGGGCCTTGGGAATGGCCAGTGCGGGGGCGGTGGTAAACTTGCTGGGTTTCTGCTCAGCATCACCCCAACCACAGATTTTGGCAATGGGCTTAAGGCCGAGTTCCTTGACCTTGGCCTCTGAAGCCAAGACTACAGCAGCGGCACCATCATTCAAGGGGGATGAGTTAGGGGCAGTTACAGTGCCACTGCCAGGAATGAAAGCAGGCTTCATGTTGCGAAGCTTGTCGGGGTTGAGCTAAAATCGCAGCATCATATTAGCAACGGGACATCTCGGGTAGTGGCATATAGACTTGTAAGGACTCACGTTCTTGGGTTCGTCATCCTGCGACACAGTAACACCAGGCTTGCCCCGGAAGCCAGGGATCTCAATGGGAGCAATTTCATAATCAAAGACACCGGCTTTCTGGGCAGCCTGAGCCTTCTCGTAGGTGCGGATAGCATAATCATCCTGCTGCTGGCGGTCAAACTCATGATCCTGAGCGCACTCCTCGGCCTGGAGACCCATGAGTTCCTGCTTTCCATATGCGTCTTGCAGACCGTCCTTCATAATTCCATCGACAAGGCTCTGGTTTCCATATTTGGCGCCAGTGCGGAGGTTGGGAAGGTAGTGAGGAGTGTTGGACATAGACTCGGTACCTCCAGCCACGATTATGTCTGCGTTACCAGTCATAATAGTCTGAGCTCCAAGAATGACAGCCTTCAGGCCAGAAGCGCAGACCTTATTCACGGTAGTGCAGACGGTGGAGTCGGGAAGGCCAGCACCAATGGCACATTGTCTGGCAGGGTTCTGACCGACTCTTATAATAAAAGTTAGCTTAAGAACGAATGAAACTGAAGGAGGCCATGCAAGAAATTTACCCAGCAGAGAGGACATTTCCAAAGAAGACTTCTTGAACATCGGCGGCACTGACGCCCTCAGCACGTTCCACGGCGGCTACAATCAACGTTTGTTAGTATCTCCGGCGGAGGACAGCCAGCGGTAGGCCATGTGCAGTCCTGGAGGGAAGGGGAGGTATCATACCCTTGATAGCGTGAGATCCAAGCTGCGGAGCGGTGAGACTAGAAAGAGAACTATTCACAGTAACGGCATTAGCATCTAGCAAATTGAATAGGTTGGAATCAAGCTGTTGGGAGAATACACGTACCCAAGGAATGAGCCCACTGGGGTTCGGGCAGTGGAAACAATGTAAACGGGAGGAAGGGAAGACATGGTCAAAAACGGCAATTGAATGATGTGTTGAAGTTTAGAGAGGTACTAAGGGGATTAAGGTGAAAAAGGGGGGATTTGAGAGGGAAAGAAACTTATAACAATAAGAAAAGATGGAGGGGCATATAATAGTGGGGAGTGAGGAGCTCTACGGTGTAGGCACGAGTACTTAGGACGCTCGGGCCAAGTGCAAGTTCGAACATTCAACTCTTTCTTTCCGCGTCACGCCAGCACCAAATCGGGCGCTGCGGATCTAGTTTGCGCGTCAACCTCATTGCCAATTCAAGTTCTTCTTTTGGCTATCATGGATGACCTCTACGATGAGTAGGCTAACCCTGCTTCTTGCTTCTTCACTTTCAAGCCGTTCGTGCTAATTTTACACCCCAGGTTCGGCAATTACATTGGCGAGGCCGAGTCAGACGAAGAGCAAAATGACCAGGTACCCCAGGCCTTTAAGTTTGATGAAGCTTTCGACGATGAAGCAAATGATGAAGAGGAGGTCAATGACCAGCAATTAATGGAAATCGACGGTATGTCTTTCGGCGCTGCTTTAAAAAAAAAAAAAAAAAGCGCGAGGAGAAGAAATCTCTCCCCTTCCCGTTCACAATTGCTGATAGAGAAGTCCTGTTACAGACGGTCCCTCCAATGCGGTGATCCTACACGAAGACAAACAATATTATCCCAGTGCTCAACAAGTTTACGGTGCCGACGTCGAAACCTTGGTCCAGGAAGAAGATGCGCAGCCTTTGTCCGAGCCGATCATCGCACCCGTTCAGCAGAAGAAATTTGCGCTCTCAGAGACGGAGCTTCCACCCGTCTACTTCTCTCGAGAATTTATGTCCGATTTGTTGAACTTCCCCGACCAGATTCGAAACGTCGCCATTGTGGGCCATTTGCATCATGGAAAGACCGCGTTCATGGATATGCTTGTGAAGCAGACTCATGACCTGACGGAAAGATTGCAGAAGCGGATAGGCAAGCGCAAGGAAGAACAACTCCGGTACACCGATGTGCATTTTCTGGAGCGGGAGCGAGGTGTCTCAATCAAGGCGGCGCCAATGAGCTTGGTCCTTCCTGGGACCAAGGGCAAGTCTCACCTGCTTAACATTCTGGATACCCCGGGGCATGTGAACTTTGTGGACGAGGTAGCTGCATCAATGCGCCTGGCAGATGGTGTCGTCCTGGTCGTCGATGTTGTAGAGGGGGTTCAAGCAAACACCGAGCAAATAATCAAGCATGCTGTCTTGGAGGATCTTCCATTGACCCTGGTTGTCAATAAAATGGATCGCCTTGTTCTGGAGCTCAAACTACCGCCAAATGACGCCTACTTCAAGTTGAAGCATGTGATTGAAGAGGTCAATACAATCATTGAGAATGTTGTACCGGGTCAAGGCGAGAAACGCCGTGTGAGCCCGGAAAAGGGAAATGTCGCTTTTGCCTCTAGCTCGATGAACTGGTGCTTCACTCTTCAATCATTTGCCCGGATGTATGCAGACACATACCCTCGGCTGGATTCCGCTGATTTCGCAGCACGACTCTGGGGCGACATCTTTTACAACCCTCGCAGCCGCAAGTTCACTCGCAAAGGGGTGGAAGAAAATTCTAAGCGCTCCTTTGTCAAATTTGTTCTGGAACCAATCTACAAGCTCTACTCCCACACAATCAGTGAAAGTCCTGATGATCTCAAGGAAACTCTCGCTAGTGTCGGGGTCAGTCTGAAGCCATCGCAGCTGAGGACCGATGCTAAGGAGCTTCTGAACCTTGTTTGCGAGCAATTCTTCGGTGCCCCTACGGGCTTTGTTGACATGGTTGCGCAACATGTTCCTTCCCCTGTTGACGGCGCTCAGAGAATGCTTGATCGTTATTACACCGGCCCATTGGACTCGAAAGTTGCGGCGTCTATTGCAGCCTGTGATCAAGATGGCCCTTTGGTCATCCATATTACCAAGCTCTTTGGTACGACTGATGCCACAGGTTTTTCTGCCTTTGGTAAGATTTTGAGTGGAACTGCTCGACCCGGCCAGCAAGTTCGTGTCCTCGGCGAGGGCTACACCCCTGAAGACGAAGAAGACATGGTTATCGCGACCATTTCGGATACCTGGATCGCAGAAACCGCCTACAACATTTCTGCGGATGGTGTCCCCGCTGGGAATTGGGTCCTTCTTGGTGGGGTAGACAACTCTATTGTGAAAACAGCAACTTTGGTACCGCTGAAGTTGGAAGCCGACGAAGAAGCACATATCTTCCGGCCTATTCGGCATATGACTGAATCCGTCTTCAAAGTTGCCGTGGAGCCAGTCAATCCCTCCGAGTTGCCCAAGATGCTGGATGGCCTGCGTAAAATCAACAAAAGCTATCCCCTAATCTCCACCAAAGTGGAAGAGTCTGGTGAACACGTCGTTTTGGGCACAGGAGAACTTTACATGGACTGTGTCCTTCACGATCTTCGACGGTTGTATTCAGAGATGGAGATCAAGGTCTCAGATCCAGTCACACGTTTCTGTGAGACTGTAGTTGAAACATCCGCGATGATGTGTTACTCGATTACCCCCAACAAAAAGAACAAGATTACCATGATCGCAGAGCCCTTGGATGAAGGAATCGCAGAAGATATTGAAAGTGGCAAGGTCAATATCAAGGACCCCATTCGCAAGGTCGCTCGTTACTTTGAAGACAATTATGATTGGGATAAGCTCGCAGCTCGCAGTATTTGGGCATTTGGTCCTGAAGAAATGGGGCCTAACATCCTGCAGGATGATACTCTACCCTCTCAAGTGGACAAGAAGCTCTTGGGAACTGTACGTGACTCGATCACTCAGGGTTTCAGTTGGGGGACAAGAGAAGGACCCCTGTGCGAGGAGCGTAAGTTGGATAAATGCCTCCCCCTCCCTCTTTTATTCCCATGTCCGTGAAGTCAATGTACTGACCTGTCTTAGCCATTCGAAACACCAAATTTAGGCTCACAGATGTGTCTCTGGCAGACCAGGCAATCTACCGCGGCGGCGGCCAAATCATCCCCACCGCTCGCCGAGCAGTTTACTCGTCGTTCTTAATGGCTTCACCACGGCTTATGGAGCCAATTTACTCTTGCACCATGACTGGCCCGGCTGATGCGGTGGCCTCTGTCTATACCGTCTTGTCGCGCCGACGTGGGCACGTTCTCTCTGACGGTCCTATCGCCGGAACTCCTCTTTACTCGGTCCGGGGGTTGATCCCTGTGATTGACTCCTTTGGCTTTGAGACAGACCTTCGTATTCATACCCAGGGCCAAGCTATGGTCAATCTTGCATTCGAGAAGTGGAGCGTGGTCCCTGGCGATCCGCTCGATCGTGATGTCAAATTGAAACCTCTGGAGATGGCGGGTGCTATGGCCACTGCACGCGACTTTGTTCTGAAGACAAGGCGGCGCAAAGGACTTGCGGAAGACGTAACGGTCAGTAAGTTCCTGGAGCCTGAATTGTGGCAGGGGTTGAAAGAAAGTGGGGTTTTGGATTCATAATGTTTGTTGTCGACTAAGCTGGATCGTCACAAGTAAATCTCACCAAAGTTCGTTTTGGGTACTAGGGGGTTTGGGGGACTACGGAGTCATCATTTGATTTGTATTTGGCGTGTCGCTTTCTACGTACCTCTTTATCACACCGACTAGAAAGAGAGCCCAAAAAGATAGGAATTATGTCATTTTCAAAGTCAATCAAGCCGTCTCACTGACTGACTGCTCAAGAGTTTGTACTAAGAGTGAAGCCAAAGCAGCTCAATCAACTCCGTGGAGGCGCAAATCCCTTTTCGTAGTCGTACTTATACATTTACATTTGAGGGGTTTGTTAGGGTATCAATCATGGTTGGAGCCTGAGTGGAGGTTATTGGCATGTCTCCATCATCTTGGCGATGACCTGCATAAGAGCACCGTTCTCCAATGCTGCGGCGACTCTTTCTTTATCGCCGAGTTGCTTATTAACCTCATCTCCCGTACTATGGGTCCCTTCCTTTATGCGCACGTCAATCCGAAACCGGGGTGGGAGAGATTGCTCCAAGCGTACTCGAACTCCGAGGCCAATGACCGTTGCCAGGCTACAGTGGGTGATGGTTGGAGTGATCAGAACGGTGACTGTTTGAAGAGGGGAATCCGATACGTTGGGAAGAGTTGGTTTGATAAAAATATCAGGAAGGGAAACGACGGCTAGCTCTCCCAAAGAGAGAGGGTGTTCTGGATCTGAGATTGACTTGATCAAGTCTGATATATCAACAGTTATTAACATTCTTCAACATTTTAAAACGTCCATAGAAGATTTTCAGTGGTGGCCGAAATACTAGGGAACACTTACCATAAATTTCTTGTTCATCGATTGGCTCCTCGAGTATATCATCATCCTCAGAATCCGAGGACAGAAAGTCGGCGGGGTTGGGGATAGCGGCAAAGATACCAGAGGGGCGATCTCCAGATTTGATCGATCCATTTCTGGTAGGCAAATCTGCTGCATTCAAAATGGTAGGGTTGGAATTTTGCACTTCTGCCATGGCTCAAGTTGAATAGAGGACTCAGTCAATGTCGAAGTTCGAAGTTCTCTGTAGGTGGGGGTGTCTGTGATGTGACTGATATCCATTGAGAGACTTTGAGATAAAGATCTTATCAGGAACTCACGTGCTCCGGAAGATTCTCGGTAGAATTTTCTATAAGAAGTGGGGAAACCATGAAACTTGTCTACTGATTGGACTCTTATCATCACTGCCCAGGTGGTTTTCATCTTCAGGGAAAATCCACTGTCCTGAGCTTATTTGGAGAGGAGACCGGACTTTATCCGTTAGGTGCCGGAAACTCACCTATTTATCAGATCGACTTCTGTTCGGAATTCGATAAAGATGACAGCATCCTGAAGGATGTACAACGAAAGAGAATAATGTACGAATACTTGGGCTATTGTCCAGATGTGCTCCGTATACATTTATGTATGCTCCCTGTGCATGGCGCACCGCACTTGGGGGCCCCACCTGAACTTCTTGCTCAGCTCTGTGACTGATGGGTGGTTGTGTATCAGTTGAAATCCACTAAAATTTTCCGGGTTGAAAAGGCTTCGTTGCCCCTGGGGCGCCCCCCTCCCATCCCCTTGGTGCCACCTGGACTCATGATGCTGCTGTTCTAAGGTTGGATTTTCATATCTACCAGGGGTAGAGGGAACCTTGGAACTCATACATACGTGGACTGAGGGTCTCAAATGTGTTTCAGACTGGGCGAAAGTCTTGGGTTTATCTGACCCTCGAATCTCAGACCATCGTTCATGGTATCCAACCAAGTGGGCGGGATCGGCATCAACTAGGATGCATCATGAAGGTTTAGTCTGCCCAAGACAAGGTTACTCAGTCGATCAACCCGAAAGGAAACGGAATCTTCGGCCTACGATGGGCTCTTCTACGACAGAGCCACTTAGCTCCACCTAAGAACCTATCTTGTAACCGTGGCTGTTCCAGTTTTGCGTTTTCCAGAACCCTCCTTTCCCACGTAGGCTCCACTCCTGACGTGGTTCTTTAGTTTAATTTTCCCATAAGAGAAGTACTAAATGTTTGGCCTATGAGAGCCTAAAAAAAGAGAGAAAAACAGTACAAGAGCGCGATGAAAGGACATTCAGGAAGAGGACCTGGGCAGCAACCACAAAAAAAGGGGCGTAAGACCATTGCGTCAAATCCTAAAAGGTTCGAGTAGTTTCACTTTTAAAATGATCAGAGGATATCGTCAATCTCGGAACTTCACCGTAAGCATCAGAAATAATCTTCTTTTCTCTGTATTTTTTTTATTTTTATTTTTATTTTTTTTATTTCCAACAAAAAGGGAACAAAAAAAGGAAATATGACGGAGTCTTAGGGTACGGAGTATCTTACCGAGTATTCTCCTGGGTATTCATTCTATTGGAGGGGTTTTTTTTCTCTCCGTCAATCTTCTTTAGAGGGTGATCGTTCAATATTTCCGATCTTATCCATGTATGTACGTGGCTATTAAAGATCCCAGGCTCTGTCTCTTCTTCGGATTCTATTTCTTTTTATTTTATTTTATTTTTAAATCGTGATGGTGAATAGGTATTATTCAATCATTATTAATCCGATTCTGCTTCCATTATCCAAGAACCCGCATGTCTCACTTTAGTGACCCAGAAAGCCCCCGAGATCCAAGGAAAATTACATAGATTAATTCTGTTTCTTGGCCGTTTAACTTCTAGTATGAAAGTCTAGTTTAATAAGCTATTGGCCTAGAGCCTATTTGTATATATACTTGGGGACCAATTTTAAAAGGTTCTAGTCGACTTTAAGCCTTTTCTGGCTCTGCTCTCCCCAGATGTGAGGGTACATATACACAGAAGATCTGCATCCAGGTGCTAAATCTAGGTCAACTACTTTCTTTACTCAGCTCCCTCTACTATTACCGAGGTATCTCTAGGTCATTGAAGAGAGGAAAACATCACGCCTGGAACAGGAACGGTCAATCCAAGAGAGGGAGAGAAAGAGATAGAGAAAACGGCATTAAAGGGAGGATTTAAAAGATTTGAAAAAAAAAAAAAAGTACATTGATCATATAGATTAAAAATTTCATGAATGAATTCAAGTATTTTACGTTGGTAACCTTCAGGAGGCAATCCGGATCGCCGCCCTCCACCCACCGAATCCACCGTGCGGGCGCTATTGGATGCCCATCATCAACCTTGGCACCCCTCTCAGCTTTCCTCTCCGCCCTTTTTCATTCTGTTCCCCCCTCCAAAAACCCATGCGCCCCTGATGTCTCCACCCTAATCGTGATGCTCTGGTCTTTGCCGTGAGCTTGATTCTTCGATATTCCTGTCCTTGAAAGTTGGATCCAAAGAACCTCGGTCTCCATGATGCGCATGACTCGGCATCTAATCTGAACAATTGCACCTCGCCCGCACCCTTATTCCCAGGTGGACGATTCAACTTCGAAAGCGTCTCTGGTTCTTTATCAAATCTTATTTCGCGTGCCTGAAATTGCCCGTGTGGGAGCTGGCGCAATTGTCGGAGATTTTATTTCTCGCATCGGGACCCTTGTCTGACGTACATGCCGGCGCACCGTGGTGCCTCAGCTTTTTGTCGTCCGCAAACCTCGCTGGAACGCCATTATTGAATTTCGACCGGAATCGCATGGGAGCCAAATCAACTCAACGAGCTGATCTATAATTTCCTTTCTTCTAATCTCCTGGATTGCGCGGCAGGTCCTTGCGAATCACACAACATCTTCTTGCCTTTTCCCCGTTATCCCAGTCACCACGAAGAACCACAGCGAAGCGGGAAAAAAACCCCCTCCTCCTCCCCCCATTCCTCGCATATGCCCCCAAAAACCCAAGTCAGGTACACAGAAAGAGAATAAGGTCGAGCGATCCATCGAAACCAGAAATAGCACGGCCTAAGCAGCTGGCCAGGGAATAACCTTTAAACTACCGTCTCTATTCGCAATGCAAAACTATTCCTTTGCGCCCCCGTCGGGCCCTCCCCGGGAAGGCCAGAAAAGTATAACCCCCGAAATATTGGCCCTACTCCCGCCATGTATGGAAGTTGACTTTGTCTTGATCTAGACTATGTGTTTGTGGATGAACACAATCGGCATAAGCGACTTAAAGGTAAGCGTGGCTTCGACAGCGGATTTGAATGTATGTACTAACCACTAGCAGTGATGCGGGCGTGTAACGGCTGTCGAAAACGAAAAATCAAATGCGATGCGGCGACAACAAATACTTGGCCGTGTTCGGCATGTACGCGCCTAAAACTGGTTTGCGTTCCACCGACCATTGGGCAAGAAGGAGAGTTTGATCCAGAGAGTCACGGCACAGAGCCAATCGACCCAGTAAGCTCCTCTGGAGCGGATAATTCGCATCCTTCATTTTCAGTGTCCCCAGCATACAGGGACAATACCCAAGCGTCTATGGGGGCTCTGCCCCCCTATGATGGCATGGGGATGTATCCTCAGTTTGTCCACACTCCACAGAGTCAGCCAGGAATGTATCACGACATGAGGTCACCCCCCATGGTTGTCCCTCAATCCTATCAACAACCCACGATATACCCGGGACATCAACCCGCATCCCTCGGAGCCGCAGATCGAAGGGTCTTGGGCGATGCAGATTCATCTACCGCGGAGAACCTCAGCGAAGTTTTAGGTGAACTCAAAATTGACGAAACGGGCATTGGTATTGTGTTGCCTACTTTCCAAGGACTCACAAGGCGATGGTGCTAATCTATTTCGTCAACAGCTCCTTATATTCGACGACAGAGAATGGATCGTGTAGAACCAGATGCTCCTGTCCAAGATGACGCCGAAGTAAAATTACCGCCGCTCAGCACAGGGGCTGGCGCCAAGATTCGCATCCCGCCAGAACTCATGCCTGCAGACGAGGATGTGATGGAATATTTCAGGATCTACTTTGACGAAATCCATCCATATGTACCCGTCATTCCTCGTGCCCACTTATACTACCAATGGCAAAATGATCGCCGTTCGATCTCCCCTCTTCTACTCGAGGCTCTGTTCGCCTGCGCGGGTCGATTATCAGAAGAACCTGCTGAGGGTGCCCAGTGGCTTGCCTTAGCCAACAGTGAGTCTTTACCATCCCACCCTCCCGTTGATACCCGTATATGTATCTGTACATACGGCTGTTAAACCCGCGTTTCATGTGGCAACCCCCTCACGATTTTTATAACAGGGCACGAAACGAGCTTCATGGATGTCCCGCGCGTGAGCACGATCCAGGCCATGCTTCTCCTCCTCAAGGCAAGGGAGTCTTTACCGAAAAAAGGATACTATTACCGGTCCTGGCAGACCGTGAAAACAATTGTCTCAATGGCAAAGGACCTGGACATTCATGAACATTATAGCAACCACGCAGAAGGAAGACCTTGTGAACTCAGTCCAATTGAATGTCTCATTCACACTCGAATATGGCAAGCGCTTTTAGTGGTCGAAGTGATGATCGGAGCACCCCAAGGTAAATTTGACCTCTCATTATCCTTCTTATTCCCATAACACAGCAAAGGAGGGGGAGAGGGGGTTTCCACCACTAGCAACACTGATACCCCCACCCCCAAGGACCATCTTTATCTATCCCCATTCCTATTTTTTCATATCCTCTGTTGAGAGATTTTCTAATTTTGACTAGGTCGATCTGATTATGGTGTGGACCCACAAACAGTAGACATGCGACCGACTTTGGATATCAGAGGTCTAGATGCCTACGAGAGTGATCGTTCCCGGCAGTATGCCTACTTTGTTCGCAATGCACATCATATTCGAATCATCACGGATGTTTATCACAAAGTGAAGAAACAAAAAGACTGGGGGGCTGATCCCAGATTCGTGCAAAAGAATCCGATTTTTGCAGACTGGCTTCGCAATCTCCCCCCAGACTTGCAGGTGAACTATCCAGATGATGGCTCCCCCCCTTGGCTCCCCTCTCATTTTGTGGGTAACATGCATTCTCATTGTCATCTCGCAATTATCCTCCTTCATCGCCCGCAGATTCAAGCCTCTCAAACCTTTACCGCTGGGGGTGACTGGAAGCTCCATTTCTCGCTATGCTACTCATCAGCCAAAAATCTTTGCCGCTTGCAAGAGGCGATTCTAGAGAAATTCGGACTTTCTGGACTTTTATACATGCAGCGAGGCATCAATTTTGCCATCTATTGTATTCTCACGTGCACCATGCTTCACTTGGTGGGTTTTGATCGTTGCATCCTTAATTTAACCACGAAGACTAGTGTTCTCTAACATGTGCAGGTTGCAATCACGTCTCCGGACCCTGAATTCAACTCGGATGCTCGAGATTTCTTCACTCGCCACATGCGTATCCTTGAGCGATGCTCCATGGCCTGGCCGATGCCGGAAATTCAGGATCAAATTGATTCATTAAGGCTTGCTTTCTCTGCCGACACCAACCGTCCCTTTAAGCTCAAGCCAAGCTTTCCTTATGGCAGCCCTTCGGATGGCTATCAACCCAGTCCCCCCATGGACGCACATTACCATCCGCAGCTGAACCAAATGTCAAGCAACATTCAATCCAGAGTGGGTTTCAACGCACATCCAATGACTCCTCCGATTTCCGCTTGTGCTGAAGACTCCAAGTCCGACACATCCTCCCAGTTACAATCCCTTGGAATGGTTCCCCACCACCCACCCACCACCCACCCTCTAGATCAGCCCCTAGCCGATGAAAATAGCTGGGACCCGACCCGAATCATCAAGTAAGTTACCAAATACATAAAACCGTCGCCATGATATGGTCGACTAACAAGTCCTATTTCGATAGTCAATGGGACATGGCCTTCTCAGTGAATCCCTCCACTGTCAGCACCAATTCCCCTCCCATGCCGATCAGCAACCCGACACAACCCATGTCAAGCATGGTAAATCATCAGTATTCCCTGCAGTACGAGTCACCGCCCAAGGTGACTGTTCCCCCCACCCAGTCAGTCTCCCCGCCACAGTTTCAGACACCCTCTGTCGTGTTCAGCGCACGCGACTGGCAACAAAGCGTGGCAAGTGTGTACGACCCACAGGGCCTGAAGCGGCGATGGAACTATTCTATCGATCTTGAATCCGACAATATGGCTAAACGCCAACGAGGATAACTTCGCAGTGTCTTTCTCCTCTGCCCCCTCCGCCAAGCTTCGCAGCGTGGCAAGACTGCTATGTTGATTATTATCGAGCTACGACTCGTGAATTTTGAAAGGTTCCATTCGATAGGATTGCCACCCGCGACAACAATTCTTCCGTTTGGGCATATGAGCATCCTCTTGTACATCACTAAAATTCTAAATCTAAAGATGGCTCTCAGGGATTGGACCGGAATCAAAGATCATTTTGACGGAGCGTTAGGTTTTTCCGGCTCACTCGGGCCCCTCTATAGATTCAACCTTTGTACGTGCTCCACAGATATCCTTGTAGTTGTCTCTACAGGCAGATAGCTAGCCAGGTACATATTGCACAAGAGCTGCATGGGAGAGGTCTGGAATTTTTTGGTAGACTGGATTGCGTAGAGGGGCCTACACTTCACTTTCATGCAGGCCAAGGGTGGACGGAGGAAAGATTTGTTGGATCAAAGATTCTTTTGTGCATCGTCACTATCGACTCATTTGGGTAGTGAGAGCCGGCACTTGCAGGAAACAAATAAATGGATGAACTGGGCCAGTTGGGGTGAAGCTCATGTAGTGTGCGTGGGATAAGTTGTGTAAGACGCAAGGCGCAGTCATCAAGTCCGGCGGACTAGGCCAATTCGTTCCTCACGAGATCGAACAATCCGAGCCTTATCTCCTGGGAGTGGTTTCAGCTCATCACTTGGGTCAAAGTTGTTGGCATTGGAGGTACTCTTCCCTTGGTCAGGGAGCTTGTTTTCCTCCAGTTGGCGAAGCCTTGCTTCTTCGAATGCAGCAACGTCCTCTGCGGTGATTGTGATCGCGGTGGGCTTTCGGCGCAACATATTGAAAAATATTGATGCTCGAACTTGCTGGTTTTGGATTTTGGTTACCCTGAAAGAGAGAAGTAACGGACGGTAGAGAGAGCTAGAGAGGTAGAGAGCTAGACGCGACACCTGGGGGATTTGGGGGTGGATCCCGTTCACGTGATCAGCACAAAAGTCCTACGCCGAACCTTTTCGATGTGCTGCCGCTGTTTATGGATACCCCCAATTCACCACCCCTCTCCCTGATACAATGATCTCTCTTCGCCCAATTGCTCGCAATGGCGATAGAATACTACGGGTCTCGTTACCTGTACGCTCTTTCTCCCTCTCCCACACCGCTGCCGCAGAGAAAGGCACTCAACCAAGTACGTTTTTCGTGCCCACAATTCTAGAACCCTTAGGTGTTTCTTTCAAGACCCCTTGGAAAAGAACAAAAGGCCTGAATGATATTGTTTTCGTCTGTTTATGTCTATATTTGAACTAAACTCCTTGGTTGGATAGGTCAGCCAGCCTTGAGTTCCAAGCCAACTCCGGCAACCACTCGCAACCCTCATACCTCGAAGAAGCCGCTAGGATCCGG
The DNA here is from genome assembly GCA_911649655.1 of Penicillium sclerotiorum. Classification (NCBI taxonomy): domain Eukaryota; kingdom Fungi; phylum Ascomycota; class Eurotiomycetes; order Eurotiales; family Aspergillaceae; genus Penicillium; species Penicillium sclerotiorum. Next base: position 1,797,168 of record CAJVRJ010000005.1, on the reverse strand, counting down.
ATCGCAAAATCGGCCCCGTCCGGCCAAAGCTTTGGATGCGAGAGCTTTTGCAGCCCCTAGGGCTGCTGGTGAGCAAACCCGAATCCTTCGTAGTCCACGACTGCGTACTGCTCGAGGTGGAAAGCCACCACAGGGCAAGGGCAAGCCTGCGAACAAAAAGAATCGGAAGAAGGCTTGGGGTAGAAGCTCAAACCAGAATGAGGTGGATGATAAAGAGGAGGTGAATGCCGCTGCCATCGAACAGATTGAGCTTGATCAAGTGATGAAGTCTCGACCAACGCCGGTTCGTTATGACCCAGAGGAGATCGATGTGTCCACACTCCAGGAGACTTGGCCGTCACTTCCAACGGATACCAATGCTCGGTCTGCTGCCGTCATGGAAAAGCTGAGTAGCCTGAGTGGTCGCTTCCCGAATGGCTATGTCCCTCCTTATGAGCTTGGGCGACGACTCTGGAAAGGCCAAAACGTCTTGTTCAATAATGACGCAGAAAAGGCAGAGGCCATGGTGGAAGTTCAAAAACTGGCGCAGGTCCGCGCGGACAAAATTTCTCAGAAATGCGGTGATCTTGTCGAGCCCAAGAAGGTTGAATTCGGCGGTATCAATTCACAAGATACGAAGATCTTGCTCGACACATATGTCTCCGGAAAATACCCCTCTGTTGAAGTTAGCAAAGGTCAGCCTGCTGTGCTAGGCGAAGTCCTGAAGAACTTGCGCAACAACGGCACATATCAAACCACGGGCAAGCGGCCGCAATTTGTGGCTAAAGTCGAGTCGCTGCTCGCCTCTGGTCGTGTCAAGCAGACCTAATCTGGGCAGCTGACGGTGGTTTGTGTACAATATGGGTTTTGATAATTGGTTGGCAATTCCAATCGTATTTTAGGCGTCTCTTTCTGTTACTCTCTTGTCTTGCAATGCCTCATCTTTGTTTTCTTCTCATCCCATCTCAAGAGGCTATCGTCCGCTAGCCACTCTTGAGGCTTGTACTTAGAATTACACCTGTGTGACTATATATTACAAAACTCTGGTATTTTCATGCCTACTCCAAGGTCTTCTTGGCAGCGTCAAAAAGATCTTTGACTTCCTTTTGCCCCTTGTCTGTAGCCTTTTCCATTTGTTCATGGGCCTTGCGGACATCATCTGGTCGTGCTACCTTTTTCTTTTGCATGTCTTGAAGACGTTTATGCATGGCCGCTCGAGAGTCGCGTATAGCGCTGGTCGCCCTCTCGTAAGCTTGTTTGGCAGCTTGGACGCTCTGTGCTCGGGATTCTTTGGTTGGTGGCGGAATTGGAATGTTGAGCTGCAGAGGATTATGGGGGTCTGATTGAGGGGTCAAGGATAGATTCGAGGAGATAATCGCTGATGTAACTGGTTTTATGTGCTTGGAAACAAATTAGCGAGTGCTGGGGAAGCCGCTCTGGAATGGCGCAAATCTACCTCTTCTTCAGCGACTAGTATGGCAACCAGTCGCCCTCCCTTGGGCACAACTTGAGCCAAATCGCGTAATCTGATCAATTCAGGGTTTTCCTTGCCTAATTGAACCTTCAAGCCTTCAATCGAGTCGGTGTTGAATCGACCGCCAGCGCGAAGCTTCGATAAATCATCCTTCAAGCGCGAGGCTGCAACAGAGATTCTCGTCTGCAGTTGAGACAAATCGAATGGGTCCTCAGTTGCAATAGGGCTAGTATTGGATTCCGCAGTCGCAGCTTTCTTTCCCTTGTCTTTCTTCTTTAGCAACGCCGGTGAGCCTGTGAAGCTTCGGCTAGATGAAAACAAGTGCAGACCCGAAGATGCCAGTGCGGTCGAGCATGGAGGAGATAGCCATTGCGGGTTCCGAGAATAGATTGGGCGAGATGGGAAACGATGCAATGATAGCCGGACGACGCTGCGATACATAGCGGCAGTGGTTGATTGAGTAGCTGGGGGAAGAAAAGTTTGAAATGAATTGAAGGGACGGCCAAGCTGGAAACATGATTCGTTGAGCCCAGTTGACTACAGTATTGGAAGAGTCCGTTGATGTCATTATAGAAGAACACACAAAAGGGATCCTCTTTGGCACCTTAATGCAATAGATATAGACATGAGTATCTAAGTAATGACATATACATAATGTATACAATGGGATTTGAAAGGGTATAAGGAAGTTTTCTTTTCTTGCTTTCTTACTCAATACGAGTCCGTTCGTCGCAAGATCACTCAAAAAGTTCCAGTTGTACTGGTTCGTCACACATTAAATTTGCAACGTCAATCTTCGTCTACATAAAAGCATACTTTTCAAGATATTGAAAAAAAAAGAATAAACAAAACGAAAAGACTGCGCCTAAAGTTTCCCAGCTTCAAACACCAAAACATGAACCGACGGCTACCGTCCCTCCAATGATCTATAAGACGCAGGTTCCTGGGAACAGCATTCGGAGGGAGTGGCGAGTCCAAAGTCGGCCATCTTATGTTCAATTCGCCATTTAGCGGGTAGCCATAGCCTTGGTAATCAGACGCTTCAGGGCGAGCTCCTTCTTCTTGAGGTCCTCGGGGGTAGAGTCCTCGATCTCCAGCTGGGCCATGGCGTCGCTCAGAGCAGACTCAATCTTCTCCTTGTTGCCGCGCTTCAACTTCATGGACATGCCAGGGTCAGAGACAATCTCCTCGACACGGGAGATGTAAGACTCAAGCTGCTGGCGAGACTCAAACTTCTTGGTGAAAGCCTCGTCGCTGGACTTGAACTTGGCGGCATCTAGTAAAATTGATCCATCAGCATTTGTCAAATAAAAGGTTTGAATGGGAATAGGGAAACAAATGACGTACCCTCAACCATCTGGTCGATCTCGGTGCTGGACAGCTTGCCGACAGCGTTGGAGATGGTAATGTTGGCGGAACGGCCGGAGGTCTTCTCAGTAGCAGTGACCTTCAAGATACCGTTGACATCAACCTCAAAGACACACTCAAGGGCGGCCTCACCGGCGCGCATGGGGGGAAGAGGGGCGAGAGTGAACTCTCCCAGGGAGGTGTTATCAGCACAGTTAGTACGCTCACCCTGGTAGACAGGGAACTGAACAGTAGTCTGGTTGTCAACAACGGTGGTGAAGGTACGCTTCTTGATGGTGGGAACAGTCTGGCCACGGGGAACGACGGGAGCGAAGATGTTACCCTCCATGGCAACACCGAGGGAAAGAGGAACAACATCCAGCAGGAGCAGATCCGCAGTCTCGGCGGAGGTGGCCTTGCCGGAGAGAATACCGGCCTGGACGGCAGCACCGTAAGCAACAGCCTCATCGGGGTTGATGCTCTATAAATAGGTCAGTCACTATACACAACATAATGATCACAGGATAGAGATATGTTTACCTTCTCCAACTTCTTGCCATCGAAGAAGTCGCTCAGAAGCTTCTGGATACGGGGAATACGAGTGGAACCACCAACGAGAACAATCTCGTCAACCTTGCTCTTCTCCATACCGGAATCCTTCAGGACCTGCTGGACAGGCTCCAGGGTACCAGAGAAGGACTTGGCGTTCAGGTCCTCAAAACGGGCACGGGTGATGGAAGAGTTGAAGTCCTCGCCATCGAAGAGAGAGTCAATCTCAACGGTGGTCTGAGTGGCGTTAGAGAGGGTACGCTTGGCACGCTCACAAGCAGTACGCAGACGGCGAAGAGCACGGGCATCACCAGAAAGGTCCTTGCCAGTCTTGCGCTGGAACTCCTTCTTGAAGAAGTCGAGCAGGTTAGTGTCGAAATCTTGACCACCAAGGTGAGTATCACCAGCAGTAGCCTTGACGGTGAAAACACCACCCTGGATGTTGAGCAGGGAGACATCGAAGGTACCACCACCCAGATCGTAGATCAGGACGTTACGCTCCTTCTCGGTCTTGCCAGAGCCCAGACCGTAGGCAATGGCGGCGGCAGTAGGCTCGTTGATGATACGCAGAACGTTCAGGCCGGCAATGGCACCAGCATCCTTGGTAGCCTGACGCTGGTTGTCGTTGAAGTAAGCGGGCACAGTGATAACGGCCTTCTCGACCTTCTTGCCGAGCTTGGTCTCGGCAACTTCCTTCATCTGTTGCAATTGTCAGTAAGACCATCGCTATGTGACCTTATCTGAGGCCAAGAAAAAAAAATGAAAGGAAAAGTCTTACCTTCATGAGGACCATGGAAGAGATCTCCTGGGGGCTGAAGGTCTTGTTCTCGCCGAGGTACTCAACCTCAACGGCAGGGGCAGTACCCTGGGCAACGACCTTGAAGGGCCAGGACTCAACATCCTTCTTGACAATGGGGTCATCGAAAGGACGACCAATCAAACGCCTTTTTCGAAACTCTGGTCAGACTTCACATACTCAAGCGAATCATACAGTATAACCCAACTCACTTGATGTCGAAAACGGTGTTCTTAGGGTTCATGGCAGCCTGGTTCTTGGCGGCCTCACCGATGAGACGCTCCTTGTCGGTGAAAGAGACAAAGGAGGGGGTAGTGTAGCTACCCTGGTCGTTGGCGACTAAATTGCAGGGGGTTAGTAAATGACAACCAAGTTTTCAAATACACCCGGTGTGAAACGAACTGATCTCAACATTGGTGCCCTCGTAGTTGGCAACGCAAGAGTAGGTGGTGCCTGAAAGTGATCGAAGTCAGATATCAAAGAAACTGTTTAAAAGTTGTTATTTATGCGACAATCATACCAAGATCGATACCGATCGCCCCGTCGTACACCGGAAGATCCGCCATTGTGAAATTGAGTGGTAGAGTTGGAGGAATAGAAAAAGGTGGGAAAGAGGGGTTTGGACGGGTCGAAATTTTTTTTTTATAAAATCAATGCCACACATGGGAAAGGCAGAAAATTTTGCGGGAGCGGTACATCACGTGGGATGACAAAGAGCCGAGAGCTGACTGATCCCCTTCTCTGATCACGTGGGGATTCACAACTAGGGCTACATACTTGAACTTCGAACCACTATGTGATTATGATTGGTACACTGTAGACTCGTTCCTAGACATAGAAAGAGAGGGAGAAAAAAAACCACAAAACGCAACGGGAAAGCGAAATTACTCCTGAACAGTGCAGCCGGACTCCTTGGACGCGAAAAGTCCAAAAAAAAAAAGAAAAGAAAAGAAAACAGTAGCAAGAATACCTGCAAAACACGCAAAACAAGCAAAACACACAAAACAAGCAAAACAAGCAAAACACACACGTAGATGCCGTACTTAGTCAAATCTCTTTCATCGCAACAAATTGAAGAAGATGGTGACTCGCTCATAGTCAACTTCAGACCCGGGAGGACCAGATTTCGGTGCTCCTCTGGCAGGTCCTGCGATGGCTTCCAGATCAACTCTCGTTATCCCTGGGTGGAGTTGAATATCGTATGCCAGCATAGATGCATCTCCGGCTGGATGAAGCCGCTGCATGCCCAACTGGGCAATCATTTTAACCTGTCGTTGCGCTGTACTAGAAGCCAGGGTGGGTCTGACTGTCAACAGATGGTGTGAGGGCGGTAGAGAGATTGTGATTGTCTGCTGAGACAGTGTAGACGAAGGAGGGATATCCAAGCAAAATCCTTTCTTCAATGACAGTGAAGGATGTGTGAGAATTTGCGTGTTTCGAAGCAACGCAGAGGCAACGTCTTGAGAGAGAATTCATTAGCTACATCTCCCAGTCACAACAGGAAGGGAGAAGGGAAGAAGGACTATACCTTGACCCGCTCGTCTCCACAAAGAATCCATGGGCGACTTCTCTGGGGATAGATGCGTTGAAACTATATTAATCATGAAACATCAGCCCTGAAATCGTCATGCCAAAATACTCAACAGTCGTCGTGGATGCTAGCCTCACCATCTTGGGAAGTGGTCCCATTCGTAGAATCTACAGAATGACCATTCTGAGCAACAGAAGAAGTGCGTAAATCCGCCCGATGCGAGGATGCTGTTGGGGTTTCAGATTTGATGACACTAGACACATCTCGCACGCTGGTCCCACCATAAGATCGCTCAGCGGCGGTTTGGGTAGACCCAGAACTTGATTTGGGGCTTTCAATTTGTCTGCGAAGAGACCTCGTTTGAGGTGATCCTTGATGCATATCAGCCTCCTGGCTGGTCGACCCGGTATGTATCAGTTCCTGTTGACGTGTAAAGCTATCGTCGTCAACAGTAACTCCAGGTGGTTTGTCATCTGTGGCAACAGAGGTCTGTTAAATAATTGTCAGTCAGCATTAGTACCAAATGTTTAAGCTGTGATTGTCCATTTCAAGTATTATTCCAACGCTCAAGGGGTGGGTATAACAATCTACCTGGATAGAATCCGGCACAAGCCTTTTAGCCTCTGTAACCCGTTGTTTAAAATAATCCTGGGCAGGGAATCAGCACTGCTCGCTCTGAGAACATCGGTTGGAGACCATTTCGAGTCTCAGGTATAGCATACCTCCATAACACCCGCAAGGGCCGAGATTTCGCTGCCATCCTCGTTGTATTCTCGCGCATTCCGCCATAGGTAGCTGACCTCCTCTTCAAAGGATTGCCATGTGGGAAATGCGGTCATTTTAGTGCCTTTCTTTCTGCCATCCGTCCCACGAACTTTCTTCTGAATGCTTCTCAGGGAGACAGGGTGTTGAATGATTTCATAGTAGTCCCGATATGCGTTGCGGTCTGGTTTCCCAACGAACGGGTAGGCTACTTCCTCGCCGCTATCGAGTTCAGTCAGCATTGTCGAAGCTTTCAACTAGAATTATCTCAGCGCGCCAGGTCTTACTCTTCATCCTTGAGTCGAAAAAGTTCTGTCAGAATCTTATCTTGCGCCATTTGAATGCTGTCGCCCTCGAATTCCACCTCTGAACCGCTTTCTTCGCCTTGCGACGCATCACTCTCGTTTGCTTCGGCCTCGCCTGGCTCAGATGATGTTCGGTTGGTCTCTTCAGGGACTACAGGATCGTCATCCTAAAGTAAAAGGAAAATCAGCCATCCAGTACCTTCACGAGGCGCAGCTGTTCGCAAGCATAGTCAGAACATTCAATACTTTGCGCATAGCTTTGCGGCAAATGCCACAGCCTTGAAGGTGTAGTAGGCAGCAAATATTACCCCCCGATACACCTTGGCATCTGACTGTATGTGGGAGGGAGGGGGGAATCATAAGGACAAAACATCCTCGAGGTCACTTACAGACACTTTGCGACGCTTTTGATTGCGCGACCTGACTTCTGGAGAGATCGGAGCAGCTGCCCCACGCCTTTTGGAGCTCATTGTGAAGGTGTGTTAGCAATTTGCCTGGTGAAATATCAATCAGGAAAATGATGCGCTGGATGAGCAAAAGTTCAAAAGATTCACAGCTCATACCTCGACGTGTGCAGACGCGCCGCTGCGATCATCCGAGTGGGCCCGTTGTGATTATGTAATCTGTATATTGACCTCGGGACCCATATCACACTGAGTTCATTTCACTTGGGCACCTTCAGAAGTGCTTAAGGTTCAATTAGAGGTGTGTATTATATATTAAATATCTAAGAGTGTATTCTCAAGTTATTGAATTTTCTCAATGGTTCAACCTTGTCTGCAGAGTTGCAACCTAGGACGAACCCCAGCACTACAGTAACGTGTCGAATGTTTGCCTCGCGCTTTAATCCCAACGAGGCTAATTTCATGGTAAACAACACTACAGAGGCAGTGCGCCGAGTGGGGACTGATTTGGCGATGTGAGCTTTTTTAACATCTTCGGTGTACGAGCGCCGTACACGTACAGCAGTCCGAGAGCCCTGGAGGAAAATAAATACATATCAATAATACCGCCCCACACTATATGTTCTGCCTGAGGCAGAATTATTGCTTCCCCTCCATCTCTCTTCCGCGTGCCGCAAAACAAACTGATTTGTTCCTACAAGCGTTTCTGCGACACCCTTAACCATTTCTTTGCCCTCATACACCAACCTTTTTCACCCTTGCAAGTCACCTGTGCTGACCTATTCTGGTAAGTTGACATCCTCTTATTGGTGAGGTAACCCCAATTCAAGATCCTTGTAAGACGTTATTCTACAAAACATGCATGCCACGACATTGAAGTTGACTTGCCCCACGTGCTGCAGGAATTGATATTCATCCCAATCCTCTATCCCCTTCTCAGGTCGTTACCTGCCTCTTCCTCCAATGGATATCGATCCCACCAGAAGGAACAAGAAACCACGCTTGTTGCTGGAGTCAGAACGAGAGCGTTTGGATGAGTTTATCGACTCAATCCACTACTCGGCTCGGTATGAGAGATAACCTCCTCAATTGCCACATGCACCCTCACAACATCCGCCCGATCGGTCACTAACTTGGGTGGTAGTTATTCGGACGACAAATTTGAATATCGTCATGTACAACTTCCCAAGAATATGCTTAAGAAAATCCCCGCAGACTACTTCGACAGTTCCAAAGGAACCCTCAAACTTCTGTGGGAGGAAGAATGGCGAGCTTTGGGAATCACACAGGTAACCATAAACTCCTGCCTCCCGTGCCACTCCATCTCGCTGACTTGATAATGGAACAGAGTTTAGGGTGGGAGCACTACGAGGTACACGAGCCGGAGCCTCACATTCTCCTATTCAAGTAGGTACTCATCCGCTTCATTCGCATGCGCACCATACTTACTTCACTTGTCTTTAGGCGACCCCTGAATTACCAACCCCCTGCGGCACAATAGGCTCGTGGCGAATTCGCTAGCGCAGGACACGGCGAGAGGTGATTGCTTCTCATTTCAAGAAACACTTGAGCGTCAATCCCTTTTCTTTTCCTCTTCCTTTCTTTCTCCTTTTCTCTTTTCTCTTTTTTTCTTCTCTTTGTTCTATTACACGGACATGCATGGGACCATTATTTTCATTAGGGTCCACAACAGCTTCATAATGGAAGTTCTGGAATGAGATATGATTCAAATTTCTCCATTGCCCACAGAGTCGGTAGGGCTCTGATAAGACCTCCTTTACATGCGGGTTTTTGGCAAATAATCCGTCCATAGAAACGGCGATTCTTGGTGCTCAGACGATGTTCTGGGCCAACCATTCCTCCCACTGGGCTGCTGTGAAACTGCTGCTGATGCCTCGTTCTTCCACCCCCTGAACCTAGCATTAGTATGTGCAAATATCCCAGATTCGGCTGTCTCTTACATTGAAAAAGACTGTTGGTGAAACATGAACTCCAACCACCCGATCAGTCTTATCTATCATTAGATGTTGATCGAAAATTGTGGCTATCAGCTGCTTGCTTACCTTGATTATCCACTTCAGGTCATTGGTGATCTTATTCCCCACGTTTAATTTGCCATCCTCCCCAGGGATTTCTGGGATCACCAACAAATCGAAGATTTTTCCTTCGTCGACACCTACAGATCCAGCAATCTTGGCCAAACGTTTGTATGTGGCATTGCGTGTTTCATTCACAACGCTCACGTCAAAGAACTCCGTCTGGTGCTTAAACAAAGCAGCGCTGAATTCCCAGTACTTCTCGGGTGCCACGCGGAGTACGGCCAACCCAGCTTCGTGAGTAAGCGTAGAGGACGGATGCCATGGTTGAACATGCTGCCGAAGAATGACTTGTAGCCGGGGGCCATACTGGGTCGCAATTTGGGATCTCAATCCGTAAAATGTATTGAACATCTTGGCCGAGAACTATTGGGCATTTCAGCAACCTGCCGGATCGTTTGATTGTAAATACTGAACTTACTGGGCAAACATAGTCAAGATCTGCATGTAGTATGTAGTCAGCATCTCGGGTTTGTCTTTCTCGCGTCCTCTTCCTTTTTTTTTTTCAAATCTATCTATGGGTGAGGGACTTCCATAGATTAGAAGTGACCTCGGGAGACATACACAATTCCAATGTGTGCGGGCTTTCTTGGATTCCAGGAGCTGTGAGCCTGAGGCCTGCAAACTTCGGGGGAATCGACATGGTTGCTTAGGCGGCACTATCCAGGTGAATGTGGCAGGATAAATCCATATATTCAAAGGGGAGGGAAAAGACAAGAGAAAGATAGAGACGATTACTATGTATGAGGGGCACTGCGTCACACTACCCCGCCTTGTTATGACGAAATACAGATAATCCAGAACAAAAAGAAGTCCTGAGATTGATAGCAGTTTAAACACTACTTTGAAACCATTACCTCACATTTTGCTCAACCTCCAAATTAGCATGGGGTCGGCATGTAAAGCGAGGGACACTGTTGAAGGCAAAGAAAATGGGGCAGACATCTGTACATGTACATCTACGTCCACTTGCGGAGCATCTGAATAAGCGCACCGAAGATCCTGAAAAAACGTCCACTTTAGCCACTATAACTGTGGTATCCACACACTCTATGAGAATGTCATTTTGGCCCTTTTGGGCAACCTGGGAAGGACCATGAGGCTACATAGGTACTGATTTACAAGGGAAGACCCAATGCCATCACTTCCACGCCGCAAGGAAAATATCAAGGATGGCTCTCTGTCAAATATGTTGTCACCGGGTCCCGAGAGGCTTCTGTTTCCTGAGATTGATGTCCCGTAATACCATTTCAACCGTGCGCCATTCACGCTGAGCAGGATCGTATTCACCACGCACTTCGAACCGACAGAACCCATTTGGCCCCTTCAGTCCGACGGGGCCAGATATAAAAAAGGTTCCCCGGAGGGGGGTGCGTCGTATCCGGCTTTGATATTCTTTCAGCCGAAGTCCAAAAGCAATGGATGCCAGATGTAAATCCGACCCAGGCCCTAAATCCGGTAATGGGAGGCGCTGCAGCGATGATATGACAAGAGAGGGGTGGAGGGTTTCATTCCGGTTTAACTGCTCTGGCGAGGGTGAGGTTTCAACAATGGATGGTAAATGGGGTTGCTCGCGGTGATTGACGGGGCTCAAGTCGCTGTTGCTGAAGACAATTCGTCGTTCACTGGGCATCTCGGAGGAGGGAGTTGATTGGCCGGTAAATCGAGCGATCTGTCTCCTGAATAACACTAGATATGCATCCTTAATGGCAAGGGCAACGTGAACAGGTTTCATGAAGGCTTGTAACCTGTCACCTATCTCGGGATCAATAGGCCTTGTCACCCAAGCTACACCGTCGTCTGCAAATTCGATTCTAGATAGATCAGTCAGTATGCCGCTTGGAGCATGTCCATTACTTCGTCTCGGTGCGAACATACCCAGATCGCAAATATTCCGGCGGAGCTCGGTGTGGAAACTGATGTACAAGCCAAAACCCAGTGAGGGAAAGCGGCCCACCGAGGACCTGTGACAATTGGGTTGAGGCATTCTCCAAGACGATATTGGCAAGCTCATCTGAAAAACTCAGCTATGCTCAGAGTGCCAAAAGTTAGTTTTGCTCACCTCTCAATTTCTGTAGCTTTGTTCGGTCCTTGGATATTTGGACGAACTCCTGCCATTCTGGATCTGAAGCGGCATAAAGCTCACCCTCTTCCAACCATGACCAAGTAAGTGGAACGAACAAAGGAGACCCCGTCTCTTCTTCATCCTCTAACAGCTCATCGCCTGCATGGGGCCCTTGCCGCAAGCTAGTTGTATCCGCTGCTGGCTCTAGTGTCGCATCGGTGTCGCGAGTATCATCGTCCAAACGGACAAGAACGAAAGAACTCCATAGTTGATATGCAGCACCATACAGGAGACATTTGGAGAAAAAGGATCTGGTAATTTTTCTCATTACCATGAATACTCCGACACTGTCGAAGCGGACGGAGCGACTCACCTCAGCCAAGGCTGTCGAAATCTCACATGACGGACTGTTGAATTGGAAAGGATATGTTGGCGAGGGCCGTTATGAAAGCGAAATTGACGGGTTTGAGGTCGAAATAATTGCCTGAGCCGCAGCATTGAGGCAGAGCAGAACGACTTTGCTGATATGGTAAATGGAGAAGATGGTTGGGGGGCCGCGGGCCAATGAGGCTGGTAGCACGTGATATGTTATTAGCAACGTCCGCTGATGACATGGACGTTTCAATATTGAATTCCACGCGGGACCGACCTGGGGTAGTTTTCCCTTCCACCTGACAAAATTAGAGGACAACTACGCAGAAGACTTACACGGGCATTACCTCTCTTTCAAACGACCCACCCTAGAGCTATCGTGATCTGACCTGACACTATGCATTGGGTCTCTAAGTTCATAATCCCCGTGATCGCGGGTGGTCTTGGGGCGAATGCGATGGAAGCATCAGTCTTCAGTCTTTCTTCGAGCCAGTATGAAGATGCGGGCTCTATGACTGTGTCTGAAGAGTTTGCACGGCTCGCTCTGAAGCTTCGCTTGGAGTCCTCTGTGGCATCGGTTCTTGGGGCCAGCGAAACCAACCTGGAACGCCTCAACCAATTGGATGATGGTTCTCAGTTATCTCTCTTCGGTGGCAACAAAGAGTCGATTGGGAAAACATTGATAGTTCTAGAGTCCTTCGACAGAGATCTTGGTACGTTCTAGGATACTGCATGCAACGAAGCTGAATTCTAACACTTCGCCTATCCTATCAGGGATCAGCCTACGCCAGAAACATACGCCAAATATCTTCGTGCCTAGTGTTTCATACGATTTGTTTGACGATTTTATATTTGAGGGCAGGGATAGTAAGAGCGATCATTGCATGTACCAAGAAGAGACTGGGAAGTCCCAGTCGGAGGTCATGAAGGTAAGAGACAGCTTCATACCCAAGACCATAATGTTGATTCCTTCTTGGAAGACTTTGCCTACCTCGACTAGAGCAATAGAAAAATCATGTGACTAACAAAGAATTTAGTCCGCCAAGGAGTGTATTGCCAGAAACCCAGTCCTTTCTGTTTCCCAGGACTTTGCCAACCACCATATCATCGATACTATCTACTCAGTGGAGACATGGACGAGCAAGAATCAGCAGACAGCTGTTTCCTGGCTGAAGTTCAAGGTATTTATTCCATCAAACTCGATCCTAGAATGAGTGCTCACTGTATTGTACCTATGGATAGTCAATCTCCAAAGACGATACTCCAAATACGAAGTCCGTTGAGATTATTCTTAAGGACCTGAGTGACCTCTCAGCCGTGAATACCCAGCAAGTCACGGTTGTGCTCCTGACAAACACGCAAGCAAACTCAAAGAGTCCCAAGCAGCTTTCGGCAAGGAACAGTCAATTCATGTCTTCTCCGTCAGGGGCTCAAAGCCATATTCAGAGATCCGCACAAGATGCATACCTCCATTCAAACCTCGCACCTGTTTGCCACGCCTCCAACTCTTCATGCGCTGAATCAACTGATAAATGCTCTGGGCATGGTTCTTGCTATCTGAAGTTCGGATCGGGCGTGGATGGTACCACGGACAATTGCTACGCATGTCGTTGCGATCAAAAATGGGGAGGACCAGCATGCGAAAAGAAAGACATAAGTTCACCCTTCTTCTTGCTTGCGGGTGTCAGTGTCTTTGCTATTTTTGCAGTGGGTAGCGCTGTTGGTATGCTCTTCACCATGGGCCAACAGGATCTTCCCAGTGTAATCGGAGCTGGTGTCGGTGGGCCCAAAGGTCAGGCATAGCGTGATTTGCTGTCGATTTTTAATTCATCTCATTCCAATAAGGACAGTGTCTTATGGTGCCTGTGGTCCCCCCTGCGGTCTTTCTTTATTTCCCCCCTTTTTCCCTGGCTTGGTGATGCCCATCCTCCACAGGCTCTATCGAGCCTTTGCGAAAAATTGCCTGTGGGACTCGGTTGTTTTGTTTCTGAACATAGCCCTTCCCAAGGTTCCCAGGCCTGTGTCAATATTAATGTATAGAATGCCGTGTAATTCCCGGGCGAGTAGTACCGGACGAGAGTCAAATTGACGACTACTGATTGGTATCCTTAACGGATCAGCTTTAATGTTGGGACCGCGAACATGTAGTGAACACCATATAGCCCACAGGTTGGAAATATAAGGTATGTATGCTCATACACGCAAGTATGAGGATACATTTATCTGGCTACACTTCCAGACACCCGGAGTCAGACGTGACTCGAACTATGGTAGTATCGTGTATATAAGGTCGTCCTGAGCACTTGACATTTAGCCCTAAATAGATTATCTCGTCGGAATGACTTTGAAAAGGTACCTAAACGACATTGGCCGAAGGATTTCATGAAATTGGCGTCTTATGAGCGTGGCAAGACATAAAAGCAATATTTTCAAACACCGTGAAGCCTGACGCTATCGTGTGGAGCATATTAGTAAAAGCAAAGCATCAAATCATAAGAGAGTGCAATGCCTCTCGGGGCCTTGGTATCCCATTTACCCCGTAAACGCATCAATAATTTACAGAGAGAATCAAATAATTGACAGAAGGAAGAGCTCTGCTGATTCAACATTCCAGATGTTGATGCACCATACAAAAATTTGGGGAATCGGTCGTAAAGTAAAAAAGAAAGGAAATATGCAAATGCTGATGCAAAGTTTCAAATACCAGCCTCAAGCTGACCAGGTGTCGATTGGCTCCCAGGGGAGTTTTCTGTGGAAGTCTGTGAAGTTCGCCCTGGCAGACGTGTCGGTAAAAACCGTAGCCAATGCCGGCGATCGAGTTGATTGTCTGCAGCTTCGGATTGGAGATTCTGCCTTCCCATGGGGCTATTTGATTGCTGATCCCCGACGGGGGACTCTGAGGTAGCTCGAGAAAGCCTGCCTCTGCCCGGCAGTGACATGTGTAAACCGGAAAAGAAAGCTGGATGATTTCTGGTATGAGTAGGTCTTGGGGCCCTTGGCAAAGCGTCGGAGAGGGTCGACGTCGTGCGGCGCCCTTGTCGGTCGGTCCCTGATGCTCCATCGTTGGGGTGGGGACGAGGCTTTGGAACGTAGTAATCCGCCTTACATAAAGGGCAACAGGCTCTCCGACTAGTCAGCCATGGATCTACACACGAGGCATGGAAAGCATGTCCGCAGGCCAGCCCGCGAATATCGTCATCGTCTTCAATGACGTCCAGACAAATGGCACATGAGTCCCCAGGATTCGGAAGCAACTCGGGCGGGACGGCTTTTCGAATATGATCACTCTCCTCATATTCTTCTTCCAAATCAATATGTTCGCTGACAAAGGCGTGTTGCCACTTTTCTTCGTTTGCGGCGGTTTCAGTCTCCCCTGTTGGAACGGTCCTAGATTGACTGGCTTTCTCTTCCGCAGAAGCATTCGTTGAGTCGGCGTTCAAGTTGAAGTCTCCAGCCCCGCATTCGATTTCAGCGGGAGGTGTGATAGTTATAGGGGACTCTACAGATCCAGAGACGGCACCCCCTGCATGCCTTAGGCTTTGCGGGCGGCTGTTAGGAGCAGTGATACCTCCTTCCGTGGAAAGACCTTGATTAGCACGCGATGACCTCCAGACCTTGTATTTCATCAAAGGAAATCGCGCATTAACTTCGTCCATTGTCATGAGCTTCTTCTCTCGCCGTCTTCGATGGGGTCGAGGCATCGCTACGAGATCAATGGGTTCCCCTGTTTCTTCACTGCGTAGTTGCCGATTCCGCTGATTGTATCGAAAACAGTATTTCACCCCAACGATAATCCTGAATTTCAGTCAGATTCCATGCTCCATGACGGGAATAGTGGAAATGATCCGATCAGAACTTAGACCACAAAAGGCAGCCTTGAAAATGATACAGACACACTCAAGTGCTGAGTTAGGGGAGATAGATCAAATGTGCATACCATAGATTGGTGAAGACAACGCCAAATCCAAGCGCAACGAAAAAGAGAAGAGGCGAACTTGTTGCGGAACCAGAACTACCACCACTGTGACCGGTAGTGGTCGCTGCACTGCTGGCAGCCGACGTCGTAGATGCATTCATATTCGAATAACAACAGTCTGCGCTGAAAAGGAAGAGGGTGATCGCCTTGGTATCAGGGTTTCTGGAGTTAAGCAATCACTCCAGCATCCCGAGTAAGGGAAGTCACCGCTGGATAATTCGAATAACAGGTCTCCAGGAGATGGAAGCGATGATTTGATGAGCCGTCGCTCAAAGAGGCGTGGTGAGAGGCATATAGCGGGCGTGGACCATTGGACAAGGGTCAGTGGATACGGGGGGATCGACCACCTTAGGGTCGATGCGTTTCTCTAGGCTTGCCAGGCAAGGAGTCACATATCCTAGATCCAAGCTCTCTCTCCTTTTATTTGTAAAGCTGATCAGGGGGTGGACAGAGATATTATTGCAATTAGTGAACCACTCGTAAATTTAAGTGGAGTAGTTTTCCAAAGGAGGTTTAGAAACCAAGGAAGTCATGGAGAGGAGAAGGGGGGGCTGACTTCGGTTGCGGGATTTGAGGCCTGAGGCTAAAAGTCACGGGAACTTGGCCAACAAAGCTTAACTTGGCAGATTTGGACACTTCATAAAAAGGATTCTCATACAAAATAATACCAAATCTTTACATAATATATTTGCAGAAATTATAGATTTGTTTATCATGATTCTTAATTTTCAATTCAAAGGGATAAGAAACAGGCTAGATACATATTAGGTTCATGATATGCAGAGAGAGAGTGAGAGAGAGAGAGTGAGAGAGAGAGAGTGAGAGAGAGAGAGAGAGTCATCAGTCCCAGTTAATCGCACAAATATTACTGTTCAAGGTTTATTATTATATCTCGTACTTTTAATTGGTATTAATCCCTTGGTCTCTTCCTGGCCTCACGACCATTTGAATAACGTTTGGGTGGAACGGAGGGGAGCACACCAAGACGAACCTTTGAACGTCGTCTCTTTTCTTCCGTGTAAACCATCCGTAGTAAACTGTTGTCGTTCTCGGCGTCTGCTTCTATCCTTTATTACTTCTCAAAAGACTCAACCTTTTTCTGCGACGGTTGACCTTTCCATTATCATTACGTCTACCATCATCCTAGTATGGCGGAAACGACAGGGTCTGGGCCGGCCAATCCGGTCGTGTTCTTCGACGTGGCACTCGCAGGTATTATGTTTTGAATTGCCTCAGTCTATTAAGATAGATACTGATGCTTTATATAGGAGAGTCGCTGGGTCGAGTCAAAATGGAACTCTTTGCCAATGTGACCCCTCGCACTGCAGAGAATTTTCGACAGTTTTGCACCGGCGAGAGTAAGAATCCCAAGGGACAGCCTCAGGGTTACAAAGGAAGCAAATTCCACCGAGTCGTATGTCTCTCACTGCAAACCAAAAAGGAACAAAAAAGGGAGAAGAAAGAAAAAATTTCAAATGTACTGACTGACATAGATCAAAGACTTCATGATCCAAGGTGGGGACTTTGTCAACGGAGATGGCACAGGGTCTTGCACTATCTACGGCACATCCAAGTTTGCTGACGAAAACTTCGCTTTAACCCATGATCGCGAGGGTCTTCTCAGTATGGCCGTAAGTTAATTGACAATTTCCTCTATTATCACCAGAACTAATGCTGTCAACAGAACTCGGGACCAAACACCAATGGTTGCCAATTCTTTATCACCACTACCGCAACGCCCTTCTTGAACAACAAACACGTCGTTTTTGGGCAGGTGATTGACGGCATTGACATCGTTCATATGATTGAGCACACTCGTACGACTAGGGACAAGCCAAACCAGGATGTAACCATTGTGCAGTGTGGAGAGATGTAGCCTCTTCATTTAAGCGTCATTTTGAGCTTCATCTGTCATCTGAACTGATGACGGGGGCAAACGCATTGATCAATATCTCTATCTGGCATTAAAATGAGATATAAATTGAGGCTCATTGAGGGGGTAAAAAATGTGTTCAACTTTATCCTATATAGATAGATGCAAGATTTTTCGCCGTGTAATATCGAGAAAGCATATTCAATCAGAATTTCCCAAAATCGGTTGCCCACCTGATCCTACGTTCAGTTCTCCGAGGGAGGAGCAGCAATGACAGTGTATGGTATCTGTTCGATCATCGGAGGCGATGGATTAATAGATCAGTCCTACGGGTCCAGGTCGATGTCCATTGGATCGTCGTCGCTGGTTTGAGCAGTCGGGGCGCGGTTTGTCATGTCGACATGGCGGAGAGATGGGGTTTGAGATGGGGCTTGAGATGGGGCTCGAGATGCACGAGCTCGAGCTCTAGACTCGATGATCGCCTTGCGCACGCTATCCTTTTCCTTTGGAAGCGTCAAGGATGCCGGCTCCGTATAGAGAACCAGTTCTTTGCCTTGCGCTGGGCTAGATGAGAGCACCGAACCGGGCACCGAAATCATCTTGGCCGCAAGAGGCAACAATACTAAGCCATCTCCTGGCGATTCAGCCTCTGCTAATTCCTGATCCAAGTTGTAAATATATGTAGTGTGTTTGGTGTCATCTAGAAGCATCGCATCGGATTGATCGGAATATGGCGTATCGTATGTGGTTCGAGCACAGGCGTCATGACCTGCTCCAAGATTGTCAGCCTCACTGATAAACATGTATAGTTATAAACGAAAAAGAAAAAAAAAATTATCGATAGCTTCGTCGTCCCATCATGCGACAAAACGCTGATTTCGATAATCCCAAACTAGCAGAAAAAGAAAAAGAACATACCGATCTGAAGAGAGCCAAATCTCTTTGTTAGCGGTTGCGCTCCATCCGGATCCCCTTCCGCGGATCGCTTTTTGCTTTGGGACTTCTCATCACTCCGCGCCATCCACGCCCCTTTTTTGCGCCGGATCCAGGGATTAACAAAGTCCCGGATCTTTGAAACAATTCTCTGTCACTTTGAATTTCTTTCTTCCCCCTCCTCCTTTTCTTAGGGGGAAATGTTGTTATTCGCTCTGGTTGATTCCCGCCAGATTAGAAGCGACTGAAGGTAAGGAATATCAAACTCAGTCCCATTCTCATTTGGGGTTCAAGGGGGAAGGAACAATTAAGAGAGGAGGAAGAAAGAAAACAGAAAAGAGAAGAAACAAAAAGAAACAAAATTGGGAAAAGGTGAAGGTGAAGGGAAAAAGAAAGGCGGTGTTGTTTCTTTATCTCTGTCGCGAATGCGGGTTCCTAGGATCCAGAGGGGGGGATTGCCTTTGACTCATCTCTACGAGCGGATTCCACTTTTCTCCCCTCCTCGCTTTGTTCGTCTTTGCCCAACAACGTTGTCTTATCCCAGTATCAGGATGGCGTCCGATACCTCGAACTGGACCGCCTTGCGCGTGCGAGAGACATTTCTCGACTTTTTCAAACAAAATGGCCACACTTTTGGTGGGTTGACCCCGCGCTGGCTTTACCTTTTTTTTTGCCCCTCCTTTGTTCGCGATCGCTAACAATACGCCTCATCATGGCCACGGGTTCTAGTGCCTTCGTCGTCTGTTGCTCCTCTCTCCGATCCTACCTTACTCTTTACCAATGCTGGAATGAACCAGTTCAAATCGATCTTTTTGGGCACTGTCGATCCGCAATCGGATTTTGCAAAACTGCGACGTGCTGTCAATTCCCAAAAGGTAGCGAACCGCGTTCTCTGCTAAGATAACCTCCCTTCCTTGACCTGAGGAACCTGCTTGCTGATCTGCTATCCTTCTTGCTTGCTGCCAATAGTGCTTACGTGCTGGTGGAAAACACAATGTAAGTGCTAATTTATCGCCGAAAAATACTTATCTTCTTACCGTCTTACTAAACGACCCTCTACAGGACCTTGACGATGTTGGCAAGGACAGTTATCACCATGTGAGTACCTCTCTATTTGAATGCCCATGATGTGAAGGCAATGGGGACACAAAACTCACCCGTCTATAATCAGACCTTTTTCGAGATGCTCGGTAACTGGAGTTTCGGCGATTATTTCAAGAAAGAGGCGATTTCATACTCGTGGACTCTCCTGACCAAAGTTTATGGTCTTGACCCTGATCGCCTCTATGTCACCTATTTCGAAGGTGACGAAGCAGGTGGCTTAGAGCCGGACCTTGAGGCAAAGGAGCTCTGGACGTCGGTCGGAGTTCCGGAATCCCATATTCTGCCCGGCAATATGAAGGACAACTTTTGGGAAATGGGCGACCAAGGTCCATGTGGACCATGCAGTGAGGTACACTACGACCGCATTGGTGGCCGCAATGCCGCTCATCTTGTCAACCAGGATGATCCGAACGTACTGGAAATATGGAACAACGTCTTCATCCAGTACAATCGGGAGGCAGATCGGTCACTTCGAGCTCTGCCCAATAAGCATGTCGATACTGGCATGGGCTTTGAACGTCTCGTCTCCATCCTTCAAGACAAGTCCTCGAACTATGACACGGATGTGTTCACCCCCATTTTCCGCGCCATCCAGGATGCCACTGGAGCTAGGGAGTACCGTGGACAATTTGGGGCTGAAGATTCCGATGGAGTTGACACTGCCTACCGCGTTGTTGCGGATCACGTCCGAACATTGATGTTTGCAATTTCAGATGGCGTCATGCCGAACAACGAGGGTCGTGGCTATGTGATCCGTCGTGTCTTGCGCAGAGGATCTCGTTACGCTCGCAAGTACTTCCAGGTAGAGATCGGCAACTTCTTCTCCAAACTTGTTCCCACCGTCGTTGGCCAGCTGGGCGATATGTTTCCTGAACTGAAGAGGAAGCAGCAGGATGTCATCGAGATTCTTGACGAGGAGGAGCTGTCTTTTGCCAAGACGTTGGACAGGGGAGAGCGCCAGTTCGAACAGTATGCGCAACAAGTCAAGCTCAAGGGGGCCGACAAACTGCACGGAGCTGATGTCTGGAGGTTGTACGATACCTTTGGTTTTCCCGTTGATCTCACTCAGATCATGGCCGAGGAGCGGGGCTTGCGCATTGACAATGCTGAATTTGAAGAAGCTCGACTGAAGGCGAAGGAAGCTAGTAAGGGCCAGAAGAAGGCCGCGGCAAGTACTGTCAAGCTCGATGTCCATGATCTAGGGAAGCTGGAACAGATGGATGATGTTCAAAAGACAAACGATTCTGCCAAGTTCGGCCGAGGCAACATCACAGCTCATGTGAAGGCTATCTATCATGGGAACAAGTTCCATGAAAATTGCAAATCTATCCCTGAGGGGGAGCAGCTTGGTGTCATCTTAGATTGCACCAATTTCTATGCGGAACAGGGTGGTCAGGAGAGCGATACTGGCAAAATTGTCATCGACGGACAAGCCGAGCTTGAGGTTGGCGATGTTCAAGTTTACGCTGGTTACATCCTGCACACTGGCTTTATGAAATATGGAAGCCTCGCAGTGGGCGACTCTGTGATTTGCGAGTATGATGAGCTTCGTCGCTGGCCCATCCGGAACAATCATACCGGCACTCACATTCTGAACTTCGCTTTGCGAGAAATCCTAGGAGACGGAATCGAGCAGAAGGGATCCCTTGTGGCGGCAGAGAAACTACGCTTTGATTTTTCCCACAAGTCTGCCATTTCAGATGCTGATTTGGAGAAAGTGGAGGCGAAATCCACTGAGTATATCCGCCAGAACTGTGCGGTTTATTCTCAAGAAGTCCCTCTCGCGATCGCACAGCAGATTTCCGGTGTCAGAGCGGTTTTCGGTGAGACCTATCCCGATCCGGTCCGTGTGGTCTCCGTTGGCGTTGAACTAGAAGATATCTTGCGCAATGTCAAGGATCCCAAATGGCAGGATGTTAGTATTGAGTTTTGCGGTGGAACTCACGTGTCAAAAACTGGCGATATCAAGGACTTGATCATCCTGGAAGAAAGTGGCATTGCAAAGGGAATTCGTCGTATCATCGCCGTCACTGGTGAGGACGCTCATGCAGCCCAAAGGGTTGCACACGACTTTGGCAAGCGCCTTGATCAGTTAGATTCGATGCCCCTGGGTCCCCAGAAGGAGCGCGAGGCCAAACAGGTGCAAGTTGATCTCAACCAGCTTGTCATTTCCGCAGTCCAAAAGGCTAGGTTCCGAGAGCGATTCACCGCGATCAATAAGCAGGTTCTTGACGGTCAAAAGGCCCAGCAGAAACTGGAAGTCAAGAAGGCCGTGGAGACCATTACAAGCTACTTCCAGGCACCAGAGAATGAAGGCTCATCCTGGCTCGTTGTGAAACTCCCAACCCCAGCAAGTGCAAAGGCAGTGAGCGAATCGATCAACCACGTGAAGTCGAAGATGCAGGATAAGAACGTATATGTTCTGGCCGTGGACCCTGAGCAGACTCGAGTTGCACATGGCTGTCATATTTCAAAGGTGAATGACCAAGTCCTCAATGCACAGGAGGGGGTAGTCCGTTCATGCTAACTGAAATAACTGTAGGGGCTCGGTGACCAAGGTGCCTCAGCAAATGATTGGGCCGCTGTTGTTTCAAGCGCTATCGGTGGTAAGGCCGGAGGTAAAGGACCAACCTCAATTGGCAATGGCGTCAACCCTGACAAAGTTGATGAGGCCGTTGCGCTTGCGTCTGAATATTTGAGCAAGTTTAAATTGTAGACTCTGCTACGAAACTCTAGCAAGTCAGGCTATATAGGTGATCTTTATTTTGCTGTTCCGCAGTAAGTGCCTATGGTTGATCATAAAATGTTGAAATCAAACCTATTATTCGTTCTTCTCTCCCTCGCGGTTTTAAAACGGGGTTTAGATTTTGATTTGGCTATTTTTGGGTGGCATAGATCATCATGTAAATTCTGGGTTTCCATCCCAGCATCTTAGATGTCGATAAATTTTAAATACACACCCCCAAAGTTTTAGAAACACACCCCCTCGATACTTTTGGGTTTAGCGTGTATTGGTAATTCACCCAGTCTTTTCATTCGATGTACCTGCACAGGCCCAGTGGGCCCCTTAGCTCTTTAAGGATCACCCGCCTAATTTTTAAGGATCATATGCCTGTTAACTAATCTTTAGGGGTCACTTGCCTAATGTTTAGGGACCACCCGTCTAAGCTTTAGGGACTGACTACCTAATCTCTGAAAATCCTCTACCTAACTTTTACCTGAAGGCTGATACCTAAGTTTTTTATTATCCACACTTTCCACCTTTTTTTTTTTTTTTTTACTTTGTAAATTAATCTAAAAACTTTATTTATAAACCTGAGAATAAAAGAGATTCCAATGAAAGTAGGAGATATAAAAGATAGAAGGTAGGTAAAATATCAGAGCCCTGGAGGAAGAGAGTTGTAATATTTAGAGAGAGAAAGTGTGTGTGTGTATGCCCAGGTGGACTCATACCCACCTGCCCAGGTGCCTTGGTACTACCAAAAGTTGGTAGTACCTACCCGGGCGGGAGTACAAAAGATAAAAAAACGGGATGAATTACTGATACACGCTAAACCCAAAATAATTAAGGGGGTGTGTTTCTAAAACTTTGGAGGTGTGTTTTTAAAACTTCTCTATATGTCCGGCTCATCTCCATGTAATATGAAATTCAATAATTACATGGTAAAACCCTCCCAGCCGCTGGGCTACATGTCTATTCTCAGCCCTTCGAGTTGGCAATTAGTCGACTGAGTTCAACACTTCGAGCATTTGGATTTGCCGTAATGACCCTATTTAATTATTATGCAGCAATCCTGCAAACTAGTAAATTCTAGATGCCTTCTTGGCTTCTATACTATGGCTTAGACCTATACATTGGCCGTTTATATGTAGGACATATATTAAACAAGGCCTACACTAGTAACACGACTAGAGTCTAGAGAGTCGAGACCTACAGGCGCTATGACTGAATAGCCTAGAGCTGTATTGTCAGGAACGCTGGCTGGCCGCTGGTGCTGTGTAGACATGTTCAAATGGAAGGACTACGGCACTCAAGAGTGACAGCCCTGGAGGTAGCATGTGCGCTACTCATATATCCTTACAGGGTGTGACTAAACCATTAGGTTCAATTATTTTTTGGTCTTTAGCCATGCTGGTAAACAAACCTGCAAGTATCCATCCTAACTAGAGGTGATTGATAGCCCCTCTAGAAGGATAGCTAGGTAATAATCGAAAGAACAAAACGGTCTTGGGTCGATACGAAACCGAAATTTGGCTCTTTCTAATCCTAGGTGTTTAGACTTAAATATATTTTGATTTTCACTCTGACCGCTGATGGTAAAGCAGCTATTATTATATAGGCTGCAGGCCAAAAGGACCTAGCTAAATAATCGTTACATGGTTCAGCTAAGATAGCTGTGTATATATATATAATAGCACAAAAATATATGACCAAATCTAATTGACTGGTTGGCTAATACCAACTTTGAAATATATTTATTAATATATTAATAAAATATATATATATATATATATATAAGGTTATCATTATAAATTATTAATTAACTATAAAGCCTTCTATATCTAATAGATAGTTATAGACCTATTATATTCAATTAATTTATTATTAAGAATAATATTATTATATTATCTATATTTATAAAAAGTTAATTAATGACTTACTTAAAAAATAATATTAAACTAATAAAACTCTTTTATATTAAATTTAAAATTACTTTTATAAATATTTAGATTTATAAAATTAAACATAAAAGATCTTTTAAACTAATTATTTAAACTTAATTTGTAATTAATGGATATAATAACTATTATTTATTTATTATTTAAATAATATAGTAAAAACCTTTTCATATTTAAATAATTTAGGAAGTAGTTGGTATCTTTAAATAAAATATATAAAACTTTTTATATTTATACATAATTCTTTAATATAATAATATTATATTTAATAATAATAATTTATAATTATTTATGTGAAATATATTAATATAATTTTAATAAAATAAATTATTTAATTTTATAAGTATTTTAATTAATTTAGTTTTGTTAATAAAATATGATTTAGGTAAAAGAATATAAAATAAAATTTAAAGGTAAAAGTTAAATAATAATAACTTTTAATAAGTTTTATTTAAAAAGGTGTTAACTAAATATAAATAAGATATTTATATTTAAAATCTTAAAGTTAATTTTGAGAATTTAATAAAAATTATAAAAATATATTAAATATATTATAATAGAAATCTAAAAAAGATATTTAAAAATAATTTAAAAAATTAAATTCTTTAAATAAAAATTCATGATTTTATAAAATAAGATTTTTATTTAATTTATATTAAATATTTTATTAATCTTATGATATGAAATTATAATAGCATTCTATATATAATAATATTTATATTCTTTTTATAATATATTTTTTTATAATAATATTAAATTAAATGATTAAAAAGTAATAAAATAAAAGAGAAGAGTTATTTAAAAGGATATATAAATCCTGTAAAATATTTTAATCTATATATAAAATAATAATCTAATGATTTAATAGAGTGAAATATAATAAATAAAGAAATTTAAAGAAAGGTCTTGTGGATAAATTGTAATAATTAAGGTAAAAGGTTTATATTAAAATAATTATGATGATAAATTAATATTTATTAAAATATTTAAATAATATTTTAGTAATAAATAATTATAAGTTTATAAGAATTAAAGATAAAAGAAAATTATTAAAATAAATTAATTAGAATTGTTATTTAAGTGTAAGATTTTATTATAAAGTTAAAACTAAGATTCTAATAAAAATGTATAAAATGTAAATAAATAAATTTATTATTTTAAATTCTTTATATTGTAAAATTTATGTAGAAATAGAAAATAAAAATAACTTTTATTTAATAAAATATTAATAAATATTTCTTTTAAAGAGAACTTAAAATTAATTATTAGATATTTGATTTAATATTATAATTATATATAATAATTATATTATTTTATATTATTTTATATTATTTTATATTATTTTATATTATTTTATATTATTTTATATTATTTTATATTATTTTATATTATTTTATATTATTTTATATTATTTTATATTATTTTTTATATTATTTTATATTATTTTATATCCAATTATAAGTTTTATTAATTTGTAAAAATAATTATATATCCAAAAATAATTATAAATATATAATATATAATTATATAATAAATAGATCTTAATATTAAAATATATATATTATATTTTAAATAATTTATTTCTTAAATATTTATATTTTTATCTATGAAAAGATATAAAAATAAAATAATTAATTAATAAAACTTTTTAATTTATATAATTTTATAAATAAATAAATTATACTTTAGAAATAATATTTAAAATATTATATATAAATTATATATAAATTATATATTAATATATACTAAGATATATTAAGATATATTATTACGATATAATTATTAAATAATTAATAAAGTTTATTATCCTATAAAAATTTCTTCCCTATCTAATACCTTTTTTTTCTTTGTCTTTATTAATTAATATATCTTAATAATAATATATGTTTCTTTTTTTATTTTCATCCTTATTAATAAGATATATAATATTAATAAATTTATTAAATGAATATAATAAAATAGATAAAAAATTTATAACTTTAGTTATATAGAATATTTATAAGGATTTAATAATAGAGGATAAAAGGAAAAAGTATAATCTAGGAATATTCTTATATATTAATTTATATATTTATTAGTTTAATTAATATTTGTATTAGTGTTAATAATATAATAAGTTTAATAAATCTATTTATATATTTAGAAGTAATTAAATATATTAATAGGATATGGAGAATGATATAGAGGAAGGAGGTTAAATTTAGTATATAGGGATTATTATATTTATATTATTTATATGTAAAATTTCTTATTTTATATCTAATATATAATTTTTTTTATTTCTATCTTATTTATAATGTAGTTATCTTAATTATTTTATAATATTTTTTGAATAAATTAGGCTATATATCTAATAGATCTATATATAATAATAATAATAATAATAATAAGAACAAGATAAAAAGATTTAGGATAAAGATAAAAAAATAATTATTATTAAAAAAATAAATTATTATATTTAATAAAAAGGCTTTTAGTTTATTAATTATTTTGAATAAAGATTATTATTATTATACATATATTTTATAGTTTTTAGATTAAGTTATTATATATTAATAAAAAGGATATAATATTATTTCTAATAAGTTATAGATTTTATAAATTAATCAATTAAAAATAAATTAATTTTAATAATTTTAATAATTTTAATAATTTTAATAACTTTTATAATATAATTTTTATTTATTAGAAACAATATTAAAAAATAATATCTGATTTAAATAAATATGAAAATATATATAAAATTATAATTATTTTAATAGAAAAAAAATAATAATATATAAATTAATATAAATATGGAAAGGTTATATATATAGATTTCTAATAAAATTATACTAATTAATTAATATAGTTAATTTGATTTATAGTTTTATTTAATATAAAAGTCAGCAAGATGATTAGGAATGTATTATATTGATAATATTTAATCGTCTTTTTTATTAAAAATGATATATTATTAAATAATTTAAGAATTCTTTTAAATTTTATATGAATATTAAATATTTGAATTTATATATAGGATATAAGATATATTAAGATATATTAAGGTATAAATATTTATAAATTATATATATTATAGAGATTAGTTTATAAGGAAAAATAAAAAATTAAAAAAATGATTATCATAATATATAGAATGGAAAAAGATAAAAATATAATAAAGTATTATATATTGAATATAATTAAAAGTATTTATTGAAGATTAGGATAAATTTAAGATATAAAATAATATTTTTAAAAGAATAAATTATTTTTAAATTTATGAAAAGATAAGTTTTATTTAATATATGGATTTAGGATTAAAATAATGAAAAATAGTTATTTATATAAATAGATAAGATAATATTTATATATTTTTTTATATTAAATATTTTCTGGTAATCTATAATTAAAGAAATATTAAGGTTATTAAATTGAAATTAAAATATAATTATAAAATTTATATTAACCTTAAATAATGATTAATAATTAATAAATAAGGATATATTATAAATTAAATACATAGTTTATATTTTAATATTAAAATAATTTAATAATTTATAAAGACTTTATATATCTGACTTTTAATATAATCTTTAATGACTATTTTATTAAGCTTTTTATATTTATCATAGAAGCTATTAATAAAAAAATAGAATTATATAATATACAAAGGTAATATTAATTTATTAAATAGATTAGATTATATATGATAGTTTCTTTATTATATCTATAGGTTAATTTAAATGTTTATTTCTTATATTTAAATGATAATATTAGTTAGTAATTAAAAATGTTATTTATAAATAAAAAGATTAATTTAAATAGTATATAAATTTTAAAAATTGGGTTTATATTTATTTAATCGTTTTACATATTATTTTTAAAATAGAGTATTAATTTATTTTATTTCAAAATTATATCTAAAAATATATTTTAAATTAAATTATCTATTATAATTATATATAGAAATAATTAAATTCTTTTTATATTAATGATAAAGGAATATTGAATATAAACTGATTTTATAAAAATCTTAAGATAATAAGATTATAATTATATAATTAAATAATCTTATATAGAATAGATAAAGAAAATTATTAACTACTTTTTATTAAAAATAATTATATTTAAATAGAATATAAGAATTGGATTTTATTAGATAAAATATAATACAGATTATATAAAAATAATAATTATTTTTAAATAATGAAAAAAAGATTTAAAGAATTAAAATATTTCAATATAATATTATAATTTATTATATATTATTTTAATTATTTATAATTTTATTAATCTATACGTTTTTAATAAATTGTTTTATATAATAATCTATTTTTATTTAATTATATAAATCTTTTTTTAATTATTTAAAAATAGTAATTATTATTTATAAATTATTATAAATTAAAAATATTTTTATAGTTATTTAATTATTTTAGAAATAATAATATTTAGTATAGT
The DNA here is from genome assembly GCA_911649655.1 of Penicillium sclerotiorum. Taxonomy (NCBI): domain Eukaryota; kingdom Fungi; phylum Ascomycota; class Eurotiomycetes; order Eurotiales; family Aspergillaceae; genus Penicillium; species Penicillium sclerotiorum. Next base: position 1,768,479 of record CAJVRJ010000005.1, on the reverse strand, counting down.
TTAAAATGGTTAAAAGCTTTTTTTAAAAAGAGTTATGAGGTTTAAAGGACGTCTTTTTAGAGAAATATTAAAAATATATTTTTTTTAATATTATTAAACCTAATATTATATTTAGAATTTAGAATTTAGAATTTATTTCTATATCTTTTATAATCTAAAGCTTATATTTTAATTAATTTTTAAGGTTCATTATTTAAGAATCTTTTTTTTAAAAGATTGTAATATAATAATTAGTTATAATTAATAATATTAATTATTAATAGATTATAATATATAAAGGATAATAGTTATAAAGTTCAAAAGGGTTGAATTATAAAGAAAAAAGGATTTATATATATTTATAAGGTTAAGGATGTAATAGGTAGTTTTAGTTTAAGATATTAGGTAAGGGTTTAAAATCTTAGGTTTTAATTATTAATATTTAGATAATATTTAAGGTTTTTAAAGATTTAAGGTTTAAAGGATAAATAATATAAAAAATATTTTTAATATTTAGCGATATATTTTTAATATTTCTTTTATTTTTATTATTTAAAATATATTATGTAAAATATATTATGTAAAATATATTAATTAAATATAAAGTAAATAATGATTAAATGAAAGATATAATCTTAATTGTATATATATATATATATATAATTTTTATATTTTATTATAATTAAATAAAGGTTAAGATCTTTTTATATATATATTTCTTAAATTTAAATAAATTATCTTTTTAATTTATAAATTCTAAGTCAGATTAGTATTATTATTCTAAACTTTTTAGAAAGATATATTTTATAGATATAAGATTAGAGTAGTAATTGAGATTATAATATTAAATATATATTTATCTATATTTAAATATAAGTATTTTTATTTTAATATTTAAAATAAAATATTAATCTTTTAGTTATAAAATAAATTTTTAATTTATTGATAATATAAATAAAATTAAAATATTATTAAAAAGGTTAAATTTAATATATATTTATTTATTTAATTGGATTTATTAAATATTAATAAAATATATATAATCTTTATATATATATAATTAATTAGATATTAAAAGTAAATAATTATTTTTTTAAAAAGAAGAAAAGAATATATATAATTTTAAGGATTTCTAAGGTAAATCTAAAGGAAAAGATAAAGAAATATTGATATTATCAATAGATAAATTTATTTTTTATATATTTATTAGATATTTTCATTATTATATATATATTATTTATTATTTTAAAATATATTTTTATTAATATTATATTTATTTAAAACCCAATCTAATTAAGATCTATATTATTTTATATTTTTATTTCTTTCTTTATATATTATAATAAATAATTATTTATATTCATTTATTAAATTTCTTTAATTAAAAAAGGATTTTTATTTATATCTCCCTTTTATATAAAAAGGTAATATTCTTATATGGTTTATAAAATATTTGTAATCTTTATTTATATAAATATAAATATAAATATATTAAATATTATATTTAAATAATTTAAATTTTTTTTTAATATTCTTTTATTTATAAATATTATTTTTATGTAAGCCTTTTTTTATAATTAATAAAAATATAAATATTATAAAATATAATATTAATAATAGTTATAATTTAAATTTTATTTATATTTATAATTGTAATAATAGTAGAAAAAGGATAAGAAAGGTAAAATAGGGAAGAGAAAAGAGAAAATAGTAATAATATTTAAAAAGATGAAGATAGAGTAAGAGATAATAATAACAAAGATCATAATTATAATTTATATTATTATTATTATTAAAAAGAAAAGAAAGATATATAATATCTTTTTATTATATAAGTTGATTGAATAAATATATTAAATATTTTTAAATATATTATATAGATTTTAATTATATAGATAGGATTATTTTAATATTTAATATTATTATTTATTTTTTAGATAAAATAAATTAAATAGATATTATTTAAAAAAGAAGGATTATTAATTAGTAGATTTTTTTAATTTTAGTATTAAGATATTAATTTATTAAAATATTTAAAATTAATAATAAAGAATAAATAATAAAAATAAATATTAATAAGGTTTATTAAAGATCTTTAAGAATTAAAAGTTATTATTATAAATAAATTAATACAATTTATTTATTTTATAAATCAATAATTTTATTTTAATATAAGATAAGATTATTAAATTTGATAATAAATTATTAATCTTTAATATAATATTACTTTCCATTTTAATTATAATTTCTTTTAATATATAGTTATTATTATATAAGGTTTTTATAAAGTTTTATAAAAGATATTATTATTTATATAATTAATTAGAATAGAATATTATTAAAATAAGGGTTAATTCTAAGTATTTTTAAAGAATCTTTATGAAATATATTTTAATGAAATAATAAATAATAAGATAGATATATAATAAATATTTATTTCAGATTTTATTTAATATTTTATTATAAAATTTGATAGATCTTTTTAATAAAAACTAGAAATTTATTAAATTTATTTTATATAGGAAATATTAAAGTTTATACTTAATATATTTTAAATAAAAAGATATTAAATATATAAATTAGATTATATATAAAAAAAGGTTTAAGTTTTAATTAATTTTAATAGATCGTTAAAATATTAAAACCCCTAATGAATTAAAGATATGATCTTTTATAAAGTTATTAAAATATTTATTAAATATTTTAATAGTTTTTTATTAATTTAGTATATTTACATTTTTTTAAGATGACATTTTTATTTAGGTTAAAGAAATTATATCAAATATATTATTATTAAAAAATAAGATTAATCTAATTATTTCTTTTATATTAATCTCATTATTTGCAAATATTTAATATATTTATTAGGGTTATTAGATTTTAATAAAATATTAAATATTAAAAAAAATTATTATATGTATATATATTAGAATAGGGTATATATAAAGGATATATTATTAAAAAAGGGTTATAGATATTTTTATTAAATCTTTATAAATATTTGTGAATATTAAACCTAATATTTAAAAAAAGAGTTGATAAGATTTATTTATAAAAAATAATAAATATATAAAGAAAAGTCAGGAAACAATATCTTATATTTGTTTTTTAATATATCTTTTAAAAATAAGTATTTTTAATCTTATAATGTATTATTTTATCTTATATATTTAATAAGTACTAAGAGTTTGAATACATAATATTAATTATTATATTTTATTATTCTTTTTTTAATAATATTATAATGTTTATTAAAACTATTATTAATAAAGTTATTATTATATATATTGAATAAATCTAATTAAATAATTTTAGATAGTTTCATCTAAATAATAATATATATAATATAAGAATATTAGCTTAATTATTTAATTAACTTCATTAATTTAATAATAAATCTATCTAATATCTTAATATATCTATTTTTTATTAGAATTAAATAACCTTAGATTTATTTATTATTTAATAATAATAGATAATATAATATAAGGATTTATCTTTCATTACTATAAGATTCAATTATAACTATTATGAAACATTAAATGAATAATCTTTAATCTAATTAAATAATTTTTTAAGATTATTTTAATAATATTATTCTTATATTAGAATTTCAATTTTTTAAGACTAAAATTTAAATTTTTGGTTATAAAAATTATAAATATCTTTTATTTTAAGATTTAATATTTTTAAAAGAATACTAAATTTAACATTATTAATTTTATAATAATTTTAATTATAAGATAGATAAATAAATTATAAAGATAAAAGATCTTAAAATAGATTTTAATATAAAAACCTATTGTTACATATTGCTTTTAACCTTTTAATTTATCTTATTTTATATAATAATTAAAAATATTATTTAATAATGATTGTTTTATTTATTCATCTTTTTAATAATACTTTATAATTTTAGATTTATTAATATTTTAATAAATAACTAATAGATATTTAACAAATATAGGTTTTTATAACTAAAAAAAATATTCTTAAAATAATTAAAGAAATTATTTAATAAATATTTTATAATAATTATAACTTAATTTTAGAGTAATCTAGGATAATCCTATAATATAAATAATATTTTATATAATAAATAATATAATGTTTATAATAAAGAAGTTTCTAATTATATAATATATTTTAATTTTTAAAATTATTAATAAAAAAAACAAAATTTAATTTATAGAATATTAATCTTTAATATAAATTTAATATTATCTTTTTATTCTTAACTTATTTTTATTAATAACTTCTAAAACCAAAGTATATTATATAAGTATATCTAAATTTAATTAAGAAATAATTATTTAATTAAAATTTAAAAAATGATTATAATTTTTTCATTAATATTTAGATAGATATATAAATATATATTAATATAAATAATATTAAATATTATATAATATAATTTAATATTAAATAAAATAATAAAAAAAAGCATAGATAGATATAGATAAAAAAAAGACTTTTATTTTTATTTTTAATATAATTCTTTTATATATTTATATATCCTATTTAATATAATATTAATAATAACCAAATCTAAGAAAAATATCATTAATGAAAATATCATTAATAAATATTATTTTCTAAATAATATTTATAAATAAAAATTAATCTAAAAATATTCAAATATTTTATTTATAATCATTATATAATAAAATAAATATATCTTAAATTATAAAAGATACTTTTAAAAGAAATATTAAATAATTTTTGAAAATCTTTACTTTTCTTATAAATAATCTTATAACTAATAAAAATATTTTATATAAATAAGAAAAAGAAGTTAAAATATATATTCTTCATTAATTATCTATTTTTAGTCTTTTATTTAACCTTAATATTTATTTATAAAATAACAAAAAAGTATTAATATAATATATTATATTAATATTAATAAGATTAAAAATATATTTATAAAAATTAAATAAATCTCTTTTAAACATAATTTTTAAAAAACTGTTTTATTAATATTTTTATTTTTAACTTTTGAATTATTTCTCTTATCTTTTATTTAAAAAAAGAAAAGTTATAATAAGGTTTCATTTATTTAACTCTATAAAAATATTTTATAAAAACTTTGAATTATAAGTTATTTAATTATAATTAATTTCTTTTTAATAATAATCAATAAAAGTAAATTAATTATTAATTTTTTATTATTAAATATTTTTATAAATTAATAAATATATTTTATGAAATAAAAATTATTATATAATTATATACCATTAGATACTTATAATACCATAAATAAAAGTTTTTTAAAGCATTATTATATAATATTTTAAAAAAAAATAGAATTATAGATCTTTATTAGGATCTTTATATAATTATTATAAATATTAATCAAATATATAAATAAGATCATTTTATTCTATATATGAATATTATTAAATGAATTAAATTATAAAATTTTGTGTAAAATTATTGAAACTCTATCTAATAGTATAAATTAGATTATTATTTGAATTGAAATAAATAAATCCTATATTATAATATAATTATAATTTATTAAAGCGTTAAATATCTTTTTATAACTATTTAATAATAAAAAGTCTTTTAATTTTTTAATAGAAATATAAATTTTTAATTTTTATAAAAGTTATTAAAGATATCTTAATTAATTAAATAGTTATAATTAATTGAAAATAAAATTATTCAATATTCTTTTTAAATATCACTAAAAATTATGTTTTATTAGTATAAAAAATTATAATTATTAGAAAATAATATTTTAATCTAAATATTCTTTAATAAAATTATCCTATCTAATTAAGACTATTACTTAATAAATAAAGTCAAAGAAATAAAAAGTGTTAATCCTAATATATAATAATATTAATTAATATATTTTAAATTATTATATTTGTTATTATAAAACCTAGATAAACTCTAAATATATTTTTCTTAACTATTTATACTTTATAAATTTTATATATAACAATCTATAATCTTAATTAATTATTATAATTTATTAATTAATCAACTGAACTTAAATCTATAAGAAAATCATTTAATTTAATATTTATAATATATCTTTTAAATTAATATTATAATCTTATTCTTATATCCTTAATATTATATGATTTTTTCTAAACTTAATCTAAACTTATAATATATATATTCCCTTAGAATTAATTATAATCTTTTAAAATTATTAGAATATATTTGTCTATATTCTTAATATAAGTTTAGATTAAGTTTAGAAAAAATCATATAATATTAAGGATATAAGAATAAGATTATAATATTAATCTATTTATTAATATTAATAATGTAATAAGGGTTAATAATCATTTATAATAAAAGAATAGGGGTTAATATAAAGAAAGAAATTTAAATTTAATAAATAAGGGTTATTATATTTATATTATTCATAAATTTCCTATTTTATATCTCATATATAATTTTCCTTTATTTCTATCCTATTTATAATATAGTTATCCTAGTTATCCTATATTACCTTTTTAATAAATTAGGCTATATACCTAATAGATCTATATATAGATATAATAATAATAATGTTGTTGTTGTTGTTGTTGTTGTATTCATACACGGATCTGTCAGGCCTAAAGCCCGATTTGCCGGTAGGGCACTAAAGGATAGCTGGGACAACTATATCACAAATGGGACGGGAATAAAGGAAAGTCACATGTTAGATATAGATATGTAAATAGTGTAAACACGGCAGCCCCTATAAGCTAAATTCAACCTCCTTCCTTCTCTGTATCAACCTCCGCACCCCATCAACGCACCTAGTTACTTACTGCTATATATGAAAACACTTACCAAACTCACTATACTGTTAACGCTGGCAGGAACATTGATTAGATTAATAAGTAGGTGGAAATTTAGCGTGCACGAGGACACTCTCAGGCTGTATATCCTTCTCTTTCCCTGTCCTCCGTTATTAAGTCCTTGTGAATATTCCGTGTAGCCGAGATTGCGTCGAGAATGACTAGTTATGCTTTGGTGGCTCTGGAGGGCTGTAATTGATTCCAAGAGTGTATCACAAGCTAAATCGAGCTCGGAAGAGGCTGTGTGGTGATTTTGTGAAACTGACTAAGGAGGTGTATCACAAGCATCAGGTTAAAGGACTTCTTTGTAGACTCAGGCTCAGTTAACCAGTCGGTAAGTTATAGTGGTCGGTTTAGACCAAAGGTTATCGTGTATAGAAGTGTAAAGCGTGAAGAGTTCAGAAGAACGTGCTCAGGGTCCATATAATAATAATAATAATAATAATAATAATAATAATAATAATAATAATAATAATAATAATAATAATAATAATAATAATATATATATATATATATATATTTTAAAGAAAGAAAGAGAATATATTCTAAAGGATATAAAAAATTAACGAATTAAAATGACATTATTATTTATTAATAAAAAATTAAAATTTGTTTATGTTTAATATATTTTATCTTCTTAACACTTAATAATATAATTAATTATTATTTAGAAAAATAATAATATATAATATATAAAGCTTTTTTACATAAATAGAAACAAATATTCTATTATTATTTAATTTCCTTTTTTATAAATTTAAATATTATATAATAATATTTTATAAAATTATTTCAAATAAATAGATTTTATATTATAAGTAATTTAGAGTGGATTAAAAATGAATAAAGATATAAAAGTTAATATTTACAGATTATATAGGTTTAAAAATTAAAAAAGAGAGAATTTTATATTATTAAAATAAAAAATTAATATAATATTTAAAAGTTTTATTTATACGATATTTAAATATTATAATTAATATTATAATTAATATTATAATATTTCTTTGAATAGATCCTTTTAATATTATTCTAAAGAATAGATATGTGAAAATTATATAGAGATATTTCAATTTAAATATATATATAAATAATCTTATGAATTAAGAATATAATCTTTATAATATTTAGAATTATATTAAAAACATTATTATTTAATAACTTTTAAAAATTATTTATACCTCTATAATATTATATTTAAACCATATTATCTTTAGATTTATATCTATCTATATATAAATATTACTTTATTCTATTATAAGATTTATTTAATTTTAATTAGAAATAATTAGAAATAGCATTTAATAAAAAATAAAATAGAATTAATTTTAAGATACTTAATTTATATTAATTACATATTTACATATAAAAACCTAAATATAATATATTTATTTTATATGGATAATTATTATAAGATTTTTAATGATATGATTAAATATTTATATAAGACAAAGAAGATGTAGGAATTATTTATTAATTATAATAAAAATTAATATTAAATACAAAATATTTTAAAAATAAAGTATTATAATTTTAATAAGATATATAAAAATAATAAATATATTGACATAACTTTAATTACTTATTTTTATAGATTAATCTCTAGAGGCCTTATTTAAAATAATTATTTAGTCTTAAAGTATTACAATAAATTAAGCCTATATAAATAAAATAGAGAACATATTATCAAATTCTTTATGTTAATATTATATATTCTCTTATATATATTTCATTATTTTATAGATTAATATCTTTAATATAAGGATAAGGTATTTTTACTTAATTTATATAATATTTTTATATTAATATATTATTATAATAAGAGTTATAATATTTTTTAAGAAATCTTTAAAATCAGGTAAAGGTAGTTATTATAGATAATGACTAATTTATAATATAAGTATTTTATATAGTTATTTTTATGTTTTATAAAATTTAATTTAAATATTTAATTTCTTAATAATAAGATATATAAATATATTTTTTCATATATATACGTAAAATATTTAAGAAATATAAGTAATTTTAAATATTAATTAAAGTGAGAGTTTAAAAATTAATCTTTTTTCAATAAATATAAGAAGAATATATCTCATAATATATAATATATAGAAATTAAAATAATTATATAAAAGTATTATAGCTTTTGAAAATAATTTATAGATTATAGTATAATGAATGATATTATTAAAGAATATAAAGAATATATATAATTTAGTAATTATAAATATCTAGTGATTTCTTGGAAAATAGATAAACAAATTATTTGATTATTAAAATAAAAGAAATATAACTTTTATATAAGAATTATATTAATTAATTATTAAATATTTTTTATATTTTTTATAATTTTTATATTTTTTATATTTTTTATATTTTTTATATTTTTTATATTTTTTATATTTTTTATATTTTTTATATTTTTTATATTTTTTATATTTTTTATATTTTTTATATTTTTTATATTTTTTTATATTTTTTATATTTTTTATATTTTTTATATTTTTTATATTTTTTATATTTTTTATATTTGTTATATTTTTATAATAATAACTTTTTAGTTATATATAATATCTAGATATATTATTAATATAAATAAAGATTTATTCATAAAGAATGAAAGATATTATGAAATTTAATAATTCTCTTTTTAAAATAGATAATAAAACTAATATTAAATATTATATCAAAGATAATTTTAAAATTTTTACCTTTCTATCTAAAATTAGTAGTTTTATAGAAATATAATTATAATAATATTACTATTTTATTTTATTTTAATTTTTACATAGATATATATAAGAATTTTTTAAAAAAAATATTAATTATAAAAAATTAGATCTTTTCCTGTTTTTTATTTATTAAAATAAAACAAGTTTTCTAAATAAAATAATAATAATATTCTTTATTCTTATCTATATACTAATTTATGAATTTCCTTATACTTAATATTAGATTATAATTATATTAAATCAGTTATTATTTTATAAAAAATACTATCTTAAAATATGATTATTTATTAAAAACTAAACTCTATTTATCATTTCTTAATATGTTAAATAAAGTAATTATAAATAATTTTACTATTCTCTTTATAATATTCATTTAAATACTTTATAAACCTTTATAATATCCCTTTTTTATTTATCTTTATATATAAATTAGAATTCTTATTTAAATATATATCTAATAATTATAAGATTAATCACATATAAAAACCTCTTTTAAGAAACCATCTAGATTATTATAATAAAACTAATATATGTATAAAATTATTTTAATATCTATTAAAACTTTTTTTTGAAAAAATAATAATATAACCATTTTATATTAATTTTTAATTAAAATTATTAATAACTTAAAAATATATTCTAAATAATATATATTAAATATTTATATACATAAGATTATATAAGATTATATATATTTTAATTACTTTGAATATTATAAAAACTTAATAAATTTATAAGATATTTATAAGAATTAACTGAGTTAAACTAATCTTTACATATTCTGCACTAATAAAGAAATATTAAAAATATAATGAATAATCAATTAATTTTATTTTACTATTCCTATTCTCTTTATAATATATTATTAACTAATTAATCCTAATAATTATCTTTTTTTATTAAAACATTATTTATCTATTTTATTAATAAAATGATATGTATTTTTTTAAAAAAATTCCTTTATCTTTATTACTATTTTTTATCTTATATAATAATTTTATAATTATTTCCTAATTAGATTTATATCCAATATTAAAGTATTTTAAAATAATATATAAAATATTAAAATATCAGCTATAAGTTATTTTTTTTAATTAAAATATCTTTTGATTAGATGTTAAAACTGTTTATAATTAATTATATCTTCTAAACTTTAAGGATATTATAAAAAGAATCTGATTATTTTAATAAATATTTTTAACTATTATTATGATATAAGATTTAAATACCTTTACTATACTTATTATAAACTTTTTAAATAGCCATTTTTTATATCTTTATTAAAGAGGATTAAAAAGATAAATTAGATTATATTATACTATTGAAAGATTACTTTTAATAAATTGATATTTAATTATTTTATATGTTATAAATTAATTTAAGATTTTAAAAATATAAATATTAATCAAAATATTTTATTAAGATATATAGATTTCTAATATATCTATAAGATATCTTTATTATAATAATTATAAGTTTACATAATAAATATATATTATATTATTAATTATTTTATTATTTTATTATAATTTAATAATAAATTATTCTTATTTTAATAAATAAATAACTAAACCTCTTTTAAATCTATAATCATTCTATTTATTATTTATATTAAAATAATAATATAAGAGGATATATAAAAGATAATTATTATATTAAAATGATCTAGAAATAAATAATTTTTAATTATATTCTTAATATCTATTCCCTATCTTCTTTACCCCTTTTATATTATTATATATAATAATCTAAGAAATATTTCTAAAAGTTTTACAACAATATTTTATTTCTTTTTGCTTAATATTTAAATTAATATATCTATATTTATATATTTTCTATAACCTATTAATTATATTTATTAAATAAATTCCTCCTATTTATTATTCTTTTCTTAATTCCTTTTTAAAGCTTTAATTTTATTTATAAAACATAAATTATAAAAAGAAATTAATAATACTATTAAGATATATTAATTAAAAAAAGAAAAAAAAGGAAGTTTAACTAAACAAAAAAGATTTACAAAATAATAAATCTTATAAGTTGTTTAATTATTATATTAAACTAATTAATAAATCTATTATTATCCTTAATTTAAATATTAATATTAATTTATTACCCTTTTTTAAATCTATTATATAATCTTATAAATTTATATATTAATCTATTTAATAATATAAAAGGATTTATGATATTTATATAATATTTCTTTACATAACCCTCTTATAATTTAATTTAATATTTAAAATATTATAAGAATTTTCTTTATTTTAATTACTTTAAGAAATATAATTAATGATAATAAATATTTTGTGAAAAGAATATATTATAATTCGAAAAATTTAATTTAATAAAATATCTTATTAAGGCTTAAAATAATCACAATTTTATAAATATTTTATTAAAATATTCTATAAAAATTAAATAATTTTTTAATATATTTATTTATAATATAAGGATTATATTTCTTAAGTATCTTATATATCTTTTAAATATTTATTTTCTTTATTTAGTTTAATTATTAATTTATAGATACTATATAGTCAATAGGTAGATATATTTATATAATATATAGTAAAGATAGATTCAGAATAATCCTAAATATGAAGTTTTAATTAAATATAATATTTTTTAATAACTATATATAAATTAAATTATTGATAAGATAATAAAATATCTTCATTAACTTAAATTAAAGTAGTTCTAGATATAAATATATATATATATTATTTATTATTTTTAATATATATTAAGAAATATCTTTATAATTATAAAGGTTATAGATAATTTAATAAAAAGATTAAAAAACATAAATAATCAAATTAATTCTTTATTAAAATAGAATCTTAAGATTATATTATTTTAATATATAATAATTAATCTATATCTTAATTTATAAATTAAAGACATATAAATTCTATTTTCTTTCATAATATAATAATATATTCTTTATATTTTTAAGTTTAAAGGTAATTATTTTTTTTAAAATATATTAAAATATATTATAAATTATTTAATCCTTTATTTATAACTTATGAATTAGATTATATAAATATATATTTAAATATTAAAAAAATATCTTACCTTATATTTAAAGATATTTGTTATATTATATTAAGTTTGAATTTTTAATGCAATCTTTTATCTTAATTATAATAGATTTATATATTAATATAATAAAGTTAATAAGATTAATATTTCTAAATTAAAGATTAACCTTATTATCTTATTTATTATTTATATATAAATAATAACTATTTATCTTAAAAAAAGTATATACAAAATTATCTATACTTTATAAGACTTAATTAATTTATCTTATAATAAGATAAAGGATTCTTTTATCCTTATTTTAAATCTTTCTAAAAAAGATTTATTACAATGGGGGTAATTAGTCTGTGTGCATATACATACCCTACCTATTACCATATGAATAATATTATTATTTAAGAATTGCTTTCTTCTCTCATACCACTAATATGGTATCCCTGGTTATTATTTTTAATCATAAATATCCTCTTAGAACAGAGCTTTTAGATATATAGTACCTAGCTATTATATATATATCTAAAAAGGATATATCATATATCAAGTTATCCTATAATTTTTACTATTACTATAATATAATAATTAATATAATAAATCATTTTATAAAATAATAAAACCTAAAATTATAACCCTAAAATAAAAGACCCTTAAAATTCACCTCTAAAGCTTAAAATTTATTTAGGATTAAAGCCTATTAATAACAATTTTAGGTCTATAAATAACTAATTACCTCTAGATCTACCCTAATTTCTTATTCTATTATATAATCTTATTTAAAAACTAAGGAATTATAAAAATAACTTATAAAATAAAAGATCCTAATCTCAAAAAGTTAATAAAGACTTAATTTATATTTATTTAGAAATAGGCTTTTATATATAAAAAAATAATAATTTAAAATTAAATCTTTTCTAATGAATGTTTAATTTAATAAATATTAAATAAAAAGATTATTTATATTACCTAATATAATTTAAAAATATTCTATTTAGATTTGACAAATCTAAAGTCCTATAAAAAAGATATTTTATAAATAATATAAATCTTAATCTAATTTAATAGTTACTTAAAATTAATTATTATAGAATAAGATCTAAATATACCTAAAAATAGATATAATCATTTTAATTATATAGATATCCTTCAAAAGGTATTTATCCTAAATTATAAACCTAAAAAAGTTTTTTAATAAAATAATATAAATATTCATATTATATTAAAGATATAATAATAATTAAAAAAAATATAAGATTTATATAGAGGATTAATCTATATACTTATCTAACCTAAATCTAATTAAGCCTATCTAGGGTATATGAAAATAAAAATTAATAGCTATGTTCCTTAAGCTTACCTAAATAGATTAATTAGAAAAAGATTAGGTATATTTTTAAGAATATTTATAGGCTATATAGGAGGCTTTAGACTAAAAGAAAATTAATAGTTTAATCTTAAGTATAGGAAGATAACTAAATATATTAATTATTAATAGGGGGTATTATATAAAATATTAGGGGGAAAATATAATATTTTTAGTAAAAAAAGTATATAAATTTTTATATTTGTAAATATGAATTATATATAATAAAGTATGGTAGTACTATATAGTATAATATAGATATATATATTTGGTGGGATGTATACTGCATGTGGCTATACACACAAACTTTTTACCTGTCTCTATAATTAACTAATTTCTTTAAAAACTTACTTAATATTTTAATATAAGGTATATTATAAATATAATTTACTATTATTATAATTAAATATATATATAAGATTAAATAATGGAATTATATTTTCTTAATTTATATTTAATCATAAAGTAATCATAAAAGATTTATAATTTAATATATTTAATAATAATTTAAATAAGACTAATTGATAAAGTTATAAATATTTATATAATTTATTAACATCTTAATAGCATTATAATTATTTTTAAATAATATTTATATTAAAATGTTTATATAATAAAATAACATAAGGATAATAATCTTAAAACTTATTATATTTTAATTAATGTATATTATATTAAATTAATTAAAAAGGGGTTAAATATAAATTTAAAATCTAACATAAATAATTAATCTTAATATTATTAAGTTTTTAAGATTAAAAGATTAATAAATATTTATAGTATATTTAATTATATAATTCCCATTTCTTTATTTTTTTTATATATTTTTATAACAAATTATAAAGCTAAAGTATTTAATTTTATATTAGAAAAAGATATATTTAGTAATTTAAATATATAATCTTATAATATCTATTTCTTTAATTATTTAGTTAATATATATTTAATATAATTTTTATTTTTAAAAGGAAATAACGATATTATTAAGGTATATTATATAAATAATATTTAAAGATATATGAATATATTATAAATATATATAATTTTTAAATATAGTAAATATATCTACAATAATTATAAATTATATCTTTAAAATCATGTTATTTGTTATTTCTTTATGTATAAAATTAATAATATATATCTTTTATATAAATATTTAAATAATAGGTAAAACCTCAATATTCATTTAAAATCTTAATAATAAGGGATAAATAATATTTATTTTTAAGCCTATATTTAATAGATTTTTTCCTATATTTATTTATATCCCTTTTTACTTCTTTATATTCTCCCTATTTAATAAAACCCCCTTTTTTTATTAATTAAATAAGGTTCTTTTTATTTATCTTAATTATATACTCTATTAAATAAAGTAAGGTATTTTTAATATAACTATCCCTCCCTACCCTACTTTTAAAAATAAAGAGAAGGTAATTAATAGTAATATATCTACATCCCCTAATCTATCTTATTACTTTTTTTCTAAAAATATTTATTTATTATTATAACCAAATATTAATTTCTGTATATTTCTTATTATTATTTCCTATCTAAAAATTAAATAAAATATTAAAAAAGGATATTAAAGAACATTAAAAATGTATATAAAAATTAAATAAAATATTATAAATATTAGTAATCAATAATACTATTTTTTATATAATAATTTAATAATTTTATTATATTTTCTCTGTATTATAGGTTATTATTTATATTTATCATTTAGAAGAAAATATAAATTTTATATATTTAATTCTCTAGAAATTTTTAATATTCTTTAATATTTTTTAACATTTTTTAATATTTTTTAATATTTTTTAATATTTTTTAATATTTTTTAATATTTTTTAATATTTTTTAATAGATTTAATGATAAAGATATACATAATAAAGGATATAGAAATTAGTATTTATTATAGTAATAGATGTTGAAATTTGAATGGGATAAGTAAATATAATAACTAAATATTGATTAGTAAAAAAGTTAATAGAATTAATTAAAATTTTAATAGGATATATAAATAAAGTAAATAATAGGAATTTTATTTAATGAAATCAAAAGGGAGGGTTTATTAAATAAGAGGGAAAAGATATAAATAGATAAAAGGGTTTATTCGATATAGGTTTATTTTTAATCCTTATTTTGTTTAATATTTAATAATTAATATAAAGAAAGATTTTTTTTTTAGATTCTTAACTATATTTATTTTAATGAGTCCTATTAAACTAAATCGATCTAAAAGATAAACATGAATTATAAATAATTTTAATAATATAAATAATATTTTTTTAATAAGATTATTTTAGATATATTATTTATATTAAATATATTTTTTAAAAGAAATATCTAATTTAAATAAAACTTTTATAAAAGTCTTTTTAAATTAATGAAGAAAAAGAATACGATTTCTTTTTCAAAGATTATATTTCTATAAATATTTAAATAATAATATAAAATTAAACTTTTTTATTTTTAAATTAAATTAATAAGATATTAAAGTTTATAAAATATGTTTATCTTATCATAACTTATTATTATTTGATTTTCAATAAAAGATAAAATAAAAATAATTTAAAGATAATTAATTATAAAAGAAATATTATATTACTTTAATTAAGATTATTTTCTATTTTTATTTTTTAAGCTTTAAAAAATATTTAATATTATTATAAAATATTTTTTATAATAATTATAATATTTATTTATATATTATTATTATTTATTAATCTATTTAAAAATATAGATAAACCTTATATAAAAAATTATAAAAAGAGTGGGAATCTTTTAAAAATTAAATTATTATATTTATTAAAGATTAATAATATATAATTTAGGTTTTAAAATATCTTAATATTAATATATAAAGATTTATTTTTAAGATAAATAAAAGTATTTAATATAATCTACGAAAAAACTTTAAATAAAATATTTAATAGTTATAAGATTATAATTATGAAGATTATATTTAAGTTTATTAATATAAATTATAGATTAATCATATTTTTTATAATATATAATTTTTTAATAAAATCCTTTAAACTTAGTCTATATTAAATTTATAAAGATTTTCAAGATAATTTAGATTTTCTTTATAAAAGGATCAAGGATTTTAAAATATTTAATATTTAAAATATTATATATAGTATATTATAAATTATTATGAAAGGTTAAATAAACTATTTTTAATCCAATTCTTTTAAGATCTGATATTAAGAAGATTAGAATTATAATTATTATTTAAAATATACTTATCTTTAAATATTAAAAAGTAAAAAAAATAACATTAGGAATAAGATTATTATTAGGTTAAAATAAAGATTAACATTTAATTAATTTTAATTAATTAATTTTATTTTTTCATAATAAATATATAATAAAATAGTAAGAGATATTATTATTTTAAATAATTATTAATTAAGTTTAATAATATTTATTTTAAAAATATTTATTTTAAACCATATTTATAATCATTATAAATCTAGTTTTTACGTATAAGTTAAATAAGATTAATAGATAATAATATATAATCCTCAAAAAAATTATGCTTAAGATTAAGATAAATTATAAATATATAATAATAATTAAAGTTATAGTAATTTATAGTTTAGTTTTAAAACTTTATTATTAATTATTATATAAAATAAATAACTTTAATATAGTTAATCTAATTACTGTAATAAATAATAAATATAGTATATTAATCAATAATAATTATATTTAGAAATATAATATTTTAGAAAGTCTATTTATTAAATAAATAAAAGTATTTAATATATATATTTATTTACAATAGATCTAGGTTATAGTTGATCTATAAATTCATATAATATTATATTAAAATAAAGATTTAACTTTATTTCCTATTTTTATATATAAGTTATCTATTTTAAACTTTAGATAGAGATAGATTCTTAATATATATTTAATAATTATCAAAAAACTAGTTAAATATTAAAATATAATATATAAAATTTATTATTATTAATATAATATAAAAAGAATATTTAAATTATAGATAATTTATAATAGACTTTAATTAGATAGGTTTTAATTAATTAAACCTAATATTATATATAATAAATTAGTTAAATCTAATAACCCCATATGCCAGATTACGGCAACCCGAAAGCTTGGCGGCCAATTAGCCTTCTGGAGATACTTGGAAAGGCGCTGGAATCGATTATTGCGACACGTATTTCATACCTTGCCGAAGCTTTTAACCTCCTACCGGAAATGTATGTTGGTGGCCGTGTTGGTTGCTCTTGTGACTACGCTATATACCTGCTTTTAGAAGCTATCTATAAAGCCTGGAAGAAGGGCTACTAGGTGGCTTCTCTTCTATATTTAGATAGTAGTGGTGTGTTTGATAATGTGTCCTATACGCGTCTATTACATATCCTACATAAGCACAGAATCCTAGAGTCTATTATTAGATGGACTGCTAGTTTCCTCTTAAATTGTAGAACCTCTTTAGTCCTCCTAGAAGGCTGTTTTCTAAGTGAACCTATAGCTACAGGGATCCCTTAAGGCTTACTATTATTACTAATCTTTTACCTATTCTATAATATTAATCTAATTAATAAAATCTACATTACTTCTACTATTATTACTATTATACTAGGCTAGGTATTTATAACTAGTTATATTGACGATATCTATATATTAATATAGGGTACTTTTACTAGTAGTAATTACTACTACCTAGAACACCTACATAAATATATAGAGAACTAGGCTAAAAGGATAGCTTTAATATTCTCTCCTAGTAAATATGGCTTAATCTACTTCTGGAAAAGAGATATTATTAAGCCTATAAGATAACCTAACTCTATGTTAATCTAAGGTACTAAGATTAAGCTTATACTATTACTATATTACTTAGGTATTATCCTAAATAAATACTTAACCGTTAAAGACCATATATATAAGTACTTCTATAGTACCATATAGTTAATTATAGTGCTGAGCTTAATTACTAGTTTTATATAGGGGGTATCTACCCTTAACCTTTATTGGATATAGACTGTAGTACTATTCCTATACATTAGCTTTAGTTATTTAATCTGGTATACATATAGCATATATTAATAAAAGACCTTTAAGAACAAAATTAATATAATATTAATAACTATCTAAAAGTAAGCCCTCTACTATATTATTAGTATATTTAGAATAACTACTTCTACCACGTTATAGATCCTCCTATTTATTCTACTAGCCCCGATTATGATTTAATACCTTACTAAGTAGATATACCTTTACCTATATACCTACCTAATTAACCATAAAAGCATCAACCAAATTTAGCTCTAGGCTTCCTGTAGGTATCAGGCCTCCAGATATTAAAATAGGGTCTTTAAGCATATAATGGTATCTCTTTTACTATATTTAGAACACTACCTTTAGTAGAAGGATATAAATATCTATGACCTAGAGATTATCCTTCTCTTTATTATACTATCTTAGTAGTAGCCACCAGAGGTTTATATTGTTACTATATATAAGTAAGCTACTAGATAATATAACTAGGCCTGTACTAATTATATATACTACACTAATGGTAGTAAAAAGGATACTAATATAGGTATAGCAGTATATACTACCCTTAGCAGGACTATAACAGTCCTAAAGGCTTCTGATTTAATCTATATGGCTAAGCTCCACAGCTAACGGCTTATACTAGCTATTTTAGCTAAGGTAGCCCATAACCATATAATACCAGCTCCCATACTAGCTTTAGTACTAGCTTTAGCACCAGCTATAGCAAAAACTACTACAACTATTATCTTCACAGATAGCTAAGCTATAATTAAAGCCCTTAGCCACCCACACCAGAGCTCAGGCTAATATATTCTCTGATCTTTAATTAAACTACTTAATAAGATCTATACTAATCAGCCCCTTTAATATATCTAAGTTTACTAGCTTCCAGGCCACCATAGTATTAGAGGAAATGAATATGTTAATACGTTAGCCTAGCAAGCTACTAAATCATATGTTCCCCTAACTAAAATACCTCTTTTATTAACTATTATATATATAGTTATTTATAATATTACTATAGTATAGTAAATAGCTAAATAGTCATAATTAATATATAATAAGATTACTAAACACTTCTTCCCAGTACCATCAAAAATTATCTTTAACCTATATAAGCTACTATAATAACTATAAAGTAACATTCTAATTCAAAATCTCTCTAATAAGATTAGCCTACTATCTTACCTAACTAGAATAACTATCTAACAAAAGGAATAAAAAGCTTTAGCCCTAATATATAACAATATTAATTAACATATTTTAAATTACTATACCTACCACTATAAAACCTAAATAGACCCTAAACATATTCTTCTAAACTATTTATACTTTATATTTCTATATATAATAACCTTTAGTCTTAACTAACTACTATAACTTATTGATTAACTAACTAAGCCTAAATCTATAAAAAAATCCTTTAACCTAATACTTATAATATACCTCTTTAATTAGTTTTATAACATTACTATATAACCTTTTCTAAGCTTAATTTAGCTTATAATATAGTCTTAGAATCAATTATAATCCTTTAGAACCACTAAAATATAATTAGTTATTCTTAATATAGTCTTAGCTATATAAAATATTTATAAAGACTTAATAATAAAGGATAGGGAAAAAGAAAGATATATAACCTAAGAATATCCTTATACATACTAAATTTCCACCTACTTATTAATCTAATTAATCTTCCTGCCAGTGTTAGTAGTATAATAAGTTTAGTAAGTATTTTTATATATGGTAGTAAGTGACTAGGTATATTAATAGGGTATAGAGGTTAATATAGAGAAGGAAGGAGGTTAAATTTGGCTTATAGGGGCTGCCATGTTTACATTATTTATATATCTATATCTAACATATGATTTTCCTTTGTTCCTATCCTATTTATGATATAGTTATCCCGGCTATCCTATAGTGCCCTGCTGGCAAATCGGGCTTTAGGCCTGACAGATCCGTGTATGAATACAACAACAACAACAACAAATAATAACCCTATATCCCTATTACTTTATTAACTATATCTAATTTAATTAATTTAATTAATATATTCTAATATAAAAAACTAGAAAATAAGTGAAAATCTTTAAATTTAAATCTTTAGAAGTATCTTTAACTTATAAATAACCTTTTAAAAGATATTAAAACTTATATATATACAAGATAAAAAATTAAAAAAATAAAGGTTTATAATTTACATAAAAAAGATTTAATATTACAAGTTAAAACAATTATAAAATAAAAGATAGTAGTAATTAAGTGGAGGATATATTCAAAAATATAACATTTAAAAAAAGAATAGTTTAGATTTATTTAATAAAATTAATTAAATAACTGTAAAGATATAATTTTAAAATTATTCTAAAAATTCTAAAAATATTTATTTATGAAACATTCTTTTTAAATATGTCTTTAAAATTAGAGTTAAAGTAGTTAGAATTTATATAAGTAGTCTTATCTTTATTTATTATAATTCTATTTTATATTTTAAATATATTAAGCTTTATTCATTTATATCCTTAATATCTTATATTATTGAAATATAGATTATCTTTAAATATTTATAAAGATTTATTACTTGAGAAATAAAATAAATAAAAGATAATAATAAATAGTTCTAAATTATATAAAATACATATCTTTTGTAATATATTTCAATTATTTTTTTTATATTTTAATAAATATATTAGAAATTTTTATATATTTTATATAAAAGTCAATTTGTATATAAAACACCTTTTATTATATATAAATAATTAAAAAGTAAACTTAAGGCTAAGAAAATAAATCTGAAAAATATATTAATTATTGTAATATTATTTATCTATATATATAAATATATATTATTTCCTTAATTTATAGATTAATTATAATCAAAATAATATTATAAATTCCTAAAATATTATAAAAGAACCCTCTTATTACTTTCTTTATATTCAATAAATATTAAAAAAACAAAGATAGATTTAAATAATCTTTTAAATAATAACCTAAAATCGGACCGCAGTACTATTCCCACAGATCAGCTTCGGCTGCTCGACCTGGTATACACATGGCGCGTATCAACGAAAGACCCTTAAAAGCGAAATCGATATGATACTTACATCCATCTAAAAGCAAGCCCTCTACCGTATCACTGGCGCTTTTAGAACAACCGCCACTGTCACGTTACAGATCCTCCTGTTTATTCCGCTGGCCCTAATTATAATTCAACACCTTACCGAATAGACATACCTTCGCCTACACACCCATCCAATTAGCTATAAGATTAAAATTAACTAAATAAAGCTTTAGGCTCCCTAATATAGAATCTTTATAAGCTAAATTAGAGCCTTTGAATACTAAAATAGAGTCTTTAAATATATAATAGTATCCCTTTTATTACACTTAGAATACTACTTTCAATAAAAAAGATATAGATATCTATAACCTAAAAATGACCCTTCCCTTCACTATACTACTACTACTATAATAACAACTACCCAAAATCTATATTATTATTATATATAAGTAAGTTACTAAATAATATAACTAGGCCTATACTAACCATATATACTATATTAATAATAATAAAAACGATATTAATATAGGTATAGTAACCTATATTACCCTTAATAAGATTATAATAGTTCTAAAGGCTTTTAATTTAATCTATATAACTAAGCTCTATAACCAATAGCTTATACTAGCTATTTTAACTAAAGAAGCCTATATACTAATATAAACTACTATAATTATTATCTTTATAGATAATTAAGTTATAATTAAAGTTTTTAGCTACTCTTACTAAAGCTTACACTAATATATTCTCTAATCTTTAATTAAACTACTTAATAAGATCTAGATTAATCAACCCCTTTAATAGATTTAGGTTTATTAGCTCTTAGGCTACTATAATATTAAAAGAAATAAATATATTAATATATTAACCTAATAAGTTATTAAATTATATATTCCCTTAGCTAGAATACCTTTCTTACTAACTACTATATATATAATTATTTATAATATTACTATAATATAATAGATAGCTAAAAAATTATAATTAATATATAGTAAAATTATTAGATATCTCTTCTTAATATCTTTAAAAATCATCTTTAATCTATATAAGCTATTATAATAATTATAAAATAATATTCTAATTTAAATATTCTTTAATAAAATTAGCCTACCATCCTATCTAACTAAAATTAGAGCCTAATGAAAAGAATAGGAAGCTTAGGTATTAATATATAATAATCTTAGATCTTTATCTAATTACTATATTTATTAATATAACTTATAAATAGACTTAAAATATATATATATTTTTTTCTTAACTATTTATACTTTATGATACTATATATAATAATCTTTAATCTTAACTAATTATTATAACTTATTAATTAATTAATTAAGCCTAAATCTATAAAAAAAATCCTTTAACCTAATACTTATAATATATCTCTTTAACTAATTTTATAATATTATTATTATAATAAATACTAATACTATATAACCTCTTCTAAACTTAATCTAACTTATAATATATACTCTTAAAATTAGTTATAACCTTCTAAAATTATTAAAATATAACTAATTATTCTTAATATAGTTTTGGTTATATAGAATACTTATAAAGATTTAATAATAAAGGATAGAAAAAAAAGAAATATAACCTAAAAGTATCCTTATATATATTAAACTTATTGATTTATTCTTTATTAGTTCTCCTATTAATATTAGTCATATAGTAAGGATTAGTAAGTATATATAATATAAAAGTAATTATTTATAGTAAAGGGGTAGAGGTTAATATAGAGGAAGGAGGTTAAATTTAGTTTATAGAGGCTATTATATTTACACTATTTATATACTTATATCTAATATATGATTTTCCTTTATTTCTATCTTATTTATGATAGAGTTATCCCGGCTATCCTATAGTGCCCTACTGGCAAATCGGGCTTTAGGCCTAACAGATCTGTGTATGAATACAACAACAACAACAACAAATAACCTAAAATGACCTTTATCTATTATTATTCTTTCTTTATTTAATATGTTTAAACATAATAATAATAATTTAAATATTTAATGTTAATATTTTAATTATTCTTGAAGGTTATTTTAAATTACTATATTAATAACAATTAATATTTCACTTCTATTTTTTAAACTTTTCAATTAATTATTACTAATAATATTTATATAATAAAACTTAAATAAATATTATAATCTATCTTATATAAATCTCTAATTTTTAATATATATTTAAATTTTATTATTATAATAATCTATCTTTCCCCTTTAAAATAAAATTTAAGATTAATATCTAATTTGAATCTTAAGAATAATTTAACCTCAATATATAAAAATATATTTTATTTAAATAAGATATAAAAAGAAATAATAATCTATTGAACCTTAAATTTTATAAATATAACTTATAAATTAATAATATATTTATAACATTAAATCTTTTAATAAAAAGTTTTTAATTTCCCTTTTTATAAATGTTATATAAATATTAATTCTAAGATAATTTATATATTTCTGAGCCATTTAATTAATTATTATTATTATTATTTATTTATAATATTCAGCTAGATTAAATAATCTTTAAATATTAAAACATAATATTAAACTATAATATAAGATTAAAAAATATTTAATATAATAAGAAACAATAAATATTTTATTAGAATATTAAACCTTTTTAAAAGTAAATAATACTTAATTTGTATAAATAATATAAATAAAATTAATTACTTTTAATATTTTCTAATATTAGATTTAAATATTATATGAAAATATCAGGGTTAATAGGTTAGAAGTATATCATTAATTAAATCTATTATTTATAATAACTCTACTAATAATTATTAATTACTAAAAGTGATAGTAAACCCCTAGTTCTGTAATAGGCTTTAGTATATAGCCTTTACTATAAAGGGAATAAAAATAATAAAATAGAACTAATTAAATATTAGTCTTTATTTTAGTCTAATACTGTTATTATTCCTATCCTTTTTTTTATTATTTCTTTTCATAATCTTTTAATACCTAAAAACTAATCTATTCTGACTAACTTCTATAATTCTAATAATTCTAATTATTACTAACTAATATCTAATAAAAAAAATACCCCTTAAAACTTATAAAATAGTTTATAATATATTAATATATTAATAATATTCTTAATATCTTTTATTCTTATCTCTTTAATATTAAAAAATATCTCCTATCTAAATTATTAAAGATCAATACCTTAGACCTTTTTATCTAATTATTTAAAAAACTATAACTATTTAAACTAATTATTATTAATTATTATATTAAAAAACTTTTAAATAAAAAAATCTAATATTTATAATAGATTATATAAGAAAAAAAATTAATTATAATTATAATTAAAACTTTATTTATAAAATATCTTATAATTAAGATTAAAGATAAGGTTATAAAATATATTATTTATAAAATCCTAATAATAAATTATTAGATAAATATATTAATAAATTATAAATAAAATATTATAATTATTATAAAAAAAGTTATTATATTTTTAAATATTATTATAATATTAAATATCTTTTAAAAATCTAAGAAATTAGGATAAAAAAAATTTAAAACTAAAGTAATAATATCCTTTTCTTTAATTTAATATCCTTAGACTAAGATTATTATATATTTTTGTTATCTTATCTAGATTAATAGAATTAATACTAATATTAATCTTAATATTAAAATTAAATATAATCTTATTAATTATAAACTTATTATTAAATCTAAGTTTAATTAAACCCCTTTTATTATATTCTTTTCTTAAATTATAAAAAAATTAAAAATCCCTATTTATAAAATATAGATTATTTCTTTTAAAATTTAAAATTCTTATAATAGTATAAATATTTATTAATTTAATGAATAAATAAAGAATAAAACTTATATCTTTATTATTATTTAGATATCTAAAGATATATAACTTTTTAATAAGATCCTAAAAATATTAACTCTTAATAAAAAAAACTTGTATAAAACTCTTTCTTAAATTAAAAGTTTTTTTAAATATATTTAATATTAATATATTTAAAATAATATTACTAAAAAAATTATTAATTATATTATTAATATTATTAATAATTAATCGCTATCTTTTAAACTTATATATCTATTTTCTCTTATTAAACTTATTATTTTATATATCTATCTTAATAAAAATTATAAAAATAAATATGTTGAAGAATCTAAAAGTTTAATAAAGGTTTTAATCTTATTTATATTTAAAAAGGATAATAGTCTTTATCTTTATATTAATTATTAAACATTAAATAAGATTATTATTAAAAACTAATATTCATTATCCCTTATTTCTAAAATTTTAGATTATTTATAAGGTTTTTAATATTTTTCTAAGCTTGATATATAAGATATATATTATTAAATTTATATATAAAAAATCATAAATAAAAGATAGGTTTTAGGATATAATATAATTATTTTAAATATATTATTATATCTTTTAATCTTATTAATATATTTACTATCTTTTAAAACTATATTTATAATATATTTATAGGATTTTTAAATATTAATTATATAATATACCTTAATAATATCCTTATTTTTTTTAAAAAAAACTAAGAATCTTATATAACTTATATTTATTAGGTTTTAAAAAGAATATATATTATAAGACTATATATTAAAGCTTTTAAATATATTTTTTATTAGGATTAGGTTAAATTTCTTGACTTTATAGTTAATTACTAAAAAGTCTATATAGACTTTAAAAGGATTTAAGATATATTTATCTAGAATAAGTCCTAGATTTATTAAGATATCAATCTTCCTTAGATTTTATAATTTTTACTAAAGATTTATTTATTAATATTTAATTATTATTATTTTTTTATTAATATATTTAAATATATATAAAATAGTTAAAAAATAGGTAATATTAAGTTAAATATTATATAATTAATAATTTCGAAATAATTAAACAGGATTTTTAAAAAAATATTTTTATTAAGATATTTTAATCTTTTAAAGTTTATTTAGTTAGAAATTAATATCTTTAAAAAAGATACAGTTAATATCTTATTATAATAAGATAAAGATAGAATATAATATTTAATAATCTTTTAATCTTAAAAATTTAATAATATTAAGATTAATTATTTAATATTAGATTAAAAATTATATATAGTAATATAGTTATTTAAAATATAATAATATTATTTAGAAAAAGGTTATTATCTAATTAAAATTCTTATTAATTATATAAATATCTATAATTTTATTAATTAATCTTATTTAAATAGTTATTAAGTTTATTAGATTATAAGTCTTTTACTATATATTTTTATTATAAAATATAGGATTAGAAAATCTAATCTTATTAATAGATTATTACTTATATTAAATTATAATAATAATATATTTTATATTAATTTATTAAATAATCTTTAAAAAAAGTTAATAAAAGAATTATTTTTAAAGTATATCTAAAAAAAGATAAAAACCTTTGAGATAAATTAATTAATAAGAATATCTTATAAAATAAGTTAATTAAATCTTATAAGGTATAGATAGTTTTATAACAGATTATTAATAAAAAAGAATTATTATTTATAGATAAATAAAAGTTATTATTTATAAATAATTAATATAAAAGTAAGGTTAGTTTTTAATTAAGAGAAAAAATCTTTATTAATCTTATTATATTAATAGGTAAATCTATTATAATTAAGATAAAATATTACGTTATTAAAAAGGAAATAAGTATATTATAAGAAATATCTTTAAATATAATATAAAATATTATTAATATAAAATATCTTTATAAGGATATTAATATAGATTTATATAATCTGACTTCTAAATTATAGATAAAAGATTAATAAATCTATATTATATTTAGATATATTTTAAAAAGAAATTATTCTTAAATTTAAAGTATTAAGTATAAATTATTATATTATAAAAAGAGGATTTATATATCTTTAATTAATAGATTAAGGTATAGATTAATTAATACTTATTATAATAATCTTTTATTAAAATATTCGATAAAGAATTAAATATTTAAATTACTTTATAAAAAGTGTTATTAATTAAATATATTATAAGATATAATTAAATATATATAAAATTATATTATATATCAAAATAATATAATCTTTAGGTATTATTTTTATAAAGAATTAACTTTATTATTGATCCTTTTTAGATCCTTTATCTAATTATTTATAGATTTTATTATAAAAATACTTTTAATTATTTATTAAAAATAATAGATAAATAATATCTTAATTATTATTAATTAGTATTTAAAATAGTATATATTTAAGCTTATTTCTATTTTTATTTAAGCTTATAAGTTTATTAAATTATCTCATTAAAAGATTAAACTTAAGTATAGATTATTTAAAGGTATTATATCTAATTAAAGATAAATATTTGTAATTTATTTTTAATTTATCTTTTATTATATATCCTATATGAATCTTTATTTATAATCTATTATTCTTATATTAATAATTAAATTAAATAGGTTATTAAATATTTAAAAGATATTTAAAATATTTTATAAATATAAACCCTATATTATAGATAAGTTTATTAAAAATTATCTAATTTATATATAATTATTTAATAAATATTTTTATTAAGTTTTCTCTATTCTAAATCTTAATAAATTATTCCCTTAAGTTTTATCTCTAAGATCTTATTAAAATCCTTTAAAAATAAATCTCTATT
Organism: Penicillium sclerotiorum; assembly: GCA_911649655.1. Lineage (NCBI taxonomy): Eukaryota > Fungi > Ascomycota > Eurotiomycetes > Eurotiales > Aspergillaceae > Penicillium > Penicillium sclerotiorum. The sequence goes on along the minus strand of CAJVRJ010000005.1, from coordinate 1,739,766 downwards.
ATAGTTAATTAAGTTATTAAATTAGTTATAATAAAAGAAATATTATTTAATAATTAAGAAAAAAAATTAAAAAAGTATAAGCTAAATATTATAATATAAAATATAAGCTATATATATTTAATTATAGGGATCTTATATTATTTTTAATATAGAATCTAAAGCTAAAGATATTATAAAGGAAAATATTATTTAGATATATAGATCTTTTTTATATTATTAAATTATTATTATATCTTTATTATTTTTTAAATATTCTTTATAATTATTAAGTTAATATATAGGGTATATATATTTATAATAGATTTAAAAAATGATTAAATTATAGTTTATTAAGATAGGAATAACTTATTCAAAAGTTTTATACAAAAAAAACGAAGAAATAGTTATTAATATATAATTAAAAATATTATTAAGAATTATTATTTAAATCTATAACTATTATAATGATAGTATTTATTAAATATAGTTTTAATCTATATATTTTAATTAATTATTCTAAATAATTTTTACATCTTTCAAAACCTTAAATATATAATTATTTATATAATTAATAATTATTCTATTAAAGATGATCTTTAATTATTATAATTCTATTTTAATTATTTTTTAAATATTTTTTAAATATTTTTTAAATATTTTTTAAATATTTTTTATCTAAGATATAAGTAGAAGGTTATTTAAAAGACTTATAATAAAGATAAAGGTTATATTAATTTTAATTCTTTAATACTAATTAAAGATATTAATTAAAGTAACTAGATCTTTTTATATTATTATTAATACCTAAAAAAGATGTTATTAAAAACAAATAATCTTTAAATCTTAACTAAATATATATTAATTAATAGATATTATTTATATCTTGATATCTTATACATTTTTTAAAAATAATTTAATCCTAGATATAATTAATAATAAATATTTTTTTAAGATCCTTATTATTAATATCTATGTTATTAAGATAAATACTTATAATTAAAGAGATATATTTAATATAAAAATATTCTTCTATATTAAATACATAATTTAAATAATTAGATACCTTAAAAAGATTATAATTCTTATCTAAATTAAGTATTATATAAATCTAATCCATATTTTATCATTTTATTATTAATATAATAAAATATATAAATATATAAGATAAAAAGGATAGTAAGAAAGAAAAAATTTAAGATAAACTATATTTTTTATAACTTAAAATAATTATATTATCTTTTATTAAAATTATCTAAATATCCTTAGCCTTTAACTATAGTCTCCTATATTTTAGGTTTATAAGATAAAACCTTATTTTATAATATTTTATTCTTTTATTCTTTTATTCTTTTATTCTTTTATTCTTTTATTCTTTTATTCTTTTATTCTTTTATTCTTTTATTCTTTTATTCTTTTATTCTTTTATTCTTTTATTCTTTTATTCCTTTTATTCTTTTATTCTTTTATTTTTATAATATATCTATGTTAAGTTATAATAGAATAACCTTAGACTTATTTACTATTTAAAGATAAATAATATAAAAAGGGGGATAATTATTAGGGTTAATAGATTAAAAGTATATTATTAGTTAAATCTATTATTTATAATAACCCTATTAATAGCTATTAATTACTAAAAGTAATAATAAACCCCTAGTCCTATAATAGGCCTTAATATATAGCCTTTACTATAAAAGGAATAAAAATAATAAAATAGAACTAATTAAGTATTAGTCTCTACTTTAGTCTGATACTATTGTTATTCCTATCCTTTTCTTTACCATTTCTTTTTATAATCTCTTGGCACCTGGAAGCCAGCCTGCTCTGGCCGACCTTTATAGAAAAATAGAAAAGTTAAATATTCATAAAATAATGTTATAATTATTACTTTTTATCTTAGATTATATTTTATAAATTCCTTTAATATATTTCTTTAAAGATTTAAGATAAAATATAATAATATTAAGTATTATAAAAGCTAAAGTGTAAATAAAATATTAAATTAATAGTTTAAAATAAAGGTTAGAAAAAAGAGTTAGATTTATTTATTTAATAATGTTTTAAGTAATTTCTTTATATATCTATAGATATGTTTTATTTTATTTTTTATATTTTTAATACTTTATCTATATTTTGAGATTTATAAGGTTCTTATCTATAATTTAATTTTTTTATTTTTATAATATTTTTTAAATTTATTTTATATATATTTTTTCAAGGTTTAGTGATTAAATTAATTAATAAGAATGATATAGAAATTATAAATCTTTTATAGTAATAAAGAGTTTTTAGTTTAATATAGGAATCAGAATTCTAGTAAGGTAAGTAAATATAATAAATATAAGAATAGGGATAGTAATTAATAAAAAAAATATTAGAATTAGGTTTAAAGTTTAATAAGGTATGGAAATAGATGAAATATTATTTAGGTTAAACCTTGTTTAATAATTAATACATTTTAAGGTAATAATTATAGAATAAAGGATGATAATTATATTATTATATTATTTATAATATTTAAATAATTAATAAATATTATAATAAGTAGTATTATATTAATTTATATTTATTTAACATTTTTAACAATAATTTAATAAAAATATTTATCATATTTTATTTTATTTTTAAATATTAAAAAATATCTAATTTAATAAAATAAATATAACTATATTTATTAAATCTTAATACGTATTAATTTAAATATTAAATATTCTTTAATTCAATAAAATATTAATATAGTTATAATATATATATATATATATATACTCTTAAGAATATTCTTTTTATATTTCTAATCTTATATATTAAAAATAAGAAACCTATCCTTTTTAATATAATTATTATACGTTATTCTTATTTGGAATATTCCTTTTTAAAATAATAAAATTTATATTTAAATATTAATTATTTATTTTATAATATAAAGACTTACTATAAAACTCTATCTTTATAATATTTCTTTTTAGAACTATTAAAGATTATTTTAAATTATTATACTTATTATTATAAAACCTAAATAAACCCTAGATATATATTTTTTTAACTATTTATATTTTATAATTCTATATATAATAATCTTTAATCTTAACTAATTATTATAACTTACTAATTAATTAATTAAACCTAAATCTATAAAAAAGTTCTTTAACCTAATACTTATAATATACCTCTTTAACTAATTTTATAATATTATTATATAACCTTTTCTAAACTTAATCTAGGTTTATAGTACTTTCTTTTAGAATTAGTCATAACTTTTTAAAACTATTAAAACATACCATTTATATTCTTAATATAGTTTTAGTCATATAAAATATTTATAAGGACTTAATAATAGAGGATAAAAAAAGAAAATATAGCTTCGGAATATTCTTAGACTAGATTTATCTATTTATTCTTTATTAATCTCTTTATTAATCTCTTTATTAATGTTAATAATATAATATAGTTATAAGTATCTATATGTGAATAAAGGGATATAAAGATTAATATAGAAGAACAAGATTAAATTTAATATATAAGGACTACTATGTTTATACTATTTATATCATATTTTATATCTAATATATGATTTTCCTTTATTTCATCCCATTTTATAATATAGGTATTAGCTATCCTATAATACTTTACTAATAAATTACGTTTTAGGCCTAATAGATCTAAATAATAACAATAATAACTAATTTTTATTTAATTTAATTTATTCATAAAATTTATAGATATAATAAATAATTCATATAATACTATTTATTAAATGCTATTTATAAATAATTAATTTTATTAAATAAAGGTTATAAAAGTAATAAAGGTTATATATATATATATATATATCAATAAAATAATATTAAATAATAAATATTCTTTTTTTTAGTCTTATATTAAAAATATACTTTATTATTAATTATAGATATTTAAATAATTATATTATTCTTAAATGCTTCCTTATATAATAAAGTAAAGAAAGGAAAACCTAAATCCTTACTAATATTTAAATATTTATATAACATATTATATAAAAATAATTTTATCAACTATAAATTATTAATCCACTTAATATAATATAATTTTTTATTTTCTTTAACATATAAATATTATTTAATTTTCTCTATTTTATTTATATATACAAATTATATATCTTAGATATAAAGAAATAATTTAATATATATTTATAATATTAAAACCTTTAAAAAAATATATCTCTTTTATAATGCAATATTTATTATGTGTTTTTTATTCAATTTTATTTAACTTTATTTAATTATTAGATCTTCTTTATATATTATAATAATTATAACCTTTTATATAATTCTTTACTATATTATTTATAATATATAACTTTCAAAATATAATAAAATAAAAATAATTCTTAAATATAACTCCTCTTGTTATTATAAAAATAATAAAATTAATACTTTATATATATATATTAGGTTACGTATTTTTTTATAATAATATATATAATAATTTTATAAAATATTATTACCTTACTTATCTAATTTAAGATAATAATTACTTTTATTATTAGTATATATAATTAACTCTATAAATTTTTAAATAAAGATATAAATAAAATTAAAAAATATTTATTTATTATAATTAAATAATAATCTTAATTATAATAAGACTTTTGAGAAGAAAAATTATTATTTAAGATATGTAAAATATACTTTAAATGTTTCCTTTATAAATATAATATTACCACTTTTAAAAATCATTTTTAAAATATATTTGAAATGTTTACATAGTTTAAGTTTTTTTTTCTATATTATTATATAAATAAATATTATTTATTATAATATTATATATTTTATATATATTTTAAACATAAATTAATTATATTATATTTTCTCTAATGTTATTATATATTACAATATTACATAGAGATATCAATAAGTAAAATTATTAGTTAGATATATTATAATTTATAATTATCATCAATAATATTATTAATATCATAAATAAAATATTAGATTTAAATAAAATAAAAATCCTATTAGTTCTTATAATATATAATATAATAATGAGATATAATAAATATATAATATTTTCTTATAACAATTTTTCATAATCAAAATTTATTTCAATAATTAAGTTATATATATTAATTTATACATATAAATTAATTTGATTACATAAAATATTAATTTTGTACTTTCTATTTTAAACCTTTTTTAATTATAAACTAAATTTTAAAGTATTTAAATGTAATCCTAACTTCTTTACATATATTTATCATATATTTATTAAAAAAAATTCAAAAAATCCTATTATAATTTAAAATATTACAAATAATAATTGATAAAGTTAATTATATAAAAAAAGTAAAATCTTTTAATAAATCTTATAATTTAAATCTTAATTATAATAAATTTCTTATCAAATTTATTCAAATCAAAATAATATAAAGAGATATTAAAAATTATATAGTATTATTTTTTTGAAAAATATATACTTTCTATTTCATTATTAGATTATAAAATTAATTAATATCCCTATAAATTTAATTTATTGGTTTTTATTAATTATTATAATACTAACTTATATAAATATCTTAAAATTTATTCGCTTAACTTTTTAAATCATTAATTTTATAATTTTATATATATACTAATAACTTTATTAAAAAATATATATTATTTTTCAACTTTAATTTATTAATAATTTTTATTTATCATAAATTAATTTATTATGTATTTAATAAATTTCTTCTTATTTTATAATAAAATTATTAACTTCTTTTTTCTAATCAATTTATATATAAGTCCTTTTAATAAACTTTTCATTTCCTTTTAAGATCAAACTTCCAATTAATAATAATTAGACCTATGTATCAAAATACTTTAGAATAATATTAATATTAATATTAATATCCTTTCAAAAATAATATAAATTTTATTAAACAATTTAATTAGAATTCTAATAAAAATATTTTTAAATTTTTAAATTATGATTTTGAAAATTATTATAAAAATTGTATTATTTAAGATACTCCAATTTATATTCAAGTTGTATAATATAAATTAACGATATTCTATATATAAACCTTATAAATAAAATCATTAAAATAAATATATATTAAAATAAATTTTTAATCTCTATTATTTTTGAATGATATTATAATTCTAATAATAAAAATAAAAATAAAAATTTTAGGCTTTAATTATAATCTCATTTAATTTATACTTCTTATATAAAAATATTACTCTTTTATTAAGTATTAAAATAATCTTTTAAGGTTAATTTATATTCTCTTTATATTTATTTATATTAAATAATAGAAAACTTTTATTTTAAATTATTAAATTTTATTAATAATAGTCTAAAAAAATTCTTTTATTCAGAGAATATTATATCTTTAAGAAATTGGTTAAGTTTAATTACTAAATTAGTGAGACTCAAATGTTTATTTTTTTATTTTTAATATATATAAGAGTAAATAAAAAATTGATACTATATCTTTAATATAAGATAATTTATCCAATCTTAAATATAATTTCTTTTTTTTAAAAAAAAAATAAAATGTTATTAAATATTAAGTAGTATATTTATAGATACATTTTCTACTATATGGCTAAAAAAATTAATGATAATTAAACTAGTAGATTCATGTATAGCTTATAATAGTATATAAATTATATATATATTATTTATCAACCTTAAGCAAGACCAGCACTAGCTGGTACTTAGTTATATGGTTCTGGTCTATTTACTTATAACATTAAAATTTAAAATTGAATTATAGAACTATGAAAGATGGTTGACTCTACTTTAAAAAAACATAATTAAGAAATAGATGAATACAGCTTTCTTACATTAATTTCAAATTAATCATATGATCCATATCTTCATTCTAGAATCTAGATCTCTCATTGACATTCTAATCTTAACATTTAATTATATTTGATTATTTTTTTATGTAGAATGATCTAAATAATTATTATATTGATATATGAGTTACAAAGTTATTATATCATAGATGGGTAGATTCTTAGAGAATAATAGAGATCTCTCAAGATTTCTTCTTCCTCTGATTCTCCTCTTTGTTTTTTAATCTCTTTTTCCCTTCCAAGCAAAACATCACAGCTATATTGCAAGGTTATTTGTTGTAACTTTCCTTTCTTTTGTTTTACTAGTGCTTTGTATGAGAACTATCCTGGGCCTGATTACTGAGTTATAAATGACCCCATGAATCTCCATGTTATGACTGAATAGACTAAGCTGTATTGCTAAGAGCGCTGGCTGGTACTACGAGGATAGAGCCGTAGCACTAAGGTTGGCGAGTAGCATGTGCGCTACCTAGATATCCTTCAAACGTTACAAGCTCTGAGGAGGTTCAATTATTGTTGGTCTTTTGGCTATGTGGTAAACGTATAGTTACGTACCTGCAAACGTGCACTGAACACTCCAGATGCAGAGCAGTATCCCTGATTCATGTACTGTGACAACCTTATTATCCTACTGTCTCTGTCAGTGGGTTCGAAACAACCACCTAGCCTATTTTAGTATGTAGGTTGCTCATCATTAAACAGAATACCGTGGTTAGTAGGTCATAACACGACTGATTGCTATCTTTATTATATCAGTCAACATAAAAGCCAGAGAATAAAATAAGAACAAGTTTAACAGAAGACTTAAAAGAAGATTCTTTTTTTTATTTAGGTGTAAATTACCTAAGAACTCTGTTCATTGAAAACCCCTGGTAAGAACAACTTAGTGTTTTCATACACCAAAAAGGTTACCCAGGTGCTTGGCAAGACTCGTAAAAGATTAGGCCCTAAGCCTTTGTAAAAGCCAGGAAGACCTTCGTGGCGCCAGACTTGCAAGATGGCATCAGTAGTCCCGCGGTATAATAAATGGGCATCATAGCTCTGCAAGCGAGACCTTATGACCTGATAAGGGTATGTAACACACCCTGCGAACAGTTTGGAAAGGCTTGATAGAGCGAGAAAGTCTAGATTGTTAAGTTTCCGCACGTCGCCTTTGTATCCCGCTTCTCTCATTTCACCCGGGGCCGTGCGAGAGCGGAATATTTTTAATTGCTCGTAAGCCATGAACTGTAGAGCACCATGGCTAACCCCAAACAGGGCCGGCAAGAGTCCGCGGTAGAAGCCCAATATACCTTCTGAGCAATAAATGCGCTTCACCCCGGATAGAAGAGATGGGTATGCTCCCGGGGCCTTAGAACCAGTTGAAAGCATACGAGTTTTGAGCACCCAGATCGGGTTTGTCAGAATAGAAGTAAGAGCGCCTATAACAAGTTGTGGTGGTTAGTAAGGGTACCTGGGTAGTCATTCGGAGTAGAAGTTGCACATACCAGCAGTGCCTGATGCAACAAAGTAGTCAGACGAAGTAAGTGTTGAATTGCCACGAACTGAGCCAATAGCATCCTTAAGTCTGCCATAGAACAGAAAATATAAGGCCCAGCTTGTGGAATTGCCTACCAAGTTAGGGGCTAATCCACGGTAGAAAGCAAACAAGCCACCTTCGTTCCGGGAAATGTGATGGATAATGCGCCAGGAGCTGCCAAACCGGAAGGAATTTGTACGGTCCACTATGAGGGGAACAATGTTAGAAGATAGAACATGTGAGTATGGCATTTCTGAAGGTAAATTCCCATACCTTGAAGTCTGGTTTTCACTAGATCCAACGGGTGAAGGCATAGTGTTGAGGCAACCCCTGCAGTGAATCCTGCTATGGTCTCCACAAAGGATGGCGACAAGCCATCTTGTCCCGTCATGAACTCAAGATGATTGAAACGTTAAAGGTAAGACGAAGTCAGGCTCGTACGGGCTGAAGGCTGAAAGTACGATGAAGGAGGCAAAGTTGCGTCAGTTTTCTGCCACGGGCGGACAAACCAAAGGGTAAGGAGAGAGGAAAAGCAAGATGCGCACATGCTTAGGTGCAATTACGGAGTAGAGATAATCAGTTCGGAAAAATATCAAAGATTTTATGACTTTAAAAATACAGAGGTAAAGAACCAGAGGCTTGAACCAGCAAAAGCCAGCCGTAATTACAACATTCAGAGGAGTGACCACTGGCCCCGAGAGCAGATCTTGACCTCTCGCTCTCTAAGCTTGGGGCCTCTCGAGCCTAGTATTCCGCAAAACTTAGGCCAAGGGGGAAAACAGTCTGGTTATAGGGTTAGATAGAGGGTACTTCGGTAGAGAGTGGTGTATGGAAACGTACTTGAACAGAGATGGCTTGGGCTCGCTGTAGGAGTAACCTATTCCACGTATTTCATCAGCGAATTTCTCTTCAAGACCGGATAATGTTGAGACAAACCCAGGTAAACAATCAGAGGCAGGTAGCCGCTATTTGACGACACAATTAGTTTTAGTTGAGTTGAATGACGTCCACAGTGTATCGGACTCACTAATGGATTGCAACGCGAGAAATATCAATGACCTTGGAAACACGTTCCTAGATGCCGGAAGAAATTTATTAGTCTGGCTGCGAAAGATCACACATTGGACAATAGGTTGACACAGATGAAGTGAGTTTCTGCTGTTAATTCAAAAGCTTTGACTAACCTTAGTCTCTTCGGAGAGTTGAACCATATTTGCGGTAGGTAAAGGTATGGGAGCAATCTCTGAGGCAGATAAAGAGAAAAGAGATCAAGTTAATGAGATTCTCTTATTTGTCTAAGCGCAACGTGGTGGATGGATAGAAGTTAAGAGTGGATGGTTGTCAAGGAAGAGAAAGAGTTGCCGGAGGTTGAGAAGTTTCCGGCGCGGCAAGTCGATCCTTGCAAGCTCCAGATTCCTCTCTACTTTTAACCCATCCCAATCACCACCCTTCTTCGTCGCTTCTGCTCATAATTCCCATACTAATTGGATAATCTCAACGGACACACACACTCTCTCCCTCTCACAAAATTTCACACTCTCTTTCCCTCCTTCCACTCTTTTCTTCCTTTTTCTATTGGGCTATACCCATTAGCTTCATCGATCGGTGACCGTCATGTCTGGTGCAAGACACTGGTAAGCTCATATCTTTGCTCCTTGAAGTTTTAGTTCTGAATATTTGGGGCTAATAATAAATCACAGGGAGCAAGACAAGGAGGCGACTGTGTACATCGGTAATTTGGATGAACGGGCCTCAGACAGCCTTGTGTGGGAGTTGATGCTCCAGGCAGGGCGCATCGTCAATGTTCACTTACCCAAAGACCGCGTTACTCAATCGCATCAAGGGTACGGGTTTGTGGAGTTTATCAGCGAAGAGGATGCAGAATATGCCTCGAGGGTTATGAATGGGATCCGTCTTTTTGGAAAACCCATTCGAGTGAACAAGGCCTCGGCTGACAAGCAGAAGTCTGTGGAGATTGGCGCAGAGTTATTTGTTGGGAATCTCGACCCGATGGTCGCTGAGCAAGTCCTTTACGATACCTTCAGCCGATTTGGTAATCTCCTTAGCCTTCCTAAGGTCAGTCGCAGTCCTGTCTAATACGGATCTACTGGGTTTTGGAATCGCTAACTCTGTTTCATAGATTGCTCGCGACGATAACAATTTGTCAAAAGGCTATGGGTTCGTGTCATTTGCCGACTTCGAGTCTTCCGACGCTGCAATCACCAACATGAATGGCCAATACTTGATGAACAAGCAAATCTCAGTGCAGTACGCCTACAAGAAGGATGGCAAGGGCGAGAGACACGGCGATGAAGCGGAGCGAATGTTGGCGGCCCAAGCACGAAAGCACAATGTTAGACCTCCAACCCAGCAAGTGGCACCCGCCTCGATCGCAAATGCAGGTACAGGTCCTGCGGGGACCCCGGCAATTCCCAATGGAGACAGCTCTCGCCCAATGAGCACGACGCCCCAAATACCCGATCTGGGTATGGCTAGAGGGATGCCTTCTGCCGGATACCCGAATGCGCCAGCGCCATCCCGACCTGCGTCCGGTGCTCCGTCACTCAACAACCCACCCCCAGGCTTGCCAGCTCGCCCGCCGCCATCTCAGGCTGGGTATGGAGGACCGCAATCCTTTCTCCCCTCCGGATTTAACGGCAGTGGCCCACAACAACCTTTTGCTCCGCAAGGGGGTCCGCCGCCTGGATTTGCGCCACCTGGATTTGGACCCCCAGTCGGTACAGCTGGCAGTGCTCCTCCACTTCCACCGGGCTTCCAACAGCCAGGTTTCGGTGGCCGATGAGCTGGAGACTACACCTGGTTAAACTGGGACCCTATCCCATTTCTCGCTTTCGGGCCAGTCACACATTACGTGCTAAAGTTTTGGGGTTATGCTCATCTGCTGTGGAATCAAACAGAGCATTGTTAATCAGATGCTCCAGTCCCACTCGGCCTATGGCGATCAAGTTGCTTCAAGTTGCTTCTCACCAGTAGACCAGAAGTTATCAACAAGTATGCCGTAAGAGATCAGGCTTGTTCACACCAGAGCTCGTGCAATGATATCCCTCAGTGACCTTCCAACCCCTGCAACTCGAAAAGTCGCTAACCGCTTCTCAACTTAAAAAAAATACCCAATGAAGAGCGGTTCTGACAATCAGGAATACACCTTTATGAATACACGTAAATTGAAAATTGTCTAAACCTTTCGTTCTTCGAAAAATGGCAAGTCTTGTTGAAATTCGAGCTCTCACTAGGTCTAAAAACAATGAACAATTGCAATGCAACTTGGAACATATAGAAATACTGAATTGGGTGAAGAGACTGACGAGCGGTAGAGATAAGCGCATGAATTTCTCATCCTCACTATTACTAGCATGCAATGGGGCAGATATTGTGGAATCACGAGAAGGAGACAAATTTAGGATCCCGGGGGCGTCCGTCGGGGCCAATATTGTTTTGCGCAAATCGCTGTTCCGTGTAGAGCCGCCGAGCTTCGTCAAAATCAACTTTGCGGTTCTTCATGATCTTTCGGATTTGCTGTTTTGCTTTTTGATCAAGGCCGGCTCTCAGGTCCCCATCGGCCACGTTAGCTGTGATATCGAATTGCGAGGAACTTAATCCAGCTTCCAGATCACCTGTGAAGCTCGACGGAAGACGATGATAGATGTGATCAGGAACTGGAAGTAAAGGTATCCATCTGGATCGGGTGAGATATAGCGCTGAATCATTTTTGTAAATTAGTGAATTATTTCGGACCAGTGACCATGAATTTCCCCGACTTACCAGTACCCAAGATGATGACGGAGAACAGCAGCGCATAGAACAGGGTGTAGGCCATAGTGGAAGAAAGTGAGATGTGATCGTATGGACGTGATCACCTGGAGATAGAAGGCTCCCTTCTAAACACGGGCAGGTACACTTGAATGCCCAGGGGTATCTTGAATGAGACCCAAAGATCTCTCAAAGGAGTGAGATGATGGCGCCCCCAAAGAGCAAAGGACGGTTGCATCCATGGTGATTCGTCATCGCGCGGAAGTTCTAGCCTTGTATATCAGGCTCCAGCAGCTTAACGGACAACTTTTGTCCGCCAACTGTCATATTATATAAGCAAATATTGTCTCTGGAATGACATTTAATGCCTGAATTACAAGGCATATAGTCCATTCCTAATACGGCGGGCTTAGCGAGCCTCAATCAGGAAACTATGTCTTCACACACCGAAAATCACGGGCTTTGAATTACTCTCTATCCATCTTAAATCAACTCATCATGGCCGCCGAACGCACAAACGTCTCCAACGACCTGATCTGGCAGATCACCCGTACGCCTTTCTCCCAGAGCCTTTTTTTTCCTTCCTTAATCGATGGAAGCTGATCTGTTAGGACAGGCAACCAGAATGCTTATCTGGTTCGCCGCAACACCGGTGGTGGCTCCCAGTTCTCCCGGGACCCCTTGAACTTGAAGAACAAGCACTCTTTCAAGGTATGGCAGCTGAATATCCTAAATCCCCATTCTTCTGCGTTCCAATTATAGTAGAACCGCGCACTAACTTTTGTTCTGCAGTACGCCGGCTTTGCCAACAACAAGGTATATATCGATCGATCTCTACGCGGAGCTATTCAAAGCTCTTCAACTCGCAGTCTCTAATAGCTACTTCCCTAGGCTATCGGTGTCCAGGCCGCTGAGAACGGTGGTGTCGATGTGACCACCAAGAAGTCCAGCAACCCCCAGCAGCCCGGTCAGAACGCCGTTACTGTCCACTACGGCCCCAAGAGCTCCACCCGCAAGTAAGAACATCACATTGGAGGCTATGTTGACGTGTGACAAGAGATGTTAATCAAAGGCACCAGGATCTACAAGGGTGTTGCCGACAAGACCGCCCAGAACGGCTACCGTGCCGACATTCGCGAGGAGGCCGTTGCCCGTGTGAGCGCTATCCGCCGCTCCCAGCAGTCCAAGAAGGACACTCCTGCCCAGAAGCCCCGCAGCGTCAAGTCCCGCCAGGCTGCCGCTCAGAGCTCTGAGTAAGCGCGTTCTTGGAATGACACTCAGAAGCAAAAATCAATAAAACCAGACAAGGCTGCGAAGCGTGAATAATTGATATGATACAGCCATAGTCCAATATTATGAGCGTCTGAATAAGGTTATGGTAGTGCACAGGTTATGGTAGTGCACATGTGGACACACCTGTAGGATCATTCATATGGAGACTTTTCTAGATAGTCAAGTTTCCCGGGGACGAGAAAGTTGCTTTCACGATCTCTCCCAGTGAGGATAGGTCCGGGGCAATCACAATCGAAATCAAGGAGTTGATCACTGAGACGAGAGTTGGGCTTGTTCACACCCATATTCATATCATTTCCATGTCTGTTCCGGTGGAGCTTCCAAGGTTGGAAGACAACGACCCGGTACCCCGAGAGGTGCGGGAAAAGACCTAGCCTTGTGATTCATCGTCCTATAGACTGTAGTTGGACTCCACCATACTAGCCGATAGTCGGGCCGAATTGACTACGATAGATGAGCCTCGGATCGAGAGGATCGAGGAAGTGGGGAAAATGGTGATGATGTTGTTGAACATCATGGGCGGTTTTAGGTGCCGGCTCTTCACAGTACAGCTCCGTCTCAGTGTAGACAGAGATGGGATTCCGCCTTTTCCCGAGGTCCCGATGATACAACCCGGGGGGAAGAAGAAATTCACGGGCAAGACGAGAATCATCGGGAATTTGACGGGAAATGAAAAATACGGGAAATGGGAAGTGGGAAATGATCTGGTAGCTATTCAGAATACACGGTAAATATAGCACATTGATGGCGGTTGAGTTTACCATATTTGTATCTATAAGGACTAAAGTGAGAAAGGAGCCTAAGCCTACTTGAGGCTCCGGTATAGATGGGACCTTGAGAGAAACCTTGAAAAGCTCATGCCATAAGCCCACATGTGCATGTCCCTCAGACCTGTATACCTAGGCATCTATGTAGATTTAAGTACCTGTAGTGTATCTCATGTATATTACTTAGCACATGTGAAATGTGATAGGATTTCAGTGATTTGTTAGTTTTATAAGACTATTTGGATTCTTGTGGAGTGTACCATTCTACCCAGATCTACCTAGGTCTAAAGGGGCATTTAAGTAGGAATTGGATTATAGAGCGTTGGTAGTTAAGAAAGTATCAAGGTATAACCTTGGAAGTATAGATTATAACATTGAACACATATGTATAATCCGGATGTACCTACGGTAAGTACAGTAGATGAATACAGAATACCCGGGGTCTATTACCTATAAGAGCCATCGGAAAGGTTCAATGGAAGGTCCCACTTTTAAAACAGTCCGAAAGTAGCCCAGGTGTGAGAAGTACCTGTTTCTCAATTCCGGGGTTTCTTACTCTGCTTAAGAGGTCCTGCCCCTCTCCCCCCCCCACCATTATAAACCCGGCTCCTTCCCCTCCCTTCCCCAACATTCCTCTTCATCCATCAACTCTTCTTTACATAATCTCCACTTCTTCACCATGGTTAAAGCTGGTAAGTTGTCAAGCTTGGTGCCCATTTCTCCATTGACGGTAAACTAATTGACTCTAGTTGTCCTCGGTGCCTCTGGCGGTATTGGCCAGGTACGTCTTCTCTTGAAGCTACTACCCCCCTCCCTGAGATTCATATGACAAGTGGACTTACCATTTACCCTATCATTCTGAATAGCCCCTTTCTCTTCTGCTGAAGGCTTCTCCTCTGATCGACGAGCTTGCCCTATATGATGTTGTCAACACTCCTGGTGTTGCCGCCGACCTGTCCCACATCTCTTCGGTCGCTGTAAGCTACGCCAAATCGAAACCCGAGTGAAAAAGGGGGAAAAAAAAACCAGAATATTGATCAAACCCTGCAGAAAATCTCCGGCTTTCTCCCTAAGGATGATGGTTTGAAGAACGCGTTGACCGGCGCTGACATTGTTGTCATCCCTGCGGGCATTCCTCGTCAGTATCCTCGCATCTTCTTTCCTCTCTTGTTTGAACGAAATGATGTGAATTGGTGACTAAACGCATGATAGGCAAGCCCGGTATGACTCGTGATGACCTGTTCAAGATCAATGCCGGCATTGTACGCGATTTGGTTAAGGGAATCGCTGAGTTCAGCCCCAAGGCAACCATCCTGGTTATCTCCAACCCCGTCAACTCTACCGTCCCCATCGCTGCCGAGGTTCTCAAGGCTGCTGGAGTCTTCGACCCCAAGCGCCTCTTCGGTGTGACAACCTTGGATGTCGTTCGTGCCGAGACTTTCAGCCAGGAATACTCTGGTCAGAAGGACCCTTCAAAGGCCACCGTGCCAGTTATTGGCGGTCACTCTGGCGAAACCATTGTTCCTCTGTTCAGCAAGGTTTCCCCATCGTTCCAGATCCCGGCAGACAAGTACGAGGACTTGGTCAAGCGTACGTATTGTCACCACTCGGGAGGGTGTGATCTTAAAGGTTAACCATCCTTACAGGTATTCAATTTGGTGGTGATGAGGTTGTGAAGGCCAAGGATGGAGCTGGGTCCGCCACTCTTTCCATGGCCTTTGCTGGTTTCAGGTTCGATCCAACCCCTTGATGCTACCCTTCGCTCTCGCAAGGAAACACAGAGCACCATGTACTGACTAGTCTCAGATTTGCCGAGGCCGTCATCAAGGCTGCCAAGGGCGAGAAGGGAATCGTTGAGCCCTCTTTTGTTTACCTGCCCGGCGTTGCTGGTGGCGATGAGATCGCTAAAGCCACCAACGTCGAGTTTTTCTCTACGCCAGTCGAGCTAGGCGTAAGTGTTCCATGCCTCTTCTATCTATGCCCTAAATTGGATTGACTAATTCTAAATCAAATACAGCCATCTGGTGCCGAGAAGGCTATTAACGTCCTGGAAAACGTAACCAAGCGGGAGAAGGAGCTCCTGGAGACCTGCTTCGAGCAGCTGAAGGGCAACATCGAAAAGGGTGTTCAGTTTGTCCAGAGCCCACCGAAGTAATGCAACCCCCCTCATCCCCTTTACTGGACGACGATTGTCAGACAACCCCCGCTCGCGCAGGTTTTGATAACTACAGAGCCTTGCTAACCATGGTTATACTGGAAAGATAGGCTTTAAAGGTTGATGCATGATGTTATGAAATAAAGGACACGGGAGTCGTCCTTATGCGGCAACGGCTTCCTTTTCGAGATAGCAGAGAAATTACTCATACAGACAACATTTCAACACCTCCATTCAGCAGAAATAGAATGTCCCTTGTATTCCGCCTATTCTTAAGTAGTTATACATTGTTTGGAGGGCGCTCTCCCTTGCTGTGACGCCACAATTGGCATGTCTGCAGATGACTCAGTAGCCTTCACCCAGTCCAGCTGGTGGCCGAGCTCTTCTGTGCCAAAAAAAGGAAAAGGGAGAAAGAAAGGCCAGGGATTTAGACGGCTCAGGGTCATTCCATGCAGGCGCTTACGCCAGGCATTGTGGCCCAAATGTCTCTCAAGCCCCGGGGATGGGAATGCATTGCAAGACCATTATGGTCGCACTTGGACTGTTTTTATTTGAAATGTTGCTCCTGGAAGGTCGGACGTCTCAGCCTGCACGGTGCTGTTGATTCCCAGATTCGCCAATGCGCCCCGAATTATCCCACAGGGGAACCATAGGTACTAAGATACGTTAGTCCTAATGTGCGCCTTCGTATAAAAAGGGTCTTGCGTACTGCCTGTGCCATTGATATGGCTTCCCCCCGCACAGTCATGCTCATGCGGGCAAATGGTCGGAAGGCGCTGTCCGTTAATACATAGACACCCTGGCTCGCTCTTCAATTAGCGTCATTTTTTTTCGCTGTATATAGCCCTCCCTGGAGCTTCTCAATCGTGCACAATCTTTCCCAGGGCATAACGTACTCGGTGATTAGTTTTTAAATTATCCACCTGTTTCCTGAATAACACCATCCATAAATCTTTGCACAGGAATTTGATGACGTCTAGGTGATCTGTAAACCGGGGGCGATCGCGAGAGAATCTGTCATGGCCCAGAAGTCAGTCTCAACCCCATAACGGTCGTTGTAGGCGCCTCTGGGGATCTCTCACCTCTCCGCAAGCCCTTGCCCGACCCTGTAGCCTAAAGATTCAAGTCGGAAGTATGTTGTTTCTCTCACCCCCTCATCATCCTTATCATGCCCGTCAGATAGCTCTTTGGCAAGGCGCTCAGCCATGGGAACAAGCTCAATGAGAAGAAAGTCAAAGCAGGAGGAGCTGAGCGTCCTGGCGTTGGGATCGGAGATGGCCGGAGAGGCCGACGCCTCAAACGACATGACAAGGAGATGCTAGACGGAAGGAAGGAGGAATGTCGGAGAGGGTTCTGTGGGTGTGGAACGATGAAGTGGCAGTTGCGGCTTAGGTCAAGGATCTAGCTCTGGGGGTTGGCGGAGTGTTTTGATTAGCCCCTCCCGAGGTCGGAACAACATTTGAATAAGGATGGAGCAATTAACTTGGAGAGCGAAACTGCAAACTACGTATATACTACATCCATATAACCCATTTCCTTGATCCTTGTCTTATATACATTTTCAACTATTGGCTGAAGCTACGACGTCTAATGGGTAAGAATTTAAAGGTCACGGAAAGTAGATTATGGGATAGTAGTTATGAAACCGATAAATTCCCAAGTCATAACTGTGTCCATTTGGATCAAGGTAGAGGGCAAAAGAGGTTCAAAATAGTTAGGAAAAAAAAAAGAAACAAGGGGAAAGGATACTACTATTTTGCCACGCAATATCCCATTCATATGAGGAACCCGGACGCACACCTAGAACACCATGGCATGATGCATACAAAAGAGAAAGAAAAAAGGGTCGGAGGAGAGGGAGGGGGAGAGCGACAAAACTGGCGTAAACGGCACATAAACAAATCGAATATTGGTCGTACCGAGGGGTTTCCAGAACTTCAATGAGTATTCTCAACCACCTGGCTAGCATGAGGGGGGATACGACGATTGCCCATTGAGAGGACTACTGGCAACCGGTTGATGGAAGTCCTGTGAAGAGAGTCGTGTGAAGTTCAATGTCGGACGTTTCAAAGGAGGACAGGGATATTCATCTTCATCCTCTTCATCACTGCCAGTCAAATCAATGACCTGCGCTGCAGGACGTTTCTTACTCGAAAGTCGAGCAGCAGAGGAGGGAGTTGATGCTTCTCTGGACTGAGCGGGCGTTTGTTCCAGCAGTATATTCGACGACATAGGCTCCTGCTTTACGGCATTGAGCCTGGGCTCACTGATCTCGATCAAATCGTCATCGTCTGTGGTTGGTGTAGCCCCACCAAGCTTAACGGCTTCGGAATCATCAATCTTCGACCAAGTCCCGCTTGGCTCCACCACAACTTGGTCAACATCGGCCCCAGTGGATTGAAGAATTTCATCAACGTATCTGCCCAGGTCAGCAAGAACTTCTGATAAAACGTGTGAGAGACGCGGCCTTACTGGTCCACCTGCAGAGACTCAAAGCTTGTCGACTTGGCACACACAGGGCAGCTCCATGTGGGGGCTTGCTTTTGTAGCTGAAGGAATGATGATGCATCGAAGCATTGGTTATGGGTGCATACCACAGAGCGGCAAGGAACTTGAATCCGAAGAGTAGACAGGGGGCACTTAAGAGACATTATACTCGATGTGGCGACAATGTCAGAATCTTCCGCACGGTTTTTCACTAAATGTTCAAGTCAGAAACATCGCCCTCCCAGCCGTCTTCCAAAACGTGACTTACTTTCCCGTAGCACCTGTTCCTTTGAAATGAGCTTGCGAGACTTCAGCTGGGCAACTAGTTCGTCCACCGGATGTTGTTTAACCATGTTGGCTAGAACAAAAAATTTCTACGCAGAAAGTCAGCAATGGGATCTCCCCCTATATGGTTGCCGCAGACCATGGCTGAAGTTTACCTTTTGCGTCAATGCATATGTCATGACGATGTTATTTGGATAGTTCGTTTTTTTCCGCAGGTAGTTTGTGACATCAGCAGGCTGTGTGGTCCCGGGTTTATTTTTGAGCCCTCGGAGGTTGGCTTTCACTTCATCCAAGTTGGCTTTCAATTCCACTTGGTGAGGAAATGCGATATCAGATTTGGTAAACTGCTTAAGCCCCGAGTCGGCCGTGCAATAAACCATCACTCGAATATTGGGATTCTGATCCAGCTCGGCGACGTGGGATTGAGATAAGAAGACTTTGAGCTCGACGCTGTCTCTCGTTTGTTCGCGGACTAGATGATATGAGATACTGAACAAGGTCAAAAGAAGGATATGTTGACACTGACTTTTACATTCCACGACGGGCGTTAAAGGTGTTAGAACCGTGAAGAAAGGACTCTCTTTGAAGACGATAGGGCCTAAGGGGAACGTTAGTGACGACTCGGAGGTCGCATGACGGGATAAGGTGAAATCGAACCGGGAGTATTGGCATGAGGAGGCATAGAGATTCCCAACGCAGATCGAGGTTGGGAGGGGGCCTGCTGTGTAGGGGGTGGATGATGAATCTGGGGGTTTGGATTCGCCTGGAACACTGTCGAGCCAGGTAGGCCAGTGCGAAGAATGCGCTGTCGTAAGGCTTCATATCGGACAGTGTTGCCTTCCGAATGGCAGAGACGCTCCAGATCTAGGCCACATAAAATCGTCAGCATGAATTCGGGAAGTGTAAGAGATTCCGCAATACTAAGAATAAGACCCTCTTAGACCTTATACTAGAGAGGCCAAACAAATAGGGCGGGGGAAAGCGGCGAACAGCACGAGTGATAAAGGCGAGAAAGAAGAAAGACTCACAGTCAATAATGCGCAACTGCAATGATGCTTTCAGCCCAGATACTGGGAGGCCCTCATTTCGCAGCAAATCCTTCAACTGAGGAATCGTCAAAGTTTTGATCAAAGCCACCAGACGCGGAAGTTCAGAGGACTGGCCGGACGCCATCACGTTCTGTAACAAGAGGCCTTAGGTAGAAGATACCGGGCCAGATATCAGGAGGTTGCAGGGATACATGTCAATCGAATCGAGCCGCAGATCCGCAAGGCGATGTGAAAGAAATCAAGTACCTAGAAAGCCTTAAGCCTTGAAACTTTCACTCTCGCTCTCGTTTTGACTGGTCGCAATTTGGTGAGGTTCAAAGGATTGTGGATGACATAAGGCGTTATCGCGATAAGGGAAAAAAAAAGTTGTCAAATGCCCGCTTTGAACTTTGAACCCGAATTGCTTTTCTCCTCTTTCTCCACACCTCAGATCTACCTTACTTTTTCTTTCCTTTTTGCTCATATTCCACCCCTCACATCGTTCTCAATCATGGCCAAGAGTGTCCGAGCCAGTGTTTCCAAGCGTAACCGGGCCAACCTGCGCAAAAAGGTATTTGGCCCGGTGGTTGACGCTCGTACTGAACGACTTGCAGCCAAACTACAAGAAATTGCTTCGCAACCTCAACCTAAGGTGGAAAAGTCAGAAATGGAGCTGGAAACAGATGCAACCGGTATGGATCATTACTAGAAAAAAATATACCTCTGTTGTCTCCATCGTACTCACAACTCGGCTTTCAGTCAACCAAAGTTCGGGTGCTGAAGCTATCCCGGCTGATACAGGTAGGCCCGTCATTGAACCTCCAACCCCCACACAATCATAATCGCTAACCTACTTGCCCCCTTTTCATTAGAAATGGATGTCGACCAAAAATCCTCGAAAAGCCGTCCTCATAAGTCCGGACGGGTGCAGAAAAACAAGAAACCCCGCAACTCGATTGTCTTCAAGTCACACCCATCCAAGGCGAAGAAGGGATCCAAGCGGAAATAATGATAATCCCCCATCGAGGTTGAAGGGAGGGGACTCACTCTAGAGAACAGAAAGTAGGGTCTATGGTCCAAGGCAGGGAGACAAATGGCGTTCAGGAGTCGAACATACATACATCTTATCTGTTTTTTAAGTAAACCTTTTTGTTCCATCTCTTTTTTGTTGCACTTACTTTTTCCGACTATCTATCAATTCTCAACGGTCCTTGTGTCCATATAAACCATGCCCTTGACTGACCCTCTTTCGACTACATATTCAAAAATTTGACCCACCAAATTCCATCATACATAGCTGGTTCAACAACCTTCCAAGGTTGGAATCGCGGCCGCTGATATCGATACGAAGGCGGTGTGGCGCCTGACTTGTAGTAAACATCGCGCGCACCACACCCTTTTCTGTTACATGCACCAATTCACCTCCTCTTCAAGGTGCCATGGTGACTTCTCCAGGCTGGCGAGAAATTGTGCTCGCCAATGCTTTGGTATTAGTGGGAATTGCCACTTTCTCCACTGGGTTTTTCCCCTACAAACCGCTCGTTCCAGGCTTAGCCACATTTGAGGAGGCCCATTCCGATGTAGCTCCAATCTTCGACAAGGTCATTTTTATGGTGGTGGATGCTCTGCGGAGGTATGCTGTCTCCAACCTTTATTTGAGACTATCGGTAGCTAAAGGAAAGGGGATGTGCCAGTGACTTTGTTTATTCATATGATTCCGGGTTCTTGTTCACCCAAAGGTTGGGCTCAATCTCTCTCTAAACTGAGTGGATATTGACTCTCATGTAGCCTAATTCGAGACGGCGCCGGGTTGCCATTCACTGCCCATGCTAGTTCCCCGACAGTAACAATGCCTCGACTCAAGGCGATGACAACAGGATCCGTCCCTTCGTTTTTAGACGTGATATTGAATATTGCCGAGTCGGATACTACCTCGAGTCTCACATACCAAGATACATGGCTCGCACAGCTCAAAGCCCGGGGGGATCGACTTGTCATGTACGGAGACGATACATGGCTTAAACTATTCCCAGGGATGTTTGACCGGGCGGATGGAACAACAAGCTTCTTCGTTTCTGTTAGTTCACCAATGATGATACATAACTCTTGTTTAAAACCACCCCACTGAGAGATCTTCCACTGCAGGACTTTGTTGAAGTGGATCAAAATGTGACACGCCATATCCCGGATGAGCTGGCAAAGAACGATTGGTCTGCCCTAATTATGCACTACTTAGGCCTTGACCATATTGGCCACAAGGCAGGCCCTCGGAGGTAAATAAATTACCATGCCCGGAATCTTGGCTTTAAGAGGGAATCTAACGCCATAGTAGCTCTTTCATGTTACCAAAACAGCAGGAGATGGATGACGTTGTGAAGACTATCTATTCAGCGATACAAGAAGAATCACATCTCCACTCCACGCTTCTTGTCTTGTGTGGAGATCACGGCATGAATGATGCGGGAAATCACGGTGGCTCATCTGCCGGTGAAACCTCGCCGGCATTGCTTTTCATCTCCCCCAAATTCAAAGCGTTGGACCAGAAACTGGAAAGCCCTACTGCTCCGTTTGGAGACTTTCAGTACTATAAGACCGTCCAACAGGCAGACATAACGTCAACACTGGCAGGACTTCTGGGTTTACCTATCCCATTGAACAGTTTGGGCGTGTTTATCCCCGACTTTCTTGACCTGTGGGACTCTGGTATGGATGTTCACCCCTTTTTCTCGAAGTCAGTCAACGGGTTGCTTTTGCTAACACGGACGCACATGCAGGGCCTCGTAAGCTGAGTGTTCTATATCGCAACGCTCAGCAATTGCTACTTACGGTCAAAAGTACATTTCCTGGTGTTGTCTTTGACCAGGAGACCATGCCAAGCTGCTCAGCATCTAGTAACTCTGGGATTGAAGGCGCCAAATGCACCTGGTCAGAAATAAACCAACTCTTGCGAGAGAATGCAACGGATGATGCATTTTTGACAGTTGGACCCTCACTTGAACGGTTCTCGCGAATCGCCCAGGATATTATGAGCAGTGCTGCCACCAATTATGATACTTCTAGGCTTGGTCTGGGCCTTCTAATCACTGGAATCGCAGCGTTGATCGTCATGCCTATCGTCTACCGTGACGGTGCATTGTTCCCTTACCCATACGGGTTCTTAACATTCCTTGTGATAGCCCACGGAAGTATCATGTTTGCAAGCAGTTATGTCGAAGAGGAGCAGCAATTCTGGTATTGGATCTGCTCTGGATGGATTTTCTATCTTCACGCCAAATCAGCCTCGTTAAAAACATGGAGCCGACCAATAGCTGGACTTCAAGTCAACTTGATCACTATGTCTGCATTTGGGCTTCTTTGTTGCCAACGACTTCTTCGGCGTTGGAACCAGACTGGCCAGAAGTTCACTGGGGAGTCGGATATTGCTCGCTCCTTTTTGCCAGAAAACCCACGTCTACTGTGGACTCTGGTGATTCTCACTTACGTGGATGCGGGCCGTGGCCTTCTGATGAGCCTGCCACCTTCTAGGCTACCTCGCATAGGTGCATTTGTGCTGCCAGTACTAGCGTTTCTGTTCAAATTGAACTTCGTGGCGAATGATTCTCCCGAATTATTGACCAACTCGCTTCTCTCGCAGCCCTTAAATGCATGGCCGGAAGCGTTCCCTTTGGTCTCTCAAGCCAGGATCGTATTTGGAGGAGTTGCATGTTATATGATTTTGGCAACTCTGGGGGGCGGGAAATTGGAACCGCAAAATAGTAGGATTTCCTCATCTCCCTGGAATTACACCTTCAATGGTGACGATGACTGACTGAGCCCAATTCACTAGGACCTAAACGACTATTCCACGAGGCACTCCATATTTTCTTGATCACCCAGTCTAGAGTCACAAATATCCCCATGTTCCTTCTGTTCCGCATCCAAGCCTTTATCTTGCACAGAATTGATTTGAGCGGGGTCGAGGTGACCATCACGATGCTGATCATGCAGTACCTGACATTTTTCGCGTTTGGCGGTTCGAATTCCATCTCCTCTGTGGATTTGTCGAGCGCGTATAATGGAGTTGGCAGCTACAGTGTGGTCATGGTCGGGGTCTTGACGTTTGTGAGCAACTGGATAGGTCCAATTTGGTGGATTTCGGCGAGCCAGCTCCTCCAGTCGCAGCGGGAGTTGAAACATGACCGGCCGGCTGCCTTGCTAACGTTCCATACCGCCTCATCTCTGGTATTCGTCATGGCGGCCTGTACCGCATTGAGGGCCCATTTGTTCATATGGACTGTATTCTCGCCCAAGTACCTGTACTCGATGGCATGGGCGATCGCGAATCATGTTGCGATAAATCTTTTTGGTGGCATCGGCTTACCAGCCCTTCGGAAGCGAGTTTTAGATGCGCCATCTTAAGACCACCTAGGATTCATCCAATCCAAAGAGAGGGTGAACAGGCTCATTTTACTGTTGTCCTTGTTGATTAGAATGGTGTTTTGTTTTCAGCAGTGATAGACCCATCTGATTGCGATTGTTTTCACATACATCCCATGAGGAATGAGACCTTTCGATCTATGATAGACCGCTGAACAAATCATCAATGGCATTTTTCTTCCGCTTTGTGGCCTTTTTTGTAGATTTGGTGCCAGAGAGCGTGCTGGAAGAGTGTTGCTTCAGAGGTTTTTTCGTAGACGATTCATGAATTTCCCTTGTCGCAGCTAGAGGATTATGACGATCACGATTGATACGCTCGCCCCTATCTTCACCGAGGACAGGAATAAAATGTTTCTTCGTGTTTGGCCCAGGGCGTGCGTTTAATATGCGATCTGCTTCGACGGCTCTACTTAATCGCGCAAGTACCGCCAAGAGTGTCACCCCCAGTGTCGAGAACTGGTTATCAGCGACTACTGTAGAGAAGACCCTGGATTTGTCAGTATATACCTCTGATAAAACAATGTCCTGAAGGTGCTGCCTTTGTCTAGACATACATATAGCACCGAGGAATCAGGTTGGCAGCCAAATGTTGCCGGTAAGATTCGGCCGCAACGGGATCGCACGATTGCATGTTGAGCGTAGTGCGTTTCAATATCGCCAGCCATTTCCACCACTTCGCTTTCTTGTGTTGGTTCTTATTGCGGTGATATATCAAATGCAATATTGAGTGAACGGTGGAGACCTCCTGAGTATCCATGATTAATTGGGTAAAAGAAAATGCAGGACAGGAAGATTTTAGTTTGGGTGGTCCCCACGTTGATACAACAATCATTACGTAAGCGCGTAGATAAGCAGGATTACACCAGGGCAGTGTACTAACTACCTGGGCAAGTATATCAGGTAGTATATAATATAATTGCCATTCTTTTGCAGGAATATGCCCCCAGTCAACTCTAATGAAATCTGGAAGAATGATCATATCTAGATCCCTAGGTAAAATGCAGCTTAACGACTATTTGTCCTAACATTTGCCCTTGGCCCTATGACCCAGGCCTCGAGAACTGGACGCCACAAGGATCTTTCAGATTTCATTAAGTTGAAGCATTATATGACTTGAAATCAACCCGATGACCATCATCAGTCTTTTTACTCATTTAATCATTGTCTCACGGGGCAAATGACCATTTCTATGAGGGTGACTCTCCTTGGAGACACGAGCTGTCTATGCACATACATGTGGCCATCTTTGACCCAAGTAAAAGCATTGAACACATGCAGGTTTCGGAGAGATTATGAAATAGCCGAGTTAAATTGATGCACAGGCCATACCAAACAAGTAACCTTTGTCTACAATCCAAGTGAGTTTATAGTTCGGCCCGACTTATTTCCTAGCTCCCAATCAGAATTGCACAATATGAGGCTGAACATTGTCCTCCCCACTTTGTGGAGGCACACCAGTTGACCCAATCAAATCATTAGCAGACGTGCATTCATCCTCTCAACCTTATCCCGCTACACTACACTCAGTCACTTTTTTTTCTATTTTTTTTTTCCAAAAAGACTGTCAAGGCTATCATTTAACCAGGCCATAGAGTCAAGAGAGTGGAGAAAAGTTAACCACTTGAGCAAGCTACCTTTCGTTCCCTTCTTTTGTCACTCAACAATAAGTGCACTTTCATGCTTAGTAACCGTTCATCAGGCCTAAGGCATTCTTAAGGCATCTATTGTTTCCGCCCACTGTTACCATCCTTATCAACGTCACCTTGCGCCGGGGAAGCTTCCCCGTCCATGAAGCACGATGCCGTCCATGCCACCAGCTCTACCAGAGCCACACGTCCTAAACCAGGTATTGCTTTCATGGTATTTGATACAAAAGAGGATAACATGCTAATCTGTCGGTTCCACCTGTTTGTTTAGATCATCATCTCGCCATCGGATTCCGATTATCTGGATCAACTGATCCCCTCCATACGCGAGTACAGTGTCGGTAACCGGACACCCCAATTGCTTCAGTCACTTTCGCGCTTTGCAAGTGACAAGGAAGCAGAAATTGAGAGCATATGCAACACCAACCACCAAGAATTTGTTTCATCCGTCAATTCCTTACTCCGTATTCGCGAAGGCACGGTGTCCTTGACTGCGGAGATCCTGGATCTAAACCAATCGATACAGACGAGCACAGAGAGACTTGCAGAACAAAAGAAGGCTTTGGTCGAGTCTAGGGGCCACCGGCAGAATATTGATGAGACCTCGCGTGCGATTCAGGACTGTCTAGAAGTGCTTCGCCTCGCCAACCAAGTGCATGACCTGCTGGCCAAGAAGAACCATTATGCGGCCTTGCGAGCGCTCGAAGAGCTTCAAAATGTTCATTTGAAGGGGGTAACCCAGTATAAGATTGCGGTTATGATTCAAAGCTCGGTGCCGGCCACCCAGCGCGCAATCGCCGAGGCGGTCATGTCCGATCTGAATACCTGGCTGTACCGAATCCGTGAGATGTCGCAGTATCTTGGCGAGATTGCGCTTTTTCACACTGATCAGCGAAAGTCACGACTCAAGCAAAGAGCGGAGAAGATTCCGCACCTTGAGAACTTCAACTTGAACTCTGCGATTGAACTGGTGGCCGACGAGGACGAGGAGTATGATTTGCTTGAAAACGAAGATTTACAGGTGGAATTTACTCCATTGTTTGAATGTCTGCATATCCATCAATCCCTGGGGCAGATAGAAAAGTTCCGAGTTGAGTATGCCAACACTCGCCGCCGCCAAAAGGATCTATTGACTCCACCCTCTATCACCCTCATAGATGAGGATGGTGCAAGTCTTCATAATTTGTTGGAGGAAATGGCAGGATTTGCTATTGTCGAAAGAGCCACGATGAAGAGGGTCCCAGATTTGAGATCATCCGTGGATGTATGCTCTCCCTTTACATCAGACTTCCTCCTTTTGCCATGATTCCACCCGCGGAACGTGTCATGATTCAAGCTGACAAGATTCTACACAGATTGATGAGCTTTGGGACTCGATGTGCCAGGCTGCCGTGGCAGTGATTTCCAAAGCCCTACACGAAGTAGACAACGCGGAAAGTATTTTGAAAATCAAGAATTTGATTGCATTGTTCATGCAAACCATGAATGTTAGTTCTCATATTCTCTCTACTTCGCTACTTTGAATCTTGACGCTGCCCGGGACTTCAAAAACTAATTGATTCACTACAGACATGGAATTTTCCGGTACACGTTTTTGACGACTTTCTCCTGAAACTTTTCGAGAAGTATGCGGAGCTTTTGAAAAGACGATTCAGTGACGACTTTCAAGAGGTACGAATGTCTTGTCAGAGCTACGCTTCCTCCTTCTTACTATTCAACTGGATATTCTATACTAACATGTTTTTAGATTGTGTCAACGGATGACTACATGCCTATGCCTATTCAGACTTCAGAAGAGTATGATAAGGTCATAAATGTGAGCTGGTATCACCCAGGAAAACCTCACGAGGAACTAGTGTATGTCTAATAAAACCCTTTCTCTGCTAATTATGCTTTTATGTCTGATCTGACCAATGAAAATTAGCTTTCCTTGCATTCTGCCCTTTTCGCGAATGTATCCATTGTGCTGCATCGACATTCGGAACTTTCTCAACCAGTTTTACTTCTTTGCAAATGACGATTTCTCCCACCCAGATGTCATTGATGGGACATTAAGAGAGGTGAGTTAATATATTCTTTGCCCTTTTGGAACGCCTTAGCCTTTAATTGAAATCTGGCTAATCACTAGAGGGAAAGGCGTTAGATGATCTTCTTTCACGCAGGGTTTGCGACACTCTGGTTGAACGTCTTTCCTCGCAATATCTCGGCCAGATTGTTCAGATTCTTATCAACCTTGAGCATTTTGAAGCTGCTTGTCATGAGCTTGAATTGCTTCTTGCAGCTGCCCGGTCTCAGAATTTGACAGGCACATCTATCACATTGAGAGTCACAGAAAAATTTCGGAGCAACAAAAAATCAGCCGAAAAACGCATATTCGAAGTGGTTAACTCTAAAATTGATGATCTTGTCGAGACAGCAGAATATGAATGGATGTCGACCACCCCTCCTACTGAGCCCAGTAACTACATGCAGACGTTGACTCGCTTTCTGTCTACGATCATGAACTCCACCCTGCTGGGGCTACCGACAGAGATCAAAGAGCTAATCTACTTCGATGCTCTTAGCCATGCTGCCAACATGATTCTGGTATGTGCTCGTTTCTTCACTCACCAAGGATATCCGATGTTATTCCCACTGCCCCACGCACGCGCGACCCCAAGCTGACTAGGTACCACAGGCCCAGCCGTTAGCCCCAGAAGTTAGAACCATTAACCCCAACGGGGTTGCGGCATTAGCAAAAGATGTGGAATACTTGGCCCATTTTGTCGATAGCCTCAACGTTCCTATCCTGCGTGAAAACCTCGATGAGCTCCAACAGACGGTGCAATTAATGCAGGCGGACAATGCAGATGAGTTCTATGACATATCGACCCGAAATAAGAAATACGGACGAGTTGATGCAATGCAGGGACCCGTCTTGCTCGAAAAGTATGCATCTTCCAAATCTGTTTCTCATCACAAGTAATTTTCACTGACTCTTGCAGACTTACGCGTACTGTTCAACCTCCAAGCAAGGTGGATAAATTCACGACGCTTTCCTCGCGTTTCAAGAAGACCTGATTACCCCTTGACAATATCCAAGTCCGCCGTTGTTTGTCTTGGGAGCGTGTCTCTAGGTGAAATTCATAAGTGGAGAGTCTCAGGACATGATTTGCATGCTTAAAAGACATGTAGTCCAACTAATGCTAGCTCAAAATTGGACCCGTCAAACTCAGCTAGCCTATGATGTTGTATGCACATGTGTTGATCGCCACAGTAGAAGATTCATGACTATTTTCTTAGAGAAACGCGCGTGGTAAATATACTGATTCATAGAGCTACATGCATTCAATGTTGAGCTGAGCTCAAGCAAAACAGCTAAAAATATTCCCAGGAGACTAATTAGAGAGACGCTTGGCCTAAGGGTTGACATGATGGTTTCCATTTCCTATATCATTATTGAAATGTGCCGAAAAGATCCAAGGATATATGGTTTTGAGATAATTCAGAATGTCACTAAGGGCATGACCAAACGAAGAGTTGGGCCACAGGGCCGTTATAAGGCTTAGACTGAGATGCGCATTGCCCTACATTAGCCACCAATACTGCCATGTCGAAGCGCATGATATATGGGGTCTTACGTACGTACCTGGGCTGGTAAATTCCCTTTACAATCAAGAGATTCCACGTGTGCATGATCACCGACTTTAAGATCAGGCTATTATACGTGGGTCCATTTAGAAACGAGTAGTAGCCATATCCCTAGAATCCAATGGAGAGGGAATACACGCTGTTTCTTCTTCTTCTTCTTCTTCTTCTTCTTCTTCTTCTTCTTCTTCTTCTTCTTCTTCTTCTTCTTCTTCTTCTTCTTCTTCTTCTTCTTCTTCTTCTTCTTCTTCTTCTTCTTCTTCTTCCTTCTTCTTCTTCTTCTTCTTCTTCTTCTTCTTCTTCATATGTATGTGTGCGTGTATGTGTGGGTTTGAAGGGCGTTTTCTATTCTTGTCTTTTTTTGGGCAAAATACTTTCCAATTCTTGCTTAGCGTCGGCTTTACTCAGGTCTAGCACAAAGATGTAGCCGGTTAAAAAAGTGAAATAATCATGATTCCAACCTTGGAAGTACGGGCGATCGCAAAAAGCAAATCATAAAGACAGCAACCTTAGGTCCGAATTCGCCGAAAAAGAAAAGAAGAGGTGGGAAACAAAAAGATAAATCACACGCAGGTCACCAAAGAAAAAAGAGAAACTAACAAATCCAGGCGCAAATCACTAAACTTGGTTAGCAACGACAGAGACATGGAAGGACTATGTAATTCTTTCATACCTGCTGAGGGGGAAGATGCGGGTACGTCGCATACATGCCCTCGAACATTTGAGATTGGGGCTGTCCATATGCTGCGGTAGGATCTGATTGAACCGGTCCTGGGTACATTGCGGGTTGTGGTCGGTATTCTTGCTCCGGTGGAAGCCCATGTTGTCCAAGAGAGCTGTAGTCCGCGGGGCCCATATGAGCCTGAACGCCATGCTGGGGCGGCAATTGACCCGAAGGTACCGAACCCGGAGCACCAGCCTGACTCGATCGCTTGGCGTGAGAGGCAGCTTCTTCCCGGGGTACTATATCAATCAAGAAATCAAACATGTCAGACTTGGAAAGAGCGGCAGCAATGTCTGACCGCTGCAAGGTACGGCGCTTGTTGTCTTCCGCATGGATCCAAGCACGCATGGTCAGTTCCGTGATGAATATGTCGCAGCCCTTAGCAAATAAGATGGGAGCCTCAGCGGATATCATCTTGACTTCAGGGTCCGCTTTCATGACTTTCTTGATACGAGCAAGCGGCAGTTGGTGAATCTTGTAGTCATGATTTTCGCCTTCCAGGTGATTGATGACGTGTTGCCAATAGGTCGTTAAGATGTCACGAGCGGTCCCTTGGAGACCTTGATTCACCTAATATGTGTAAGCAGCGCGAAGAGAGTCGATCTCCACAAGAAACGTACATTGGCCCAAGTTCCAGTGTACAGTTCAGCAAGGGGGGCATATCCTTGCGCAGAAAGCTAAGAGTAGTTTTTTATTCATTAGCAATGGTCCCGGGGCAGCTTCATGCGATTGTGGTAAATATCGTGGGGGTCAAGAAAGAGAGGCTGTGTGGTGATGAGATCTAAAAAACACACCTGCGCGCTAGCACCTGCGACAAAGAAACGTCAGCGCTAAGTTCCAAGATGACGTGGGGTTTGATAATTATATCGACTTGACTGCGCCAGCCAAAGCTAAGGCGCGTAATGTCAAGCAAACGGGCAATCGCTGGGGTGAGGATGCAACAACATTGGCTTACCATAATGACCACCGTTCCTAGTATCGTAGACTGGTGCTTGCTGTTGTTGTCCCTGCTGCTGTCTGCTCTGCTGTTGGCCAGCGCCTTGGGGAGCTGATTCCATCACGAGTCGCGTTTTCGCGCCCGACGAGATCAGGAAGGTGGAAATAAAGGAAAGAGGCGCCGAAAGCCCTTTCAAGGATCTCAGATATTTGAGAAACCAGAATTCTGGGCAGGCTTTTGGTAGGTTCCCAAACAAGAACTTAAAAAACGGGTGAGAGGTGTATTGGAGCGCGTGTCGGCAAGCAATGGGAGGTGTCGGGGCTGACGCTTCCGGGTTTCCCAACCCCCGCTTTCCTGCCCCAAGCTCTCTCTGTCTCTCTCCCGTAGAGAGATTATATACTTGACAACTATTGGTGATTAGCTCAATCGGACGAGTTTCTGCTCTTTGAAACTTTCTATGGCTTAGATTCATTGTATTTATTTTATTTTGATTTTATTTTGATTTTTTTTCCCCTCCTTGGACTAATCAATTTGGGGTTCTATTCTATCCATACTGCCATATGGGAGGGAGAAGCACGTATTTTGGGCGCAATTCGCTCAGCCAAGTCAATATTGACTCGATATCTCCGCCCGGTATAGATATTTCCACCTGTAAGATCCATCGTGTGTTCTTATACAAATATAAGCTTTATTCCAAACTTGCAGCTGTTGTAGTTCAATAGAGATAATAACCAAGCTGGTCTTAAATATTATGTAATACAAACTGTGGATCGAATTCACGTGATGACGGGTATGGTTTATCCGTTCCGAGAACGCAAAGAGCTCCCGCTGAAGAAAAAAAAAAACCTATAAAGCACTATTTCCCAACGGTGGATTCTTCATCTTCTTCTTGTCCTGCTTCCACATTGGCAGGGATGGCTGAGATAACCCCTACAAAGGTTGAGGTCCAGCCTCAGGAGGAAACAGACCTGTCTGATGACCAAATACAACAGCTTTTGTTAGAAGCTGAAGGCCGCCTTCGTGGTTCAGATGTCCAGCTCATCCAGGAAGCTGACCCAACTTCTTTCAGGTATCTTTATTCTGACTTTGTTCCACCCAAGTATACAAAACTGACTGGAGTAGAATCCCACAGCTGTCTTCAGGGGCCTCGATTGAACCTTACGTCCGCCAGGGTAATGGGATTGCAGTAATCAACTCCGCCCACCTGATCGATCCCAAACTCAAGGAGATTTCTAATTCATTGCACTCCGTACAACAACCCAAGAAAACAACTAACGTGAGTCCCCTCCATTTTATTCTCAGCATTGCCCTGCCTCTGCATCCCTTCTTATATCTGCTATGAGGAAAATTTTCCCAACGCACAAGCGCTTGATACAGCGTAACCAGTCCGTCTTGGGCTGTGCTGTACCAGTGAGAGCTTTATTTTCATAGTTACTCTGAGCAAAAAAAAAAAAAAAAAAAACAATCATCTCTCTTGATCTTCCTTTCGAGATTACATGGTGAACTTGCACTAACTATTCACCTCTGATTAGGAAAAGCCTACAGCTGGACCCGAGTGGTTCAATCTTCCTAAGACCGAGTTGACCACTGAGCTCAAGAGAGATTTGCAGCTATTGCGAATGCGCTCGGTTTTGGATCCCAAGAGACATTACAAGAAGGAAAATGGAAAAGCCAAGTTACCTGAGTTCTCTCAAGTCGGTACCATCATTGAAGGCCCAACTGAATTCTTCAGCGGCCGCATCGCCAAAAAGGATCGCAAGAAGACTTTCGTTGCGGAGGCAATGGCCCTGGAACGGGAAAACAGACGCTTTGAATCAAAGTACCGCGATATTCAACAGGGAAAGCAAAGTGGCAAAAAGTCATTTTACAATAACCTGCGGGCCAAAAGAAATCGAAAGAATAAGTGATCGTGAAACCCCCTTCGCCACAGCGTTGGCTATTGAAATCACACGGTCAATTATGGACATCATGTCGCTGGTCTCCCGGAATGCCACCTCTATGAATCGCAGTGTTCGGATTTACATGCATTCGATCTGCTGAGGCCTATTCGTGGCTGAAGACCTTGACCAGGGCCCGCGTCACCAGTTGCTGCCACCGATATTAGCTGCCAGCTCTTCATTAAGGGTTGCAGAACGTGGGGACTTTACCTGCATATCCAGGGCTGCCGTGCGACCAGCTTCCAAAACCTCCTCGTGTGCAGCCTTGCCTTCTTCCAACAATGCGGTGAGCTCACTGGCATTCTTGCTTTGAAGTAACTCCTCGTCTCCACGCGGGACAGGGCTCAATACCGCCTTGTTCGTGACCAGGCTCAATGCAAGGACTCGAAGTCCACTGTGTCTCGCCACCACAATTTCCGGTACAGTGGACATACCCACAACATCGGCCCCGAGAGCACGAAGCATTCGGCTCTCGGCTCTTGTTTCGTACCTGTGGTAAGGAGTGGTCAGTAATTCCGGTGATCTGCGGCGCAACATCAGCCCTATACTCACGTAGGGCCTCCAACAAAGGCATATACGCCTTCGTGTAATTTTCTTGTCTCTTGCGAAGGTATCATCTCCTTCCAAGTCTGGTGGACGTGTCGGCGCAGGTTAAGATCGTATGCATCCGAGAGAGGCGGAAAGCGAACACCAAATTCCTCGATATTAGGTCCCCTCAAAGGGTGCACTCCAGCGAGTCCCGCCAAAAAGATGTGCTAGAAATAAGGTTGTTAGTAAAAATCAGAAAACTGCATGTCACCAGATATTCATAGAACTTGCATCATTTAGCAACATGATATCGCCCACGGAGTAATCTGGGTTCAGGCCTCCCGCCGCATTGGTCACTGTGATCTTGTACATTAGCAATGGTTGTACATGTATTCGGATAAGATAATCAGGGTTGGGCTCATTCATCGATCTTACACACGACAGTATCCACACCCAGCTGTTTGAATACGCGAATGGGAAAGGTGACTTGATCCATCGAGTTTCCTTCATAATAGCTGATGTATGCATCAGCCATGGACCTCTCTTGTTATCTCACAACAGACTTTGTCGGCAACGACTCACTGAACTCGGCCAACCATGAATACTGCGGGGATATTCTGTCCCAAGAGTCCGAAGACCAGCTTGCCCGCATGTCCAGCGACTGCCAGTGAGATGATCAGCCTCGGGTTCTTTGATATGACCTGCGATCTTACCTGTTGGCTGGGGGAAATGAGGGATCGACGCATAGTCATATTCTACTCGTGGAGATGCCTGAATGGTATCCGCCATTCCACTGAGACCAGATCCGCAAACAATTGCAACTCGTGGCCTTTGTAGACCCTCAGGGAGGCGGTTAGTCAGAGAGACCACCGCCTCCTGAGTTTTCTCAAGGATGGAAAGATCAGATTGAGTCATGCTGAATATGAGTGATTGAAGAATTGAGGTTGAGTGGATCTCCAGGAAAATCTTCTGGCGCCGTGGGAGCTGTGGGAACTGCGTTCCCGTTCCCATTGGTTCACAGGAAGATGGAGAAACTTGAGAACAGCAATGAACGAATCTTTTAAGGTCTCAAGTGCTTGTTTGATATTGAGAAGAATGACAGTGTTGTTGTTATTATTAACTATAATTATGATTTTAATTTTACTTTTCCTTTTTCTATGCTCTTCCAAGGTTGTTTTATACACTCGTAGATGACCAATGTTTGCAGGATTATATATTCAACTCGACGTTCACAGTGCTCAAAATAAAGATGTTGCAGCATAATGTACGCCTATGGCTCAACATTGTCTCTACATGGATAAGATAACTTAGATCGTTCTAATCTTCTATTGATTATATAGATTATATACATGTCTGTCCATGGACGCATCGGTCCAAATCCCATGGGTGAACAAAAGGCGGTCAGACCACGGTCAAAGTGCAGAAAAATCCAGAACTGCACGCAACACCGTGAACTTCCCCAATCGACCTCAAAAATGCTGGCAAACAAGTCTCGTCTCGTTCTGGGAGTCGGGAAACAACTACGGGTATGTTCAATCTTGTTCTTGGATGGGGTCATGATCCTCTACTGACCGAAATGGCGGGAAATTTCCAAGGCTATTACTCCCGTACGCTCGCTATCATCACCGAGTGAATCGAGTGCGCCAATTTCAAAGCCAGAGACGGCATCTCAGCCTGCCCCGACCTCCACACCCCAACCTGAGTAAGATCTCAAATTCCAATGGGAAATTCCCTGTCTTTGTCTGGGCCCGATCGATCTCATTGATACCGGATTCAATTCTAGATCGACAACTTCACAACACTCCCAGCCTCCGTCTGAATCACGCGTCAAGGAATGGTTAGTCGACATCTCGAGCTGCTGATTAGCAGTGAAGTAAATAGTTCCATTTCGGATCCTCACACACGCAAAACTTAGGTCCGAGCGATTAGGAGCCCTGGGTGGTGAAACCCGACTACCACGAAGTGTGCAAGCGATTTACATGCGACCCCTCCGAAGGAAAGCAGAATACGGACTTCCAGTTTGCGACCTTCAGCTCCGATCCTACAGCGTGGAGAACGTAGAGTTCTTTGCCGATTTTGCAGTTCGCGCTGCCTATTACCTCAATCTCCCCGTTTCCGGCCCCGTCCCTCTCCCACGCATCGTTGAGCGCTGGACCGTCCCTCGAAGCAACTTTGTTCACAAAAAGAGCCAAGAGAATTTTGAGCGAATTACGCTCCGTCGGCTTGTTCAGATTAAGGACGGGAATCCCAAGGCCGTACAGGCGTGGCTTGCCTTCCTCCGCAAGCACGCCTTCTATGGAGTGGGAATGAAGGCTAATGTCTGGGAGCATGACAGTATTGGTACTATTCTACTACCCCGGCTACTTCTCGGGCAAGATGCTAACGCTCAGCAGATGTGGCCAAGTCCATGGACGAATCTCTTCCCGAGGTCGAGAAGACTTTGGCCCCGCACCTCGCTCATTTCGGCCAGCGACAGGATGCCTCCACCAAGCAAAGTATTTTTGATACCTTGGATAGTGAACGGTTCGCTGAGCGCAAGGACCTGTAGAACCTCTTGACGCGGAAGAGTGCTTGATCTTTGCATTAGTGGAATCATTTTGGCGTTCTTTAGCTTTCTCGTATTGTGTCAACTGGTTGTTTGTCCTTGGGCTCCCCTCGAGGCCTGTATTGTATATCTGTACCATTATCCCCCCAGGTCAATGGAATAATCTGAAAATTCCTGATTGATATCTCAAACATGATAAAGTCTCCCAACAGCCAATGGCATTTTCTCCCTAATCGAAGACTGAATATCAATAGAATGTCCATCAGCTAGGCGTACTATAATCTCAACCTCAACATCTGGATCCCAGAAATTGATTGACGTTCCCCCGATGGACAACCATTTCAGTGGCTGGTGCGTAAAACAATCAGAGTATAATTCCTAGAAAATTATGTATCAAATGAGGCCGTATAGGCAGTTAGTGTCATTATCGCGTCCTGAACACCGTATAAGATCCTCGTCACGTGGCTAGATATTATCGTCCTCTGGGGCGGAAAGGAAAGGGAGGAAAAAAAAAGTGATATATAGAAAGTAACATAACGTTCACTCACCAGGACACCCTCATTTCAAAATGAGTCGCTTATTTTGCCCTCGTCCAGGCGTGTTTGGGAGATCAATTGGCGGGCAATTGTCACAGAGCCGCCTCTGTCAACCCTCGCAGTGGCATCGGTCCATCAACTCAGCCGCGACATCTGACCCGGCTCCCATTGTTTTTTCAGGGATTCAACCCACCGGGGTTCCTCATCTTGGAAATTACTTGGGTGCTCTGCACCAATGGGTCAAACTACAGAACAGCGCGACCCCTGAAACCACCTTGCTTTTCTCTATCGTGGATCTGCACGCCTTAACAATCCCGCAAGATGCCGCTCAATTGAAGAGATGGAAGAAGGAGGCATTTGCGACTTTGCTTGCCGTAGGGTTAGACCCCAAGCGATCCACCATTTTCTTTCAATCCGATGTTAGTGACCAGAATTCATGTTGAGACAGAGATTCCCAAAAAAGCTAATCATATCACCGCGATGGTGATGGGGTGGTAGGTGTCGGCTCATGCAGAGTTGATGTGGATACTTAGCACAGTAGCATCCATGGGATATCTCTCCAGAATGACCCAGTGGAAGGTAAGATGAGTTAGATTTGTGTTTTGGGTCATCCTTGACTGGAGTTTGGGCCGCTAATCACCCAGTAGAGCAAACTTCAACTGCCAGAAGATACTACTCTAGAGCACTCGGAGGCGCGCGCACAGCTTCGTCTTGGTCTTTTTTCATATCCAGTGCTTCAAGCCGCCGATATCCTTGTCCACAGGTAACACCACCTTTTACATGGCTTCCTACCCCGTGGAACGATTCATCCGGGTAAACGATTCTTATCATCATCATCTCTAGAGCTACCCATGTACCCGTTGGCGAGGATCAAAAGCAGCATCTTGAATTTTCGAGATATACCGCCAACAGCTTTAACCATCTCTATGGGCCCATCTTCCCTATCCCCGAGGCTTTGATTTGTGCGTTCTCTCCGTCGAGTTTTAACATCTCCATTTACTGATTCCTGTATTATAGCGCCCGCGAAGCGGGTGATGTCGCTCAAGGATCCCACGTCGAAGATGTCCAAGTCCCATGCGGATGAACGGTCTCGGATCCTATTGACAGACTCCCCGCAACAGATCTCTAAGAAAGTCAAGGTTGCCTTGACTGATTCTGAACCGATGATCACTTACGACCCGATCCGCCGGCCCGGGGTTTCCAACCTCATTGAGATTCTGAGTCATCTGGAAGGGGTTTCTTGTGACGAGATCGCAGCCGAATATCACTCGTCAAGTCTTCGAGCCTTGAAGGATCATGTCGCGGGCCGAATTGCCCATCACCTTGGCGACATCCGAGGGCGATACCTCGAGATTATGGATGACCAAACCGGTCTGCTGGAGACTATTTCTCAACAAGGCGCCGCAACTGCACGAGCGAACGCCCAGCAGACCATGCGGCAGGTTCGGGATGCCATGGGGCTGTGAGCTGGACCCATTATTGCAAAATCGTGCAATCACCCTCGATGTAATTTTACTATGGAAGCCTTGTCTTCCTCATCATTCCCCCAGTGTACATTTCATAGATTTCGTACACATTTAATGCACATGTGTGATTTTTTGGAATTTGATTGATTTCACATGTGCTGGAAGGATCAACTAGGTATGTGGAGAGCCAAAGCTGACATCTGGAAGATCTTGGCATGCCAAGGTCAAATCGTATGGTTATATATCTACAGTACAAAAGTGAGGGGACAGTCTCATTCAATGTTCTGCCTGAGCACGGAGTTCTGTGCGGGAGCTTCAAACATTTGAACGTTCCAAGGTTGTATGTGCGCCTGTACATAAGTACGTTCAAGTGCGGTATAGTACCCAAGCACATAGTACATATGTAACGTTTAAACATTTTGACTTTATCTCATGGACTATAGAGACATCTGGAGGTATCTAGCACTTAATAGGCTTGACCAGTTGTCAGTCTTGATTAGATCAGCCAATTACACCTAATAAATCAGGCAAGTGATATTCGAATATTTCCTTCTTTTCCTTCTTTTCATCTTTTTTATTGAACGCTTAAGGTTTTTTCCTGTTCTACGTGGCCGTCTATCTTTTATTCTTTTTTTTTTTTGCTCCTTTGAATATATATCATTCTCTTACAAGCCACCTGCAAATCCCACACGAGATTCTGTGATGGATTATGGGACTAACCCCCCAAATCAGCAATAGTGGAGCATCATCTATCCGCGTCATCACCCACCCACCACGTACGTTGCGTACGTACTCCTAATCCTCCTAAGTCGCATGTGTTGGCTCGTTTTCCACGACACTTTTCACCGTTCAAATCAAAAGGCCTCGGGAAGAAATAGGCTTGATTCTCACCGTTCCAACCTTGGATCTTGAGCATGTAACATCGCCTTCACTACTATTCCGTGAAGTGATGACGCGCTTTCAAAGTGGATCTGTCGTCAGCGCCTTACCCGGAGTCGCATGGATTCTTGGAATCAGCCACGCTTGATGCTCCTCCTAGGCAGCAAGAGGATCCACCATTAATTCAATTTTCGGGGGGCAAGGTGGCCCTCGGTTCAACCGGAAGCCCGAAAAGGAGGAAAAAAGATAGGAAAAAATACGAAAAGATGACAAGAAGATGGATCCAAGGTCCAAATCTGGG
Source organism: Penicillium sclerotiorum (assembly GCA_911649655.1). NCBI lineage: Eukaryota > Fungi > Ascomycota > Eurotiomycetes > Eurotiales > Aspergillaceae > Penicillium > Penicillium sclerotiorum. The sequence goes on along the minus strand of CAJVRJ010000005.1, from coordinate 1,700,113 downwards.
GGGAAAAAGGAAAAAGACGGTCCATCGGTGATTTTTAGTGGCACACAGCCGCATCCCCCAGACCCTGGATCAGTAATTATTATACGAGGCGCTCGTTTTAGAAATCATCCTCTTTTTTCTTTCCTTCTCTGGATATTCTTCTCTGTTTCTTAGAAATTTCTACCTTTTTTCTCTCTTTTCTTGCGTCCCTCTTCCCCCCCTCGACCTTCCATTTTCCATCTTTGGAGAGATCCATCTCAGCGTGACTCAAATACCCGTTACAGCCAATTGAAAATTAAAGAGCAAAAAAAAAAAGGACAATTGCTGGCGAAGACTCCAATTCTCAAATTCTCCAAACGGGAAAATCTGGTCGAGGGAAAAGGAGCAGAGTACCGATCTACTGCGAATATCGGAGTATCAGATTGAGAGGGGAAACTCTATAGGATCCCAGAATGAAGAATTCGGTGATTCTATTGGCGACCCTGGCGCTACCCGCGCTGGGATTGCAACTTCACAAGAGAGAGGTTCCTGCTGTCGTTGGCTTCGATATCAAGCGACGAGATGTTCCAAATCCCGTACTCCGAGATCGAGCGAGGCGGAAGCGAGCGGATGTGGTCAGCGCCAAATTGGAAAATCTGGTATGTGACTTGGACCTATACAAGAAGAAAAGAGAAATGAGGAAATGAGGAAATGAAAACCTTCAATATCAGGTGCCGGGATGGGTATGAATTTCAAGCTAACTGGTTCGTCAGGAACTGCTCTATCTATGTAATGTCAGCCTCGGAACCCCTGAACAAAGTATGGGGTTGGTCATCGACACCGGAAGTAGTGATCTTTGGGTGAACGTTCCCAATTCTACCTTCTGCGAGGAGAACCAACAAGCATGTGACTATTATGGTACCTATGATTCTAGCAATTCATCTACCTACACCTATGTCAATTCCGACTTCAATATCAGCTATGCCGACGGTTCAGGTGCTGGCGGTGTCTATGCTACCGAGACCCTGCTCATTGGGAGCACCACGCTCGAAGACTTCCAATTTGGTGTTGGCGACATTTCTAGCTCGGCTGGTAAGTCAAAAGCCCCTTCGACCTTGAGATACACATAAACAAGATGAGCAAAGACTGATGAATGCTGTAACAGAGGGTGTTTTGGGGATTGGATATATCACGAACGAAGCAGCGGTCGGCACCACAGATAAGACCTATGCTAACCTGCCCAAAGCAATGGTCAACAAGGGATTGATCAAGTCCGCCGCCTACAGCTTGTGGTTGAATGATCTCGATTCCAGCGAGGGTTCCATTCTGTTCGGAGGCGTCGATACCAACAAGTTTCATGGGACCCTCCAAACTCTGCCAATCTCCAAGGACCACGGGATGTATACTGCTTTCTACATCGGACTCACGGCGGTAGCTTTGACCGACTCTTCAGGGACCACCAACTATTCCTCCTCCAGTGCTTTTCCCACCGCGGCACTCCTGGATTCGGGCAGCTCGCTGACATATCTGCCGACTGGCATCGCCAAAAAGCTCTTCAAAACCTTGGATGTCGACTACGAAGAGAGTGATGGGGTTGGCTACGTGCCTTGCTCGATGGCCAAGAAAGACTACAATGTTACCTACACTTTCAGTGGAGCTAACATCAATGTTGCCATTGCGGAACTTGTCTTGGATCTCGGGAACATTGGCACCATTAACGGAGAGGCCGCTTGTGCGTTTGGCATTGCCTCAGCCGAGGGAACTACCCCGGTCCTGGGTGACACATTCTTACGAAGCGCATACGTTGTCTATGATTTGGCCAACAACGAAATCTCCCTGGCCAACACGAACTTTGATTCAACAACCAGCAGCATCGAAGAGATTGGAACCGGAGCAGATTCAGTACCTGATTCCACCGGAGTCCCTAACGCCGCCACTCCTGCCCCTACAGCAGGCTCCTCGGCTCAGATTGTGTCTGGCACCGACATTACCAGCAACCCGGCCGCTCCCAGGAAGACCCAGATGCCCAGGCACATGGCCTGGGGTATTGCCGGAGCTGCTTTGCTGGTCCTGTGAGGCTAATATGGGCTTGTCGAATGCGACACCATATTAGACTCCAGTTGCCTTTTTTTTTTTCTATTCTCTTCCCTATTTGCATATTTGTGGTGTATGTAGGAGTTGGCTTGGGCAATACTCGGACCTTTTCAAATGTTGTTCTCTGTTCATTTTTGCTTTGATATGTTGATAAATTCTTTGATGTGTTATGAATATAAGTACACACTGTACAGACCCTAAATATGAGTGGCGAACCTTGGAAATATTTATTTATTTTATTATTTTATGAGTTGATTATTTCCCCTCGCCTTTTATCTATTACTAACGAAGAGATCGAGTTAAATAAAAGGAGAAAATAATACAATGAAAATAACAATATCACGATACTGCTCTGTAAGTGGTGCAGAAGTTTTCCCCATTATGTAGCCGCTTGCCTTGGCACATCTTTCACCCAAACTTTCCTTCTAGCCCTTGATGAGTCCACAATGCCGCGCATTCCAACCTCTTTACTCATCAAGGCCCATAGAGAGAATCCACTGCTATCTTTGCTTCTACGGGAATGTCGCTCACTCGCGTCTGCTCGGAACGAGCTGCGATGGCTTCGTGAGCGCGCCCTGCAGGAGACTAAATTGGGTTCACCACTACGCTGGCGAACGCATCTAAGATCTATGTGCCGTCGTCGTTCTCGAGGGGTTCCACTTCAATACATCCTTGGCGACCAGCCGTTTGGGGACTTAGAGATCCTTTGCCAACGAGGCGTGTTAATCCCAAGGTTTGACGCCTGTGTTTCGCGTCGCTTATCAGAGACCCACTGACGCGGGCTATTAGATCGGATACTGAGTCGTTCACTTGCCAAGCAGCCAAAGAAATCCTTCAGCTGGCAGCGGAAAGCAGTGATAGCAGTCATTCACCACATAAGGGGAGACCCCTCCGAGTTCTCGATCTATGCACTGGCACTGGCTGTATCGCGCTTTTGTTACATCAGCTTTTGGCTCCGCACTATGAGAATCTAGTGATCCATGGGGTTGACATCAGTCCCATTGCTTTGAATCTTGCCCAAAGAAATCTTGAACATAACCTGCGACAGGGTCTCTTGACCAATGACGCTCTCACCCAAGTTCAATTCCGACGTGCGGATATTCTCGCTCGAGAGTCCAATTCTGTGCCAACCATACAAGAAGCTATCCCTGAATATTTTTCGAAACGGGAGGACAATGATGGGCCACACTCGCAATTTGAAATCGACTTATTGATCTCCAATCCACCTTACATCTCAACCAAGGACTTTTGGAACGGCACCACGTCACGAAGTGTTCGCCGGTTTGAGCCACATCTGGCACTAGTGCCACCAATGATGTCCGCGTCTACACTGCCGACGAGTTTTAAGGCCGAGGATTTATTCTACTATCATATAATCTCCCTTTCGATCAAATCCTTGGCCAAAGTGACTGTTTTCGAGTGCGGAGACATCATGCAGGCTCGCCGAGTGGCCGATATGCATCAAGCGATGGCTGCAAACTCTTCGCGCCAATATAATGTTGAGATCTGGCCAACCTCCGAGCAAGATATGGAAGCCAATGGCTTTCATAGTCGTGATGGATCGCGTTGCGTGATCATTCGAAGAAAATCATAGCGCATTTCATCGACTTATAGAGCGACGCTTGCAATTTGAGGAGCGATTTAATGGGATGTGGGCTACATGGTACTTTAACAAGAGGTTGTTTACTGAGGGCTCGTTAGCCTAATACGATTGTTTATATGATCATTTGAAGCCTCTTGCTCATTGCCTCCGCTAGATTGCAGTGTCGTGGGGCTCATTAAAATTGAACATTTGGCCCAGGAAGTCCAGATCGTTATCCATCATGAATTCCCCAAGATCCACATTGGGCCATATAGGGTGCTCTGCTTCATGCGGCGAGATTAGATGCGCCACATTCAGTGGAGCTTGTTGAGCAGCGGAGTTGCTCATGCTCTTTGGTTGAACCGAAGCTTTGTCACCTTGTTAGTCCATTAGATCCATTCAATCCAGAGATCCTCTTGAGAGTAAGAATCCAATTCTTACCGGTGGCTTTGAGTATCATAGAAAGCTGCGTCAGATACTCAATACAGCGCTTGATTACACGGTTGCCTGAATCTAGATGGCGTAGAGCATCTGCGGCAAGATCGAGGTACGGCCGGGAATCCTCAATAGTCCGCCACGGGTCCGGGCTGAGCTGACTTTCTTTGGAAGAGACAAGGAGGGCCCCGAAGATAACAAGGCCAGCGTTGAAGGCTATACGGAATGGATGGTAGAGTAAATAAGCAAGAAAGTTCACTCGGTGACGTATGCGCACTTACTATAGTATAAAGAGTAATTCCATGCACCGAGGAGGCCGCGATGCCAACCACCCGACGATGTAATGGTATAAACGGTTGAAATTATGGATTTGGCAGACTCGACGCAGTTTTGCACTCCAGTTAGACCCATCTGCTGGGCAAGCTTATTCTCTTGAGATGCCGAGTCCTCGGCATAATAAGCATCCAAAAAGACCTCTAGGAACTTACGGTAAAGAAGGATGCGTAAGTTGTGATATCTGACCGACAGCACTATCCCAAATCGATGCCTAATGGTGGATTCCGGGTCCAATTGTGCGAGATCTTCTGCGAGGAGAGGCTCGTGCCAAAGCTTCATCCCTAGAGATGGAACAATGACATAACGCCAATCTTCAAGCTGACGTTCACCTTCAAGGATCTGAGGTACCGCATTTGCTGTTGTCAAAGGGTGTTCAAATGCCAAGTTTTGACAATAGCAGTTGTCTAAAACATTGAACATCACGACGTATAGCTTGCTGTGAACGTAAGGCAGTGGAGTCAGTCGGGAGAGGGAACCTATATAGGTTTGAGTCCTCGGAAACTGACATTGCTGCTGTGAAAAACCAACCATCTAACTGCGGATATGCCTCAGAATTCGGTGTACTTGCCAGGACTTGCATGTCCTTCACGGGCATCTCCAATTTCACATAGGATTCGGGAACAGTGCAGGGGCGACCAAAGGTCATACTCAATGTTCTGAGATGGGAGCTTATCAGCAACAGTGCCGATTATCGAGCAACGGAGAAAAGGGCAGATGAGATACCTATCAAGTAGAATACAGCCGTACCATGTTCTCTTGCGGATCTCACTCTCCACGGGAGGAAACCGTCGATTAGCCTCCGGCGAATGTAGGCCAAGTTGAAAAGCTGCAGATATTGCCAGACCATGGGTTGTCCATGCTTGGACTGACTTCTGGGTTCCCTGTAAGTATTGGCCCAAAACCAAAAGGTATTGGACTTTTATCCCTCTAGATATTAGTACCTTTGTTGTTCAACTGAGAGTTAGGCGACGCACCCATCTCAAGGCTGGCATTGCGCTTGGAATCTCTATCACAGAGTCCGTTCGCCCTCTGAAAGTAAATGTCCGACTCCTGAATCCTTCTTTCAGCAGGCAGATCTCCCTCCGTGTGGAGGCTTGTGGCAATTGCCAGAATAATATTGAGTAATCCAAGCCACGTACGACGGACGCGCTTGAAATTATCCTCTCTCATCCGAAAGTACGTCTCACAAAACGAAGCTTCATGGATGAAGGGTAGAAGTTGACCGGTCTTTTCAAAGTAGATTTGAATCAAACTCCAGGTACGTTCTTCTGCGGGCAATGCAAAGATATTGATCCCATCTTTATGGGACAAGGGAAGGATCCCTCGCGATTCGTCCGGCGAGGGACGAGATCTTGAGATATTCAACATCCCTCCGCCAGTTTGGGCGGGAGATGATAAAGATTGAGCGCGAACCCCCTGCGAATTTCCTCGAACGATAGCACGGGAGATATGTCGCATAAAAGCGATGTTAGACGATGGACCTTGGACCAGTGAGTCGAATGGTCTATTTACTTGTTGCCTCAACCCGGCCTTCTTAATTCATCTTCTTGGGGAGATCATACCAAAAAAACCGCAATCTTCTTCATCAGTAAAATTGATAGCCCCCATCCCGTCAATTGAATTCTCTGATGCATCGATTTCCCCGAACTCAGCTCTGGCCTGAGGAGCTAACGCGGGAGAGGGATGCACTGGAAGGTCTGATTTCATTGGTGGGGGTCCTTCGGTTTCCAGCCTTGCTGGTGGATCAAACACTGGAGCCGATTCCTTCAGACCCAGATCAGCTGTCTGATTATTCTGGTTGTGCTCCAGTCTACGGATAGAAGCCTCCATGGCCTGGATCCGATGTTCAAGACGAGCCAGGTAGCTATAATGCGAGTCAGAGACGGGGTTCCTTGATCTACGCTTCCATACCTTTCATGACCAGAAAGCTGCGAGAGCGATCACCTTTTTTCTACTGTTAAGTTGTAGGATGTCCCAACATCCTGGTAGATACACTCACATCCCAGCTCTTTGCACTGGGTGCATGGACGACCGCCATCACACTGCATATTGCATTAGTTCCAAGCTCGGCATTCAACACAATTCAACACGGATATAGACATACCCGGGATTTTCGGTGACGACAAGAGTGACAAGCCAAGACAGCACGTCGGCGTTTAGGAGCCGGCTGCGACATCACGTTTTAGAGAAGAGAGCGCGGGGAGATAAACATGTTAAGAGGAGATTCAATGTTCTCCACTTTCCACTCCATCATTAGCCTCGGTAGCGGTGAAGGATGTATTGACACTTCAATGTTCCCATGTTCACCCAGATTCATGTTTCTTCTCCTATATAACCCCATGTTTATTTATTTTTATTTTTTAAATGTGCATATGGTAGATTATAGATTATCTACACATTTGACTGCGCTGAATAAGAAATCAGACGTCTGGAGTATATATATATGGAGCCAAAATACCTGGTTCCCGATCTCCCCGCTATCCGAACTCCCCGACAAGGGGATATAGATCTACATCATGATGTAGGTAGGTCATCAGGTGCTTGAATCATTGAATCATGGATTTAAGCCTACATATATGGCTGTCACTACTAGAGCAGTATGTAGTTGTGTACCTACATATCACAACCTTGGAACCTTGGAAACAAATTTACAATTGACCTCAACCTTGGAACTATCATGGTAATAGTTTAATCCCAAGGAAAAAAGGGAACTCAACTGCTCACTCTTAACATCTATACATAGTATTCTGGCCAAGTACATATCGGCATCGTCGGTGCGGGAATTGGAGGATTGGCCGCCGCCATCGCTATAAGAAAAGCGGGCGCTCAGGTTACAGTATTGGAAGCGGCCGAAGAACTGGGTGAAGTATGTCGCCAGACTCGCATCGTTTTTTTGTCTTCAACTCCATGACCTATCACAATACCCCCATCACAAATTACGAATGACTGAGAGAAGAATGTCCTAACCAAGATGACAATCTTTCGTTTTCGATAGATTGGAGCAGGGATCCAAATGACTCCCAATGTCTCGGTCCTTCTACAAAGATGGGGCGTGGACAAGGTCATCGGGGAGAATCTGGTGCAATTTGAGGAGTTAAACATGCGGCGTAAAGACGGTAATCGAGTCGGATATACCAAGATTGGCACCATTGAGCGTGATCTCCAACGGCCATGGTGGGTGGTTCATCGAGCTCATCTTCATGAGGGCCTAGCCACGGTTGCTGCACAAGCTGGCGTGACAATCAAGATTGGTGCACGGGTCATTGAGGTTGATCATCAAGCCGACCCGGTGAGCGTCAGCACCGAAAAGGGAGAAACCTATCAGTTTGATCTCTGTATTGGTGCCGACGGAGTCAACAGTGTCGTTCGTCGGACACTCTTCCCCAACGCTCGTCCGGAGCCACCAACCACTAATTGTGCTTACCGAGCCATCGTTCCTTATGATCAAATTCGACAAGATCCAATTGCGAAAGAATTGATTGAGAAGCCAACCATGGAGGTCTGGATGGCTGCAAACTCCTATATCATCACCTATCCGATCTCGGCCGGTAAGATGTTTAACTTGGTGCTTTCTCATCATCGTCCAGATAAACTACGAGCTACGCAGAGCAACGTTCCTATCCAGGAAATGCGAGATGAATACAAGGACTACGATTCACGTATCAAGCGCATTGTTGATATGATTCCAGAAGTGGTAAGCTATGGTGGTTCCGTGGGCTGTTTCCAAGTCCCAAGTCCCGTTGTGAGGTAGTTAATGATCTCTTTTCGTTAGTCTCGCTGGCCGCTTATGGTGACTGGACCCTTGGAATCTTGGTCATCACCCCAAAAGAATGTGGTTCTGATAGGCGACGCAGCGCATTCCATGGTCAATCACATGGCACAGGGCGCAGCTACTTCGATGGAAGATGGTGCGTTTCTGGCCAAGTGTATTGAAGCCGTTGTCCAGGGCAAGATCAATACACGGGACGCTATTGAGATCTATGAAGCCGAACGCATGCCAAAAGCCTATTCAAAACAACAAGTCTCCTTCGTCAATGGCGCAATCTGGCAATTGCCGGATGGGCCGTTGCAGGAAGGACGTGATGCGGCGATGGCCCCCGAGCTGCAAAGCGAATACTTAATCAGAAGCAGCAATTTGTATGGAGACCCGCAGACCGTACTGGATATTTATGGTTATGATGCCCAAGCGCATGCTGAAGATGCGGTGCAAAAATACTGTGCTGGGGGCAAAGAAACTGCTCACCCTAGGACTGGTGTCACTCCAAAGCTACAGCGTAAGTACATGGGTTGGTTTCTGCCAGATCAAACCAGACAAGCAGGGAAATTGTGATCAAGAGGCCGAGCGTGCGCATGTGGACAGTTTCATCACCCGCGCATCAGAATTATACCATGTATAGAGTTCAATAAGAGATGTATATTTGTTGTCATGAACGTGCATTGTGAGTTGCCATGGTCAAAGGATATCTGAATATGTACAGGATAAGCAGGAGTCATAAGCCACATGCAGGAAGTGGCATTCGTCCCTTTTTTTGAGAGATGAAAGGCATTAAAAACAGATATGAAGGTAAAATGTACATAGCGCAAGAAGGGGGAGGGGAGAAATAATTAAATGGGTAAGGATAAACAGGGATCCGACTGAAAAACTAAGCTTTCTCTGCCCAAAATGAAATTGAAAGGAGTACCTTGAACTCCTTGGAATGAAAAGTCGAGACAAAAGGTCGAAATCGAAGGTCCGGACCCAGGTCGACTGTGATGCCGAACATGAATGCTATAATGATTGGCGCTGAACAGATTTCGAAAGGATGTACTGGCTCCCTATAGAGTTTTCTTCTTATCGGCGGAGTAACTGCGATCATCCTCTCCCTCGACGGTCTTGAGAATAGTCTCCATCTCCTTGGCCTGGCGGCTCCATTCCTTCTCACCCATCTTGGTCTCGCGACGGAACAGCTCCTCGTTAGGCTTGCGGTAACTGCCACCAAGACGGTCCCAAAGCGTTGTGAATTGCCCATAGTTGTAGTTGAAGTACAAATGGTGCATGGTGTGGCAAGCGGCTCCATTTACAACTGGGCTGTTGGAAACGTACTCTCCGTCGTGGATAAACACCGTCCAGAGGTTAATGAAGCCAAAGAGGACGACGTAAGCCAGTTTCTGGAGAGGGAAGATGAAGGGGAACACGTGATATGGAACGCTTTGGGACCAGCCGTCCAAGGGATGGAAAGCGTGCGAGGCGAATGGGCTCGGCATAATCCACTTGTGGTGAGGCTTATGAAGAGTCTTGTAGACACGTGGGTGGTGAAGGCCACGGTGGATCCAGTAGATAAAGAAATCGGTGAAAAAGATGAACAGCGGGAATTGTAATATGCTGTAAAATCGGAAGGGTTCCTCGGCGACGGTATCGTAGAGGTTCGCATAGCCTCGAACTTCCAGAACGAAGAAGGGCGCGGTCAATAATGCCATGATGGGCATCGACTCCATGGCTTGTCTGATTTCCATTGAAATCTGATTGCGCAGGAATTTAGGGTGATTGTAGGTAGTTTTGTCCCAGACGAAGATGTAAGAGAGGGTTGCAACGACGAAGTAAACGAGGAGACCAAAGATCCTGGAAGCGTTTGGGTTTAGTTCTCAAAGCGCATAGGAGATGGGCAGTCAATAGGGGAGTGGCGCATACCAGGTGATCAGAAAAAAGCTGGTAAATTGGCGGTAAATGTTATTCCGCGGCCAGGCACTCAGATAGGCATATTTGGAGGGTTCCAGGTAAATCAACTGAGTGGCAGGCTCGTAGGTGAAAGGCTCCGCGGCGCCAAACAAGGCCAAGGAGCTATTGGCGGCGTTGATAAAGTCCGGGAAGGAGGTCGAGGTTGAAATTGAGGTTGGGAGTAGGGTGGAATACATCCGATCCCCCAGGAACGTGTCCCACAGTTCTAGAATGATATCCATGATCAATGGGTAAGATGAATGAGAGTGGAGGTAATTGGTGAAGGAAAGAAATCTTTAAAAAGGGGAGTGGTCCGAGGGGCGAATAAGAAATTCTGCCCGCATCACACCAGCGCGGAACGGCATATGCCGCCTTAATCAGCCTGAAAAACAGCCAAACAAGTCAGAATTAATTGATTCAGAGTGTTATTCATATATATACACAAGTTATGAATATAAAATTTCAAGGTTGATCAGCTTAATTGATGATGTATTAACACTTATACATATTACAGGGTACATGTTCATAACAATTCTCTTCAATGTCCAGGGTAATGCGTACCTCGATATACTAGAGTAGTTTCAGGTCCGGCACCTGGGAAATTACCCCTTGAACCACCTGGGCAGTATGCGAATATGAACATTTGAACATAGCAAGTAATTCCAAGGTTTGACAGAGGGGAATATGATATTTATGGCAGGCAGGCTAAATACAAGCTAGGATTTTTTCCTGTCTCTGATCTCAGTCTAACCTCCGGAGCAGTCATTGTATGCTCCGTTGAAGAATAGGCCAGTAACTCCTTTTCCCAAAGAACCATCGCCTTCCCTAAATAGTAAGTTTGCCTTGTTTGCATATCCCATCGAAAATGCCATGTGGATAAAAGATACAACCTTGGAAGCTTCCAAGGTTATAAAGATAGATATATCTTCATCAATAAGCCCATATTAGGTGGCCAACATACCTAGGTACGTAGCTCTCAAACATTTGAAGATTTTGCGTCAATTATACCCATTTCATCTAATAAGATAAGATAAGCAGGAATCAGCCTCAGGCCATCGAAATGGAGGGTTACATGGGAACAGAATGAGATCAATGGTTTCTCTTGGTCTCCACCTGATAAGAGTACCACATACGTAGTTAAATCTTTCAAATGTGGGAGGCTTCTTTAATTGTTCTGCAAACGGTAATTGGCCTTGATTATTCATATGAACAATCCTTCCCCTCCCCCCCCCGCGTCACTCCCTCCTTCAAAGAAAAGAAAAACTATTCCCGAATTTTCTATACCTCTGCTCTATAGACCAGGTAGAATATAAAGATCAATTGTGGCGTTAGGGTCTATCTCTGATCACCATAACTTTTTGACCATCTCAGTATTGTGGAATCATGGTAGATAATTCAAGTCTTTCAAGCGTGATAGATCTCAATTCGAATCTTCTATAATAACTATCTTATTCTCTTAAATTAAAAAATTTAGTCCTGTACATTTGTAAATTTCTTAAGATTTACTGCTCTCATCTTATGCCCTGGAGCGGCCAGAACCCGTTCGAACTGCGCTTCTCGCCTATTTGTCGTCGCTTCTGGCGCTAACGGCAGTAGCCGCCCAGTTCTGCCCCAAACTCAACCCAGCCTCTTCCTCCCCCTCTACAACTCGACCTCCTCCATCCAAGCCCCATCCAACTCTTCAATCGTCCATTCTTCAACCCTACCTCCGGGTATTTGCTAGTTCTCCTAAGAACGGCATTTTTTCTCCTTTGGCTCTCCTTCGTTGCTGAGGCTAGCTGCCTGGTGTCGCACCACCAAGCAGCATTGCCAAGTGATCAGCTTCGTGACCCTGTTCTCAACCGCGATTCGTGGTCGCAAATCTTGTCGCTGATTCCGATCGCCTATTTGTAACGCATTTGCATCGTTTCCGACCCCCTTCCCGCCTCTCAACCACCCCCTGTCAAGCCCACCTCCCCAAACGTCGCGATGTACAACGCTCACCGCGGAATGGTGCCCGCTCCCAACTCCCGTCTGACGGAGTTGTTGGACCAGCTGCGCCAGGAATTCGAGACCCAGTCTCGAAGCACAGGTGAATTTGAACACCAGTGTATGTCCTCCAATTTCTATACCCTACAATCTCAGCCTGTTCCTTCCCGATCCCCTCGCGATCTAAGCTCTGCGTTGGCTGCGGCCCCCTAATGCGCAATGTCGGAGCCCTTCCGTCGATTTCAAATCGCTAGTCTGTTCATGGCTACAAGACGAGGCTCACGAAATGCGCTGAATCATTTTCTAACGGATAGATACAGTTACTGGCCAGCTCCAGGAGATGGAGATGATCCGTCAAAAGGTGTACCAACTGGAGCAGACCCAAGTCAAAATGAAGCAAGAGTGCGTCCTCATCCTACTTTTGCGTCGGTCAGCGCAAGCCGAACCCTTGAGCAGACACTGATACCTTCTTTTCACCTGACTACAGATATGAAGCCGAAATCCGCATGCTGCGACACGAACTTGAGTCGCGTGGAGTGCAAACCGTTTCCCACATCGCACCCGCGGCACACACTGCTCCCCAAGGCCAGCCGCCGCAGGTCGGCCACGGCCCCCGCGACCTTTTCAGCGGTATCATGGCCAACCAAGGAGGTAGTGGTCCCGGTCTTGCCCCTCCCCCCTCCCAGGATCAGCAGCCTCCCCAGCATGCCCTTCAACAGCCTGCCTCGGCTGCCCAGCCTGGCCAGCCCCCGCAGAGCTCTTTTGGAGGATACCCAGCTGGCGCTGCTGTACCCGGTATGTAAAAATTAATAAGGACCCATCGCCGAGTTGCTAACGTCTGGTTTGTAATTCATAGGTTACGCAGGCGCGCCGCCCCCTCCCACCGCATCTCCAGGCCCTGGTAAAGCTCGCCGTGCTGCCCCCGGTCCCGCCACACCCCAGCAGACTCAGCTGGCCTACCCAGACACTCGCGCCTCGCCTCAGATTCGCCCGACACCCCCCGGTACCCAGGCTGCACCCATCGTTCGCCAGGATCGCCCTGGTAACATGCTAGCGAACTGGAACCCCGAGGACCTGCCTCTGTCGCAGAAGCGCGAGGGCACAGATTGGTATGCGGTATTCAACCCGGAGGTCCAGCGTGTTCTGGATGTCGAGTTGGTGCATCACCTCAGCCATGATAGTGTGGTCTGCTGTGTTCGTTTCAGCCGGGATGGCAAATACCTGGCGACGGGCTGCAATCGTTCTGCGCAGATCTTTGATGTGACCACGGGCCAGAATGTGGCGACTCTTCAAGACGAAAATGTCGACAAGGATGGCGACCTGTACATCCGCAGCGTTTGCTTCAGTCCTGACGGCAAGTATCTGGCCACTGGTGCCGAAGACAAGCAGATTCGGGTAAGTGGATCTCTTTCCTTTCTAACGAAGCATTTCTTCTCGCGAATGTGAAATGGCATTAGCAGGATGCTGATGAAGTGCATTTAGGTTTGGGACATTGCCTCGCGAACCATCAAGAACATCTTCAGTGGGCACGAGCAAGACATCTACTCGTTGGATTTCGCCGGAAATGGTCGTTACATTGCCTCGGGCAGTGGTGACAAGACCGTGCGTCTCTGGGATATCCTTGACGGCAAGCTGGTTTACACCCTTAGCATTGAGGATGGAGTCACTACTGTAGCTATGTCTCCTGACGGTCACTATGTGGCTGCTGGTTCGCTCGACAAGAGCGTTCGCGTGTGGGACACGACCACCGGTTACTTGGTCGAGAGACTGGAGAACCCTGACGGCCACAAGGACAGCGTGTACTCGGTTGCCTTTGCGCCCAACGGTCGCGACCTGGTCAGTGGTAGTCTGGACAAAACTATCAAGCTGTGGGAGCTCACTGTCCCGCGGGGCATGCACCCCCACAGCGGCGTCAAGGGCGGCAAGTGTGTTCGGACGTTTGAGGGCCACAAGGTTGGTGCCTTCTCCCCCTTCATATTTTATCTTTTGAACTTGTTTTTTTTTGTTGTTTTTATGTGTTCATTTGTTTTTTTTTATTCCCTGGTTTCCCCCCCCCACTGTTCGTTTTTGGGTTGCTTTGCTTTGTTTTTCCCTTATCATTTTAGCTCATCTGTCAACTTACCTGTCAATTGTCCTTGACCTCCACACTAACCTTGTTTTCCTTAGGACTTTGTTCTTAGCGTCTGCCTCACGCCCGATGGCCAGTGGGTCATGAGTGGCTCTAAGGATCGTGGCGTGCAATTTTGGGACCCAGTCACTGGCAATGCTCAGATGATGTTGCAAGGCCACAAGAACTCCGGTGAGTCCCTTTCGTCCCCTTATCATATGTATCATATGTCAAACATATTCTAATCTTGCACCCCCGCGGATATAGTCATCTCTGTTGCTCCCGCCCCAACCGGTAACCTCTTTGCAACTGGCAGTGGAGACATGCGTGCACGAATCTGGAGGTAAGTTCTGATCGACTCATTCCTTTTTTTTTGCTTCATCTTAGTTGACCCACCTTTCCTTTTTAGATACTCCAACTACACTGGACGGTAAAAGAGGCGAATGCTATGGCGCAAGTTTGTCTTTTTTTCCTCAGAGTAATCTTACTATTACTCTGTCGTGATTTGTTTCCCTTTTTGATCTTTCTGTAACGAGAATTATTTTTTTTCGCTTGAATCCTTGTTTTTTTTGCAAGTTGGGTTGGACTCTTCAAATTTGCCGGTGTCTCTACTTCCTCACCTTTCTATGTTCCCTTTCCCTCTTCCTCCTTTTTTTTGAGTGCTTGGAATAATGCAATCCACCCCCCAAAAAAACAAATGCAAATATCCATTCTTGTAAACCACTCCGTCTGGGTTGCACAAAAGATAGCACAGAGAATAGAGAACCAACTTGATGGGACCCAGTAATGGCCCCCCTGGTCCGCCTCAATAGCCACAGAGCCTCTTTAGCGTTCCTAGGTGGTACAATGGTACACAGGAAGAACCGACCTGTCGAATTTGCGAACGTCGATCAGTAAGAACAGGGAACCCAAACCAAAATTAAATCAAACAAATCCAGAAGAAAAAGGGGAAGGAGGGGGGGAACCAAGTGGATCCTAGGTACGAGGACCAGAGAGGGCCGTGTGTCAAACATCCCCCAGACTCTTGTTTTCACATTTCCTCCACTCTCCCCAGGCCATCTTGTTGCTGATTTGTATCGATTCTGAGTGGTTCATAGGGTGTTCGTGGGCCATTTTGTTTCCCCCCCCCCCCCCCCCCCCCATGCGATCCCTGCAGGAACGACAAAGATGGGGGAGGAAACCGAGAAGGCCTGGATGCACGACGTGCAGGAAGAGGCACCCAAGGGAAATGACCATTGGAGGGCCGAGGAGGGGAGCGCCACCGGTACTCCAGATGTGACAGTCACGAACACGAACCCACAGGATCTTCGACGATCTTGGAGCTGAAACCGATCGGGAGGGAATTTCCAAGGCCATGGGCGGCTAGCCAGGATATTCGCTGGAGGGCAGATCGGACGCTATTGGCGACTATCGGACGGGCGCATCCGATTGCCCCAATGAACGGGGGCTTACTTGTCGAGTGCAGATCCCTGGTCCACTTTGAAAGCCCGAAGGCCCGGCCCGCCCTCGAGGTGATGCATTGATTTGTTTTTTTTTCTTTTTTGTTTCTCATATTCACCTTGATGAGATGAATAATTGATTTGGGCTTATTGCTTTTTTTTATTGTAAGGATAAGGGAAAGGGGAAGGATGAATTGGGGGGGAAGAAAGAAAGGTGGAAAAGTGGTAGATTGTTTGGTGTTTGGACTAGAAGTGAACGTGACTAGATTTGTCGCCAGTCGCGGCTGTTCACATATTTAATTTCTACGTAAAATCTTTCTACACCGAGATTCTCCAGTACGCTAGTCGGGGCCAAAAAAATATTATATTTTATAGATCTTTTTTTTTTCTACTAATGAGAATTGGGAAAAATGAAAAATTGAAAAATAATGAAAATGAAAATGACAAAATAGTAAATCGATGCGTCCATGCGGGCGGTTTTTATTTTTCAGGTCGCCTTCTCCATTGACGATCCTGCAGTACTTGTCTTCTACTTCACAATTCTTTTTCCCCCTCTTTTTTTCTCTTATATCTATTTCCTATTTTATCTAACGTCATATCGGGTTGATCTCCACTAGTCGGCAATCATACAGAATATGCACGCAGCACTTATATAGATCAAACCCCCCCCCCCCCCCCCGATATTCGCACTCTGCCTGGCTGGCTGGTTTGTCTATTTCTTATATCTTACGCCCTTCGGACAAAACCCAAATATTGTTTCTCTTCGAAGAAACAAAAAAGAAGTACGACAAGGGAACAAAACAACCAACGCAGAAAACAGAAACCTCTTGGTGACATACACCCTTGGCCAAAGCATCAGCCGTCTGAGGTCCCCATATTTCTTGAGAAAGACAAAAGGAAAAAAAAAGGAAATCGAAAACAGAAAAAGAAACACCCGTGCTCAAGAGACAGGGACGTACAAAGGAAGTATATATCTCTACAATGGAAACAGCAGAGCCAGTCTCGTCCTACGACTTCCCGGGACATGTGGGTGCTTACGCCCATCGCCGGATGGACTCGTCTTTGTTCCCATATTATTCCCATCCAACATCAGCACCTTCCTACTCGTTGCCATATCATGCCCCATCAGCGAGCTCCTATCATTTTGGCCCGTTGAGCCAACCTTCTCACCCCTATGGGCATTACTTTATGGCCAATCAGCCGCCTCTCACGGCCCCGGTGCGCCTGAACCAGCCTCAGCAGTTGCATGCACTCCCTGAAATCCGACCCGCGAAGAATGCGATCAACCAAACGGCAAAGGGGACTGATCCCCAGGGAGGTGACTCGGCCGCTGTCAAGAAAGAGGGCTCCAATATCGAGTTCTCGACTGAGGTCGACGTCCTGATGAAAGCCATCCAGGCCAAGCCGGACTCGAGCTCATCTCCCATTCAGCAGTCGCTACCTCCATTGCAGCACCTGGCCCCGGGATATCCTAGCTATCCTATCACTCCACCTCGCTGTCTCATGACGAGTGAAGGCCAGCTGTCTCGCTCTGGCAAGAAGCTCAAGTATACCTGCAACTTGCCCGGCTGCGGCAAGATTTTTGCCCAGAAGACACACTTGGACATTCATATGCGAGCCCACACGGGTGATAAGCCATTCGTGGGTTTTATCCTAACCCTTCATTTTCATGGTATCGTTATTAATAATGAGACAGATTTGCAAGGAGCCTTCCTGCGGACAGCGATTCTCACAGCTGGGTAATTTAAAGGTAAGCTAATCTCTACTCTATCCATCCCACTTGCATATATGGAAAGCCTTACTGATTCTGACTTTGAACCTGAAGACCCACGAGCGTCGCCATACAGGAGAAAAGCCCTACTCTTGCGATATCTGCCATAAAACATTTGCTCAGCGGGGCAATGTGCGGGCCCACAAGACCACCCATCTCCAGAACAAGCCCTTCACCTGCCTACTGGACGATTGCGGGAAAAAATTCACTCAGTTGGGAAATCTCAAGGTACAATTGATACATCCATTCTGAATATTATGGTCTTCGGCCACCCTTTCAGCTCTATGACTAACTAGTTTCTGTTCCCCTCCAGTCCCACCAGAACAAGTTCCATGCCTCAACCATACGTTCTTTGACCCTTCGATTCTCCCAAATTCACGATAATGCTGCCGTGAACCCTCAGGATCGCGAGCTATGGGAATACTTTGCGACCCTCTACAAGAACAGCAACAAGGGGATTAAAGGCCGGGGCAAGGACCGACGAATCCTCACTACCAAGAGGAGTATCGGCATGGGTAATTCAATGCCACGCATGCAATCTATGGAGTCCGAGGAAGATCCATCGCAAACCCGCCGAAGCAGCTACGAAGATAACATATCCATGTATACGGGCGGGTCAAGCAGCGATGGGGACGAACCCGGACCATACTTTATTGATCGGCGACCCTAAACCGTGGTTCTCTGGACGATCTATCTAATCCATGGGAATATTTTGGGATTATTCATTTCTCTTTGTTTCTCTGGTTTTATTCTTTTCTTTTTTTCTTAACTTTTCTTTTCTTTTTTTTCTCTGGGATTTTCAACTAAATCTGAGACCGGCGCAATTCGGATACCAAAGATTTGGATCCTGGATACACTATACCCGGTTTCTTTTTCTTTTAGCTTTTTGTTTTCTTTTTCTACGGGTTGATATTTTGATTTGGTCACTATGTTCAAGATGTATATGAATTAATGAGCCCGTTTTATTTTGTCTTATCATTTCTATTTCTCATGTACTCATTCATATATTAGCGGATATTCCGGCCATTGGGGGCATATACATTTGACACCTGTATACGAATTTCAACAAAAAAGGGTCTCGGGAGAGCCGTTTTGCCAAATATTTCTTTTGATTTTCTTATTCTTAATTTCTTAATTTCAATTTTCTTTGCTCTTTTTTTTATTCTTCAGGAATGAACCTCTCCGTCGGGTTACGGACTTGACAGTCCGGAGTTAGCGTTTGCCTTGACAGCTGCCTAACCACGCTACTTGACACGAGGTGGAGCATTGGGCAGATCAACTAGCTTCAGGGGTACGTGCTGCACTCATATGAACCATTCTCCCGATATGGAGGATTTTCGATCGGAGTCAATTTTGCTTTTGCCTCCCGGTTCTCTCTGAAAATTCCCTAAAAACACTTGAAACTATTAAGAATAGAGTTGAAAAGGCTCATAGGTTTAAAAGCACAGGCTTAGGAGATCTAGTAGTGTACAATGCCGTGGGACAACACGAGATGAAGATCTACCTTTTGAGTTACCAAACATCCTTGGGTCGATCATGTTGTGATACCCAGATATGTTCGAAAGGAGTATAGCAGCAGAAGAAAGGAGGCAGAAAAAAAGGCAAAAATGAGGAATAAGAATGGATGGAATTTTTTTTTGGGAAAAAAAAAATTTAGAAAAAAGAAAAGAAAATCAAAGCAACATTTGAACAAGTAAACTCCAAAAAGTGACACCGCGCAGACTCCGCTTCCTCCATCATGCTGTCCTTCCCCTGGTCAATGCACTATTGCCTATCCGCATCAGCAATGTTAATGTCCCCATCATCACCAACTTCTCCACTAGTGGAATTAGCCTGCATGGGTGGGGCCATCGTGCCCACTGGGGTGGCGTGAGCTAAGGCGCCGGTGATGAACACCTCCTCCACGGCAACCTTGCGTCGGAACACCCGGAGCCATCGGCGTCCCCATTGACGAATGATGGCGTCTTCAGGAAGATCGCCGCTGCCATCACCGCGCTCCATTAGTTCGTCGTTGCTGCCGGCAGCCACAGAGACAATGGTGTCCTCAATGAACTTGAAGAGCGCCTGCATCTCAGCCCGCTCGCGAGCTAGTGTCTCATCCAAGGTGCTCAGCTGTGGTTCGTATAGACCAGGCTGTGTACGGGCAGCGACGATCTGGCGCATACGATTGGTTACCTTGCCGACGGTAGCGGATATCATTTCGTAGATATGAGACTTGGCTAGCACCGTCCCAGCAGCCATGGACTCGGAAAGGGCCCATTCCAGCACGGAAAGGGGGCTGATAATGGTGTAGTTCAGGAGTTTATCAATGATATCGATGGCGATACCGGGTTGATCAGTCCAGTACTCCATCACAGAGGCAATAATCTGGCAGCGGGCCCGCTGAGACACCGGTCCAATGGCCAGGAGCCGGTCTTTGTTTCGTTCAATGCACGAGAGAACGTGTGAGAGTGACTTGGATCCCACAAAGCAGATCGAGGTCACCAGGGCGTCCGTCGACGGGACCTTGGGGTCCTCCACTCCCAGACTTTGGGCCTGCTCCTCAATTGACGCAATGACAGGCTGGATCTCCTCGTCACTCGCTTTCTTTCGAATGAGTTGCATAATCTCCTGTCCTTCCTTGGAGTAGGGAGTCACTGTGATTTTTTTCATTCATGTTTAGTGGCTGATCAACGCTGGACAGATGAGAAAGAATCGACTTACTCTCGGATAGATACTTGAATTCGGGAGTGTCCTTCTCCTTGCCTTCAGTGATCAATGGGATGTATGGCTCCAACAGAGTGCCCTTGATGCGTTGCGCAAAGCTGAGTCGGATTTCCTTGTCCAAAGCGCCATGAATGAAGGCTAACTTAGGATGGATGGCAGGAAGTTCCAGGTCGTCGACCCTATTTACCTCCAAAGTCAGTACGGTGAAACTTCCTCATTGATCGTTTCGCAAATCATCCACAAAAGACATTGTCACTCACCACTCGCTCCATTTCCATGTGAATCCAAAGTTACTTAGATGATGGGCGAACCAATCCAAGAAACGGTTACTCAGCTCGAGGTCCATGGTTTCCAAATTGTTGTACAGGAATCGAATGGCACGCCCCAGGCTGGGAGCGATGGCGGCAGGGGCGATCTTGCAGCACTCCGTGAGAAGGGCATGGTAATAGACGAGCTTGTGCTCGGAGGTTGGCAGCTGGTACAGCTGGGAGAACACCGCATCCACCGCAACATCTTCAGGCTTCCAGGACTGTCCCTCGCCAACAAGATCACGCATCCGGTCGAAGGGTGTAGCGCGCTTGACGAAGGTGTTGGGAGTAAAATAGCAATCCACATCAATGAGGTATTTGGCGGTGGCAACGCGGTTAAAGTCAAGCAGGTTGATAGTATCCACCAAGGCATCCCTTATCAGCAAAGATGTAATATCTGAAGGAGGAGGCACGGTCTCGAACTCTTGGTTGGCGTACACTGAGATGTAGACCTCAGGGAAGAGATGGCGGGGGCCATTGGGAACAGGGTTCGGAACATTGACTTGTGGGAAGGCGACCTTATTCACAGGCTCAAAAGGATGCTGGCCAGGGTCTTGCTCGTCCTTTTCGATTTCCTGGACACCCTTCCAAGGGCGGGGAAGACATTTCAACTCCCAGTCTCGATTCGCCTCGTCCTGCAATTGACTCTGAAGAAGACTGATCACACTCGGACCGGCGGCTTCCTTGTTTTCTTCTGGGCTAAAGGTATTAACGAGATCGACGAGTGCGTGAGGGGTGGACGCGATAATGCCCGTTTTCTCAAGGAGCGCCTTGGCTTGAGACTCAAGGCCAACTGCGGGAGATACCATCACATAAGGCATGGTGAAAAGAATGATCTTGACGAGCTCTAGACCAAGCAACTATATTCAAAATGTTAGCAACAGGCGATTCCGTTCGTCCTGCAGGGCAGGTAGGGCAGGCAGAGTCCGCTCACATCTTCGGAGGATGCAGTCTGAAGGTCAACTGCACGGGCGAATAGCTCCTCCAGCAACGGGAAAATACCATCGCCCTCAAAAAGAGGCTGTAGACCACCAAGGAATCGAAGAAGAAGCTTGACTTCGCGCCAAGATCCCAAGTCAATGTATTTCTGTAGGGCCTCTCCTGCCTTCTTCAACACCTCCGCGCCGAGCTCCGCCTTGAGGTTGTAAGCAACTAGGGTGACCGCGGCGACGAACGGGATTTTCATCGGTTGCTCAAGGACTCTATGAGAAGCCATAAAAGTCAGCAGGCTGGTTTTGGGAATGACAGGGCAGGGTAGGTTAGACGTACAGGTCCAAAGAGATGTTGACAAAAGTATCGCGCAATTCCTGGTCGTCATAGTTCTCTGCGACCGACTTTGCAAGGCTCATGATATCATCTTCAACTCTCCGTGCAGCCTAATTGATCAATCTCGCATATCAGTATGTCGTACAATGAAGCTCGTAGCGAAAAGGAAATGGGACGGTTGGAAGGGTGATCTGGAGGTCATACCGATTCCGCAATTGTGAGCAGTTGGCGGCGCACTTGCACAAACAGTGGCTCTTCATATCTGCGTCTCTGGGGGCGGCGATCAAAGTCGTCATCATCTTTCAATTCTTCGTAAGCTATGTTCATCGGAAAGCTTCAAATGTTGTTTTGCGCGTAGCTCACCTCTGTAGCGGCGCTTTCGGCCACCACCGGCACCACCTCGGTAACCATTGTGGCGACGTTCATACTCAGCCATGATGCGCAAGATCTGGACGTGACAAGTGAAATTAAGGACGAGAGGCAGTGGTGAGGATGTCTGGAAGATCTGAGCTCTAACGTCAGTGCAAATGGTCGCTCCGGAAGAGGGAAAATCCGATCCGAGGTGCAGCAACACTTCCCCGAGAATGACCTACATATACAAAAGTGACCAATTGACAGCCTTGGAACGCTTAGAACCCCTAGATTTACGTATAGCGAGCTAGATTCGATATGCTATATAGTAACTACATAGCTAATTAGAGTGGGAGTGTTTGGTTTTTTGTTTGGTTTTAACTCTGGCTCTGTCTTTATCTTCATCTGCCAATTGGAGAAAATCTCCATGCCGGAGAATACCCTGTAGTAGTAGTACCCAATACTAGGAGTGCACCGTGGTCAACTTCATTCAGAATCATTAATCCCAGGTCCTTGTCGCTACCTAAAGGCCAATAGTTTTCGAGGATAATTGATGCTTGTGGTCTGACACTCATATGAAAAATGCTATGACAGAAAAGAATGCCTTTCTTCTTACATGACCACATCCAGGCCGACGGTCCCTTACAGAACGGCGATGCAACTCTACAGGCCGCAGGAAACGAGAAAATCTGCTGCTTCAAGGCCGAGAGCATAGCTCGTGACCGATAGAAACCAGGGAAAGAAACCATCAAGGGACTCACCCAGTCCTAAAGCAACCGGGCAATGACATTTGCAAAAGAGACTCAGAGATCAAAAGAAGAGTGACAAGAGCAACGGTTCAGGCAGTAAAAAAAAAAAAAAAAGAAAGGGGAAATAAGGGGGGAATGGGACGAAGAAAGAGGAAGAGGAAGAAAAAAAAAAGAAGAGGGTTTCTAGCGCTGCAGAGTCGAAGGAGTTGTGGTAATTTCGGGCACACAGGTGGTCCCAGTAGGGTAAATCGAATGAAGAGAAAGCCTTTAACAAAAAAGAACCGCGGTGATGCATATCGAATGTACCGGGGCCAAGGACCTGCTGCGTCCTGGATTTTCCTTTCCCTCCCCGACCGAATGAAGCCATGCAATCTTCAATCCTGGAAGGCAGACTTGCACAGAAAGGGTATCACTTTTTCCTCACAAGTGTCGCAGACACCTCAAAAATCAGAACTCCAGGTCATGAACTCCCACGGTTGCATGACAATCGCCAGCCTCCCATACCTATTCCTCCCAAAAATGAATCAAATCCAATTTTCTGCTCGGCCATGAAAAAGGATGTCCACTTTTCTCACCACTGCCCTCAAGATCCCATCCCCCGACAGATGTTGCAGCCCCGTCAATAGTCCACTGGTTTCCAAGGTGTACAAACCCAGCAGACTCTTATGATCTCCGTTGTAGAGCCCCACTAGAAACATGATGGTAATCGGTCGATAGGTCCTTGAGAATCTCATACAAGCCGTGTGCAAAGCACTACGTACAGACATGACTCTCCTGGGCAGCAGATCTCCGCTCAGTCAAGCTGTGCCTGCATCTCCTCCCTTGACAGTGGCTTAAAATTGTTGATATCAAGGCCGCGTGCTTCCAGAGCCGGACGGGCATGAGGGGGGACAATTTGTTCATTCAGTTGGGGCGCAATTGAAAGTTCTAATTATGGTTAGAAGGTCAAGGACCAAAAGATAAAAAGAAAAGAAAGATAAAAGGAAGAAAAAAGGAAGAAAAAAGGAAGAAAAAAGGAAGAAAAAAGGAAGAAAAAAAGAGGGGAGCCCAAGAGGTACAAGAACGCGTTCATTGGGGGATTGTATTGTGCAAAAGATGGATTGGAACTCACCATGACGCGAGAAATCAAAGAGCGCAGGCAGGTCCTTAGCGGGGTTGTTGTGATGACGCGAATCCGGCAGACGGGTGGCCGGATCCCGCAGCTCATCAAAGAAGGGATGGCACATGGCCTCAATTGCCGACAGACGCTGCGTGGGTGTGTATTCCAGAAGAGCGGAGATCAAGTCGATCGCCTCCGGGGGTGCCTTTCGGAATACCTAATGACAGTCAGTACGCGACGAAGGAGCGGGATATGGGAGGAATAAACAACATACCTTGTTGAAGGGGTGTGGTTTGATTTGAGGGAACTTGTGCTCCATGTAATTGGGGTTCATTGTCCGGATCTGTTCACGGGTGGGTGTGCCAAGAACCTTGATGATTTCCACCAGCTGGTCAATTCCCGATTCACCAGGGAAGAGGGGCTGGCCCAACATCAGTTCCGCCATCACACAACCGGTAGACCATACATCTAATCAAATCAAAGAACCGCTGTTAGATGAAAGTGCTTCAAAAGAGGGGCCAAGTAGGAATTGACAGTCAAGCCGAGCCAAGGGTCGAAGGACTGGAAAAGAGGGAGACAAGGATTGCACGTACCAATCTTGGTTGTGTAGTTGGTCGCACCGAAGATCAACTCCGGGGCGCGGTAGTAGCGAGAGCAAATGTAAGAGACATTGGGTTCATTCTCGATCAAAATCTTGGCGGAACCGAAATCGCAAAGTTTCAGGATTCCAGTGTTGGGGTCGAGAAGAAGGTTCTGAGGCTTGATGTCGCGATGGCAGATTCCTTGCGAGTGAATGTAGGCTAGCGACCGGAACAGCTGGTAGATGTAGAGCTTCACCTCCAGCATGGGCATTGTGGTCTTGAGTTTGTTGAAATAGCGGGACGCACGGTAGACGGTCTCTGGGACATACTCGAGGACCAAGTTGAGGTAAACTTCATCTTTCTACAGGGAAGAGAGGGGGAAAGCATGGTCAGCGGGGAGGGGTGCTTTGAAAGGTGAAGGGAGAAAAGCGGGCAGCCGACTGTGGTACGTACCCTGTCGCCATTAGAATAGTAGAAAGCCTTCAGCTCCACGATATTGGGATGGCGAACAATTCGCATGATCTGCAGCTCACGATTCTACAGAACGTCAGTTTGATGTTTTGAGAGGACTGATCCCGGGTCAATCCGCCCGGGTCGGATGGTGGATGGTCTTTACCTTGAATCGCTTGTCTTGGAGCACTCTCTTGATGGCAGCATCCTCACCGCTGGGGGACATCTTGGTCTGAAAGACCACGCCAAAGGAGCCATTGCCCACGATCTTGCACTGAGTGTAGGAGATTTCCTTGGGCTCGCCGGTCAGGCCATCGTGGACCTTTTCGTGGATAACCTCTACCGCGGGGAGCAGGGACGGTTAGTTTGAGGGGAGGGATGATAGACAAGCCATTGGCAGACTTACCACCCATGCGCCCGGATGGGAGTAACCCAGGACGACTCTGTGACATGATGGGAGAAGTTGGTATGGAAGGAAAGAGGAAAGGAACCCGTTTTGGGCGTGGTAATCGGTGGAGTCAAAGCTGGGAGGGGAGGGGAGGGGGTGGGCGGAAGGTCCGAACGGGGCGAGGTTGAGAAGAATAGTGTCTGGGTCGAATGCCAAGAGTCAAAGGGAGAGAGGGAAGAGAGATGGACGTGGGTTCAAAAAGAGGAAAATCAAAAATCCCAAAAAAAAAGTAAGTCTTCCCAAATAAGACACTTGACTAAAAGTGATGGGGGAAAAAAAAGAGAAAAAAAAAAAAGAAATTGGGAAATGGAAAAAAAAAAAGAGTTTAGAGGTATTTTTTTTTCCAAGAAAAAAGTAATAAAACTGATGGACGAATTGACGAGAAAAGTGTTTAACCAATAATGTCGAAATGAGGAAAATCCCAAGGGTTAAAAAGATTAAGATTGAGGGGGGGGGGAAAAACAGTGGGAGCCCAGTGAGTCCCGGTAATATTGGGTAACGCCGTGTAAAGAGCTGTAAGTTTGGGTAATTTTGGGTAATTTTGGGTAATTTTGGATAATTCTAGGTATTACCCAGGTATTGGGCTCCAGCAGGTGACGTTGACTCTCACTGTTCAAGTTGTACGTAGATCATCCCCCAAGCTACCTAGGCGCCTAGGTAGGTACCCTTATGTGAGAAAATTGCGGATCAAAAAAAGTAGCAAGGGATCTTGTCAAGCCTAGAGGGATACTGAGGAGAGTGGAAGCAACCCCGACCATAAGCCACCTGAGCACTTCTTATAGGAACAAGAGGGGTTCAAGCTACGGACATCTTTCAAGCCATTGTAGGCCGGGGCGGAAAAGTCTCCCAGACTCGATCTGTCTCTGGGAGTACCTCTTCAGCACAGGGATTAACAATGTAAAATCCTCTTATACATATATCTTTGGATTCTACCTATGGGAGGTCCACTGGTCTCGATGCTCCTATATATCGTCCTATAATATTAGTTTATAATATGGTCGTATTATTCTCATCTGGAAAAAGAAAATAATGACCACTGCTCAGTTGCATATCCTCATACTTCTAGGTCCCTTGACTATGTAAATCAATCCCGAGCTGATGACTAGGAATTTTTAAATATGATCTCTCAATTCTACCTAGGTAGGTGATTACAGCCCTCCAGGGCCAGGTGGAGGCGATTCCAATGTTTTCAATACGTACGCTCGAATAACGGTGACCACAACAGAATTACGCAGATGATCTCATCGATTCCAGGTACGGTCCCTCTCTGGGACATAGGTACCCGTTCGCCCAAAATGACCGGGAAAATCGAACGGATCCAGAACAAGAGCTCGAGGACTTTTTCTCGTTGCTTTTTTAGTAGTTTGTAACAGTTGAATTATTGGGTTATTTTTTTTATTATTTCTTTTGCCCGTTATGTTATGCTGTTATGCTTCCAAAACGATCATCCCGGGAGCTATTTTTGTGGGCTCCGAGGTCACGTTCCAGTTCAGTCACGTTGAACGGAGACACTGATGTTCCGCGAATCCCGTGTCGGCTGACCAGCCGTGATTTTCCCAGGAACCCTCGTGATTGGTGTAAAGGATGCGACCTCGTGACCACCATGTCATCGAGTCCAGCTGATTAAAGAGAGAAAAAGAGTGGAAAAAAGACAAAAAAAGACAGAGAAGCAAGAGCTTGGGCCACCAATGGGTCTGTGAAGCTTAGGACGCTTTTAGTACTATACTATCGACTTTGGCGGGGTCCAATCCGTTCTCGATCGATCTCTTTTAGGGATAGGGCTCTTAGGGATTTGACCTGCTCTCTGACTGGTTCGGCCGGATATACTTCAACTTGACGAAGACTCCGGGATCTCATGGGATCTCTAACACATAATACACATATAGTAACGTACATATGTACACGCTCGCTACTGTTTTTGGGACCCGGTAAAGAGTCGCAACATGCCATGCACGATACGGCACCAACGGGCCCCGGCAGGTCAACACCGAACTGGTAGATCCCCGACTCAATGACCTATCCCAGACAGGGATTCCCTTGGCATGTGAGGTGCAGGCCCAACCGATGGCGCCGGCTCCGAGTAATTGGGATTCCAGCTGGGGATGAGGCAAGGATATGCCACACCATGGAATTCCAAACAGGGACGAAGCAACGACTTCGCTCATGATCAGACTGTGGAGACCTGGAAAGATAGCTCCGGAACGGAGTATAGAAAGGAAGAAAAAAAAAAGGCTGCAGAACCCGAAAGACTGGGCTAGACGGCTCCCGAGGGCTATTGCTTTTTTTGGGACTATCCAGGGACTACATGTCAGTACTAAGTACCAAACCCTAAGTACCGGGTAATAGTATTAGGATTCATATTGAATCTTTACTATTGAAGACCCAGCTCAGGGTGAAATTGGAATCTGTATCTCTCTCTCTTTTTTTTATCCTTTCCCCCCTCTCCCCTGTTTACCTCCTGTGAGGCACATTCGGTTCCTGAGGATGTCAAAGAGAGTCACAACAGATCGGTGTTCGACACGCCTCTCAGCTCTCAGATCCACCAATCATGAACTGGGGGACTCATGGTCCAAGCCCAACGTAGCCGTTGAGGACCAACCATTCCCTCGCAGACCTTGCAGATGGTAATGCACCTGGCTGAAAAAGGCTCACGGTTGAAAACTTTACCATGTACGAGGCCTAAGGTACCCGATCCATTTCTTGAACGGGATACCGGGTCCCGAAAGTCTCATATCAGAATCCTATAACCAACAAACCCTCAGGTACCTGAATTAAGGGTCATATTGGACGCATAATCCAAAATCCGAACCCCCAGGTGCCCCAATTGCTACCAATTCTAAAATCAAAAATAGAAAATGGGTCCTCCAAAAAGATGACTGAGCGTCAAACGCCTGACCTGAGAGATCGACATCACCAGATCAGTATCGCAAACTCGCCACAATCTGTCAGGCGACGCTGTCATCCTAGTGACGTAGCGTCAACAGGGGCGAAAAGGATGAGGGCCAAAACAAAAAGGGCTAAAGGGCACGGTCCGTAGTGAGACAAGTGCCAATACCGTAATTCTCGGGAAAAAGATCCATACGCGCTTGGGGGGCACTTGGACCCGGGAGTAGACGACATTCCCGTGGAAACTCCCACCTCGACTAGTTAACCCTATTCCTGCATACCTCGTTCCTGGCTCGGGATTGAACATGGTCATGCCGATCAAATCCATCGTGGAATGGGCAATGGGCGACTTCAAATGAAGCAAGGAGAGACCGAGACAAACATTCTTTTCTTGTCAGACACGTGGGACGAATCGATCTTTAAGCTAACCTTGCGATGAGATGAAAAATTGCCCATGTCAACAATGTCACGATCAACACTGTGCAGCGGAGAACGAAACACCATTTTGAAACTACGGATACCTGGACTGATTTGGACTGATTTGGCCTTTGAGGAATGCCACATATACCAAAAACGATACCGAAATATGCGAACCACCAAAAAAGAAAGAGAAAAAAAAATATAATTGATATCGCGGCTCAGTTCTGATCCCATCTGATCCCACCGTCTATTGTGCACTAACGATCGACCGACGCTGTTTTCTTGACGATCCAAATTTATACCCTGGGTCGGATCTCGCGTCTATTGACACTATGCCGGACACGGCAACGTTGGAACGTCCCTCAAACCACAAAAATCCCTCGAATCGACAAGATTCCTACCTTTTTCGGGGGAGCATCGTCATCCTTGGTCGCTAGGAAAGACCAGGATCCATTTGGATTGTACATCCCCCACTCCGCCAATGGCCTCGGAAGTGGTGTGTTTTGGTCTCAAGAGTCGAATCCTTATGCAGAACATCGGAATGGGAAAACAAACTACGCATGGATCCAATGAGAGCCAAACTGAGGGGGAAAATTGGATCAAAAAAAAAAAAACTCACTAATTCATCATTCCGAAGCAGTTTCCATATTATGACACCTTTGAACAGACCTTTGAACGGATCTCGAAAATCTCTTTGTGTTCTTCCCCCCTTTTCCCCCCAGAAACCAAGGAAAAGTACCCCCCCGCCATTCAGTTTCCCAAACTCCATTCGGTCATTTGGGGGACAGGTTTCGAGGGAAAATGTCGTGGATTGGACCAACCCCACTGAGGACTCGGGCCCCCTCCAAAGTGTAAATGTTGAGAAGTTCATTTTCGGGCTTTTCTGCAGGTCGACTAACCCGGGTTCACTGATGTCAGTGGGCTATCAAACATCCCCAGAAATATAGAAAAATACACAATGCTCAAAATAATATATTAAAATAATATCATATAATATATATATTATTATTTTTAAAAAGTCCCATTCAGTCCCAGCATGATTCCTGTTTTAAATGTCCCACGGGTCTTGGAATACGGAATTGATGGTCCAAGGGCTTTCATAGTGGGGCTTCCCAAATGAAGAGGTCAAAAAGCAGGGAAATTGCTGGCATTTGATGCTGAACGGTTTGCTCTGCATACTCCACATCTGCACTCCGGAGTCTCGTTCTCCATCCACAGTTTGCTCTTTCATTTTTAAATTTTTTACATTTTTATGGGGATCCCATTTACTAACTTGACCTTGATGGACATGGGATTAGGGCAGTTTGGTCTTGTGTATGTAATCCTTGCGGCTTATCAAATCTTGTGACTTGATATAGTGAGCAGATCGTACAGAGAGACATTGGAAAATATTTGAACATGTAAAAAATCTTGCAAACATTTGAAGGATCCCAGCACTGTAGACCTGAATAATGTCGCTCACTGATTCCCTCTAGTTGGCATTGATAATGATTCATGCTTATGTTCGAGGGGATACCACATGTGCACCTAGGCAAATCGGATACTATATCCCGAACATCAAGTTCAAATGTTGATCGTAGTTTCCAGAGAACCTTGGATCATTATCTTATCAAATGCACGTGGGAGTGGGTTCAAAAGTTTTTTTCTCTCCTAAGATCCATAAATTGTACATATTAGACGCAAGAGATCAAACACTGTTTTACATTGCTCCGTCTATGATGCGAAAACATAACCAGAACTCGCCGGTGCAGCCTTTTGCACCTCCAACCTCACAACACTCCGCCATTCTGACCATCTGACTAGTCCGGGCCATAGAAGGAATATCAAACCAGACGCAAACAAGACATGAGACCGCGGATCAGAAGAAAAAATGACATGGAGAGGTGAGCATCAGATGTGGATGGAGAAGAACGTCAACGGGAAGAGGAAACGGTGAATCTATACAGAGGGGGGGAGGTAGGAAAAATGATTTGAAAAGATAAAAGAGACTCCCCGGGGCGCCAAACTACCGCCTGCAACAGCAACCCGTACTGAGGGTAAACCGAGGTGGGAAGTGATATGTCATGTCAACCAGACATTCGGGTTGGAGCGAGAAAAAAAAGGAAAAGGAAAAAAAAAAAGGTACTAAAACAGAGGGTGAAGGGTGATTAGCCCAAGAAACGTGACTGGGAGTGACACACGAGTCTTGGAAAGAAAAAGGAGGAAAGAGCTTAGAAGGGAGGAGGAATCATGTTGGCGGCATCGGCAGACTCCTGCTGCTCCATCAACTCATCACCGGCAATCTCGAGGGAGACGGCAAGGCCGACCTTGGCAGTTTGCTGGAAAGGAAGTTAGTATCTTCTGAACGAAAAGAGCTATTGCAATAACCGGGGAGTCACAATTGAAGAAGAACGGAATGAACATACCTTGGCCTGGTCAATCTCACCGGCGAAGGTGAGGGAGATGGGCATGGCAATGCGCTTCTCCAAAAGGCAGCTAACCTTACCAGCGCTGTCAACCTGGGCACGGAAGGAGGAAGCGCGGAAGTCGTATTTGGCACCAATGGCAGTGGTTCCCTCACGGCTGGGACCACCCATCATCATAGCCGCAGCGTTGGGAGCGAACTGGAGGTTCATGTCAACACCGGCCTCCACACGCTCAGACAGCTTGCGCCAGTAGGTAGCAGCAAAGGTGCCCTGAGCCTGCAGTTGAGCGGTACCGATCCAGTCGTCACCCTTGTACTTGGCGCAGTAGGACAGAGCAGTCTCCGGGCGAGCGTTCATGGCTTGACGTTGCCAGATAGCCTCGAAACCAAGAGCCAGGCCGGGGGTGACGGACTGAAGGTAGCTTCCGACGAAGATACCAGTCAAACCGCCGTCAAGTGTAGATGGGTTGAAGGCCTTCAGGGAGGCAGAGAAGTCGGCACCAGTGTAGTCGTTGTCGATCTGGAGCAGGCCTTGGGCGCCACCGGACATGATCTGTGCGTTGGTCTTGGTGACAAGAGCCTGGTTCCAGCGGTAGTTGTAGACCGCGGCGAGAGTGCCGTCACTTCCGAGGTTACCTTGCATGAAGACCTATTGATAAAAAAAAGAAGAACAATTAGCAACTTCATTCAACCGGGATGGATAGACTCGCGTGGGAGCTGGGAGCGATGGAAAGAAGTGATCGTACCTTGGGGCTTCCGTACATGGCGGAGAAGTTGTAGGGAGGCATGTTGCCGGACGAGCCCATGGAGAAAGCGTGAGAGACACGGAAGAGAGGAGACATTCCGAAGACCTTGGTCAAGTCTGCGCGAAGACCGGAGAACATGAAGTTGGAGAGCATAACCTCCTTCTGGACTTCCCGAGCGAGGTTGTCCACAGTTCCCGGGTTGGGCAGGTTGAGCAATGCCCTCCGGTCGGAGAAGGAGATGTATGCATCCTTGATTGCCGCGGCAGCGGGGTTTTCTGTCAAGAAAGAGAGGGAGGATGTGAGATCGGCCATTTTGAGGTTCGAGGATGTAGTATTATTAACGGTTCGTCACGCGATGCTGGTCAATGGGGAATTTTCGATTCGGCGAAGGGCAATGGATTACAAGATGAAACCAGCCCGAAAAGGAACAAGGATATGTAGATAATCCAAATCTCAGGGGATAGGGGACTTGAGATACAGAGGCTGGGTTTGATCGGATTGTCCTAGCAATGATTCACGGGGGAATCGGAAGTTGATTGAAGGAAACGGAGCTGAAGATTGGACCGTGAAAAATGCCAGTTCCGTCGGCGTCTTTGGTTGCTGTCGACCGCCCTGGATTATGTCAGCCTGTTTCAACACCGCTTACTTCTTCTATTCTATATTGCCTGTATACTGTTCATGTCTGGGCATACGTCAATATTATTATTTGATGCGTATATATCAAAACTATGAACTACATTAAATACATATATAGACGTAGATACATTCCTATTATTCACATGAGCACCAGTGGTATATAGCTATAATGCCTCAGCACATATGTACTGTATCCAGATTCCTTCTACGGTTCTACCCGTAGACACGGCAGAAAACGGCGGTAACTAAAGCCTAGTAAAGACGCAATATATTGGAGAGCGGTCTTTTTGGCAGAGGTAGTACGTAGCTAATGTAATTGGAATCAATAAATTAGAACGATGCTTTTGTTGATCCTGGTATAATTCTTTTTAATGGAGTATTGGAGTCATAGATCGACGAGAAGATATGACCAACCATGTTTATTTAGGAAGTTTTCCCTAAGCTGCGGGCTCCACCCGATATCTACACTTCTCCGTCATCTCAATACCGCTTCTCTTCCAAGTTCTCTCTCTTTTCCACCTCTCCGGCCTCTACTACTTTAAATTCGGTCTTGATAGGCACCGGAAATCTTTCCTCCATCCCACTCGTCTCCTTTTGTCTCCGCGGTTCTTTCAGCAATTATTATTCGCCTGAAGTTCTAAGCTGCACCTCGTCATTCCCCGGTGTAGCCCCGCGATCATGGATACCCTACTGTAAGCTCAATCGTTCAAGACTATGGCGTGTGCTAGAATTAAGCGAAATACTCCTGTTCTCAAATTCAAACCCGGCACTTCCTTGGGAGAAGCCATCACCCTTGGGATATGCGAGGCAGTGGGAGAAAAACGACTTGACGATTTTCATGTTCTGGTGGAAGCAGGAGACTGACGTCAACCAGCACAGCAGAGATCGTGGCTAGTTCGCCTCAATTCCGGCGTAAATCCTCAATCTTCGTGGACGCAATTCATGATCTACCTGAAAAGGCCGACCTAGCCCCGGCTCAGCTCTACAGCACTGAATCCGGTCGGCTTTTCCACTCGGGCCGGATCGTCATTATCACCGTGGGGTTGCCCGCGCGAGGCAAAACGTACGCCTAATCTGACCAACAACATTCTTTATATTAACCGTACTAACTGAACCGCCCACGAAAAGACATATTTCTGTCGCGTTGGCGCGCTACCTTCGATGGTTGGTCTCTCAAAGTCTTTCACAGGTCCTAAGAAGGCTTCATTGCTTCCAGAGACGTGCTAACCAAGGTTAAAACAAAAATACAGGCTGGGTGTCAAAACGAGAATCTTCCACTTGGGTGATTATCGTCGTGCTACAATCCCATTCGGTGAGGACATGCCTGATGATTACTTCTACGTAAATGGTAAGAAGACGCGCCTTTTACTGCTATTTACGATGCTCATAACGGGTTTAGCCACCGCTTCTTCTGTCCTACTCCGCCAGAAGATTGTCAGAAAATGCAGAGAAGACATCTACCATTTCTTAAACCATGAGAACGGTCAGATTGCCATTTACGATGCCGTTAATCCTCTAGCCTCGGGTCGGCGGTCTCTTGCCAAGGAGTTTGCCAAGCATGACATTGAGGTAAATCAAATCCTTGTTATACGGTATCTATATTACGTTGCTGATGTTCAGAAAAGACTCTCTTCATCGAGTCTTGGTGCGATGACGAACGAATCATCGAGGAGAATGTCCGCAGAGTCAAGATCTCATCTCCTGACGTGAGTAGCATCTTCGGTGACCATTAAAGAAGTGAATTCTAACAGCGTCGTAGTATGTTCAATGGGTGCCTGAGGATGCAGTAAAGCACTATCTCAACCGGATTTCCTCTCGGATTCCCCAGTTCCAGACTATGGAGGAGAAAGACTTGAATTATATCAAAGTTCGTGGCCCGCCAATGTGTTTGGGATGCACCGTCCACTAATCTTTGCGCTAGATGATCAATGCAGGCGAGAGATTAATAGTCAACAACCGAAGCTTTGGATATCTATCCAATCGCATCGTGTTCTACTTGCTGAACCTGCATATCAAATCTCGACGAACATACTTTGCACGGGTAAGTGATTCAAATGGATCGAAATGAATAGACACGCTAAACATACATTCAGGCTGGTGTCTCTCTAGAGGCAGACTCCTACAAAGCTGATGCATCTCTCTCTGAGCAAGGCGAAGACTATGCCAGGAAGATGACTGAATGCTTGTTGGCTCATCGGGAGGCCGAGAGACAAGCAATGATTACCCAAGGAGTGACCGGATACGAGTCCCCACCACTGAAGGTTTGGACATCGACAAGACGACGCACTGTAGAGACAGCAAGATACCTCCATGAAAACGGGTACAAAATTCGTCAGAGGTCTCAGATGAGCCAACTCAACCCTGGGGTTTGTGAAAAGATGACAGAAGAGCGTATTCGAGCTGAATTCCCAGATGAGGTTTCCAAGCACGAATTGGATCCCTACCATCATCGCTACCCTCGAGCTGAGGTAGGTCTTTTAATAACTGTTATGAAGGGAGTGTACACTGACCTATCATAGTCCTACCACGATCTTGCCGTTCGCCTGGAACCGATAATTCTTGAGCTGGAACGCGAGCAAAATGATCTACTCATCATCGCGCACGAAAGTGTTTTGAGGGTCCTTTACGGGTACCTCATGGCTTGCAACGCAGCAGATATCCCATTCCTGGAATTTCCTCGCGATGAGATCATCGAGGTAACATGATGAGACTTCAAATTGAATGTGGCTCTGGCTAACTCATACTATCAGATCATTCCGGAGAGCTATCAGAACGAAGCACAGCGCATTCATATTCCTAACCTCCCGGAAGAAATAATTCCTGCATCACCCGAAGATCTGAAGATTCCAGTTCCTCCCAGTGGAATTGTTTCTCCAATGCAAGGATTAGGGAGCCCTGCCGATGGCCTGGCAACTCCTCAGAGCGGAGTCCGTACCCCCCGTGAACCTGAAAGGATCTCCCAGCAGCACGTTGAGGATGTCGTCTAGTGACAAACAGCCCAATTAAAAGAAATTGCTCAAGCTAATGATCTCGTCTCTCTTTTTTCTCTTTTTCAAAAAGGATTCCGTCGCAGCTGGTGATGGGGGTTCATGGCTGTTTCTGCCTCTTTTGAGGCCAATGCACCTGAGTTTATCTTTATTTTCTTAATCATCAAACAAGATCAATCGCAAGCACATTTTACCTTGTAACGAATTTACCTTTGATTTTAAGATCGTGATTCTGGGTAGACAGTCAACTGGTGCTCTTAAGCTAATACACATGTGGAAATGCATGGTGAAGAATCTGTTTGAGCAATTCCAACTCCCTTTCAAAGAGATATATGGGAATTCAAGAAGAGAAGCAATTAGAAAAACTTTCAAGATATATCAGAAGATCATCAAAAAAAGAAAAAAATTAGATGGACAACAAAATCATCCCGAACAATATGGAGCCCTGGAAGATATGGTAAATGGTATGGATTTCGGTATCCCAGATTATCCCATAATTAGTCGTGGATCCGTGTTTCCCCACCAAAACTCTCGGAGGTCCAGCTTTCCCGCTTCTCATCACTTTCAGCCTTTGGACCATCGAGGCCTATTTGTTTCATTTTTCAATCGTGCTTCCTCAAAAATGACATCTAGGATTGACAAAACTATTGCCCGGCAGCAAGAAAAGTGAGATTCTCCGTTCTGCAATAGATCGTTTGAAACCACCATGCTGACAGCCCACTTTCTGAACTTAGGATCGCGGCCGGCGCTTTCTACGAAGCCCATCAACAATTACGTGTTATTGCTGCCCGGTACATCAAGGCTTCTAATTGGGATGCAGCTGCTGAGCTCTTGGCTGGCGGTGCGACCGCTTTACTGAGGGCTGGAGCCCAGCAGGGTGCCTCGGCCAGTGGTGGGGACCTGGCAATCATGTTGGTCGTTGACGTGTACAACAAGGCAGAATGGGAGATCGCAGGAGGAACTAATGATGCGGAAGGGTGGTCTCGCAAGAGTGAGTGTTGGATGCACTATTTCGGCTCAATAAATCCGAGTGGTAGTTGACGAAGACCCATTGCTAACAACCGGGTTCAATGATAGAGCGTCTTATCGAACTGCTGCGCGAGTTCCCCTCAGAAGAACCTACGAGAAAACGATACATTCAGGAAATTATTGGGTGGAGTAGCCGCTACGGTCCACTGGAGCGTGGTGATCCAGACCTGCATCATGCTGCAGGCTCCGTCTACGCTGAGGGTTCGTTCTCCATTTCCAAGTCTCGTTCATTCCCATCTAATTTTGGCGACTCATAGATAATGAGCCATATGAGGCTGAGAAACATCTAATCTTGGGGACTTCGGAATCGGCGGAGACCCTGGCAAAGCTTGAGTACGAGTGGTATACTCATGACGACCCGCACACCGCGGCCCTTTATGCGTCCCGTGCGATTTTCCCATACCTTACCACAGGCAACCTTCGCAGTGCCAACAAGGCCCTTTTGATCTTTACTTCGCGCCTTTCAACTTCAAACCCTTCTCTCGGCGTGCAAGATGTCAGCAGCTCCAGCTCTGACGTTCGAGTGTACCCTGCTCTTCCTCTGCTCAACTTCTTGAGCATGCTGCTTCTGACAATTCAACGTGGAAGCGCCGATCTCTACCGGCAGCTTACTGCACACTATGCGGCGCAAATCCGCGATGTCGGTATTTGGGATGACACCTTGGCTCAAATTGGCGAGCAATACTTCGGGATCAAGATTCCACGACAAGGCAACCCTCTACTCGACATGATGGGTAGCATGTTCTTTGGCGGCCAAGGCCAAGGCCAGGGTAATGCAGGTGGCAGCAGAGGGCCATCCCGTCCCGCTGCGAAGAAGGTTGAGGCACCGCCGTCCAGTATGGAGCTTGACTAGGGTACCCTTCCAGATGGGGTAATGATAGCTCAAGAGCCCTTCATGTTTCATTCGGTGGCGAGGACAGCTCAGATAACCATGCAATGCGAGTGCAAATAAAGAAAAAAAAAAGCCGAGTACATACAACAGATTAGCATACTAGTGTTCACCCTTAAGCAAGGGCTTCATATGATGGTTCAAACATCCAATTGTCATCGTCCAAGGAAATCACTGCTTTACGCAAGCTCTGATGGACGATATTCAAGATTTCTATTTGCAGTGTTAGATTCTAGGGATCGACGACGGTAGGTATAGCAACATACCATCTGGTTCTCCACTTGACTGCCTGTTTCTATGACGGATCATCATGTCGACCAGCGCAGCCTCGAACTCTATACATGTCAGGTCGGTTCAAGACACCGGAGAACAGGCATTATGGGGTTGTGAACCTACTTTCTTTTTCTCGCTCGCTATTCAAAGTCTCAAAATGAGTCTCGCCCGTCTCGTCCTCCAATTCATCCAAGTCTTCATCTGCTGGTAGGGAGCTCCGTGGCAGGGCTGGCATATCGAGCTTGTAGCCTCCATTCTTGTCCCGCACCACAATATCCTTATGCTCTGCCAATTTGATGTTTCGGGAGGAGGAAGGGTCAGAAAGAGTGGGCCTCAGTCTATGGGAAGGGCGATTTGAGAGACCATTGTTGCCCGGGAGTACTGCTCCATGGGAAGGGCCAGGAGGGGCAGGGCGACGGCTGAGGTTCCCTTGAAACAAGTTCCGGCGAACAGATGTTGTTGGCGCCATACTCATATTGGAGGTAGGAAGACACGGGTGGCAAGCTTGTTTATCGAGTTGCTGTAAATCGAATGCGCGATTCGTTTGCTGTAAAGAGAGTGCACGAATGGTTGAAGGGTGGAAATTGCGCGTAGGTATCAGGAGAAGAAGATTGTAGGAAATAGATCAATCATCCAGATGACAAAAAGACATAGGAGAGAAATGGCTCGTCGTGACCAAGTATGTTAGAGAAAGCTGCGGAGTTATTGCGGAGAGAATGGAAATGCGGTGGAGGCGGAAGACCATTCCATTTATTTACTTGACACGATCAAGTCCATACTATGACCCCAAGGAACCTATTAATATACCGAAGCCTCAAATCGCAATTCTATCGCAATTCTTTTTGATCTTTTTTTTTTTAATTTTTAATTTCTAAATTTTTTTGACATCAATTCTTATAATTCGAGATCATTGATAGCCTACCAAGCTTAAATGAGGTCCTACTATTTCCCCTTCACATAACGCACAGGCCAACCCGATAAGCTCTTTATCGCGACACGCGTTTGCCTTTCGCCCTTTCGCGTCTCTCAGGCTTCATACCCTTCACCACATCCATATATCCATTCATCATGGTTCAAGCTGAATCTTCTACAAGTGCCGCTCATAATGGATTGAAGGCATCTACTGCAGGTGCTCCTGCTGGTTATGAACTCCCTTGGTCAGTACTCTTTGAATTTTCGGCCATGAGAACTTCAGCTGACCCTCTATCATTGGATCAATTATAGGGTTGAAAAGTACCGCCCTGTCTTTCTTGATGATGTTGTTGGCAACACAGAGACCATTGAACGCTTAAAGATCATCGCCAAAGATGGAAATATGCCCCACGTTATCATCTCCGGCATGCCAGGAATCGGCAAGACAACCTCCGTCCTCTGCCTAGCTCGTCAGCTATTAGGAGAGTCATACAAGGAGGCCGTCCTGGAATTGAAT
This sequence comes from Penicillium sclerotiorum, assembly GCA_911649655.1. Taxonomy (NCBI): domain Eukaryota; kingdom Fungi; phylum Ascomycota; class Eurotiomycetes; order Eurotiales; family Aspergillaceae; genus Penicillium; species Penicillium sclerotiorum. The sequence goes on along the minus strand of CAJVRJ010000005.1, from coordinate 1,661,071 downwards.
GCAAGTGATGAACGAGGTTCGTTTCTATCTGGCACCTTATTATGATTGCTATGGCTGTTCGGTGCTGACAGACATGGTCCAGGTATCGATGTGGTGCGCAACCGGATCAAGGGCTTTGCTCAAAAGAAAGTCACATTGCCCGCAGGCCGACACAAGCTCGTAATTCTGGACGAAGCAGATAGGTATGGACTGCTCCAAACAATACCGAGCTGAGGATTCCCCAGCTAACACAGCTCACATAGTATGACTGCTGGCGCTCAGCAGGCATTGCGTCGTACAATGGAGATTTACTCGACTACCACTCGATTCGCTTTTGCCTGCAATCAATCAAACAAAATCATTGAACCTCTTCAGTCCCGATGTGCTATCCTCCGCTATGCACGACTGACTGACGCACAAGTTGTCAAGCGACTGATGCAAGTTTGCGAGGCTGAAAATGTGAAACACTCTGAAGACGGCATTGCGGCCTTAGTATTCAGTGCTGAAGGTGATATGCGGCAAGCTATCAACAACCTGCAGAGTACTTGGTCCGGCTTTGGATTTGTGAGCGGAGACAATGTGTTCCGTGTAGTGGATAGCCCTCACCCTGTCAAAGTACAGGCCATGATCAAGGCTTGCTGGGAGGGCAAAGTCGATGTTGCCTTGGAAGGTCTAAACGAATTATGGTGAGTCAATATTGCATTGACTGCGATGTGTACAGATCTAACTCAGAATGTTTAGGACGTTGGGTTATTCCTCTCACGACATCATTAGCACAATGTTCCGAGTTACGAAAACAATTCCAACACTCTCAGAGCATTCCAAGCTGGAATTCATTCGGGAAATTGGCTTCACACACATGCGCATCCTCGATGGTGTACAGTCTCTGCTACAGTTGAGCGGCTGCGTGTCTAAATTGTGCAAGATCAATATGAAGCCTGAGCTCTTCCTGCCGCCCAAGGCATAAAGGACAGGCAAAAAGAAAGAATGAAGAAAAACACCCCCTCCCACCACCCAAATAATACCCATCAAGCATATTCTATGGCGTTGTTCGACCTCCCTAGTTGGACCGAAATGGTCGGTGCTAAGCCAATGAATCTCGCTCTTTTCACTTTCGGCAGGCTTGCAACCTAGGTACCGAGGGATCAAAGAAAGCATTCCATGTCAAGCTAGCTAATCAAAATGAAATGAAATACAAGCAACTCAAGACTGAATTGTGATATAATGGGCTAGAAACAACGACAAGTAAAGCTTGAGAATCAGACATCATGTAAGAGAAAAGGGTCGTCTACACTTATTGAAATATGCAATATCTTGACAAGATATTAGAGTAAAGCTGAACTTATGTAGTCTCGAGCTTTTAAGGGGTCTGGATTCTATTCTTCCAGATCTTCTCGATCACAGTAGCGGCTCCTAGAACTTTCTCTTCCTGCAGCTTCTTGCCAATGACTTGCAGGTTCACAGGGTACCCGTCCGCCTGATCTGCATCATAAAGGTTCCAATTCCACCCATCTTGCGCATTTCTTGGTTCATATGGCTCATCTGGCAGTTGATCCTGGTCGGCTCTCACCTTGCTCACAGGGAATGTCACCGCTGGGTAGTCAAGAAAGTTCCAGACCTTGGTATACCCAATCCATTTGAACTTTCGATGAGGCAAACTCGTATGGGGCATAGTCGGGCTCAACAGAACATCGACTGGCTTGCCCGAGGACGATCGGACTGCATTCCATTTGTCAAGGTAATTTTTCTGTACGGCAAACTTGCGCTTGTTCAGCTGCCAATACTGATAGACAGAGATAGGTTTGCCACGATTGACCAGGGCTTCGACATGGGGAATGTATGTTTCCTGGGCGGCACTGATATCGCGACGAATGTCTTCTCCTCCATCCGCAGTGTAGTATTGATCCATTATCTCGATACAGGTTGCGTGATCCTCTGTCTCCCACACGATAACCTCGTGGCCATGGGATTTCAACTCAGCAGCCAACTCTTGCAAAGCCCTGGCGATTGGTGGATGCACTCTGACGACTCCGTCGTCCAGTATAAGACCGATGACCATGGGTCGAGTTTGGATCTCATTGAATGCATAGTCATTCCAGGGGAGAGGACAGCATCGAGGGTCCAAATTCCACGGCTGGGAATCCGTCACTAGACGAGTGATATAGGAAAGAGATTCCATATCCCGAGTCATAGGTCCCACAGACGATGGGACATGTTCTTGACCCTCAGTTGATACGGGGACACCGAAATAGGGGAAACGACCGCTCTATTGATAGAGTTAGAAAGCAAGGTGACCGAGAAGTGGTAATTTAATCCCCAATTTCTACTTACGGAAGGTTTCAGACCATAGAGACCTGCCACGCACTGCGGGATTCGAACGCTGCCCCCGATATCCGTGCCAAAGCCCAGGATTGATCCATGCAAAGCCAGGAGGGAACCTTCACCACCCGTTGAGCCACCTGAAGTAAATGCAGGATTTCGAGCATTTGTGGTCAGCCCCCAAAGAGGATTCTCAGTCTCAGCCCACTAGACACGGGTGAGTACAAGTCTGGAATCGGAGGCCGATGAAACATCACCGTTTCAATGAAGCTTTTAAGTGCTTGATGAGGTAGGATTATCAACTTACCATGATACTCTGGCACAAATTGGTCTTTGCGATGACAACTGCCCCCATACCCTTCAATATCTGGACCAGAACTGCATCTTGCTGCGCTGGGGAGAACGACCGTCCTACATACCCCAGAGTTGAGTCCACCCCTTTGACATTGAACTGGTCCTTGAGCGTGATAGGGATCCCATGAAGAGGACCCTTGATCTTCTGAGTGACCCGAAATTCTGCATCTAGCAGCTTGGCTTGTCGCAAAGCATCCTCAAATACCACCTCAGTGAGACAGTTGGTCTATAGCTTTGTTAATCTGCACGTCCTTTGGAATATGATGACTGATGAGCTAGACTTGCCAGTTGATGTGCCACAACGGCTCTGTTCAAATGATTAGCTTCACGTTGATACGTCCAAGAGAACTAAAGAGAGCTTAAGAGGGCGCTTTACCGTTTGATATACGCCTTGATGACTTGCTCAGCAGACCAACTTCCATCCTGGATCTTCTGCAACAACGCTTGCACGTCGTCAATATCCGTGATTTGCTGGATTTCGTTCGATTCCAAGCGACTGCGTTCATGGACCTGATCCACTCGGGGGACTCTGAGCTCTATGTCATCCACCAGATAAGAAGCCAATAGTGCATCTCGAGCATTGCGTTTCTGAGAGACAATTTGCTCCCAAGATTGTTGGATCGTACCCATAATCCCTTATTACGAGGGTTAGTTCTCTAGGCTCAAGTGCTTCAAATGCTGTTCTTGGAACTTTCTATGGACTGATTGACCCTCTGAGTCATTTATATGGTCAAGACTGTCAGAACTCGGCGAGATCACCGTGATTTCCGTTATCAATTGATCGACTTAATCGACTAATCAACTAATCAACTTCGCATTGCTCAAGTGGGGACGGGAAAAGCGGAGTTTAACATAGTCCAATTATCTCCAACTGTCTTTATCTTGGAGTCATTCAAATGTTGGAGTCATGAAGAGCAGGATGATTCTTACCCCTCATTTCTGGAATACTCCGAATATCCCACATATGCACAAGTGCCAGTGTGCAAATGAGCACAAGTGCAGGTTGGGATTCCCTATGATTCTATGAATCAGTGATTTAGGGTACACCAATTAGCTCCAAGGCGGGGAATTCTAATGTGGGTCGCGGATCCTCCAACTTCCCATCTTCTCATCTCTTGATGGCGCAAAAGGCATCCTTGTCATGGATCCCACGACAGGATCGCCCACCTCTAATACTCCCGGTGCGATTCGCACTCGTAACAAACCCGCAGGAAATATAGCGAAGCGCGCATGCGACCAATGCAAGTTTCGCAAGATCAAGGTAAAGATTTCACATTCCCTGGACCACTCCGCTCCGTGCAGGGGGGGAAAAAAAGCGGGCGCTAATCCGCCTACAGTGCAGCTTGTCGCAACCATGCAAGGCATGTCAGTCGATGGGATTTGACTGTACTTTTCTCCAACCGCAGAAGAAGCGCGGCCCAACAGGACAGTAAGTGGCGCATTACATCTCACTTATCCTACAGTGCGCTGATCAATGGCAACTTGAAGTCGTGTGTCCCAAATTCGACAGCAGCAAACTCATATCGTGCCGACAAGTCCTCAAGATAACCAGATCGGAAAACAAGACGCATTTCAATACCATGTCTCTACCTCGGTGGAAGCCGGCCAGCCCGTGTCGATGCCGGGTGCATCCTGGACACCGACCCCCGAGATCCAGATCCCGGCCAATGCAGCTCCGGGACTGGCACCGCCAGGCTCATCGGCAGTAGTAGACGCCTGGGGCCCTGAAACCCAGTCGATGGAATCCCATGGCAATGCGGTAGGCTGGTCTGACCGTCAAGATGTGGAATACTGGCTCCCAGATCATTTGGGGACACAAGTTCCCGTCTTCGAATTTCCCGGAAGCAATATCTATCTTAAGCCGTCCCTGCCGTCAATTATCCAGCCCGTTCCCGATGTCGCGGCTATGAACATGCACTCCCAGGATCATTCCAACATGTCTTACTCTCCCGCCGTCGGGTCAGTGGGATCAGTACCCTCCGAAAACCAAGAAGTGGAGGACTTTTGGCCTTCCTCAATCAACGAAGCGAACATGATTCCCTGGGTAGACGTATACTTCGATCGCTTACACCCGACTGTACCAGTATTGAGCCGTTCCTCCTTATTCACTCGAATGATGAGCCATGAACATCGGAAAAACCCACAATTCGGAGCGATGACGCTGTCACTATGTGCCTTTTCACTTACACAACCCATCGAAATCAATGAACGCCCAACTGCATCACGCGCCACCCAAGCACGCTCAATGATGCATGAAGCTACGAAAATGCGAAGCTGCTCTGACTTTGGAGAAAATCCTACAATCGAGGCAGTGCTGACTAGCTTCTTCTTATTTGGATGTCTTTTTGGAAGTAATCAGCACAATGCCGCCTGGCTTCGACTGCGAGAGGCATTAGATCTTGCATCTACAATGGGATTGAATGATCCTAATTCATACCGCGACCTCCCCGGCGAGGAGAAGGGCCAGCGACTAAGGACATACCTTGTGCTATCGATCACAGAAAGGTAAGAATTTCAACAATGACTACAATATGGACCACACAATTTTCGTTTGCTGACATTGATTCGCTTTCCTTTTCTCACAGGGCATATTGTCTCCAGCGACTCCATCCCGTAACATTTTCAGGGAAACCTGGGTTTAGCATGCGCTCTGTACATGATTTCCTGCATAATGCAACCCACAGTCTTGTATCAGGTATCATCGTACACAATGAGAATGACGCCGAGGGCATGATGGGCCTTGCGAGAATGATGGAATTATTTGATGCCATTGATGAAGATTTCATTCATTGCTGGAATCGGCGTTGCAATATCAATAGCGGATTTTGCGACAAATTCAACGAAGCGAAAGCACTGTCGATGCATAACAGTCTCGCCAAAGTTAGCCAAGCTGAGCGATTCAAAGGATATGATTGGTTTGAACGAGCAAAGGGCGACCACAACGAAAGCAATGCCTTATTGGCGATGGGTCTGCGGGAAACGCAGGCTGCGGACGTGTTCATCACTCAAAAATGGATTCAGAATCGCATATGGCTTCTGTGTCTCTACCACGGTCTCCTGAGAGCCCAGTCAGACCGCCCTGAAATGACCTTTGGCTACGCGGTCACTGTCGCTGAATCCGCTCTTCAAACTTGTCGATCCCTGAGACTCAGCTCCATGGAAGCCCATGGCATAGGCTATGTAAGTGCACTCAACTCACCCGAGAAATCCTGAAGCTTTGCTAATCTTCTCACAAGACCGAGAAGTTGTATGATATTGCCGTCGGTGCAACAGACATACTTTGTAACATCAGTCCCCCATTTGGAACCGGCATGACACCTTTGGGGACCTATCCTGAGTCAATACCCACAACCTCTACACCTCAATCCCTAGCCGAAGACTATCTACTGCTCATGAGCAGCTTCCGGGGCGGAAATCACCCGTACTTGGAAAAGTTCCAGGCTCACCTGCATTCGCTCCACGTCCCCGTGAGCAAGATCACCGGCTGGGCCCAACAATGACAGTGATGAGAGGTTCTATTCTCTGATTGGCACGCTTTATTCTATTTACCATTTCATGTGTAAATATGGGGTTTTTGATCTATGGGCATCCAAGCCGTTTGCGACTGCCACTTTCGTTCGTGTATTATTATTATGACCATCCTATCAACCCAGGAAGCAAGGAATCCGATTCCTAATTCATGCCAAGACCATCCCAAACATCAGTCCTTAGAAGCGTAGTAGCATGTTCATCAGATACATTGCTAGCTGGCCTTGCGAAGAACCGAACCCCAAAACATCGATCTGAAGGGTGATAGATCCTAGTTGTTATGGCTGTTCTGCCGTTGACGAAGACCTCTAGAACACTTTTGTCAAAGAATGCATGGATTGTCAACGTCTCCTCAGTTTCTTCCTCGTTGACAAAGTGAGAGAAGAGGGTATGTGGAGCCAGTTCTCGTCCATGATTGATTTTGGTGTCTTTAACTGCAGGTCTGTCGATTATGAAAGTTTCACTCAACGAGTCCCATGAAAGAGCAGTGCAGTCTTCGAAATCTAGAGAAATAGTTAGCAAGCCTCCAGTAATAGCAGCTACTTATGGAGGTGACTGACTGGAACTGTGGGCAATTTCAATGCCGACGCTTAGACAAGACTTTCCAACTGAAAATTCGGCCTGTAGCTCCCATCTACTCGTAAGCAGCGGCAAATAATTCGTATCAGGGGATCCAAGGGGTTGTGATAACGAGAGATTGGTGATATGGCCATGTTGAGCTCTTTGCCGTAGAGAGGAAAGCCGTGGATCTGGGCTGATACCGAGAGTATAAATAGTATATCCACTCCCCTCAGCCCCTTTCACGGTCTCAATGGACGTTATCGACTTCAATGGCGAGTGGCGAGCCATTGTCACATTGCGGAGAGTAGCCAATTTAACGACGCGAGGAATCGAAATCATCCCCGACCACCCCTGGCGATGGCGAGGCCCATCAGGCAGATCTTCTTCAGTAATCCAGCCAAACACAATGTGCTGCAGCGTCTCGGGATCCCAGAAGGAATTAGCGGCGTAGAGACAGCCATGATCAAAGTATCCTGAAAAGGAGTAGGTTGCCAATGCTTCACTTGTATCGGTCTTTCCTTCTTTCGATTTGACGGACATCCACATTTGGCCTCTTGGATCGCGTCGATGACGAGCCTCTGCAGTATTGTGATCTTCAATTTCGGGTCGCAAACATCCCTCAACTCCCATTACGCAAAAATCACGAGATTCAGCGCAATCGTTCGTCAATGTCAAGAAATTGGCGACTTCCCAATTGACTCCGAAATCACCGGACCAACGTGAGGGACGAAAGTTAAGTCCTACATCTACCAAAGGTCCGATATAGTTCCATTGGCGAATGTCCTGGGGATTAACTGTGTAGGCGAAAACAGTAGGATGCTGGTCCTTGACTCCGCCAGAGATAAAACCATACAGGCCAGGCTGCTCTCCTTGTGAAAACCTGGCTGGTCCTCTTTCCCAAGGGGCCAGACAGGGGTCCCTCCAGCCAGTCACTGACAAATGATCGGGTGGGCCTGGAAGAATAGGGTTGCAGTCCTGGCGTTCCCAAGATTTGCCGCCATTTCGCGAGGTGGCTATGCTGAGAGATTCACAGCCAGTGGTATACGGGAGCGTGAAGTGAATTGGGAGATGGCTAACGGAGGTATAGATTGCCGTCAAAACCTCGGACTCTCCGCATGGCCCCGTTGGACGAAGACATCCACTGAAAACCCCGCGCTTGTCGTACTGTTCTGTGGGTACTAAGGCTGGAATTGATGAAATATCCCAAGAAACAAGATCAGGAGACGTAGCATGCCCCCAGGACATATTACCCCAGTCATTTCCGTAGGGATTCCACTGGAAGAAGCAATGGTATAATCCAGTATGAGGATCATATCCCAGTCCACAGGGATCATTTTGCCAGCCATTCGGGGCTATCAGATGAAATGATGGTCTGAACAGGGATTCCTTCAACGCCTGTTGCTCGTCATGAAACTTGGAGGCATTTTGGGCGTCCAGAGCAGATTGGAGCTGTCGCTCACCCACCTCTGATAATTCAAGAAGCACAGACATAAGGTTTTGTGGACTGCTCAAGGTGAAGGTAACTGTTCAAGTTCTGACTCTTTTAAGTGCCTGATTACCACTAGTGTCGTTTCGGGAGACAAGTCGGGGAAATTGATTGCAACATCAATCCCACGTTGATCAGAAAAAGAAATTCCACCATTGGGTCGCATTTCATGCACGCTGGATGCTTAGGGAAATGAATTTTCCCCGGCTGCCCCCGGGACTTGGTCGGAGGCTCGCTCGGCATGTTCGTACATGCAACGGACTATCATCGGCGAAACTTGCAACTGGCAGCTGTTCAATAAAGAGAAAACCCCAGGATCCGCAATCCTGCAGATGCGGAGCCCCGCCATTGAGCATGTTCAATATTGAACACTTTTGGGGATACTTCTTAGATGGTCCAGAAGTAAAAAGGTTGGTGAAAGCTGAACTGGGAAACCTCGGAGAAACCATTGCCTTAGTAACCTGCCACGGGCTCAAACCTTCATGCCAGAACGTTTTATTGGGGACAATTTGATCCCCTCAACCTCCATGGGGAAATACAACCTCCTGTCAAATTCCAGCTCCACTTATCGTCATGTCTTTGATTGATTGAGGGAATGTCAATCATAGCCTTGATATAAATCTGGCATGGCGGTGGAGACCGTGGTCAAATTCCTTGACTCAGTCACCGTATTCTCACATTGGGTCTGCACTCGACTCCGCATCGCCATGTCTACTGATAAGGAAGAAATCGGCTCAGCCGAAATTGAACACGTGAATAGCTCCCTGTCTGATAATCGTCAGATGGGTGCGGTCAATACACTCCTTGTGGTCGCTTGCGCAGTGTTCGGCGCGGCCTCGTTCATGTTCGGATATGACGACAAGGTTATCTCGCCCATCATTGCATTGCCAGCCTTTGTAAGTGTCATTTTCAATGATTATATGAGTGGCGAACATGGTGAGTTAACGTGATCGTTATCCAGGTTGAGAACTTCCAGGGAGTCAATCCTAGCACTGGCAGTCTTGTTCTAACGGCTCGGAATCAAAACCTGGTGATATCCCTACCCTTAGTGGGTAGTGTGATTGGGAGTCTCTTTGCACCACCTCTGACTTTTCACTTTGGGCGAAAATGGCCCTTGGTGGTAGCTTATGTGGTTTCCCTTGGAGGGACTTTGCTACAAGTCTTTGCGCCCAACCTTGGGGCCTTTGTAGCCGGGAGATCTATCAATGCGGTTGCGATTGGGATTGCAATCTCCATCGCCCCCCTATATCTCTCTGAGGTAATTAAATAAATCTTTCCATTTTTCATTCAATGGAGTCTAATCTGAATAGGTCGTCCCTGCCTCTATGCGAGGTAGGTGTGTCAGTTCTATCAATATCCTGAACCTCGTAGCAGGAGTAATTGGCACTGTCGTTGTCTGGGGCACGAAAAAGATTGATGGTCATTTATCTTACCAGGCTCCGCTAGCTGTGCAGTGTGTTATCCCCGTTCTTCTGTTCATATCAACCCTGCCAGTTCCAGAAAGCCCAGAATGGCTTGTATCCAAGGGAAACATTGAACTTGCGAGAACCAATCTCCGGAAACTTCGAGGTTTTAGTGATAAGCAGGTTGACGATGAACTTCAGCTCATGGAACTGTGTGAAAAGAGGAACTATGAGATGCGAGCCACTGTTAAATTTTGGCATATCTTCCGTCGCGACCACCTTCGACGAACCGTCGTAGCAGGGTCTTTCTACTCGCTCAACCAACTCTCGGGTATCATTCTATCTACGACCTACACTACGGTTTTCCTTACAGAGATCGGAGTCGCCGATCCCTTTACATTGACTATCATCGCGTCCTGCTGTACGTTGGCAGGTACCCTTGCGGCTCCACTGGTCATCGATCGTGCTGGACGGCGCCCCACGGCATTTGTTGGAATGAGTGTCTTGTTGGTAATAGACGCCGTCGCCGGCGGTCTTGCCTTCGATACAGGCAACAAGCATTCCACAACTGCCATCGCTGCCTTGTCTTTCATCTTCAACTTCTTCTGGGCTTCATCGTTCTACTCCTTGTCGAATGTGATGCCTTCCGAGATGGCTACGACAAAGTTACGCCATTATGTGATGTCCTACACCATTGCCTGTCAGGGGATTACTGCAGTCATCACTACTCTAGTTGTTCCGCAACTCACCTCTGCGGACGCCGCGGGTCTTGGAGCGAAGACCTATCTCATATTCGCTGGGTGCATGATTGCCATCATAATCTTCATGTATTTTTTCATGCCGGAGACACGAGGCCGGACTTTTGCTGAGATTGATGAGATTTATGCTGCCAAGGTTCCTGCTTGGAGATGGCGATCTTATCAAACATCTATAGAAGCGAGGACTGGGGTATGGGCCAGGGAGCCGAGGAACCATGACAATAAGCTATGTCAGAATTGATGTACATGTAAATATGTACATATTTATTTATTAAGGAACTTCAAATGTTATACATAGTCTTATTCTAGTCTAATAACCTTCAAATGCTATTGAATCTCGCCTCTTCCTGATCATAGATCACACGTGACCCGAGCCGATATCGGCAATGATTGGCATTCAAAGTAATAGAAATAGGAACAGATCTCAAATGAAGATATCAAGACTGATATTTGAATTGACATACCGAATGATATATACACGGGGCATTCAATTTTCATATTTGATTAAAAACAGAAAATCCCATTTTCGAATGTTATGAAGGCTTACAATTCACATACCTAGCAAGTATCACCCCGCCACAGGTGGAGTGTCGCGGTTCTTTCTTTTTCGACTTCGAATGCTCCGAATCAGGATTGTATAGCTTCGTTTTTTGTGGAGTGGAAATCGAGGATAATATTCTAGATTCGAAGTAAAAATATATGTACCAATTGGCACAATTCATGTCTCAGAGTATGTAACTGTAACGTTTATAGTGAGCATATACCCCGCCATTGCCGCCGAAAATCGCTGCAGAATAGCTGCAATACCGATGCATGACAACAAACTTCGTATGCCGGTTCTAAGATTCTGAAGAGCGGGGAAATCGGTATTTTGGAGGGAAAATTGAGGGAAAATTTAGTATATATACCCGAAGAGTTCAAGCTGTGATGGTTGACGTGATTGCTATGACTCTTAAGGTTGATCCACTTTGAATGATCCACTATATCTTTTTTTCCAACTTCGCTTTTTTCTTGCCTTCTTGCTACAGTCATATCTCCCCCTCCTCTATAAATCAATCTCTCAAATATGCCTTCTCGGCAAGAAGTCTCATATTTCGGAGCCGGCCCCGCTCCCCTGCCCACCTCCGTGGTTGAGGCTGGTGCAAAGGCTTTCGTCAACTTCAACGACTCCGGACTCGGCCTTGGTGAGATCTCCCACCGCTCGCCCACCGCCAACAAGATCCTCGAAGACGCCAAAGCAAACCTCTCCACCCTCCTCGATATCCCGGATAACTATGAGATCCTGTTCATGCAAGCTGGCGGCAGCGGCGAGTTTAGCGCAGTCGTCCAGAACCTTGTCCCAGTCTGGATTGAACGCCGTCGTCGCCGTGCCGAAGCTGACGTAGTCAAGGCCAACCCTGCCGCTGAGAAGGCCGAGGTGGATGAATTGGTTTTCCAAAGACTGCAGAAAGAAGTGGATGAGGAATTGAAGTTGGACTACTTGGTGACTGGATCATGGTCGCTCAAGGCTTCCCAAGAGGCTGCCCGCCTGGTTGGTTCGAAGTATGTCAATGTTGCTCTGGACGCGCGAAAGGCCACCAATGGCAAGTTTGGCACCATCCCTGCAGAGGAGACTTGGTCCTTGACCCCTACCAAGCGTGAAGGTGGCAAGGGATCCGCCTTTGTCTACTTCTGTGACAACGAGACTGTGGATGGAGTCGAGTTCCAGAGCTTCCCCAAGTCGTTGGAGGCTCAGGGTCAAGATCCTGAAGATGAGCGTCTGGTTGTCGCCGATATGAGCTCTAACTTTATCAGCCGCAAGGTTGATGTCAGCAAATATGCCGTAATCTTCGTAAGTGCACAGGAGCAATACCCCCAATATTATCCATATCATTTCCTCTTGACTAACCAACATTTCTAGGGCGGTGCGCAAAAGAACATTGGTGTTACTGGTATCACCCTCGCCATCGTTCGCAAGGATCTGCTGCCGCCTCACACCGCGACTCCCCCCGCTAGCCTGCTGCACCGTCTCAAGATCGGTGGTCTACCCGGCCCAGTGGTGCTTGACTACGCTACCATCGCTAAGAACAACTCCCTCTATAACACCCTGCCTATCTTCAACCTCTGGATCGCCGGCCAGGTTATGGCTGACCTCGTCAGTGAATTCGGCGCCCAGAAGGTTAGCGGACAAGAAGGGGTCGCGAAGCAGAAGGCCGACCTTATCTATGGTGCCCTTGACAAGTACCCCCAAGTCTACCAAGTCGTTCCTGACAAGAGCATTCGTAGCCGCATGAACATCTGTTTCCGTGTTTACAGCGGAGATGATGCCAAGGAGAAGGAGTTTTTGGCTGGTGCCGAGAAGCGTCTCCTCCAGGGCCTGAAGGGCCACCGCAGCGTCGGTGGTATGCGCGCTAGCAACTACAATGCTGTTCCTTTGGAGAATGTGCAAAAGCTGGCCAAGTACCTCGAGGACTTTGCCACCGGAAACTAGATTGTTTCGATGGCTGACGTGATTGATGGCTGAACGAATTCAACTTGCATTTCTTCTTTGGTTTTCTTTTTTTTTCTTTCTTTCTCTTCTTATACCAAAATTCAGTGGATGATTTGATGGAGCCACACGCAGTGACGCTTTGGAAGGTTCAAGTTGTTAGCTATTCAACATAACTCCATGGTATATTGCTATATGCCACAAAAGAACATAAATACAAAAAAGTTAATAATGATACAGAGGGAAAGTGTTCATAGTTTCCAAACACCCCATTCCTTTAAGTTAAGCTCCTTTAGGACACCTTGAACTGGGCCTTGGAGTTCTTGTCCCTGAGCCCAAAGCTTTGGTCCTGCCATATAGCCGATGAAACCCTCAGGTCCTGAGACCATAATCAGTTTACTGTTATGTGACTCTCCTGATGGGCTACTAGATTGCACCACAGCCGCGATATCCTGCTTCCCAATGAAGCGGTTCTCCTCATCCAAATAATAATCCACTTTCACTTGACCTGGATATTGTGACTTGAGAGCCTCAAGCTCCTTTACCATGAGAGAAGTTGTTTCACCCTCAGAACTGGCCACTAGTTGGTCAGGAGTGGTCTTTCTGGAAGACCCGAACCATCCAGAGTACCAAGAGCCGCGGGATAACGCACTTTTGGGGGTATCACTGTTTCCACCAAGGCAGTCCTCCTTCAGGCGATTAGCCCATAGGATATGTATCTTAGGCCGTGCGACTGCTTGATGCCTACGGCTTAGAAGAGAATAACCAGCTTGCAAGGCGGGCGCAATCCCAGTGCCGCCAGCGATGAAGACGATCTCTTGAGTTTCCTCCGGGATCATGCACTCAATCTGGGGTCCTCGCATCTCAATATCCGCGCCTATACTCAGGCTATGAAGGTAGCGCGAAAGTTCTCCGAATGGGTCCTTTCGTATGAAGAAGCGAAGATACCCGTCGTTCTCCTCGTCCACGGTCAGGTTGGTTGCGGCGGTAGTGGGGAGAGGCGTGTAATCCCGACCGATCTGTAATTGAGGTTGCTTGAACATCACGCTCCAGACTCCGATGCGCCATGCATCTTCATAGACATCATAGTTGCTACCGCTGGCATGTCGTGGCTTGAGTGTGAACAGGCTACTTGTTGCGGAGACTGGCTCGCGTGAGACAAGGCTGTATTTGGTGAAGGACTCTTGGTTTAAGGTTGACGACCCGGGGTTCTGCGAACGAATGTAGGCGCCGGCTCCAGCAGCTGCGGCCGTCACGAATAAAATTCCTAGCCATCGGTTCTTTCGAGAAGTGTTCGGGGAATGAGGTGTCGGTGTTGATGTCGATGTTGGGGTTGAGGTTGGGGTTGGGGTCGTGGGAGTCGATGTGGTAGATGAAGCATAGCGGCGAGATCGAATAGCAATGCGTGGTAGCTTTGAGCTGCCACAGCAGTGACGAGTGCCGATTGACAAATTCATGGAAAGGTCATAGAGTGTTAGAAGATGAAGCTGTTCAGTATGGAAGAAAGGGAAAAAAAGCGCGGGGATGGGATTCGAAGGGAAATCCGATTGGGCGATCGTTTCCCCCAATTCAACTAAACTGCACCCCTTGGCGCAATCTCCCCGTTCACCCACTCTCCCTTTCTTCATATATCAATAATCCCTAATCACCATCAACTGGGATTCTTTCGCGGGGGATGGGGTATTCTGTCGGTCTAACTTGATCAGTCTGTTGAATCGAACCACGTGAGACAAACCGCGATCAATCTCAGCTCCAAATCTGCCTATCAGGAAAATATCGCAAAAGAAACAGAGAAGACAGTGGGAACAACAACAAAGAAATGTCGAACAACTTCGCCCATGAAACCAGAAACGGCAACTTGGCGGCCCCCCGAGACTCCCTAGAACTCGCTTCCCTCGCCTCGTCATCCCCCGTATCAGTGGGTGGATCCTCGCGATCATCGTCGCCCGACGGCATCTCGTCCTCGCGCAAGCTCTCGCTCGAAGATGAAGACCCTCTGGAAGGCCCTGCAGGAGATGTCTATCTTGAGGCAGGCCGCCAACGGTCTCTCCGGTCCTACTCAATTTCTTCCGCGTTCGATTTTGGAGGAAACCTCTTTCCCCTCTCCCAGACACAGGGTGGCTATGCTCCTTTAGGCACCCCGTCGCTAGAGCGACAAGGACAAGATGGCTCGTTGGAACGGAACAAGACATTGACATACCTGAATGGCCTATCACTGATTGTTGGGTTAATCATTGGTTCTGGGATTTTCTCCTCCCCGAGCCAAGTGAACGCCAATGCAGGGTCCCCCGGAGCCTCACTCATCGTGTGGGGCGTGGCCGGTCTGTTGGCCTGGACAGGCGCAGCCAGCTATGCAGAGCTGGGAGGTGCAATCCCACTAAATGGTGGTGCCCAGGTTTACCTTTCCAAGATCTTTGGAGAACTGATGGGGTTCCTATTCACGTGGTGTGCGGTCCTTGTGTTGAAGCCTGGATCCGCAGCCATCATTTCAATCATTTTTGGAGAATACGTGGTGCGAGCTTTTGTTGGTGCCGATGTGTTGACAGTCAATCCGTGGATCAACAAGGGGGTCGCGCTCGGAGGATTGCTGCTAGTGACTCTGTTCAACTGCATCTCGACTAAGATCGCCACTCGCATCGGGGATCTCCTCATGTTCTTCAAGTTTGTTGCCCTTCTGTTCGTGACCGTGACTGGAGTTGTCGTGGCCATCACCGGATTTTCAGCAAAGGGTGATGCCAACGAAGAGTGGAAAACCCAAGGGTGGTTTCAAGGCACCAACGCCGAAATCTCTGATTTCGCCGTGGCGCTCTATGCTGGCCTCTGGGCTTTTGATGGCTGGGATAATGTAAGTGACAATGATCTTTCCATTTCCATCAACCACGGGCAAGGAACTAACATCAATATCCAGACTAATTACGTGACTGGCGAGTTTAAAAACCCGGACCGTGATCTGCCTCGAGTGATTCACACTGCGATGCCATTGGTCATCTTATCTTACCTGCTAGCTAATGTCTCCTACTTCCTCGTTCTGCCTCACGACACTATTGAGGCAAGTAATACTGTCGCTGTACAGTTTGGCAGCAAAGTTTTTGGCTCCGTTGGTGGACTGGTTTTGGCACTGGTTGTATCTGCTAGTTGTTTTGGAGCGCTCAACGCAACCACATTCACCAGCGGTCGACTCGTCTATGCGGCCGGCAAAGAAGGCTACCTTCCAATAATGTTTGGCCGTCTGGGTCTCTCCGCTTCTTCAGCATCTCCCGGTGGAGGTCGTCTGCGCAATCGATCCTGGGCTCGCCGATCTGTTTCACGATTGTTCGGCGATGATTCTCGACTTGGCTTTACTCCCATCAATGCCATGGCCTTCAATGCGGCCTTGACGGCCATTTATATCGCCGTTGGCGAATTTGCGACCCTTGTTACCTTCTATGGTGTTGCTGGCTACACTTTCTATTTCCTGACCGTGTTGGGTTTGATCGTGCTGCGCATCCGGGAGCCACACTTGGAACGCCCCTATCGTACCTGGATCACCACCCCGATCATTTTCTGCTGTGTCAGCCTGTTCCTCCTCAGCCGCGCCATCATTGCTGAACCACTCCAGACATTGATTGTGGTGGGATTCATCATTGTCGGTGTCCCAGTCTATTATTGGCGAATCTACCAACGTGATGGACACATCGGCCTGTCAGGGCGGTGGAAATTCTGGACTCGGCAAACACGGTAATCAGACACATTCTCAATGTCCTTGGTTATGCTTGTTCCTTGTTCCTTATGATATTTGATACCCATGCATATAAACAGGTGTATGGTCGACTGAGGTGCGCATTTCACCTTCAATGGCGCATCTCTTGATTTCTCTAACACAGCCTGCGAATTGCATATGACGTGATGACTGTGACTCTGGGCATCTATGGTTATTTCACTTCTGTCTTGTTTTATTAGCTAGTTGCTCCTTACTTTACTGGGTGCTAAAAAAGATACTAGATCTGCATATATAATCATTAATCTGCATTGATATTACACGTGCACCTGGGCACTCTCCCGGGGCTCTTCAAGTTCAAATGTTGCTAGCTTGCCCTACAGTAGAAATATCTTGACTTCAGTATTCTGTATTCGACCATTTAAGCACCTGCGTCTTTGTTTACGTGCATAAATTGGAGATTTGTAGTAGTATGTATGTATTCCGTGGTCAGCCAAGGTTGAGTAGGGTCATCATTCATGGAATAGAGATTTGTGTAGGGCAATGAGGAACAATTTGAGCGTTGAAACTTGAAGCAACCGGAAGCTGCCTAAAAGCATTGGAGAGTCGAAAAATAATGTTCACTTGCTTGCGACGCTTTCATTCACTGCCTGGTTCTTCTCATCCCACCTTTTTCCTTTTTTCGTTCTCTCATCTCTCCCACCCTCCCTCCACCTCTCTTCTTCGTACCCCATCATATCTTCTTCTTCTCCATCCCCTCCTCAATCTCAATTTCTCTTTTCCGGTTTGCAGTTTCTTTCTCCGGGGCACGTCTTTCTTTGTGCCCCAGCACATCTTCTTCTCGACTCTTCCTGAGTCTGCGGCTTCTTCTTGTTTACTCTTCCCGAGTTTGCGAGTCCGAAGTTTCTTTTCTCTGTGCCCCAGCACAGTCTCTTTCTCAGCTTGCGATTCTGGGTTACCATCCCAGTAGCAATCTTCCTTAATCCCCCCTCATTCAAAGTTTTCGCGTTCGCATCCCGCCAAGATGACGCACTTCTTTGGGGGTCATGTCAGATTGGACAATGATGTATTCAAGTGTCTCATCTGTAATGAATCGTTCTTGACCCACCAGGCTGTCTGTCACCACGCTGCCTCAACCAGCCGTCATTTGTGGTGCAACCGCTGCGAGTACATCTTCCAAACACCCCAGGAGCTCGAAAGTCACCTGGACATGTCCAAGGCTCACAACATCTGCTACTTCTGCCCTGGACACCCCGACTTCAACACCCAAGGCCTCTACCAGAACCACGTAGACTCCAAGCACCCCATCTGTGAGATCTGCGTGCAACCTTTCGCCAACGGCGACGCCCTGGATGCTCATATGAGGGAGTACCACGCCAAAGGTGACCGCTCGCAGCAAATTGGACCCCCTCCCCCGTCTGAGCTCGTGCCAGTAAGTTGAGAACATTCAAGTCTTTTCCAAGTCGAAGTCCAGTTGCTAACCGCCGATCTCCCCAACTTAGATCCAGCGCCGTACTGCTCCGGTTTCTGATGCCCAGCCTGGTCCTTCGAACGCCCTTGTCTTGCACCGGTCTTCCCAGCGTCATGATGTTTCGGGTTCTGATGTCCAGCCCGGTCCGTCGAACGCCCTTGTCTTGCACAAGTCTTCCCAGCGTCATGTTGCTTCGGGCCATTCTCCTCAAGGCCTTCATACTCCGACCGGTCCTCGTCGAGGCCATCATACTCCCACCGCTCCTCGTCAGGGTCCTGGTAGATCGCGCCGTGGCTCTCGAGGTTCTCGGGGTTCTGGTAGATCGCGCCGTCCTGGTCAAGGTGACGAGACTCCGATCCGTCCTCGAGTCCAGGATGGTTCGCTCTATGGAGTTCCCTGGGCTCATCCCGCCCAAGGCTATGAGACTCCGATCCGTCCTCGAGTCCAGGATGGTTCGCTCTATGGAGTTCCTTGGGCTCATCCCGCTCAAGGTCATGAGACTCCAACCCGTCCTCAAGGCCAGGTTGGTTCGCTGAGTGGAGTTCCTTTGGTTCATCATAGCTGGGACTCTTTCGCTCAAGGTGGTGAGACTCCGAACCGTCCCGCTCAAGGTTATGAGACTCCAATTCGTCCTCGAGGCCAGGATGGCTCGCTCCATGGAGTCCCTTTGGAATATCAAAGCTGGGACTCTTTCACTCAAGGTGGTGAGACTCCGATCCATCCCAGAGGCCAGGTTGGTTCGCTCCGTGGAGTTCCTTGGGCTCATCCCGCTCAAGCTGACGAGACTCCGACCCGTCGTCCTCGGGGTGATAGGGCCCAGCACAGTTCCACGTCTCTTCTTGCGCGCTCTCCTGACGATAATCTGGTCCGCGTTCCTCAGGGCCAGGGCATTTTGCGCGGTCCTCCTACTTTTGCCATGGCTGATGCTGTGCCTTCTTCTGCTCAGGAGATTCGTGATGCTTCGGGTTCTGGTGTCCAGCGCGGCCATTCTGGCGCTCTCGGTTTGAGTCGTCGTCATTCACAGAGTCAACAGGTCGTGCGTCGTCCTTCACAGGGCGAGGTCCGTTTCAAGTGCCGCCACTGCGGGCGACCTTTCTCACGCTTTGACCATTTTCTCTGCCACCTCGAGTGTGGAGCCTGTGGCCAGAACAACCTGATCCGTAGGGTTATTCACCAGGAATACATGCCCGGTCATAACAGATTCTGCCGCTGCAACGATAGAAACCATGACCGCAGCCAACCTTGGATCTGTCATGGCTGCCATCGTACCTTCACACGCCTTTATGGTCTGTACGCCCATGCGCAGGACAGCTTGGATGATCCATGCACCCGTTCCCTGCGTCGTGGTGCTACCCTTCATTCTCTTCAGAATTATCTTGTGGCGCATACCTAATTGGAATGGAATTGGATGCATGAAGCCGTTGATAATTGAATGTCGGCGGTATTGGGCAAGGTGCCGGGTGGGTTTGGTCGTGTGAATCAAATCGTAGAGCGAATTTTGAATGTTGTTTTCGGCCTTTTTGCAATGGCCTCACGGGGGTTTGTGGTGGAACAGACGACAGTTTCGATCGGTTTTCTTTTTTGGAGTTATCCGTTGGGATTGTCTCTGGAAATCAGGTCTTTGGAACCAGGCTGGAGTCGTCTTTGGATTCGCCTTCTTCGTCGTCTTTTTTCTTTTGCTTTTTGAAATCGGTTCTTTGGAACCAGGCTGGAGTCGTCTTTGGATTCGCCTTCTTCGTCGTCTTTTTTCTTTTGCTTTTTGAAATCGTCTTTCGCAATTGGGGATGAACACACGTATGGTTGCTCCTCTGCATGTGTCCTCGATGAAACGTCGATCAGGTCTAGGACCAATTAGCTCAATGAAGCTTTAAAATAAAACTCCCTTCTCCTTGTAGAAGTAAACTGGGACATATCGAGGTATCTCCAGAAGATTAGCTATGAATCATCTTTCCCAACAGGAGGCCATACTTACCTGGGATCTGAATTATACCTCTTTCCAAAGCCCAAGGAACAGGGTATGTAGAGATTCCCTGAGTTCCTGGAAGTCAATCCCAATATCCCCCATTAGGATCTTCCCCTGTGTTGAAAGATAGATACCAATGATGTAAGTGCCCAGTGATCATTCTAAGCTGTCATCGCGTCGCACAATGAGGGCATTGCAACATGGTTCCGTCGTAGCAGGTGCCATAAACCAAAGCCGCAATACAATTTGCATTCAGCCCGTTATGGCAATAGTGTCATGTGCTCTGTGTGCCCCGACCGATCAAAACGCGTCAAGCCAGGGAAAGTCGGTCTCAGCTTGAACTCTGAGTGGTTCCCGGGGATGTTCAGTGGGCTGCCGAGATGAATTAGTCATACTTCTGATTCTATTTTTCCAGAAGGTTCACGCGGCGAGGAATGATGGGAAATGACGAGGAATGACTCAGTCCTTACCAAGACCATCCTGCAGACACTCACATCTCGTATCCGTGTTGGAAGTAGAACCCAGTAGCTAGAATACTTCCCGCGAGACTTGTGGCTTGTGTGACCTAGAACACTTTCCACTTTTGGGAAAGAGGCTTGTGGGTTGTCTTATCCCTTAGTCCCAGGATGAAGGAGGTTGAAAGAGACAGAGAAAGAACGCGGTCGGTGAGGTTGTATCTGTGTGTTACCGTGATGGACCGTGCATCATCCGGATGTATGGACCATCACGGTAACACACAAATTGCAATTTAGAATAGAAGTAGAACGGAGATCAGTGATGGAGATGGAAAACGCGAGAATGGGGAGAATGGGGAACGATGGGAAGGTGGGGGAAGGTGAAGTGAAGGAAGTGAAGGAAGTGAAGTGAAGGAGACGCGGGAACGTCAAACATGTCAAACACGGCGTGGAAGTACATGTATAACGGGTATCCGTGGGCCATGATCAACACGGGAGGCTAAAAACTCCACATGGCGATCTGCAATGCCAAGAAAAAATTGAAAAATTGAATCTTCGAAATAATTAAAAAGGTATTAGAGAAATAAAAATATGTTCCCACATGGCAAAAAGTAAGAGTCCGTGAGACTATTCATAGAACGTGCGTGAAAAGAACACGGCCCCCTAACCTGGGCACTGGGCGGTTAGCAACTCAAGCTGAGAAGGAACCGAGATCTGGCCCCAGGGTCTAAGCTAAAGAAAGAAAATCACACAGCCAAGAAGAAATTATTTTTTTTTTCTTCCAAGGAAAAAAAAGAGAAGAGGAGAAAAAGAGGGAAAAAAAGCAATAGGACATTTGACACATGTGCATACTCTGCTAATCCTTGATCTGCACGTAACCTGGCCCGAGCTGCAGGGGCACAACGTGGGTTTCTTATTTTTATTTATAGGCACGGTTGTTTGAGCTTAGAGTGATTGGTGAATGGTCTTTTTTTTTCTGGTCGAGATGTACAGGAAAAGAGATCAAAAATGTAGGGAGAAATATCTGACTATTCTTAGAAATTGGAAAATCTGACATACAAGAAAAGAAGCAGGAAGATGTCCCGCCTCAATCGAACATACAGTTCTTCACTCTTCACTAAAGAGAAAACAGCCAATCAGTTTCTAGATTCTACTGTTAGTGATCATCATCCTTAGGCGACGCGGCGACCCATTTCGGTCCCATCAGCCGAAATGTTTCAACTGTACCTGAAGCCAAGATGTTTCATCAGCTGAAGTCAACTTGTTGCTAAACATGAAGTGTACATAATTTTTTTTCTTAATAATAATCCATAGCCATCGACTAAGATGTACCTAATCCTCCACATCAGCTATAGGACTAAATGATCGGGCGTTCCAACCAACAGGTTTTGACCATAATGTAATCATTTCTTTTTTTTTAAAAAAAAAATGAGAAAAAATTATTGATTATTCTTTTTATAACCATTGGCGCCTTTTTTCAAATTTAGGTCATATTGACTCTGGTACTGGACAGATCTGACCCGGCTTAGATGCTCTCCTCCTCCGCTGGAATTATCCGATACACACGGTAACCCGTGGACCCACGTGTCGGGCCCTGAGTCAGACCTGCACGCCCAGTTACTATGTCTTTAATTTTTCTTTTTCTCTTTTTTTTTCAATATGGTTCTTCAGGGGTCCATCTAGAACATTACCGGAAATGGGATCGAATGAGAGGTGTTGGTGGCAGATTCTGGGTGCCTGAATGATTCATTCGGGGCTTCGCATCTTCAAGGCAGACACTGACCAGCTGAACAGAGTTGGGGGTAGACCTAGACTATAAATACGGACGCTTGGATCGTTGCAAAAGAGCTTTGATCTACACTCAATTCAAACCTACCAAAGCTCAAGCTTCTATAACATCCTCGCCGCTTATATTTGCATATCAAAGCACTTCAGGAACTTGAACACTTCAAACGTCCTCATCTCCAAAGATCTTCAAGAGGAAACTTCTGCTTCTGATCCTCTATCATTCGTGCCAGTGATTCCTAATCTACTCTTCAATTCTCAATCTCAAAACTCAAACCTCAACTTTCACAATGGGTCGCGGTGGATACAACTCTCCAGCAGGCAAGGCCGACGACACTCCAGCTCCTAAGCCAGCATCCAACTGAGATGCTCGAGTCCCATGAAACGAAAAATCTCAACTCCAACCCAACATGGACAAGCACGGCATACAAATTACATCCAGTCAACAACTTTCTTCCCTTCAATCAGCACCTCAGCCACCTATGCACCTGAAACCTGCATCTGCTTGAACGACTCCGAGACCTTAGCTTCATGAGCTGTCTCCGACAAAGAAAGACATCACATCACCTTGACTGCCAGAGCCGTGCTGCCAACAAGCATCTTGCTACTTGTCCGGGGACCATCGCGCGTAAGCGCACATGATTATGACTTATAGAAGGGAGGAAAAGTATTTCGCTTTTTTTTTGTATCATCATTTTGTACGAACATGAATAGATTATAGACTGGGGCTGGCGTTTTTGGGGAATCATTTGTATTATGAGATTCGCATAGACTAGCATCAAACTCGGCGTTATCTGCACATTTGGCACATCTGGCATTATTCTAAAATAGCAGTAGGATAAGTAAATCTACCCTTGTATATGTATCTATATGACAACACCAGATACGAGACACAAGAGCATAGCAGTAAGATTAGAACATCGAGCGTGGGGTTCCATTCGATAGAGAACGTCCTGAAAGTCATGACGATATTCATCGTTCATGGCCAATAGAGCGTGGAGAGGGTTTGAAAGATAAAAAAAAAAGGTATTTACAAAGAGAGGGTATCACCATGACAAGGCCAGGTGGATGTGCAGATGTGAGTCCCCTCGACAGAATCAATTACACGAAGAAACTGCGCAGGGAAAACGATAGAGACGATGGTATCATGTCACCATATCTGGCTCATCATGGACAGGAGAAAAGAAGAGATAGAAGAAGTAGGAAAAAGAGAAAGGGAGGGAAGAAGGTCAAGAGGGAGTAATAAAAGGGTATTGTACAGTCAAGGACATGTGGAGGGTAGGGGGATTTTGATACAATGAAAAAAGGGTAAGAGAGAAAGGAAAGATTCCGAGACGGCATCATAAAGAATCTATCAAACATTAGATTAAGGGGGTGTCATCTGTGAGATTCAAGTCTCAATCGGACAACTCGATGGGTTGGCTGGCGGAAGAACCATCAGCCGGTTCTTGTGGTTGGGGTTCATGTTGCTCTGAGACAACGATAGAGGGAGGATCGGTGGCGGGTGATTTCTCTTGGGTAGGGCTTGATATCGTCGGATCTACCGTAGAGTCGGGTTGCGAAGGAGAAGTAGGCTCTTGTACAGTTGAAAGACCTCCATCGGCACTATCTTTGCTTCCAGTACCGTTGCGTCGACGCATGCGACGATTGCGGCGCTCCTCATCAGCGGTTTCCCGTCGTCGACGCTGACGATCACCACCGGCATCGGAATTACTTCGCAATCCCATGAGCATGCTCGCTGCGCGATCCGCCACGTCTTCACCCTCGGAGATTTGGGCCTCTTTGCTTCCCTCCTCTCCATCTTCATGAACGGATGGGCTTAAGAGAACATTTTCATCGACGTTGGTTTCTCCATCTGCGCGATGGTCCGTGCTATTCTCGGCATCGTCTCCACCAGACATATCCGGTGGCTTTTGACCGGAAGCCACCCGAACTTGATGGCGTTCCTTGAGACGAGCACGACGGCGACGATCGCGTACATCTTTGGTCTGAGGCGCAGCGGCACGCAACTTTTCTAACAAAGAATCCATCGCGCCACTTGTAGCGGGCGAATTGGGCACCTCCGCAGCAGAACCTCCGCCGTTGGCCAGGTTGACGTTGATCCGCTTGCGAGCAAGTGAAGCTTCAGTCCGTTTCCGAACTTCCTCCAAGCCAATGTTCTTCTCGCGCGATTTCTGTTGATATGTACATTAGTGCATGTTCTCAATGTGTCGAGTGAAGGGGAAGTGGGGGCAATAATTGGAATATGCGTGTAAAACTTACCTTCCATTCGAGCAGGAAAGAAGCCAGCTTCGCGAAGAAGTCACGACGAGCATTTTCATCCGCATTGTCCTCGCCATAAAACACCATGATATCGTCATACGTCTTAACCATATCATCCAAATAAAGCTGCAGCTGTTCTGCTTTGCGGCGGGCATCCTTCATGCTCCTTTGAACAACTTGGCTGACACGATCCTGGGGATGGAATTTCTTCGGGTCGCTCAAGTTACCAGCATCTAGACTTGATTGAACATTCTTGACGTTACTGATGTACTTCTTGGCATCAGTACACAGTTGGTCAACGTTGACCTTTTGCAAGCCAACCACTCCACCAATTTCGTCAGAAAAGCTCTCCCATTCGGGATATTGATTACGGACGATACGTTCAACCAAGTCGGCGAAAGTAGTTTCGTTCTTGTCATCCTTTACCATCCCTAGGCGAGCAAGCGAGCTGAGCTTGAAACCTTGGGCTTGTTTATTGGAATCATTCATGAAATTTCCAATGTCCAAAATGAGACCAAGAACGTTCATCAGCGCAACAGAATCCCGCAAAGATTCGCTCACGGCAACAACCTCTTGCAGGCGGGTTGAAATGTATTCATACTCGTGTTCGAAAGATCGGGTCAGTGCAAGAGCTCGCATTCTCGCCTTCCAGTAATGGTTAAGCTCAAAGGAAGTTGCCAGATAGAGTTGGTCCTCACGAGTAAGCTCAATAGGATCCTGTTCGCGCTCGGAACTGGCGGCTCCAGGGACAGTCCAATCTTGGCTGTAGGGCGCCATGAGTTTTGAAACATTCTCGGGAATAGTACACATCTCGTCCCTTTGAAGGAAATCCATGACCACCATGTTATCAAGAATGTCTCTATCACAATGGATGATCATGCGAACCACATCCTCGACGGGATATTGAGAGAATTTGGCCAAGGCGATTTGGAAGTTCTTCGACAGATCGTTGGAGATGATCTGCTTTTTGTCTTTGCGTTGCTTGGCGGCAGAGCTAGCTCCGAAAATCTTGGTCTCCTTTGCCATGAAGAGTCGTTCAACTTCGTCGAGAACACCTCTCTTAGCAAGATCAGTGTATTTCTCCTCTTTCTCTTCCACAGTTGGAGCATGAGCAGCCCAGACTGTCACCTGAGGGGTATCCACCTTATCCCAATGCAAAGCCTTGAGCTTCTTCTTAGGACGAATGAATGGCATATGAGTGGTGGCTGGAGAACCATCGCCGGCCATGTACTTCGGCCGCCAACCAGAGCCCAAGGGTGCACTAGGCGGTGGGGGAGGGGGAGGAGCGAAGCCACCACCTCCAGGGGGCGGCGGAGGTGGAGGCATACCAGCGACTCCTCCAGGGGGCGGCGGGGGAGGAGGAAGCATACCGGCTTTGGCACCACCAGGCGGCGGAGGCGGCGGAGGAGGACCGGGAATGGCCTTGGCACCACCTGGGGGCGGAGGGGGAGGGGGAACAGCGATGCCCCCTGGAGGAGGCGGTGGCGGGGGAGGTACTGCGACTGTTGCACCACCATAGGCAGAGGCTGGAGGCGGGGGTGTAGGAACAGCACTGCCTCCTGGAGGTGGTGGAGGCGGGGGTGGAACAGCGCTGCCTCCTGGGGGAGGTGGAGGTGGAGGCATTGCCTGTCGGTCTGCATCAGGCTTGGGAGCTTGCGTAGGAGTGATGTCTCCAGCAGTGATATCGTCCGCGGCAACGTCCGCAGTACCCGTTGACTCTGGACCTTCGTCGTACTTGGGCACCTTTAGGGCTAATTCTCCCAATAGACCAGTCGCCTGTGCAGGGTTCATGCGTGGTCGCTGGAAATCGACCATGCTACGAGGCTGATAGGCGGCCTCGTCGCCCTCCTCGATGATGGTGGGAACAGTACTCTCAGAGGTCTGGTCCATCTCAGGAACATGGCTTCGTTTGCGGTAAGATCCCAGTGAGGTAGAATCCAAGGTCCGGCGAGTTTGCTCTGCAAATTGCTCGCTAGAATCACCCGGGTCGTCCATTTGCTCACGCAGCTCGCGGAGTCGATCAGAGGGACCATGCTGGCCCCAGACTTTTCCTTCCAATTTGAATTGTGTCTTGGTCCTTTCTAGCTGGCGTTCCAGTCGTTCCATAAGGCGTTCCCGATCCATAATTCCCGGCATATGTGACGGATCAGCTTCACCCGTCTGGTTCGTTTTGCGAGCATTTGATGCAGCAATATCTTGAGCATCTCGAAGCATCAAATACAACTCTCGAGTTTCCAACTCATTGCGCTGTAGCTCTTGAGCACGGAGCCGCTGAACTTCACCGACCTCGGCCTTCATAGACTCATTCTGGCGAGTCTGTAGCTCAATAATTCCAGCCTGTTCCTCGATTTGCTTTTGCAGTTTCTTGACTAGGCCGTCAGCACCGAGTTCAACCTGCGCCTTCATCTCATCACGCTCAGCGATGGCCGCCTCCGCGATTTGTCGAGCCTCCAGCGCTTCATCATAGACCTGTCGTGCCTCGGCGTCGGTGTGAAGTCGATCCAACAGGCTTTGTACGGTGAAGTTGAGACCCTGACGTAGATCCAGATCTGGCAGCCTTCGGTCCATAGCAACATAGCTCATCATGGCATCTACCAACTGGAACATTCGTAAACCCTCTTCGCCGGAATTCTCGCGGATCAACAGCATATGCTGCATTGCCGACAGGAAGTAGTCATGGGTCCGAGTGCCATTAATTTTGGTTGCAATTGCATCCGCAATTTGGAGGGGATCGCTCATGTCCTTAACCTCGCCCTCAACACTGTCCTTCATGCTGCTACCCTCCCGTTGGAGCAGATCCTCATAATCGATAGCCTCATTCTCTCGAAAGCGCTCGATCTGTTTATCGATTGCCTCATATTGGAATCCTTCCAGCTTGGTCAAAAGACGCTTGACTCCACACGAGATAAACTGGGCTCGAATATGGCATCGTAACTGCAGATCTGTCTCCGCCCCATCTACCAGCATGTTGATGAGCATCATAGTGGACACAGCGTACTCCATGAGAAGATTCTCCATTCCAATTCCTCCACTGCGATACTCCTCGCTAGCACCGACCAAGCTGCCCATTTTGCCTCGACCATCAATAGTAACTTCCACGATTCGCATCCAGGCATCGAATCGCCCTGTTTCGTTGTGATCGTGTTTGACCTTGTCCATGGCCTGTAGAACTTTCTGATGGCCTTCTCCCTCGGCCCAGTGGGACAAGAAAGTCAAGACTTCACTGACAAGCTTCCGGGTATTGAGGCGAGGGGAGGATAAAGAGCTGACGAGGGCGACAAGGACACCTTGGTGTACGAGGGCATCATCCGCACCATATTTGTTGTTCATAAGGCCTTTCAAACATTTGGCAATATCATATTCTCGATCAAGATCTTTGTCTCCAGTAGGGGGGGCAGGGACCGGACCCGACGCTTTTCGTCGATTTATCTTTTGAAGAACATTTGTCAGGGCGACTTGACCCTGGGCTTCCACAAAAGCTTTCACCCAGCTATTGTTCATACTTAGTCTTTGTAGATCGGTTGGAGAGGATAGATGGGATGTAGAAGGGGGCTTCTGAAATGTGGAACTTACCTGATTGGTTGTGTTCGCAAGCTGACGCTCAAGCTAGCAAGCTGTTTGGATGTGATTGTGTCGTCCATAACCTTCTTCACGTACCACTCCGGGCTTCCTTCTTCATCGGCGCGTTCCAATAGACCCGACAAACCATCATGGCCGTGAGTTTGGCGGGCATTCTGTCTTCGCTTCTGTTCTCCTTGCAATTCCGTTAATCGATCCTGGTGCACCAATGTCCACTTTTTCGAGGCTGGGTACGACATCATCTGCCGTTTGGCCTGGTCGGGAAGATTCTGCCATCCTCTTTTATGCATCAATTCCAGGAAGAGCTGGTCTACAACGCGATCGTCTCGTGGGCGAGTGAGATACTGATCAGGTGGGCGGGGTACTGCGGCGGGGATAGGCTGTGAGACTTGGGAGGAAGACGCAGCGCTGGATAAGCGGCCGGTACTCCCACTAGAAAACATTGTGTTGCGATCAGTCGATTGCGAAGTTGTGAGGGTACGACCGGAGCCGTCAGAGGCAGGGAAATAATTGGATCCGCGCGTATTGGACGAATGAGACGAGTACAGGCTGGCCTGGTCGAGAGAGGTTCGGGAATTCGATGAGGAATCGATGGAGGAGTTGTGGCCAAAACCGTTATTGGCGGCAGAGCTTCCTGGACGTCCCCACTGCTGATATCTAGTTCCACGATCGCCGGACAGACTGCTTGTCATGGTCATGTTTGAGCTATGTGGGGGTGGGCGGGGACCGGAAGGGTGTGATGCCGAGCCATTCGGGGAGGTGGAAGTCCAGACCGGATATTGATGAAAGTCGCCGCCGGCCTTGCCGATGTGGTTTGGGGATGGTTCGTGGCGGGAATCAGGGCGAGGCATGTTGTCGATAGGAATCGGTGTTCTGGTATCGGAGGGAAGGCTTTCAAATGGGATAGACGTAATGACCCCAGCGGTAGGCGCAATGCTGCCAGGATCGATATCGTGGCTCAAATCAACAGATTGGATTGAAGAACGCTTCGAGTATCGAGAAGAACGAGAACCTGCAGCGCTACCTGGTGGAGCCAGGTTGTCGTATGAACCCCCATATGCATCATAGCGATCGTCGGTTGGCTTGTCCTTGTACAGCTTTCTCCCAAAAAATGATTTTCCAGTCGAGGTTTGCCGAGACGTCTTATCGGCATTCGCGGGCATGTTGGTCAGGATGTGAAGTGCCAGAACGCAGCATCAAGGGCACGCGTCGCACTGTCCAAATATCACTAGGTTCCCAGTTGCCAGTTCAGGTCGAAAATCGTTGACTGTCGTGAAGGCAAATCGCCAGGGATCTGCAGGAACAAAGTGAGAACATCCACAGCGATGCAAGATTGTTTCCGATCTTTGATTATCGCTTTAAGTTCCCTCCCTTTGGGCATCTGTCAGTTTATTGGTGATTGTTATTGGCGTCGCGCGGGGCGATAGGGGATCGTTTGGAGTTGTTTTGACAGGTCCGCGCTTGAGAGGGGGGAGAGGGGAAAGATCGCTCACCAGTAAAGAATGAAAAGGGGAGAGGGGAAAGTCCCAAGATGCAAATATGCAGTGCGTTCAAGGGCGATCAGAGCACGGGCTTTACTATCCCTCAGTTAGGGGATCATTATTAGTATTAGGGGCTTGTCACTTGCGCTTAGTCACCCCTTTGATCTGTCACGGAGAAAGAAGCCCGGAGGCACGTGAGATCATGTGATAAATGAACTGAACTACATTTTGAATGATTGCAATCTTTGTTTCAATTAATAGATCATAAAAAGGGGTAATTTATGATTCCTTTGTATCCAGATTGATGGATACCATCACTCCTGATCCTTTACTTTTGGGTGCTGATGGAACTTAAAGAATCCTTTCTTCCCGTGGGGTTTCTGCAGCCTGGGGATGATCTACCTGGCCCCCGAATCTCCTTTCACTCGGTAAACATATCCGCTATCTTATCCCCGAGGCACTCGAGCAGCGTACATTCAAGTTCCACCACTACCGGGGATTTGGATACCCCAGACGGTTCCCAAGTCCTGAGCTGTTCTTTTCAAAATGGGTGTATCTAGCTTTGCAAAGGTTGGTCTTCAGTTTCGATCCCAGCTTTCATGAGATTCAGGCGTCGTCAGCTCCGTACCAAGGCTTAGGCCACCATGAGACCAAATTGACTGACTATGCTTGCCTTTCCAGACTATTCTGATCCCAGCTGCTATTGCGCTGTCGGTATACGTCTTATTCTCGTTCCTGATCATTCCCTTTTTCCGCCGCTACCATCAGCGTTACTCGCAATACCTTCCGTTGCATACCATTTCCGCGCACACGCTGTCACTCCGAGATCGCATTGCTGATACAATCATGCGCATTTTTCTTCCATCTTCATGGCGTTCAGGAGCACACATGGATGATCACGCAAATATCGATATCGACGATGATGAAGGGGAGCTCATGCTTGGAATGAATGCAGATGCTGCTCGGCGACAAGCCTGGGAACAGCAACTCAACCCCGCTACAGACACCCAGCGTCGTCTGAGCAGAGAGCTGGAGGAAGGCTTCATGGACGATAGTGACGAGGAAGATCACGAAGAACACAATGGTGCGAGGGGCCGACTCTAAGCGTTGGAAATCCCAAGGTCGAATTTGTACAATATCCATTGCGAGTGTACGGGTGGCGTTTTCCCTTTGCTTGATTTGAGCGGCTACTTGCATTTCGAGATCAAATGTTTATGGTCTGTCTATGGCTTACACCATGAAGTTAAATTTGCATATTCGTTTTAAGTTCGATTGAGTTAAACCTGCATATATAGATAGACACTCAGCTCCGCTTGCAGACCAGGTCATCACGTGCCTGCTTCAAGACATTAGAGGGTTGAACAACTTGAACAAATTTTCAATTTAAAGCCCTTCCACCTATCGGGGTCGATATACTAAGACTACATATCAGATCTTAAGCGGAAAACGGACGCGGTATCCACTCAGCCTCCATACCTGTTTTGTTCCAATATCTGCCAATCTGTTGGGATCGACAGAGTTGCAAGCCCCACTTGATCATGACTATATAGATGGAGCAAGTATTAGGTAAATTCACAAGCAGAAGAACAAATTATGTCCTTGGAATATTAAATGGTAAATATGTGGTTTTCATTGGTATCGTAAATGCTAGGCTCAGCATTATCCATGCCTTCTGAATGGCAGATTGGAAGAAATATGAACAATTGAAATAGAAAAGAGAAGGCAAGAAAAGAAATGCATGCGCCTCAAATCAGTAGCTTCCTTTTTCGTCCCCAGGCAGGCTCAGGCAAAGACTTTTACTTGCGCTGACCGTAGGCCTTGGTGGCGTAGTCACCCTTGTGGACGATCAGATCCTGAGGGCGGTAGTCCTCACGGCCGGAGAAGTAGCTGTCGAGGATAGCCTTGGTACCGTTGGCGTAACGGACCTGAGCGTCAATGGAGGTACCGGACATGTGAGGAACCATGGCGTTACCGCCGCCCCAGGGGTGCTCAGCGTAGCGCAGAGGGTGATCCTTGGGAGCGGGCTGGGGGAACCAGACATCACCACCGTAGCCACGGAGGTGGCCAGACTTGAGAGCCTCGGCGACATCCTCCTTAACGACGATGGCACCACGGGCGGTGTTGACGAGCCAAGCACCAGGCTTCATCTTGGAGATCAGCTCCTTGTTGAACAGACCACGGGTCTTCTCGTGAAGAGGGCAGTTGATGGTAACGACGTCACACTGGGCGAGCATCTCCTCGAGGTTCTCGACGCGACGGCAGCCAATCTCCTTCTCGGCCTCAGGGCTCAGGGGCTGGTAGTCGTAGTAGAGGAGCTCCTTGCAGTCAAAAGGCTTGAGACGGCGAAGCACACGCTCACCAATACGGCCGACAGCGACGGTACCGACAACCTTGCCCTCCAGATCGTACTCGTTCTTGGCGACAGCAGCGACGTCCCAGTCGCCGTTGCGGACCTGGTCGTGAGCGGGGACGAAGTTGCGAACCAGGAGGAGAATGGTCATGACAACGTGCTCGGCAACGGAGACAACGTTAGAGCCAGTAACTTCGGCAACGGTGATACCACCGTTGGTGGTGTTGGCAGCGTTCAGGTCAACGTGATCGGAACCGATACCAGCAGTAACAGCAAGCTTCAGCTTCTTGGCCTTGGCCAGGCGCTCAGCAGTCAGGTAACCGGGGTGGAAGCTATCTCAAATATTAGGTATTGGTATGGAGGAGGGTTTGTCAGAGGGTGAACGAACGGGGTGGTGATAATGACTTCAGCATCGACCAGCTCCTTGTCAAAGGTGGAGTTCTCGCCCTCCTTGTCAGAGGTGGTCACCAGAGTGTGACCTTGGTCCTCGAGCCACTTGCGGATACCGAGCTCATTCTCAGTGGTACCCAGCAAGCCAGGCTGCTGCTTGGAGTGCTCACCACCCTATATCATATCAATCAGTAAACTGTTCCAAAGGTGGTTTTAAATTTTCAATGTTGGGGGGGATGAGAGGTGCACTTACGTCGTACAGAACGAGAAGAACTTTGCCCTGGAGAGAGGCAGATGCTGTTAGCGTACGTGCATTGGCAAAAGCACCAGTTGGCCTCGCAAAGATATTGGTGGCAAGTGTTGGCTTGGAAGCCCCCGAGAGCAATTGGGAAGCAGGTCGTCGCAATTGACGGGAGAGGGAACGAATAAATACCATTGTGAAGGATGTGTATAATCAAGAAGATTTGAGAATGGAGGGTTTTGAAATATCACAGCTATTGAGAAGAGTCAGCAGTTAGTTATATATATTTGGATGCAAGCGGAAAGTCGATGAAGTCAGATGTGTTGGAGAAACCAGCTTATGGAAGGAGCGGGGGAGAGTGGGGAACCGCTGCAGGCCATTCTGACACTTGGACCGTGATCATCTAAATTATCCAAGGGGAAACTGAGACCATATGCAGATCCACTTACCCGATATATTATGGCTAAGTATAGCTTGTTTGGGGAGTGAGGAGAGTGATGGTGGATGGATTAAAAAGAAAAGAGGATCATAAACTCGGGTTGGATGCTGTATTATATAGACTTCCTCTCCGAATAAGCCCCTCTTTCTGCCATACATTCCACAACACTCCAAACAGCAAATAAAAAAAGTGGGAAGCCACCAGAAACCCAAAACCTGCGTATTCGCTGTGAGCGGGACCCGGCACGGGAGAGTGGCCGGTCAGACATCTGGATGGGGAACCTAGCCACTCATTGGAGTGGAAGCCTCTCCGCATGAGGGACGGGGAGGGGGAGGAGACTCTGTGGTTCGTGTAATGCCAAAGTGTAATCTTCGTGATCCTCGTGTGCCACCAATAACCCCGTGCATTAGTGTGAAACCTATCTACAGGTATAGTAGCGTATAGTGGTTCCTCTTAGCGGTTTGATATCCGCGACTATCAAGTCCATCAGCAGTGCTCTGTTGCTGTATAGACCAGTATGGAGGGGTGTGCGGGGAACCTCAACTTTGAGCCGGCTTTCAGTATAGGGGAAAAACTGATCTATTAGTGTCAGGTCTCTTTTTCTGGATTTGACGGAGTACTTCCCGCTCAACTAGTTCAATTCATTAGAGAGACTACAGATACTACCTAGGTACACTCTTGCCAGCCGGGATATACATTCTGGTACCTGTTCGAGTCAGACCATGTACGGCCTCTCACAAGGTAGCAGCATACGCTAATCTATTTTGGGATAGCTCTCCGCACTGAGGGGTAGCTTATCTAATGAGGGGTAATCTCCCCCACACTCGTTCAAGAGGCTTTAATCGGGACAAAAACAAAAAAAGAAATCTCCATTTTGAATTGGAAATGGTGAGCCCCGTCTCAATTGACGAACTTAACTCATTGTGGCAAAGTGCAATAGAAAAAAACCCCTGAACCAATGACTCGCAAGCCTCAATCCCCTCCAACAGAAGTACAAAAGCTATCCCAAACCCCACGGGAGCTGGAGCGCTTCCCGAATCTCTCCCGCGATTATGCCGAATTTCGGCCTGCCACCCTCTTCTCCAATTTCAACAGACCCGCTCCTCAGCGATACGCCTGTCTTCCCGTGAGGAGAGTGATCTTTTTGGAGAATTTGGCCCTCACGGATCCACCATCGATAACTATTCCGTGCGAGGCTGGTTCAAGTTTGGCGGGATACATAACCGGTTTGAGAATTCGGAGTCAATCGGTGAAGATCGTTCGTCTCTTCCACAAAAGGAACTGGCCGCCGTAAATGCCTCCCCGTCGGTCGCGTTTCTCCAAAGGCTTCTGCAACATGGACAGAGTGCATGCCATTGTGAACTTTGGTCCAACTCTACTCTGGCTTCGATCTTCTGGGAGCTCGATCTTTCAAAAGCCACAATGCATCGATTTGAATCAGCAGGGGCAATGTCTGAAGCGAGCTCACGGAAATTAGCCACAATTGGCGGCATTCGCACATTCATCTGTCATTCTGGTCTGTTTCAATATGAAGCCTTGAGAGGGAGATAATTGATCGACCCGCCATGCAACATGAGTGTTGGCCCACGTCTAAAAGCGGGGGCAAAACATTGTTCAAATGGAACAGCAGTTGAGTGGATGACAGTCGGCATTTATTTTTGCCGAATTTCTGGCTTTAGTTAAGCACCAGAGCTCAGGGTGAACTTATAGATGAAGAACACTGCTAATCACTGGACATTGAACCCTTGTTAGCCATTTCTCCGCAGCCATCGCCGCCCACGTCCCCGCTTGCCGACGAACACGAACACTTCGGGATAAGCAAGGAGAACATCATTGAGAAGAACAGCTTCAAATGCATGAAAATTGGCCCGAATCAGAAATCTTTTCATGATCAACCTTTAGGTATCTTTTGAGCCCGTCATTTCCTACTATGAATCTATGATGATTCAACGGCTTCCTAGACACTATGATTACGAAACTTGCCTTTCGTCAAAACCCGAGATCATAGGGCCATACAATTGATCAAACCACTGCTGCAAATCGCCTTACCAACCGAAATTCTACAATTTTCCGGATTATTCACCATAATCGTTCACGAAAACGAACGTGCTCTAGCTATAGTAGCATCTGGGGTCGGAAATTCAGGGTGCTAGTTGATTGCCAGTGGTTTTTACTCAGTTAATTACCATTAACGGGTTCAGGTGCTTTATTGTGAACTACTTTCAATCCTTTCTACGATTAGCAAGGGAAATACTGATAGAGTAATCTAAAACATTTCATTCGCTGGAACGAGGTTCATCAATTTGTAAACATTGGCTCTATCATGGGAGCAAATCCAAGGCGGTGAACAGCTAATCCGCTAATCTCCGCTCCGACGCCTCGGCGATAGGACAATCTGGGAATTTAAGTTTCCCCGTCGCGTCCAACTCTTCGGCAGTTTTGTCTTCTCTCAATTCTTTTTTCTCTCAATTCTTTTTGTCCCTGTTTTTCTTTTTTGCTTGAATGGAATTCTGATGAGAGTAAAGACTCCGGAGCTTGTGCAGGCGCTTGGGCGCACCCGGGGGATGCGCACTGCCCAGAGCCTCAATTTCCCCCGCTTCTTCTCCAGTTCTTCGTATCAACAAAGCAGGCTTCGCGCACGCCTGGAAATCCCGCCTCCATTCCCCGTTACAAAATCATGTCCTGAATCAACCTGCAACTGCCCTGCAACACCTGAAATGCCAGTGGGATTGCCAATTGACCATGAGCAAGCATTGAACGGGACTATGGCTGCCTACGCCCAGCAGCTGTTGGTTTGCACCGGGCAGCGAGACTGGACCAGCCGCATTGACAACGATGGTGAGGGCCAAGGCTGGGGCAATCTTGTGAGAGGTCTCAAGCACTTGCTTGGCCGTAAAGGGCCATACCTCGATGTACGTGAACAGGGTTCATGATCCATGACTTGGGATAATTTGCTGACAAGATGCTATGAACAGCCGTTTAACAATGTTCTCGTTACTGCATCGTCCATCTCTCCTACTTCAAACCACTCCACTTCCGCCTCTGCTCTCCTCTTCCCGAGCTTCAAATACATCCCCTCTATTCCGGCCGAAATCCTCTCGCCTTCAGATGGCACCGACTTGACCACATTTGTCCGTGCATTCCTCCTTCCAGAGCAGCTGCACGACATGCACTCGTCTTTGCCCCAGTCCAAGCAACTTGATATGACCAGGGCTCCAGAGTTGGCGGCCAACTTTCCGGGCTCTGTGGACATTAAGCATTCACCCACAATCTTGATTTGTGGACATGGCGGTCGTGACATGCGCTGCGGTGTAATGGCCCCTGTACTTGAAAAGGAGTTTCAAAAGGTGCTTAAGACGCAGGGGTACATTACTGGCAGTGACGGCGCTATGATTGACGGTCCCAACTATGCCAATATTGCTCTGATCAGTCATGTTGGTGGCCATAAGTATGCCGGCAATGTCATCGTGTATGTGCCACCCGACCTGAAGCTCAATGATTCAGAGGCCCATCCTCTGGCCGGCAAAGGAATCTGGTACGGTCGTGTGGAACCTAAGCATGTGCAGGGTATCGTGGATGAGACTATTTTTGGAGGACGAGTAGTTGCCGATCATTTCCGTGGTGGAATCGATCGGAACGGCGACATTTTGCGAATGTGATGGTTAGAAATGATGTGATATTTCTACAGCCTGTATTACTATGATGATTCACCAGAGATGAATGCGTTAGAAAGATATCCCATCTCTAGAAATCCAGAGGAATTTCGAAACTAAATGGTCTTTGATCGGCTTAATACATGCCAGTGTACCTGGCACTAGTCCCAATTAGGTTTAAAGCTGTGCGGGCTCCGGGGAAGTTTTGAAGATGTGAGTTCCCCAACACTACCATTTACCGTCGAGTGGCGGCACAGCGCCTAATCCTGCTTGACTTTCAAAAATTGCGTGATGTCCCATAATTAGACATGCCTTTTATCTCCCACATTCGACTTGGCGCCCTGGCTTCGCAGGCGCGAAGGTGCGCCCGCCCTAGCCTGCGCCCGCTGACGATCTCCTCCCATGTCTTTACTCGCTTCTCCACGACCGCTGCGCACGCCCGAAAGCTTGATCTGCCTGCATTAGACAAAAAGTGGCAGGAGAAATGGCAATTGACCCCGAAGCCATCACGGTTCGACATCGAACAAGCCTCCGAATCCAAGCCCAAGTCCTACATTCTCTCCATGTTTCCATACCCTTCTGGCACCTTACATATGGGCCATCTCCGAGTATATACGATCTCAGATGTTTTATCGCGGTTCTATAAGATGCGCGGACACGATGTCGTACATCCTATGGGATGGGACGCATTTGGCCTACCAGCGGAAAACGCGGCGATTGAACGAGGGGTGGATCCTGCGGAATGGACGGAGCAGAATATCGCGAAGATGAAAGCCCAGTTGGCGAGCATATCTGCTTCATTTGACTGGGAGAGAGTAGGCACTCCTATATGATGCCAGATAGGCTTCCCGAAGGAATAAGCTGTGCAATGTACTAATAATATGGGCTGGTCTTTTAGGAACTTGCGACCTGTGCACCGGAATTCTACGAACATACCCAGCGGATATTTTTAATGCTCTATGAGAAGGGTCTGGCATACCAGGCAGAGGCCTTGGTAAACTACGACCCTGTGGACAAGACCGTGCTCGCCAATGAGCAAGTTGATGCTAATGGGTTCTCATGGCGCTCTGGGGCAAAGGTCGAAAAGTTGAACTTGAAGCAATGGTTTTTCCGAATTACAGATTTCAAAGAGATGCTTTTGAAAGATCTAGATTCGCTCACTGGGGGCTGGCCGGACCGCGTTCTATCCATGCAGCGAAACTGGCTCGGTAAATCCAATGGTGCCACGATTAGGTTCCCAGTCGTTGTTGGTGGGACCGAGGTACACGTCGATGTATTCACTACACGACCAGATACCCTATATGGCGTTGAGTATGTGGCTCTTTCACTTGATCATCCGATTGTTCTGGATGCTGCGAGTAAAGATCCTTCGCTACGCAAGTTTCTCGATGAGGCATCGTCGCTCCCGCCCGACTCGAAGGCTGGATACCGTCTCAATGACATTGCAGTCACCCATCCCCTGTTGAAGATTGACAAAGAAACTCCACATTTGGAAAGAAGACTCCCAGTGTTTGTGGCACCGTATGTTCTCAGTGATTATGGCGAAGGTGCAGTCATGGGAGTGCCAGGCCATGACACAAGAGATATGGCGTTCTTCAAGGAAAATGCTAATCCTGAATCAATTCCCATTGTCATTGAATC
This sequence comes from Penicillium sclerotiorum, assembly GCA_911649655.1. Classification (NCBI taxonomy): domain Eukaryota; kingdom Fungi; phylum Ascomycota; class Eurotiomycetes; order Eurotiales; family Aspergillaceae; genus Penicillium; species Penicillium sclerotiorum. The sequence continues at coordinate 1,622,809 of CAJVRJ010000005.1, read as the reverse complement.
GGAGCCATCGAAATTGGATGAGAATTTGACGTCTGCCAAGGCCATCTCTGTCCAACATGCAAAGGCTTTCACACAAGAGGGCTTCCTTACCTCGCAGTGCGGAAAGTACCACGGGTTACATTCCAAGGAGGCGGCGCAACAGATAGTTGCTGACCTGAATAAGGAGGGACAGGCTAAGTTTGTTGAAAGTTGGCGATTACGAGACTGGTTAATCAGTCGGCAGCGATACTGGGGCGCGCCTATCCCCATAATTCACTGTGAAGAATGCGGCCCAGTCCCTGTGCCAGACGACCAGCTACCCGTTAAACTCCCCAAGATTCAAGGAGATTGGCTTAAAGGAAAGAAAGGCAACCCACTGGAGTCGTCTGAAGAATGGCTTCACACAAACTGTCCGAGCTGTGGAGGTCCCGCAAAGCGTGATACTGACACCATGGACACCTTTGTGGACTCCTCTTGGTACTACCTCCGCTTCTTGGATTCGGCAAACAAAGAAGCACCTTTCTCGTCTTCGGTTGTACGACCGGTTGATGTTTATATTGGAGGTGTGGAGCATGCTATTCTACACCTCCTCTATGCTCGTTTCATATACAAATTTCTTTCCCAATCGAAGCTATTCCCCGAATCTAGCTCTGCCGAGAATTCGGTAGCGGAACCATTTAAAATGCTTCTTTCTCAGGGCATGGTTCACGGCAAAACCTTTACAGAGCCCTCTACAGGTCGATTCCTGCTTCCGAATGAAGTTGATCTCACCAATCCCACTAGACCTCTCATCAAGGGCACACAAATCACACCTAATGTGTCCTTTGAGAAGATGTCGAAAAGCAAGCATAATGGTGTTGACCCTACTACTTGTGCGTCGAAGTATGGTGCAGATGCAACCCGAGCACACATCCTCTTTTCCGCGCCGGTTAGTGAGGTGCTGGAGTGGGATGAATCAAAGATCGTGGGAGTTGAACGATGGCTTGGTCGACTTTGGAAGATCGTTATCGACGCCCAACAAAGATTGACTGAATCGCCTCTCACCATTCCGGCATCTAGCTTGGATGGTTCTGCTGGTCATGCCATTCCCCTGCCTTCATCACTGCAAGACATGAGTGACTCTGATGCAGATGCAGTGTTGGCTACCCATAATACCATTGTGTCTGTCACAGACTGCATCGAAAACAATCCCTATGGCTTAAACACGGTCATTTCGGATCTGATCAAGTTAACAAACGCCCTCTTTTCATCCCCTCCTTCCTCCTCTCTAGCTCTCTACCTATCTGTCTCAGCACACCTCCGCCTTTTGGCACCTATCGCACCTGCTTTTGCCTCGGAGTGCTGGGAGATTCTGCATCAGTCAGTCGTGGAGAAATCCTCTCCGGCATCCATTCTCTCCACCTCCTGGCCCACCCCTCTTTTGACTCCCGAGCAAGCGGAGGCACTTTCGACTCGCGGTGGCCAAACAGTGGCCGTCCAGATCAATGGAAAGTTACGCTGTGCTGTAACCATTCCACGATTCCCTGATTCTGGAAGCGCCTCTGCGAGCAAAGGTCCTGGTCCTACCAAAGAAGAGCAAGACTGGATCATCAGCCAGGTATTGAAGACCACAGAAGGCAATCTGTGGTTACGCGAGAAGAATGACTGGGAGAAGAAGCGACGGGTCATTGTTGTGAAGGGAGGCAAGCTCATGAACGTTGTGTTCTGATCCCTCTGCTTATCGAACCTGTCTGTTTTTCTTCATCCCAACTCTGTATTTTTAAATCTCTCAAATCTCCCACCATCATACCTAGATATGTATATTACCCATAATCTTCATGGTCCACCATCAAAATACATGTACTATTCGCCTCTCTCCAAATCTGATCCGCAAGTATCAATTCAAATGTTGAATCCCGTACATATAATACCTCCAGGGCTAGTGTATTGGGGAGGGTCAGTGACCCATCCACACATGCATGTGCATGTCTGCGAGCCATGCACGGAGTGGTAGGCCCACCTTTGGGGTTAGTCAACTGGTGGACGATGTTCGGGAGGAAGGTCCACAGATCTACCTCAAGTGCTAGGGATACATGTATGTATTCCAGGAATGTTCGAACATTTGAAGGTTACATATGTAAGACCCCCGGAGTATACATATGTATATATTAAGTCAACTGGTAGTACTCAAGTGCACCGTGACGTGGTCCAGGGCCGGGCTGATGCAGTCCACATGTGCACATGAACTTGAAACTTGAACATTCAAATGTTTGAACCCGGCCAACCTTCAAGTTCAAGGAAATCGCCAGAAGAATCAACTGGTTCAAGAGGAAATTCACAAGAGTTGAAAAGCCCGGAGAACTATGTGCGATTGACCTGACCATCTACATATCTAGGTACTGTCTAATATGTACAGCATCCGATCTTTGAGTCCGAGTCATGACATGAATTAACATAAATGTGCACAAATTACCAGTTGACCTGAAAAGCAATATTGAATCCAGGCATATGTTTTGGGGCTTTGTGGTCAAGTATCAACAATCATAAGAACTCGCTCGTAGTCATGACGCTAGCAGAATGAATCAAAGATGCAAAAATATCGACGAGAAGAGGAGAATAAAAAAACATTCCCCCTTGATGCAAATTAGCTAGAAAAGCTCGATCCCCTTGACGTTCCAGCAGTTGACGCAGATTCGGAGAAAGAGGCCAAGGCGTGGTAGGAGTCCGTGAGAGGCCATAAACACTGTGCAAAGGCTACGGCCCCCACCACAAGGAGCAGATAATAAGCAATGGTCCAACCGATGCTTAATTGGCCATCTCCAACCATGGCAGAGGAGCCCTTCGAGTCCTCTTTGCCTCGGGAGATGGGAGGACCCAGAGGTTCCCCGGCTTCTACTCGGCCCCAGAAGCGTGGCAGGCCACACCAGTTACAGAAGCTGTGTACTAGAATGACCGCCAGCAAAGAACCGGTGCGCAGATAGACAAAAGTGGCATACCAGCCAAAGATGGTCGTGTAACCGAATTGAACCACGGATCGCAACAGAGCCGCCCATGCTGGGGTGTCAGGGTGCGTGAGCCGGAACTCATAAAAGTGGTGGACATGCGCAATGCCAAAGTACAGCGGTGCGATGAACACAATATGAGCCGGTGATACATGGGCTAGCAGATGAAGTGGAATCATGACTGAGCGGAACATGACCTCCTCAGTGATAGGGCCCTGATATAGTAGTTTAGTATAAGTCGGACCACCAGAAAGGACTTATCAGATCCCCCCAGAACGAAAACAGATGAAGAGAATAAAACGAGGAAAAAGAGTGATGCTTACCGCGATATAATTTCTCCATCCAATCCAGCCCGCGAGGCTTTCAGAGATTTTACTGCCACGGAACCAGGATCGCCATTCTCCCTCGACAATTCCACGTTCAAAGAGAGGACCGATGAACAAAATGGCAGTTAGGAGGAGACATCGGGCCACATCGGCCACACTGATGGGCCACCAGCCCAAGAGAGTGAGCGCCGCGGCGATGGAGGAATTTCCTTGATCGACGATGATCCAGAGTACGGCCACTGAAGCCAAGATACAAGAGCCGGAGACGGCGCGGATACGCGCGCGAATCACGGATGGAGCATCGCGGCTGAGGCTGGGGGAGGGCCGTGTGGTGGGCGATAGATAAAACGGCACCACATAAATCAAAGTAAGGGCGATCTAAATAGTGGGAAAGGTTAGATATCCATCCACTTACAGAGGGAAGTCATTTGCAATTACCGAAAGTAGGCGGACCGTGTTTACCGACAGGGACGGCTCATCTGGTTGGGGAGTTAGCTGACCTGTCTGAACTTTGCGCAGAACGCGGAAAAAAAAAAGAAAAATTCTCCCAATAAAAACAAGGCATAGACTCACCCTGATGCTTGCTGTACAGACTCTTCAGACGAGCCAGCATATCCACAGGAGCCATCAGTAAAAAGAAAAGAAGACACGGGGGAGAGATCTCAAGAGAGGAACAACCCAAGTGTCCTTTGAGATTTGCGTGGATATGAAGGCAACTACGCAAGCCTTTGTTGGGGGCAGTGACAGGACATGACAATACAGAGAGGGGGAGATCCGGGACTTGGAGCGTGTTAACACGAGTAAAGTCGAAGGTCTGGGCCCCGAAAGCGGTAAGATACGGTTATATTTTACATGGGGTTAAAGCCTCCAAAGACTCAAGTTTTGACGCTATATATATCCACTAAACTTGAACGGACTAACAGTAGTGTAAAGATTAGAGAAGTATTGAAGGGGTGAGATTCTGGAAAGTATGGAGTAGAGTCTAGAGCATTAGTCAATTTGAGCATCTCTCAGGGGTTGAACACATGGACCAAGCTTTGTCAGGTTCCGACACGAGTTCAATTCTGAGGCATCATCTGCAGCTCATCCCTGGCGACGTATCCTCATTTCCCATCTGAGTCAATGTGAGGGGATCGTGGGCATAAATTCTCCGAATCTCACGAGTTTCAATAACAGGTGGGACAAACAATCAAAATCAATCCCAAAAAGTGACAAATATCCCTTCGAATCTGTGAGGGAAATCAATGAATTTCATGTTTCCCTAGGAGATCAGCCCATTCAAATCCGCATGAGGTCAGCGTGGAGGGCGCTAAGAATAGGCCAACGCATCGGCTCCACTGGGGCTGGATTGGACTGGATTATAACGGGTATGGGTTTCATTACCCACTGGGAATTGGTACCCTGGGTGGAAAATGGGTTATCACTTCGAAGGTTCAGATTCCCAAGTTGGGTTTCTGAGTTTCCATAGTTCGATATGATAGAGAGAGTCAGATCAGGATTCAATGTCTGCAGAAATGAAAGCTAAAAAGAAAGGGGAGATGTGTACAAATGGACCAAATACCTCCAGGGCTGTGATGTGATGGTCTGTGCAGGCGTGCATAAGCACTGCGCACAGTGGAGGGAACTGGAGATACAGGGCGCTTCACCGCTGGGCAACAAAATTCTTCCCCCCTTGATCTTCCTCAATGTCTCATGTTCTATTGTTTGTGTTTACTCTCGGTCGTTGTGCGCCTGTCGTTCTTTTGAAACTTGTTTAATGCCCCCGTTCATGCTTCTTGACGCTCTTTTAATGTGCTGAAACGACTAATTCCTGACGAATCTGCTGATTATCCACACACTCATTTGTTAAAACTACGTTCTTTTTTATCTTGTCTCGATACAAGACCACACTCTTTCAGCCCTGTCAACTAGAGGGCTTTGATAATTCGCATCGTCACGGCCTCACATTCTTTTACGATCAACACGATCAACACGGTACCTATCTGGGAAATTCGAAAACAATTGGAACCAGCGCTTAGAAGAGTTCCAACGTCATTTTTGTGAATTGCTTCAATTGGATCTGGATTTACGATTACAAGCGCCTAAAATAATTCGACCAATTTCGACCTACTGGACGATGCTTTTTGATTGAGAATTCTGATCGCGTTAACTGATTATTGTTTATCAACATCAACATGCCTAATGCCCAGTCATCGTCCCCTCCTCCCCGGAGGCGGAGAGCCCTAGGAGAACGCAGCTCCGCCCATACCAACGAGAGATCCCCGACGCGATCTTTACGCCGGATCACAACACAAGAAGATGTCGATGATATCTACACAGCAACGCCATTTCCCACAAAGCCAGAACAGATCTTGCTGCCAATCCCTGGCAAAGGTCAACAGAAGTACATCTCAGACACCGGATTCACCTATGCTAGTCCTGGATCCTCGACAAGCCCTTGGTCATCACCAACGTTCAGTCATGACACAAAAAGCAGCCCCCGACAGCATTCGGTCGGAGAATGGGATGTATCGACCGTTGATGCAGGCAACTCGCCCCCGGAGATGTGGGATGAAGACCCGAGTTCCAGCAAGTCTTCACTACCTGAAATCCACTCTCCCAAGCCCGCGGACTATTCTTCAGAGGGATCAGAGGCCGAGTTCTCAGATGATGATCTGATTGTGCTGCCCACTGCGACTCCGACAATCAAAGCGGTTGTATCGGAACCACCAACCTCCCCAAAGTCGGAATATGCTTCAACTATGGGCTACTCTAGCCCTAATGTTCAGCCTATTGGGGCCCCCTCGAGTCCCAATTTTGTCACCCTTGACAACTCAAGTGTCAACTCTCTGCCTCAAGGCTCTGGTTCCAATACGGATTCTGACCCCCGCGCCAATTCCTTATCTTCGTACAATTCGGGAGGAACTGTGGTCAGACACGCTGGCGCTGCGCCATGGATTTTCACCGCGTCTTCTGAACAAGTGAGAGGATCTCGATCCCCATCATTTCGTTCCAGTCCCCCGGTCCAGTCTGTGGCATCTTTCCGCACTGCGTCCAGGCAACCGTCAGCCAGCCGATCTCGATCCCCGTCATTTCGTTCCAGCCCCCCGGTCCAATCGGTGTCGTCTTTTCGCTCCGTGTCCAGACAGCCGTCAGCCAGTCGATCTCGATCTGCGACCTCGTCCACGCGCAGTTTTCGCTCCGTATCGGACATTGTCACAGCCATGGAAAACGGCGTTTTTGTTCAATATCCCCGCATTCGTGCGCCATCGTCAAGTTCTCGCGCCGAAACCACCGTGTCCGCAGACCGGGACTTCACTCCAGGTCCGGCCTCTGGCCGTTGGAATCCCCATCTGTCCCGAGTCCCATCGGGCTGGTCTGACGAGGAGTTTGCCGCTGGCGTGCCAACGAGTGAAGAAAACTCCAACAGCGGTTCCGAGCCTGCTCAACCCTCCCCTGCTGCGCTCGACTCTGCGACCAGCAAGTCGACAGTATGGCTGGTCGACGCATCGGATGAGGATGAGCACTTGGATAGTTTGACCAACCTGCCCACTCGCCAGGGATTCACCTACAGCCTATCTTCCGGGTCTAAACGAAGTAACAGCGTGCGGAGCAACAGCATGCGTAGCCTCAAGCGCCCAGGAACTGGATCCAGCACTATCCTGCACATCCTTCCTACGTGGGCTAAGATCTACTACCGGGCAGACGCTCTTGGCTTCAACCCAACTCTGTCTATGATGGAGCCTAGCCGGCCATCCTCCGCTCGTCCAGGAACTAGCAATTCCAGTGTCTTCAATCTTATGCCACACCCGCTCAATGTGCCTCGCCCTCGTTCCCCAGAGCGTCCTCGTTCCCCACAACGCGCTCGTTCCCCACCGCGGCCTCGCTCACCAGAACGAGTTCATTTTGCTCAACGACGCATTGAGAGCGATCCTCGAGACCCGCGTGCTCATTGGGTCCCGACTCCAGAGCCCGAGGATAGTGATGTTTTTGGTGCTCCCCGCAACCGTTTGCACCACAGTTGGTCTCCGCATCTCCACCGTGATCGACGTACTCTCCAGCATTCCGCTAGTGCTTGGACCACTCCATCGTTTGATTCTACTATGGAGCCTATCTTTGGTCGAAGGAACATTCAGGTCTACTCATTTTGCTTGGGATTTATCTTCCCCCTTGCCTGGATGATTGCTGCCTTCCTTCCTCTGCCACCAAAACCGATGGTGGTGTCGGGTATGATGGAATCAGACGACGATTTGGAGATGGCGCTCGAGTCACAGTTGCTGGGTCTTCAAAAGCGCCGGTACAACAACGCCCGGTGGTGGCGCAACTTGAATCGCTGGATGATATCCCTTGGGGTAGTGATCATTGTCATGATTGTGAGTTATCGTTCAATTTCCTTGCCTTCGCTTCAATACTGACCACTATTTAGATCACTCTGGCGGCCATTGGCACATCGTCTGGCTTTTAGTCTGAGCACCTTCTGGTGCCACCGCTTCCTATCATCCGACAAATAACTCTAAAGCTGCTGCTGTTCTACTACTTACACTCTTTGATACGCCCTAATGGTTTGAATTCTTTTCATTTCAAGACAGAAACCTTCTGATGTTTGCATCTTCATGTTTCGGGACCTATGCACCTCTTTTTGCCCAAGTCAGGTTCGATTCATCCAATCCTTCTCATGACAACACCCAAGAGCACTTCTTGTCGGTTTGCCTTCTTCATTCTTGGACCTAGCGCTTTTCTGCCTTCAAGAATTTTCTCCTTGACGTCCTCATTTGATCACTCTTCTTTTCACTGCACATTTTGACACGACTACATGACACGACTGGTACGCCTACGTAATATTCCCCTTCGATTGTGACTTCTTTTTCTCCCTCATCCTGTGATTTTCTTCTTGCTCATCCTGCGAAGAGCTGTCTACTTCCAAACCACTATTACTCCCTTTCACATTTGTTTCCTTTCCTTTTGTGGTACTAAGTAGTGCCATCTATGTAATGGGCATACCTGGCTTTTTATTCTTCTTTCTCTTGTTTCATATTATGGATGTACTTTATCTTCACTTGTTTGAGAATCCATGGTATTATTTTCCACCTACCGATCGCAACTCGTAAATTCGATTAGGCAAAACAGGATTCTATACCCGAAAGTTCCTGCGGTGATGACATTGAACGCCTAACAACCATTAACGGGAAAACAGACAAACAGACCGCGATCCATGTATCTCGCTTTCTCAGCCATCTCTCTTGAAATTGCGACGAAGAAACAAACAGCACACATCTATAAAAAACGCTCTACAGTTTGCGTCCGATCCTCTGCTCAATAGCGATCTTCAGCTCCTCCCCGCTAGGCATGGTGACGGCACTGCCGCGACGGCGTCGTGACTCAATCTCCGTCTTGATCTCTTGCACCGCCTCGTCAAAGTCACGCTCAGGGTCGCTAGGGAGACCCAGAGTAGGAGGGCGCACAGTCTCTTGACTGACAGTGCGCATCACATGGGGTCGGTTTCGACGCTTCAGGTTGGCAACCAGGTAGCCCTTGACGGGGGAGGCGAAGACGACGAGAGTAGATACGACGCCTACAATACCGTAGAAATAGACACGGGACCAAACAGCCATGGAATCACCCAAGCTCAAATAGATGAACGGCATGACGGCAAATCCCAGGGTGAGCTGCGTGGCGGCCCAGCTCAGGATATCGTAGTAGCGTTTGGTGGGCAGGGGCTTGGCTCCATCTGGGGTAAGGAAGAAGGGACGGACGTGGCGGCGGAAATCTAAATGAGAGGTGATTAACACGGAATCCAGCTAGAAGAATTGAGAGATCTGAAACATACTCTTTGCAGCGGTCTGAATAAACGAGCCCAGCACAAAGGTCAAGTAGTAACCCGGGTAAAAGCCATGCCAAAGAGCGCTGGTAGCGAAGGTGGCCATACTAGCACGGAAACCGGGTTTCTTGCCCTTGGGGGTCACACGAAGGTAGACGTAGTTGCGCAGCCAGTGATTGGTGTTTTTGTTCCAGGCTCCAAGATAGGCGTGGGAGTTCTGCGCAGTTTCCAGAGACCAGGGGTCTACGTTCTCCAAACGGTTCCAGAAGACCTTGCCAGACTTGGCGTCAAAGCCATTGTAACCCATGCCGGACAAAATGCAGGCACCTTCGGTCAGAGACCAGACGCCGTAGTACTTGAGACGAGCTGTGAAGCCTAGCAGGTAGACAGTAATCATGCGCCGAAGGAAACCGTACTTGAGGAACTCGTCCGAGAGCACAAGGTCCATGGAGAAGATTCCACCAAGATAGACAAATGCGCCAATCCAAAGTAATCCAACCACGGCCTTCTTGAAGGCGGGGGTGCCGCTGCGTGGAATCTTGCGCTTCTTTCTAGTCGCTGGCGCCATAGCCGGGTCAGTGCCTGGAGGAATGTCGAAAAGAGTGGTGTCGAGCCAGCGACGGTAGTCGACGTATTCGAACGAAGGACCGGCGAACAGCGAAGGGAAGAATAGGACATAGCCCGCATAATCAATAATGCTAGGGAATTCGGTGATGGCTGAGTATTTCTGGGCGTCGGAGAGCTGTTCTTGCGGCAGTCGACCATCATGGATGTTCCAGCAGAAAGACGAGAGCTTCATCACCAGCACCATCTGAGCTCCAGTAATATCGACCACCTGCGCATCATCAAGGATTTGGCGGTAAATGTGGCTGATTGACATGTGGGACATCAAGAAGATGAAGCCAATCCATGGCATCAGGGAGCCATCTACATAGTATGCGATGGCATATGTCCCCACTGCACTGTACAACAATGTGCGCAAACCATCCCAAAGGCCAAAAAGACCGATAATATAGAAAAGCGAAGCGCTGATTATGAAGGCGTTCTTTTTCCAGGGCTGGGCATCGGGAATTCGTTTCAACAAGGCGGCCAGTGGGTAAGATAATAGGAAGGAACCGATCAGCTTGACTGCGAGGCAAAAAGCAAGTTAGAAGCTGTTGTGATAGTTGATCGTCAAAGGATTTAAACAAGGAGAAAAAGGTCACGTACGTTCATCCACCGATGCGCCAGTGAGTTGCGCAGGGATTTCGAATACTGCGGAGAGAATGTCAGCTTGGAGCTCTATAGCTTTGTGTTTGTGCTGAAAGGAGGGGGGAACACCAACAGCTATCTATCCAGGCTAACATAGTGTCGACCCGATGAGAAGACGTCAAAGCCTGATAAATGGTTATAAGAGATAATTCATATGGGTAGTAGAAGAATATAAGAGGGCAGTAAAAAAAGGGAAAAGAAGGTCAAGAGATCAGCATAGAAAATGTCATGTGGGAAAAGCGGATGCGCCCAACATTCAACAACTTCATTCTCCACTTCCCCCCACGGTAACAAACACATCATCCGTTGTGATCCCACTACCTCATTAAGCTTTGCAGCTCTACGATCTTTGGATCTCGATCTTCTCTTCTATTCGTTACTCCGCGCCCAGGCGCTACCCCTTTCCCCCATAATGGACGTCGTCGCGGCCGTCTCAGGCTACATCTCCAAGATGGTGACGGCCGGCGAATCGGCTTCAGGGTCTTCGTCCGCCAAGATGAAGATCTTGCTTCTCGATAGTGAGACAGTGGGCATCATGAACTGACACTAGTGTATTCGATTGTGATCACTAACCTCATGTGGCTCTAGGTCCCTATCGTTTCAACCGCGATTACCCAATCGGCCCTCCTTAACCACGAAGTGTACCTCATTGATCGTCTGGACAATGCCGCGCGCGAGAAGATGCGGCATTTGCGATGTCTAGTTTTCGTGCGTCCCTCTCCGAACTCGATACAACTTCTTGTGGACGAGCTCAGAGACCCCAAATACGGCGAATATTACATCCATTTGAGCAACATCATCCGCAAGTCATCTCTTGAGCGTCTAGCCGAGGCCGACAGCCACGAGGTCGTCCAGTCTGTCCAAGAGCAATTTGCGGACTTTCTGGTCATCAACCCGGACCTGTGCTCCCTCAACCTGGGATTCCCCTTGAACCGTCTTTGGGGTCAATCGCCCGACTTGTGGAATCCAGATTCGCTGCAGAGAGCCACAGAAGGGGTGTTGGCCTTACTACTGTCCTTGAAGAAGAACCCCTTTATTCGATATGAGAAGAATAGTCTTCTTGCGCGCAAGCTGGCTAGCGAAGTTCGATACCATCTTACACAGGAGGAGCAATTGTTTAATTTCCGCCGGACGGACACACCGCCAATCTTGCTCATTCTTGACCGTCGCGATGATCCCATCACCCCGCTCCTTACCCAATGGACATACCAAGCAATGGTGCACGAATTACTCGGGATAAACAATGGAAGAGTCGACCTTCAGGATGTTCCAGAGATTCGACCGGAACTCAAGGAGATCGTACTGGCCCAGGACCAAGATCCGTTCTTCAAGAAGAATATGTATCAAAACTTCGGCGACTTGGGCCAGAACATTAAGGAATATGTGGAGCAGTACCAGTCAAAAACACAGAACAATATGAATATCGAATCCATCGCTGACATGAAGCGCTTTGTGGAGGACTACCCGGAGTTTCGCAAGCTTTCCGGTAACGTGAGCAAGCATGTTACTCTCGTGGGCGAATTGAGTCGGCGCGTGGGTGAGGATAGCTTGCTAGATGCCAGCGAATTGGAACAAAGCTTGGCTTGCAATGATAACCATGCCAACGACCTCAAGGTACGCATCTTGTCCCATCACCTTGGTACATTCTTTTGAACCTCGCTGACCCGTACTGTTTCAGTCTCTGCAACGACTCATTCAATTAGAAAACGTCACAGCTGAGAACAAGCTACGTCTTGTAGCTCTCTACGCTCTCCGCTATGAAAAACAGCCGAATAATGCGTTGCCAATTCTGCTTGACTTGCTCGTCACAGCCGGCAACGTCCCTTCTAACAAAGTCAACATTATCCCTAAACTTCTCGCTTATCACCACTCCCTACAAGCTCCACCTGTCGCCGGCGGATTCACCGATCTTTTTGAATCGACCTCGTTCTTCTCCGGTGCTCGCGATCGATTTAAGGGACTGAAGGGTGTTGAGAACGTCTATACACAGCACTCACCACGACTGGAAGTGACTCTTCAGAATTTGATCAAGGGTCGCTTGAAGGAGATGCAATATCCATTCCTAGAAGGTAGTGGGCATACTCGCGACAAACCACAGGATATCATCATCTTTATGGTTGGCGGTGTCACATATGAAGAGGCCAAGATGGTCGCTCAAGTTAATGCTAGCTCTCCTGGGGTACGCGTCGTCTTGAGCGGCACATCAATTCATAATAGCACTACCTTTCTAGAAGAGGTCGACGATGCTGTCGGTACTTGGCCAGAACCAGGCCCCGCGACAGCTGCTGGACGGCTGCGACGTGAAGTTGGGCGATGAGGCGTGAACAAGATACCGGCAGATATCAATTGCATGACACCGATATGAAAAATGTACTCTCTTACACAATGACAGCAAGGATAAAAAACAAAATAAAAAAATAAAAATAAACTGACAAGGACTACATGTAGGTTCTCCATTAAATCTGATATATACTGGGTAGTATACTGTATGCTATAGATAACCTTGAAATGGGCAGATAGAGTAATGTGGGTCCGCACCCCCGGACATTGCGGAGACCGAGATTTGACCTTCACATCTTCCTTAAAATAACCCCTTCCGTGCGTGATGGATCAGAATTCCCCTCCAAGGGGAGGGCCTACATCTCCTGCCGCCTCTCGTGAACCCCGACTACATCTCCCTTCAACGACAGACCCTCCAGGTCCCCAGAATCCCCCAAAACCCCTCGTATGGCTGGTAGGTGGTGCTCTTTCTACCCCACCTAGGACTCGATGCGCGAGACCGAACTAGGCGCAGATCTTAATACTAACATTTCGAGGCTGTTAGATCTTTGGCGCAACCGGCCATATGGGCCGCTCACTGGTGAAAATTGCCCTCTCCCGCAATGACCTTGTCTCGGCCGTGGGTCGAACATACGAGAATAGCCCTGAAGCTATGAAAGAGCTTGAAGACGAACACGAAAACTGCCTTGGCCTCCTCTGTGACGTGCGGGCACGCGAAACCGTTAAGAGAGTAATCGATCAGACCATCGCGCGATTTGGCCGGATTGACGTAATCGCCAACTGCTCCGGGTACGGCGTGATCGGAGCCTGCGAAGACCAAGACGAGTTCGACATCCGCAATCAATTCGAGACAAATTTCACAGGCACATTGAACATGATCCAACTATCACTACCGCATTTCCGTGAGCGGAGGGCAGGACGATACCTGATTTTCAGCTCAACATCTGGTGCGCTGGGAGTGCCAGGCTTGGGACCATACTGTGCGTCGAAGTATGCGGTCGAAGGATTGATGGAAAGTATGCTTTACGAAGTGGATAGCTTCAACATCAAAGGAACCTTGGTTGAGCCAGGTCACATGCGGCGCGACGATATTGGAGACTTGGTCTCCCCTTCTTTTATGGCTGCCAACCCAACTGAACACAATCTCTCGTCACCGTTGCCGTTATATGGCCATTTCTTGGTGAAACCGCCGAGTGAGCCGTACAATACATCCACCTCGCCGGCTGCACACGCTCGACGCATGCTCATGTGGCTTGCTGATAAGCAACCTGCATCTGCTGTAAAAGCAGCCCATCTTGTCTGGGAGCTTGGGCACTGTTCTTACCCACCTCTGCGGCTGATTCTTGGTACATATGCTGTTGAAAGTATACGAGATCGGTTGAAATGCATCATCGAAGAGATTGAAGACTGGAAGCATCTCAGCTTTCCACTGGGAGAGACACAGCCTGCTACTAATAGCCGCGAGAGGTCTTCTACACAGACCGAAGGCAATGATGGTGGTAGCAATGCAGGATGAACGAGCGTCGATCTTATGCTGACAAGCGAATACTGATCCAGTCTTCATCATATTTGGGCTTACTGCATTGTTTACTGCCTACACCCCGGCCTGAATGCGTGCTGCTTCGCCCAACATCATCGACCATAGTTATATGGAGCTGGAAGTGATCTTTATCACACTCTAGCATCGTTGGTGAAGCTCCAATGACAGGATCTTGGCCGGGAGGACAACCTGGCTTCCAAGGTCTGCCATGCGAGCCCGTAGGGTGTTTGTGCAAAGACTCCCTGGAAGCCACACATACGTCATTCGCACTGGCTTTCAATAAGCTACAGTCGTTTACTGCTTTTTAATGTGTATTGGCTAGTGCTCTCATTAGCGTATGTACCTATTAATAATACCAGTACTAGTATTCACTCATGACTACTACCTTCGTACACTCTTCAATTTTAATGTAGAACAACGACGCTGCGCTCTACTTTATGGGTACAACTCAGCCTTGGAAAATGCCCATTAATAGATATTATGTATTGAATGTCTCATTTAAGTATTTTAGGCCAAAAATATCGACTATTCATCACGCTAAGAACACACACGGGCATGCAAAGGAAATGAGTTGTACAGCGTGTATGAGGACATGCTACAGGGACATGAGGGCTGGACAAATACATGTACGCATAGACGTAAACGTCAAACGTGCAGTGGGTTCTATGTGTATCATCAAGGGGACGAGTAGAAAGAAGCAGGAGGGGCATGATCATAAAACAAGACAAGGAGAAACGCTGAAGGGGATGACCACATACACCACCTATTCACTAACTAGCATGAATGACACATGTCTCCTTCGCATGCCAGATGTGTCGTCGTCTGACAACGTCGGCACCAAATGTGTCCTTGACGCTCTCGTCATGCACATGAGCATCATCTTCTTTCTTTTCATGGGCATTAGAAAATCGTAAAATGCGAGCCTCTTCAACACTGGCACCGATCTCATACTCGCCCCGACAGAGGACTGTAACACCAATCGTTGCTTGCGCAGTTTCGCCGGAAGGCAGGATGGGTAGTGCCTGCTGGAGCATTCCAGTCCATGCGAGCCGTCGAGTGAGGTCCAAGGCAATATTGCTTGGCTGATGGCGTAAACTGGGCTGAAGGCGGAGTAGTGGGTGAATAGGGCGCGAAGAGCGATTGCGAATGGTGACGGTCAGCGTGAGGAGGTCATCGGTCTTCGCTTGGAAGCGTGAGCGGCCAGTTTGGGTGATTGTTTCTGAAGATTCATTGTCTGGCGAGGAAAGGGAGAAAACAACTTCAACATCCTCTAAACGCATGGCTTCCACCATACGAGCGTTAAAGCGAATGTTACGGAGATCAATTGTGCCCTCACATCCCGTTGATTCCTCTTTCCAGCCTCCTAGTAATCTTTTCATGAGCTCCTCTCGGAACCAGAAAGCTTCACGGGAAGCTGCTTCAGCTTCGAAAGATAGTTTGTTGGCGCTGACCACGAACTGCCGTCTAGTACCCGTGTTGACAACAGGGATTGAGGCACACGGGTTATCTACATAGACGCGTGGGATAACGAGAACAAATCGAGAAACCTGACCGGGCTGCAGATGTCCGCTGATGGAATACTGGCCATCGTGGTCATCGTTTGTTGAAGCAACATCCTTACCGACTTGTAGCCAGACAGAAACGGGACTCGGCCAGGCATTGCGGAGATCAAGTAGGACAACACAGTGATCCGGGCAGTCAGATCCATTACCGAGACGTGTGAGGATCTGGGAGAACGGGTCATGATCGGTGATTGCCAGTGGCGAGCCTGACTTCTGGACAGAGTCGGGGGACGCCTCAATATGGTTCCGCCAAGCAAAATCGCCCTTGAATGGCAAGATATCGCAGCGGGCAACTTCTACACTGGCGTTGACCGTGACAGTCAATGGCACGAACAACTGTCGAGTGTAGAAGATCTCAGGCAGATCACCATGCTTAGTCCCAAGGCAAGAATAGTCTATCTGAACAGTTGTGTCTTGTAAGCCAGGCTTGCCTAGAACGTCGATGGTGAAAGTGGCTTTCTGTCCTGCAGGAATCGAACAGTCCTCTGAGTTAGGGCCCTCACGACGCCATCGCAGAGCTGGTTGGGTTGTGAGCTTCAGTTCAAGTTCGTAGATTTCCACTGGCAAAAGGTCCTTGTTTTTGAGGGCCGACTGAAGTTGTCGTGTAGTTGAGTCCTGGAAAGTGAAAAGGACAAAATCCACAGGGCAATTGGAGGTGTTTTGGAGGGTGATGGTAAATGACTTGATTTCTCCTTCCAGCACCATCATTGCTGACTGCGAGAGCGACATAGATTCGATCAAAAGGGACGGCTGCTTCCCAATAACCTTCACTTGGCATGTCTCTGCATCCGGTCCTTTTTTGAAAGAGGTTTTCCCGTCCTTCGACGTCTCGGAGGCCCAAGACACGGGCCGTTCTGAGAGGGGTTTCTTTGATGCCAACCCCGTTCGCTTGAACTTGATGTCCGGCTCAGGCCTCCAGAATTTTTTGAATATGGGAAACTTGCGCATTCTGCAATGTCGTACTTGAACACTGCATCCTGTAATAGTGAGACTGCCTTCCTCCTTGGCGGTACCAAGAACAACAATGTCTTGGAATGAGAAAGGGGGAAGGAAGATATTTTCGGCAACAGCTTCAAAGGGCACACCTTCGCTTTCCAGTCGCAAGTATTCAATCTCAATCTCGAACTCGTAAGGGTTCTGAAGGGTAACTCGGAACGAGGCAGCCTCATCGGTCACAGTAAGCACCTCGAGGGCTTTGCTACTGGGCTTCGCAAAAGGGTTATACAAGAAGGGATCTTTTTTCGATTCGTCCGACGAAGTAGTGACGGCCTGTAGCTCTGACTTGGATCTCCGAACGGGCCGTCGAGGATCCGGTAGCGCCAAAAGCTGTACACCTCGCACAAGGAAGTCATCCCAATATTCTGCAGACATATGGGCTGCACCGAGTCGGTTAGCGGCACCAACAGTGCGTTTGATGTTGTTCAAGAGACGAATCTGCTCTTCACGTGGAAGATAGGGTGGCGTTTGGTTTGACTCTCCTATCATTAAATCGCCTCGGATAGTCTGCAGAAGCTCGACTGTGAAGCGCAATACACCTTCGAAATCGGGTAGCGCTTCACAGCAGTTGATACACGCTCTGAGAACGTCTATCTTGAGATTGAGGTCGCCATATCGGTTCAAAGCAACATGCCGAAAAGATCGCTCCGCAATGGCGGCTATAGATTCGTAATCGGGACATCCGTCTGAACTAGACGATTGACTTTGACGCTTCTCCCACTCATAAAACGCCGAGGGCTGAACTCCGTATATCTCGCCTAAAGCAGCAAGAAGAAGACGGACGCTCTTTTCCATATTTCCTGGGCCAATATCAAGAGCGTTCACATCGAACGCAGTATCACTGAGAGATGACAACCCTGCAGCCGGATGAATTCCAACCTCTGCGGCACCGATCTTTCGTGCTTGGACCAGACTTGGTATCATCACAGTGAGAAGCTCCCTCATTATGAAAGCTTTCTTTCTGGGCAGATCGAGTGCATTAAGAACGGAGACCACGCCTACAACAATTGGCACTGCATCAGTGGCAGGGAGGTCGGCAGTTGGAGCGAGGGGTAAAGCTCGGTTCAAGAAGTTCGCGATTTCGGATTTGCGAAGCAGAACAGTCCCACGTGGAAGCTCTGGTTGAAGGAGAGGGACGAGAGGCTCATTCATGACGATATGCTTGAGTGCATTGTCATCCAGCGAGCCATCCCTAACTCGCGCTGATACCAAAAGCCTCGATAGCCGAATGACGGTTTCTGAGAAGACCAGTTGCGGCAAAGGCTCATCTGTAATATTGGCGGCTCGGTTATACAAATTCACAATGGTGTTTGAAAGGTCGGGCAGCAAGTTTGCAAGGTTCTGAAGAGAAACAACCCGATTGCCAGCTGAGAGGGAAGCTGAATCTCTATGCGACTTTGAGGATTTGTCGGCAACAGGATAAAGAACTGAGGGAATCTGGAAATATGTTAGTTTGTTACTTCATATATCCATTTTGCAATAAAACACACCTGGAAGTCCATCCCAGCCCATCCCAGCATTAGAAGACAAAGAAGAATAGACTCAAGCGCTTTGCCATGCCAGATATAGTCGCTACCGGCGCGTGCATTGCTCACTGCTTCAGTCAACTCTTTAAGCGCATCATGCCATCTCCCTGCCTGCAGGAAAAGAGTCCCGATGACAACACCTGCCCGTCCTTTGATCCGATTTTTGGTTCTGTCAGTTGCACTTACGCCGCTAATTGACATTCGCTCGCGGCTATGCTCCTTAGGTGACGCTACTGTCGGGCTTCTGCTGCCAGAATAAGACCGCGTGATATGTATGGAGCGAGTGATTTCGTCAAAAGTTGTAGCAGTCTCTGAGCTTGGAGTTTGCGGACTGGAATCAGCTGCTGTGGATGATTCCGATATGCCATTTGGAATTGATGGCATCTGTGCAGGAAGCGTCATTCGATTTAATAGCCGATCGACCGGTCGTGGCCGTAGTTCTGGGTTTCGAGATGGTCCCCATGAAGAGGTTCTGGGAGACTCGATTGATGGAATCGCCTGCATCGTTTTTGCGAACTCGTCCAGTTCCGACAGCAAGATCGACGTTATGTCACACAAAACCGTTTTCATTGTAGTAGCCTTTGACGCCTCGGGACGGGGAACCCAGAGTACATTATCCGGGCCATTTGTGAGTTTTTCCAATCCATCGTAGTCAAACACCAGGAGCTGATTCACCAATGCTCGCGGACTCCTCTCCTTTGCTGTGTTGAGCTCCTCTAGCAGCTGGTCAAGTTCCTCTGGCGCGGGATATTCAGTTTTTGAATCGGAGCTTTGTGAAAGCTCAGTACCGTCCGCAATCGCGATAACCACCAGAGGTTCTCTGTAGATCTCAAAGGGAAACAGCTCGAGGTGCGATGTAGGAGGAACCGAGAAGGATAAATCGTAAAGGATCATTCCTGTCGGAAACGCAAGCGGGGAGAACATGTCTAAAAAGAAGGATATTAGTCCATTATTCCACATTAAAGCTTGTATGATCTCCTGTGAAAGAGCTCCTGTGGCGTACTTCGATTTGGCCGAGCATCGGGACTAATGTCCCCTAACCGAACAACATTTTCAGCTTGAAGCCTGGCTGCGAAGCTCAGGAAGCGAGAGCGCTTGATTCTTCCAACAGGTAGTAGCAGCGCCCTTAGCCGTACAGGCGCAATTGGAGACAATGGGTCGACACCCATGCTGTCATGGAGGAGAGGCCGTAGCAGTGGCGGTGGGATATCTCAAGTCCGTATCCACAACAGTTTGGCTGCAGATTCTGTTCGCGATAAAATAGGAAGAGGATGGTAGGGAAGATAGAGGAAATGTGTGAGCTGTAGCACCAGAAACAGCTACAGAAAATCACACAAGATTCACACCTAAATCAAGAGGATCAATTGTCTACTCGCGCATGATGCTCCTGAAGCCGCAATGGAAACATTGCTGACATAATTAGGCTGAACTAATCCTCCGATAAGGAGCGATAAGGCGCCCTCTCCGCGGCGTTCTGCACTCCCCCATTTGTTATTTCCTCAGTCCTTTCCAGCTGGCCTCACACTCGTTGGCTTTTCTGTTTCGCTCTCTTCGTCGTTATCTTTAGGTCTGGCTTCAGAGAAAGACCAAATTTTTGTTTCTTTTGGATTATTTTGATATCTCATTTACGATTCCTAACGCCTTGTTTACTCTCCCCAACCTCGGAAGATGAGATAGGCTCCCGCATTGATATTCGTCTCTGGGAATACATCATTTTGATATCACGATCCTTCAACTGCGAGAACCAAATCTTATCATGGCTTTAAATGTTGATTTCAACGCCCTCAAGGCGCGGACAATGGGGTCTGGCGCTGATGAGGAGGCAGTGACGGTGGACACCCGAGGCTTAATTTCGAAAGTTCTAGCTCGGTATTCAGGCAAATGGTAAGTACACTAAATACACCTTCTATGTGTCACGTATGCTCACGAATCATTACCTAGGACTGTTCTCCGAGAGATGATTCAGAATGCTGCCGATGCATCCGCAACGAAAGTGACGATCAAGTTCGAAACGCTGCCTTCCACTACAGTTCCCTCTCCCTCGTCCACAGATCCAACAGAACATATCAAACACACTATTTCAAACCATACACTTCGACGTCTGTTGATTTCAAATAATGGACTTCCTTTCAGTGAAAAGGACTGGGCCCGACTCAAGCGTATCGCAGACGGTAACCCCGACGAAACGAAAATCGGTGCCTTTGGAGTCGGTTTCTACAGTGTATTCGATGACTGCGAAGAGCCATTCGTCTCTTCGGGAAACCAGGCTATGGCCTTTTACTGGAAGGGAAATGCGCTGTTCACTCGACGGTTGGACTTGGGCGAAACTCCGAACCAAGAGACCACTTTCGTGCTGGATTACCGAAATGATTCTTCTCCAGTTCCATCTTTGTTACAACTATGTCAATTCTTATCCAGCAGCTTAACCTTCGTTGCTTTGCAAGAGATAGAACTGTTGCTGGACGATTGGAGTCTTTTACGCCTGTCCAAGAAGACTGCTCCGGGCATCAATGTACCCATTCCCAGAGACATCGAAACGAAAACTGCGGAAGGCCTCATGAAGGTAACAGATATCACCCAAGAGATTGCTCAAGTGGATGCTGCATGGATGCGCGCAGTGGAGTGGAATCCCCATGCAAGCTTGATCAGTCTCGAAAATCTGCGGGATACTACCAGTTCCCTTCGCAGCTTCTTCTCCAAATTCACAAGCAGTAATTCAACAGAGAAGTCGGCGGACTCTCAGAAAGCCCAGAAACCGGAGGAATCGGGCAATTTGACAGCTATGGTCACGGCATCTGTCTTCTTACACATTAATACCGCATCTATTCAGCCGTCAATTGGTAGCGGCTTGAGTAAAGAACTCGAGAGGGCCACCCGCAAGCCGCCCCCTAAGAGAGCTAAGATTGCAATTCTGACACCCTCCTATGACGCCAACATCGCCTCCGGGGCATCTACATCACAGTCCGAAATTCTTTCATCCATTCTACCCTCTAAAGCAGGTCGGGTCTTTATTGGATTCCCTACAGCTCAGACCACCGGTTTGAATGCTCATATCTCAGCGCCATCAGTGATTCCTACGGTTGAGCGTGAGAGCATTGATCTCAACACTCGGTACATCAGTAAATGGAATCTTGAAATGTTGCGTGCTGTTGGAATAGTGTGTCGAATCGCATGGTCTGTCGAAATGAACACCATCAAATCCAAATTGACTGCCAAGCTTGGACCTACACGCTCTTCAAAGATTCGAAAAGATGATATAGTGGATGTTCTTCCCGAGGCAATTCATACTGCAAACCAATTTGTCTTCCGCGAGTCAACACCTTCTTCGGTTCTTGGACAAACGATCGAGGATGCATTCTGGATGTGTAATAAGAATGCTTCTATCGAAATTCTTTCCACCTGTGGTGTTATCCCCAGTCATAAGACACGCATCGCTCCCAAGGATCTCAGTTTCATGGACTCCATCCCTGCCCTACCTGACGAATTTGTCGCCGGTGCGAAGGAGTTCGTTGAAAGGCTTACAAACTTCGGTCTAGTTACGGAAATTACCGTCTCTGACATTAGACAAGAACTGGAAGCCAGCACATTGAGGTCTAATCAGATTGTCGAGTTTTTGGCTTGGCTGAGTCGTAAAGCTGTAAATGGCCAGCTTGATAGACATTCAGTACAAAGCCTGCTCCGAGTTGCTGTGGCCAATGATGAAGATAAAGATGGAAAACCCACACGGTTAATCATTTTTGCCGATATCAATGGCTTCTTGAACCCTCAACGAATTCCAGCAGACATGCCGATACCATCATCGGTTATGTCTTTCCAATTTACCAAAAGCATCGGTAAACAGGAGCTTGAAGCTTTAGGGTGGACCGAATTGCAACTTGTCCCTTGGCTGAGTTGGCTTGTTATGAACGCCGGCAATCGCAGCTTGCTTTCATCGGAGCAGGATATCACGAAAAGCCCCTCTTTTGCTGGGCAGGTTCTCCCCGTTTTGTCTAAGCAATGGGAAACTTTGAGTCCACCCTCGAAGGAGAAAGTGATCACTACTCTTCAACCCAATACTGTGATCCCAACTAAGGTTGGGATGAATCAGCCCCCCAAGACCTACTTTCCCTCTGTCCGCCTCTTTGATGATCTCCCTGTTGTGCATGGTCTGAATGGTGTGAAAGAAAAATTCCTCGCGTCTCTTGGAGTTCGGAAAACCGTTGAATTGGGTGTCATTTTCGATCGACTGATAAATGCTCCAGCCACCAGTGATGCGAAAGGACCTTCACAGAAATGGAATCACGTGGACCTCATTCGATATCTTGCTTCAGTTCGGGAGGATATACCTTCAAATGATATTCAGAGACTCAAAGAGACACGCATTTGTACAGCTGAGGGCACCGAAAGTGCAAAAGTTGCACCCGGTACTCGCTACAAGATCTCTGAATTATATGAACCCAACGATTCAATTCGTGCCATGGGTTTTCCCATCATTGAATGGCCCGGAGTCTCCTACAGCAGTGCGAGCAATGAAGGAAAATTTCTCACTATGATGGGGCTAAAAAGACATCCGACTGGATCTGACCTTGTTCGACTCATGATCAACAGCTCTTCGGAGAAGGACAGTCTCCGAAAGACCAAGGCTCTGTCTTACTTCATCACTGAGTATCATAAGAATGGCTACGATGCGTTTGACATACACTCAGTCACAGCGCCATTCCTGCCTGTTGAAGGCTCTGAGACCTTGGCCACGCCGAAGAAGTGTTTTACGGATGACGGTGCCTCATTGTTTGGCTTCCCCATTCTAAAAAGACCTCTTCATTCTCATGCGTCCAAGTTGGGCGTGAAGGCCCATCCCCCGATGTCCGAGTGTGTTGATGCTCTGATTCGACGGCCACCTGTTACTCAAAGAGATGCCAGGATCATCTTCAAGTACTTAGCTGGTAGGGTCTCTGAATTGAGCCAACAGGACATTAATCGTGTTAGTGGGTCCCCAATCATTCCTATTTCCACGCAAAGTCAGTCTGAAAAAAGCTCTCGGGTGCGGTATGTGGCACCTAAACTTTGCTATCTTGGTGATGGAGAGGAATACAAGGACATCTTTGACTTTGTGGATTTTGGACAAGACGCCAATCTCTTCCTCCTGGCTATCGGTTCAAGGCGCGAGCCAACAAAGGTTGAAATTGCTCGGATGCTTGTGAAAGAACCCGCTCGAATCTCAGCAACACTTCAAAGCTCCGAGAAGTACCTAATGCTTCTGAAAAATCTTTCAGAGAATATCCCTTCGCTGAAGAAGGACAGGAATCTGTTTGATGAGATGAAGCAGGCAAAGTTTTTGCTGGCTAGTCGTGATATCCCACCTCAATCCACAAGCAAAGGTGGGAAGGGGGGCTCTACAGAAAAAGAGAGCCTCGACCCGGAAGATGACCTTGATATTCGAGAATGGAGCCTTTCTGCTGCGAAGGACATCGTAGTAGTGGACGATTTCCAAAGTTTCAACCTCTTCAAGGAACATATACTTGCTGCACCACAAGAGGAGGCGCTGGAAAACTTCTATGTCGCTCTAGGTGCTATTCCACTCAGCCAACTTGTTGAAGAGCAAGCACAGCTTGGAGGCCTTGCCCCAGACCAATCTTTGGCTATAAAACTACACAAGATCATCCTCGAACGAACACGACTTTTCCTACATGACCAACCGGCAGATGCTGTGCAGCATGGAGCCCAGTGGTTAGAACATGAGTTCACTGTGCAGGTGGTCAAATCAATCTCCCTCACCCGGTCGCTCAGGGGTAGACGAGTGTCTCACACACAAAAGCGAAATGCCATCATGGCCCGTCTGTCCAACAGAAGCTGGGGCCTGTGCATCCATCCTGGAAAATATGACCTATATGAGATCAGTCAATCTTTGGTCCATTTGATTCTGAAGCGGCCGAAACTCCACTCCACTCTAACCTTGGAAATGCTGTTAAAGACAGACCTTCTCGAACTTCGTGCTCGTGGCTACAATGTGGAGCGGATTCTTCGAAAGAAAGCCCAAGAAGCCCGCATCGCAGAGGATAAAAGACAAAAGCAAATAGAGGAGGAGAGACAGGCTATACAGGATAGAGAAGCAGCATGGGCTGCCCAACAAGCTCAGCAAGCCCAGCAAGTTGAAGCTCAACAGGCCGCTCAGCACGCTCAGGGGGCTCAGTCATCGCAAGATGAAAGAGCGGAGGATCAATCGAAAGCTCTCATGCCTGGAGTCTTCCCCGAGTCCCCGAACAACAAGCAAACGTCCAGGCAAACAGACACCCCATCTCCCGAGTCTATGGCGTCCGAAGGTCCTCATCGTGGACTTTTCGCGAGTCTCTCCAAAAGATTTGGTCTAGACAATCGTTCTGGTTCATCTCCCAGTTCTGAGCAGTCCGGGTCTAGAAATGAGACTCCTCCACCTCCGCCATACTCAGACGAGGATCCCCGGCAGCCGCGACCGGAGCAGCCAGTTTCCTTGAACTCTCCGCACAGACTGAATCAAGATCTTCTCTCTGCTGTGCAGGCCTGCCGTCCTCATGGGGCATCGGGTCTTTTCAGCCGCCCGCAGACGAATCAAATCTCCCAAAGTCAATCTTACTGTGATGAGCGACCGGGCCATGATTTAGAATTTGTTGCAACACTGTCCAATGGTGTCAATGTGCTGTTTGCCAGAACAGTCGCTGAACGATCGGCTTTCTTGGTGAACAATCAGAGGGGCTTCAATATCTTTTCAACCGTCCTTCTCGACAGTGGATCCGTATTCTCGATGCGCTCGGATAGTTTGAACATATTCTATGATCCGGGTAGCAAGAGCATTGCATTCAATCGAGCAGGCAGTATTTTTTGCAACTACTTCTATTTCCAGAAGCTACAGGAGCAAGCGCTGCTTCAAAGCAACGATCCAGATCGATCAGAAGCAATTGTTTACTGGTGGGTGGTTCTGTGCCATGAATTGGCTCATAACCTTGTGGGTGACCACAGCTCTGCGCATAGCTACTATACCGAGGGGTTTGTATCTCAATATTTCCCCAAGGTGACAGCGAAACTTGCCCGTCTTCAAGTTGGAACTCAATAGGAAGAGACAATAGACTTGTCTTCATTGCTGCTTTTTTCCCCCTTCTTTGGCTCCTTTCTTTTCTATTCTTTGCTCCTGTCACTTCCTGATCTCAGTGTAATTAAAGTTGGATACCCTCAATTGCTCGAAATCGTTTTACATAACTAATCTCATGTAAGATTCACGTTCCTATAACTTTTCCGTAGATAACATCCATCGCCAGCCGTTGTGGCTGAACCTGCTATTCCGTTCCGGCGGTACCCGTTTTTTGCCTGAACAGCCAAGAAACCTTCAGTTGAATTTTCTTCTCTCCAACACAAATAAGATCTTGTGCCCCGAAACAAGCGAACGTGCATTGTTCAATTCGGACATACCTGAGACGTGAAATTTTCGGCCCATGGCTTTTCACGGGAATTTGTCCTAGCCGTCAATTTTGATATCAACACCGCCACGCCACATGGATTCCCGCCGGGATTCAACTACAGCCTCATGATTACATTTTTGAGAAAACAATTTGTAACAATTCAACGAAACGTCTTCATTACGGTGCAACACGCTGGGGTCCCTGAATACGATCGGCTGTGAAAACCGCATTTTTTATGTCAAGCTGCTACCCCGCGGCCATTTGATCTACTCCGAATCATCTCACAATGGCGCCGTTATTACATGCGGATACTTGGGATGATTCAGATCTATCTGATATCCGGGCAAATCCGGATCGCCCCAAGGATATTCTGTATGTCGATGCCTATGATTCATTTTCATATAATGTTGTTGCAATGCTCGAAGAGACACTGGGTGTCAAAGTCACCGTGATCACGATCGACTCTGATTGGCCTCATGGAGATATGCATGGCTTCCTACGCCATTACGAGGCAATCGTTCTTGGTCCTGGCCCAGGAGATCCTAACTTGGCCAAAGATGTTGGCATCATGAAAGATATTTGGAACCTCCAGCTTGATCAGCTCCTACCAGTGTTCGGAATCTGTCTTGGATTCCAAAGCTTGTGCTTGCATCACGGTGTCCCAGTGGAGCGACTCCCTTACCCTCTTCATGGGCGAATCTTTCAGGTTTCAACAAATGCCAGAGATCTTTTTGATAAGGTCCCTAGCCTGGAAGTGACACTATACCATTCCCTCTTTGCGAACCTGGATGCGTCGGTCACCTCCCTGGATTCGTCCACTGAGGATCTTGACTTTCTTGCTTGGCTTTCGATTGAAACCAACATGAGTAAAGACGTCAATATACCAATGGCTGTTCGCCACAAGATAAAGCCATTTTGGGGAGTCCAGTTCCATCCAGAATCTTGCAAATCAGAAAAAGAAGCCTGCGAAAAACTTCTTCGCAACTGGTGGAAGATGGCGCTTGCCTTCAACAAAAGCGCTAGACGTGAAACACACGGCTCCCTGTCTGAAACAGTTATTACTACGCAAGATGAATCATACCCATTCCCAAAGGTGGCCTACGAGATGCTTAAATGGAGCTCCTCGACTTCAAGCACGTCAGCACATCGGTCTCTTGAACAAGCTTTTCTGGCCACTGAGTCTATCAATGAAATTTTCAACAAACCAGGGGCATCAACTGTTGTGTTTCAATCTGAAAGTCGTTATAGCATCATCTCAGTCCCCAGCCCTGGTTCCTGGAGATTGGAGTATAGCGTTGAACTACAGACGTTGACTGTATATGGCCTGCATGATGACTCGCCGATATTCAAGGACAGCCTTACTGTTGCCCAACTCTGGGATGCACTGCGATATTTGATGGACATGAAAAAGGTTCACTCCGGGAGCCTTCAAAGTCCTTTTTGGGGTGGGTTTCTAGGGTACTTCTCTTACGAGCTGGGCCTTGCATGTCTTCCTCATCCGAAGGATGCGTCACAACCCAAGGCTCATTCGACGAGTAACTCTTCATCCGACCCATCTATTGAAGACCCACCAGATGTGAGCTTATTATGGTGCGAGAGGAGTATTGTCATTGATAATGAGACTGGTATTGTCGTCGCACAATCTTGTTTTGAGTCAGATGATCTTCCGGGCAACTGGCTTGACGAGGCACTACAGCTACTCTCCCAGCACAACAAGGGGTCACAGATTGTTGAAAAAGCCGATCTACAGTTTTTGGACGCTATTCTCAACAAAGGTGTCATTTCATTCCCCGAGGAAGCCGATTATAAGAACCGGATTGAAGCCTGTAAAGCTGAAATGGAAGCGGGCGAGTCCTACGAACTATGTCTCACGACCGAGACATCGATAACACTACCAACTCCGGAAGCGGCATTTGATCGTGCTGTGTTCCCTTGGAAGTTGTATAAGAGACTGAAGAAATACAATCCCGCCCGATTCAGTGGCTTTGCGGATTTGGGCCCAGTCAAAATTGTCAGCAGCAGCCCGGAATGCTTTTTGAATTGGGATCGTGAGTCTACGCTTGAGATGAAGCCTATGAAGGGAACAGTCCGGAAGTCGCCCGAAATGACGCTTAGCAAGGCCAAAGAAATTCTTGCTTCAACAAAAGAGGTGGCCGAAAATCTCATGATAGCTGATTTGATCCGACATGATCTATACGGTATTTGTGGATCTGGTGGCGTGCATGTTGAGAAGCTGCTCGAAGTCGAGGACTATGGTCGAGTCTACTCGATGATCACCCATGTCAAGGGTAGAATTCGCCCAGATCAACCTGGATATTCAGTCCGTCACATCTCCCATTCAAAGACATCCAACATGGCTGTACATGGTCTCACCACTCTCCAAAAATGTTTGCCCCCCGGTTCTATGACCGGTGCGCCCAAGGAACGTTCATGCATGCATCTCAAAGCAATTGAAGGACGCAAGCGTGGAATCTATTCCGGGGTTATGGGCTACCTCGACCTTGGTGGCGGTGGTAGCTTTGCAGTCATGATTCGTATGGCCTTCACTTGCAACTCCTCTACTACCGCGGACTCTCAACAAATCTGGCGGATCGGTGCTGGGGGTGCTATTACCACTCTTAGCACAGCCGAAGGAGAGTGGCAGGAAATGTTGACCAAGTTACGTACTGTCGGCAACATCTTTGCGCCATTCGACTCTCAATGAGACTTCAAGCTTCAGCTCATGCTGCTTGAATATCTTCTCTTTTCCATATTCTTGGTTCAATTCTTTCCGAAGGCGGGACATACTCCATGTTTCTTCAACAACCGCATCTAGTACCTACGCATAATAGATATAACCCATAGAGCCAAAAGTCATACAACAATTCAACATAGGGTATTAGAACCCAGGTTAATGATTTCGCCAGCGAGTACTACTAGTAGTATTTCCATCTTATATTCCGAATTTCTGTTACTCATTTTACTTGAATCTTTACGGGTATTAAGCAAACACAGGTATTAGCATTTAAAGGCCATAGGATTAAAAGAAGGCCATTAGAAAGGCATTTAGGATCCAAGCAAGTTGAATGGTCTGAAGTAAGCCGCCTAGGCAATCGGTAACCTTGGAAGTCAACTGGTGTATTTTATTCCCCTACTTAAGGTTGATAGCTCATATGCAAACAAGCTAAACATGTCGGTCTCCGCCCTATCTAATCGCTCCATCATCATTTCACTCATGATAAATTCCTCTCAACGCACTTAACTTTCACCATTAATGCGAGCTAGGAGCTTTCAATCCTCCCCGCCGACATTGTATCTAGCAGAAGACCTATTTTCAACCCCAAACCCCCCAGCATGGCTAGCCAGGATGCCTCAATGGAGGAAATCCTCTGGCGATCCCCTCCGCACGTACAAATGATGGGAGGGTTTATCCACTCAAATAACAGTATGTCTGTCCACATTCGTACCCCTGAGCAATGTAAAGCTGACCAAAAATTCTAACAGTTCTTTTCTACTTTGCTGAGTCGCCCTTCTTTGACCCAACTTCCAACAATGCCTCCCTCGCCATTCAAGCCAGCTACAACGAAGCTTTCCGTCACTTTGTCGAGACACGTGAGGCTTTCGAGGCTCGCCTCAAGACAATGTCTGGCCTTGAATTCATTGTTTCGTACGACCCTTTACAAGCGGCAGCACAGTCAGACACACGCTTCGCCCACGAGCCGTCCAATGTTTGGGTAATTCGAAAGCAAAACCGGCGGAAGCGGAGTGGCATGGAGGATGAGGTATCTGTGATCTCTACGTATTTCGTTGTGGGTGATTGCATATACATGGCGCCATCTGTCGCCAGTGTGGTGGGAAACAGAATTGTAAGTTCGAAGCTCTCCTGCGAACGCCGTTACGCGTAACCGACTGCTAATCCTTACGTCTTCTTCTACCTCTAGCTTTCAGCTGTTACATCCCTATCACGACTAATGAAAACCGCCTCAACACTCCCGAACTTCACCCCGTCCTATGGACATACCTATCTACCGCCCATGGCTCGGGCGACCACCGACTCCGGCGCACGGCCATCACAGCAAAGCAAAGAGAATACGCCCATGCCCGATGCCGGTGCGGCTCCCACGACGGAAGACCAGGTTTCAGGCAAAGCAGGATTGGGAATTTCGAACACCAGCTCTAGTTACCAAGACACGCGGAGTCTGGCCGAGTCCTTCAGCCTGTTCACTCAATATGGAGATGAGTTCATGGATGAAACCCCGCTCGTGGGAGAGCCTGGCGCATTCATTATGTCACGCGTAGGCGGCGAGAGTGATCGGGTAGCTAAGAGTGCAGCTGCGCCCAAGGGTCTTCTGGCGGGTGCAGCTACAGGTACACCGGTACCGGGGCGAGTCTCGACTCCCACAGTCCGAGTTGAGACTCCGGGGAAGGCATCTGACAAGAGTAACTCGCCGCCTAGCTCAGGTGACCACAGGGGGAAACGGAAAAAGAATCGGATTGCTAGTTGATTTGTGCTTTATGATACCCTCTTTGTGCTACTTAGGAATCCGAGCGTTTTACCTTTTTTTGATAGACCCCAAGGTTCCAATGGATTCTATTCTCGTCCAAACACTCTTGTAGGTAATCGTGCATGTTTGCCAAGTGTCCTGGCGTAGCTGAGATTGCAGCAGTGGCAGTTGTTCAGCCTGACCGTAAGGAATTGTCTCAGACTTCAATTCATTAAATGGACAGTTCACCAGGAACACGGTAACCTGACTTCGGGGTCTAAAGGTGGGTTAGAATATGTAGATCGAGATTAATTGCGGGGTCGATAGAGCCAATCAATTGAAAGAGATTGAGTATAAAGAAGCAAGCAGAATCGAGTCATGAAGATGGGACAAATGTAGCCAATGGAATGCCCAACGTGCAACTAAATATCGTATCTTATCGTGGTGGAACCAGTCTCCAGCAGTCACGGTTCCAAGTACATAGTCCCGCCGACTTCCTTCTTTTCGTCTGATCTTTCTAATTCTTCAGGTACATATAGTACATAAATCTTCTGAAGTTCTCTTCATCCCTTCTGTGACTTTCGTCTCTCCTTCGCGATGACCCAAAACAAGCAGGCCGTTATTTGCGTCTTGTGAGTCATACCCCTCCCCCTCACGGCGATGACTCCTCACCAAATCGCCTCCCCCTCATGGCTGCGAAACCATGAAACATGAGCAAAAAACATTCACAAGAGCCACCATTTAAGATAAAATGACTAAACTGATTTGATTCCCAGCTGTGGCGCTACACCAGGCAATGACCCTGTTCATTTAGAGGCTGCCCGCACCCTAGCCCAAGAGTTCCACAAGCACAACGTGCAACTAGTATATGGCGGCGGCACCACAGGCCTAATGGGCGAGGTTGCCCGAACACTCGTCGCCCTCTCTGGACCGAAATCAGTGCACGGTGTGATACCTCGCGCGCTCGTCAAGATCTCCACCAAGAGCAACGGCCACGGCAACGGGAACGGCAGCGGCGAAGCAACCCCCAACGGCGACGGCGCCGGCAAGGCCGCAGAGCGGATAATCTCCGAGTCTATTGACGAAGATGGAATCCCAGAGTCAGAGTACGGCGTTACAACAATCGTACCGGATATGCACACGCGCAAGCGACTGATGGCAACGAAAGTGTTGGAAGGTGGACCCGGATCTGGGTTTGTGTCGTTGGCTGGTGGATTCGGTACTATCGAGGAAGTGATGGAGATGACTACTTGGAACCAACTGGGCATTCACAAGGTTGGAGTGGTTCTTCTCAACATCAATGGATACTGGGATGGACTGCTGGAATGGGTGCGTAATGCATGCCAGCAGGGTTTTATCAGCATGGAGAATGGACGCATTCTCGCCGAAGCGAAGGACCCCAGAGAAGTATGGGGAAAGCTCCTGGAATACCAGGTTAGCAGCGAGCGGATGCAGTTGAACTGGGGTGAGGAATGAGTGTTTGGTTATTCCGTTGCATTTGTATTGGGTTCCTCAGTTATGGGCTTTTGTCTTTGAATGTTCTAGTTTTGCCATCCGGCAGGAAATGCATGGGCAGCCTGTGGGTTCGTTGGAGTTGTCAGTGGTCCTCGGGATTTCTTTTGGGGGGTGATGGCATAGGCTGCATAGCCAGTTTACATCCCATACACCTACACCATCATACATCATATATAGAAATGAAAGTCGCGGGGGCGTCTAGACATCCAATGGAATGGAAACTTTGTAGGAATTCGAGAAGAAATATTTTGCATAGAGCGCCACAACATCAGGCAAGAGAATTCATATGTCTATGCGCATCATTAAAATCAAGGGGGAAATAATTATGAATCAACCTCCATGGACTCGCCCTCGGCACCAGTCGATTCAGACGCCTCCAGAGCCTCCAAAAGAGGAACTGTCTCCTGGCCCTCATAGAGCTTGAAGCTTTCGATTCGGCCCTTAGCACCCTCGCCAGCCAAGCCAGTAACACCGACAGAGGTATTATCCACTGTAAGCTCCTTATCCTGAGATAGAGTCTCCTTGAGCGCACGCAGACCGTGTGTAATCAACTCATCCCGGCTGCAGTCCATAAACTTATCCAAATTACGCTCGAGGTATGTACGTGCCATTTGTGAGCGAGCACCGATAGCGCATGCGGACATCTCATGGGTCAGACCGGAAGGCTGGAACTCGAACAAGTGCGGGCCAGCTTCGTCAACACCAGCAACCAGCAGGCCAACACCGTAGGGGCGCTTTCCGTAATGCTGAGTGTTAGTTTGGGCACGATCACCGATCTGTGAAACGATGCGGTCCAGGGGGATTGGGCGGCCGTAGGTCATCTTGGAACCAAGCGATTGCTGTTTCATGAAGTTGGAGAGGACGCGGGCGTCTGAAGCCAGGCCGGCGATGGCAATGGCCATGTGCGAGTCGATCTCGATGATCTTCTTCTGATAAGAGGAGAGTTCTTCGGCATTTCGCTGTTATTGAGGTAACAGTGACATGGTTAGCTTGTGGTTAAGCTTGCGACCTAGGACTAGAGCGAACCTTCAGGCCGACCAGCACGGCATGTGTCTTGTTCACCAATCCAACAACCACTGATCCTTGTTTCACTGCTTCTTGTGCATACTCCACCTGGAATATCCGGCCTTGAGGGGAGCTTTGATTTTCGAGTTAGATGCTGATGTACACAACTTGCAGTTTGACCGGGGAGGGGACATCTTACAAGGTGACGGCGTCGTTGTCGTAGTTGTTTCTGAACATGGTGAAGGGTTGAAGAGAGTGAAGGAAATCGGAGCAATTAAATCAACCCAGATAGACGAAGACACGAGGAGCTTGGTCAAAATGACAAGAGATGGTTAAGCGGCGGCAGATGGGGAAGCTGAAGCAGGCAGTCAAGGTGACGCGGTGTGAGAGCTCTTGTGGCCTGAGGCACCAACATCCAGTGACCCTCAGGCGCCAACGTCACTCTCCATTCCTCCAACAGCTCCTCCGCCCCCCTCGAACCCTAAGGCGCTGTGGTCCCTCCAGGTCTCACTGAATTATCTACCACCTGTCATTTGTTCGCGCATCACTCGACTTGATATCCCGCATCTTTCCCGTCTCATTCGGAAATTACGACTTAAGACTCCGCAATCATGGCGGCAGGTATCAAGACAATCATCGCACTCTCTTTCGTACGTCAGGGTCCTTTGCGTTGCTTCCAGGCTGTTTGAGGCATTGTGCTAACTTTCCCCAGGTTCTTGCGATCGGCTTCCTTCTCGTAATCCTTTCCTCCGCTCTCTTCCACAAATACTGGCCGCTGCTGGTCGTCGCTATTTACGTTATTGCGCCGCTTCCCAATTGGATCTGTTCACGATGTGCAAACCCAGATGACTTCATGGATAGCTCATCCAACTCGGCAATGGACTTTGGTCGCTTTATGACTGGCTTTTTGGTCCTGGCAGGTATTGGTATGTGGTCCCTCATTCATATTACAAGTCTAAGCACGCATCCACTTTACACACGCCGATCACGATCCAATAAATACTTCCTGCCCCTCTCTGCGCTATACAACTGCCATTTCAAGCAAGGCAATTTGTCAGTCTAGATAGTGACGCTAACTGATGTTTTCTAGCTCTGCCCATTGTTCTTGCGCATAGTGGAGAGATCCAATTCCCCGCCATGATCATGTCAATCTTTGGTGGCCTCCTGATCTACGGAACCATCATCAGCTTCTCAATGTTCTTCCAAGAACAAGAGGAGTTCTGATTGGAAGTGAAATTCAGGGTGCGAAGGGCTCCAATCCGACATTCGGATCAAAGAGGCCCTACAAGCACCCGAATCGTTCCCATGATGACCTTGACATTGCGCGATCTTTTCTTTCATGTTAGCACGATATCTTTCGAATGATCCGCTGGGGAGCGGCCCCAGCCTTGATTGCCGTCCATTACTTGATGGCTGTAGCATTTCATTTTGGCTTGAATCTTTTGGTGTATTATATCACAGTGAATATAAGCTTTTCCAGCAATTCTGGTG
Organism: Penicillium sclerotiorum; assembly: GCA_911649655.1. Classification (NCBI taxonomy): domain Eukaryota; kingdom Fungi; phylum Ascomycota; class Eurotiomycetes; order Eurotiales; family Aspergillaceae; genus Penicillium; species Penicillium sclerotiorum. Next base: position 1,588,688 of record CAJVRJ010000005.1, on the reverse strand, counting down.
GTGAAGCTCTCGTTCCCGTATTCCAATTCAGCATAGATACATCTTCTTAATTAATAATCGAAGGTTGTATCAATACTCTATAAGGCTGTCTCCAGAATTGCTTTAATTAAACACGTGACCGCGTCCTTAGCTTGACGCGTTCCCCACATATTACGCTATCGACATCAAGGTTCATCGGACATTTAGAAATCAACAATACCTCAAAATGGAACTGTGAACTGGCTGTAGAGCCGCTTCTTTCTCTCTTGTGAAATCATGGGTCTGTGGTCGGGATCTATTACGCTTGACACGGACCACAAGCTAGAAGGTATACCCTTTCGACGCGTGCTAGTTGATCATTCGCGCTGACCATATTGACAGGGATCCGCCTCATCGACCCAACTTCTCACTGGCAATCCGACATATCTAAAGATGCCAGACTCGGTCTTCGCAGCTTCGTCAATCCCGCTCTTATCCCGTTGCACGCACGAGTGGGCCCCAACCTCGAACTACACACGGTCAATGTTGCGGATTCGGAATGGCTTCGGCGCAAATTGACTGGAGCGATATGGCTAAACCAAGACGAGTTGGAAATACACCAATCGCTTCAGTGTCCTGTTGGCATGCTTATCAGTGTCGATGGCACTTCTTCCAAAAGGACTGGACCCGCTACCTCGGATCTCTTGGTGTATGGCGTGTTGTCTTCTTGCACACGGCCGCCCACTCCGCCACACTCATCGCCATTCGAAAACAATGAGCAGGCCAATACACCCACGAAGAAGCCCTATAGCTTGAGGATATACGCCGTACCTCTTTCATCCGGGCTTCTTATGCAGGCACAAACCTTCCCTTCTCCACCCCCGAGCTCCGACGGACGGCGGTTGTCAACACCAGCTGAGTTCCTCCCGGATATTAGTTCTCCAAGTCCTAAGAGAAAACGAGTAGCGACATTGTTCGAATCAGCTGCACAACATCATCGGCGAGTGAGGCAACGAGGTGGTGAAGCTGTCTCTCAGTTGATGGCTCCCTCACGGCCTACATCTTCGTCACAGAACCTTCAATCACTACGAGTCAAGCGAGAGCCAGAAGACGAAACACCAATTTTGCCAACTCTCGATCGACTTGTATCCCGCCGGTCGCGATCTGTCTCGATTGGAACCAATCTACAACGGCCCGGCAGCACACGAAGTGCCCGCGCGACGCCGGCTCTAAACGCGGATCCTCAAAAGCGCGCTGCAACGCCAACCATGCCCTCGGAATCCAATCCCCGGCGCGGATCGCTGCATGTGCACCCGCAACCTCTCCCGATGAGAGAAGCTGATGAAAACCCATCTACCACTCCGTCATCTCCCCCAAAGAATCCCGAATCCATCATTGCAGACAACAAGAACTTGATCACTCGTACAATCCTGACATGCATGAGGCTCTATGGCTTTCATCGCTCGAACACGCGTTCTTCAGGCAGCAGACAGGTCTCTGGTGGCACGGGCCCAGATCCAGAAACCTCGACCCAGGCGCCAGCTGCTGAAGTGATACGTGCAGAAACCCCTGCTCCCGGTGCCTTGGCTGATGACGATGAGTTCAAGGCCATGTACCACGCGACCTACAAAGCTGCAGCCTTTGCATTGCGCAAGTATGTGAGGGATTCGACGACTAGTGTTGGCACTGCTCCCCCACTACTAGAGAAAGAAAAAGCCATGACTTGTATCGATGAACTACTTCGGCTCTTTTGCGAGGATCATTGATAGGCTGTGGCCGATTTCAGTTATTACGATTTACGAACTAATGATGCATCTTGGTTCGGCTCGGCGTTTCAAGTTGGATGCATTTAACTACCTAAGGAATATTGATTGGCTTTGAATAACAAATTTACTATCTGCGCTCTCCTGTTCTTGCCAACTGGACATGTTTTAGTTTCCATTATATCCCAGTAGCACGCTTTGTAACTTGCTAGGTAGAAGGGTTTATCATAGAGGTCTTGTCAAATTCCAACATGCTAGCTAAAAAACGAGCTCTAGTCCGAACGACCGGAGATGCGAAATGTAAACCCAGGCAGAATCATAAAATCACCGCGTAAAATACAAAGCTCAAAGTAATCGATCAGTAAAAATCGGAGGTATCAGAGGTAAAAGCGTTCATCACAGCTACAGGGCGAGGTTATAGGTGTAGTCATCTTCGATGTTCTGGGAGACCCAGAGGACAACAGAGCTATTCAGAATTAGCATAGGATTCGAGCGCAAATTTTCAGAACCATTTTCAAGTGAAGCATACCTCAGCATAACCAGACCATTTGCTACCACATTCGCAATACCAAAGTATAGAGTCTGAATGGGGTAATCCTTAATGAGATACTTGAGCACCATAACCGTCTTCACCTCGAATTAGTCCTATAAATCTCGCGCGCACTTGCATCAAAAGTGTAATGAAGTTGAAACATACCACACTCCCTGCAAGACCGCCGGCCAACAGCGCAAATCCCAAGAACAGGACGAAGCGCGCCTTCCAGGCAACCCCGCTACCACTGTAGCTGAAGCTATCGGCCTGCAGCCGTGACTTTTCAATTGAATTGATGACCAGCATTCCAAGTGCCGAGCAAATACCCGGGATCCAATCCACGAACTTGATGTGCACATCAGAGCCGTTGCGGCGGCTGTGTGAGAAGGACGCCACGTCGATAAGGAAGAAGAAGCCCGCAGCGAACTAAGATGTTGAGTTAGCATTTACTTTCACAAAGTAAATTTTGTGTCCATTGTCATCTCTGAATCATGCATGGTTGCGACTATGCGATGCTAGTTGATTCGGGGCTGACGCCAAGTTGAGGGAGGCTCACCAGAGCGCCGGAGGTATAAACGCCTGCGTTGCGGACAGCGGCGTTGTTCAGCCATTCGGGCTTCGAGAATCGGAAGAGTCTGTTGCTTGAGACGTCCATTTTGAGGATAGGCTGTGATATCGTGCACGAGTGTTGATGGTAGCTGGGGTTGGAGCTGTCCGGCGGATCCAATGACGACGTGTCGGAGAATTATCGGACCGATGGCCTGTATTGAACGTTCATTGCAGCGACAATGAGTTCACTTATTTGAGCTGTAGTTGATTATTTAACACTTACAATAAAATTTCAAACTACAGTCTTGAAACTAAAGATATTTTTGTATATGCCCCATTTGCCCAGTATTGATTGTAAATTGATGTCGTAATCGGAGGCAACCGCAGAACCACTGGCACCGATGGATATAGTACCCAGGCAGCGAAGTATGCTCCATCGGGCCTCCTCCAATTCATCAGGGTAACACTACTGCCTAGGTACATTGGTAGTAGGTAACCTAAATCTACTACACAATAATTGATGTGGTAAATAGCATGCGTATATGATTACGTGGACCGTCAAGGCACCAAAATGGAAGCCCAATAATTTATTCTTGGAATTCTAGGGTTCTAATATGTAAATGGATGCAGATGGAATGACCACCTACAACTAGATGCATGTAAGCCAACATTTGAACCACTTTTGGTATGCCTGCTCATGACGCGTCGACAAAAACGCCAAGTCGGAAGGAATCATCATACTTCATGTACACATAATGTCTCATCCCAGCTCATTCGGGATGAGCGTCGCGGTGGTGGTCTCGGGAACAGGGAGCTGGGGATCCAGCCGCCTGATGGCAGAGGTAACGCTTCTAGGGTGATCGCCTAGAGTTAATTGCGTTGGGTGTAATGAATTTGGCTTTGCCCAAGTGAGCTGCTGCTCATGACTGCTTTCGTAGCGTGCAATGGATATCATGAATACCATAGAAAGAAGCTCATGCCGAGCTAGCGGGGTGAGAGCGGAGTTTGTCCATGATGACATCCACTGCCTCCATATCGCCAGCATCGACCTTGTCGGTAGGGTAGCCTTCAGGCAGGTGCTTGACCAATTCATTCATAGAAGGTTGGTAGTTGCGCACAGCGGAGGACAGCGCGTACACAGCCTTTTTGCGAGTAGCGGCGTTCGAGTCTGTGGTGGCTACTTTAACGAGCATAGAGATGGCGTTAAGGACGATAAGCTATATGAGAGCACGCGATATTAGTCTCGTATATCAACAATGGGAGTGATATTTTTTTTAGAAAAAAAAAGTAAAAATTTGCTTTTGGCGGGGTACGTACCTTATCCTGAGCTTTCTCGTTATTTTGCACAGCAGTTCCAATACACCAAGCAGAAAAGCGGCGCATTTCTGCATCCTCGTGCTCTAACAATTGCACCAATGGAGTCCACAAACCCAGAGGTTCCAGGTTGTTGGCATTATCAATACCCTCAATCAATTGCTCAAAGTTATCGAACGCAATCAATTTGTTCTCCAAATCCGCCTCGTCAGAGTGCAGGACCTCCATGGCCGCCTTCATCAGATCGGCATCGGAAGGACCGCCCATAAGCGCATTGATCATATCTGGGGTCAAGGTGCGAGAGGCTTCCTCCGCGGAAGGAGCAGCTGTGAGGGTACCATCTTCATTGCGTTGCTGAGAGTTTTGGACACTCCATTTGAGGAGCTTGTTCATAGTAGGGTCCATAGCCATGATGAAGGTGTATTTGAATGAAAATGAGAGTTGTATATCAAGATTGGTAGAATTCCTCTCTTTTTTGACAAGTCGTCGCAAAGCTCAATGATTTTAAAACTGACGAGGATCCCCTCTATTAAACTGATAACGGATCCTTACCTAATCTGACGTCGAAGTCACTGGACTTTTCTAGCACCTGGTAGAATCATGTGATATATCATGTGACTTGCCACACCGATCTTCCGACGTATTCGTACATATTCGTACACCGTCTTGTCCCTCCCGTGGTTCTAAGGGCACTTGGTGGTTCCTTGGGGGTCCTCAGGCTCCTCACTACTCCATCGGGTCTCCAAATGGGGACTCCAGATTACCTTGGTTGGTCAGAAATGGCGGTAACCAGTAAGGCTAAAAAAGGCCACCTTGCTTCCAAGATTTGGGGGCGTAATATCTGTAGCCTGATGCCTTGGGGAAAGGATTCGCCCTCTTTTTTTTCATTTTCTCTTGAAGATGAGGGTTAAGCTAAGATTACGCTGGACTATGTAGAGGTAGCCCCCAAAGTACCCCCAAAGTACCCCCAAAGTACCGGCTGGGTGGCTCTAAGAGCAGTTCTATACTTAGAAGTGACATAGGGACAGCTGAGAACTGCCCGGATGTTTCTCTCGCTGATTTTCCCCGCCACATGCGTCAAAGAGTGTGTATCTCTAAGACTCGAGGAGAGAATGTAGGAGCCTACTTGAGGATAGGCACCTCAACCACATTCATGTAAAGCCAATTCATATTCAATTCCTCATAGGCATCCTCTTTTTAGAGTCTAAATGAAGTGATTCCGGGTTGATCAGGAATCTCCCGTTCCTAGAGGGTCTGGAGGCTCTCCCAAGTGCCCCACGACGGTTTAAAATGGAACAATTAATTACAACGGAATAACGGCCAAGTGATCAGTCCCCCTTTGTAAGAAAAAAATAATAATAAACATCTCAAGGACTCCATCACGTCTGCCTAGACTATAGAAAATAAAATATAAGAATGGAGTGGTAAGAGTTCAAATAAAAAAGTAGTCGATCACTGAGGGAGGGGGCTTAGTCGAGACCAATTGCGCACACACCAGGTGTCCCAGTCCCAACCATCACAAACCCTCCCCTCCTCTCCACTTCTTCCCTCCTTCTCCTTCCTCCCTTTCCCCTACACTTCCCTATAACTCTTCCACTCTCCCATCTCCATCTCATTTCTTTTTTCTAGTCCATCTCCCTTTTAGCCGTCACCATGGAAGGTATGTCTCTCCTTGTTTTGTTTTGTCCTGTTGTGGCCACCTCAGCCGCTTCACCACTCCGACCCCTCAGCTAAGCCCAAGCTGTCATCTGGCATCATCGTCAATGCATTTTCTGTAAACTCGGTCACTGATTCATTTTGCGTTCTACAGAGGAAGTCGCTGCTCTCGTTATCGACAATGGGTATGTGATAAATTGCTTGCTCGTCAGGGGAGCTTGAGGGGGTGTTTGGGGGTTAACCGCCCCGGTCGCGCTCCATTCCATCACGTTCCCCTATCCTCCCGCCCCGGCACAGAGTCCTGGTCGCAAGCTTCCACTCCCCCTTGGCGCCCCCCAGTCGAGCAACAATGATACCAACCTACTTTTGGAGACTTGATTTACTGATACTTTTGTAGTTCGGGTATGTGTAAGGCCGGTTTCGCCGGTGATGACGCCCCCCGAGCTGTCTTCCGTAAGTCAAACCCCACAGAACGAGGGCCTTCCCTCCCCCTCCTCCTTGCTAGCCATGCCACCAACCCTTGCGTCGGTGGTATTCCCGATGTCCCCTCAAAATCTTGAATCCAAAAATAGCCTCGGCATTTTTTTCAAAGATATCAAGATTGGGCATTGGGCGCAAAGGCAGCAAATGAAAAAAAAAAATAAAGTGATTGTTACTAACCATTCGATTAGCCTCCATCGTCGGTCGTCCCCGTCACCATGGGTAATTCTTCCTCTCTTATGTGGGCTGTCAAACTTTATTACGTTGACAAGCCCAAGAAACAAGAAGAAAGAAAATACTAACATGTCTCTAGTATCATGATTGGTATGGGTCAGAAGGACTCCTACGTTGGTGATGAGGCCCAGTCCAAGCGTGGTATCCTGACTCTGCGTTACCCCATCGAGCACGGTGTTGTCACCAACTGGGACGACATGGAGAAGATTTGGCACCACACCTTCTACAACGAGCTCCGTGTTGCTCCCGAGGAGCACCCCATCCTCTTGACTGAGGCTCCCATCAACCCCAAGTCGAACCGTGAGAAGATGACCCAGATCGTGTTCGAGACCTTCAACGCCCCCGCCTTCTACGTCTCCATCCAGGCTGTCCTGTCCCTGTACGCCTCCGGTCGTACCACCGGTATCGTCCTTGACTCCGGTGATGGTGTCACCCACGTTGTCCCCATCTACGAGGGTTTCTCTCTCCCCCACGCTATCTCCCGTATCGATATGGCTGGTCGTGACTTGACCGACTACCTGATGAAGATTCTGGCTGAGCGTGGTTACACTTTCTCCACCACCGCCGAGCGTGAAATTGTCCGTGACATCAAGGAGAAGCTTTGCTACGTCGCCCTCGACTTCGAGCAGGAGATCCAGACCGCTTCCCAGAGCTCCAGCCTGGAGAAGTCCTACGAGCTGCCTGACGGACAGGTCATCACCATTGGCAACGAGCGTTTCCGTGCTCCTGAGGCTCTGTTCCAGCCTAACGTTCTGGGTCTTGAGAGCGGTGGTATCCACGTCACTACCTTCAACTCCATCATGAAGTGTGATGTTGATGTCCGTAAGGATCTCTACGGCAACATCGTCATGGTATGTTTTCCCATTCTTTCACCCGGTCTCCCACACATCTATTTTAGTCTAGAACATTACTAACATAATCCAATAGTCTGGTGGTACCACCATGTACCCCGGTATCTCCGACCGTATGCAGAAGGAGATCACTGCTCTTGCTCCTTCTTCCATGAAGGTCAAGATCATTGCTCCCCCAGAGCGCAAGTACTCCGTCTGGATCGGTGGTTCCATCCTTGCCTCCCTGTCTACCTTCCAGCAGATGTGGATCTCCAAGCAGGAGTACGACGAGAGCGGTCCTTCCATTGTGCACCGCAAGTGCTTCTAAGTTACTTAACTTTCTTGATCGTTCTCGCTCGTACTTTCCAGGTGTATTAAAAGGCCGGATGGAGGCACTGGTGGATCGCAAGCGTTGTGTGGGACTCGCATTATCAAGCGGATAGCCTGAAAATGGAAATCTCGATTTTAGTGGAATAGAGTCGGTTGTCTTTTCCTCCACTTTTCCCTACTGTTACTTTTTTTTTCGAATTGTGCTTTGTCGTCGCGAGTCTCAGTCCTCCTCTGAAACGCCTCTTTTTCCTTTACAAAACGCCCGGGCGTGCGGGTCATGGTGCCTCGGTCGGTGTAGTTGAGAATGTGTGTACATGGAGTTGGCACTGGTCGCGTTAGCCTTTTCTTTTCTGTTCTAGCCTTATGAGTTGTATCTCCGACCAAATTGTCTTGAGCTATGCCCTTCTTATCCTGTAGAATATCCTGCGCTGAGACCCAGGCTTAACATTCAAATGTTACCAAATATTAAGAAAAGGAGTGAACGTAGATCCCTGCCAGCACTTCAACTTGAAGTCCTTGGGTTCAAATGTTGCACACATGCATGTGTGTACAGTGTGAGAGATTGCATACTATACTACATACTACGCGAGGTAGTGTGTACAGGTTGTGTACGTACCTGAATTAGTTCACCGCCCATGTATTCCAAACTCGAGTGCTATTTTGTATGTCCTGAGAAACTTGAAGCTAGAGCTACTCGCAGAAGTCATTCTTACAACCTCAGGTGCCAAATGTCTCTTGCTCATTTGGATTTGAGGCAATCTTCTTGGTTTGACAACTTCAAATCATAAACTTTGAAAAGATTTGGCATACTAGTACAAGGCCCTAGTGGTGAATATAGCAGCCATAAGCTTGAAGACGACTCGGATCTCATCATTGTTATATACACATATAGCCCCCGGGCCGGGGCCACATTCTACCAGTACATCCTCTAGACTGTACAAGGCTAGCCCACTTAGGAAGAAGCAGCAACATCAATGTTGAAGACACCAACCCAGGAGCAGGTCTCCTCCGGGTAGCCATCGTGCTTGGTGCACTGCCAGTCCGAGCCAGAAACGGTGTTCTGGCCCTCTTCGGTACCATCGGGGCGAGAGATGCGGAGGACAAAGTCCTCAATGTTGTAGATTCCGTTAGGGAAGTTGACCTGGTATGCTGTGTTGGTGCAGTTGAACATCATGGCTCCAGATTCACCCTCGGACCTATAGAGTTGGTTAGTATGGGCTCACTTGGACATTGTAGATGTCTTAGTTGAGTACGGGCTGAAAAATGAACATACCAGAAAGCATTGCAGTCAGTGTCAACGTTGGTGTTGGGGTCGTTCAAGGCGAAGTTGACGTCGTATGAAGTAGGAAGCTCCTGGGAGTAGAGAGCGCCATGGAAGTTCTTAATCTCCAGAGGCTGCAGGGCACGCTTGAAGTTGCTGGGAGCAGCGAGGGTGGAGGTGGCAGCGGCCAGGAGAGCAGTGGTGATCATAGCAGTCTTCATTGTGAATGTATTGGAGAGACACTGAAGCTCGAGAAAGATAGAATAATTCAAGTTGAAGTTGTTGTAAGGTATTCAGATTGATGCTTCATATGATTGAGATAATCAGAGTAGCCAGTAACCCTTTTATAATCCAAAGCTGAACTATGTATACTCCAAGATCTTCCACTTGTCGAAGCCCAAAGTAACAGTTACGTGCTGATCAAGGCTATGCTGGAATATGAAGTGAAGTTACACTGCTCCACTGCAACGAAGCTGGTAGAACGAGCAAATTGGATGCTCATCCTTGGGTAGAGAATTGGGTCTGGTGATGATCGCTGGACGCCTTTGCCGGCCCTAGTCCACTGCCAGAGCGCTTCCGGGTCAAACAAGAAACAAGACAAGTCGATATAAGCTATGCTTATGCAGATCCTTGGTACTAACGATTTAGGGCCCATAATCGGCATGGGGTTCGTCTTAGTCCGGGATTGTGAAGGATCATCGTGTCTCACTGGATGAGGCCCCCAACGCCCAGCCCTAAACTAGTATAGACCTGCACAGCCGCGAATGTATTTTTAGGTGAATCCTCAACTTAATTGGAAAGCTTCGAATTCAAGTTCTGGAATGATTTTGCAAAACCTTGGAAACTTCAATATTAGTATCGGATTGGTGAATTCCAGAGGAAAGGACAAAGCCATGGACATAAAACGTAATTCAAGGAGGGAGTTGTGCCATCAGTGCCAATGTGTCCACTCTGTAGGTCCGGGCCATAGACGAAGGCATATTTCACCTGATGCCACATCTACAGTACACGAATATGTAGGTCAAAGGTCATGGAATCATCAAGGTAATTTTTCATTGCTAGACAGATTTCGGGGAGTATATATCATTTCATCCATCATACACAATCAGTTCAGCGTCAATCATCTGGGACGCATCCATTTTGCTCGAACCTCTCAAAGGTAGAAAAAAAGAAACAGGGGAAACAACAAAATGTACGAGAAGAAAACAAGGAAAAAGTAGAGTATGGCTAGTTCACACTAGGACAGACTAAGCCCATGACTCTAAGCCGGTGAGAACGCAGCCCTCCTCACCCTCGGCGCGAGCACGGAGCTTTCCGATGCTGTAGACAGTCTCGCCCTTGGCCTCGAAAGACTGGCGGACGGCGGCCTCGGAAGCAGGGTCCACAGCGATGATCATACCGACACCACAGTTGAACGCACGAGCCATCTCGGCAGCGGAAACGTTACCAGCACGCTGGAGCCAAGAGAAGACAGAAGGCTGGGTCCAAGCACGAACATCAATATCAGCAGTAAGAGTAGCGGGGAGCATGCGAGGCACGTTCTCAACCAGACCACCACCGGTGATGTGGGCAAGACCCTTGATAGCGGTCTTGTGGGTGGCAAGGGCATTCAGGATAGACTTGACGTAGATACGAGTGGGAGTAAGGAGGGCACGGCCCAGAGAAAGCTCTCCCTCTTGGCCGGGCATGGTGAAAGGAGCAGTGTCGGTGTAGCTGAGACCAGCACGCTCGACGATCTTGCGCACAAGCGAGTATCCGTTGGAGTGAGGACCGGAGGAAGCCAGAGCAAGGAGGACATCACCGGGACGCATGGAGTCGGTGTGGGGAAGAATCTGGCGAGCATACTCACCAGTGGTGTTGATGGCACCAACAGCAGCACCAACAGCGTCGTAGGACTCGTCAACGAAGAGACCAGGCATCTCAGCAGTCTCACCACCGATCAGAGCACAACCGGCTTGCACACAACCGTCAGCGACACCAGTGACGAATGCAGTGGCAGTAGGAACATCCAAGTGACCGCAGGAGTAGCAGTCGAGGAAGAAGAGGGGCTCGGCACCCTGAACAACCAGGTCGTTCACGTTCATGGCCACCAGATCAACACCAACAGTGTCGTGGATACCAACGGAGTGAGCAATCTTGAGCTTGGTGCCAACACCATCAATAGCACCGATCAGAGTAGGCGAGTGGGCGTGGTATTCAGGGTTGGCAGCGGCCAGAGAGAAGAGACCGCCGAAGCCACCAATAACGGCATCAGTGCCGGGACGCTTGGTGCGGCCGACGGAGCTCTTGATACGGTTGACCAGCTCGTTTCCAGCATCAATAGACACACCCGCGGCAGCGTAGGTCAGGGAAGTGTTAGCAGTCTGGCGGAAAGCACGGTGGGCAATATCCTTGCGGTAGAACATGCCATCAAAGTGAATAGTGGAGATGCCCTCGTAGCTCTTCTTGACAGCCTCCTCAAGAGTGGCAGCGGTAGCGGTAGCAGCAATAACACGGCCACCAGAAGTCTTCAGCTGGTTGTCGGACAGAGTGGTACCAGCATGGAAAATGAGGGTTCCCTCAGGTGTAGGGTCCAGGGTGATTGGTGTACCCTTGGCGTAGTTGCCAGGGTAGCCGCCGGCGACACCAATGACAGTTGTGGAGTAGTTAGGCAAGACCTTGATGGAAACACCATCCAGCCAGTGCTCAGCACAGGCGACCATGATTTGCGCAAGATCAGTGTCCTCGCTCAACAGAGGCAACAATGTCTGAGTCTCGGGGTCTCCACCGCGAACATTATATTCAAGAACCTTAGGGCCGTTCTTGGTCATCATCAGACCGGTGAACAGGATACCAACGAAGGGGAAACCATCCTTACGCATTCCATCGATGGAAGGCTGGATAATGGTTCGGTCGATCTCCTCTCGCACCTCCTTGGGAGCGATACGTGTGGGCGCATAGCAGCCCATGCCGCCAGTGTTGGGGCCCTTGTCACCGTCGAAAATACGCTTGTGATCCTGGGCAGGAGGCAGAGAGTGGATAGTGTAACCATCGCTGAAGGTGAGGATGCTCAATTCGTCTCCCTCCAGGCACTCCTCGATGACAACCTCATCACCGGCCTTGCCGAACTGGTGGTCCAGCATCATCTCCCGAAGAGCTTGATGAGCCTCCTCCTTGGTGGTGGGCAGAACAACGCCCTTGCCACCAGCAAGTCCATCAGCCTTGATAACAACGTTGTGAGATACAGAGTCGAGGTAGCGGCATGCGGATTCGAAGTCGGAGAAGTTGCCAAATTCAGCGGTAGGGATGTTGTGGCGCTTCATGAAATCCTTGGAGAAGGTCTTGGAGCCCTCCATGCGGGCAGCGGCCTTGGAAGGACCGAAGCATCGGATGCCGACTATTTGAATACACAATAAACGTCAGTTATCGTGTGAAGAGCAAACGAAAGAGATGGGACATATGCGCTTACCAGCCTGGAAGTATCCTTGGATACCGTCGACCAATGGGGCCTCAGGACCGGGAACCACGAGGTTAACACCGTTCTTCTGGGCAAAAGCAACCAGACCAGGGTAATCATCACCCTTGACATCGGCATTGGTGATCTTGCTCGAGGCACCGAGACCAGTACCGCCGTTTCCGGGAGCGACATAGACGATGTCGACGAGAGGCGACTGGCTCAACTTCCAAGCAAAGGCATGCTCACGGCCACCATTGCCAACAATCAGAATACGCAATTGTTCTTGAGCCATTTTGGTAGCAGTGTCTCGACTAAGTATTGCAAGATTCAAGTTAGCAATCTGTGGGAGTTCACCGCGGGGTATAAATGCCCCTCCACTGATAAACGAAGAACTTGAAGTTATTGTGGGGAGGGGGCAGGAATAATGAACATGATATGTCCAATGCAGATAAGCGAGAAGCTTTGAATAACCTACCTCTTTCAAGAGACCTCAAAAACAACTGCAGGGGAAGTGGATGGGCACAGATCAAAAGTGTGACTCCATTCAAGTTCATAGTGGAATCTTTTTTTTTCTGCCTTTTTTCTCCGCTGCGATAAAGTTTTGCCTTTAAGCCGCTCCATATCCCGATCCGTACTATTTGTATACATGTAAAAATGAGAAAAATCTAGAATTTATGTTATTTATGGTAACCAGGAATATACAAAATTTAGATATTTTCACTTGGGACCTTTGGGGGAAAAGATTCAAGTCATTAGTACATATGTATAGTCAGGACAGAGTGCAGTCGTGATAATGAAAGCAAACCTATCTTAGTATGGATGCAGTATATATGGTATATGTAGGAGTCATCCGAGAATGACTTGGACACAGATTCGGTTGCTTATCAAAAAAGCCCTTCAATTAGTATATGCACTGCCATCTACCTTCGTATATTTTCGTGGAAAATTTGAACTGTACTTGTTCATGGTAAAATACAAAAACTAGTGCCACGATTATCAGGCAGCTATAATTTTACCAATGAAGAAAGCGGTGGCAGTTTTTAACTCGCGCGCCAAAATCCATCTCATTTGCCCATTTGGCTAGAGCTGCGATTATTGTCAACACCCTGAGACGAGCCGTTCTCGTCATTATCTTCGCTATTTCTGCTGCAGTTACTTTATAAAAGTAGCCTGTATGCTTCGTACTTCTTTCCGAGCGGTCTCAGAACCGCTAAGAAACCATGTTTGCCTGTCGTGTCGAGTCCGCCGACATGTCGCGCCAGTCACTTCGCGACAATTCCACTTTACACCCGCGCTGCGCACCATTGCCAAAGAGAATGAACCCGAATTGAGCAAAGTTGTTCAAGTCAATGGCGCTGAAGTGTCTGTCCCCGACGTTGATACAGCCGACAAGGTACTTCTTATACTCAAGCTGCAGCAGATGTTAGCATGGGATGACAATACTAATGCTTTATATACACAGAAGACCCCGTCGCAAGAGAGTCAATCGGAATCTGGAGACACAGAAATAGAAAAGGGCACGGACTCCAAGCAACAAGATGCCAATTCCGATTCGAACCCCACAGCGCCTACAAAGTCAAAACGACAGGAGAAGAAGGAGGAGAGGGCGAAGAAGATGATGGCGAGGATGAAGGCACAAGCAGCTAAAAAGAAAAACAAATCGAAGGGATCAAAGGATTCCAAGGCCACTCCTGAATCCGGGTCAGGTCTCAGCAAAGTGACAGAAATACTCGAGCGCAACGCGGAGCGGAAGAAAAAACTACAAGAGGAAAAGGAGTCAAGGTCGAAAGAAGCAAGAGAAGCAAAGTCAAAAGAGTCTTCCCCCTTGTCACATCTTTCCTCGTTCATTGAGGCCAAAAAGACAGGTGAAGTAGACCTGGTGAATGACAAAATAGAGGGTAAGCGCTAAACCAGTGGACGATCAAGTCATGAAATTGCTGACATCTTTGCTTTAGCCTTGGATATTCCCCAACCGCCCGTTCCAAATCTATCATTTGGCCTTGATAGGGTCCTTTTCAAGTAAGATCCTCTGCGAATACCATGGCTTTTATCATTGGTACCACAAGATTCTAACCCTATGCAGCCCTGGTGTCTACCAATTGCGAGACCCCCGATCTCGAGTTTACAATTTTGATCCTTACCTTGGATCGATCATGCCAGTCACTGAATTCGATTTCAATACTCTCAAGGAATACATCACCTCATCGAGGGATGATACTCTCCGCGATGCTGCCCTCAAGCATGGGAAAAAATACGCCGGCTCTTCATCGAGTATGACCTCAGTTTTATCGCACTTCCATTACCTGCTTTCATCTTGGAGGAGCATTGATACTCGTATGATGTCACAAGGATTTCCTGACAAGATGCGCACATTTACTCGGTTGCTTCGGTCGCCAGCTGCCATGTTCCTTCACTGGCGGGACGGAACTTATGCCATTGACGCGGATAAGGAATTTGACTCGGCCAACATTCTCATGAACTTGGGCAAGTCGATGGAGAAGCTGCTCACCATGCCTAAGGAAGAATTTGAGCGCTACCGTCGAACCCACGAGAATAAGATCACCCCCGAGGAGGAGAACGCTGTTCCTGAATCGTACCATTTCTCTACACTGGGTAATTTCATCATGCGCTCCCAGCTGGACGCCTATGATCCCCGCCTGCCTGGTACTGGCATGTTTGATCTGAAAACACGAGCAGTGGTGTCGATCCGTATGGATTCCCAGAACTACGAGCATGGACTCGGCTATGAGATCAGAGATCGCTTTGGAGACTTCGAGTCATATGAGCGTGAGTTCTTCGATATGATCCGGGCCGCATTCCTGAAGTACTCGCTGCAAGTGCGTATCGGCCGTATGGATGGTATTTTTGTTGCTTTCCACAACATTCAACGCATCTTCGGCTTCCAGTATGTCAGTCTGCCTGAAATGGACCAAGCTCTGCACGGCCAGTCCAACACAGCTTTGGGGGATACCGAGTTTCAGCTGAGTATCAAACTGTGGAACGAGGTTCTTGACAGGATAACTGAGCGCTTCCCCGAGCAATCTGTGCGTTTGCACTTCGAGACTCGCGACGCCGTGAAGCCCTTTATGTACATTTTTGCGGAACCCGTCACCCAGGAACAGATCAAAGCCATCCAAAACAAAAACAAAGCCAAGATCGAAGCATACCAAGACCGTCTCCTGAATCTCACTCCGTCTGAGCCTGAGATTCCCACCCCCACCCCCGCACCAAGCACCGCCGATACAACAAAGACAGACGAAATCGTCAAAAAGGAGCCTGCAGAACCCGGCAGCTCTGAACTTCTCGCTATGGCCTTGGTCATCGAGAACAAGGTGAACGGCAAGGTTGTCGAACGACCCGAGAACTTCACCGCAAAGGACAAGTGGGCCGTCGAGTACGAGCTAGTTGACATAGCCTCCAAACAAGCTAGATCGCTGTACAAGATGTGCCAGACGCGCCGACAGAAGGCCATGGATACATCAGGTGAAGACGAAGCCGATGTTGCTACAAATGTATACATCCGACGCCTGCGAGATCTCGCCAACAAGGGTCGAAGCCACCGTGCTCGCGAGAACGCACTCGATCAGATGCATGGAATTGTGACCTACGACGACCCTCAGAAACCCTGATTCCCTTGCATTTTTCGCAGTCTCAAGGATCTGAGTTGAGGCATGTTTTCAAGTTAACTAATATCGTTATTTCCTAGGCTCTGCTGTTTGGCATGGGGCTTAGTCTCCTCTTTATGTATATTATCGAAGCATATGTGATTCCCCGTTTTGTACCTAGGTAGTATTTTGCGGTTGAAATTGGTTGCTGTTACTGTACACTATTCGCATTATGATCATTTCTGGCGTTGGGATGAAAAACATTTGAATTTAATTGGAAAATACTTCAACTCGAGGTTCCTTATTAAGTGTTCATTATTGAGCCATCCTTTCCACTGGCTCCATTTTTAAGGGAGACTCTCCCGCCGGGGCTGTATTCATACGACTACTATGTTTAACTGACACGCAATATTAGTACTAGTGTATTACTTCAAGCACTTGAGAAAGCATGCATTTCCAACTTGAAGGCCACTGGCACATGCAAACATTTGAACATACCGATTAAGAAAGTCACGAGTCCCTAGTCCTTGACTCGTACTCTATACTTTACGTGTAGTGGCTGGAGAGGTTAGTTCAGAAGATGAGGGTCCTTGCGTGGGTATGTGTATCATATTTAGGTTCTTCATCAACAGCAATGGAAACAGAAATGGATACAAGAGAACAGAACAACAAAACGCCTTCGCCAGTAAATGCCAGATGCCCAATTATTGAACCTGCGGAATCCATCCAACCACATAGCATACCCAACCGACCAGACCAGGATATGCGGGCGCCAGAAAATGAAATTGAGAGATGATTCCGAAAAGAGAAAAGAGGAAAGTGTTATCAAAACGATCAAAATATGAATGTAGAGGAATGAAATAGGGCAAAGACTTTTGTTGCGAAAGCCCGGAATTATTGGGTCACAGGGTACCAAACGCCAGAGTGAATAGATGAGAATTTGAGATACTTGATCTCAGGGTATCAGTGCCAGCCGATTTTCCTTTTGTTTGAAGTGGAAAGATGGAGAGAGGGGGCGATGGTGAGTGATCCACGAAAGAGAGGCTCTGCTCTCGAGGGAAGAGGTATCATTTATAAAGTCGAGAGCGAGAGTGAGGGTGAGAGGGGCTGGAAAGAGAGACAGGGTAAAGCATGGCCCGAAATTTCTGTACTGTATGTACAACTCTCACAAGAAAGAAAAAGAAGCTGTCTAGAGCTCTTGCAAGTCCAGCTTGGGGGGTGACCAGTCCAGTTGTGGAGGAGCGTCATTTGAGACGCACACAGGACGTATGGATTCAACTCGACGACGTTCCTTTAGGGCACTACCCGTAAGGAAGCCCCTCAGAGCAGAAGACGCCATACCATAGCTGCTGCGTGAGCTACCAGCATTGGTCGACGCAGTGCTGGAGCTGCGCGCACTGCGAACACTGTTCGCTTTCGTGATGGCTGAAGGGAGAGCCGGAACAGGAGCAGCCAAACGAGCGGAGGGATTGCTGGATGAACCATACTCAGATGGAAGGATCTGAGCACGAGCAGTATGCGGCCTGAGGTTTGGTTCGCTCTTCATACGACTGGTTTTGGCGGACAATTTACGCCTAGACTCAGACTTGGGTCTTGGGGGAGGCTCTGGTTGTGCCTTCAGTTCAATTGGTGAAGGGGGTTCCTCGGGAGGAGAGGCATGTATTTCATCCGCTGACACAGCCACTTCGAATTTCAGATTGTCCAGCATGGTTCCTAAGCTGGCTGCGGTTGCAGGGCGCCCATCACTGGCAGCGTCGTCGGCATCGGACTCGTCGATTCCATGAGCAACGTTGTAGTTCCGCAGGAGATACCGTTGCAACCGACCAATCTCCATGTCCCACTTATGTTGTAGTGAGTGCAGAATCAGATCCACGTTTTGGCTGGCAAATGGTGTGGAATCCATCGAAGACGATTGGGAATGAGATGGTGCCATTTTGGTCAGTCGATGGCTACTCGATCCGCTTGAACGAACGCCCATAGCGGCATGTAAGGAACGGCGAATGGAGTTTGCGGTGGAACTTTGGACAGGGCTGGCCTCCCAGCGGACATTGTCAACCTCTCGGCGCACTCTATCAAGTGACATAGTTCGATCTCGATCCATGGGGGAAAGGTGCAATAACGTGCGGTTGCTTTGAAGACCGTTGACGAGAACAGTGAACGACTGAAGATTGATGTCGTTGTTTTCGCAGTGGACCTCACGCAGGTACTCATTATCTTCCAGGACAGAAGCCAATGTATTTGCACCCTGCAGACCCAACTTTTGATGTTCAATGCGCAGAACTTTCAGGGACGTGTTCTTTTTCAAGCCAGTCAGCGATAGGTTGAGTCCGATGCCAAAACGAGCCACATCGAGGTGTGCATTCTCGCCGCTAATATCCAGAGCTTCAAGCGTACTATTCTGTTCAAACATATACTGTAAAGCCTTGCAGGTCTCGGGACCGGCATCATAGGGGAGTGATGCTTTGGAAATGTCCAAGTACCGGATTGTCGTGTTCTTTCGGAGCGCATTTACGAGCTCGCGGAAATGTTCTTCTTTCTTAAAATCGATCATCTGCATAGATACATGAGTGGGTGTCATGTTCTTTGCAATTGCGTCGAAAAGAAAGGAGCAACCATCATCTAGCCTATTTTCATTGACGTGCAAATGGAGGCTGCGCGGACCAGCTACGCTGGTTGACGACATTGAGTGCATGAACATGGCAACATCTTCACCAGTAAGGCCACACTGGTCCAGCCGCAGCAGGCGTAGATTCTGTGAGCGATCACTAGCAAGGTAAGTTGCAATCGAGTCGACGGTTTCGCGGTTGATAGCCGTGCGACTTAGAACCAGTTCTTCGAGCTGCCAGTTGAATAGCATTTCTGCCGTGATTAATGGGTCCGAGCCGGATGTACGAGAAATGCGCGAAAGATTGATCTTTCGGATTTGACCAAAGTACCCAATGTACTGTTGTAACACATCCGGATTCAGGCGACCTTGCACCCCTGAAATGTTGATTGCCTCCAGGGTAGATTCCTGTGCAACTAGGGTGGACAGGATGAGATCTAGATCGTGGACAGACAACCCACAGTCTCCAACCTCCAGCGCGCGCATATGGCTCTGACTTTGAGATGCGGCATCAACAAGGTAGTCAAGGTCCGATTCCCCAAGCTTGATCCCATTGAGAACAACCCAATCCACATTAGTCATCTCACGTCGACAGACGGGGAAGATCGCCTCGGGAATCCCACACCCTGGGTCCCGACTTCCCTTATCCAAAGTTGGTGTCCGTGTCAGGCAGTATGAAAAGTCCAAACGGCGGAGCCATGTACTCTTGAGTGCTAATGCACGCACCTCTTGTGAGAGGACGGTCAAGTTCCCCTGACCGGTAATATCTACCGTACGTCCGGATCTGTCGAGGTGGACATCAGGATCCACACCGTGCATGTCACGCAGACCTTGAAGGGCATCAAGATTGATACCACGGAACGAGATGGACCGGAAGGACTCGTTGTATCGAAGCGCACGCATAACGGCGATCAGTTCCAAAGCGGTGTATCGCGAAGATTTGATAGAAGCCGGCCGCAAAAGGCGAAAACACGGAGCATCCTGACATTCCAAGTCGATGGTATAGCGAATGTTTGACGTATCGACGTCATAACTGGCCGAGTAGGCGACCAGCGTTCGATCAAAACAACCATAATCTTCATCTAGAGGCACAAGAGGAAAGTTGTCGGCATTGTGTAGTTCAGGTGGTACAACAAAGTCATACGGTTGCCTTGTCCACAGCGGGCGCAGGAACTCAGTATGTTGGCGAATCCAGCAAGCAATCTCAACAGAATGAACGGAAGCCAAGAAAACGTTGAATGATTTTCGCAAGGGTACCCTAGGTGAACAGTGTAAATAAAGTGCATATTGCAGGGATAGGAAGACAAACGTGATGATTACGGCAAGCAAAAGGGCCAAAGGAAAAGAAGTAAGAGGGGTATCCTTACCGAAATGTCAAATGAAGACTATCATCTCCATATTCCATAGACAGGCTCGTCAAATTCATCAATCCAAACGAGGCGGTTGTATCCGCGTCAGAAAGGGACACAACCGAGGAACGGTTCGCCGCTTTTTGCATAGGTATCAAATGAACTTTGTGCAATCCAATTGCCAGATAGCAACCGGTGGGGGACAGCTTCGTAAGATCGTCCGAGGACGAACGGGTGGGCGATTTACTCGACGCAATCTGTATGACGCGGAACATTCGGAAGGAGGTCGGATCGTAATCTCGTTCGTGTTCTAGCATTCTGGTTACATAGTCCACCGAGCCGCGATCGAACGGCAAAGGGTCATTCAATCGGGTCAACTGCGCTGCCTGGCGAATACCGACCATCCAGAGGTTCAATTCCTGGAAGTCAGGGGTCTGCATTTGGATCAATGAAGCTTTATGCGTGCGTTCATCCAGGTAGGCCACTTCCACGGTTGGGGAGAGCCGTCCATCCTCCAACATGTATACGGCGATAATGCTATTGAGTGGGATCCCAGCAGAGGCATCAGTCGAGACCATCAGCTGCATGTCCTGCAGCGAACTGATGGAGGCCGCTGACTGGCGGTGCGACGCCGGAGCACGGGCATTATAAGAGGACGGAATTGAAGGAAAGGCATCAGCAGCCTTGCTCTGGTTCTTGAACCGCACCAGATGCGTATCCGTTAGCACCAGGTATTGGCTCTTCCGCTTCCACATGCCGCCGGTGGTCTGGATTTCACCATAATGAAGAATTGAGGAGGACCAGATCCCATTTCGAGGACTAATGGTGCTCTGGTCGTCCAACGAGCCGACAGAAGCGCTCAATAGCTCGTCATCGTCTGCATGCAACGACTTCAAAGAGCCAAATACCGAGGTCCTTTTTTTCTGCAAAGACTTTCGTCGAGGGCGCGGGATCTCCAATGTCGGGGTCGACGCTGTTGCCGCAGCCAAAGTGGTCGTGTCCGAGCCTGAAGTTCCCGGGCGGCGTAAGACATTGGGGCCGCTTGTTTTCCTGGATGGGCTCTGGGATCGACCGAAGAAGCCGGAATTCCGGCGAGCTTTCTTATCCTTCGTCAAGACATCGTCCGATGGTGTACGAGAGTGGGAGGGTCGAAGGAGCGGGGAGGAAGTTGCAGAGGATGGACTGAAGACGCTGAGACTTTTTCTTCGTTCTTTTTTCCCGAGAAGATCAGACATGGCGGGGGTAATTGATCCTTTTTTGTGTATATTTCCCACTTTTTCTTTCGCTTTCTTCCTTGTCTCCTTTACTCTTTTTCTTCTTTCTTCGGGGATAGGTCGATTTTCAAGGGTCCAGGGGAAAGTGGTCCGGTGGGAATGGCGCGACGGTGAAACAAAATGAGACTATCTCATGGACGACCTTTCGTCTTTCGCACTAACGACGCCATTAGTTCGAAAAGAAGCAGGAAAAAACGAGAGTGGAAGTTTGAGTAATTCTGCTGAGTAGCTAGGAGGAAGGATGTGCTAAAGACGTAACGGGTAGAGAAGGCCGAAGCTGGTAAAAGCGGGGGGAAACAGGCAACCTACAAGCTCAGGGCGCCATGGGAAGCAATTGACGCAAGATTGCAGGAGAAAGTCGAAAGGTTCTCCAGGCGTTCTTCTTTTGCAAATTTCTTTTCTTTTCTTTTCTTTTGCAACAGTTCCCTTCAAGCTCAAGGGTGGCACCTGTCAACAATGTGGCGAGAATTGGATGGTTGCACCGGGGAAAGGTCGCCGGGAAGGGGGGATTCCGGACGTCTCCAACTCGACCAAGACGTTTTTGGGGCAACCTAAATAAGGTGATCGATGGATCAATCCGATCACCCCCTTGGAACCAAGAAAAAAGAGATATGAGGTCAGAAGTGCTGATAAGTGCTGATCACTACGCGTTACCCTGAGAGAAGAAGGAGCAACAGACGATCAACGGGATCAACCTGGGGAAATTTGAACATCAATCCGAATCCCGAGGAACGAAAGGATAAAAAAATAATAAAATAAGGATGAACAAGGAAAAGCACACCAGCCCAATAATCAATCAAACAAGAAAAAGATCGACAGGACAGACGAGTGCAGTTGAAGTGGAGAAGAAGGAAAGGAAAAGGAGATCAAGAATGACCGGATGCAGTCGAAGATGTGGAGGTTTCAGTGATCATTTGCCCTACATTGCGTGCTATTAAGGTGTTATTCTTCTCAACTGCAACATTCAAATGTTAAATAGAAGAGAGAAAAAAAAAAACTCGATTTTAACATATCCCTAATTCCGTCCCATTGCGTTTCAGGAGATTGAGATCCCACTTTGTTTCAATGTTTACCCAGGTAGTAAATAGTAAACAACTTCAGATGGACTATACCTACTATACCTATTAGACCTCATAGTGTAGCCTCAATTCCCTAATTCTCAATGCAAGAAAGATCGAATCCAAGGCTCCCAACTGTGTGACCCGTGTTCATGTTCGAACAAATCAAATCTCCCAATGGAACTATTTTTTAAGACATGCATGCCACAGTTAACGTAGTTGGCTCGGCCACGTAAGAGGCGTACTCCACCACAGTACATCGGCTAAGAACGACCAGATGTATACTATGACAGGGATCTAATGAGACTACCGACAGTAGCGGCAGAACTCCGCAGGAACAACTGGCTATCCTCAACCTTGGAATAATCCTGGAAACCTGGAATCTTTCCCACATGCGCCCTTGGCTAGTTCGAACCCCAAAACATTTTGAATCTCCCTTGAGCTCCATCGGACGGATCCTCAGTCTCCACCATCTCCACGATCGACCACTCGCGCTCCCCGCCTGGCGATGCTCCGGGTAAAAACTGACGTCGGCCGATCCGAAAACTAATAATATGGAGATCTTAATTAGCTGGGCAACGCCACAGGAAGCTCGGGAAGCCCTAAGAACTCATATTGACAAACTTCCTAGTAAACGACAAACTTTATATGGAATCGCAATATGCAATACACTACTAGGTACTCTCCGTAGTAGATATGTACCTCCAAGGTTATTCACATATCCCTAGTTACTCCGAGTCCGTATCATCAAATTACAAATTGCCTCTTAGACGAGCATCCTAGTCAAAGACGAAACACCCTGAAACTAACAGAATATCATCTTCAAACATTTCAATGTTCGGAGTTAACAAGTTGAAGCTCCGTGCAGGGTATATACGAGAAGGCAGCGGCAAAAGAAAGTTCAAATCTTCTCGTGCCCATGATGCAATCTCATCTTTTGGGTTTCCACCGAGATCATCAGGGTGGATTTCTTATTTGCTTTTCAATCATTCAACTGGCTATCTACGAGTCCCTGATGCACGCTCAGCCTCTCGTCGCTCTGCGCGTTTGATCTGTCGCACCAGTTCGATATATTCCGTGACTCGTCGCTCAGCCCAAATACACCCGCCAAGGGTCATGGCTGCAATCTGCAGGAAAACCTTGAATTGCGGTGTAAGCCCGCGGTACACCCGTGAAGTCGGTGAGATCCATTCGGAGAACCCCTCGATTGGGCGGTGGAAGAGACGAGAACGCAGATAATCTCGAGAGAACGGAGAAGGACGTGGACGAGGTTGGTTGTGAGGAACTGGCGGAGTCGGTGCGGAGAAGACGAATGGGTGAGGAAGAACGAGAATCATATGAGCTAGAAGAGAGACGGAACCAAACTATTCATCCGAAAAAAAAAACATTAGAAACCTTAGAACAAACTTGAAATTCAGGGTCCAAATTTCCAATGTGATAGGTATATGCATATTGCATCAGGTTCGCAGAGGACATACGCGGAAAACACCCGTCATAAAGCCTTGGGCAGCTATTGAAGTAATTTCTTCAGGGGGCTCAATATCGGCTCGTTGATTTGATGGAGGCGGCATTGTAGCTGCAATTAAGTGCAATTAAGTTTATGCCAACGGTAAGGAATGCAATATGTGCTGGCCAATTGAGATTGGTGCCTTATGACGTTGAACAAGTTTCAAAGCTTCAACCGGAGGGGAAAAGACGAATAGGATGCCTCGGATTAAAGGCACCAAAAAAGGTAACGTGAATGGGTTCAAAAATTAGCAGGAATAGAACCGTTTTAAGAAATGTACACTTCAAATCCCTTGGACCAGCCAGTGGAGAGTAATGAGTTATAATTGTAGCATGGAGAGCTTTCCAAATCCCGAAAGACGGATCAACGATTCTCCCGATAGCGACTCAGATAACGCAGAAATCGGCTTAGTATTCAAATCGGTCCCGCATTCTTATCCCCATTAGACTCATTAAACCCTCTAATCCCTCCAATCCCTCCAATTCCTCCAATTACGCACAAAATGGCGCTTACCGCCCGTACAGCTGTCGTCTCGCGCGTCACAAACGAGACCAAGATTCAGGTCTCCCTTTCCCTCGACGGCGGCGTCCTTCCACCCTACGAGCCATCCACCCACTTCCCTGCCGCTGATGCACAAGAAGCCGAAGCAGCCAAGAAGGGCATTGTCCCCGAAAAGGGCTCCAGCCATGCCACACAATTCACTCCCACCCAGCAGATCACCATTACCACCGGTATCGGATTCCTAGACCACATGCTGCACGCCTTGGCCAAGCACTCCGGATGGAGTCTCGCCGTGCGAGCCAAGGGCGATCTCTACAGTACGTCCACTATACGCATCCCAAATTCAAATCCTCGAAACTGACCAACTCTCCACTAGTTGACGACCACCACACCACGGAAGATACTTTCCTCGCCCTGGGCACCGCATTCACCAAGGCCCTCGGCCCCCGCCAATCCCTCACCCGCTTCGGCCGCGGCGACGCTCCCCTGGACGAGGCCCTTTCCTGGGCCGTGATCGATCTCTCCAGCCGTCCATGGGCTGTGATCAACCTCGGCTTCAAGCGCGAGAAGATCGGTGATCTGAGCACCGAGATGATCACCCACGGTCTGCAGAGTTTCGCACAGGCGGCGGACGTGACTCTGCACGTTGGCTGTACGTACGGTGATAATGACCACCACCGGGCGGAGGCTGCGTTCAAGGCGTTGGCTGTTGCGATTCGGACTGCTTGTTCCCGCCGCGTTGCGGGTGAGGTCGGTGCGGGCGATATCGTTAGCACCAAGGGTGTTCTCTAAGTATGTGCTGCATACTGGAGATTTAAAAAAGAAAAGGGAAAAAAGAATATGTAAATATTACACGAAAAGCTCGTATAGATGATGTAGATGATGAGGTTATGGTGAAATGAGATACCAGTTCTATTTCAATGTTAAGCCATTGATCTTCAAGTACTGAATAGCCCTAATGAAGGTACCTCGAACTTCTAACAGTAAACGTATTTAAACTCATAAACCATAAATCGATGCAGCCAATCAAAAAGATATAAGGCAAACAGGCGAACAAATCAAAGACCAGCTCTGATAGAAACCCCAAAATGTCCAAAATAATCGAACCTCGAATGAAAGCTAGGGCTCACCCGGGCATCACTAACTCACAGCAAGAGCCTTCACAGCCCTCTGCCAGTATTCCGTCCTCTGATCTGTGACAGTAGTCCCAACACATTCACTAATATACCTCTGCCACCCACTCTCAGACCCAGTCTGTAGAGCCGAGCGCACATCTTTCGAACACTGCGTCGTGAGGAACCAAGCACCAGATCCAAAATCCCAGGTCTCATTATCACGCAGAAGATCCAGCAGATCGGCCGGGCTATCGGCGACCTTTGCGATCTTATCATCCAGAGCAGAGATGGAAGAAGCGTATTTCTTGTTGTAGGTAGGAGATTGCATGTTTCGAGCTACATATTGACTACCGTCAGTATATGCATGCCAGTGATTCACGGAAGATTGAACATCGAAAGGAATGAAGATAAAATGAGGTGAACTCACTGCCCTGACCAGGTGTGCCCGGAAAATGATTCTTGTTATACTTGAAATCGTCGCTTTCAAAGGCCATCAGACTGAGTATGGCGGCTTGTTCAGCCCTGGAGGTCACCTTGTAGTCGTTGAAGGACTGTGAGGTGAACTTGGCGGCTTGGGAGGCTGTTGCGCACTCGCCTTCTGCTGGTGGATTGTCGCATGTTTTCGATGTAGGTGCTACCTGGATAACTTGGGCTTCCGTGATGGTTTCATCACGAGCAAAACGAGAGATTGGTACTGGTGAGCCGGCCGATAGGAGGGCAAGTGCTAGGAAGAGCGTGATAAATACAGTAGTGCCCCACATGGTGATCGAGTATGTTGAGTAGATAGTTTGGATAGGGCAAAGTTTTGTGATCAGAATGGATAAAAAAAAGATCAGAAAAATAGCCAGCCAAAAGCTTTATGGAAGTTGCGTCAATATGAATTGTTGAAGATGTAGATTCCGACGTAGATGAAGGAGTGGACAGTAGACTCTTTATAATGGTCTACCTAGAAGAAGCATGCCTGGAGGAGGAGAGGAAGAGGAAGGTGGAAAAATGGGGAAACAAATTTCTTTACTAACATTCTATTATGAATCAATCATGATTATGGTTTACAAAGGGGAACTATGGAGGGGTTGGTCGCGGAGAATGTCAGATGTGCAGTATGTACCCCACGGCGAATTATGAGATGAATGAGCCACCCAGCCCTCCCAAACTAAAACCTGGAATATTTCAAGAGCCAATGGCAAAATTTGCCGAAGCATGAAACCCCCCTCCTGCATTGAGAATCGAGATCATTGTAGAAATGAGACATTGAATGTCGTTTGGTGATTGGAGTGGCCTGAAACAATGGTGATGATCAACGTATCAGATTGGGGATCTAAGGGTCTACTAGGATCGACTGGGGTTTCTCAAATGTGGAGATCCAGAGTTAATATTGGCATACTGAGATTTAATGTTGCTGATAGTCTTTTCACATCAGACTATTGCTAGTATCTCAAATGCAAAAAGGGTCTGACAGTCTTAGTTATTGATATGTGGCAATGTACTAGTGCCTCAACCCAATAATCAGTACTAGTATGACATTATGATAGCAGCATTTGCCATTTATTCGAAATCCTGAATGACCTCCAGGGCTACTGTAGAAGCAAGTATTCAATCAAGCCAAAGCTGGCTATAAAGCCGTTCATATTCATTATTCACATCTCAGATCCACAGATCAGAAATGTCCAAGACCCCCCACTGATTCCAAGAATCGAAATCTAGCTTGTTTACAAATTGATAAGGTTAATAAAATGAGACATCAAGTCCAGAGCACCCGGGATAGACGGTCATCGGGCCCCAAAAGGAATTGGCAAAAGACATAACCCAAATGTGCTCCAGGTGAAAAGCAACAATCCCCGGATCCCGCCACGGGAATTGAGCCACCATGCATGCGCTCCAAGAAAACATTGAAAGAGAAAAAAGGAAAAACACAGAAAAAAGGAAAAATTATACAATAAATGCTGATGCAGAGATCGTATCAAAGGCCGTATCGATACACAAAATACAGAAGATATCGATTCAAATCTTTAGTCGTCGCGGCGACCGAGCTCATACGAGGTTTCAGTGACCTCGCCGAGCTCCTCGTCTTCTTTGAAGCTCACCTTCCGAAGAAGGGTAGGCATCATGCGTCGCGCACGCCGGGTGGGCGATGTAGAATGACGGGAGCCGATGAAAGGCACCCGGGTGTATCGGTAGCGGTACTGAGCTCCCAGGAGCATGACGCGGCCGTAGGTCCACCAAAGGCAGATTCCGACAGCACCAGCAATCACAAATCCGAGCAGGGTAAGGAACATCCAGTGTTGACCCATCTAAATTTCGGGTGTTAGCAATCGATCTAGCGGTGTGAACAAAGTTGAGGGAAACTCACCCAGAAGATCAAGCGGGCATCCTTTCCATGCCAGCTGTTTCCGGTGTGGTGGGTGAAGAAACTCCAGGAGTGTCGGTTGTACTCCTCCTGCATCAAGATGCGCACTCGGCCAAGTTCGCTGGGCCCGTCCTGCATGTACTCCTTCCAAATGACTGACAAGAAAAGCGGACCAGTCGAGTACATGACTGTAATGTAAGGTAGGAGCCAGTGGCGGTCATACTGCTGCAGCAACTCAATCACGCGAAGGAAGAAAGGGTGTTGTGGGACAGAGCCCATGGCGTCGTTGGAGATACCGGTAGGAACGGTGCGACGCACCCACGCGGGGTAGGCAAGCAGAGGATCGAGGCGACGGTTGCAGCCCTAAAAACATTTATTGTTAGCAATTGAAGATGGTCGCGGGGGTAGCAATTGCCAATTGCTAGAGAATACGCACATCGTCCAGATCGATATATGTGCCGCCAAAGTGCGCCAAAACGAAGTACCGAATCGAGTCCGCACGCTGAATGGGGTACTTGTAGCCATCGAAGGTGTCCAAGAACCAGGGGTATTCGGCAGCAATGAAATCGCGCGACTTCTCGTTGGTCCAGAGCTGATATTCATGTTAGTGTTGTTTTTTGACGTCTCTCTCCACAAATTGAATCACATACAATGTACTCGTAGTCCGGGTGCAAGTCAATGCAACTCTGCTGAGCCTCTTGCCAGACCTCGGGAATGGTCTCATTCTTGTATGTCTGGTGAATGATCTTGGGGATGATCTGAGGACGTGTTTCGATCAGACTCGAGTTCGGTGAGGGCAATTCGGCCCGGTGGATCGCGTCGGCAGCCGCATCCTCGACCAATAGTGACAAAAGAGTCGAGACACTGCGGATCAGGAGTGAGAGGATAAGGAGGTTCACGAGGATGAAGATCAGGAGACCGCGCCGCATGATGGGTGGTAGGTTGGAGGGGTGTCCAAGTCAATTCCTCAACAGATCAGTCGATTTCACTGGCGATAGGTGGTTGCAGACTTTGAGGCCGTGAACGAAGTTCGGGGGGTGGAAGAAATGTCGTGTCGTATTCAGCGTCTCAGGAGCTCCAAGGCTGCGCGACAAGCAGAGGCACTGGAGAGAATCCCAAGGCGCGCGCCGATCCACGAAAAGGCAATGAAAGCACCGGTCTTAAACAGGTATGATCATGAACGCAGTGCTTTCGATGCGACGAACGGCGAGACGGAGGACGGGGAGTTGGAGAACGGGAGAGCAATTAGAGCGGGTTGACGGTATTAGGTTAAGTTGATCTTTTTATTTTATTTTTTTGAATTAAGGAGAAAAATCACGAAGAAAGGGGATCCCAGATGATAATAAGGAGTGACGAGTGGGGAAAGGCTAAAGCCAAAATAGACAAGAGAGCGAAATGTTGAAAAAGGGCAATGCTGAGGGTTTAAAAAAAGGAAGCACATCGCCGTCCTGTACCTCGTGTATTACGCGACGATACCATAATTACGGCCCTGGAGAAAAAGGGGGCGAAGTTGTGGCTGGAGTTTCCGCGGGGGCTCGTGATTTGGCTGTATGCACCGCCGGTGAATTACGGGTTTTACCCCTTTAGGCTTAGTTTCGAGAAGTGTAAGATTACCAAAAACATAGTCAATACGGGAAATACAGACCCACCTGGACGAATTAGCCACCTGAACAGGCTAAGTTCCGCCGCGCGTTAAGCTTTGCAGTACCTGGATTGGTGGAGTGCGAGGGCCGGTGGGGGCAATGCCTCAACCTCCGAACCGTTTCTGTACTCGTCATGGTCTGCTCTTAGGCTAGATTACGACTTTTTTTAATCGTTAACTTGGTATCGTGGGGCCGAATTTTGACTCGGTGGCTTGGGGGCGGGTCTACGATTTCTTTGGATTTCTTGGTTGCCTATGTATACGAAAAAATTCCCTGAACGAAGAGCTGAGGTGGCCTAAAGTCTATTCTTACCATCCAGAGGGAATCCTCGGATCGGAGTTATTAGGTTGGATCAATTAAGGTAGATGAATATTCTAATGTTGAGGCTTACCGTACAGATGGCACCTGCACCTGTATCTGATGCTATCTGCAAGTGGAATATTTTTAGGCCCATCTTTTAGTCTCTTTAGTGAATTAGTCCCTGAAAGATGTTCGGACCATACGCGTATAGTGTGTTATGCTTGGCTGCCATTTCAATATACTTCCAATAGTCCCCCACCTGCACTTGATAATGCATAGTGCCCAGCGTTGCCAATACGACCATACTAATCTTGCAGACCATTTCCTGGGCAGGTAAGGTTTCCAAGGTTCTTCTAACCAATTTTTGTCGAATTCGTACTCGTAAGATTGGCTCTATGTATTAAATAAAACTTGAATAAACTTGAATATTGAAAACTTTGGGTGTGGCCATGGCGTAAAACTGCAGTTACTGGGGGCGCTATCGCCCCCAGTATTCGGCCGACGGATCTCTCCCGTTAAATCTTGCCCCCAACAAACCCTGTTTAGTATCAACCTGGTCGCCTTTTCCTCGGAATAACCAATTCCCACATATTTGCGCAACCGTTATATATAGAATATGGAGTAGCAAAATTTATCTCTTTTTAACCTCTCACGCACGTGCGCGCAATAATGTAAATAACGCGGACGTCCACACAGCAACCAAGACGACAAATCATTGTAGCCGTTGCGGGGAAAAGTTATAGCGCACGGGGCAAAGAGTTCAAGAGAAAGAAAGAAAAAAAAAATCAGGGGGGAAAGAAATTGGAATAAAATTGAAACATCTAGATGTGATTGGATCACGTACTCGTATCGGACCTCTGGCAGACTCCACATGTTTAAGGTACCCAAATTTCCCGTGACTTTAGACCCATTGTAAGTGGTGGAGCTCGCAAACCAACCTGACTAAGCGGCCAAGGCCCCCAAATACCCGTACATTCAGCCTGCGCAAGACTCTGGTACGCCCACAAATGATATGCCCTAGGCAGCACACACCCACATCTGGCGTCACAGCAATGGCGAAGTCAAGCCACAGCCCATGGTTCGCTGTGTAGGCATGCGTTAATTTGGCGATCTGTACAATCTCACAGCCCACCGGTACAGTACCAGTCAAAGCGATAACGAGGGCTCCTTCCCCTCTTGATTGTTTGTCCCCATATCGCTGCTCCACCTCGGCTCGCTGATGATCGGGGATCGGAGGAAAGGAATCCCGATCCCCGTGCTTTTTTTTTAGTATTGCACCGACGGAATTGAGCGGACTGTCGGAGTATGGACATCAAGTCCAGATGTCTATTCTGTTACGTTGGTTGGGAAAGTCTGTGACTGAACGGCTCAACGTGTTTCTCCAGGGTCAGCTCCAAATTGAAATGACGTGAGTGGCCAAGATCTCCATATGGGACCCTGTCTGAGCACTGTTGATCTGTAGATCGGCGGCACATGTCTCTTTATTTGGATGGCCCCGGCAGTTCTCCGCCTGATAGCAGACGAGCAAATTGATTAACTGCCACACATATTGCCCACTGGCAGGTGTACATCCATATCATGTACTACGAAAATTGTTCGGATACAGCGTAATACAAGTGCCCAGCTGTAAGCCTCGCGCTTTGATAGTCCATTCAAATGCCAGTGTTGAAGAACGTGTCGTCTCCTACGCTATAAAGAAACCAGCCCGAGGTCGATCGCACTTCTAACCCATGAAGTCAGATAACATTAGGGGGCCATAGCTGTTTCGCTGGCAATTCCACTCCACCGATCAGCATGGGACAAAGGGGTGTTCGGAGGTCCTGTCTGTACTGTATCATACTGGGGCGGGAAATGGGGGCCGTGAGCTGGCTCGCCAATCGCCAAATACTCCAAAATGGAAGAAAATACAGTTGGCCAAGCTTCCGGCGAAAAAGAAGCTAATTGTCACCCCCGGCAAGGAGGGACTCCACCTAGTTATTTCGAGACAAAAGTCTCCTGTTCCCTACAAAGTACGACTGCACCTATGTATGTCATCGGCCCCTTGGGGCAGCTTTGAAGTTTCGGCGTCGCCATATTTTCCCTCCTGGGATATCATAAAGGAAGTGATAAGGAAACTGATTGGGTATCTAATCGCTATGTGACGCTTTGAAACAAAAAGAAATGTAGGTGTTTTCCATTCGCGTTCGACGAGTTCCGTGTTTCTTCATTGTATGATGTGGTGAACCCGACCCCTCTGAACGACACCAGATGACAAAAATGCTCACAGGGTCCGGCCCTTGCTTATCCCAGATACTTTTTTTTGGTGAGTGCCATATGTGCTGAAGATTTCCAGCTAACAGCCGAGAATGATAGCTCAAATCTGAGCTGTTGATGCCTGTGAAAGTGAAACCGAGAGAAAAGGAAAAAGGTAACGTGACCGCTCAGCGAACTTCTGGGGCAGCTGCGGCCGCAAACTCACGGTTGACATTTGCGGTATCTGTCGAACGCGTCGCGGGCTGCTCAAAAAGTCGTCGCCACCACCTGGGCGGATCAAGAGGCCGGTGGCCACCATGCAGCGTCGGGTAGACATCATTGAAGAAATACCACACATGGCCGACTATCACGCCACAGATTTCATCTTTGGGTACAATGCGATGCACAACCACACTGAAGGCCATCAAGACCCACGGGAGGTAGGGCGCGGTAAAGACAAAAAGACCCAGGAAGCTCAAACGGGTCTCGGGGTTGCGGCGGGCCCAGATATAAACCAAGCTGGATGAAAGCGCACTACCAAGGAAAGGCATTGATAGAAATGGGGAGATGATTAGAAGGCAGGACATGGCGTAGAACATCAGCCAGGCGAAGTGAGCCGGTGAGCGGCCGGAGGACTCCTCCAGCAGGCGGGAGTATCGCTGAAGGAAGAAGACATGGAAGAGAAGGTCGAGATTGAGTGGACCAAAGTAAATGAAGGTCGTTAAAAGACGCCAGTACTGTGTCTTGACATACACAGACCGGAAACTGTAGAAGAGTTGAAGGCGAGTGACGATGTGACAATGTTCCAATACCGAGGTCGCCACGGTGGCCACTGTCCACCAACGGGTGACTGGAGGCAGCTCATAGAACCACTGCTCCAGTGGGAACTGTCCCATCTGTCCATTATTTCCCCACAGAGCGGCCATGTTGTGGAATCAAGGCGATAATCAAAGCTGATCGCAGCAAGAGGGGCAAGGAAGTCGAATCCCAGTATAGATGCGACGTGGTTTGTGATAAAGGTGAACCAGCTATCGGGATCTTATCAGTAAGTCACGTGACTGACGCGCGCGCGTAAAGGAGGCTGGCACTTTCACCTCGAACTAGGACCAATTAGTTCATATTGACTTTTCCCAGCCTCCCTTGACGTGTGAATCGGTGTGATTCTTTCCCTTCCCATGCCTACCTCCATGTGTAGCGGACTTCCCCCGTTGATCTGATTGATCTTCTTTGTTTTGAATACTGTCCCTCCCCGCCGTATCCTCTCAGCAGCTAGCACCACCTGCAAGGGATATTGTTTTTCCCCCTCGGCGCATTCCCCCCATCTGCAAGTGATCAATCGCAACCTACCTCAACCAAGTCCCAATCGATTCATCCCCGCGCCCCATCACCACATAATTCTCAACAATGGCTCCGAGAGGTCGTAAACCTGCTGCGCCAACGAGTCCTGCTCAATCCCGTCGAGAACCAGAAGCAGAGCCCGCCGCAGCCACTGAATCAAGCGCACCAACGCGCAACTCTGGCGTCGCAAAAAAATCCAAGAAGGCACCGAAAAAGTCACCCAAGAAGCCCGCTGGAAAGCGCCTGTCAAATGTTCAACGTATGTGTGACCTGCGCAACAGAATCCCTCTTTCCTGCTGCTCCCCGACCATTGGTCGAAACCAGAGCATTGTAGCTAACAACTCCCTTGAATAGCTGGTGATCCCACACCACAAGGCCGCCGCCGCCGTTACAAGCCCGGTACTGTCGCGCTAAAAGAGATCCGCCGTTACCAACGCTCCTTTGACCTTCTTATTGCCAAGCTGCCATTCGCGCGTCTGGTCCGCGAAGTTGCGCTCGATCTTCTCCCCGCTGAACGAGGTGCTGAGCTCCGATGGCAGTCACAAGCGATTCAAGCGTTACAAGAAGCAGCTGAGGCATTCATGGTACATCTCTTTGAAGACACCAATCTCTGTGCACTCCACGCGAAGCGAGTCACAATTATGCAAAAGGATATTCAGCTGGCACGTCGCATCCGAGGGGTTTGGGGTGGTTTGGGCTAAACACCACAATCACTCTGATTCACTCCCTAGATCCAACATGTCTGTCCCTTTGTCAGCATTATTACCGACCTCCTTTTATTACCTGGGATTTGGCGTGTGCTTTTATCTTATCTTTGATTGTGTTTGTTTTCTTTTTTGCAGAGCCTGGATACTGTCCAGTTGGATCTGCTGGCGTACTGTGGGCATGGTGTCATTAAGCCGGTGTTATGGATCTTTAATTGCCCTCTCTATGGGATACGGTTGAACTTTGAGCTTGTTCAAGCTTGTCGCGTGTCTGCACGGTCTTGTTTGAAGCGGGCTATATCAATCCGTTTGTACATTAGCATGGATACTGGGTGTTCGTGTTTATTTCTTTTACTTGTCTCCAATGGCAGCATAGTTTAGTGGAATGGAGCTTGAGAGATATCTTCTACGGATTCCTCCTGCCAAGTCTTGGTCAAATGTGACTCTTCAAGTTATCGATCCAAACATCATACATTACGGCCTAAAACACTAGAGCTCATAGTTAAGCGTGGTGAGTTGCTACATAGTTGACTCTTTGGCTGACTTATCGGGGCCAACTCATTCCTGCCATCTCTAGACCCATCTCTACTTGTTCTACTGCTTATTATACTGCATTTATTCCAAAACTTTGATCTTGGATGCTATGCACTGACTTGATAATCATATTAGAAAAGAACATTGATATCAACTGAATAATCATTTCCGTTGCCATCATCGTAGTAATAACCCAAAGAATGAACGCCTTCTCCATACATGGAATGGTATCATAAAACAAAGCGCCTGTCCAAGACAATGTAGAGATACAAAGAACAACAATGAAAACATGGATGATGAGCTTGAAATCTAGTTGCAGATCAAAGACATCATCTTTCAAGCCGGTCGCTTTAAGCCTTGCGGGAGGCTGTTGATAAACCGCTGACCTTCCTCACGTACCCCACGGGCTTCTTCGCCCTTGCCCTGACGCTCGAGGGTATCCGCAAGCATTTCATCTGTGACGCTCAGCCACAATCGATCATTGGCTCTTTTCGCCATAGCACGGCCAGCTCGAGCACTCTTCTCAGCTTGTTCGCCAACCACGCCTCGGAAGTATCGCCAGCTCATGAAAGTGAGGGTCATGCAGGTGATCTGGCTGTTACTGATGGCAGTTGCAGACTGCAGCGCTTGCTGGAGGTATTGCTTGGTCTGAATGGTTGAGTCGGGGTGTATGGTGGCACAGACCAAATGATAGGCCGCTTGTATGTACTTGTTCGGACAACTGGAACAGAAAGTGTCCAAGATGGTCAGAACATTAGAAAGATGAGAATTAGATGGGTGTGCCGGGTCCCGAATGATAAGAACAATGTTGAGAGAGGCAAGAATGCGGGTATCACGGCAAGGGTCATTGCGTGCAGTCTTGCTAGTCGAAGACGAGAGCGATAATAAGGGCGACTGGAAGATAGCAAGAGCGGCATTGAGATCACCAGTCGCTTGGGCAATAGTCCCAGCTGCATATTCAGTCAAACACTCGATAGCATTGGAAACACCAGGCCCGGTCTCCTGAATGGCCTGTCGTAGCTCCTTGAGCGACTGGCTAGCCATATCCCAGTCGGTCCGGGAGCAGGCTAAGAACACACGCTGTAATAAGAAGTTGCAGTACAGTGAGCGACGCCATTCGATACGACGAGTTGCATTCACCATGGATTCTGGAATCCCTTGTGGTGCCTTAAATGATCCTATACGATAAGTTAGATAACTGTTATTAGACGGGCTAGAAACATTCAAGCATGTCTAGTTGGCTTTCGCTTACCTTGAATCATTCGAAGCCCTTCATCAAGATATTTTTCGGCTTTTCGGCCATCATAGGAATTCTTAGCACTGAGCGTGATGGAGCTGAGAAAATACGATAGCGCATAGAGATCATGCTGGGGAAGCCAGTTGAAGCTCAATAGCAATGTCCCATTGTGAACCTGAAGAATATCCCCCGTGTCGATGGAAGATGGACCCGCGGACTTGCCATTGAGCGGGACAGAAAAAGAGCCATCAGCTTGCCAGTTATCATCATTAAGGGTTTCATCCACCAAAGCCTGCATGGCCTTGAGTTTTTGGGAAGATTGGTTGACATCGTACTCAAGCAGACTACAACAGATATCCGCCATTTGGGTTAGTGTACCAAGCTGAGGAATGTGACGCAGCTCGTCGTTCAGCTGGTGGCTACGTGCTACAGCAACAGCACGCTGTGCCTGCTCGATAGAATCAGAGCTTGTCCCTTGCTGTAAGTGTGCCAAGGCTTCGATGACAGCGGCCATTGCACAAACAGCCTTATCACCATTTCGATTGGCCATACTCGAGATCTTATTAAGATGTTGAAGAGCCTGGACCGTGTCCTGGTGCGATGAAGAAGACATCGACAACGAAACGCGAAGAAATCGAAATGCGTATTCCCATGCGGCATGACGATATCTGTGTACATTAGCTAATAGTTTGAGTATAAAACATAGAATAACTTACGTCTCCACGTCCTGAATCATGCCATCGACAGCCTTAAGAGAAGCCTTGGGGTTATTCTTATGAAGCATCCGGGCCAGGAGATGCTGCATGCTGTACTTCAGATCGAGCATGCGATTCTAGAAAGGGTCAGGAAAAACACAACATGCTGATTTTAGAACTTTGATGCTTACTCTCTCACAGAGGTCTATGCCCTTACTCAGAGCTGTCTCTGCCTCGATGTCGTTGTCCGTTTCCTCAAATAATGTGCGTGCATAGCGCAACCTAACAAGAGCTTCTTTACGAGGTTGTAATCGCCAATTCTGTTCAATATGGTTAGCTGACGGAGTCGAGTTGAAAAAGAAAAAGGCTAACCTTCAACACAGCTTCCAGGCACCCAAGTCCCGTGGCTACAAGCTTATAGTAAGCCTCAGCATCCGCCTGATTGGAGAACAGTGCTATCTGGGTTCCATGAAGATGAGCAGCATTGAGATATTCATCTGCCAGTGAAAGGAGCAGGACCTGGTAGTCAACAGGTGGCTTGTTCGACTTGGCTGACTTATCAACGGGCATTGGAGCAGCCTGCTTCTTTTGCTGTTGCTTTTTTGGGCTCGACTGTTTTTGTATTTTTCCATTGAAGTCTGGCGATGGGGCTGGTATCATCACCTGTGGAATCACAGTTGCAGATGGTGTAGGTCTAGCAGGAGTGGATTTGGTCTGGTTCGAGATTTTTGGAGTTGAAGGGGCTTTTGGAGTTGGAGTGGAAGGTGGTCTTGTTTCCATCAGGGGTTTAGTTGGAGTTGGGGCAGGAGGTCGAGGTTCGGCTTTAGCTAACTGTGGCAGCTGGACCTGGAAGCTAGATTGTCCTTGCATAGTTTCTAGCTTGGCCTTTGGGCTTTGTGGTGGAACGAGCTGAGCTGGCGGCGCGGGTGCGTTTAATGTCAAAGGAGCGGATGGTAGAGAGATTGATGGCAGGTCGCTAGCAGAT
This sequence comes from Penicillium sclerotiorum, assembly GCA_911649655.1. Lineage (NCBI taxonomy): Eukaryota > Fungi > Ascomycota > Eurotiomycetes > Eurotiales > Aspergillaceae > Penicillium > Penicillium sclerotiorum. Next base: position 1,551,316 of record CAJVRJ010000005.1, on the reverse strand, counting down.
GGGTTTGAGAGCGTACTTGGGTCAACGTATTGGGAGGGCGGAACATAGCGCGCTCGCGGGGCAGCAGGAAGCGGCGGCTCGACAAAGAGATTGGCAGGGTTAACGAATTGATGCTGTGGCTCTTCCCGTGGGAGGGATTGTGGATTCTGCTGCTTTTGAACCGGCTGTATGGGCGGCACCGATTGCACAGGTTGCACAGGTGAATGCTGTACGGGAGGCGACGGCTGGATCGGCGTTGGGCGTGGTAAAGTCAGGTTCGGTTGGGATCTTTGGGGAGACGGCGGTGGTCTTGTTCTGGGTGACTGCTGCTGCTGCTGCTGCTGAACCGGCGGGACTATTGGTGATTGATGTTGCGGAGGTGGAATTCTAGGGGATTGATGTTGAGGATGCGGTTGAATCAAAGGCAGTTGCTGTTTTGGCGGCCCCGGGCGAGGGGACTGCTGCTGCTGCACATTAGAAATGTGAGGCGATTGTTGTTGAGGCCTAGGGAGCAAAGGCGATTGCTGGTGTGACTGTAGACGGGGAGACTGTTGTTGGTGAGGTTGAGGGAATGACGGCGGTTGAGGTGGAAGTTGCTGTTGCCGGTGGATGAGCGGAGATTGCTGCAACTGCGGCGGATGGATAGGATGCTGGATATGCTGTTGATTCTGCTGGGGATACTGGTAGTATGCTGAAGGATACATCATTCCTGGCGCATATGGTGGTGGCTTGTCATAAGCCTGATACGGTGAAGGGGTCGCGACATTGTTGTACAGCAACTGCTGCTGCTGTTGCTGCTGGGGAGGTACATGTCCGGGTTGGTATTGCGGGTGGGGGATGTATGGCGGATATTGACCAGAATTGGGTGGTGGGAAGCTCATCGCCCCGGTGTGCGCTCTCACCAAGGTGAAGCTGTCCGATATGACCAAGATATCGAAACGCGCGGATTGAAAGGTGATGCTTTTCCGCGTATATCGGGGCGGAGAAACTCGCGGCGGGTCAGCTGATAAGCGTTTATGATATGATTTACTGGACCCGTGGACCCTTCCAAGGTTGTTATCACTAACATTTATACTAATTTTCATGAAAGAAAATAATGCTTTGGAAATCTTCGATTTATTCCTCAAACTCCATAAGAGCGATTCGAAGATTAAAAAAAAAATGGAACATGCAAAAGTTAAAAACAAATATGAGTAATATCCCAATAAAAAGTGAACACATCGCTAATCTTGCTGGACATTCGATCACCATCACCGAGTTTTAATTACAACATGCGAATTGACGAATATAATGAGTCTGTTGAATGATCGTCTATGGCTGGTGAGAGCACCTCCTCGCTTATGCTGGGCGTGATTGTAAGAGGTGGGTGTTCTCGCACAGTCCAAGGACAGAGTTCATTGCAGTTCTCCACGCTGATCGATGGTTCAGCTGGATGGATCCTTTGAGCAGCCCAGGTGGCATCAGGCTCGGGACCACTTCCCCCCAGGTATCGTCTTGTATAGAAAGAGTACGTGCATTTGCCCGCTGCGTCTATCTTGTATGGTTGTTTCCGAGGGCATCTGAGTGTGGTATTGCATGCAGCGCAGACCGAAATGCGTCGACAGGACGTGCAGGTGGTATCGAAAAGGCGACATATAGTAGTTTGATGAACACTTGACAACCAAAGATCAACAGAGCGATGAGCGCATCCAAATCTTGGGGTCATATATTCCTCCTTGCCCACTTGACCTGACTCAGTGGTGAGTTCGTACTGTGTTCGTACGACCAACTGATCGTCCTCGTCCAGCTCCGGAAACAGAGAGACCTTTAATTCTGTTTCACCATACTTCTCAGTGCATGTGTGCCAACAGTACTCGTCGGAAACCATGCTTCCAAACTCGGTCTTCAGGGCGCTTAGGGTGATCTTTCGAATTCGTAATTGGTCGACCAGATTCAGCTTGTCGCGGAATGTCAACTTCTTGCAAGGACAGAGGTCGACAATACCTGCAAGTTCACCCACGTTGCAAGTGCGAATATCTGATTTGCGTCTGAGTTCCCGCGCTGAAAATGCAGATCGGGGATGCAGCTTGATGCATTTGGAGCAGGCACGCCATCGTGGGTTTTCTAACAAATTGATAAACTGCCAGCGCGGAGTAACAAAGTTGTGTCCGTTCCGATAGTGATGGAACAATGGCGCAAAGTCCCGAGTAAATCGCAATGATTTTGAGGCCAGTAATTCTCCAGAAATGGCAAACATGCGCTTGCAGGTCAAGGCAAAGGCTGCCTCTGGAATCAAGGTCAAATGCGAATTGATCTCAAGCAGCAATTCCGTGGGTAGTTCCATCAGATAGCAGCGACCCATTCCTTCTTTCTGATGTCTTCGTGAGCGGCTCGTAGGCCAGTTCTTCATTTTCATAATCATCTTGAACTTGTCCGTTGCGCGTGAGAGGCGGTCTGGTCGGCCAGATGGAGACAAAGTGAGAGCCATGGAGGACTTGAAATCAAGGGCGGTTTGATGCGTGAGAATGTGTTGACAGGTTTTTCGTGACCTTGACACATGAGTGATCTTGAGCTTCTAGTTATAACGGTTGATATCGAGGATTGGACGTATGCTGAAATATCATATTGGAAGAAAGGCGACATGCATCGTGTGACGAGTTGAAGGCAGCAACTTCCAAAGAGATAAAAAGGAAGCGGGAGGGGAGAAAATAACGAGTGGATCGTTTGACCTTGAAGTAGACTTTTAAGAGATATCAGAATAAAGTTGCACGAAAACGGACCATGGGATTGGGTCACAGAAGGCTGCGGGACATGCTATCAGCATTACATACTGCGAACTTGAAGTATAGAGCTGTCGGAACGGGGATGATCACCGTTTTCTGTCTGCTGATTCCGATGTGACACCCTTGAATTTCCCTATTTTTTTTTCTCCATTTTCTCCTATTTGTTTTGATATAAAGAATACTCCGAAGGGATTCCATGCAATCTTCTTATCGAGGGGGTTCAAACTCCACGGATTTGCTGCCGCAAACTATCTAGGGCTGCCGCATGCGGAAAGCAGATTGCCGCATAGAGCATCATCGCATCATCACCTATATTTTTAGTAGGAATGTTCCCCGGATCCTCTATAACTCTTGAGGCTGGATGTTTGGACCGCATCCGCTCACAGATCTTGTTTATCAGTTTCATTCATGATGACCTTGTCAACTGACAAGCTCTAAGCCTCTCATCCCATGACGACCCGCAGACGAGGATGCAGATCTGCATGTGCCGATCTATTCCCAAACGGGGTCCAAGGTTGTGTGGATAACTGACTAATCATGCATAGATCACGTGGTATGACGGATGTATAAGAGATATGCCAAGATAAAATCAACCGAGGTTGAAATGAGTTTTGTTATCAGCAGTTCCAAGGCGCAAATCTTCATAGGAAAATAAAAAAAAAATAAGTCGGAGAAAACGATAAGAAAATATTAGACCTCACGACACATCGCATATACACCAGCTCAAGTGGTTTTACTCGCCTGACTCTATGACATCAGTCTTTTCGTCCCATCAGCGTTTCTAACTACACCTTTATCCGCCCTCTTATCAAGACCCCTGGCAATGGGCCTATTATCATGGGCTCTTCCGAGCGGTCAGATCTCCTTTTATCACGCTAAGGACAATAATCTCCTCTTGACCAAGATCGGAGAATCAGGCGCGAAAGAACAGACATCCCTCGTGGATGTCTGCCGCGCCGCGACTCCAGAAACCTGTCAACTCAACCCTTTCCTGTTCAACGGGCACCTGCAGACTGGGTGGACCCAGGCGAAATATGACAATGTTCCAGTTTATTACAAGCGGAAAATTTTCGAGTCTGATTCCTCCATGCTTACGGGACACTATGGGATTGACTTTGTTGTAAAGCCCTATGACATGCCCCCAGAGGGGGAGTTGACTGATCAGGCACGCAAATTTACCCAGCCAAGCGGTCTGCCGCCTCGCACATCTATGTTCTCCCAGGAAGAGTTTGCGAATCTTCCATCCGATGACTCAAAACCCATGCTTGTCGTTTTGCATGGTCTGAGCGGTGGTTCACAAGAAGTGTACCTGCGAAGTGTCTTGGCACCCCTAGTGGAAGATGGATCATGGGAGGCCTGTGTGGTGAACTCGAGGGGTTGTTCGCAAACGAAGATCACTACAGGTGTGATGTACAACGCCCGAGCAACATGGGATGTGCGCCAGACAGTCAAATGGCTGCGCCAAACCTTTCCCAATCGCCCGCTTTTCGCCATCGGGTTCTCTCTTGGAGCTAATATCCTCACCAATGTATGTGTCAACAATATACTCCCGTATGATCTAAATTATATGCTAACTCCAGTTAGTATCTTGGAGAGGAGGGCGATGCGTGTCAAATCAAGGCAGCCGTCATTTGCGCAAGCCCATGGAATTTGGACATCAGTTCCACCACCCTCTTGCAGACCTGGATAGGTCGCGAAGTCTACAGCAAGTCCATGGGAACTAACATGAAAAACCTATTTGAAAGGTCAGTATCTCCCAACTAGGAATATGTATTATCGATGGCCTGGGCGACTAAACATCGATATTTATCAGGCACGTGGATCAAATTTCCACGAATCCCCGGATCGATGTCGAGGCTGTGAGAAAGATCACTTACTTGCACGAGTTTGACCGGTAAGATACACGAATTCTGTCTCTGCACTCATCTTCTAATTCTGCTTTGCGAAGGGAGCTTCAATGCCCGACCTGGGGATATCCTACTGAGGGCGCATATTACCGTGACTCTGCCTCTACCGATGTGATGCTGGGCATCCGAATCCCATTCCTATGCATCCAAGCAGAAGATGACCCCGTAAGTAACAGCCCCGTGAGACAAAAATCCTCAGTATTGCGCCTGCTCACAATATTATCGACAGATCGCTTCGCGCGAGGCATTGCCATTTCAGGAAATGACCCAAACACCATATGGTGTGATGATGACCACCTCATGGGGTGGTCATATCGGTTGGTTTGAGCTTGGTGGTGGTCGGTGGTTTGTGAAGCCGGTAAGAATATTCGTTTCGTGTCTCGGCCATTTGATTCAAATCAACTCATTCATGAAATAGGTGAACAACTTCTTGAATGCGATGGCAAAGGACATTGACATCAAGATCCCAGGCGTGGTCGAACATCCTGAAAAGCTGCCAGGTCAGATCGCCAACCACCCCGGCTTTGGCAAACATGCGGACTTGGCTCCAAAGCCCGAGTTCAGTTTCACTCGCCGCAAGCTTGATCTCAAGCTAGCGCAGTAAATGCTCGGCTGTTTTATGCGTGTGTCATGGCAAAGACATACCAACCATCAGCATGCTGCTTGCTCTCGAGCGCAGCCACGACAATGATGAATCATTTCGGGTGTTTTTCTTTTAACTATAGAGTCCCGTTATTGCTAGAGATCTCTTTCTTTTCCTTATTTTTCATAGCCTGAATTTATCGAGCCCTTTATCCATCTTATTCTACGATGCTGGTAGTGATCATTACAAAGGCCATTGGCATGAATTCATCAATTTTAGGAGGAACTCCTTCAATGTGGTCAACGCTATTCACAATATTTTGACCCTGACGGTTGTAACAAGAATCCCATAAAACGCCGCGCCCGGTCTAGGTACATAAGAATGGTATAGACGATATCCCTTTTAGGCAAAAGAAACACTTTTCCGCTTTGGCTTTGAAGACTTGGAGCTGCCATTTGTCGCAGATGTTGAGATCTCACTTGACTTTCCGGCAGAACCCTTGCCCTTCTTCTTGTTGCGAATAGAGTCCTTGACAGCCTCCAATTTGTTCTTCTTCTCTGCCTGTCGAGCCTCGATCTCCTTCTGTCTGGCTTCCCGGATCTCCTCCAATTGGCGCGCCTTCATCATCTTCGACTCGATCTGGCCCTCCTTCTCGGCGTTGACGATAGCGAGAATTGTCAACATACCCTCCTGTATTGTAGAAAATAGACGTGTTAGCTTTATGACCTAAGACACATGAGGGGCAAAGTGGCGTACCTGATCATCCACAAAAGTCTTGCCCTTCTTCTTGCCCTTGGGCTTGACAACACCAACTGGAGTAATAGAGTTCAACTTAGGCAAGTCCAGCTCTGCCTCTGTGTAGACTCGCTTCTTCTTCTTCTGCAGATTCTCGGGGGCAGTGCGCGCCTTGGACTTGACTTCTTGTGGAGGAGGACGCTTGACATTCTTCTTGCTGGACTTGCTCACGCGCGAAGCAGATGACAGAGTAGGGGTCTTGGAGCCCTTGGGGCCGCCTGAAGGCGCACCCTTGGAGGAGCCTTTGGTAGGAGCCATTTGGAAAGATTAAGAGGTCGGTAGAGTTGAAATCGAAATGCGCCGAAAACGATGGCGAAACGTTGGATGAAAATAAAACGATGCAATAGAAATGTTGGAGAATAAAGGTCCTAGTCTAGAGAACCACAGAATTTGTTCAATCGACCACGAAAGGCTTCCAGTGACAAATCAAACAGGAAAGTGGCAGCAAAGTGACTTCCAGATTCAAACATAAATTGAAATCCAAAAAATTGAAGGGAAAATTTTAGAAGGGGAAGGCGGTGAACAGCCGCCCGGACCACCACTCAACCTCATCTGTGAATCCTCTAATCCGCCAGAGCTCACTAGTGACCGTTCAATTCTCCTCTCCCTCCTCAGAGATTGTACCCTCGCTGGACTGAGCGGACGCTGGGAAACCTGCCAAAATGACCATCAACCCCACCTACCTCGCTCAACGGACGCGTTCCTGTACGTACCAGATGCTTTCGTCGATCTCCCCGAGGAGTCCCGATCGCCCGCTACGCACCTCCCACCAATTGAAGCCCATAAAGATCTCAAATAGCTAATCAAAGTTCATTTAGCCGTCAACTGGAACGATGCCAAGTTCCGAGTCCTCAAGTCCTACAGAGAGTGGCTGCGCGCGGTCAGTTTACCCCAGATCGAGACCCACGCCCATGTTGTTCCACCAGCGGCCAATCGCTGTCGAATATATGGTCAGCACCATTTTAAACAAGCAACACAACTAACATTCGTCCATTTGTGAGCTATAGTCGCCCGAGATCCAAACCATGTACTCTCTGAACATGCCCGTATCCGCCATCCGTACCAAGATCCGCCAGGAGTTCGAGAAGCACCGCTACGTTGGCCAGCTGAAGGCCGTCGATGTCCTGCTCTACCAAAGCCACGCTGAGTTCCAGGTTAGTCAACCAATTGAGGGTCCAAGATGAAGAACAGAGGGCATACCACCTGGGCAGGATTGATAGGATGACGCCCTACTTAAGGCGGGGTTCTACATCTCCTTGATAGCTCGTTCATTTGATCTTGGCCGTCGTCCAAGTCCGCTTGACCTTTTGCTAACACCTACATAGGAAACCCTCAACTACTGGAAGCAGCTTTCTCACGTTATGAAATACTTCCGCCCCGAGGAGGATCCCGGTGCTCGGCTACCGCGTAACTTTGTGTCCGGCTTCTTGGAGGGCCGCAATTGAAAAGACTGTTTTCCGTAACTTTACCACCGTTTTCATTTCCCTTTCTAAGTGCTAGTCCGTTTTGGCAGTTAGAAAGACTGCAAACCACGGAGCCATGACGTGTACATATTTGTTTGAGTAGGTCAAATCATTCTCATTTTCTTCCAAGGTTCCATCTGGACTGAAATTGGTATCGGTCTCTGTAACATCATTTAGACCAAAGGCATTGGCCGCTATATTGAAGCTATCGAAAGGCTTCGATCAATCTCTATTGTAATTTATGCATTATTCTGCAATGTCCCTCTCAACTTGAAAATCCAAGGTCCCTCTAGTAGATCCGGAAAGCTAGAAGCAATGATATACCATGGCTACTATTCACACTGCATTTCTCACAGGATTGTCCACAGGTCCGAGTCGATACCCGCTACCTAACTCGCTTCCTATAGGTATCTATATTTACGAAAAGAGCAGTTCGTTTATCCACTGAACTCGTGCTGCTCTAGCCCGGCGACTGACCGGTGCATTAGGCACGAAGATATCAAATCCATGCCAGCAACCTGGCCATACATGCAACTCAGTTGAGACCCCTGCTTTCCATAGCGCAGAGGCATATGCAACATCCTCATCTCGAAAGACATCCGCATCTCCAACATCAATCCACGTGGGTGGCAAACTGGCGAGATCAGTAGCACGAGATGGAACCGTATACATGTTCGCATGCTCCCGATTGAATCCCAAAGCGTAATTGCACGCATCAATGCTATTTTCCATGGTCCAGGGCGCGGTGTCTCCAAATTGCAGCATCGAGGTGGTCGCATTGCTATCATCAAGCCACGGATACATCAGCAACTGGCCACGAATTTTCGGCGCAGCCCGATCCCGCGCTAATAAGACGACACCAGCCGCGAGATTTCCACCGGCGGAGCTACCACAGACAATGACATGGTCTGGACTGAACCCTAGCTCTTGCGCGTTCTCATTCATCCATAGGAAAGCCGCATAGCTATCTTCCAACTGAGCAGGCTGAGGATGCTCAGGCGCCATACGATATTCGGCGGAGGCTATAACGGCACCGAATTCTTCGACCCAGTCTAGGACAGCTTCCATGCCCAGGAATCGGTTCCCAGATAGGTGACCACCGCCATGAATATGAAGGATTCCCGGTGTTTTGTAATTGGGATTTTGTTGAAGAGAATCCTTGACCTTTTTGGATCGAAAAATCGAGATTTTGAGTGGACCTGCTGGGCCTTGAAACCCTCTCTGCTCGTGAGAGATAGTACTTTCTCTCCCCTGAATAACTTGTTCCAACGAGAAGTCGAGAGCTTTGCGACGGATCGCAATTTGTTCTGGGGTGCTGATACTCTCGTTTTTGGCAAGTTGTTCGTACACCTCAGCGAGATCGGGATGCATCGGTGGCCGTGGGACTGTGGGTGACATAATTGTGTTGCAGAACTCGGTGGTCAAGTCTCAGTGATGTACTATTAGGGTTGATATGCAAGACTTTCAGTGGGTATCTGAAGTATAAAAGTGAGAAATGAGGGATAACTCAACTGATTTATGGAACAATGTGGAGAATTCAAGTTGGTGCCCAGCTGTTAACTAAGCAGAGTCTTTGCAATCAAATGATTCATATCATCTGTGGATGCCGAAGTTACTAGCAGACTTTTCCATTATGAGCAATATGGGTCCTGAAATTCAGGATCAACTTTGTAAGAGTCTCACACTTTTCTTACCGAATAACGTTGGAATATAGTAATCACAAACATTAAGTTGTAAGGTTCCGGGTATCTCTCCGAACCGGCGGAACATTCAACCCGCTTCCAAGGTTCATCTCCCCGAACTCTAGTACTGACCAGCAGCCAACTGGCCATTCAGCATTCAATGTTCAAATGTTGCCACGCATCTCCTACTAAGTGGTTCCTGACCCTCTTGAAATGGAATCTCAGAATTTGGAAGTTGATCCAATTCCTCAAAAAGACAAATTTGACACGATCGAACGAGACACTGGCATATCAATCACTAGATCCACTACTGAACAACAATGGTTTACTTGGGTGGACTGCTGGCAAAGTATGCTCGGCTTTTCTGCCTATTTTCGTTCCTTTCTAGCGATAATTACCTTAGTGCATGAATTGAATCCTCTTCCAGGTTTCATTTCTCATGCAGGGGCCGCCCCATTTCCAATAATTGGTCTTGAGTGGATCCTAATCCCTGCCCAGGGCCTCAGCCGCATGGTGCTGGTGGGGTCGTAAACCAACCTAGGCGACAAAGGCTCGCAGCCTTTCCTGAGAGAAATTTCTGTTGTCTTCGCCCTTTCACCTTTGCTATACACTCAAGTGCTCCAGCCATGGCAGTATCTTCTCCCTCTTTAGGCTCTCGGGTCTATGCAGCCGTCTCTGTGGTCTTGTTGACTTCCTGGTTGGTGTCTACGCTCGGCTTTACCGCCTTAAACATCATCAATGAAAATAGAAGCCTGCTCGCAACAGTCGGATCTGTCAGTCTGCTCACGTACTTGACATGTCGCCTGGTTGTTCTCTTGCAATCCAATGCCCAGAATGACTCCATCGCATACTTCTTGACCACCGCTCACACTCGGTCGCGCAAGGAAGCCGTCGTGATGCTCATTTGCACCTTTAGCTGGCTCTATGAGCTGAGCTACCAATTCTTCTTCATGCTCTTTGCCACGATTTTTGGAGGGGCTATCGCAGCTGCCATATACCACGACGCATTCGAACCCAATGGCTTCGAACCCAGTGACTTGGACCCAAGCAAATCCGATATTGAAAACACCTCCTTGATGGAGATCGAAGAGTTCAAAGCTAAGGCAGGCGTGGATCCAAGGATGATTTTCAACTGGATCCCGCCAAAAGCTTTAGTCTATCTCGCTCTTCTGTTGTGGTTCAATTTCGGAACACTCTGCCTTTACGTGCTTCGCAAAACATGGAGATCAGCGCGAGCGGTGCTTGGAGCTTCCTCCAACGAGGCAGCTCAGAAGAAGGAGAATTAACTGAGGAAGTCCAATGGGAACTTTCTTGCCAGGAACATGCACGGATTCTCTCCGATGTTTTAATGTCAAGGTTTAGCTAAGATCAGAAATTAGACATCGAGTCAGCTGATACACCATGACATCCTCGTGGCAGCCCCGCAGTCTTGGCAACATACCCCTGTCTCTACCCACATTTGGAATACTGATATTGGCCACTGAGGAGCTTCAGCAAGGAATCCACTTCCACTCTATACCATTCGTCCATTCTGGTATACCAAGGTCTTATACAAGGGATCATTTTGGCACCTTTTCTTCTCAACATGGGTCCATATACCACTGCTCATGCGAACATCCAAGGACCGGGAGATGCTCGGCCAACAGCTTTGCAGATCATCCAAGACCAAGCACTCGAAGGACAATTATCCCAAAAAGTCATAGTTATTACCGGAACAACCTCGGGAATTGGAATTGAAACAGCACATGCCCTTTTGACAACGGGTGCCCGGTTATTTCTAACTGTTCGAAGCAAAGAGCGAGCAGAGGGTATCCTCGCTGATATCCTAGAGTCAGGGCGTGTTGATCTGATAGAGATGGATAATGCATCTTTGACAAGCGTTCGCTCAGCTGCAGATGAAATCCTTGCCAAATCGAACAACCAGGTCAATGTACTTGTCAACAATGCAGGAGTGATGGGCATCCAATCATTACAGTTTACCGAAGACGGCCATGAGATTCTATTCGCGACCAACTATCTCGGACACTTCCTCCTCTTCCAACTGCTCAAGCCCGCCTTGCTAGCTAGCTCGGCACCGGAATTCCACTCCCGGGTCATCAATCTCACATCCACTGCCCACCGCGCCTACACTCTTAGTGAGAGCGACAATTACAAATACGAAAAGGGAGAATATGATATATGGCATGCATATGGACACTCAAAGCTTGCCACAATCTACATGGCGAATGAAATCGAGCGTCGTTATGGAAACCGAGGCCTGCATGGGCTCAGCGTTCATCCTGGATCAATTCTTACGAATATGGATAGGCATATGGGGCCAGAGTTTGTACCGCAGTTATTGAGCAACGAAACTGTTCGCAGGGGACTTAAAAGTCATGAACAAGGAGCTGCTACTACAGTCATTGCTGCAGTTGGAAAGGAATGGGAAGGCAGAGGAGGAAAATATCTCGAGGATTGTGAAGAAGCACAGCGTGGAGCCGATGACAACAATCCACTGGGGTCTGGATTTGTCCGCCAAACTTATCACCCAGATGATGAAAAACGGCTATGGCAGGATTCCCTGGTCATGGTGGGAATGAACGATGACACGAATTAACTTCATCAGCATGTACATACGCAATTTTCAGAGATTCATTGGAGCATTCAGCATCTGAACGAATTCAGAGCTCTTAAAGAATGATTGCATACGCTGTCACTTGGACTGTCGATAGTGATTTGGATTTAGGCCCAAATATTAGTTTTGAGTCATCATATTCATGTTTTTCGTATCCAATACTAAGAAATCTATCCTCAGGAACATCGTAATATACAAAGCGCCCCTGTCTCATCACTTTCATCGCAAAAATGACAACGCAAGCAAGAAATAGACCAACTCAAATCCGAATGGTCGGTCCCAGGCTTCTCCAAAATTCGCAGCGTTTGCCACGACCTCCTTCCCACTGAGATGCATCTGCCAGACTAAACTCATTGATGACACCGGGTCCTTCCCGGAGCCAGTAGGACAAATGATCAGTCACTTTATCGTAGACAATAGTTCCACCGGTGGTGTTCAGATTCATAAGTACGGGGCTTTGGCTTTTCCAAGTCGGCCAATAGATATCACCATCGGCACCCTCTGGGACGGTAGAATTTTCCGCACCGCCTTTTGCATCTTCGATAGAGATAACTGGGGTATCATTTATGATAAAACTCCCCAGAATCTTTTGAAATGCATGCGTTATGCCACGAGTGGGGGTTGTTGCACCGACAGAAAAGTATGCCGTCAAGTCTGCGCCGTGGTATGCGGGTGTCACTGAATATTGGTATTTCCAGCTCTCTTTAATGGAGCTCCCAGAGAATGCATCCGCAAGCCAGTAAGACGGACAGTCAAAAGTTGACTCGGCAAATACATCAAAAACAGTCTGCTGGAGACCAGTAGCCATCTCGGATTGATTCAGGGCTGTTGGGCCGTGAACCCCTAGGGTGTCGTAGCGAGGAGAAGTATTTCCGGGGGAAGTGCTCCAAAAGCCGTACAGATCTCTCAGCTTCGAATAATCCTTGAGACTGAGGGAAGAAAAAGTAGACTTGATGTAGCTCAGGAAGCCCTCGGTGGTGTTAAGAAATGGTGGACTGAGTGGAACGCCGTCGTTGGCATTATTCTGAAACAATTAGCATATAAAATTCTTGTACATTGTGTCAAAATTGACTCACTCCCGAAAGTATGCGCTTTCCACTCATCTTCTTTTGAAGTAATTGCTTAGAAGGCAGCTCCTGGATAAAGTTGCCATCCGCCACAGGTTGGAAGGCCCAAGTACCCCAAGTACCCGAGATGGAGACGTTGGCACTTGCGTGCTGCAAGGTTCTCGTGTCTGCATTGACAAGGCAGTCGAAAATGGCTGATTCAGATTTATGACGCTCCTTGTAGCACCCTGCACGAACTGCAAAGTTGCGGTAATGGTTTGTCGGTACTTCGCCATTGTATAAATGCAAAGCGGGATTATAGGGACTGGCGGCGATAATCTGTACATGTCAGTCAATGTTTACTAGTTATGCATTTCTCAAGCCTTACATTGTTGAACAAATGATCCTCCCGACCGCCATAAGCCATTGCTTGGAGCATCACCGAGCCTGCTCCAGATGATTCGCCGCCAATTGTGACGCGGGATGCATCGCCGCCGAATTTTTCGATGTGTTCTTGGATCCATTCGAGAGCAAAGCGCATGTCTAGTAGACCTGCATTGACGACTCCATACTTGTGTACATCCTCTGATGACAAAAAACCAAAGGCTCCAAGTCTGTACTGGATCATGACTGCAATGAAGCCATTCTCATTTGTGTTGATCCACTCACTTGGGTCATAAATGGCCCCGAAGAGACCATACCCACCGCCATCTGTATGTCGTTAGCAGAAATTCATCGAGAAAACGATTTCGGACTCCTTGTCCTCGGGAGTAGACTTACGAATCCAAAGTAGCACAGGTAAATCTTGAGCATTGGGCGGCGCATAGACGTTCAGGAACAAACAGTCCTCGTTACCTAGAGCTGAGCCAAAACCATAGACATCAGGCAGCTTCGCACCACCAGATTGTGGACACAGGGGAGGTTGCTCCGTTGCATTTTGAATGGAAGACCTGTTCACTGGCGGGGCCTGTGGAGCCTGCCATCGCAGTTTTCCAACGGGAGGGGCCGCATATCGAATCCTAAGTATGAAGCATGAGTAAAAGGATTGTCGGAAGTGCTAAAAAGACTCTGAAAATTACCCTTTGAAAATATTCAGATCATATGTATCGTTATAAGACCCTCCATAAGTGGCGTAGCCCAAATCAACGACCGGGTTGAATGTTTGAACAGGGGTAGTTAAGCCAACCGAAGCAGCGGTGAAGGTGAGAAGAACAAGGGTACCGATACCAGCAGTGAAACCCATTCTTAACTACTCTCCCACGATCAGATCGGTGATGGGAAGGCTAGCAGGAGAAGAGAAGGAAGGTTGGTAGTCATATGGTTAACATGATGGTGGTCATGCCGATCACAACCCCTTAGGTACTCATGCAGAGCCCCCGGCCCCCAGCCCCTACCTTGCTCTCACAGAATGTCTCGTTTTTCCACGATGGACACTTACGGGCTCAGAATGTAAGAGACAGCTGCTAATATTAGCTCAGACTAAAGAGATAAACTTTCGTAAACAAAAGATCCTCTTCAATGGGGATGCCTCGTTGACTGCAATGGACCTCTGGCGATGGGAGTGTGATCGATCATATGACAAACAACAATCCGGAGAAAACTTGAATGAAATTCAAATTTAACCAAAGTACTCTTCTGGAATTATACATAATTGAAATATGATACGAAAAATTAGTAACATTGAACTGTGATTTACGTATCCAAACCATGTCGCCTCCGAGTCCCACCCGAAGCGTTAGAGAATTGCAAAATTATCCAAATGACCTCTGCGCAAAGGATAATATTTTGACTTAACTGCGAACCTTGTCAGTCAAATGAGATGTCAATATCTTTATTGCACAAAACTACTGTATGTGTTTGCTAGTAAGAGCGCAAGGTACATGTATGCACTGGCATCAGCTCATATGCGCGAACAACATTTTGAGGTTAGAATAGGAATACTCAGATCCAGGTAAAAGCAAACAACGCCCAATTTTTGACTCGCTACTGATGCCAATTACTCCCCAAATTAATGCTATGCAAGTCTAGATAGCAGGATTGTCCTCGGTCCAATTAATTGGTCCGCCACCTGCGCAGGTAAATGAGTCCCTGCATTCCTCTTTCATGGACTTACCATCCCTTGGATCAACTTTCCCACTTCACTCATCCGACTTCAACCAACATTTGAAAATGGCGGGGGAAGTTGATTTGAAGGAGTCACGAATCACGACTGTAACTGTTTGCTACTCTATTCCTATTCCGTTCATGATCTTGTTTACTGGACTTCGACTTTTCATCAAAACACGACCCTCATCAAAAAATGGCATGCATTTTGACGACTACATGATTATTTTTGCTACTGTAAGTAGACAACTCCTTCGAAGATTTTTGTGCCAGTGGTCTTGGGAAAATAATTATCTCTCAGTGCTAATATTATCTATAGGCAATATCTGTTGGACTTTGTATAAGTGGCCTGGTCTATGGTAGGCTTGTGGACACAACCTTCATCCGATCAGATTGGGGCACGCTAACGTTCTAATTTGTATCATACAGGTCCACCTTACGGCTTTGGCAAACATGAAGCTGCTCTTCCTATTCATGAAGTCGAAGGGTTCTTTCGAGTACGATATCAATAACCTCTTCTGGAAAACCATCGGCTAAACTTTGAACCTTTTCGATTAGGGCGACTATGTCTTCAGTCATTTTTACGACTGGGCCATTGCAACCATTAAGCTGTCGATCCTCACACTATACTACCGCATATTCAGCACCGTCGTCTTTCGCCGAGTTGTCATCGGTACCGCAGTCTTTATTGTTGCTTGGCTGGCAGCGATGGAGATCGGACTCGGACTACAGTGCATCCCCATTCAGAAAGCTTGGGACTCCACAGTCGAAGGAAGATGCTTAGACCTTGTGGCGTTTTCTTACTTCACCAACATCACAAATCTCTTTACTGATATATGGGTGTTTCTCCTCCCGTTGCCGATTATCTTCAAACTTCATATCAACCAGCGGCGGAAGTTCGAACTCGGAGGTGTTTTTGCCATTGGGTTATTGTATGTCTCTCTTTGCATTTTCAGGAACTCGTAACTGACATTGTTATGTTGATAGTACATGCGGTGTTACTCTTGCTCGATTGACTGTGGTTGTTTCACAGGGATCATCGGACTTCACCTGTGAGTTCAAATTTCTCCACTCAAACAACACAAAAACTAGCTGACTGTTCATTAGGGTCGGGTGTCCCTCTCGGGATCCTTTCAGTCTATGAGCCTCTTTGCGGGATAATCTGCGCGAATCTTCCGTTACTATACAACGTCCTTACAAAGGCAGTGAAGGTTGTTCTCGCTTCTTATGGTTCCTCCCGGGCAGCAGAATCGACATCAAGTGCAGGGAACCAAGCTGGGCGAATTATCCCAAAACCACCCCAAAAATCACACAGCATGCACAATGAGTGGATGATAGACTCGGCTTTGAGTGAGACACTTTGTAGTCAGAACCATGATGTTGAGATGTCTATAGTGGAGGATTCACCGGCAAGCCACAAAATTACTTAGGCATTAGCGAGATCAACAGTACGTATCAATAAGATCAACTGGAAGTTGCTGCTTTCTTTTATTTTGAATTGCTATGAGGCGATAGTATAACTTCACGAGACCCTTTGATAAATGCGCTAAAATCATGCTCCCAAGGAAAGCTCGCTAGATATCCAACAGTGTCGAGTTTCCCGTTCTCTCATGTCGCTCGTTTCAGGGTATATCAATCAACCGACCAATCAACCGATCTCAGCGTCAAACTGTGCGTTGAGTCGTTGTCGTCGAATCGCATCCGTTGGCAACGAGGCTGTGGCATATGCGAGAAGCACTTAGGATCAATCTCGCAGAAAGCTTTCTTCGAAAGGATAGTGAGTCAATAGCTCATAGCCCGTCTCGGTAACGAGAAGCTGATTCTCCAATTTGATTCCGTCCTTTCCCCCAACTTCACCGACATATGCTTCAACACATAGCGCCATGCCCGCTTGCAGCTCTCCGTCGTAGCCGTGCGACTTCAAGTCTTCGGGGTATCGGATGCTCGGGTACTCGTCACATAGACCGAGACCATGGAACATCACACCATAGCGCTGAGCGCGGCAGCTTTCAGGCAGACGGTGACCGTTGCGTGTCAGATCCCTAAAGCTTACTCCTGGCTTGATCATTTCGATGTTCTGGGTGATATGTTCGTGGGCGATGCGATACAGACGTTTCTGTTCTGCTGTGGGTTCCAGATCGCCGCAGATCCAGCTGCGCGACATGTCCACACAGATACCGTATACGCCAATAAGATCAGTGTCGAAAGAGACCAGGTCTCCATCGCGAAGTACCCGCGGTCCAGACTCTTGATACCAAGGATTCGTGCGCGGTCCGGAACTAAGAAGTCGGGTTTCAATCCATTCGCCGCCACGGCGAATATTGCCTGCGTGCAGGGCAGCCCAAACGTCATTTTCTGTGGCGCCGGCGCGCATAGCCTGGCGCATCTCTCCAACTGCGGCTTCGCAGGAGGCGACTGCACAGCGCATAGCTCTAATCTCATCTGGGCCCTTGATCAGCCGCGCGTGCTCAGTGACAGCCTGTCCGTTACAGACCTCCACTCCTAGCGCATCGAGAGCGCGCAGGCCAGCGATTTCAATACGATCCACAGCTAGGCGACGGTTGTCGCCGGCATGCGTTCGAAGCAACTCGTCAACTTGTGTACAGAAACTGGCAGCGTGTTCGTCAGTACGGTCACCGCTTTCAAAGTAGAAAAACGATGCGCCACTGCGTCTTTCATTTATCAAGAGTAGGTGCGCGGAAAGATGGTTACAACCATGGAAGTCCCACAGTACTACGTAACCGCTAGCTGCGACGAAGCAGGCTCGGGCGGGGTTGTGCGCAGTCCACAGCTGCATATTGCTGGTGTCGGTGGCGTAACGAATGTTCAGTGGATCGAACAATAGAATGCCGCCTAGGTCGCGACTAATCAGTTGATCACGAATGCGTTGTAGACGATACGCGCGCATGGTCGGCAGGTGAGGCGGCTCCAGGCCCAACTGCTTCCACTCAGCGAATGCTAGCGGAGTCGGTCCGATCTCTACGCGGTCGTTGTCATTGTCTGAGCCATCGGATTTGAGCGTAGTGATGCGCGGTCTGGTAGGGTCGATACGCCGTGAGAGAGGAGGAATGGAGAATGGCGAGATCAGTTCTTCTATCGTGGTAGACATGATTTGCTTTTCGGGTTGCTATGCAACAGGTCGACGAAGCTGTGTGCTGACTATTTGTTGGAGGGTATGTGTCTTCTTTGTAGTCCAGATCGACAGTGGCATTTGAAAGCTGGAGAGCAGTTGAATTGGGACACCGGGGCTCTCTTATACTCAGCATCTATACTGAAGTCCACAACAGCTGGGTTCTGGTTCCTGGATAATGGGATCTCTGAGTGCGGCAGTAACGTGAGCGGGCGACCACCCGAAGACACCGAGCATCCTCAAATTATGACCATGTCCTCGTCATGACCTATTTCTTTATGACCATTGGTCACTCGGTCCACTTTGCTGGTAATCCCGAGGAACCCGAACCTGATATTCTCGTGATCTTCGGAGAAGTGCTGACAGCTATCTTTGATCGGGAATTCGGTAGATGCAGATAAAGCGAGAAAACACATGCCTGTGTTATACTGAGCATAGAGGTCGTGACCCCAGATGCCCAATTTCTCTGGGCACCAGCTGGGGATTCCCATCATGATTCATGAGTCATGACCCATGATTTGAGTGGCATAGAGTGAGTGCAACATGATTGAACCGTGGAACTTGATATTGCGGCGGACTTCTCACCGCCTTACCCCTGACTTTCTTTGTCTTAAGACTCTTAACCAAAGACCAAACATTTGATCATTGAAGGCACGGCAATTTTTTTCTTTTGGCTTGGAATATGCTAGAGTGCTACTTCTTTTAGTGAAAGTGTGGATTCGACGGAGAACAGCCCCACCGAATAGGCAATAAGGCTGCGATCTCATAGGACCAATTCATTGGAGCCAGGGACGATCAAGTGGGCCCAGAGCCTCCAGATGATTCGTTTCCTGTAGAGTGAGTGATACCTAGGTGCCTTAGTCCCACGAATGAATACCTAGGTACTATCATTTTGATAGTTCGATATCATATCAGCACGTGCTCCAACCGTAATAAAATCAATTCCGTATTTTTAACCTTCAGATCAGATTGAAATGCGGGGTTTGAGTTTTCCGATCAGGCTTCTCATTGGCCTGAACTAATATGGAACACAATAGGTCCAAGGATAGGATTCGGCTTGATCGGGTGAACCCCAGGGCATAAGGCTTACTTCCCAAGGTTGACAAGCGGTACCTGAGGTCGGTTTGCCCAAATAGGGTGATTACTGAAGCTTTGATGTGGACTGAAAGAACCCTAGACGCTAACTTGAACTTACCCACTGAACATTGTCCCGAAGAACCCGATCCCGATGAACCCGATTCATAAATTTCGTAATTATTGTCCCGCAGCATCAATTAGGTACCGACGAGGTTGAACGAGCGACCTCGGGAGCTGCGGTGAAAGTACTCGGTCAACATAATTTGATTTGAAATCAAGCTTACCCCGCACTGGCAGTCTCAAACTCGATTCAAATTACAACTACACGAAGCTGCACTGGCAGGGAGATCGCCGCATCGCGCGTGGTTTCTACATTATCTCCGAATTTTGAATATTTCCCGGAACCAACATTTGAACAATGGCCGATGTCACTTCCCGCCAGGCCTTCCGCAGAACCGACGATTTCACGCCTGGAAACCCGAAAGTGAAACTCGTGAAGGAAAGCTTGCCACTGCCTCTCCACCCAACTTCGGTTCTGATCAAAGTCCACGCTGTGTCTCTCAATTACCGTGATGCTAATATCGCCAACGGTGGCAATCCTTGGCCAGTAACACCAAACGGGGTACCTGGAAATGACGCAGCTGGCGAAATTATTGATGCGGGAGAGAGGGTATCCCTCGTGTCCATTGGAGATCGAGTAGCGCCAATCACTGACACGGAATTTGTCAGTGCTCGCTCGACTGGACGATCCTGGCTAGCAGCCAACGAGGATGGGACCTTAGCGACGCATCTCGTTTTTGATGAGAAACTTGTGACTAAGATACCGATGCATCTCGACTGGGTGCAGGCGAGTATTATTCCCTGTGCTGGAACAACCGCCTGGTCCGCGCTTAAGGGCAGTTCAATCGGACAAACCGTTTTGATCCAGGGTGAGTTTCCTATTAATTTGATATTCACCTTGAAACCTTCACTGATGAATTCTGCAAGGCACTGGAGGCGTTGCAACATTCGCGCTCAAGCTTTCCCGAGCGGCAGGTCTGAGGATTATCCTAGCTTCGTCTAGTGATGACAAGCTCAACAAGATTAAGGAACAGTTTGGAAAGCCTGAGATCCAGACTGTCAACTACAGGACCCGACCAGATTGGCACGAAGAGGTCTTGAGACTGACCAACGGCATCGGCGTCGATCTTGTTGTTGAAAATGGCGGTAGTAGTTCATTGGTTCAAAGCATGCTATGTACCCGGCGTGGTGGTACGGTTAGCCAGGTTGGCTACCTTGGTGGGCCTAAGCCAGAACACTTGAAGGAGTTCGTCTCCACCATCATTGATCGCAGGCTGAACATCAGGTAGGTGTCAATTCGCAAATCTGTAGGTGATTTGGGACTAACCTTTGTTCTAGGGGTATCAACGCCGGCTCCAGGGACGACCAGGATGACCTCATGGCAGCCATCTCAGCTACGCAAATGACTTTCGAAGATATCCTGGACTCGGTATGGCCATTTGAAAAATCAGAGGAGGCGATTGAGTTCATCTGGCAGGGTAAGCAAGTTGGGAAGGTCGTCATCGAAATTGCTCAATAGGCTTGACTACCCAAGGAAGATTTTGGAGAATAGCTTCAACCTGATTGTGATCTTGGAGCGCTTGAAATTGCCTATATAAGCCACCTTTTCCCATCCATACTATGGATGTACTAAGTTCAAGCCCACAGACAAATAAAACACATGCAAATGTGGATTTGAATCACTCTGGCCTAAATATTGATCAAGTAGCCCATTTTATTCAAGAAAATCGTTTCACAAAACCGCTTTTCTAATTTTCCTCATTTTCCGAACCCCATTTTCAACAGGATTTTTGTATCGACAGCGGTCGATTTGTCGATGAAACATCGAGAAGCCCGAAAAATCACTAAAAAGTCAATCATCGGCGGGTTAACCTATACTACCATATGCTACCAGATTGAAGAATTTTGAGGTCAGGAATGACTTTCTGGCTCTTTGAACGGTTGGACCTCGTTATCCGTACAAGAATAACAACCGAGGCTCAACACATTATGTTCGCTCCATCCAATCCTGCAGGACAGAAGCAACTTGCAGACTGTTCTTCTCCACGAAAACCATATGTCCATTCCCATGGATGCCGATATCCGCCAGCTGAAGATGCTTCACGTTGACACCTGCCTGCTGAAGGAACTTGACAGTACACCAGTCGTAAGGCACGTGGTAGGATGACTCGGTCGTCATAACCAGCACGGGTACTTTAGCCAGGTTTACGAGCTGTCTGGGTGCTGGGGAATCGGCCTGGATAGTGCAGTTGGAACGCATGGTCGAGTTGGAACGGATAGTCTGCTTGACGAGGTCAACTGTCGGATCATTCACGGCAGGCGAGAAAGTAAGAGGAATATCGGTAAGTCCGTAGGGGCGCGAGGCTGTAGTGCTGAAGACGGCTTCCTGGAAGGGAGGGCCGGTTGGTTCAAGTGAAACAATCGAGTGTACGAGCTCTGGGCGCACATCCGCGATGAGCCAGGGCATAACTCCGCCCTGCGAGTGAGAAAGGAGAATGACCGGAGATCCGATTTTGTCGAGCAAGGCGGCACCGGCAGCTTGGACAGTTGACTGTTGGAACGTTGATGAGCTTATGAACTCGACGGTGGATGCGTAATATGTGTCGAAAATCTCATCGCCCATGACACCGGTTCCATTCCATTGCGTGTGTAGGGAAGCCTGTGGCCAGAGCTTGTAGCGCTGTGGAGCTGTGAAGCGCTCCTGCAGTACCTCGGCGCTATAGGTACTCAGAGTGCCATTGCCAGGGAACCAAGCACTACGACCGCGGAAAGTCTGATCAATGAGGTAGCATTCGTATCCTTGAGAAATGTAGTATGAAGCCCAGCCTTCTCCACCGTCGGGCTTGTTGAGCCAGTTCTGCCAGTACAAGGTTAGCCGTCATATTTTGCTATAAGGGGGGAAACCTTCAACTTTGAACCTTGGAAGGATCATGATGTACATACGGTGCCGGTTTGAGCTTGTCCATGAATGAAGACGATTGGATATTGCTTGGTAGCACCCCCAGTCGGAGTTAATTTCTCCACGTACATTTGGTCCGTGAAAACATGTTCACCATCGCCATTGTCAATATATTGGCCCCCAACGTACATGTACGATCGCTGGGCAGCAATCTCACTGCGCAGACTTGAAGCTGTAGCAGTCACCGCGGAGGCGATCAACAACAATCCAACCTTGATATGCATCTTGTCTGGAGAATGACCAAAAATCGACCAACGGCACGACAGTTTGTATGGTCAAGAATCAATTAATTCTCAGATGTTGTCGCCTTATTAACTTTGAAATGTTTTACCGAAATTATCCCGTTATTCCCGCAGCGTGGAATCGCAAACCGTTCAGGCTGGAATCTTGTCGATCGACCCACACGGGCGACTAGATCACTAATGATAACTATTAAAACGGAATTTAAACACAAGTTTGAGTTTCTGCTTCTGGAGCCTTGGGGCCAAGCATGCTTGGAACTGAAATAAATTGAATCCTTCGAAACAAGGTTTTATTGCATTATGCAACTAATACTACACAGCAAATCACCAATTGTTATTGGTAAATACGCCCACATGCGCACGACACTTTGAGTATACTTCAACGCAATCGCTCCTTTTTTTTCTTTCTCCAGGAGAATCTCAGATCCTCAACACATGAGCCATGGGTCTCACCACCCTCATCATACATTGGGTGTTTACCTGGGTGGCCATCGGCTTGATTTCCCTTCGGCTGCTGCTGCGGAAGCTGAAGGGATTTCAGTTCATTCAAGGCGATTATTTCTCCATGGGTGCCATCGTCTGCGCACTCGCACGTCTTGCGTTCGTCCACGTTATTCTGATTTGGGGGACCAACAACATGTCTTCCACCTTCAGAAATACACACAAATTTAGCCCGGAGGAGATTCATCGAAGGGAACTCGCCAGCAAATTTGTGCTCGCCAACCGAGTGTTTTACAACTCCTAGTATGTTCAGAGTCGTTTGAAATTTGCGTCTCTTTTCTCATTTATCACTCTAGCCTCTGGTTGCAAAAGTTGGTTCTGCTGGATACCTATCGCCGATTACTCA
This sequence comes from Penicillium sclerotiorum, assembly GCA_911649655.1. NCBI lineage: Eukaryota > Fungi > Ascomycota > Eurotiomycetes > Eurotiales > Aspergillaceae > Penicillium > Penicillium sclerotiorum. Next base: position 1,528,067 of record CAJVRJ010000005.1, on the reverse strand, counting down.
AAAATCTTCGGTGGGAGAGGATCACGATGCTCTCCTACGTTGGTGTATTTGCAGCAACGTATGCCACAGTTCAGATTGTGACATTTACGGAGTGTGATCCATTCAATCATTATTGGATGGTCTTGCCTGATCCTGGTATTTTCCTCTCCACTTGTTTCATTTTTACTTTAACTTTATCTCTCGTATTTTCTGAAAGCTCTAACAATATCAGGCACCTGCTGCCAAGCACAACTCCAACTGATCGTCCTTGGTATGCCCCATATCGGAAAGATTCCGAGATCATTCAATGCAACTAATGCAACTAACTTTCGAACCCCCGTAGGCGTCCTGAATATCATAACCGACGTTATGCTAATCGCCTTACCGATTCCAATCCTCATTTTGGTGAAAAGATCTACTATCGAGTAAGCTTTACCTAGCATGTGCCACCATTCGCATCCCATTGACCCCTTATCTGCTCCAGGAAACTCCAACTAGCGGTCCTCTTTGCCGTCGGACTCTTCATCGTCGCAATCACCATTGCTAGACTACCCTTGAACATCGAGAACGCCGATGCACAAGTAAGCAGAACGACTTGGGCATCCATTGAATTGCTAGCAGCTGCTATTGTTGCCAATTCTCCTATACTCTACGGACTCTTGAAAGGGCATAGACAAAGGTCGAGATACGCCACATCGGGGCAAGGCTCGTCTGGGCCATCTCGCTATGGACTTCATAAGAGATCAGGTAATGATCCTGGACTTGAACTTCAAGGAACCCTCCACAGCAATACCAGGAGCTCCGTTCATGGCTCTAAGATCCCTTCTACAAGAACCTATACCGAAGTCGATGGGGAGAGTAGTCGGTCATTAACTCGAAGCGTGGAGAGGGAATAACTTGAAGGAATAATATTAAAACTTCTTTTATAGACACATGTGCAGCTTACAATTAGTCATGATACAAAAGGATGACATATGTAGAATAACAAGGGTATGTGACATTATTGTTTAGAAATTATCTTCAAATGATCGAGTCGCTATAGGGTATGCATAGTGTGAAATGGCAATTATAGAATAACAAAGAAACCGGCGACCAAGGTGCTCAGCAAAGCAAGGCTGAGCACTTCACTAGTGCGGCTTGCGGCATTGTGCTTACCATCACTGCTACCACTTGATCCAGAGCCGGATCCAGAATCAGAGCCAGAGCCAGAGCCAGAGCTAGATCCTGAGCCGGAGCCAGAGTCAGAGCTAGAGCCAGAGCCAGCGCCAGCGCCAGGTAGTGTGGTTCCCCCATTGGCTTGGTGACCGTCGCCATCGACACCCTTTCCATTGCGGATGTCATCGCGACTGGTGTTGAAGCACTTGGACCACACGTTCCAGGCACTAACGAAAAGCTCAACACCGTCATCCAAAGGTTGGCTCAGGTTGGCTTGACCGCCGGGGATATCAGGCCACCAGGCCATATCAGAAGCGTGCACGGCACCGGCGTAAACAAGACCGAATACATCATCGCCGTCAGGCACCTTGTTGCAAGCAGGCACGTCCTGAGTAATGGTGCGGCTGGGGGCTCCAGCGTGAGACTCCTGGGTAGCCACGCTGAACGCACGCCAGGGGTCGAATTCGCCGTTGGTAAACATCGTGTTGCTAGCCTTGATATTCCAGCCGCCCAGAGCCTGCACCCAGCTGTTGTTCAGGTTGTCGGGGAAAGCGGAGGGAGACTCATCGAAGTACTCCATCAGCGAGAGACGGAGGCTTGAGGTGTTATAGGCGTCGCTGAGCACAGGATAGCTCTCTGCGTTATTGGAGTCGTTCGAGGCTTGGTAGTACCCAACTTCCTGAATGGTCTGCCAGATCCAGGCATAGGTGTCGGCCATACTGGTATCCTCAGTAGTATCAGGGATCCTCAACTTACGGCCGCGGGGAGCGTTGGAGCGCTTCACACGGTACGATTCAGACTCGAAGATATTGTAGGTAGCCCAAACACCAGCCCAGAAGGCATAGTAGTCGCCATTGCTGTCGACGCTGGCAGCGATTCCATCAGTAGGAAAGTTGGAGTCCGAACTCTTCATACCCTCAATAACAGACAAGATGCCTAAACCACTGGAGACATCCGCGATGCCGTTTTGGAATTCCTTCACGTCGAAGCCTTCCATATAATCACAGATGATCTGGGTGGTTGCAGCTGCTCCATAATCTTGGTACTGTCCAGCACCCGCGATGAGCTCTGAAAATGCTTGGCCTACAGAAAAGGCAGTGACACCAGAGGAATAGGAGTCTTCAGAGCTGTACTCCAGATAACTGAGAATGTCGGTATAAGCGTAATACACAGCGGACTGTTCTGACTCTGAGCCAGATTTGAAAGTTTCATCGATGTATCTGGCGGCAGCAGCGAAGTCATTGGAACAATTCTTAGGAAGCGCGCGTGCAATGGGGTCGAAGTAAAGAGAGCCGTCCCACTGCGCTTGCACTGGCGCACTGGAAGCCCATGAGGCATAGATGACCTCCGGGTGAGTCAGTCGCAGCCAAGCAGCACGCGAACCAGGGTATGAACCTCCGACGAAGATCCAAGGAGTGTGGTATGGGTCCAGGTTAGCAGTGCTCGTAATAACGTGGTTGTCCTTCAGGTCGGTCGTGTTGAAGTTATTGGCGAAGTAGGCAACATCCTCCAGGGCTTGTTGGACGGTCAAGTATTTGTAGCCGTCAATGCCCTCCGTTGGAATATGAGTCTCGGAGTCAAGTTCCACGGGAAGACTAACTCCGTAGTAACGGTGTTCCCAACCAATGACAATTCCATTCAGTTGCTTTGCAAGCTCCAGAGAGGCACTTCGGGAATCCTCTGCTCCTCCCAAGTAGATCTGGGCAGCTTGCTGAGTAAAACCCTCCTCTCCCATATCTTGGAGGATGACTGGTCCTCCAGTTTTGTAGTACGTATCATTAACATAATAACGGTTCTGATAAGTATCCGTATTGGACGAGAAGTGATCGATAGGAACGTCGAAGTAGTAGGTTGGAATAGTAGGGCCATAATCAGACTCCGAGTCATATTGACGCTTGCTGGCAATTTTCGAATGAACCGTGGCAGCCACTGCACCATGGGCGGCCAGCAGCCCGGACACGAGAGAGAAGGTCTTCATGGTGATGATCTGTCTCTTTTCTCTCTGTCCAAAAAACAGACAAGGTCAAAATGAGACCGAAGGACCTCGAGATAAAAAGTTTTTTGGAAATCTTGAGAACGAAAATAAATTCGCCTCCAGACGGGGCTATTTCTACTATTCATGTGCTATAATTGTCTCCCCTTTTTAGGGTTCCAGGCTCCGACCACCGATGATTCTATTTAGGTAGCATCACGTTTTGAGCTAGGATTGGTTAGTAGATTTCGCGTGATGATTTGTTCGAACCGACAGAATACAACGCTAAAAGGTGATTTTCCAGGTTTAATTCGCTATGAAGCACGCTAAGGGCACGCTAATACTAGCACGTACCGTTCGCTTATTAGTGGCTAAAGTTTTCCAGGGACTCAGGGCGCAAAAGCGGGCTGTGTCTCAGCCCCCCACGAGACCCTTGTGGGTCCACTAAATAGAAGACTCGGTCAGAGCGAACAATCATGGGCCGAGAAAGGAACGGAGCCTCATTGATATGCAGTTAGACCCCTATTTCATTCGTTCCACATCATACTCATTGCTCGTAAAGACTCATCAATATCTACCATTTGCCAAGGATGCCAAGATAGAATACGATGTCGGGGAATGTGTCCTGGTCTGTACACATCTCGGACAGAGGCTCTTCGGATTTTACTCCGTACGAAGTTCTGTTTTAGCGTCGTCTGAATTTTCCAAGCCAATCCTATTCAAGTTGTTGCTCAGAGTCGGGGACTTGCTGTGGTTAGACTTCATTTGTCTGCCTAACAAGCGACCAATGCATTAGCAGAAAGTAGGTAGATTGAGTCAGTAACATAGACGAGGCTCCAGTTAATTTAACTTTAGCAAAAGAAGAAAAGTCCGTCCACAAGGCTGACTATGTTGGAACTCTTCAAACAGGAGTCCAAACGTGGGAAGGATCACCATTCGGCCTAATAAGATCCTGGCCTCCACGTTTATTTTTGACTTTTAGTGTACCCGACACCGTTGAACGGGTGATTTGCTGAAGATCCGGATCTGAGAAGCATAACCTGGAATTGACTCAAGTCCCTGAGAGGTTGTTCCGTATCTTCCACTGGCTCCAGTACTGTGTTTCAATGTTAGACCCACGGTAGCCTTCCGCTCTAGGCTTGCCATTGTCCCCATGCAGTGCTGGTCAAAAAGGAATACCAGCCATTTTTTTCTCCCGCCGCCGCACGTGGCCCCCTCTCTATCATACAACGATATACCATCAGGTCGCGTGGAAGGGATCTTTCCCCAAATCAGAGTTTTTTCATGGGAGTTTTTGCGGAAGCGAAACTTAACCAAAAAGTAATCGTGATCGGCCATGGGAAACCGTGCTCTTTTGGCCGACTCATCATAGCTCATGGCCCATTCAAATACATCGTCATGCAAATGCCTTAAGGAATATACCTGTGTATCTCTTCCCTGGAAGGCAATTGAAAGCTCTTTCTGCGTTGAATTCCGCCAACGGACCTGTATGAGGAAATTTTGGGCGGTATTTCGATACACCCCCAGGTATCTCTCCAACGGGAAAGAAGGGGGCGAGTCGGGCTCACGATATGATTCAAGCTTGGCCAGTAGGGCATCATATTGTGCGAGCCGACGATGACGAGCTTCCTTCGCTAAGTCTAGATAATTTGCGGGTGACGGAAAATCGAACAGCGCTGTCGCGTAAACCTGTGAGATCCAATCGGGTGCATCACTTAATGGAATCGAGTTCGTCAAGACAACTATAGCGGATTGAGTTTGCGGGAAAAGAAGTATTGCAGAGTAATAGCCGATTCCAGACCCCTGGTGATAGTATACCATCTGGGAGGGTGAACCGGATCCTAGAAGGGGCAGTTCGTCGATATTAAACAGATCAGCGTTGTCACCTTGGCGGCCGACAACCCCAGGAAGATCAGTGCGTATCCAGCCTAATCCGTAGAAGCGATTGTCCCTAGACGGGGTTTCCAAGGGAATCTGGTTGCTTATGAGAAGCGGAACATGCTTGAGCGGCCCATCCGATGGTGTTGTCTTATCTGCAGCGAGGACGAATCTCGCGTAAGTAAGCAAATCATCGACCGTGGAATATAACCCACCCGCTGCTTCAAAAATGCTATTTTGGAACGCAGACCGCCGGGGATGCGAATAAAATTCACCATCGCTGAGTGCATTGTAGGCTAATGCCATATTCTCATCATTGCCGAATTCAGGTTGGGTTGTAGTGTTCTTGAGCCCAAGTGGACCGAGAACCAATTCATGCAGTGATTCATGAAAAGTTTTCTTGGAGAGTGTTTCAATGATAGCGCCTGCGATGCTGTACCCCCAATTATTGTAAGACCAATCTCGTCGAAACTCAAAGGAGGACTCGAGATCATTGATAGTAGGTATGAGATCTGATGGTTGGAGAAGCATTTCGAGGTCACCCTGAACAGCGAGGGACATGTCCCCCAGTAGGCCAGACCGGTGCGATAAGAAGTCGGAAATTGTAACCAAGCGTGATATACTTGGATCTCGCAGATGGAAATCTGGAAACACCTGGTCGACAGGCGTCTCTAGACTGGTTTTCTTTTCCCTGTCCAGCAGAGTTGTCAGTCCCGCAGCTACAAAAGACTTTGTCAAAGAGCCAATCCCGTAAATCGTGTCTTTTGTGGGTGGAATTTGTGCTTCGACATCTCGATGTCCAAAATTTTCAGTGAAGATAACATCGCCCTGATGAAGGATACCAATCGATGCTCCAGGAACACCGGAGACATTGCAAATTTGTTCGATTATTTCGCTCACGCCCGACAAGCGCAGAAGAATCGGGGAGAGCTTAATACTGGAAGAATTATCTGCCCTGAAGCATCGAAATTTGACATGGAGGTCAGCGCGTGTTTTCTGGTGAAACAGGAATTAAATTGTAGCATCGGAGCGCTTGGGATTCAGACGGCGGATGAGGGTCATCTGAGAAGCGCTCCTAGGTGGGAAGACTCACATGGACTGTTATTTTGACTGTATGGATGAAAATGAGGTGAGAGCGGGGTGAGAATAGGTGAGAATCCAATCAAACGTGCCCAGGCCCTCTAGAGATCGACCTATAACAACCTGATCGGTTTTACTTTAGGAAAGAGAAATCTCTCACTCTCAGCGTCATTCATCTTATAACAAAAGTTTAATCGCAAGACGAATATTCCTGTTGTTTACCTCGCAGCAAAAACTTTGATCGTCTTCACTAAAATACGTGATCGAGGTGTCCTATGAGGAAACACCCACACAGACAGCATACCCTGGCCACAAACTCCCACAATTAGACCCAATAGCCGGATTCCACTCGTACAACTCTGCAAATGTAATACTATACAAGGCTTCGATGTTCGCGCACGAGTCGCTATCCACAACGGTATAGTATTCATCGCAGTTGGACACGATTCCAGTCTGTGTTGGGGCAGTAGCTCTTGTTGTGGTGGTTACGGTTGTCGCTGGGCCCTTGACACAGTATTCTTCATCAAGCCAGAGATTTGCACAGTTGCTGCCAACTGTTCCAATCATTTAGCATTTTACTCCTCGTGGAGGTTCAAATGTTGGGGTCCACATAAGAAAATACAGGACGGTGTGGACGTACCGCTTGGATTCCATGCATAGAATTGTGCAATTGTGATTCCGAATTCGGTGAGAATCCCTGAACAGGTGTCACCTGAGAAAAAAGTGTAGAACTCCTGACAGCCAGAAATAGTATCAGTTGGGGTTGGAGCTGCTGAGGTACTCGACGTGGTTGTTGTCGCATTGGTATCAATCCCGATACACACTGCGCGTCTATCGTTCCCGGTGATGTTTGCATAAAGCTGTGTATCGCAATCACCAGCGAGCCACGGGTTCATTGCAACTAGTTCGGCTTCTGTCATGTCAAAATCTTCTAAAAGCACCTCACAGGTAAGATCTAGCATGTACTATGTCAGCCCCTCTCTAGATTCCGTTTGCAATCACCAGCACCCTGAAGGCTGGGTATTTATCCTTACCAGAACTCAAATAGCCAAGGACCATAGTGAAACAGTTACAATTTGACACAGTAGTGGGCTCTGTCGCGTTCATGGGTAGACAGCTGGAGCCAGTATCCCTCGGGGTTACTATATCTCAACCTTGGAAATTACTTCAATGATATAAGGGTGCAACGTTTCAAATGTTATTGAACTTTGAATTGTTGGAAGAAACCTTGGGAAATTTTGAAAGAAATGGGGGTTGAGACTCACCGGAGTCCTTGGTCTTCAGGACGCAGTAGCTATAGCCGGGTTGCAAAGCACACGTGCTCACGTTTGTTGAAAGACTCGGATTCCACTCCATGAGCTGGTCCGTAGTGACTTCATACGTGCTTGCAACAAAGTTGCAGGAGTTCAGAATTTTCATAATTCTGTCCGGGGTATCGAAATACATATTCGTTGAGTCTGTGTAGTTGCGGTATTTGACACAGTCCGCTAAGGTGCTGGGCGCAGTTGGGTAATAAGTTGGAATATAGATATATCCTGAATCGCTGGTAGCAGTAGGAATTGACGTATCAACAGAGGAAAAGGTGGCCGGTGTGAATAGGCTATCGACGAGGAGGGTAGCTGTATGATGCTCAAAGGTTATCAGCTCGGACGTTTTCCTTCTTAGTTCAATGTTTCAAAATCCTTAATAGTAGAGACTAGGCACATAGGTCTCATACCTGGGTATGCGATTTTTTGAACTAGAATAACATCGGTATCAGGTGTACACGCAGTTGCAATCACTGTCCCAGCGCTTTCCAAAGAAGTATAGCAATCGTCGATGCAGACTGCAGCCACCTCGGCTGATGTCATGACACCATTGCTATACAGAGAGCGGTTAGCTACTCGTCTCCACGGGTTACGACGCAGGGACTTTCACCTTTCAGAGATTTTACCCAAGGTAGTTGAGCAAGTGACATCGGTTGCCAGAGCCTCTTGACACTCAGTGCTAAGCCCCGCATATGCTGTAAACTTGGTGGTATCAGGGAGCTGCTGTGCCCACAAAAAGTCCGGAGTTCAGAGACTTGCTAAGAGCACAGAGATAAGCGTCCGGAGCCCTGCCATAGTGCTTGCTTAGTCCCGGCCTCAGGGCATCTCAAAGAAGGGGGAAAAAAGGTGAACTTGGGGTGGTAGAAGAGCGAGCCCATACGGAGCTAATGCTGCATATTTATTTAATGGGTGCCGGTATTTGGCTTGCTCGCTTATAGATGCCAATACTCAAAAACTTGAATCAAATTTTTGAGCGTTAAATCAATTGAGTTTCAGACTGGGCAGCCAGAAAGCGGCTAAGCCAGCTAGCGCATACCTCTAGGGCTAAGCGAGAAACTAATTTCATAGAAAAGAAAGCTTGTGCAAATTAGGCTAAGGGTCCAAGCTTTCTTATAGTCCCTTGTTAGAATTAATATAATTTTGTGGCGGTAAATTTCGGGTGGTGCCGGCCCTTCTCGCCCCCAGGTGCCCCTATCCAAAAGAAAAAGTGCATCTACATAGCTCGCGATGGGAAATTGCTAAGTACTCCTGCGTTCATTAGGCTCAAATTTTCCATATAAAGAATGAAAAGCTAAGAAAAGAGATTAAGCAGATAGGAATCTGGCACTTCATCTACTGGCACTTCCAAGGTCCCATATAGCTTACGGGTAACAACATATCTCTGGCGGACGGCGATATTCCGTCTCCCATTGACCACGCAAGTACCCATAAGTCTCAACCATGGCACCCTCGAACCGAACGTTTATCCACCCTACATCTTCCATAGTACACCCTTCAAGGGGCTCTTCCTCATCCTCATGCCTGAACCCCTCTTTAGTATACGGACTATACTCCTCCCATTCACGCTGAATAATGCGCACAATAGGTATGCTCTCGCTTTCATCGGCCAGAACTGAATCTACCATCTCTTGGGTTATCTGAATGCAATACCTATATCGTTGCGACCTTAGGGCGATGAATGGAATTGGATCAATCTCAGGCCCTTGTTCCTCCTGTACGGCAGTTGGCGCCCATCGCTTAAAGTGATCCCGAATCACCGCTGTGCTTGCGTTATCGAACTTTTGTGGGTCTTCAAACACGGTCAAGGCGAGATTATCGAGTAAATCGGGGCTCGCCATGTTTTCCAGTGACTCCGTCGCGTCAGCGAGCAGACGGCGCATGAATTCTTCCCACTCTACGTCGCTCTGGTATGTAGAGCGGTAGATGACAAAACCCCAAGCGCGATGGCCATCTTCACGAAGCCAACGCTCTATTGAGTCGGCAGTGGTGCTGTAATATGGGTAGCGTGGAGATTGTTGCTGTACTGGGGGAAATTGAGCCGGTGAGCGCGTGTGTTTTTGCATCAAATCCGCGAAAGTTGATGTTGATGAGCAGTATCTCTGTAGGTAGAGGTTCGAATGCCAACTTATTCGTCCAGGATGGAGCGTATGCGATGTAACTGGTGAGATGGTGAAGGTTTGAAATAGCCGGCTGGCGGCACTCCTACGAAGAGCAACACTCATATTTGTCAAAGGTTCAAATATTTGACGTGTAAAGGCTGACTCGGAAAGTCAGGGCGCTTCAAGGCAGGAAATGTTTCAGATCAACCAATTAATGAGAAGCACGATTGTCAGAGGCGGCAATCTAATAGAAGAGAACGAAGGTCAGCCTAAAGAATGTATTCACTGTAGACTGAAGAAAATCGAACTTAGAAAAGGGGGAAACAAACCCGCTCCTTCCGCCTTTCGTCTAGTCTCACCACCCTCCATTCTGCCAATCTTATTTCCTTTTCTTACTAGTACAGAGGACGAAGCAAGCCTTTAGACTTGCTAAAACTACTAGTACAGATACTGCGACAAAGTGGGTCCACTTCGAAGTCCCCGATTGGGACCCTTGTGCCAAGCCTTACATTAAATACCTATCTTTTTCTTTCTTTTAATGATCGGATTAATCTATCCCATAATTCAGATAGAAAGACAATAGGAAAGACAGTAGGAAAGATATTCAAGAGGACGTTTAGAAAGATAGTCAAAAAACCCCTTAAAAGAGACTTCAAGCTCTGGACATAAGCCAGAGGTACTAAACATAGTTGAGCATTGGGTTTCAAACTTAGGTATACATCCGCCTATTCAAGTTACTATGCAGACATACATACTTTTGTCAGGGCAATATTGGTCGGTCCCAATTACGAAAACCCAGCCAAACCATAAATGAAAGGAAGGGTGTGTTTGTAGTCTTTCTCACTTCTCTTCATCCTTCAAGTTGCAGAAACACTACAAACCCCAGTTCAAGTTTTCCCCCCCCCCCCCCCCCCCCCCGTTGTATCCTTCTCTTTAAGTATTTGATTGCGGCAAATTTCGCCAAGGGAACAACGGAACTGGAAGAAAACAACAACAACAAAAGCACTCAGAGCTGATCAATCTCCATGACTGGATCACTCAATCCTTGCCTGATCCATATCCTCTTTGCAATTTCCTTAAGCCTTTCCTCGGTAACCTCCAAATCCTTTTCTCTTGTTGACGTTGCGTCTGGCAAATTTCTCATTTGAAGACTGAACAGTTATCAGAACACCTCTGACCACGGTCCACAATATTGCCGGTGGACTTTTTCTTTGTGATGATTATGTGTTGGGACTTTGTTGTTTCACCCATATCATGCCCTCGCCCCATCGGTGCATGTCGCTCCCAAACATCAATCACTAGTGTTCGGATTCGATCGAGTTTGCAAGTTATGCAAACCGTTGCAGCCTCTTTCTTTGGATTAAGCCACCATCTGGCAATTGAAGTGGTTGTCTCTGAATAGTTGATAAAACATTGAATGTCAAAAAATGCGTGGAATTTTGGAAACATAGGAATGTTTGGTTGGCATTGTTTCAATGTCTGTGGTCGTTTGAATCTTCGAAAGAAGAGAAGCAGCAATGATGAGTACTCTCAGAGGATTTGGTCATACCTCTGGAGGGAACGGTCGCTTGCAGATAACACTAATTGAGTATCATATTAACATCAAGATATAAGGAGCTGGGAGAAACAATCTAAGAGGATTGGCCCACTCTCGAACACTTCAAATCATGTGTATAATTCCGCCAACATTTGAATCTTTCTGAACATTTGAACCAGTTGACTGCTCTCTGCCGCGACAATGCACGTGATACGCACCACTTTTTTGCTTTTTGCTTTTCCCACTTTGCACTTTGCACTATGCACATGCAAGATTCACTTTGGTATATCGCCGTAAGATGTACTATCGGAAGAGCCCTTCCATTCGCTATTCTCTCATACCTATCCTCGTATTACCTGCCAAGGTTCTCGCCGTGTTTATCACCTTAGTGACCTTACTGCACTTTTCTTACTATTCGCCAGTTCCTTCAAATGATTTCTTATTACGCCGCCCGCATTACCCCTTCCCATTGCTTGCCTGCCACATTTACTAGTGCTACCCATCCATATCTTGGTCTTCCATTTTTAAGATACCTAAGATACTCTACACTGCTATGATGGTATAATATAGAGACAATGATGATGGCACTTGTCGATTTGTCTCAGGTTACGTGTGCAGAAAATAAATTCTACTCACTAAAACTCATTAGCGCGTCCCGAGTGTTTGGAACTCAACAATGAATGTTCACCATTTGGGTTTACTGTGGCTGGCTGTGACCTCGGGATGACTTCTTTGTACGGTCCAGGCAAAAAGGTGGTAGATCTTTGGAATACGTCCATAATTAAATATCTCGGTAATGCCAGGACCAACCCCTCGTGGTTCGAGAGAAAAAAACATATGTTTCTAGAAGAATAACATCCAAAGTCTCTCCTGACCCATCCTAGCTTGTCCGAGTCCTCACATCTCCGAAAATCATTTCACGATGCTTCCCACAAAGAGTCTTAGGCTAGATGCGTATCTAGCGTGGATCAATACGTGGCTTTCAACTCTGCCGCCTGACACGGACGATACTGAATCTATCATGTCAGTTGATGAGATGGCTAGCTTCTTCCAAGAAGAAAACCTCCTCGGTCTCTTGAAACACAACAACCTGAAACTCATTATTGCTTCCTTCCGCCAGAGAGTCCATTCTCAAGAGATTCTCCTTGGGGGAAGAAGTGCCCCGTCTTGTGATGCGACAAGCATTTTAAACCCCCGATATGATCCACGGGCTGAGTGTAGCTGTGATGGAATCTATCCTGTTCCTCTTGGGGCCACTTTGGAGTCATCAATGCAACACAATAAGTGTACCGCAGTGGAAAAGATGGTTGATATGGCTAATCTGGTCAATGCAAGAGAGGATGAATGGAACCCCGGCCACATATTCACCGCCGACCATCTGCGAGATGCAGTGGCTGAACTTGTTCTTTCAGCTGCGGATGAAGAGCCTATTCCTGAATCGTGCCTTGGGCCGACACCTTTTCTGTCTGACATACAAGCGCCTGATCGACGGCCCGACCCAATGTGTGATACAGAACTATCTGTGTATCACCAGTTGTACCCAACAAATGAACAGATCAAGCTCCTGGCGGATGCTAAATATTTCTTCGCTATCGCCTGCGGAGGAGGATTCTGTGACGACGGACTTGCAAAGGCCGTTGCAGAGGCAGCAAATAGTGTCCTGATTGCTGATTACTGCGAAGCAGCAGATGAGAAATCCTTGTTTCTGCTTCAAGAAGTCGGCGCAGCGGCCACGGCCTTTTTAAAGCTGTGCGATCTAGCAGGGGTGATAACGGATTGGCAATTCGACAACAACGTGGCTCAGACTATCCAATTTCAAGTCCTCGGATATTATCGAGATCATTCACGCCATCGGCGGCCCAATGGAGTTTATGGCAGCCGTATGACTGACATGCTTGCCCATCGTTACATTGACCTTTCCCTATACATAGGTGTCATGAATGCGTCAATCGGTCTGGGAGAGCAGATCACAAGGGAGCAATTCCAGTTACTGGCAGAGGCTTGCTGCTACATTAACGACCTGATTGACTTCCGCAGCGATACAATGCGACGACTGAGAGAGAATGTCATCTTGCGGGGCGTCTGAGGAAACATTTGCGAGTACCTAGATGGTATGATTTCGTCTTGTCTACGACTTTCAGCCAAAGCCATCAAGTCCAGTCCCGTGAGCGCCCTCGTGGTCATGAGCCTTAGCAATTGGCTGCTTATGGCGTCCCAGCACAAAGTATACGAAGTCTTCCATGGTGTCAAGGAAAGGAAAGATTCAACAAAGTGCGAATATTTGTCTGAGTCGGACTCCGCCTACAAAGAACTTCTTGAAGCACTGAGCGAGTATGGCACTCTGGGTGAGAACGGCCCTGACGTCGGAAAGCGACGTATGGATATGGATCTACTGTATCATGTGTATCGAAATTCATCGCAGACACACACATCGTGGCTAGCAGACAGCACGCGGAGTCTGCTACATCCTGGTGCTTTGCGGAAGATCGTTGATGTTGTTCATTTTGAATGGCGTGGTCAAACTGGAGATGTGGAATATTGTCCTTGAGCTATAGTACTATAAGATAATCTAGCTCGAATCTCACGAAGACGCCAAACCGAAAATTACATGTACTTCTTACCTCTGGAAGCTACATATGCAGCCCATACTGAATCCCGCCTATGTGTCATGGGCCAAACGAAGCGTGGTATATAATCACACTCAGCAAGGACAAGATACTACATCATAACTCTTATAGAAGGGGCGACGGGCGGACAGGATTAATATCGAATATCTGAGAGTCCCAGAAATGGCTAGTTGGGAAGAGACACATTTGATATGATGAATTAGTCTCCGCCCAAAGAGCGAGGCAAGGAATTTGCAGTCGAATATAAGATTTTTAAAATCTGCGACAAGTGGAGCGCATGGCAAGGGGGATAGGTGGAAGCCAAAAACCCCAAAAGATCACCAAAACGCCCCAAAGAAAGAGAGGAAAGAATATGCAATCTATAAGTTCGTTTGCCTTGCCGAGAAACTAGAGTGAAAAGATCTCCCAAGCACTGTTCAGGAAAATTCGACTTGGAACTGTTGTCCTTCCTGTCTTTCTCGGGCCCGTTCTGCACGCCGGCGGCGGCGTTTATCCGCGTATGACTCGCTGGGTGTGGTCCCAAACCACGTTCTGGGTGATATAAGATGATCTTCAGAGTTAAGAAAACCCGAAGATGTTTCCAGTTGCATATGTTGCACAGGAAGAGGTGGAGGAGAAGGAGGAGAAGGTTGTGTTGGCGGGGGTGGTTTATGGCTGCTTTGAGATTCGGATACGGTGAATATGGAAGGGGGCGCTATTAATGACGCCCCGGCAGATACCGTAACACCAGTGCCAGCAACCTGTCTTTCTTGTCGAGCTTGCTCAACTTGCTGGCGCTTCCATTCCTCTACACGCCGCCAATTTTCAGCTACGGAGAGAGAGCTTGCGGAACTACCAGAAAGATGGGAAATTCTGGGCTCACGGCGTCGACCCTCGCGTGTAGCTATGGCCTCCTCTGATGTAAGGCGACGGATAGTTACACGGCCATCACTGTGCACCCTCGCCTTGACTGACACAATCGGGGACTGGACGTTGTCAAATCCATATTGGGCATAGTCTGGGTTACTCCCCCTGATGCCTTGAATGTGGGTGTAGCGTGAGGAAATCTCGCTGTCCTCGTCGCGGCGGCTCTCTTCTTCATCAGAGATGTTCTCAATCTCCGCCATTGCTTGAACGCTACCTGTAGGTGATGTAAGTGGTGCCCCTGTGGATTCAACAACCTCTCCCCACGTGCCATTTGATTTGGCTACAATTTGCACCCTTTTAAAGTCGGCGATCTCATCTTCGACGAAGTCAGCAATAGACGGTGATTTTCCGTTGGCCTTCAGGCCTGTCTGAGACACTTTCGTCGGGCTAGAAGGAATAATGGGCTCATTTTCATCGGTGATCTCCATGATCCGTCGATATTGTGTTTCACATAAACGACTATAGCAGTATCAGATACAGCGCTGTCATCACCAAATAGGGCTAAACCTGGGATACAGACCAAATAACAAGTGCATCCCCCGGATCCTGGTTGACGGCGTGACAGCAAGGGCAACTGGACTCCTCATGCTGCACATGACGGAAGATAATACTCATGAGAATACGACGCCCGGGTCGGAAACAAACCCTGAAGTTTTTACCATGATTGACCTCTTGTTGTGTGAGAGAATCCTGTAAAATATAGCTTTTCGCCTTCACCTTGCGATATCCTGGCATATCGCGAAATTTGTGTTCCAATATCATATCAAAGTCCTGCATAGTGCTTGGTGAGTCCATCTGGCAAATTGGAAAGATAGAAAGGTGGATTCACACCTCCCAGGTTTCGACCAAACTAAGTGGGATGGGAAATCGTCGTAAATGTGCATCTTCCAGATATGCCGGGATCTCCGACCATGGACTTATCTCTTTCGGCAATCGATTTTGTAGCACGAGGAGCATCTGCCGTACATGGAGAAATGCCAACCTATCAATTGTCAATGTTTCTGGCTTCGCGCCGGACGAATCAGGGATGAATGTTTACCAAATGAAAAGAATTGTGGCTTGGGACTTGGAATTTAGCCGATACAGGACACTCCGAATATCTTTGATATCCGAGTCTTGCCGCATTGCCATTTCGTTTTGACGGTCTGATAAGCCCTCGTTAACCCCTTTTCTACCAACGATATCATAACATCTTCGTCAATGAGGACGGGCAGAAAACAAAGGAAGCAAGGTCTCACCTTTCCGGTCTGGCTGGGGTTTCCCGTACGCCAAAAAGGCTTTGGCGGCTGAAGCGCCAATGGCTGCGGCATAATTTTGCCATGCTTTATTTTTGTGGCTATCCGCATAGTCGCACACCCCCTTGATGATGATACAAGGAATGTTATCCCATACGCCAGCTCCCTCCATTTCAAACCCAATGACTCCGTCATTCTGGATAACCAAGTCACGATGCTCGCCAGATTTCATCACGATGTCGGCCGAGGCGACTTTGCCGATATGAACCACGGGCTGGGTCTGAGCTGCACCTTCTCGGCGACGACAGACTCGCTTCGCATCACATCCGAGGCGATTGCAATCTGTGTCGACTGCCCGCTGACATATACTATCTTGCGAGTCTCCCTCAAAGCATGGACAACTAGTTGAGGTATCCGAGTCCTTGCTGTAATGATTATGGCGATAAGAGGACTCGTAAAGAGTATCAGGGACCCGGGGATGCCGCCATCGTGTATCTGCTTGGCATAGCGCATTGGAATATGTCGAGACCTTGTTTTGGAACTCCACAATAGACCCACTCGACTTGAGCGCAACGAGTAACGTCCGGATCTCACGAGACGGGCTCCGCACAGTTTCCTGGATATCTGTCTTGCGCTCGAATTTGACGGGGTATTGCCGACCAAAGTCGTATTCGACCACGGCATCGCTGATGATGACATCTCCAAGAAATATAGCCTTCTCGCCCGGCCCATATGGCGCCCCACCGCAAATCCCCACAACCAGAGCTAGTTGGACCCCGGAGTAACTGATCAGCAAGCCCGAAACCACGCTCGCAGCGCTCACTTTTCCTGGTCTTGGTAGGTAGCACAGGACTATGTTGTGATGGCCCAAACGGCCGTTGACGTAGATGTTATCATCCCGCTCGCATTTGTCATAGATTTGGCCCAGGCGATCGTAGGTTTCATCAAAGAGAGCCTCGACAGCGTCGGCCTCGAACGGAAGCGCGCAGATGACTGCGATGGTAAACTCGTCGCGGCTCGTGGGGCGCATGTCGAGCTGTCCTAGTTGGAAAGGACTTGCAGCTGAGAGAACAACAAAAAGGAAGGAGAACCTTAGATCGGAGATCTGACATCTAAAGTGGGGAACGGGCACGTGCGAGGGCCCGACCCGAATCCATTTCCACGGGTTTATTGCCGGACCATACATCCAAGTCGTGGTGAATTCATAAGACAAAGTGAGAGAAAATAGAAAATTTGAAAGAGCCGGAAATATTCTATCTTATTTTCTTGACCGTATTAATCTTTTAATCTCACCCAATCATACTAGTGGAGGCTATAGCGACGCTGATAACAAAGGCACAGTAGAGACCCTGGGGGTAATATTAGTCTGAATTACCAAAACAGCACTTAACCATATATGGTTAGAGCGGTATGTTTGAATTATTTGGGGTGTGCTTTTAGTTGTTCTCGTAGTTGGCTGCATGCCTATAAGTGCCTAGCTAGCTGGATCCATGTGCTGTGCCCACTACTTTCCGTCTGTATTCAAATTTCCTTCAAAAGCACCACCAAAATCAAATCAAAGAAAGGGATCATGTCCCGAGGTCGGCTAGAGTTCCATTTGTGTCGCTACAATGCGACAACATTTCAACGTGCCAAGTCTTTGCTTCGCGACTTGTGATCCTAATCACATACTCCAACGCGCAGCACTCGTATCCCAGCCGCATGTGGCGCTCACCAGGCCCATAAAATTACGACCTGCGCATGCACGAATATTATGTCAGATTGACCAAACCAAACCCAGTGCCTGTGTTACTGCAAATTATTGGGTACTGCATATAAGACACATCGCAAAGGCTGGAAGTCCAAATTTTTAGACTGAGTCGATCACTGGCACCCGGGTCCTTTGCCATTTCCCCCAACCCTGAAAATCTGCCTAACTTCAATTTTCAAATACCAGAATTCTTATTAAGATTCAAGTTCGGACATCATGTCAGGCTTGGAGGTCATAGGCGGCATCTCTGCTGTCATTTCCATCCTCGATGCATCTAAAAGAATTTTCGACAATGTGCAGAAAGACATGAATTTGCCGAAGACATTCCAGGTTGTTGGACGCCGGCTTCCTGTCATCAAGCATACCCTCGAGATATGCGTATCCAACCTGAGACCGAACGCGGATTCAATCTCTGAAGCTGTATGTGACGACCTAGGAGATTTGATTTACGTCTGTCAAACGCAGGCAAAATGCTTGGATGAAATCTTTCAGAAAGTTATTCCTGGGCCCGACGATACCTTCCGCAAGCGATATTCGACCGCTCTTCGACGATTGGGGAAAGGGAAGGAGGTTGAGGAACTCATGAAGTTAATCACCAAGAGTGTTCAAGACGTTGTCAATCATCAGGCGGTCATGTCTGTCGATCAGAGTCAAACCGTTAACCTCGATTTGAAGGAGGTTATCCAAGAACTGGACTCTCTTCAGTCCTCGTCACAGACCATTAGCAATAGTGAAGGAGCGCAGACAACCTACAACTTGAGCGGTGGTGGAAGCCACAGAATTTACACCCATACTGGTTCTGGAGATCTAATTGAGCATCAGCACAATGGTATGTAATGACTGGGAATCGTGATATCTCATGTTCTACATCGCTGCAGAAATAAACCAACAGGCTATGCCAATCATACACCCTCATTTTGTATCTGAGACAAATGTAATCCCCTCGACACCATGTGTTCAGTTTGGTTAAACAGTTGAACTCTAGTTGTTTAAAAGGAGTAAATTTCCCGCTAACTCGTCGCTACCAGTCATTGTATCCCGTGAGAACTTCGGCTTCCAAGAACCTGTTGGTGACTGCCTCAGCAAGGCACCATCAACAGTTCCTGAATATTTCATTGGCCGCGGCTCTGAGCTCGATGCAATGAACAGGTACTTCCAAGAAACTCGAGATCAGTCATGTCTGGTTCTATATGGTATTGGTGGTATTGGCAAGACTCAACTTGCTATCACCTACGCAAGGAGAAACTCTCATTGCTACAAGTCGATGTTCTGGTTGAATGCCGAGAACGAAGCCACACTGAATTCCAGTTTCCACGATCTCGCCGTCACAATTTTCAATGATGCGTCAGATTGGGATAGCAAAGAAACCATTCAACACGTGCATCATTGGTTATGTGATAACGGAAACACGAGCTGGCTGGTCATTTTTGACAATTATGACAGCAATTATGACGACAAGTTCAACATCAACGATTACATTCCACTTGCTTGTCATGGTGCTGTCATTATCACCACCAGACAGCCTGGGATTGTGACTAGGAGCAATCATCGACTAAAAGTCGAAGCTTTCCAGAACATCGAAGATAGCCTTGCCATTCTCCAAACTCGCTCAGGAAGAGCAAAAGTTCAATCAGGTACGTGGCATATGCTCTCTGGATTTCAAGAAATCCATTACTAAATTATGTGCCTTCGAAGATCCTTTCGCTCGGACCCTCGCAGAACGACTTGCGGGCCTTCCTATTGCCTTGGCCACTGCTGGGGCATATCTCCGAACCGTCCCATTTACATTCGAAAAGTACCTACAAGAATATGAGAATCGATGGAATCTCAATCCTACAAGCCCGCACAATGTTGAAGGTTATATTACACGTACCTTCTACACGACCTGGAACATTTCATACGACAATCTCAAATCTGACGGGGCCGAAATCTTGAGATTGCTTGCCTACTTCAGTAACCAGGGCCTTCGATACGAACTCTTCTATGATGGCCTAACAGAGAGTTCCCCAGTCCACCTTCGTGAATTGATTACAGACGACGTGTTCTTTCATAACATTATGAGAGTCTTGACCGAAAGCTCATTTCTTGAGATTGACATCGAATCAGCGTCATGGAGCATGCACAGATGTATACATGACTGGACGCTAGCCGTGCTTAACAGTGATATCAATTTTCAGTATTATTGGTTCGCCTTTGGCTGTGTCGATGCGGTCATTCGAGGGTTTGACGCGCAATTTCTTGGTCGCACCAACTTTTCTTCCTCAGCAAGTCATGCAACGCAACTAGTGAAAGTGCTTAAAAGAATCACAAAAAAAGACATCAACCTCAAATTCAGTCCAGATCAACTGCAAAAGATCTCACGTGCTGCAATCCTGCTTCGAGAACAAGTTCAAATCTCGGCAGCTGAGGAGATGTACATTCAAGCAAAAGCGGCGTGCGAGAAAACGCTAGGGCCCGACAATACTTTGACACTTGATATCTGCAACAACTTCGGACTTCTCTATCGAGATCAAGGAAAATTGGACAAGGCTGAGCAAATGTATCTTCGAGCCCGAGATGGTTACGTGAAAGCTCTGGGGCTTAACAACTCCTCAACAATCAATTCCATCATCAATCTTGGAGCCCTTTACTTCGAGCAAGGAAAGCTGGAGAAGTCCGAAAAATTGTATCTGGAAGCACAAGCTGGGTACCGGAAATCTTCATCGCCGAGTCACACTTCAGTTGCTCACATCGCCAAAAATCTCGGGTCACTAGGACTGTACCACTCTCCAGTCCATGACTCTAAAGCTCTCGGAAGCTCATCGGATTATCAAACGAAGCTGAATGATCTTGCAAATAACCTCGGCAACTCATATCGTGCTCAAGGCAAGCTGAATGAAGCTGAGAAGATGCTTTTACAAGCACGAGCCGGGTACGAAAAAGCGGTTGGAGTGGATCACACATCGACCTTTGACATCGCCAAGTTCAACAACCCTAGGGCGCGAAAAGCAGACCACCTGCCAATTTACCGCGTGAAGAACAATCTCGGGGAATTATACCGCGATAAGGGGATGTTTACTCAGGCTGAGCAGATGTATCTGCAGGCGCGAGCTGGGTACCTGGAGATGCTCGGACCTAACCACGTTCTAACTCTGGACGTCATCAACAACCTTGGAGCGTTATATGAAGCCGAAGAAAAGCTGGATGTGGCTGAGGAGATGTATACACAGGCATTAGCGGGAAAGAATACTCTGTTGGGACCTGCCCATGTGTCAACCCTAAACACCATCAGCAATTTTGGACAGCTCTATCTTGCCCAGGGCAAATTGGATGAAGCTGAGCAGAAATTCAAACAAGCAATAACTGGATACAAGCTGCACTTCGGCCCAGACACACAGAACGCCTCCATCCTTACCACTGTCAATAGTCTCGGAAGCCTATACCTTGCTCAGGGCAAACTCGGTGAAGCTGATGACATGTACAGACATGCACTGGCTGGGCGAGAGCGACTACTAGGAATGGATCATCACTTGACTCTTGATACCGTCAACAACGTCGGAAATCTCTATCGTGCGCAAGGGAAACTTGATGAAAGCGAGAAGATGTACGATCGGGCCCTGGCTGGGTATGAAAAAGCCTTTGCCCCAAACAAACACCACACGTCCATCATACGCACACTTTATAACCTCGCCCTTCTGTATCGTGATCAGGGCAGATTGGACAAAGTGAAACTGGAAAAAGCCGAGCAGATGTTTATCCGAGCAATGGCTGCGTGGAGTGAAGAGCTGGGGCCAGAACACGATTTTACTCTTCAGGCAACCAAACAGCTCGGAGATGTCTATCTCATGCAAAAAAGATGGGACGAGGCAAAGACGTCCTTTCTCCAGGCGCAAGCTGGATACGAGAAAATTCATGGACCGGAGCATACTTTGACACTCACAGTCACCAGACGTCTCGGGACTGCTTATATTGGTTTGAACCAGTTACAGAAGGCCGAGGAGATGTATGAAAGAGTGCTCTTTGGGTACGATAAGATTTGCGGATCCAACAACACCGACTCAGAGTCCGAGTCCGACTCGGAGTGCAACAAGGTCATTATTGACATCGTCAAAGCCCTTGAGGCTATATATAGTGCTCAGGGCAAGTCGGCTGACGCCGAGAGGATGCGTCGTCGGCTGCACATGTGAGGACACATGTGCATTGAATGAATGTGCTTGATCTTATTTTCTAATCAGGCTAGCAGTGCCTTCCATTTTTCAGCCCATAGCTTGATTCTCTCTTCCAGATGTCTCTTTCTCCTAGTTTCTTCCATCTGTCCAGGGTTCTGTTTCATCCCAGGTGCCTGCACTCCAATAATATACCGAGGTTCTACTGTCTCTCCATCCTTGAGTACGTTCGAATATTTTTTAGATGTGATAAGCCTGCAGCAGGTAGGCTCTCTGCTGTAATCGGCATCACCGCTGCCCTCTTTTAAGATTTTCGACGTGTTTTTTTTTTTTTTTCTTTAACCCTCAAGTGCTTCAACTGCGACCTTAAAAACTTCCGAGCAGCCGAGTGACGTGGCCATTCTACCTCTTCGTCTCCACAGTAAATAAGCTCATCCGTGGGCGACTAACAACAAATTTTAATTGGAGGAAAGCCCCACTGCACGCCCATCTTAGGCTATGGTGTTGTAGCCGCCCGTGTTGCTCAGCGGCACACCACGACCAGGCAACCATAAGAGGGCCTTTTTGTCCAAGTTTCTTTCTTACCTCTAATTCACCACCACTCAAGATCTCTCGTGAGAAACAGCTAATCCGCTCCAACGCCATGGAGCCTCAAGTCTACACTACTGTCGAAATCCTTGATGAACTTGCTCGCCGTGTTGAAGAGGAACCCCACGATGAGAACTCTGTGAAAGCAATGACCGGCGGAATTCTTTCTCATTATTTCACACCAACCAGCGGTTTTGCGCTCACACCACCTTCAAATTTGGACGGCCAGGATGCCGACTCCATGATTTTGCACATTCGCCGTTTCTTTCCTGGGGGCCGCGGTCTTGAGAGCTGCGCGCTCGTCGTGGCTAGCTGGGGAGAAGATTCAATAAGCAAATCACTGGAGCAGATCCAAGATACCTTGGAAAAATCCAACACGGAGCCAAACTTGCGCTGGGTCATATTGGTGCATGGCTGTGTATTCCACTTCTATCATTACGACCCCGCACAACAGGCAGAAGAACGCCTTACACCTTGGTCTCGCTCTGACCAACAGATTGCTTTCCATGCGAAGAGTGACAGCGGTGAAATGCACCAGAGAATGATCCAAATAGCACAATAAGAGAATCTTGCTGAGGCTCCAAATACACCGGTTCAGCTCGGGCTGAGGAGGCGGGGACCCCTAGCCCGATCACAATAGTAGCCTTCGACATATGGTACTGCAGCTGTATTCTGGGCTATACTTTGTATGTAACTCCTTAGCTTAGCACGTCCCTATACCCCCTGGGAGGTCGTAGGGCCCGCCCGCATAACGCGGCCGGGCTCGCCGGACGTTACTACTACTACTACTACTACTACTACTACTACTACTACTACTACTACTACTACTACTACTACTACTACTACTACTACTACTACTACTACTAGGTACAGCTATATGATTGAGTGGGGCGTGAGCGGACCAATCAGTGTGAGGGGCCCGTGCGGGTGCCTGGTGGGGCCGCCACGAGTCATGGCCATAGCTCCACAAACACATCTATATAAAATAGCTGGGGAGCGTTTTGTAGAAAGGCCACCGCTATAGGCTGGCGGAAAAGAAAAAAAAAAGAATTTGACGGCGGGGGGAATCGAACCCCCGGGCGCTCCAGTTCAGTCTCGTCTTCGAATCTACAGTAAACCACGCTTCACAGTATAAGAAGACAGGCACCGCCCGAGTTGTTAAGGAGGTTTCTGAGAGACGAATGACGAACCTCGAAGAGGAGTGGTTAGACCACTAGACCACGCCGCCCTTTTGTTATCCCCCTGGAACTTTTTTGTCCTCTTATGTTCCCTTTTTATTTCGGCCTGGAAATTAAGGGTGTAGATCTCCCGCCCCCCCATTATATGGGAGATTATATGGGAGGTCCAAGCAATGAGCTGCCCAAGTGAAAATCACTCCGTAGTTCTTGTATATCCAAATCCTGCGAGAGGTCAATCTATTCTATTAGTAGTTAGTACCAGTGTTTTCCGGTACTAAATTTCTCTACAGGTACTTTTAGTAAGCCTCGAAACTCACGCAATTTGTTTTTATTTACCCCTCAGTAATTGTCCTCTCTCTTGTTTCATCCCGTTGTCCGTTTACACCCACTTATAGTTAGTCTCCAGCGACCACCTCTCTATACAGCTGGGTTCGACCCCCCGACCCCTACCTTTCTATACGCAACCATAGTCTATGAATGATCCATGGACTACCGATCTGAGCATGACAGAAAGGAAACACTCCCCTTATGAGGCGGTGCCAGTGGAAGAACAAGAATCGAAAGCAGTCCATGCAGCTGAGCATACGGTGGTCAAAAGTCATGAACAAAACAAGGTCCCACCCCAGCCTCTGAATATTTCTTGACTGGAGAGAATTTCGCGTCTTGCTTCTGACTTGATTATTGCCGTGATCGCGCTCCTCTTCGCTGTTTTTGGCATTCGTGTCTTTCGGGCCGATGGAGATCCTGCGGGTCCAGGGTCCATGGGCGCTAAACTTTTCGCAGTGTCTCAATATGTCCGTGATTCGGATTCACCATTCGTTCTGTCTTCCGTTTTGTTAAGTCTTTGCTAACAGCAAACCATCCTTTCAGGCTCCGACAATTTTCCCTGTCTTGCTTGCTGCCATCGCCGGCAGCAGCATGAAGAGCATCGCGGCCTGGCGCGCCCAGACTAGCCAAGGAGCTACTATCGGATTTATACAGCAATGCCTCGGCAACCAGACGATTTCGAGCGCCTTTCTGACCCAGATTCGACTCCGCGCCATCAACCTTTTCGCTGTTTTCAGTCTCATATTATGGTGTCTGTCTCCATTGGGAAGCCAAGCCTCGCTTCGGGTTATCTCGATCGTGCCGAATTTAACAGGCACCCCCACAAACCTGACTACTGTGGATACATTCACTGAATATCAATACGGCCTTATTGATGCCACTGAAGGCGCTCTGACGACCATAGGAAATCCTGTCATTGCTTCCATAATGTCAACTATGCTGCTCAAGAGCCGCAACCAGGACCTTTGGGACAACATTCGCTTTCCTGTGATCAGCAGCCTCTCAAACAGCAGCTCTGACTGGATGGACATACCCCCGGACAGTAATTTAACCTACGCTTCCCTCGTTGGATCCCCAGTTGCCGGTCTACCTATCTCTGGTAACACATCCTTTACACTACCAGGATCTTTCCTGTCTCTCTCCTGTCCGGATTTCGCTCTCTTGAATCAGACCGGCTTCACCAATTTCACAAACGCTAGTGCTCCCGATCCTGGAAATCACAATTGCAGCTGGACAAGTGCTAAAGGGGGCTACCAATACCAGATTGCCATTTCACTGCCCTGCCCTGACTTCACCGCGAACGTGACTACTAAGACTCGAAATGCCCGAAAGTTCGTATGGGAGTCCGCTGACGGGTCCTTTGTAAACAACGGAGTCAATCGTGATCTCTATACTCGGGCTACATGCGACCTCACTACGACATTTGTGGATATTAAGGTCACCTGCACCGGGAGCTCTTCCACCAACTCTGCCGGCAGCACTTGTACCCTGTCCTCGGTCCGTCGCTCGCCCAATCTTCCGGCAAACAGCAACTGGACTGTTCTTGACCTGGGCTGTGATAGCCATGCCAGTCAATCTGATACCTGGTCAATTCTGACTGTTATCACCGAGCTATTCCCTAATGCAGAAATGAGTGGTGGCCAGGAACCGATAATATCCTATCTTATTGACCCATTTACCGCCGTGAGCACTTATCAGACGACGACAGTCTCTTCAATTGGTCGCTCTGTGTTTGAAACGCGTATAGACCAGGTTTTCAGTTCAGTTCTTTACCTTGGGATTAGTCCGTCGGCATTTACTGGCTCGTTCAATAGCACGAGTGATCTGCCTAGTGGGGCCGGAGTTGATCTGAATGCCACGGTCACTACACAGCAAGATGTTGTCAAGTGTAGCCGGGCTTGGCTCGGCGTCCTCAATAGTGCGTCTTCAATGTTTGGTAACCTTTGCTTTTGCACTAATAGGTGCAATTCTGCGTATCATGACGTTCGCCCCGGACATTCTGGGATCGGTATCTGCTGTCTTTCTAAACAACAGAACAACAGGGGTCACCGGGTCTTCGACATGGTCTTCCAATGAGTGGAGTAGACATCGAAAGGATACGAAGCTTTATCTGGGGGATGTTGAGCCTGCGGCTGAAGTTGGTTGCATTGCGCTGGCGACTTTGGCGGAAGATGTGCCAATTAGTCAGATCAAGAAGGGGCGGTATTATACCTAGATTTATCAAAGCTAGCTAGGTAGTATCATTGGCTAGCATCATCGTAGAAAATGTTTTGATGACACCTGTTCCACACATGAATCAAATGCCACATCCTTAGCCATATGTAGCTTGCCTAAGTTCACATGTGCATGTAATACCCTCTTTCTGCCAGCCCTGGAGATCAGAGAAGGAAATACGCTCGTGATTTTGATTTTATTTTTCAGATGACAACCCTATCCAGGGCCTTTACCCTGCCAGGATTGTCAGATATCAATTACAACTTGAAGGCGAAAAGTCAAATCTCTAGTTGACTTACACCGACGAAGGAGTAGCATTGAGGTATGTGACATTGGGGGCTCGCGAGGAATAACGAATATTGCTAGGGTGAAAGTGAAAGATGAAGCTCCTAACGTGTAAGATCGTGGGAATAGCATCAAAACATTGGAGCTGGAGAAAATATGCATATCATCGAGTACACCTGGGCATCATCAAGCCCTGGAGTCAGTCAATTTTAACTTCTGAGGCAACATTTGAAATAAATTAAAATCTTTTTCTAGCCCATCCGGCTCTACTCTTACGTAGCCAAACTAGTTGGATCTTCCTCTTCTTCTGCAAATTTTCTTCTTCTTCTTCCTCCTCCTCCTCTTCCTCTACGTACTGCTCTTCAAGCCCAATTTTCTTATGTCAATTCTGTCAAGAAACACATTGCTAGTACATATGGCCCATAAACCCTAGGGCTGTTAGACTTATGCTTCTAAGCAAAAATGAATTGTCTCATTATTCCGGTCCAGCTCCTGACTATATCCTGAGAATTCAAAGTCTGAGAGATAGGCCGTGTCGCCGTTATGTACGATTCTACTCATCTTTCTTGTAGTGGGACGGTATGCGCATCTCAGCTACGCAGGTAGAATGCAGACCCATAGTAAGGCTTCCAAGGTTGAGCTCATGTAATCATTGTTGATTTTGACTGTTTTGATTTTGCTTGGAGGGGCGCGTCTTGCTTCTCAATCACTCGCCGTGTTGTTGTCATTTTCCAAAACACTTTGCTGAACTCTTCCTCCTCCCTCTTCTCTTTTCCCACCATCCTCCTTCACCTCTCCGGTTTTGTCTCCCATTTCTCCAAAGTTTGTCCTGGTTTTGGATTTCGTTCGACTTCGTATATCGGCTACACCAATTCTGGCTATACTTGTGACATGGTCTTGAACCATTGGCGTGCACTTCGTAAACAGGTGGGTATACCTTCCAATGACCAATGAATAAATCCGGTATTCCGAGGGCCGTCTGCGGGCCCAATGATACTAAAAATGCTAATCTTATGAGTGAGGAATGGCAGCTTTCATGCGAAGCCCACTTAGTCACAGGACAACATTTCCTGGCTAACCCCTCTTCTTTACAGGCTTCTATAATCAATCCTTGACCCACCTCCTGCGACGGCTACAGATGAAAAGTGTAATCAGTCCAGCAGCATTGCACTTCAATCCCGAGTTCCCGATTACAATCTGAACCACAGCGACATGAAGCTATTCGCAAGCAATTGACGACTGATTTACGGCCACTACTACCTACTTCACCGACAAGAGTTCGGAGAAGCTCTGCAGATAGCTCCAGAGAGCACTTCATATTGTATTTGGATCAGATGGATTCCGTAGCTTTTGCAGACCATAAGATCGTTTACTCATCCATTCATCATTGATTTTATGCTGTGGATATGGAGCTAGATCGATGAAATCTATCAGTCTCCCCACGTAATGGTGAAGCGTTTCTCTAGGCCTCATCATGCGCCAGTCGCCTCCGCATCGAAAAGGCGAAAGTGGCTTGAATAGTATCGTGACCAACTGGTTACCTGTTCAGAACTGACGGACCTGGTGTCTTTTTGCTGGTGGCGTTGGAGGTGAACATGTACACTTCTAAACCTTTCATTGCTCACCTGACTCCCTTCCAAGGTTTCTGGGTATTACTAGTACCTGCCCAGGTGGCAGTATATAAGACCCAGCCCTGCTTTGAGAGCACACAGTATGTATACCGGAGGAAAGCAGAGCCATCCCTGCCAGGAAACATCTTACGGCCTCGGGGGTGACATTGAGCAATACAGCTGCCTCAACTCCAACTTGAACTTGAAGGTCAGCTCATTCGATTTCCCCTTCGAGTCCGAAGACGTCGAGTGCGAGGGGAGGATAGAATCAATCCATAGGTATATGTATATGTTGCACGTGAATAAGAAATCAATGATGCATAGTCGGGGGAGAAAGGGGGGAGAGAGAATATGGAGGGGGTGGGGGGTGAGTGATTTCAGAGGGAAAAAAATAAACGCCGCGCCTTGGGGTCGAACACACGGCTCGACAAAAAACTGGGGGTGGGAACGTCTTATTTTTGTTAATCCGGACTTGCGTTCCCAATTGAGCCATCTGCCCTAATGCTAACTGGCCCCACTTTTCTCATTCTCATATGCCTACAAATACGGGTACTAGACTAGAAGGCAACGCTAAATTCGCTAGGAGAACCTTGGAATCCCCAAGCTACATAGTTGATGTATACCGGGGATGTATGAGTTTCAAGTAAATTTCGGTTAAATTTTTGGAGGCTATTATCTTGGAGAAACCTACTATTCAAATCAAAGTTCACCATATCCCCAGCACCTTTCTCTTTCCTGTCTTCAACTCAAGTGCTCCTCCTCTTTATAACAACAACATTTACAAGTCCCACCCCTCAAACAAACTCCGACGACAGAAAAATTTTGAAAACTGATGACATTTCTCCACCGGTTCTAAGGAAGATGTCATCACCCGCCTCCCCCTTTACATCACATGAATGGCCTGAGCCAAAGCAAACTTTGAGAACTTGAATACAGTAGAGGTTGATTGGGTTCAATCACTGTACTATGTACATATATAATTCAAGTTTGAATCTCATACAGTTGTGCCTTGCAATGGCGCCACTCTGTAGACAACACTTCTGAGCCTTGAGACTGACGATATCCAAACATTTGAAGCTAACATGACAGCTGTAGCCTGTTTTTCAAATGTTTTCAACCTCGATCCACATCCATGGATGTGCAATGGATATTGTCAGTACCATTTCTGCTACATGTACAACAGGCAGCAACAATCAGTTCTGTACGTAGCCCTGGAGATAGCAATCCGGGACTGAGGTCTTCAAATGTTGTCATTCTCCTTTTCTCACCTTCTGGACTACCTGGCGAGCTACCAGAACCATGTGAGCTAGTATAAACAGTGTAATTGTACTCGTGTACTTATGTTTATATCAATGATACGGAATGGTGTGCACTACACTACAGGGTAAATACTTTATCCGAGCGTGCAATAAAGGTTAAGCTCAAGAACCGCTATAGCCAATGAGAAAGCATAAAATTAGATGTAGACCCACTATAACGCTCTCCAGTCTTATAGCCAAATAGAGCAAATTCCTCATCAAGGCCGGCTGGCCCAATGGCAAGGCGCTTGACTACGAATCAAGAGATTGCAGGTTCGACCCCTGCGTCGGTCATCTTTTTTGTCTATTTTTTTTTGTCTATTCACCAGGCTCCAGGTTCGATCCCTCTACCGGTCATTTATTTTCATCATTACTTTCCTTTTCCTTCTAGTCCTCATTAGGAGACGCCATTCTGTATATGCCTCTGGCTCAGCGAAGAAGTCTCAACCATCAACCCATCTCCGTGAGCTCATATCATACTCTGCGAGTCTACTTTTTTGCCCCCTGCTGTTGAGTCTCCCCCCAAACAAGGTGATTTTCTCCGTAGGGTTCCCCGTCAATGCAAATTCCAACCCATATACCCTATTAGATGCTGGCACTGAAGACTCGAGCGAAGTACTTCGCTTGGTACAATCAAGGTTTTTACTCGGAACGTGAACCATTCCCTCAAGATGCAAAGCCTTGTGTGCCACAAGCGTGGCTATTTTGGCATCCCACATACCTTCTCGATGCCGAACTGGTTCCAGCAGATCAATTGCTCGACATCTAACTCGATGAACGCGACACTTTATGGCGACATAGTACAGGGGTGCAATGCAGCCCATGTCCATTATTGAAGTGGCCATGCTGGAAGGGAGATTTTTGTGAATCTCAAAATCCATGTCAAGTCGACTGGTCTCGTATAGAGCTTCCGTTTGGTGGAGCAAACTTTCGAATTGCTGTGTATGGGAGTCGAAGACCATTTCATCCTCCTCACATAGGCATGTCTCTGCCATTAGTGTTGTCATGGTATGATAGATACCTAACAAATGTAGGAACTTCTGCTCTTCGATTGACCCAGATCCCAGGAGAGCCTTTTCGGATGCTTCAAATGCGGATGCCCATCGTCTCAAATCCTTAAGCAAGGCCGTTTGCTTTTTGAACAAAGGGGAGCTCGGGTGCAAGGCATTGCTTGTTGTTGAGTTTCCCCGAATGGATGATTTCAACTGAATAGTCGTGCACATGAAGCCGTTTAAGAATTTCCAAGCTTCCTTACAAGACGAGAATCTGCGTAATGTGAGACTCTTCCCGGCTTGTTGAAATGTCGCTTCAGTGTTATAGTCGAATGGGTTGAGGAGTTCAGACTGGATGTACAGCCTGGACATGGATTCCAGTATGCAGTCGGTAATAAAGTTACCCGACACACCTAGAGACTTAGGTCTTTGAGTTCTGGAAGAAGGCAAAGCGTGCAAGTCCTGAATTATCCTCAGTCCGTTCTCAAGATGGGTGCGAGCAGTCACAAAATGACCCCGAAGTGTTTCTAGAGAAACAAATATCACGCAAACGATAAGGATAACGCGAAGAGAACTCTCTTGTTTTGCTTCAAAGTGGGGCTTTAGTAGTCCTATTGCCTTGACATAATTTTGCAAGGCGAATTGCTCCAGGTTTCCAGTGGCGTGATTGCCTATGGTGCCCACTTTGTGAATAGCGCCTAATGCAAGGCTAGCATGAAGTACCGCGGGCTCGCTGTGGCTCGCCTGTAATAAAACCACGGACCAGAACTCCGAGGAATACGACCCTGGGAGTTTTCTGACAGTTCGAATCGTGAGCCAGTCAAAGCAGTCTTTCTCAGCTAGGCTTCTCGCAGGTAGATATGCATTGACTGAGCGGCAAATCATCGCTCCGGGTCTTTGGATCTTCATAGCCTGAGGACGGGAAGATGGCTTCTGGCCTCCGCCCCATACTCCGTAACCATCACAAGAGCGACCAGTAGAGACACATCGACGACATGCTGGATGGCTTTCATCGCACTTGACTTTGCGAATCCTGAAATTGGATTAGCCTTGACAACACAACCTTGGAATGAGCGACATCAGGCAATGATCACTTACTTGCATGTGCGACAGCCGGATTTAGAGTACATTACCACGGCTCTACTTAGAGCTGAATTCTGTGTGTATAATCGGTGGATCAGAATATGGAAGTTGGCAAACTCGTGAGTTGGTTTGAGTCTCTGGTGGGGGCCGTAAGGCGCGCCGTTTCTGTGATTCGCGGGCTCGGCATTTCATGATGCTTATTGGTCAATGTCCTCATCCCATTTCTATCTATATGATGGGTCCAGATCCGCAAGCTTCATGCCATATTCGCTAAATTGTGTCTACTGATCGGAAAGAGCTGGCCCGACGACTTCCCCTCCCTTACGAGAAAGTTGCGTAATACTAACGCTGAAGCCAGATCTACAATCGCCTAACGCCCGGGGCTTGCATATGGTGCCCGCCCTATTGAACAGAGTATTCATTGGACAGTTCGGCATTTTGAAATTCTCATCGGACAGATGATATCCACTTTAACCTTGGAGAGTTCTTCCTCCGAGTCTCTGACCTACATGGATGTGCATCGTTGACTCATTTGGTGTGCAATGGAACGGGGATAGGATAGCAGAGATCAATAACATTTGAAAGATTATTTCAATGCTGACCATGACGAGACTATAAATTCACCCTTTGTCTCCTTTCCCTGTATTTGATTTTCTATCAATCGACTAAATTCAGCGCTTTATTGAACCTGGGAAGCAGGGTTTACTTATTTACTCCATTCTAAACTTTCTTACAACATGGCATTGAACGTGACTCCTACCCGCAGGCTGGGGAAAAATGGCCCTCTTGTACCAGCAATGGGATTTGGCATGATGATGGCCACGGCCTCTCAATATGGTGCTTTGCCTGATGATGCAGACCGATTTGCCTTGCTTGATCACGCAGTTGAGCTCGGGGCAACCTTTTGGGACACTGCCGAGTAAATTCCCCCCAAAATGACATTTCAGTCCACAAATTGCTAATTGAGTACTTAGCTTGTATGGTGATAACGAAGAACTTCTGGCAAAATGGTTCAAAAAGACCGGCAAACGAGACCAAATCTTTCTGGCATCCAAGTTCGGATATGTACGAGGCAGCCCAACTTTGGAGATCGATACTTCTGCCGAATATTGCAAGAAGGCTTGCCATATGACTCTGGAGGCTATGGGGATTGACTGCATTGATCTATGTAGGTCCTGCCTTTTAAGAACGAAATGTCAATTTACACTGAGATGAAGTGCTTACCATGAACCAACGCCACAGATTACGTTCACAATGTCGATACCAAGACACCCATCGAGGAAACCATGCGTGCGCTAGCAGAGCTTCAAGCGTAAGTGTCATGCCAAAAGCTTAATATCATGCATCAAGCGTTAAAGGCCATTATTCAGAGAGGGTAAGATCAAACACATCGGTCTTTCCACCGTCACATCCAATACCATTCGACGCGCCGTGAAGATCGCACCAGTTGCTGCGTACCAGCCCGAGTATTCTCTCTTTTCCCGTGAGATCGAGGGCCCAGAGGGCACTGATGCACTCGCTACCTGTCGCGAGCTCGGCATCGCTATTGTCGCCGCCACACCGCTGGGCCGAGGCATGCTCACCTCAACTTTCAGCAAGGGCGATGCCGTTGGAGATAGCACCGACATGCGCGCCAAGATCATGCCACGATTTCTTAAAGAGAACCGGGATACCAATATTCGTATCTCAGCCCTGATCAAGGCGGTCGCTGATAAGAAGGGTTGCACTGTCTCCCAGTTGGCTCTTGCTTGGCTTTTGAAACAGGGTGATGATATCTTTCCGATCCCTGGCACCAAGCGTTTGAAGTACTTGGAGGAGAACTGGAGATCTCAGGAGGTTGTGCTCAGCGACGAGGAGGAGGCAGAGTTGAGAGCTATTGTTGATAATAACCCTGTTGCTGGTAGCAGTGTTCCTCCTCAATTTGCGTCGTTCTTGTTCCGGG
Organism: Penicillium sclerotiorum; assembly: GCA_911649655.1. NCBI lineage: Eukaryota > Fungi > Ascomycota > Eurotiomycetes > Eurotiales > Aspergillaceae > Penicillium > Penicillium sclerotiorum. The sequence continues at coordinate 1,494,880 of CAJVRJ010000005.1, read as the reverse complement.
ATACCAAGGAGGAGTGAGGGTCCACGGGTCTGCTTCAACATTTGAACATTTGAAGCTTGATTCATACTGCATCAGCCTTTAGAGGAAACTTTAGAAATTAGTTCTTCAACATTTAGTCTTTCCAATTTTTTGCCTTCTTCGTTTCCCAACATAGACACATGAACAAAGAACCAATTGATCAGACAATGGGCCTTTAGACCATTCCAGAATCGAACGAGGTAACAAAAAAACAACGCTGAGGCCTACCATTATCCGAAACCCAAAATAGAAACAACAATGGATACCTGGGCACCTGCATGCATCTAGAAAACATAGCCCTAGACCAGCCCCCACACCAAGCCATGTGGCAAAACGCCTGAAAGAACGAGAAAAACAGCATCTGAGACATCACACATCACTAAGACAATAAGCATGGTAAAAAGGCATGGACTGATCAATTTGATTTGAGTTTTCTTTGTTTCATAATATAGGCAAACATCTTTGAATCAGCAGGGTCGGATGCGTTTATATTCTGTTTTGTATGAGGTTCTGGTCGGACCTGTATGAAACCCCGTTTAAATTTATCTATGTTCTAAGCTTTGGAGGTTTCAGATGAGCGAATTCACCAGTGCCCGGTGCAGGGTCGGAAAAGAGATCCAAAATATTTGGATGGTGTTAGTCCAAGGGGGTCAATTTTTTTTATACTCCGTGGCTGAGCTTATTAGATGAAAGATGTTATGCACTCAAGTGCATTTTATTCTGAGCATAAGGAAATTGTGGTCCTATATGCCAGGCTAGAAGAGACAATATCCACAAAGCTTTTAGAAGACATTAAGCCGGAACGCCGGAAGTACCATATGACACAAATGCAAAATGAAGCCCCCATCTGCCACTCAAGATTGCATCTTGTTGCTGTTCTCTTCGTTGAACTCGTCCCGGGAAGCGGTGAACTTCTCTGTGACAACATCGCAAAGATCCATCAGATCGGAGAATCCCTTCTCGAGGGCTTCCAGGGCAGTAGTTGAGTCTAAGGGAACTCGCGTCAGTCTCGCGTCGTTCATTTGGAGGGCATGGAGTCCTCATATATTCGACTTACCGGAAGTCTGGATACGGAGATGCATCTTTGCGTCGGAGGGGTGAGGAATAGTGTAACCGCAGAACTCAACAGCAGGGCTATAATGGGTTAGTTTTGCGATTTTGGAATGATAGCAGTCTAATAGAAGGTTCTTTGACAAGGAAAAGCACTCACTTCTTCATGATGGCATATCGCAGCGCATTGCCCATGGTGTGTCCCTCGCCCTCAAACTGGAATGAAGCGGCAGTCTCTGAAGATCCGGGAAGCTAGAGCGCAAGGTTAGGTACTGCGCAAGACAAATGTCCCTTAGGAAGTACTTACCACCAGGACGCGGCGCTCATCCAGAATCAACTCGTCCTGAGGCTGCTCAATGTCCATCATGGACTGGTCTTGTGCATCTTGGGAGTGAACTGAGCCAGGCATTGTGATATCGGAGGTCGAAGTGAGGATTCGAGTATCTGACTTGGTGCTGTGTTGAGGGCGGTCGCGCTTGGTGGGGTAGGTAATATTATGTGCGCCAGGGGATTTGCGGTGGCAGATTTAGTGACGTGGGAGCGATTGGTATTGAGAATCCGTCTTTCGCAGGTGATTAACAAGTGAGAGATGTTTTCTGACTTTATCCGGTGATGCTCAATTTGCAGCAGAAAAAAAAAGTGGGTTTATCGATAGAGGGGATGGACACCGCTTTCCTTATTTGGAATTATTTGGACAATGCTTATATAGCTTCATCAACTCATAATTGGATTGTAGCTCTTGATACGAGCGATAGCTTTGTGTTTGCATATCTATTCAAGATTTGAATTTTAGATTGTCTTCTAGATGAGCCGGTTTGCCTTGAAGTGCGTAGAGGAACATTTTTGCCTTGCGGTACGAAATACTAGTTAACACCTAGCTCAATGTTACAGTCTTTAGTTGAATGCAGTAGCAGAGTGCCTTATATTAACAGGGCTCAGATTGATTAGCATCATGCAATAACCAAATACAGCATGGTGAAGTTTAAGTTCTGAACTATGCCAAAGTAATATAACGGAAGCTCGGAGGAGTGACTTGGGCAGCAAGGCTGACATCTTAATCAGCACAGACCGCCGATCCAAATGATCCCGATCATGATCCAAAGTGATAAAAAATGATCAAAGATCCATTTTTCACGGGCCTAAGAAACCCCTGTGGCTTTCATTTGTGGCGACGGTTCGTGCGCTATCTCGAAGGGGGAATAAATGCCCACCCCGAATTCAGCTCCCGTGGGACCTATCACATTGCGAAAGGGTCTGGAATTTGGTCTTTTGTTTGCTCTAGCAACTTGAGAGGATTTAGTGTATATTGTGAAGTAGTTTGATTGGTTTCCTTCGACGGAAAGGAATTACAGGGGAATTAGTGGGATGAACGGAGCACATCATGGCTGGCCAAATGACAGATAGCGGGGAAGCTCATCAAAGAAGCCCCTCTCATCCGATCCAATGGAAGACAATGCACGCATCTCACTAGTTCCTGATGAATTTCCTATGAAATTACTAAAACTTACTCATGGTTGTGGGGATAATCTGATGTTGAGATATACGATATGGGATATCCTGAGGCGTCCAAAGCTGAGCCCTAAAACACTAGAAAGTATGATCCTAAAGCACATGACTGGATCAGACCCAACCATCAGGATGAAACAAAAGTTTCTCCTAGAATTTGGTAGAGAGGATCATGAACAGTGGGCTCCCAGTATCAGGATTTCAGGATTTCAGGCCTTTTGGGGGGCTTGATTTTTTTTTCACGGTCGGCAGAGGGTTCCGTGCATTAGCTGAGTGCTCAGCATGATCCACTTGGGGCCATATGGGGGTTTGTCTGGAACATGTATTAGTTCGTCAACGGGGAATTAGGGAAATAAGAAAAAAAAAATGACATCCATACGTAGATTTGAAGAAAGAACATTTGAAACCATTTGAACAGCGATACTAATTCCTATTCCAATGGAAGGATCAATGAGAATCTGTCACTGGAGTCAAATATGCAGCCCCTTAACGGGCGTCACACTTGACGCACCACACTCCTTGTCGCTGTAAGCGCCATGTTTGACCTCGAACGTGTTGGTAGAGTCTGGGCCATGGATGCCGATCCGGACGGATTAGGATGGGGGCTGACAGTTTTGTACTAATGCATTTCACTACGGAATACCTAGTGTAGATACCCATACACATTTGAACCTATGAATTCACCTGATCATGATATCTGGATACCTATCGTATGTAATATTTGCTTATGTTTTCTCAGTAGCTAAAGGCTATATGAATCATCCCTATCTCATTAATCTCTTACTGGCACAGGATGTTTCACGATCCCAAGAAAGAAACTATCAGCAGAAACACGTCGTGTCTCAGGGCGGCTGATCCTGATACGCCCGGTGTCCCCAGAGTGGGAGCCACGACTCCACTACTGAACCTAGTTAATGGAGAGTACCAAAGGACCAGATTGGAACTGCCTCTCCCATACTGAAGACAGTTTAGAACTTGGGGCTGGAGATGTACCTAATACATCATTTCTAAGGAACCCAGCCCCTGTTCCCCCTTCTGGGCCCCAGAATAATACTATTTCTATATTTTATTTTTTGGAATTTCTTCCCCCCTAGAGCCTTTTCTGTTTTTCTTTTAATTTGTTTTTTTATTGAATTTCCATTTTACTCTTTTTTTTTTCTATTTATCTTGGAAAATCAACGGTCCATTTCTCTCGCTTGTTGTTTCTGGACCCGTTTGTTCCTTTGGCTCATTTCTTTTCTTTTTCTCCTGCCATCTGTCACACTGCTTGCCGCCTAACCGCCGAACTCCTCCCCCCCTCTATCCTTCTTTCTCCTCCCTGATACTTCGACCTGTGATCTTTGGTTCTCTAGGGTTGGATTATAATTCAACCTTACAGAGACATATATATACAATTTGGATTGAGCCTCACCCGCAGGTTCATTAATGCACCTCTCTTAAAAGCCCCCGAGGTGCTGGGACGCCGATCATTGCTGGGAGATCGCAACCAACAAGAAACCAACAGATTCCTCAAGGAGCAACATTGGACAGAAACAGGGGACCAAGAGCTCGACCTCGTTCAAATTTCAGCAAGAAAACATCCCACCAATCTCCACTCAATACCTTGTCACCATGTCGACGGCAGTTGCATCCGCGACTGCGGCACCGTTATCCTCGCCGCATACCACCCGCGATCCCAGTCCCAAGAACTGCCCGACCTTGGCCCCTCCGTCCGCACCGGTGAATTCCTCGCCGCCGAGACAAGCAAGTTCGCAAGATGCGCCTCAGGGAACACCCGAGAACAAGCGCCCGTCACCTCCGTAAGTGAAGCCGGTCTCGAGTGTCGCAAAGGATTAGAAAAAAAGAGCTCGGGAGATGCTAACCAGGTAATTCTCTCTACAGGTCCCAAGGAAGTGCCGGTCCAAAGATAACCGTGAAAAAGGAACCGGGTTCCCCACCGCGTATGCAAAGTAGTCGCCCGCGCCCGCGCAAACTGGATCTCTCCAGCACCAGCAGCCTGTCTGTTCGGGCCCCCGGAGGCCCTATGACCGCTCGCGATGTCAGTATGCAGGACGTGGGCCTGGCATGTCTGTCCCCAGGCTTCCAAACCCACGACCCGATAATGAGGGAGCAGCTCCAACGAAGCCTCTCCGTGCGCGATCAACAAAGATCGATAATCGAGTCGCGACTCCAGAGATCAGCCAAGGACGACGGTCCGGATGGGATCAAGCCTTCTATGTCAGGCTTCATGGGCATGCCTCCAAGAAGCAGCTCAAAGCGCCGACCACCTCCAGGTCTTTCGATTGTTCCCCCCTCGGCATCACAATTCGCAAATGAGCGAGTAATTCAATCCGCTCCATTAAATCAGAGCTTCACCGGTCGGCACCAGCCTCAGCCCTTGACCCGTCACATTGTCAACCAGAGCCCGACTCTAGGCTCAACCTCTCACATGCACCAGGTGCCGGCCACCCAAACCAACAACCGTCTTCCTCCCCTCTCAGATGTATTTGGATCCGATGCTCTCGGCCCCCGGGATCGTGAACCTGGCCGTCAGAGTCTTTACCTGAATGCGTCAAGCACCAACTCCTCCCAGTCCAACTTGGCACCTATGCCTTCCCCAGGGTTGCCAGGCACCATGTCCCAAACACCCACTCGCCCTCGCGAGTATCGCTCCGCCGAGGAAGCTGTCCAAGAACTGTCGGGCGGCCGGGAAGACCTGCTTCCCCGAATTGTGCATTATGGAGGACACCAGCCGCCTACCCCGCCATCGCCGCAGACCATGCATGCAGCTCCCAAGACTGCACCTCTGATCAGTGAACCGGCTGCTCCCAGTGCGCCTTCAGCTCCTGTGCAACACATCGTCGATGCCACCGCCCGCCGTCGGCCTCGCAGTGAATACGAAAATGATAATGGTAGTCCGCCCCTGGGCCACGGGCCGGATGCTCAATATCGGCAAAATCCAGCCAATATGCCTGGGCCCAACACTACATTTTATGGGCCCTTCGGCGCTGGTAGAGACTCCCCCGAGACCCAACGCAGGAAGAAGGAAGAGTTTTTGGGTCTTTGCGCTCGAGCTTGGGATCTATTCCATTCTTAAGAGCCTCGGCGTATCCCACGCTGCCAAATGCGCCACTTGCTCTACTTGAACTCAATCCTACTTTAGTCAAGTCCATGAATGAGAAGAGTCAATGCACTTCACTAATCGTTCATCCTTAGAAAGAGCAATTCGGTCTTAGCTAAGCTGGTCGACGATCTATTCGGGAATATCACTATCAAAGCTGGGAGACAAAGAAAAAAAAAAGAAAAGCACCCCCAAAGAACAAACAGCACATGCTTTTCAAAGACTGCATCTCTCCTCTGACTCTCGGGCTGGTCTTGAGTACTTGAGTCTGGGTTTTCTGATACCCTTCACATACATGACATTGATGTTTATACCTCCCATCTCCTATTTGCGGTACGACAGTGGTGAGCCTGTGGCTCATGGAAAATCTGATTTTTGGGGCACTTATGCATTTTGATTTACATGGCGTTTCTGGGGAGTTTATGACTTCTACTATATACCTCTTTCCTTTCTGGATATCATTTTGCTTGTTTGTTTTATATTTTTTTGGAATTTAGCATTTGTGAATGGTCTTTGATGCAAGGGTTGTCTTTAGCGGACTACTGGCTTCACCTTAATACATACTGCTGGAATCTAATGGTGTAGGATTTAGGATATTTGACCATTGACAAGATCAAATTTCGATGTTTCCAGTAAAGAATAGATGTTTGGGGTATCTAAGCAAGTCTCCGCCGCTTGCCTGCGAAGCTGGCCTCGTCGTCGCCCGTTCCGCGGCGTTCCCAAGGCATATCCTTCCGTTCCTTCGCAGCCATCTTCTTGCGCCGACGCTCCAGCGCCTTGGCCCGATCCTTCGACTTCATGCCTTCGTATTTCTTCTCCAGAACCTGCTGCTTGAGATCCGACTTCTTCAGGTAGTACGGGTTGCTCTTCTTGCCCTCACGCAACATTTGTCTCTCTCGCTTCTTATGGTCCGCAATGATCTCTCTTTCGCGCTTCTTACTCTCCATAGCCTTTTGTTTGTCTGTAGCAGAACGAATTTGCTTCTTCAGCGCCTCCTTCTGGTCCGGATTCTTCGTTTTCGCAAACTGCTCCTTAAGATCCTTCAACTCAGAAGCTCTGTAATCATCCAAGAATGCGTAGGCCTTGCTGGTGCCCTCCGAAAACCGTCCAGTTCCACTGTAACCCATAACAGCCGCGTCGAATCGCGGATCACGGGCCTTGGCCACGTTTGGGGGTTCCACGACCGTGCGTTTCCTGGTCACGGCTCGTTTAGACGACATCACCATGGGCGCATGCTTAGATGCGCGGGCTTCTTTCTTGTCTTTCTTGTCCTTGCTTGATTGTCCTTTGCTCTCTGCTTCTCGTTTCTGCTCGCGGGCTTCTCGGATGCGAGCCCGGATATCGTCGAGCGGGGATTCGGTCTTTGATTCGTCGGCGGGTTTGGAGGATCTCTCCTTGCGTTTCTTTGAGCCCATTGAGGCTTGTGCTTTGGCTAGGGCGCCGAATGAAATGCCGCTAAGCGATGCTTGGAAATCATCGTTGTCGTTGTCGTCCTGGTCGTCTGAAAGGTCTTCGTCGTCCGAGTTGTCCTCTTCGGATCCTTGGTTGGAATCGGAGACTTCATCATTCTGCAAACAGATTCAGTTAGTTGGAATGTTAAAAGCAATAGAAATCAAGAGTTTGTACATACATCTTGCGATTGGAGATCTTCATCAGACTCGTCCTCCGAGCCCTCGGGTTGAGAACCTGTCTCACTGATGTCGGACCCTTCTGAATAGACGTCCTCATCATCATCTGGTCGTGCCCGTACACGACGATTCAACATATCTGAGATAGCCATTTTTTCTTTAAATGGTGTGGACCGACAGTCAATGCTGTTGTTGAAATGCCGAGACCGATTGCGAAAAAGTAAAAAAGATACTGCCACTCTAGGCGGTGACGCTGATAACGGACTGATTAGATATTCTTATTTTTTTAATAGAATTGACATTTTAATCCGCGCTCGCACACTGTCCAAGAGGTGCTAGATGCCTTGTCGGGCTTTGTCAAGCTTGTTGAAATCTTCTAAGTCTACGTTTACAAACAATCTGCATAGGAGACACCATCGGGTAAGTTTTGCCTAATTTGTGCCTCTTCCGATCGCATTGAACCGGTCTGACTTGCCTAGGTACACCCCTCCGCGTATCGCAGAGCCACTCATTTTACCTCTCCTCCCCTACAATCGCCCACAACCTCCAAGCTGTCTTATCCAAACAAAAAGCCAAGGCGGGCTTCAAACGCCGTGCACATCCCGGGTCTTTCGACGCTTGCCGATGCCCAGTCCCCGTATGACAACCCGGTGAATCCTTTCCCTATGGCTATCGAATCCATAGAGAATGACCCGGGGGCACAGTACGCTCGGGTTGCGCCTTCATACAATGGTCTCCAAAACCCTAGTGCGTCATCAAGGCCGAGTCCAAGTGCAGGAGGACACATCTCTTACGGAGACAATGCGACAAATAATGGAGCTCCCTACCGACCATACTACAACATGCAGGCTCAGTACGTGCCTTCAAGCTCCTTACCTCAAGAACAACCCCCTTACATGCGACAAACGCCATCAAGTCCACATGGAACGGCTTATGGGGCATACAACTCTCCACAATGGCCACCCACGAACACGAACACGAACAGTTACCAGTTGCCAAATCAACTACCGAGGATGCCTGTGATGAGTCCCCAATCAGTTATGAACGGCATGCCCTCATCGTTTCCATTTATGCCATTTGCCCCGATGCCTGCTGCATTTCAGGGTTTGCGACCAATGAGCTCACTGGCCGGCCCTCCGATTGAACCGCCTCAGCTACTCCAACCGACGACCCAGCCTGAACGACAGAGATCAATGACACCGCCAATGAAAGTCCCAGTCGCAAGCAAAGAATACATGGACCAGGCCCAGCAAGACCCAAAAAAGACTGGGAAACGTCCGCTCTTGATTATTCTCGATCTGAATGGCACTTTAATCTACCGCAAGCGCCGCAAGTTTCCACCTTCGTTCGTTGAACGTCAAGGGTTGCGGGAGTTCCTCGATGAACTATGTGCCAACTACTCTGTAATGGTCTGGACCAGTTCAAAACCGGAGACATGTCACGCCATCGTGTCTACATTGTTCCCTGTGGATGGCAAACGAAAGAAATCAAAGCTCGTCGCCTGCTGGGGCCGTGACAAGTTCGATCTGAACAAACGACAATACAACGCGAAACTACAGGTGTACAAGGAGCTGCACAAAGTCTGGAACACGCTTGAGATCCAGCGAGAATACCCAAGCATAGTCGCCAAAGCTGCTGCCAAAGCTGCGGCGAAGCCCAAGGGAGGAAAAGGCGGCAAGTTTGCTAAGAACAAACCGAAAGCCGACCCTCAACATGAGTTCCCCGAGGGTCATCGTTGGGATCAAACGAATACCATCTTGATCGATGACAGCAAGATCAAAGCCCTCAGCGAGCCCTACAACATCCTCGAAATCCCCGAGTTCACCAACGACCCGAACGTCGACGAGTCAACGCTCTTCCGCAGAGTCCTAGTCACGCTTGACGCCCTTGCTCACCATGACGATGTTAGCAAAGTCTTCCGCGTATGGGAGGAGCGCCAGGCGAAGCAATATTGCAAGGTCTTGGATCTAGATATCAGCCCTGAGTTGCCACCAGCATTCGAGGATGAAGACGGTTCAGAAGATGGCGGAGCCGAACTTCCACAGATCCAGCCAGCGCAGACACAGACTCAGCCAGCACCGGCCCAGACCCAGGCACCAACACAAGCCCAGAAAACCAAGAAAGCAGAGAAGAGGGAAAGACAAAAACAAAGGAAGAGACAAAGGGCCCAAGAACTTGCAGCACAACGTGCCGCGGAGCAAGCAGAGTCATCTGGAGTTCCAGGACAGCATGCCGACGGTCTCGATGGTGCATGTGACACGTATTTTGAACCGACAGGATTCTCAGCAGAGCCGAATGACCAAGCTGACAAGGCCGCCGAAGCAACTTCGAATAACTCTGCTGGTCATGCACCAGCATCTGCCTCTGCGTCTGCACAGGCTGTGCCAGCTGCAGGAACCAAGGCCAATCCCAAGGGTACACCAACATCAGAAGAGATCCGAGAAGCCCGAATCTCACGCCGCAAAGCCGCTAAACAGCGCAAAAAGGAAAAGAAGGCACTGGCGAAGCAGGAAGGACAACAGCAAGCACCACGGCAACCATCGCAAAGAGAGCGGCAGAACCCACTCTTAAAGGACCTTGACCTTGACCCTATTGACCAATCCAACGTGCTTAATCAGGGGTCTACTTCCTCACGCTACAATCTGCGCTCTGCATTTCCCAAATCATCCGCACCCAGTGTACCGGCATCGAATGACCCTAGTCCCATCGCTCCTTCTACGGATAACGATGGAGAGATGAACCGGAATGAGGCTAACCAATCACCAACCTTGGCGGTTGGTAGCCGACAACGCTCTATTTCTCCTGCTACGTCTGATGAGTCGAGGTGCTCATTGCTTGATCGGTTGGAGGAGGGCCTTGGATTGAAAAAGTAGATAGAGTTTGAGTGTTCGAGCTCTGTACTTGTTGTTGGAACGGTGTTGAAACGGGGTTCATGCATTTTTTCGAATGCCTGTTAGCGTACTTGAATGTTATTCTTAGCGAGGAACAAAAATCAGAGAAAAATATTCTTTCATTCGATTGTATAAACAGATCCTAGATCAGTTATTAGACTACATCGACTCCATCACTACAACCAATGCAACTAATAGCATTGGTATGTCCCAGATCTTCAATGGATGTGTGCCACCTCAGCCGAAGCTGTAAGACACAAATCTAGTACTCACTGGTCAAAGAGAAAAAAATCCTCCACTCGATATAAGCACTTCTTCGGCACAACCACAGCCATGAAAGGGCTGGATCGCAATTTGACATCCGTGCTAAGGGTATCTACGATCTACGCAGAATTAGAAAGGACAAGAGGGAAGGGGGAGGAATTGCAAATAAGCTCTTCAAGACTGCACGCAGCCTTGAATCCTTTATTTTCATTGCTAGACAGTAACTAGCAGCGACCGCGCATTTCTTTTTGTGTAGAAAGCCAAAGTCGATCTCGATCATCTCGCATCGCAACATATCATAACCGTGAACATAAACCACATCGGCGCGTAAAATGTGAAAGAAGAATTTTCCAACTCCATGCAGGGCACATCAAGCAAGATGCAAGGAGTTTTAGTGATAAAAGGAAGTTTGGGAAGAGAGAAAAGAGAAGCAGATAGACGTCATGAGATGGTAGGCCAGATCTCGCGTTCTCTGGGGTATTTCGGTGGTGGCCAAAGATAGAAGGGAAGAAGGGGCGAGTCGCTTATTTGAAGACGTGGCCGTCAACCATGGGGAGGGTCTTGCCGTCAACGACGACAGGAGCGTCCCAGGCCCAGATGTCCTCAATGTACTTGCGGTCAGCCTCGTTGGTGTGGTCGAGCTTGGTGAACTCGTAGCTCTCCCAGTCGGGGGCGACGTTGAAGGCAGGGGGAGCCTCCTGGCCGCGGACGAGGAAAGCACCCTCGATGGCACAGGCGTAGTTGGCACCGTAGACACCCTGGCAACCGAAGAGGTACTTGCGGGAAGCCTCAAGACGGGCGTGGAAGCCACCGATCAGGTTGTTGGCCATGAAGGTGAGCTTGAGCTCGTCGTTGTACTTGTAGGCAACCTTCCAGAGGGAGTACTCCTCGGGCTTGTAGTGCTGCCAGAACCAGGGCATGGCAACCTCGCGGGTGTCGTTGTTGGAGTACTCGCGCTTCCACTCGTCGGTGACGAGGGTAGGCTTGCCAAGAGCCTCAAGGGGGTGCTTGGGCTTGGGGGCCTCAGCGGCGGGCTTCTCCTCAACAGCGGCGGCAGCGGGGGCAGCCTTGGGCTTCTCCTCCTTCTTGGGGGGAGTGTACTTGATGCACTCCTCGGCGAACTTGGCCTGGTGGACAGCCTTGAAGGAGTCCTGGTTGACGATGGTGTTGTACCAGCGAGTGACGGCGGGGTTCTCGCTGCGGTACTTCTTGTCAAGGACGGTAGCGAAAGCACGGGTCAGGAGAGCAGCAGTGAAGAGATCAGCCAGGGTGATGCGCTCGCCAACAAGGTAGGTGTTCTCGGTGAGGTGCTTCTCGAGGACAGCGAGAGAAGCGACGGCAGCCTTGGCGGCCTCGTCAACAGTCTTCTTGTTGTAGCCGTCAAGACCCATCAGAGGGCGGTACCAGGGACCAAGGCGGGCAAGGACCTCGCTGTTGGCGAAGGACATCCAGCGGACGATGGAAGCATAGTCCTGCTTGGTCTTGCCGAGAAGGGTGGTCTTCTCGTTCTGGGAGGTCACTATCAAATCAAAACCAGTTAGTCAAGGTCTTGATAGGTGGATCCACAACATATCAATCAATCAGAGACGCGAATGCGACAATGTGATCCGTAAAAGGGGGGTATCCAAGGTCATAAAAAAATTTTCCCCCGAAAGCGGGGTACTCGTTTTTTTTTTGACATGGTGATGTGTTTTTCTTTTTTTTCAGAGGTGTTATATCTCAACAGTATAGTTCTGACAGGGATAACTATAAAAAATATCTCATCATAAAAGGGAGGGGAAGGGCAAGTGTGATGGCCCAGAGCGAGACATAGGTGGGAAAAGGAGGATCAAAACATGCAGGAATTGTGGACACGTACCGTAGATGGCGATGGCAATGGCCTCGGACAGAGTGAAGCCGTTGGCACCCTCGAAAGCAGGGATCTTGCCGAGAGGCTGGATCTTGCGGTACTCAGCAGAGGTGTTGGCAGCGCCATTGGGCTGAGTCTGAACCAGCTCAATGTCCAGGTCGTTGTGCTTGGCAGCGACCAGGACGGAGAGGGTGCGACCGTTGTCCTATAATAAGGATGGCAGTTAGAAAACCTGTTCCTGTGATAGCTTTAGAAGCTCAATAGAACATACAGGGAGACCGTAAAGCTTTCCGAAGGCCATCTTGAAAGGATTTAAAGAAAGGATGAGGAGAAGAAAGAAAGAGAAAGGAGAGGAGGGGCAAGACTGAAATTTTGTGCGCGAATGGCACGGCGCCGGGAATTCGGAATAACAAAACATCCGTGGAGATCACATGACATCTGGAAAAACAGCATTTGGATCCTCCAAATTGACAATCCAGGTGGTCCACAGTGCTGGTTTCCTGGCAATTACACTCACAATGGCTCGCCATACACCCAATGGCATTGTCCAAGCAATGCAGTCACTACGACTTACCACCTCATTATCATCCCGGTCCTACATCCCGTCCCTCGGCTCTGCTGCCCGCAAATATGCGACTGAAGCTGAGCCAGTTGAAGCCGTGAAAGCCGCCCCGGAGATCGATTTCGATAAGTTCAAGCTTTCACCAGCTCGAATTGTTCCCGCATCCCCCTCCTACTTCTCTGGTAGCCCTCGTTTCATTGATCACGTCCTCAGCCTCGAGGCCCTGGAGCGCAAATACAAAAGCTACCCCCTCGTCGACGCCGCGGAGGCACCGCGAATGGCATGGCTCAAGCTCGCTCAATTCCGTGATTTCGTCGGAGAGCCTGTTCCTGTTAAAAAATACAAAAGTCTTCTGAAGATTCTCCAGCGACTGAACCGAATCCAACCTAATTTAGTACCTGACCAAGTGAAAGATGCGCTGGCCACTTTCCTCCGTCCCGGTAACCCCTACTCAACACAACATAAACCTCGGGAGGTGGATGAGATGGGACGCGCGCGGGCGAAGGGCAAGCGTAAGGAGTCAACTGCCGTCGTTCAGCTGGTGGAGGGAGAGGGAGAAGTTCTTGTGAATGGCAAGACTCTGGTGGAGGTGTTCCAGCGACTTCATGATCGCGAGAGTGCTCTGTGGGCATTGCGTGTTACTGATCGTCTCGATAAGTATAACGTATGGGCTACAGTGCATGGCGGTGGTGTTACGGGCCAAGCAGAGGCCATTACTCTGGCAATTGCGAGGGCGTTGTTGCTGCACGAGCCCGGCCTGAAGCCTTCATTGCGAAAGGGTATGTCATACATAATAGTCATGTCTGCGTATTGTGGAAATACAGCTAACAATAATTTTTTCCAGCTGGTGTCATCACCGTCGATGCTCGTCGTGTGGAACGAAAGAAGGCAGGTCACGTCAAGGCCCGCAAGATGCCTACCTGGGTCAAGCGTTAAGTGGGATTTGGTGCCAAGCGATACTGCTCTCTTTTCTCTTCATCTACCATGTATTATTTCCATCTGCCACAGCGGCTTGAGTTCAAATGCTGGCACATCCAGTTCTGTTTTATATATATCCTGTACTCAAATGCCTATTAAGCTTTCATCCATGATATGTGTTACACATTCTACTTTTATGCCACTGAATTCGTTCAACCATTTACAACATCAGAACCTTGGAAATTGTTGAATTATGCTTACTTATCCGACGCATTCAGATCTCTAGTGTTGATTGCGCCGTCTTGACTGCGGAACATATGCTGGCTATGGCAGAGCTTCCAAGGTTGCCAAGAATACACCTCAAGTTCTCCGATACATGTGCAAACTTGAACCTTCAACTTGGAAAGTTATTACACACGGAACTTTAGAAGTCGGGTTGCCTTTTGCCAACCTTGGAGGGTTCAAATGCTCAAGTGCTACTATCTCTCTGGGTTCCACTTGAACATTGCATGTTCAACATTTGAAGTTGGAGAACTGAAGCTTCCAAGGTTTCAAGTTCCACATGCAACATTTTGAATGTTCGACATGTAGGTAGACTCAAACCTTGGAACTTCAATGTTAAGTTTAAAATTTCCAATGTTGATTCAAGTTGTCAGCACTTGAGTGTGTTCAAATGTTCCAACATTGAAGGTTCAAATGTTCAAATGTTGTCCCGAGGTCCGACTCGTCGATATATATTGACCAACTTCCTGAACTTGAAGACTGGCACTCAATGACGTGCATTGCATAGCAAGCGCAAGGTAGTACTACGATAAATATTCCAACTTGAAGGTTTCTTTCAAACGAATTTCAAGTTTCACTATTACCTCCAGATGTCCATGGGCAGGGTATCTCATGGCTCACTCTGATGAACTTTCACCCGTGGACGTCAGTACAAAGGCACATGTGCACATGCACTGGGTGATCCAGTATAGGCTGTCGGAACAGCGGGTGCTGTAAACACCTTCCAAGGTTTGAAACCTATTCAAATGTTTGATCTGATCCTTATTTTGGAGCGTTGATTTAGCCCCAGCTGGCGTCCATTTCCCTGGGCTCATACGCCCATTTCTATATCGCCCACCTGCAGCTAGTGCAGTTGTCACATGCATAAGTTTGTATTCATGTTCAGTGCAAGCGTAAACCTTGGAAGTACACTATATCTTGTGATTGGGTAAAGGAGACACTTTCCTAGGTTTAGAAGAAAAAGTTGTGTTAATCGACTGTCACAGAGTACATGGATGTTATTTTTGATCACCTGAAGTAGTGCTAGCATCCGTCCAGATTTCCCCCGGTAATTCCAAGGTTACCACCGAGAATCCACGGAGTTGTAGTGTGCGTTACCCGGGTCTTTGCTGCTGATGATGCGTAAAATCATATGAAGCCTCTGTCACCTCTGTTAATGATTCATATAGGGTCTGCGTCCTTCCTTGAATGGCCTGGTAGGCAGATTAACCACCTGCAGCCCGTGTTCAGATATTAAGATATCCACAATCCAGCGACGCGGAGATGTCTGTTGCATGGTTTATGCTCAACGCATACCAGCAGCCATGGAATGCATGTTGAATGCATGTGATTTCCACTAAGTGTGACGTGTCGTGATATTTGGCGTGGAGGCTCGAGGTGTTTGATGTTACAAGCATTTGAAGTTCGCAAAATTCCCATGATTGGATTGGTCAAAGACGCAGGGTGAACTCTAAAATGGGTTGAGTTTTAGCCTATTCACCCATCAAGGGTAATTCAAGGAGCACCTAGGGTCCAGGGTCCAGGGATGACCTGGATTTTCACTACACTCAGGTTCTGTAAGGGTACCTCGTGTTTCGTTTCAATGCGGTAGCAGCAAAAGAAAATTTTGGAAATTGATTGGATGGTAAGCACTTTCAAGATATGGAGAGAAAACAGCTCATTTGAATGGTCATAGAATATTCAATCTCCAATGTAGAATTCATGTATCATGATATCACCACTGCTGCAAGGCCGGGACTCCTGGTAGTTTTTTTCTCTACACCCACAAGAAGACACAGGGAAAGAAAAAGCTAGATGAAAGAAAAGTAGATCTAAGATATGAGAAAAGGAACAGGAGACACGTAGAAGTAACTTGGCTAAGAAACTGGCTTGTAGGTATATGCGATTCGTCAGGGACGACAGGAGTCACGGACAATGACAAATTCATACTATTGTAGATCATTTCATCACATCACATTCTGGTTCCGAAAGGCTTAGCGAGGCGTGCTCGAGCCAAAAGGAATGGGGAAAGGAGGAGGTAGAGAGGGGAGGAAAGGTATGGGGATGAAATCGGATAGGTATGAAGTGGGGAAAATAGAGAGGAGTCAAAGGTCGAAAGTGAGGCAACCCATGATATCAATAGATCACATGGATCTGAGCCGTCCCCCACGGCTGGATTGGGCAAGATCCAATCCTAGTGCATGAAGCGATGTCAGATACTGACCACATCGGGGGTGCGGCCGCGGGAAGATTGGCGTGGCGCTAGTAGGCAATAGCTCATCCATGGCGCCGATGCTATGGTGGTCTCCGATCATCACGGGAGAAATTTTCCCCAGTCCGTCTTTTGTTGAAACTTTGAACCGGTAATTTTTTGGAACCCTTGTCCTCCCAATAAATAATTCAAACTTTTTGTTTTGGGACGTGCTGGGGTCTGTTTAGATGGACTCGGAGAGGAAAAAGTGAGTTTTTAGGGTTTTCAAGGTCGTGGGGCGGCAGTGGCCGGCTCAGGAACCGCTTGCATATGGTGGAGTTCGGGTTTGTTTTCCATTAGGTCCATGCATTGACCCAGCACTATAATCTAAGTTAATATGATACGATTTGGAATGCTTCCAAATAAACATTCCCGTAAAGGGCAGCCTTTGACTTACCACAGAGAATTTCCTCTTCCCAAATCCCCATTTGGTAATCCACTAGACCGTGTTGCTCGACTTGATCGCAAAGCTGAATGAGTTCTTTGCCCATCACCTCCATACGATCTCGAGGAAGTAAACTGGTTTGTGCAAGCGTGTGGCCAGTCGCAATGTAGTCCTGTGTCAAGTCCTTTTGTTTTTGACACACGGCCAGCCAGCAGATATTAAATTCTTTCCAAAGCTCCAGTCGTTCAGGATAAGAGAGATGGTCGTCGCGTAGGATTCCTATGTATCACAAAAAAGTATTAACTTTGCTTCGCTCCAAATTGTCAGATGATGCATGTATGACGCATGCCTGCAGGTAAAAGAAAGCGAAAAATAGGGACAGTAAAGAGAGAAATTGGTAGAAAGTAATCACCAGGATTCTTCCCATAGGACAATCCCCAATTTGGAAACAAGAGGCGAAAAATAAAACAGAGAGAAAGGAATGGGACCACAGGAAAAAGATACATGTATCAGACCGGAAGTGTAGCAGAAATAGAAAGAGAAATAAGGGTCCAGTCCAGAGCATGATCCTGTACGACGGCCCTTTTTCTCTTTTTCCTTTTTTGTCCCAGCCATACAACATAGTTCATATGGTTGGTCAACGAAGCTCTCTGCCTTGCCACTCGCGGGGAATATAACCCGACCAAGCACAAGGCGACAGAGAAAAAGTGTAAATAGAAAAAACAAGGGAAAAAGGCATGGGACAAGAAATATAGATAGAAGAAAAATGAAATATGCTTCCCCTCCAGAAAAAAAAAAACAACACAAAAAGCAAAACAGGCGAACTTACCTAGATCCCGTGCATGGGTCACAAGCCACTCGGAAATTTCTAACAGTAATCGGCTCGCTTCCACCAATCGCCCTGCGCGCGTGTGGTCGAAAGTGTTGCGCAATGCTCGCTGGTAATAGGAGTAAGCTTCCTCGAGAGAAGAAGAAGGATCTGATGCAGGATGCCGCAGAGGATTGGGAATGTGCTGGGCAGGCTGCGGATCCAATCGACTCGAAGACGAAGGACCAGTGAACTCGGCCATGGTCGGAGGAAAGGGCTGCGTGGTGTTCGGGCGTGCCATGGGGCTGGGTTCATTATATGGCATTTGCGGGTTCAGATAAGTTGTGGGCCCTGGGACCCCCGTCACGGTTGGCTCGTCCGGGGGGAAATACTGTGGAACTTGAAGGGCAAAAGGGTTCGACAGGGCTTCAATCGCTGCAGACGGCCGTGTCGAGTACTGTGGAACAACGTCGAAGGATCCTTGTGCTGGACCCTGCTGACCGAAGCCGTACAGCATTGCCGACTCGTACGGGACGAATGGCTGTGGCTGCGGATCTTGCGCCATCCGTCGTCGCGCTTGAGGGACTTGCTGGATAGGCTGTTGCTGATGGGGATGCTGCTGGTGTGGCGCATACGGATGCGCCTGCGCTTGAACCTGTGCAGGATGCGGATGTTGCTGATGCGGCATGCCTTGCGCGGACGCCTGACGGGATCGTGTGAAGTCTGGATAGCCAGGTACCTCATTGGGATGAAGACCGTGAAAAGCGCTTCCTGTATAGCCGTAATCTTCAGGCATCTGAGCTCGGTCTGGCATCTGCGCCATCCCCGTTGGATCTCCACGTGGGTGCATGGCCGACTCGTAGTGATCGGTTGCACGGCCACCGGCCGTACCATTCCCAGATCGCGCCATCAACCGCTCATGCTGCTTCATGCGTTGGTCGCCATCCATGAGGCTGTCCCACACGGACCTGCGTAGATCGAGATCGGCCCAATGTTTGGGGGACAGCGGGGGACTTGCGTAGGATGCCAGTTTGAACGGAATCCTGGATCAATCCGGTTGTTTTTCTTGGTCTTAAGTTTCCCTTTCTTTCCAAGGTTTCTTCTGTCGAGTGTTTTTTCTTTCTTTTTCTTCTTCTTGTTGAATCCCTTTTCTTTCTGCTCTGGTTCCTTGGTGGGTAGTGTTCTGGATAGGATGAAGCCTTCTAGAGAGGAACAGTGTAGCTGTAGGGAGGGGATAAGTCGAAAGTCACTCAGTAAACAGGGTCGACAAGATGTACATATAGTCGCAGAACACCAGAACCCACAGACATCTAGACCTGACCCGAATCAATAGCCAAGGGGAAAATCGAAAAGGGTAAAAAGGGTAAATGAAATGAAGAATAAAATAAAAAAAAAGGTTCTTCACAGAAATAGAAGAATGTTATGAAATAAAAATAATAATATGACGAATCTGATCGTGAGTTAGGGGGAGAAGGGAAAAAAAGCGACAGCTGGAACAGCACCAGAAGGGGAAAAGGAAATTAAATAAAAAAAAATCAAAATGAATCCAATAACGATGAGAATTGCATAGAAGATGACGCTATCAGGGAAAAGAAGGCATCGAAGCTGAACATACCAGTGACACCTCCCAAGGAACTAAAGCACGCCTTCATGGGGCTCGTGTCATGAACCGTGTACCTGGGGCTTGGGTAGAGAAGGGGCATAGTATTTGAGACTATCTACTCTGGTGCGCTAGAGCCCGCTGATCGGTGTGTGATCTACGCCTAAACTCGTTTCGGGCCTGTACGTCTGCGATCGCCCGGGAACCCGGTGTGTTGGTTCCTGGTGGGTTCCCGAAAGCTAGGGGTAACAAGATTGGAAGGGCGAAGGAGAAAGAATAAAGAAAAAAAAAAGAGGGGGAAAGAAGAAAAGTGAAGGAGAAGGAGACGAAAAAATAAATAAACTGAAATAAAAAAAAGAAATGGAAATAATAATAACAATAATTATTTTAATTGAACAAGAATTGAAACAGGTAAAAAAAGAATTCGAAAATAAATGACCAAATAGGATAATAATAAACATCAAATCCCAATTTGCCCTAACTCATTCTCTCATCCTCCACAGGTCAGGTGGAAGATGGGATTTTCGGGATTCTGAATGGTTTAAGATTATGATTGAAATTCATTTTTCATTTCCCATCTGTTCCCATCTGTATTAGCCTGGTAATAATCCTTTGCCGGGGTTGGCTTGGGTTTTTCGATGTGTAACTCTTATGGGGCTGACGATCCGTACAGCCGTACCGATGCCCTATGACATAGGATTAACTCCCCTTGCTCAGATCTGGAACAGGATCAACAATTGGGCAAAGATTCCAAATTCACTTGGAAAAGGGACCTTGAAAGGAACATTTGAAATGCTTATATGCACAGGAGAAAACATATTGAAGAAACATTTGAACCTTGGAACCTGGCAAATAAGAAAAAAAAAAGCAAATATCCACGCTAAGGTAAAAAAGAAACTGTCACTTCCCATCTGAAGGACCCAGCGGAGTGGGAGTAGGAATTCAAATTTGCATTTCATGGGACACATCTGAAGCCGAATAAACAATAGATCAAACTACAATAAATCTATCTTAATCTTTGTACTCCGTAGAGGGATGAAACCGATTTCGCCCTAAAAAAAAGGTAAAAAAGGGGCAAGTTCGTCCTAAAGGGCATCAAGGCCAGGCGGTTTGTACATTCCGCTTGGATTGCCCGGACAGCTGCTTTGCCCCCCCTTTCTCACCGAGGGATTCGATTCGCCCTAGTAATAACGACCATAATAAACAAACTACAGTGCACACTAGTCAATTCACAGCAGTTCCCCAAAAGGATGGTTCTCAACTTGGAAATATTTGAATAAAATACAAATACCCCAAGCACTAGAGTTTATCCGAGACATGCAAGTCCTATTGTCTGCCCGATGATCTGCAGCCCCGACTGTCAAAAGTGATCCAATGTCCACTTGGCCGTCGATCACTGTCATTGCGCCTTCAACCGGATCCGACGCTCTGGTCGGGATGGGGACGTGCCGTGGTTTGGGTCGAGGGTTTCACCAAGCTCGGATTTTCGTACTTTTGTCGGGGATGGGGCGAAAATACGAATCAAACTCGATAGGTATGAAATCAAGGAAAAATAGAACGAAAGTCTGAATTTAATCCTATTTAATCCTGGAATGACCTGCAGGTTGCAGACCCATCGATATACCTCTTGCTCCGGTGGATACTTATGGGACCTACGTATTCTACTAGTAAGAAGATGGAAACCTTCCAAGGTTGCGAGCATACAACTCAGAGGCCCAATCAATGCACGCCTGGGCATGTGTTGATGAGTGTCTCCCTTACCAACAGTTGAATATTCAAAGATGCCTAAATAATATATAAATAATATCCACTAAGCTCTTCGCGACACACAAGTGTCATCTTCAGCCAAAGAGCGTTCATGTAACACCAAATGATGTAATCGCATCGGGACTCAGCCTGATATGAAGCTAGACATGGCTTGCGACCAGGAGCCCGGCGAGCGGGCCAGCAGTTGCTCCGTGGAAGGCTGAAAGGCCCCATTTCCGTTTCAAAGGATTGGGAATTGATTGGGAATCGCTTCTATTTTCCCTGTGAGGATATGGTTTCTGGTGATCTTGTTACCCTAACCATTAACCTAGTCAGCTCCTATGATGCCAAGGTTGGGCAAGTCACGGTACCTAACCCTTAAGGGATTTGAATCTGAATAAGGATGAAACGGGATTCCTATCCCGATACATACTGCGAATCCCGAGGCACCATCATGGTAATAGTACAATACACTAATGCTCAAGTCGTGTCAAGTCATGTTGAGGTCGAATGGTCGTGTACAAACCCTGTCAGCTGACAACTTGCCAATTATAGAACACATGACGCCTGACGAAATGAAACAAGGAGAATTTGTTGTTTTGGTCAGGAGAAAAAAAGGAATATAATTTCAACAGAAAAGGGAAATTGGAAATAAAAATCGGGAAAAGAACGTTCGGGGAGAACACGATACAAAATGAATCGCACTGTCCTTCCGAGGACGCACCAGTGGGAAAATTGGGATTGCAGCTGCGCTTCCCGGTCATTGTGGACCACGTTGCAGTCCGGACGGAAAGAAGTTGGCCCGAGGAGTTCGCGGAGGAGGCTGAGATCTGACTCGGCTGTCAAGGTGTATCAGATGGTGCACAAGACACATGGGGGTTGATTGGTTTCAAGTGTTTCATATTTCATAGGGGAGCAAGGTTTTATCTCCCCGTCCGAGGTCCCACAATCTTGTCCCCCCAAGGCACGTTCGGAGAGAAAACCACTAAACTACATAAACGCACGTCGCTGGTCATAAGAGTCATGTCATAATCGCGTGCCCCAATTTCCCAGATGACAGGGGACATGAAAAAGGTGAAGTCAATGCGAAACACCGGAGATTGGATCAAAAGAAAAAAGAAAACCTTGGAAGGAAACAAGTAGAGATAAGAAAGTTAGATCGTTGAGGGACCGTTGAGTAAAAGGTCTCAATACAACCTGTAACTCCCACTATATTTGATCTGCACTGCATGTCAGCACCCAATCTGTCTAACCCGTACTTCCCGCAAACCATAAGAGCAGGCTTCAACTTACTCAGAGTCATGCTCAGGTTCACATCGGTACTCTCGACCATCTCAGTGAACTCCTCAAAGCTGATGCGACCATCACCATCCTTATCGGCTTCCATAATGGTCTTATCGACGATCTGCTGGAGCTGAATGTCCTTCAAATTATTTCCCACCATCATCTTGAGCACAATAAAGAGCTCGCCGTTGGAGATGTAGCCATCACGGTCGATATCGTACACCTTGAATGCAAATCGTAGTTTCTCCTCCTTGTTTCCCTTGGAGCTGAATGCCGATAGACCAGTAACAAATTCTTGGAAGTCGACGTCACCACCACCGTCTTCGTCGAAGATGGCAATCATGCTGATGTGATAACACACAAGTTAGGAAAAGTTGTATTCGATGAGTGTAGAAATTGGTATAACAAGACGAACCGAGTGGCCAGAGGGTTGGAGGAGACCTGAGGGAGGGAAAGGAACTCGTCACGATCGATAGTGCCGGAAGCATCCTATTGATAAGAGAAGAAAATCAGCAGAGGCCATGACGGGTTCAAGTTTGAGATAGATCGCACCTTGTCAAGCTTCATGAATCGCTTTCGTAGTCGGTCAACTTCGTCTCGGTTGACTGTTTACCGCCGCCAAAAAATTAGCGCCACCCCCGTTTTGACCAATTTGGTCGACTTTCTAGCCACACATGGGCTGACATACAGTTGGAAGTGGAAACAATGTTGTCGAACAGTTGGGAGGTTCCCACGGAGCCTCGTCGGCGTTGCACGCTGTGCATAGCGGCCGAGTTGGGCTCAGAAGGCGAAGTCGATTGTGGCTCCATTATTAGGGGGTAGAGAGAGAGAGATAAGGAGAGAGGGGAGGGGTAAGAAAGTTAAGAGTGGGGGGAGGGGAAAGAGAAGCTTAAGTGGAGAAGAGGAAAATCCCAAAAAAAAATCGAGAGTCAAGATGGAGTATGGAGCTTCTGAAGATCAGGTGATAAAAAACATGTATGGGGAAGGTAGGGGGAATTCCAAAGGGGGAAGGAACGATGGGGTGAGCCAAAGGGAATCTGATAATGCCCAGCCCCGCACTAACCCAAAATAGACCGGCAAGCGAGCCCCTGAGCCCGTGCACGAGCCCAAAACAGCCCATCACTGGGTGACATTACAACGTCAACCCAACCGCTTGCCTGGAAGTCGCCTGTTTTCGGTCGTCAATATCGTCCCCTTCCCATCTGAATTTCATCTCAAAAATACGATTACTCCAACCTGTATGGTCTAGGCTCTACGTTGATTCCAATTTTACCCCCCGACCTCCCATGGTCGCTGCCATTTTGCCTGTCGCGACGCGATGACTCGGTACGGCGGCCTGGGCCGGACGCGCCCTAAAAAGCTCACCTCTAAGGCCTCCATCCCCATCGTCCGCGAGGAGGATATCGACGCGTTAGATGAGGATATCCAAAACCACCAACAAATTGAAACTGGTGTCGAAAAGGCTGAAGAGTCGGTGAGTCATCATTTTCCCCCGCCTCACTGCATCTCCTCCCCTAGCCACAATTTTAGCCTCATCACCAAAATCACGTGACATCATCGCCAAAGCGATATGAAATTTTCACCATGCTGATCAACCATGCTTTTCATAGGAATTCCATCTCCAAGTAGCCATAAACCTTACTGCCCAAGGCAAGGTCAACGACGCCCATATTCCTACCCCCGAAACCATCCTCAGTAACCTGCGATATGACGAACTCTACCCCCCTCTCTTCTCGCAACCTGCGACCTACATTCGGTCTTCGGCCACGGTCGAGGACTGTTGTGGATGTCCGTACAACATGACTGAGGAGGACGATGTCTTCCTCAAGATCTTTAATCAGAAGCGCGATCCATCACAGCACTGTTCCGAGGATAATTTCGAGGTGACAATGAACTTTTTCGAGGAGACGGCGCAAGCCAAACAGCCCTTTGCTGCCGTTGATAGCCCACCGGTGCTCAGCTACGCAGAGATGGCGGAGGCTATGGATTCAGCAGTAGAACAAGCCGTAAAGCAATTTGCGGAGGTCATCTATCCCCATTGGAAGTCGCGCCGAACGGAAGAAGGGGGCAATCACTCCCTAGAACCAAGCCTCAAGGTGAGTAACGGACGAAAGCCAATTATACTCCCAACCCAAGAAAAAATACTGACTTCAGGCGATTCAGTTCGAAACCGGACAAGATACCGACGACAGTGATCCTTATGTCTGTTTCCGCCGGCGTGAAGTGCGCCAAATTCGTAAAACTCGTGGTCGTGATGCCCAAAGCGCTGAGAAGTTACGCCGATTGCGCAAAGAGCTTGAAGAGGCTCGGCAATTGGTTGGAGCTGTCTTCAAGCGTGAAGTGGGTCGGAAGGAGATGCTCGCGGTGGAGAAGAAGATCTTCGTGCAGCGTGGCGAGGTCAGGGATATGAAGCGCAAGTTGAACATCAAGGACACTGATGAAGACCTGATTAACCAAAAGGTAAGAATGCCCATAGCGCCTACGCCGGGATGGCACTTAGAGCAGGCTCCGACTAACCTTTCGCAACAGCCAAAGAAGAAGCAGGTGGAGGTTCCATCAGGACAGCGCGTAAATGCGCCTCAGCTCCGTATGCCATTCAAGGCGGGTCTTCAAGGTGCAGAGGACTTGCAATTGCTGGAGGATGTCCTTTCCGAGAAGGAAAACGAGATCTTCAGTGATGTGAGGGCAAACATCGTAAAGCATATCAGGTGGAACGAAGGCTTTGTCGATCACACTCGATCGCCGCTTTCTCCGCAAGAACGATCATACGATTCTGCTGCCTTCCGTCCCGCGTTTACCGCACAGTTACCCACACCACCATCATCAGCGGAGTCTGGCGATCCGATGGACACATCGTTGGATATGACCCGTGCTCTCTCCATCCGAGAAAAGCCTTCATTTGGAAGCATGGATGGACTTATGGAGATGCACACAGAACCACATCGAATGCCATCATACCGTAGACGTGTCGGACGAGGTGGCCGGTTGTTCATTGACCGTCGAAACTTCGCTGCTCGCTTCACACCCGAGATGGATCCCATCAAGGCCGATCGCTTCAAGTTTGACCAGGAAGACTCCGATGAAGAACTTGTCTTTGATACTGATGAGTTCAGCATTCAAATAATGCAACATCGAGCCATCACAATGCAAAAGGCACGCGAACAGGCTGCAGTGGCTGCCCACCATGCTCATGCGCAGGCGCAAGCTCAAGCAGCTCAGGTACAGGCTCAAAGGAGATTGCAAGCTGACCAACCTGGCAATCAGAACCCAGTAGCTCCTCCACCACCCAGTGCCGTGACTGCTTCAGAAGCCTGATCCACCACCCTTCTTGTTGTTTTCCAGTTTTTGGCGGGCGTTCCGTGCGTTGGTTTCTCCTCGGGGTCCGTTTCTTCTTCCACCTCCACCTGGCTCTTTCCCACCACTCTTGTACTTTTATCACCCCTCTCATGTTTTCACGACTCCGCTGGCGGCGAAAGGATTTCGATGGAACCCTGTCCTGTTATGCCTTTCTTCTTTTTTCCCTTTCCCTCATTCTTCCAACCTCCCTCTTCCTCTTTCTCCCCCTTTTTTCAAGCCTCATATCTCGATGCATTTATCGGCATGGATTTGCTGGGCCGTTAAGAACTCAGCCATAATCGGCGGGTCTCTGCATTTGTTAATGTACATAGTATTTTTCTTTTCTTTTCTCAAACCCGGAGGATGTGTGTCGGGCCATTCGTGGCCAAGCCTGTTTTATGTATGATGGACGATTCGAAGTTATGATGCATGCATTCCTGGGAAAGGGAGAAGGGATCGAGGGAAAAAAGAAAAGACACTTCCGAAAATCTAAACATCAAATAATTGCGAGAAACGCAATCGCTTTTGCTTTTGTATTGAGTATCGAGTGGATCGTAGACGTCAAATTGTTAGACATAGATCGGTGAATTCGAGGAATTAGACTCGCGCTGCCTTGCTGTGTCGTGAATCACTGCCATCGCCATTGGCAGAGCGCTTTTGGGATCCGTTTGCGACTGATGACTCAAGCATCGCCAGGACATCACGTAGGACCTCCTTTTCGCCTAGGCGCACCTGCAGGGCCATCTTGTGTCGTCGAGCTGGGCCTTCCAAGGTCGAGGGAGCATTCGGTGGAAGAAGACCGGCGAGGAGCTTCATATCTTCATCAAGAGACGTAGCATATTGTCCCTGCTTAGCCTGCAGGACTTTGTAGAGAAGACCAGCCTGGCTGGCATCCATAGATGGCTTGGGAGGTTTGTTCTTCGAGCGACGTTGCTCAAAGTCATCAGGGGACTGTGTGAGTGTGGTGAGCAAGACAACCAGCTCAGCAGGGAGAATGTCCTCAAGTGTAGCATTAGGAGACGGTCTGGGAATCACGTAACCATCCTCGAGAAGATCATGCTCCTCAAGAAGCTGGAGCTATTTAAGAAGTTAGTTTTCGTTCTTTCCCCCCATTCGTTAAGGTCATGCAACATGTGCATGTGGTACATGACGTGACTTACCCTAGGCTGGGATTCCACATCGCTGCTGGGAAGTCCAGCTGATTGGCAGACGTCGCCCAGGGTTAGCTCGACAACGTCGTATACGGCATAGTTGTCGGTGACATAGCCGTATCGGCGGAGCAGATCAGCGCGGGGAATTTCGCCATAGTCGTTGAAGATTTCTTCGCCTTCTTGAATAGGCTTGATAGCTTTCATGACAAGTGCTTCTTCCTCTTGGTAGAATCGCGCCTTGATAACATGTTAGTAAAACCTCGTGGACGTTCATAGCTAGCAAGAGAGACTTACATTGTTGCGATCAGCATCAGCGTTGAGAAGATCCGCAAGTGGGACCATTCCCTTAGGAAGCTGCTCTTCCTCATCGTCGGTCATGTAACTTTCATCACCAGCGTCGCCTTCATCCTCGTCATCCTCGGCCTTTTCGATATCGAAAGCATAGGCCATGATCAAGGATCCCATGATATGAGCCAGCTCCAGCAAAGCCGCAGTACCAGCGTCACCATCATATGATGCGAGTCCATTCACCGGCGGGAACAAAGCCGGATTAGCCCTGACTATAGGTGCAATTGAGTTGAGGATTGACTCATCGGCACCCTCCTTGCCAATCTTGTCAACAATGGCACTTCCCTGCAGCTCCCTCAGCTCACTCTCAGCCCAGAACATAAGAGTGTCAAACCGAGTGGGCAGAACTCGAAAATAAGGGGCCCATCGGGATTGGGGTCCACGCAGGTACTCATACAACATGACTAACATCAATGAAAGCCATGGACCGAGCGCCTCCACATCTTGCGGCAGCAGACTCTTCAGGTCTGAGTTTTGAACAGCGAGGATGAGGGAACGTGGGATAGAAAACAATTCTTCTCCTTCGGGGATGTTTGATCGAGCAACTGAAATGGTAAAAGAGGAATATAGAGTAAGACTATGTTTGCTTTTGTGGGGGACCTTTTGCAGGCTGGTGTCGATTTTGTGTGGTGGGTAGTGGGGGGTTTCGTTGCGAACTTACCGATTCCTCGTCCTTCTCCAGAAGATCTTAGATCTGCCAGAAGAATCTGTGGGTTTACCTTGACTCCAGGATTGGCTTCAAGCCATGAGATAAAGTCGTTGGACTGTTGCTGGAAGCTTGGGGGGTCTGAGAAGTGGGCTGAGGAGGACATTATGTAGAGACCAAGCTGTGGCGCGGAAAGTAAAAGAGAGAATGAACTTTTAGTAAAAGGAGGAGTATACTCATGTGCATTCAGTGCACAAGAGGGAAGGAGAAGGGTAAGGGAAATATGGAAAAGGGTGGTAGTAGGGTAGAGAAAAAGGAAAAGTAGTAGATTGGAGTTAGTACTTTGTTTTCGGAGAAACGGGAGCCGCTTATGGTTTTGGACCAATGCCGATAACGATAACGAAAAACCACTACCACTCTCTACTTACTACTTGTAGAGCTTCATCATCTTGAACAAATCAATCAAATCAACCCAATTCGAGCTGATTAGCTCTGATATCTTCACCATGATTGCGATCGGAATGGAAGGATCCGCCAACAAGGTGGCTATTGGAATCATGTCGCATCCCGAGGATGGTAGCCCGCCGCAAATCCTGGCCAATGTTCGACACACCTATAATTCCCCACCTGGCGAAGGTTTTCTGCCCAAAGATGTGGCACGCCATCACAGAACATGGGTTGTCAAAATGGTCAAGGATGCTATGAAGGAAGCGCGCATTAGAGTTGCCGATGTGAGCTGTATTTGCTTCACACAAGGCCCAGGTATGGGTGCCCCGCTACAAAGTGTGGTGATGGCGGCACGGATGATGAGTTTGCTTTGGGGCAAGCCATTGGTTGGAGTGAATCATTGCGTTGGACGTAAGTACCACATACATATTTACTCCGGAATCTATAAGTGGTGTCATGGTAGCTGACACTCGGGCTCGCTAGATATTGAGATGGGCCGACTCATCACAGGCGCCGAAAACCCCGTCGTTTTATATGTGTCCGGCGGCAACACGCAGGTGATCGCATACAGCTCAAAGCGCTATCGTATTTTCGGCGAAACACTCGACATTGCAGTCGGAAACTGCCTGGACCGATTCGCGCGCACTCTCTACATTCCCAATGACCCATTCCCGGGATACAATATTGAACAGCTAGCCAAGAAGGGCAGCCGACTGGTGGAGCTCCCTTACATTGTGAAAGGAATGGACTGCTCCTTCTCTGGAATCCTGGCTGCGATTGACACATTGGCTGTATCTCTGGGGTTGAACGGCGAGGAGCAAGCTAGACTCGACGACGAGAGGATTAATAAGGAGCAAGCTGGTGAACAGGACCCTGATGCAAAGCCAACCCGTGCCGACTTATGTTTCTCGCTTCAAGAGACAGTGTACGCCATGCTGGTTGAAATTACTGAACGTGCCATGGCGCATGTAGGGTCCAAGCAAGTTCTTATTGTTGGCGGCGTTGGGTCGAATGAACGACTGCAAGAGATGATGGGAATTATGGCGCGGGATCGCGGTGGCTCCGTCTTTGCTACAGATGAACGTTATTGCATTGATAATGGCCTTATGATTGCCCAGGCGGGCTTAGAGGCTTATAAAACGGGCTTTCGAACTCCGCTGAACAAATCTCAGTGTACGCAGCGTTTTCGGACAGATGAAGTCTTTGTGGACTGGCGAGACTAAATCATCTGCATCGAGACTACCAAAATTTAACGTGTTATGAATTCCAAGATCTTAGAACTACATGCAATCAAGCCGACTGTGATCCAAAACTACCTAGTAGTGTTTATAATATTGACAGACTTCAAATGTTTGTTTATTTCAATGCAGTAATATTTGATTCAAGGAATTAAATCACTGTGGGATAAAATTATAAGCATAAGAAGGAAGAAGGAACATAAAGCGGCCCTGCCAGTGCACGATAGGATGGATCGAGCTTGCATAGCCTTCACCAACCCCGATGTTCTTCCCATCCATCATGAAGCAACAACGCCTTTGAGTTGGACTCCATGCAATATGAATAACATTGAATACTGCGGTTTGTGTTGGATTTCAAGAGTTGTTTTGAAAAATCCTCCAAGTGCATAGATGTGTGTCTCTATTACAATATCGAATGGTCGCTAATTGAGACCTAACAGCTAGTACCAACTTGGAAATAAATCCAGCTGTGAAAGTTTTATGAAATATGTCAGGTATTGGTGTGATTCCTGAAAGGCTCTGGTAGATGGCCATGTATTATGGGGCAAACATTGCAAGGCTATGTCTGCTAAGAAAGCCACACAACGTGTTCAAGTTGGAGGGGTTGTTCACTCCCCAGTAATGTCACCAGTGGGCTTGTATAAGATACTTGTGACATACTATACGTCGTGTTAGCATAAAAGTTTCTGTGACTGAAAGTGCGGAATATTAGCCTACCTTTCGTTTGTATCTGGTTGTGACACTTGTAGCAAGGACGCCATTCTTAATGCTGCTTGTGGCAAGGTGGTTCAGAACAGTATGGTTAGGATAATTGAGGACGCTGCTGTCGTCCTTGGTGGGGGTGGTGCTGTTGAGGATAGATTTGCCCAAGAACAGAGGGAGACTAGGTGGTGTCGGTGTATCTCCAATGATATTCGCAGCCTGGAGATATGCGGGGCTATCTTCTTCTTTGTCCAGGTCGGCTAGGAATTGAGGAATGGCACTGCCAAAATCGCCTGGAGGAATTTCCTCCGGGGCCTCTTCTTTCTTCGGTGGTTCATCATCCGTTTCCTCTGATGCTCGATCCTTGGTATCCTGGGGCGTCTGTGGTGGGACCCCGGATGAAACAGACCTGTCATGAGCATCGTCGGCACTGATTTCGATGTAGTTCACCAAGTGGTTAGTGAAATCGACAGCTGTTGGAAGATTATCTGAAGCTCGCATTTCACCATCGATTAGGAACTTCAAATGATGTGTGCCGGGCCGTAGATGCAAAGTTGCCGACATGACCTCGGGATTGGCCTCGCTATCTCAAAGTTAGCCAGAAATTCCATTGTATTCATGTTTTTTGTGAATGACTCGAGTGCTCCATACCTCCTGTGCAACTTGAACTTCTTCTCCCAATTGACAAATGTTCCAGTAACATAGACTTTCTCACCTGGCCCATTCCACTCAATCGTGGTAGGTACGGCTTTTCCAACGCCAAAAGGCTGTAGCTCATCCCCCATTTCATCGCCATCCTGAGTCGTATTGCTGTAATGAGACGCCTGCATCTGCTCATCAAACATCCGATCCGCAGGCATTGACTGGATATGCGAGTCCTCAGGCCCAATGAGGGGCGATCCGGGTATGGTAGTAGCATCTGCGATAGGCAATGGCATGCGCGGGGGTCGCTGCAGGTGAGTTGAGGCGCTGTAGTAGGAGTTGTGCGGCGGAGCCGAAGGTGCCACAGGATCTCGCCCCGCGGCATGGCGTGAAATGGGGACTTGCACTGGATTGGAGTGGTCTGGCGAAGAGATGTTCCTCCCCTGTGGTGTATCTACCCGTGTAGGTTCGGATTTCTCGGGTCTGTTTATCGGCTTCGGAGATCCAGTCGGAGTGCGGCTCTGAAGTCGATGCTGGGCAGAGCCTTGATAAGCTGCGGAGTGACCGGCGGCATTTTCACGGGACGCTGAGGGATCCGCCACGGTAGCTTTGGTTGTTGGGATTGTGTTTTGCGAGGTGCGGCGAACTACTTTTCGTTCTGCCGGGGCATTGGGGATGTGGCCTGACGGCACATCTCCCTTAGAAGGGTTGTTGCCCATCGAAAGGCGGGGTATGAACTGGAGTGCGGTGAGGAGGGGGGGTAGGAAATAGAGAAACTCTCAGTGAGAGAGGAGGAGAAAAGGAATATTTAAAATTGGATCAAACGGGTAACATAAAGGCGTTCACCGCAATGATTTAAGACTTGGGAAAGTAAGTGAAGTTCAGGTGCCCAGGTGCTCTAGAAGGTCGCGCCCAAGCTGATGACGGCGGAGAGGCCGAATTAGGAATGTAGGGCTCAGGGCTAACGGCGATAACTCGGCTTCCCCGGATTTGCCCCCCTTTCTACATAATGGATTCACGGACATCCGCGGTTCCAGAACTATACTGTGGATTTGGATATCTCCAGAGCTATGATGGAAAGCTCGATCATCAGTGGCCTGTTTCTTGCTTTCAGTACATTGTATAACATAACATTTCATCTGTTCTCCTGGTTATTCGCGCTTCTTTACTTGTTGGCGACTCCCTTCCTCTATCCCCTTCATGGCCTGCTCCGAATAGCCTTATTCCCGGTGCAGATCATCATAAAACTTGAGGTATGTCAATGATGCTCTTCGTCAAATCCTGCCACTGGTTATTAAGTTGCATCCAACATTTGAATCTCTGCTGACACGATGCCAGGCGTTCTTGTATTTCGTGACTGGAGCCGTGATTACCGGCATCACAGTCGGTCTTTTTCTACATTTCTCTGGGAGTGCTTTATCAGAGTTGCTCCGATTAAAGTCAACCCAAGCGCCTCTAGCACTAGAAGCTCCAAAGCTCAAAGATGAACCCATAGACTGGGAATCTCAATGGGGCAGCCAATTGCTATCATCCACGATTCCGGAAGAGGAAGAAGAGGATAACAGTGCAGCATGATTCCCCACTGCAGTCTCCGAACTCAGAATAGGCGAGAGAGTTTCAATCATCTACGGGATCTTACGGTCTATTATTTTAGGGCACTCATATGCCTGACGTGCTAGACGTTACTCAAAAGCCTTACGATACTCATCAAAATCTCATATTTTGCGGCTATGTCGCCTACGTCTGTCACTATGTCACTATAATCCTGGCTACTTCACAATTCATTAGAAAGGCTCTCCAAAGACCGGCTCAGGGCTAGGCCAGCTCTCTTGCTGCATGCCTGGAACGGGAGTTCTCTCTTCCTCAAGACTAATATGGTTCACATGGATCCCCAACCCATGAACCTCATCATCCGGCGGTGCATGTTGCGATGTATGTTTTGGTCCCCATTTGTCTGCGCCACGAAAACCTGAAACATAGGGATCCCGAGGATCCAGCACAACCTGCTTGAATGCTGTGATCCAAGCTCTACCCTGAATTCGAGGGTAGATGGCCTTGTATTTTCCAACATCGCACTCGCCGCGAATACCACCGAACAATGAAGACCCCAAGAGGCTGAAGCTTCGAAAGATCTCATCTTTGATCTGACCACGTTGATGCTGCACGGCAAGCCAAGCACTGAGCGAAGTGCCAGAAGGGCTACGGTCCAATCTCCCTGGAGCCACAACCGTAGCACTTAGACCGAATATATCATCACCATCGCGTTCCACCCGTTCTGTGAACGTTATATTGCTGATACCACGAATGGAGGAATTCTTGGGGTGAACTACATCCAAGCCAGAATCATGAAGAGCATGTCTAATGCGCTCTCCAACCTCCACCAGATCCTCCCCATAACAGTCCTTGACGTTCAATCCAACGGATTCCACATCAATAAATGCGCAGAACACGCCGCCAAAAGCAATATCGAGCTTCACCTTTCCCAGGCCAGGAACCTCAATTTGATGATCTAGTTTAACCACAAATGAGGGCACACCATAAACCGTCACAAATTCACACTGGCACTGACCGACCTCATTCTGGATATAACTAGCCTCCGCCATGATCCTGCCAGCAATCGTCTCGAAAATGTACCGGTGACAAGGAGGTGCCGGTTTCGGGCCTCCAGCCTGAGGAAGCTCCGCCAAAACATTGGCGGCACTTATGATGCCAGAGATGGAGAAGGGCACATATTCATCGTTCTTTGCAAAAAGAAGGCACCGCTCCGCTTTAGGCCCAATCGGATTTAGAAGAAATACCGCGCTTTTAGCAACATGGCCTCGAGGCTCATTGAGCAGGAACTTCACGCGATAGTCATGTTCATTGCGGAAATTCAGTTGTCTTTCGTAGACTGTTCCGCCGAGGACACTTTCCATGCCTCCAATCACGACGTCGCAGGGCTCGCATTCAGCATGGCTTTCAGCGACAGAAATTGCACCGTCGGTCAGGATAGCATCGAAGCTTTTGGTCAGAGAGGGAGTGAATGGGAAAAAGCACGAAAATGAGTTTGTGGAAGTTGCGGACTGGGGGGTTACTGGCGAGACTTCGGTAGGTTCGGGTTCAGGGCGTGCAGGTCTCTCAGGAGGCTTTGATGAACGGCTTCGGGTGTTCGTACGCTTCTCTTCATCATCAAGAGACTGTGGCTGCTGGTGAAGACTCTCGGACGCAGGTCGAGGGGTTTCTTGGCTGTGAGCGTATGGACAACCAAGCTGATGGGAGCTAGTAGAGTGTTGGTAATATGAGGCTGAGTGAGGCCGATCATGGCCTGGGTGATAGTGGTGGACCTGGTGGACCTGGTGCCGTTGAGGATTCTCAGGCGGATGGACCCAAGGAGGCAACTGCCCATATTCGTGGTTGTGGCTACTCTGGGAATGCAGCCTGGAACGTTCAGCCTTTGACGCACTGTGATGGCGTTTATGAGGATGAGAGGAGAACATCTTGTCAGAGAGGTAGATGTTCGAGATTCCTAGATGACCTCAAGCTTGGATTAGTATTCTATAAACACAAGACTTGGCAACCCTGACACTGTTGTCTCGAAGAGTCCAACTGTCGAACTTCGAATATCGAAAAGTGCGCAGGTGGGAGCTGGATCTTCTTGTTATAATTCGAGGGAAGGGAAATCTACACATGACACTTGACCTATTCTAGTCAACTGCCCAGGTAGTGCTTTCAACTTGAACACGAATGGGGAACTTCAAGTAGTACGTATAGACGCGGGGATTGCTCTTTCTCATATATCAGAAGAAAGAACATTGTAACAAAGCCCTAAGACACCCTTGAAAGAATCATGACTAATATGAAGTGTCTATAGGAGTTCTTAGAGACAAGTATCTCATGTGCCTCAAGCCATTCCCAAACATGGTACTAAGTATGTACTATGAAAGAAAGAAACGAACCTATAAGAGTCTAGATTAGCCATTAAAGAACCATGGATCGACTGACGAGTACAGAGAGCGCTAATTAATACCCAGCGGAGTTCATTACGGCATGAAAGACAAATATGTGAAGAAATGCTTAATTACATACCTTGGGACTATTTAAACTACTCAATTCGGATGAACTAAAGTAGATCTTGAAGAATGATTGGTCCGTGCAATATAGGGGGATCCAACGTGTGGACGGCACCGGTGTTTCATTTCTCTAAGACCACCAAACTCTCTTCTTCCCTTCCCTATTTCTCTTTGTCTTTGATTCTTATCACATTTTATTTGACCCTGGCAAATCCACCAGATCCATTCTGGAGGTGTCACATTCATTCTTTATTCCAGCCTCCCCTGCGCATATTAGCCTTATCCAACCTAGACTAGCGCGGCAGACCCGCCGCTAAATCTGGCACCAGTGGGGAGCTTCGACGCCTAAATTGACAGCTGCAGGCGTCAGGGTCCAGCGCGATACTCGACATGAGCCTCCCACGATCCTTCCTCCGAGCGCGCACGCTCATCGCCGCGCTGATCGTGGCCTCCGTGTTCATATGGTCCTTCTCGCGATGGAGTTCCACCAGCAGCGACGCCACATTCAGCTATTCCTTGGGCGGCTCGACACAATCCCACAATGACCTGACGGCGGCACACCAACGATTTTGGCGAACATTTCATGGATACCTGGAGAAACATGCGCCGGAAACATACCCGATTCTGGAAACCGTGAAGGCTCCAACGGAAGGCTTCAAAGCCAAGGATCCGATAGCACGTCCAAATGTCCTGGAACTGGACGCGGAGAATGTCGCGACCATGAAGGAAGCACATACGGAGTTCGTGAGCGCTATGACAAGTGCCACGTCACTGCAACTACAATACATCCCAGGTACCAAAGGTGTGGTCTCAACTGCCGGTGGTTCTTACCTACCGGTACTAGTCATATCACTACGAATGCTTCGTCGGACCGGCTCGACGCTCCCAATGGAGATCTTCCTAGCAGACGAAGACGAGTACGAGGATTACATCTGTGACACAGTGTTGCCATCTCTCAATGCTCGATGCATTGTGCTTTCCCGCATTCTAGTTGCAGCACCCGCCACCATCGAAAAGTACCAATTCAAACCGTTCGCCATGCTATTCTCCTCCTTCGAGGAGATCCTCTTCCTAGACGCAGACGCCTTCCCACTCGAGCCACCCGAGCGTCTTTTCAAGAGCGAGCCTTTCCGCACGCATAAACTTGTCACATGGCCAGATTTCTGGGCATCTTCTGCCTCGCCATACTTCTACGAGATTGCGGGCACCGCCGCTCCGGCAATGGACCTGCGCCAATCGACCGAGTCTGGAGAGGTCCTCGTATCCAAGCGCACACACCTACACACTCTTCTGCTCGCTACCTACTACAACTACTGGGGCCCATCACATTTCTACCCCCTCCTATCCCAAGGCGCCGCTGGCGAGGGCGACAAAGAAACCTTCATTGCAGCCGCAACAGCCATGAACGAACCATTCTACCAAGTCAGCGAGTCCATCTGCGCCCTTGGTCATCCCAAAGAAGGCGGCATGGCAGGCTCAGCCATGGCGCAGTTCAACCCCATCCAAGACTACGAGCTCACAAGCCGCGGCAAATGGCGTGTCCGTGGTGACGACGCACCCGCGCCCGACGTATTCTTCATTCATGCGAACTTCCCCAAATTTAATCCTGCCACGGTATTCGAGCAACACGAAGTGAACCCCGCGTTCCTTGATGATGGCACATACACCCGCGCGTGGACGATCCCCGAGCACGTCGTGGAGAAATTCAGTGCGAACGTGGACGTTGAGAAGAACTTCTGGCGAGAGATTCTTTGGACTGCTTGTGAGCTTGAAGATAAATTTGTCTCTTGGGAGGACCAGCGAGGGATCTGCGCTGGTGTGAAGAAGTACTGGAACAAGATGTTCGAGTCGGACATATCTGCATCTTGAAGATGAGTATCTTCTGCCTTGAATCCTGGTGATTTTGGCTAGCAATGACACCCTTACTGTGCATGACACTAAATCCTAAAATGGCTCTGTGTGGAATTGCTGTTCGATTATAGTCGTATGGAGCTTAAGTCCTTCGCAACATGACTGAAGGTTCGAAGCTTTTCTGGGAACAGCTCTGCTTCGTGCGTTCATGCTTTCTCCAGCTGGACTGGAGATGAAGTGAATACCAAGTAGTTGAGATCGAGAGTATTAAACTCATTCTACTACCCATAGGACTTTGCCGTCTAGTGTGCAATATAAAACCTGAACTTGATATCTGGAATGATAATCAGCTCCCCAAATATTACAAAATAGCCCGACCGACCTCGAGGCGAATGAATACCCTGCTTCTTGGAGAGCTTTCTAAAACATGAT
The DNA here is from genome assembly GCA_911649655.1 of Penicillium sclerotiorum. NCBI lineage: Eukaryota > Fungi > Ascomycota > Eurotiomycetes > Eurotiales > Aspergillaceae > Penicillium > Penicillium sclerotiorum. The sequence goes on along the minus strand of CAJVRJ010000005.1, from coordinate 1,457,917 downwards.
AGATTTATCAGCTAATGCTGATTTTTAATATTGTACAAGATGTTATCTATATTACATTTACTACAAACACGCCATGCACTCGCGATGCAATCTACACCAGCCGATCTAGTCCGCCCACAAGAGCAACTACTTCAAGCCTTGTGCTCAAGCAAACCTCTCAGCTCAGCCTTGCAAACCGCCTCAGCAAATAACTCCTTACAAGGCACACGGCTTCCCAACCGCGCACAAAGCAGGAAAGCTCCACTCAACTTGCGATGCAAGCTATACGTTTCCTCGGGAGGAGGAGCGAGACGCTCACGGATCATCAGAGGGATGAGCGCACGCACACGATCAGTGATAGTCTGATTCTGGAAATCGTACACATCAGGCGAAGAAAGCATGAAGGGTTCGGCAATAGTGATAACCGAGGAGACGTGCGCATCGGCCATAGCCTGGGACTCGAGACCTGTAAGGTAGCCCAGTTCGACGGAGAGCTCGCGGCAGGCTTCACGGTCATTACGAGCCGCGGCGACGAGGGTCTGGACATAGGTGGAGATGAATTCCGTGGGGTATTCACGGGAGGCGCCGAAATCCAAGAGTTCCAGGCGATTTGTGCGGGCGTTGTATAGGAAGTTTGTCCAGTTGGGATCGGTTTGCATGTAGTGGAATTCGGTGATTTCGCGAAGACACAGACGCATGATCTGGGTGCCGATCCAGTCGCGTTGATCCTGTGTGAAGTCTTGGATCTTGGTAACTGCTACGCCTTCCAGCATCTCCATTGTTAGGACTTGCTTGCCGGAGGCCTCGGGCATGACCTCTGGTACGACGAAGACTGGGTCGTCGCGGAGGAGGTCGCGGAAGCGGGCGCCGCATTGCGCTTCGCGGAGGTAGTCACATTCCCAACCCAGCTCCACTCGGGCATTGGCGATCGTCTTGTCGAGGTAGAGGCCGCGGGGAAGAAGACGGGAGGCAGTGAGGAGAATGGAGAGGTTGTTTAGGTCGGAGTCGATGGAGTCTGCGACGCCGGGGTATTGCACTTTGACGGCTACCGGCTTGCCAGTGCTTTTGAGGACGGCAGCGTGAACTTGGCCGATCGAGGCCGCCGCCATGGGGATTTCGTCGAATGAGGTGAAGAGGTCTCGCCAATCAGGGCCGAGATTGTCAGACAATACCTTATCACGCTGCGAAGCAGGCATGTAGTCGGCACGGTCCTGCACGCGCTGCAGGACTTGCTGGATAGGCTCAGGTAACATGTTCGAGTCTAGTATTCATTAGTATTGCAGTCTCGGCGTTGGAAGACAGTATAATTCAGCATACCTTGGATACTCAGCATCTGACCAAGCTTCAGGGCAGCGCCTCGCATCTTCGAGAGCTTAGCTACCATTCGCTCCATGTTCCCCGCGCTGAACATGACAGAGCCACTTTCTTGACTGCCAGTCGCTCGGCGAACCGTCTCACTGACAGCACCAAAAGCCATGGAGGTCGCCAGCCCGCCATACTGCCACAGTCTACCCAGCCGGGAGGACGGCACGCGTGACTCCATCATCTGATATGGCACGGCCTTTTGCTCGGCCGTTACGCTCGACGCAGATTTTACATCCTCGGCGACGCTAGCAGCGAGCTTTTGAATCTCTTCATCCTCTGTCTTGGAGGCAATCTCAGCCTCCGGAGCCGGTGTCGCCGCAGATGCAGCGACCTGGGGAGCAGGTTTCTCTGCAGGAATCCAGTCTCGCTTGGGCTTGGGCCTCCCCGCAAGCACACGCGACACCCTTGGATTTTGGAAGAGACCTTGTAACATTTCCTCTGACATCTCTGGCTCTTCAGCAGGGGTTTTCTTTCCTTCAGGCCCGATCGCCGCGTGGAACACGTCCGCGTTCAATCCATCACTACTCCCGGCTTGAACGTCGCCCGCGACCTCAGGCAATTTGACTCGAGGCAGCGCGGATGCGTCCGGTACGATCTCCTGCGAGGGCTTGTAGAAAACATCTTGCTGTTGGCTGACGTTCAGATCGGCCTCCCCAGCGCCGGTATATTGTGTTGTGGCGGAGGGGACTTGGAGGTCCGCGTCGCGTTGTTGCACGCGGGCATTGTCCGAAGTGGGGGAAGAGGTGGTGGTGGCCGCTGGCACAGGCTTCTGGGGTTTGGGGCCAGCAGTATCGGCCGATGTGTCGGGGGAGACGGTAGTCGGCGAAGCTGGCGGAGGTGGCGAGTCATCAAATCGGCGCGCCAACGCGGCAGCGGCTTGTGCGGTCAAGATCAACCCATCAGCCTGTTCCTTGAGGCCCTTGGTGAGGGATGACGTCCGCGTGTAGACATCTAATTGACGCTGGCGAATTGCCAGGTGTTTAGTTGCCACTGATTTTGAGGCATTGAGTAATTGGATGACGTCTAAAAGACGCCGTCCAGACATGATGATCCAATGTCTTTTAGGGGAATTTGATGGTGGATTAGTATTAGGGAAGCATTGGGAGATCGGAAAAGATCGGAAGAGTTGTGATGGAGTAATAAAATTGAATAAACGGGTACAGTCATTAACAATAGATAGAGAATCCTCCGGCTTGCGGCCTCCTCCGTTCTCCACTATCACCCACTTATCTTAACATTTGCCGATCGGCTTTGCTTGTTATAACTAATGCTCGCATGTCCAGTTTCTTCTTTTCTTCTTCTTCCATTCTTGAACTTATACCCCGGATTCGACTTGGTCCCCCCATAGAAACTTTCACATATCAAATATCCATAACCATATCGAATCACCATGCTTGGCGAACAACCACCAGCTCAAGACCTCCAATTGGAGATCTCCCAGCTTGAGGCGCGTCTGCACGATCTGCGCAGCCAATTAGACGTGACCAATTATCCCACTCCACCATCATCTTCACACCCTGATACCAAGACACAATGGACTATCCCTTCAGGTACGTTGCCAATGCAAGAACCCTCGAGTCCTATTGATAAGAAATCAAGTAACTAACTTCCCCCTCAGACCTGTACGATAATAAATTTCAATCGGAATCAGTCCGATCCTCCTCCCTTCACGCCCTCCTCCTTCTCTCCGACTCTGCCCTGCCATTGGGCTCCTTTGCATACTCCAGCGGGCTGGAGTCCTACCTCGCACATAATAAACCTACCCGGGGCAATCCGGCCACATCCTTCCACCGCTTCCTTAAACTATCCATCGCCTCTATCGCCAGCACATCACTTCCGTACGTGCTGGCAGGCTACCGCCACCCCGAAACCATTGAAACCCTTGATAATGACCTCGACGCCTCGACCCCATGCATTGTTGCGCAGCGCGCCAGTGTAGCACAAGGCCGTGCCTTGATTGGAGTGTGGGAGCGGTCATTCCGGGGTAGTTTCGCCGCACCAACGCGGAACACCGATACCGGCGCTCAGGTCGCCGTCACTGCCATTGAAGATTTCTCAGACATGCTGAAAGAATCTACTGGCGAAGTGGATGAATATGATATGGGCCCCAAGGGCCACTTCGCTCCTCTTTGGGGTGTTGTGTGCCGAGCTATGGGTCTTGATCTGCAACAGACCGCTTATATCTTTATCTTGAACCATGCCAAGGCAGTGCTCAGTGCTGCTGTGCGTGCGTCCGTCATGGGTCCATACCAGGCACAGAACATCCTGGCTAGCCAGAGCTTGCAGGATACTATGATGGCTCGGATCAAGCGCGAATGGAACACTTCCGTTGAAGAGGCGGGCCAAGTCGTGCCTGCACTTGACTTGTGGGTCGGCAGACATGAACTTTTATACAGCCGCATCTTCAACTCATAGACCACTGGCATATATATACTCACATTAATGATACCACGATTGTACTACTACAAATTCATTCAAATACCCCACATTCAAGTTCCAGTAATGCCATTAGTAGTAGTTTGAGACGTTCGATTTTGTTGTAGATTCTTTTGTACTCTCACCCTCATAAGTACTCGTACATATGACCCAAAAAGATAGTGTAGAGCCAAAAGCCGAGGGCCAGTCACAATTGCGCCTCTTGAAAACCAGGGTATCCAGAGCCGTAGGACGATTCCAAAGCACCTTAAGCACCTCACCACAGAAATCAGAAAACCCAAGAGGGAAACAGAAAAAAAAAGAATACCGCCATGACGTTCGCAGTCCTCGCCTAAAGATATCAAAAAGCATTTGTCCTGCCACATAAAGTCATCAAACGCCAGCCTCCAGACCTAACCCTAAAGAAAAGTCACCCCAACTCCACTATGGACCCATCCGAATGTGACCCACTAAAAAGGGTGGGAGAAAGAGACAAGGGTAGAAGGTAAAAAAAGAAAAGGGGAAAAAAGATATGGTACAAGAAGAAAAGTTCGGGATACAACAAAGGGGTCACATCAGAGGGTAATGTGCATGTGGTCGTTGCTCCCGAAAGATTTGTTACAGTTGGGACACTTGCGAGAGCGAGAAGTCAACCGCTCTTCCACACAGTCCTTGCAAAAGACGTGGCCACAAGTCTTGATAGCTGTGTTTTTGAAGTTGCGACGGCAGACAGTGCAGAGAGCGAGAGTCTAATGAAATCGTTAGCGAGGAACTAGAGGGGGGAAAATATCCATCTTCGGAGGAAGACGGTTGGTATAGACTTACCCGGAGCATTTCATATTCAGAGGAGCTGTTGCCAAGACTCTTGCCCTTCCAGTTCTCAAGACTCTTTTTGGTATCGGAGAGTGATTGCTTGAGGCTGACGATCTCTGTTTCTGCTTGTCGCAATGCGGTTGACGTGTTCCCGAGGGTCGAATCCTTTGAAGTCGAAAGTGCCTTCAGCTCAGCAATTTGGGCCTTCAATCCATCCATTACAATATTGTTCTCAGTCAGCTGCTGCTGAGAGGAGCGATATTTGTCTTGAGCAGTATTCAACGCCTCCCTGCCCTCGCTAGCTTGCTTTTCCATATTAGATAGTAATGATCGGGTATTAGCTTCCGAGTCTTTGAGCTGCGACACAATATCGGCAGACTTCGAGTTTTGCATGCGAAGTGAACGAACTTCGGCCTCCCGGGCTTCCTTGCTTTTCATCGCCGCGAAAAACTTCTGATCTGCCTTTGACTTCTCGGCCGTTAACCGCGCAATCTTTTCCTCCAAGGCACTGAAGTCCATGACTTTCTGAGAGGCCAAGGTTGAGAATTTTTTGTACGCCGTTTGCATTGACGTCAACTCAGAATTCAGCATGGCATATTGGCGTTCCAGTCCAGCGTGTTTGGCACGAAGATCGTCCAGAGCCATGTCTTCCACAGCTTGAGAGGTGGTGGATCCATCGATTTGCAATCGTAGTCGCTCCGCCTCTGACTCCAAAGCAGTTATCCGGTTTTCCCTAGCATCTGCCAGCTCTTGCAACTTGGTGACACTGGACTTTTCTTGCTCCTGGGCAGCTTTCCGCATTTGTAGGTCGGCCAGAAGCTCGTCGCGAAGATTGCGAATACGAGCAAGGTCAGTTTCTGCTCGCACTAACTGATTGTCTTTCTCTGCGATTGTGCTGCGTGTTTCGTCTTCCACCTGGGTCTTGTAGGTGGTCCTCTCCGCGCGAAACTTCTCGGCCTCCTCGCGCAGCTGAATATTCGTTGCTTCGAGATGGTTGATTCGCTTCACCACGTCATCGTACTGGGAACGAAGTAGCTTGAACAAGTCTGTTTGCGCGTAGTCATCATCGGTCAATTTAGATTGCTGCAAGAAGAAAACGTTCGAGTTAGTTTGATACTGGTCCAAATAACGACGAGATTGATAGCAAATACCTTAACCTTGACCTCCGTAATCTGAGCCAGTAGGTTTGCATTTTCAGCCTCCAGCTTTTGCAGTTGTTCCTTCTGTTTCTCGGATACAGCCGCTAGTTGGTTGTTGGATTCCTCGAGCTCCGTGCTACGGTCCCCCGCAGGAGTCCCTCCATTTGCCGGAGATGAATCCTCACGTTTTGATTGCGTGCCCTCTGAGGAAGGTCGTTGGGTACCCATAATGTATCCCTTTTCGAGCTTAGCAGCAGTGACGCTCCTGGCGCGGTCCAACTTCTTTTCAGCCATCATGTAGCGCAATGAGGCCGTCTCCAGACTTTCCTCGAGCTGCTGCTTCTCTGCCATTGTTCTCTCCAGTTCAGACAGATGAGTTTTTTCCTCCGCGAGTTTCTTGGCCAACTGCCCTTGAAGATCTGCAACATCTGGAGAGACATCCGGCGCCTTGGACTGGAATCGCGAAATTATGTCGCTAATATCGGCAGACCTTGCCTTCAAATGTGCTTCAAACGCGTCGTTATCAGTGAATTGCAGCGAACTTTTGAATACGTGATCTGCAGTAGGAGTTAGCTTCCAAATTCAGGTGCTATACGAGGCCGAGGACGACACTGACCATTCGTTGAATCATTCGATGGGCCCAATAGCAACTTTATCTCGTCCAAAAACTAGCATTCATGTTAGAAGGTTCCTCATCGAGTAAGAGGTTTAGAAGCCCCGGTAAGAATATGTAAACTGAAACGTACCTGGCTGAACCACGCATCAACCACACGAAGGCGGTCGTTGTGGTCCGAAACCACTTTCGACATTTTGTTCAATTGAGACTCCAGTGACGCCTTCTCTCGTTTGTATTCTTGCATCTGACGCAAGATCGCATCTTTTTGAATCCGCTGGGAGGGGGTAATATCAGCATCACGATCTTTGGATAGTTGCGCGTCGTGACCCAAAAGTCAAAAGCCACGTATTTAGGAACGGGCATTGGATGTACATACCTCCAGGTCATCTTTCCAGGGCATATCAGCATCGGGATGGGGCTTGCTCCCACCATTTACAGAGGTGGCCTGCTTCTTCAATGGTGGGGCCGATTCATTGCTGTCGGCAGCAGGTCGCTTCCGGTCGTCCATTTTGACAAGGCCGGATTCTGTAGGCACAATAGGGGGTTCGGTGGCCGGCATCAGTGGCTAGACGGGCATGAGAGGGGGATTTAATGATCACCACCAAGCCGTCATTCAGCCAGAGTCAAGACACCGAAACCGAGCCCGAGATCTGACAAAAAGACTGGAATGATAGAGATGTCGAGGGCGAGTTAAAAGGAATGAGAGGTGAATCAGGGAGTGAACGGAGACCCAGACACAAGGGGTGAAAGGGAATATTAAGGACGAAGGAGTTGAGCAGGAGGATTTTCAATGAAGTTGACCGCCTGGCAATAACCACATTATTACATAAAGGTGATTGGCACGTGACTCGCCCGCATCTGGATCGGCCTTAGAACTTTTTGAACCTTGACCTGACCCCACCCGATCAACTTGAAAGCGATGGGCAATCATGAAGTCCTTCTCGAGTTCGGCGATCAGTCAGTGACTTCCTCACATCCTTTAACCAAGCGAGATCAGACATTAACATATTTTCCTTAGATAAATCGGGCAAGAAGTTTGCTCCGAAGGCCCCTGTTCGTCGCGCGCCTGCTGCGCCGGCGCGTCGGCCAAGCGCAGCTCAACAGGCCCAGGCAAAAGCAGCTTCGCAAACTCCACAACCAGACAAAGACGTGACCGATCCAGCGCGCACTGCTCCCCCTACTGTCTCTCCCGCTCCTTCTGCGCCCGCACCTGAACAACTAGGTGCCGCCGAGGAAACACCCGTCGTCCCAAATCAAACCCGTGAAACTCCAAGCACCGCGATCCCGATTCCTTCACCACAGTACCGGGCCCCTACCTCTACTCCAACTCCAGAGCCAACCCCCGCGACTGCAATCCCAACACCTGCGGCCGTCCTTGAACGCTCTACCTCTCCTCGTACCCTACCTTTCGAACCGACCATTGTACCCTCCATCGAACGAGATGTGGAACAGGCTGTTGTAAGTGAAGTTGCACTAGCAGCTTCGCGACGCATTTCAGATGTTGGCCCACTCGATGAAGAATCGCCTGTGTCGGAGCCGACCGTCTCTGCTCCTCAAGCAGCGCCCCCGATCAAATTAACTGGTGCTAAGAAGACCTCCGAAATCACCAAAGCAAGGGCCAAGCCACAGCCCCGAGCTCCTCCTCAACCCACCCCTCCAGCTACGCAACCCACAGAATCCACCACAAGTCGGGCGAGTGAAACACCTACGGCCTCGGTAGCTCCCTCATTCGCACTTTCCACCCCAGAACCGAGCCAATCCTCCGCCAAGGGCAAAAAGCGGAAAGCATCCAAAGCAGGAACTTCAGATGCCGATGGGAAGGAGAAGCCGAAGAAGACTCGTCGTCGCCGCCGTGAACTCACTCCTGATGATGCAGAGAGTGTAGAGATCTTGCCGAATGTAATCAAGATGTCTGAGCTCTGCAAAGATTTGAAGACTGGAAGAAAATCCAAACGGGAGATTGAACTTCGTCGATTGGAATTAGAGGAACAAGAGCGAAAGCACCAGGAGCAAGAGAAAGGAACTCCCGCTGAGCTGCCCTCGAAGTCTAACACAGACAAGGCGAGTCAAGAGGCGGAAAATCGTCCGGATGAAAGCCACGACCAATCTGGCCCTGTTATGCGCATCGTCAACGGCGAGATCGTGCTCGATGCAAGCTCCCTCCAAGTGGATCGTCACGCTGATGCACTGCGGGATGCAGGTGAAATGATTACTGTGGAAGAAAACCAGCTTACTCGCAAGGTAAACCAGGCCACCTACGGCAAACGGTCTAAAACCGAAACTTGGGACGAAGAAATGACCGAGCTGTTCTACATGGGTCTCCGCATCTTTGGAACCGACTTTCAAATGATCAGCAAACTGTTTGACGGACGAAATCGCCGTCAAATCAAGCTCAAATTCAACAGTGAAGAACGCAAAAACCCATCGCGTATCACCCAGACCTTGCTGGGCCCACGCGAGGTCATTGACATCGCTAGATGTGAGCAGTTGACCAACGCCACTTACGAAGATCCCCTTGAGATTCAAAAAGAACTAGACGCCGAAAAGGCGGAAATCGAGCAGCAGCACGAGAAAGAGAAGCAATTACAAGAGGAAATGCTGCGCAACCCCACTGGTACGGGTGATGGCGATGGCGCTTCTAATGAAAAGAACCATGCTGGTCCTTCCAAGGTTAAAAAGCGGAACAGCAAGAAGCAAAATATGAACATGGCTGGCGGAAAAGAGGAGGTGCTTGGAAGCATCGATGATTAGACTCCTGGGTGGGCTTTTGCTGTTTCATTGACACGAGTAGACGAGTGCATTTTCATAAACGGCGTTTTCTGGGGGGTCTAGCGAATGATACCTAGCTTGGCATGTTCTTAATTGCTATAGAATAAATTTGTTCAGCTTTGAACCAACTGCCCAGGTGGCTCCGATATTTTCAGTATGTTGTCTTGGAGAAAAAAGTGAGGTGAACATGAGAAATGCTCTCTCGCTACTAGAGACTTTTGGACTCCAGGTGTGGTGAGTCCTCTCTCAGTATCCTTCACGAAGTGTCACCTTGCAAGGAAATCCCTGGGCCGGATGACCAGCACCCTTTTGAATCATATAAGCGCGTTCTCCAAACATCGTCTTGATTTCACCGGCCTTTGGTGGGTTCAAGGCATCGAGTTCAGCATAAGCATCATGGAAGTCGAATTGGCGTACAATCATGGCCAGTGTGGCCTTCACAGCCATGGTAGAGATATTTTGACCAATGCAGTTTCGTGGGCCATGTTCGAATGCCCTCCAACCACCAGACGGGGGGTATAGAGGATGACCCGGCTCTACAAGCCAACGATCGGGGATAAAGTCATGTGGCTTGGGCCAGAATGCAGGGTTCCGTTGAACAGCAGTATGCACGATCCAAATGGCGAAGCCTTCTGTAGGAAATACTCTCCCATGCTCGTCACGAAGAGAAACACCAGGAAGACCCTCTCTCATGCCGTTAGCAGGTGGGAACAGTCTGAGGGTTTCCTTAATGACTGCATGGGTGTATGGAAGTCGATTGACCGTCTCGGGGTGGTTGGTAAGAAGCTCAGCTGTAGACTCATTTGTTTTTCCAAAGACGCTATCGTGTTCGGTGCGCACTTTAGCTAGGGCATCGGGATGTTTTGCCAAGAGGTATAAGGTATAGATGATTGTAGCCGCTTCGGAATCATGACCAACGAACAGAAACAGACGTGTCTGAATAGTGGCCCATTTCTTGAATTCGGGATTCAAATGTGTCTCTTGCTTGTCTGTTCTGTTTTTCATGTATTCAGCAAGCACAATATCAATAATTGATTTGGTGCCACGGGGAGATGTTGATTTATGAATTTGATCATCTTCAAGCTGTCTCCACTCCTGGTATCGCTTTTCAAGCTCAATCCCGATGTGATGATTCATCGTTCGTGAATTTTGCCATTGTCTATAGAATCGAAGAGGGTTGCAACGATCAAAGAAACCCCCTGTTTCGATGCCACACTCCCATTCAACTGTGTCTCGCATTGCCGCAGCAATTGGATTGAATTGATCTTGGAATTTGAAACGAGTGTTCCTGTAGATGATGTTAGGTACCTGGTAAAGGGAAAAAAGTACAGGCATATCAATCAATGCGAGTACATAGCAGCCCTGGAGGAAAGTAGGAAGAAGGACCTGAGAAGCTCGAGGACCAATAGAATAGGGCTAGGAGCAGGAGTGGCACAACACCAATTACCCAGCCGAAATCCACTTCCAGGAAGTACATAATAGAGTATGTATATGGAAGGGCTACTCACAAGGTAATATTTCCAATGACGTCCATAGTATAACGACATGTCAACGGATCCAGCAAGAAGGTCTCACCCTTCTGAGCACGTTCTTTCAACATCCGAACGTATACTTGAGCCTCCTCCACGATGCAGGTCATATGGCTTAATGATGCAGACATACTGAAACCATGACTGAACAGGTCTCGAGAATGTTTCCAACGAGTACCATTCGTAACGAAGAGGTTATCTGAGCCTCCTGCCATCGGGTTGATGAACGGCTGCAAAACCGTTGGTTTTGGCAGATCATGCTTCTGACAAGCTTCGATAGCCATCGTTGGCGATGTCACGATTAGCAAAGGTGGGCCAAACGGCCACACATCGATGTAAAATCCAGCTTCGAGCCCTTTGGTTTCGGCTGCAAAATGAGCGAATAGGTCAGATTGACGACTATCGCTAGGTCCCAACTTTGGTACCTGGGCCATCACTGGAAGATTGCCCAATATTGGGTTCCATGATGGTGTCGGCTGTAGTACGATTCACCATTAGCATACGAAACAAAACAGGCAGACTTTCTCTCGGATCGTCCATACTAGACCTTGTTTCCGTAGGTTATAAAAAACCAGACGGTTTTTGATGAGCTTGAAGATGAAGCTGGTCAGGCCAATGACGGCAATGGCCACAGCCATCCGACTCACGAGGGCCGTATATCCTTGGGTGGAATCGCTCATCATGACCTCGAGGTAACTCTGGGCACCTGAGAGTGGTCAATTTCAAGTAGCGAGGCCACCGAAATTCGCGTATGTATCGATTCAAATGATTCAATCAATGAGGGCTGGGGCAATAACATTGAATAAGGGGCATAAGTAGAGGCAGGCATGGCTCGACAACTGATTTTTTTTGGCCCCCATACAGGGATTCAATTCGGCGCTCCAACCATCTGCCACTATTGAGATGCGCAGGCGGGGCGATATAATACGTACTGTTCAAAATGTCCACGGTTTGGTTCGCACTCCTCTTCGACCCGTATTTAGCCCCCACTTAGCCGCTAAGTTCTAACTAACATGGATTGGAAAACTAACCAGCAGCCAGCTGGAGCCAGCTAGAGCCTGGTGATTACGTATGGAGTACTATTAAATCAGTGATAACATTTGAACTTGAATATCATGTCACTTTTTCTTAATGCTGGCCCGAAAATCTGCTTTCCAAAAGCTAACAGGGAATCTGATCCCATTTTCATAGCGACCACTATCTTCGCTTCGTTGACCCGAATCCAGTGCTTGTCGAGGGAGTAGACATGCGCGATGATTGACTTCTCGAGCTGCCTTCGCCCGCATCATATCCGCCATATCGGTCAGCGCGGCCGCGGTAGGGCGAGTCGCGATCCCGGCCGTATCGACCAGCGCCATAGCCTGCTGCTGCACCTCCGAGAGCTCCGGACCAGAAGCCAGGAGTCCATCCTGATTGATTAGAGTACCACGGCTTGTTCCAGCTGCCATAGGAAGGAGGAGGTCCTCCTGAGTAAGGCCCGTAATCACCTCCACCACCGCCGCCACCGCCGCCGCCGCCAAACCAACCTCGTCGTCGTGCAGCTGGTCTTCGATCCGCAGTTGAACCACAACACAGAACGTAAAGGAAGAGAATGAAGATACCGATCATGAAGAGAAAGAAGATGATACTGGCAAGTGATTCGATCCACCCATCTTCGCTCGCATGAGGACCTCTTCCCGATTTCCCAAATTTCTCCTCGCCTTGTTCTGTTAATAGAAGGCGATATTCAACTCCACAGCTTCCTTTTAGAACCCATCTGTCATCAGCGGATCGATAGCCTTCGCACACGACATCCGTAGCACCAAGCTTGAATTCGGACGGTAGTGATGCTTCACAAGTCCACTCGATATCTTCTTCGTTGTAGCCATACCCATCGTTGGTACAGCGCATGGTATCAGGTTGGTAGAGGCCACATATCTTCCTTGAGGGCCCAACACAATTGAGCTGTGGAATGGCAGAAACGCGTCGAGCAGTTGTCATGCGATTGGCCCGGAAAGTCAGGGTATTGACCTTTGAGAGCAAGATCGCATCTCTGCCTGGTGGGTTTTGAGCACATAGTGCTGATGTGCCGAGTAGCAGCGTAGTGATCGCTGATGCAAGCCAGCGCATGGTTGCCTCTCCAGCGAGTTGAACAAATCAAAATATGTGGCCAGAGTAATTTGAGGATTTCGAAAGAGGATGAACCTTTCTCTGATGACCGGATGAGTCGATTCAGCAGTTTGAAAGTGTATAGTTTCAAGCTTTGCTTAGTGGGGCCTGGTAGTTGTATGCAGCGTGTCCTCAATTGTCCTCATCCGAGGGACGATAAGCGATTCCGATAAGGAGTTCGGGCCAAGAAAAAGATCCACCAGCGACCGAGGGTTGGGAACCTTCAACCTCACAGTGGGGATGGGCGCACCATAATCAGGCATTGCCCACCGCTGAAGATGGCGCTCCAACAACGTGAGATGACCCCTAGCTTGCCTGAAATCCATGGTCTAACTGTCTTACAGATGAGCCCGCACCAGTGGTGCCTCAATCATCGTACGAATCGATCTGCTGCAATTGACGAGATCTAGATCGCTAACTCCCCCTTGATCTCAATAGCCTCTCCTTTACACAGGGCTTCCTTCTAGGTCAACTCTCAGTAGTCCTACTCATCGGAGCCTTCATCAAGTTCTTCATCTTTGGCGAGGCTCCCCCGCCTCCTTCCCGCGGTCTATCCAATCGCACATCCCACCGCCGATACAGCTCCGTTTACAACCCCCCACAAGATGGACAAAAGACCCTACGAGAGAAACCGTCGACCTCCAACGTTCTCCGTCCAGTCCCAGCCTCTTCCACAAATACGCGTTCCATTCTCCGGAAGACCTACTACAGTGCAATCCCCACCAACCCCTCAAAACATGGCCGACATCGAATGCACCACTCATCTCACCAACCAGAGTCCCTGGACTGGTTCAATGTATTGATCGCACAAACAATCGCACAATACAGACAGACAGCGTACATTCTGAAGGACTCGCCGAACTCCTCAATACTCAGCTCTCTGACTGCGGCGTTGAACAACCCTGAAAAGAAGCCATCATTCATCGATAAGATTACGGTCACGGATATCTCATTGGGAGAGGAATTTCCAATCTTCAGTAATTGCCGTATTATCGCAGTGGATGATCCTAATTCGGATGGAGGGAGGTTACAAGCTCTTTTGGATGTTGATCTGAGCGATGACAACCTCTCCATTGCCCTTGAGACCTCCATGGTGCTCAACTACCCCAAACCCCGCTCCGCTATTCTGCCCGTCGCGTTGTCAGTTTCAGTTGTACGATTCTCAGGCACTCTCTGTATCTCCTTAATCCCTGCCCAGACCGATCCCCTACACACCCCTGCAACTTCACCGACACCACCCGGCGCACCAGACGCCAATACAAATCCCGGATCTGCCGGGAACACGTCCCAGGACCAGCCCCCGAAAAGCAGTCCCAAGAGCAATGTCGCGTTCTCGTTTCTGCCAGATTATCGTCTCGATCTCTCCGTACGTTCCCTCATTGGCTCGCGAAGCCGTCTCCAGGATGTGCCGAAGGTTGCCCAGTTGGTCGAGGCGCGAGTCCATGCCTGGTTTGAAGAGCGTGTTGTCGAGCCTCGCGTGCAAGTCGTCGGACTGCCAGATTTGTGGCCGCGCATGGGCAGAACAGGTGTGCGCACCGGGGAAGATTCCGACGCTGGGTCTACTGCGCCTCCGCGAAGCGCTGGATCCGAGGCTGGGCCAGGGCCATATTCATTCGATACCCGAGAGCCAGATGGATTGCGGTTCCGGGGAGCATTAGATCCTCGACTAGGTCTCGGTGCGGGCTCACGCAGCAGCAGTTTCAATGTGGATATGGGGAGCATGCGCAGTCCCAGCATGACTCGACAAGACAGCGCCGGTGGGGCTAGCGACGGTCTCACTATGCCTGGTGGCATGCCATCAGGGGCTGCAGCTGCCCCGAAGGATATGTGATATCCTTGACCTTCAACAAGGGCAACTACCTAAGACATTTGGGCCATTCAAAATTTGCCAGGCCATCCGTCATACGGGCCTTCATGTATCCATAAGTATTTGGACTTGATCGTTGTCTCCGAAAGAATAAATACCTAACTACAGATGTATTCTCGAGCGGTCTCAATTCGTACTCCATCTAATAATCCATTCCAAGTTCGTTACTCTAGTACAATATGTCTAGGCAAATTTAATATCCACCTCATTTTAAGTGTATTTACTTAGACAGAGTCGCATCGAATCTTATATGCTCCCAGTTATAGAGCAATTCGAATTCGATGCTGGAGCCTGCGATGGGGTACTTGAATCAAAGTTATAGTGAAAAACTCATACAAATATCATGTCATGTTCTATATCAATGTTCCCGGGGAGTTCCATGACAGAATTCATTCCCATAGGTGTGACAGATATTCCATATCGGGCCGTCAAATCATTACACATCAAGCACAGAGCTTCAGTTCACAGCAGCCGTGGACTGCAGGACTGTATCCACATAGGTCTTACGGTGAGGGTTCACATCAACCTCAGCGCCTCGGTTCAGCGGTGTCCACTTAGGCTCATCTTGGAAGAGTCGCATAGCCTTGACGTACTGAATTGGAAATAAGTCAGCAGTCATCCGATTATACAGGACCAAATAGTCAAACTCACGTTCTGCTCATTGGTAGTGAATCGGTGGTAGATGCCAGCAGGCAGGATAATCATATCATCCTTGTTCAAGCAAATGCGGATCCACTCGTCCTCCTGTCCTCGGACATCGAAGTATCCCTCGCCGTCAAGGATATACCGGATCTCCTCATCTTCATGCAGATGCTCAGCGAAGAACATCTTGACCTTTTCCTCGTACACATCGCCCATAGTCTGAGGCGACACGCAGACCTGGTCGCGGTTCTTGTAGCCACGTTCCAGCGCAATCTTGTCGACGTCCTCAATTGTAGGGCAGTGCTTGTACGTTACTCCCACTTTGGCGAGAAGCTCTTCGGAAACGGCCCGACCGGAGTCGTGGGGCTCGCGCTGGTCACCCTAGTTTTTGCGCAGAGGAATTATTTAGTCCTGCACGGTGATCCATTTGCGTCATCGGGGAATAATAATCTTGTATTGATTTCCCGAAGACGGAGTTAGGACAGGAAACTTACGGGCTTGTTGTCGTACCAGTAGGCTCTCATGATGAATTATTTTCTCGTGCGCGATTATGAGAAGAAAAGAGTAGAGGAGAGTTTCAAGATACAGAAGGGAATAAGAAAAGGTATGGCTGAGCATCAAGTGCCCCGCAATTGGCTAATGGCGCGATGTGGATTATGTGAGACTCTGTAGAACCTCTTATCGGCCCACGTGACGAGACAACCTTTTTTTTCTTATCGCGATACAAACTTTCCAAACTTCGGAAGTCCGTGTTGACTTTGGAGATCAAACACTTCGACATGGCGTTTCGAGCTAGGCCCGTGGCTCTGGTGCGTCCACGAATTGGGCTTCGTCTGCCCATTTACAGGGCTCGTGGATTGGCAACGGTGGCTGAAGGCTCACGGTATGTGAACCATCCTAACCCCCCTAGTCCGGCAATTGGAAAGTTATTGGCTAATTGGCTAATACCGGCTTCATAGACCCTACGATGTCGTCGTAATTGGAGGTGGCCATGCCGGCTCGGAGGCATGTGCTGCTGCAGCTCGCTCTGGTGCACGCACTGCGCTCGTGACCCCCTCGATAACGAATATTGGCGTGTGTTCGTGCAACCCCAGCTTCGGTGGAATTGGAAAAGGCACGATGATTCGCGAGGTGGATGCGATGGATGGTGTTGCAGGCCGGATTATCGATAAGGCAGGAGTGATGTTTCGAATGCTGAATCGCTCCAAGGGCCCTGCAGTATGGGGTCCGCGCGCGCAAATCGACCGCACTCTTTACAACAAGTACATGACGGAGGAGTTGGTTGGCACAGAGAATTTGAGCATTGTGGAGGGCAAAGTCGCCGATATTGTCGTGTCTAACGAGGGAATTGAGAATACTCCTGGTGCGCAAGGGAAAATTGTGGGTGTGCGGCTAGAGTCTGGCGAAGTTCTCCCTACTGGGCGCGTCGTCATTACCACGGGGACTTTCCTGGGTGGCGAGATTCACATTGGTCTTGAAAGCTTTCCCTCCGGCCGGATGGGAGAAGCTCCTACGTACGGGCTGAGCAAATCTCTCCGTGATGCTGGGTTCTCCCTGGGTCGTTTGAAGACTGGTACACCACCGCGATTGGACATGAAGTCCATTGACTTTTCGTCCCTGGAAGTCCAACGTGGTGATTCGCCACCCCATCCCTTTTCCTACATGAACAAAACAGTGGAGGTGGGCGCTGAGGGCCAGCTGACTTGCTGGATGACGCACACCAATGAGAATACGCACCAGATTATCCGTGATAACCTGGACAAGTCAATTCATATCCGAGAAACTGTCCGCGGTCCCCGGTATTGTCCATCTTTGGAATCGAAGATCATGCGTTTCAAGGATAAGACACGGCACCAAGTATGGCTTGAGCCGGAAGGCTTCGCTCCGAATGAGGTGATCTATCCCAACGGGATTTCCATGACAGTCCCAGCAGATGCCCAGTACGCCATGCTGCGGACCATCCAAGGTCTTGAGAATGTGACCATGCTTCAGCCTGGCTATGGCGTCGAGTACGACTACATTGACCCTCGCAATCTCCGACCCACCCTAGAGACCAAGCTAATTAGCGGTCTTTATCTGGCTGGACAAATCAACGGTACTACTGGCTACGAAGAAGCAGCTGGCCAGGGTATCATTGCGGGTACGAACGCGGGTCTGGCATCCCAAGACAGGCAGCCCTTGACTTTGACTCGTTCTGACGGTTTCATCGGTATCATGATCGATGATCTCATTACGAAGGGTGTGTCTGAACCATACCGCATGTTTACCACCCGGAGCGAATTTCGAATCTCCACACGATCAGACAATGCCGACCTCCGCCTGACACGTATGGCTCGCGAAGCCGGTGTTGTCTTGGACAAGCGTTGGCGCCATTTCACCGAGACCGAAGCGCAAATCGAAGAACTCCAGTCTCTTCTTGCTAACACAAAGCTCTCGACCAGCATTTGGTCCCGAAAGGGCTTCAAGGTGCGCTCCGACACTTCTATCCGCTCCGCACTTGACATCCTGTGTCTGGATGGCGCGGACATCGACTCCTTAATCCCTCATATCGAGGCTGCCTCCGGGGTATCCTACGTTCCCGACTCCTTTGATCCATCTATCCGCACTCGTGTCGCCATCGAAGGCCGCTATGCTCCATACCTCAAGCGCCAGGAAAAGATGGCCAAGCGATTCCAGCTGGATGAGAAGCTCCTGCTACCAGCCGACCTCGACTATAGCACCATCCACGGAATCAGCACCGAAGAGAGACAAGCGCTGGAACGTGTGAGACCTGCCAGTGTTGGCATGGCTCGACGCATCGAAGGCGTCACCCCAGATGGTGCACTGCGGCTGCTGCTGCATGTGCGAAAGAGCAGTGGCTTCACCAAAAACGTGGCTCAGGAAGACCCTGCCGTAGCCGAAGTGCTGCGTTCTTCACCCTGAGCCCTCGACTGTTTTGATATTTAATTGCATATGCTGGCATTAGCGAAGCAGCATGGGAAGGCGCACTGGATCATTGTATATTAGGGCTTGGTACATGGAAATGTGCACCGGATTTGTATCATAACTCTCTTCTCGATTCCACCTTATGGTGAATGTACAACAGTCTACATGATCATGATATTTCTAAAGGGTTCAAATGTTGGCTTCTACATAAAGAGATGTACAAATACACAACTGCAATTACCAACTTGAACATGGAGCATTTGAGTGTTACTACTAGTACTAGTACTTCCACATGCCTCAAAATTGGATCGGCTCCGACTCGGAGTCTCAGCCGCCGTACTAGATATCTTCGGGAGCCTTCAATGACCCATCACCCACTGGTACTAGTATCGAATGCTTTGACCTGCCACAACAAGCGACTTGGACTATTTACTGCCTGCGGCACTAGTTGACATGCGTACGTAACCTTCAAACTACCGACATTCTTCAGGAGTGATAGCACAGACTCACCTACATAGACATTTCTTGAATTTCCCTGTAGTTCATTTCCCCAAATCCTCATCCGAATCGGCCCACGCACATCGGGCGAATCGGGAATATGGCCACAAATGAAAAGGCAGCGCACATCAAAGTCCAAGTTTAGAACCTTAGGCTCAAACTAAATCAGAAATACGGTTTAGATAGATCGAAGTGGAACCTCAACTTTCCAGACCAAAGACCAGATAAGGACAAGACGAACTCCTTAAAAAGTACCACGCATTATCTAAAAACATCTGCAAAGGACGAAATGCGAACGCAAGAAAAAGAAAAACCAGCAGACAAAAACTCAAATCCCTTCAACAGAAGGGAAAAAAGCAAAAAGGCAAAAAACCCGGCCGTTTGAAAGGCAAAAGCAAGCCCCATGCATTATGCCACATTCCACATTCCACGCTCTTCCCCAGAACCCAGCACGCGAACCAGGGCGTGCCCCCTTCCATATTTTCGACCCGACAGGCTGGAATTCACGCAAGGGGCGCTCTGAGGGAAGCAGCACAGACAGGAATACGGGGCTCGCACTCGCGGATTTCTCGTTCGGGACAGGCTTCGTGGCTTGATTACGTGCAGGTCCTTGCTTCGCGATGGCGATGTCCGTGATCTGTTCAATCGGTCCACCTGAACAGTGGCAGTGGCCGTGGCAGTGGCCGTGGCACTGACATCGACTCTGGTCAGTATTATTGGTTCTGATTCGGTGGGATTAGCATGCGGAGAAAGAGGGGGTGGATATATCTCCCGGATCTACAGTTGGAAAATTGGAAAGTGATAGATCACTTGGGCGCTTACACGCCACTCGTCCATCATATTCCAGATATCGTTACAGCGTGCAGGTGCAGGGCAAGGTCCTGACCAGGAAATGGGGATCCAAGCAGGGAATGCAGTCCGTGGTACAGATGTTTGCCACTGGCAGCACACTGTATGTGGCTTTGACTACCGAGTCGGCACAGGGACGAAGACGAAGAAAACAAAAAACGAATCATTTCGACCAATTATGTCGCTACTGTGCGCAGACCGTCGAGCATATTTCAAGGTTTACAGGGATGACCCAATCCCTGCGGCTATCCTCGCCCTTCCATGGCTCTATCGCACTACTAGCCAACTTGGCCAGGCCAGCCGCAGGGGCGGTTCAGCAGGTGACTGGATCTGCATGATGCGCGCCGTTCAATCGAGTATTGGGCCACATCATCAATGCAAGATAGCCGCTGGTGCTGCAGGCTCATATTCGGGATGTGACGGGGGGCCCGACGAGATAAACGATGGCGACTTCAAATTTACATATTTACAATAGACACGGGATGAGTGATGGACTTGCATATGCTGTGTCTTCCAAGGTTGAGCATGAACTTGAGGGACCCGTGGACGGCATGTTAAGCGTGCAGGCAAATGTTGATGTATCAGGCCATGCATGTCCGCCTGCTCGCTTGCCCAGCTGGGCAGGTGGTATGTGACTATACGTATGTTTGAGTAGAGCGTGGGTAAATGGTTGGGTAGAAAGGTCTATGAGTGGGATGGGACGAGGTCAAATACCAAGTGTACCGTTTTGCCTTTCGCTAGCACCCCAGATACTTTTATGTCACCTATCTAGACACTAGTAGGTCGTAAAGTCTATCCTTGGATCTAAAATAGCTAGTATAGACTTATCAGAGATCATCGGAGGACGTGTAGCTTCAAATGTTATGATCATAGCTGCCGCTCCGGTCCAACTGGCATAACATCACATCAACTTGACCAACCAGTCTAACAGCAAACATGACGTCCCTAAAGAAACAGAATCTAGACCCAGCATCCGGCAAGGAAAGTGCAACTCAAGCAAAAGCAAATGGAACACGCCATGTCTCGGAGGGAACATCCTTGCGGCAGAGCCGAGTTGAAGTCCCGAAGGGTATAGCCGAGCCCAAACGGGCCATTTGAGGATCATTGGATCTACATTCCTTTGTACGACACGAAAGCAGGAGTCAAGCAGGAGTTAAGCAGCGGCGCCGTGCACAGATGCGCAGATGGTACGTTACGTCGTACAAGGTGCACATGTGTGCGTTGGACACGAGTTTACCTGTGGGCCACATGGGTTATAGTTGAGGAATGAGGAGGCCATGCATAGGACTGAAAAATGAGAACCTGATTTCATATTTTTTTTTTTGGAATCTTGTAAACGAAATAACGGTGTAAAGAGAATCTGCTTCATTGGTTTCGACACCTTTAGTGGGCCAGTTTAGACGTGGTCGCTTTCGCATCGGAGATTATGGGATAGACCAATCATGCGCATGTGTTGTTGTTACTAGGGAGTTCATTAGGCGCTAATAGATTAGTGCAGCAGGAATGCAGCTAGCAGTAAAGACTGAATTGTAAAGATCTAACATAGGTACTGATTTGAATGTTAGTTTGCAACTTCAAATTCATGCTGACGCGCCCGAGCCAGTGGTTCGCGGAGGTTGAAACTCTACGGTAAGTTTTATTGGCATTAAGTTCGTGAGATCCGCCTAACTTACTGTACAGAATCGTCGAAACTCAATAATCATGATTGCCGCCGATCTAGTCGCACGGTAAAGGTGACATTTTTCATTAATAATCGACGATCAGATGTGCTCCATAATGACCCAATTGTACATGGTCCAATGTTTTCCCCATATGGGTCCACCGATTCAGTCTGACCCCTGGTCAATGTTAGCCCACGTTAGGTGAGCCCATCCCCCCCTTAATGGCTCTTAATGGCTCCTTAATGGCTCCTCTGACCATCGATAATCGGAACTGGGTCACCGGGATCCCCCTAGGACTGAGAATGGAATAAATAGACGATCGTGTTGATCCTCTCAGACCCCGATCTCTTTGTTGCGAGTGGGTAATCAACTCGGGAGGTTTCCATAAGAGGTCCAAGCTGCATACTGGCAACTCGTATCTAGAAGCAGACGATGATCTACGAGAAAACCGGGATGATACACAATTATCGAATCCTGAGGATTTGGGGGCCGGGGAAGACCCGCGTTGACCTTCACATGCAGCTGGACAGTATTCATTGCACACTGAACTGGGGGGGATATGATCGTCAAACTCCGAAGTCCGTCAGAATAAATCATTCAGAAAGCATCGCAGATATTCAAATATTCCCAGTGTGAATATTTGAAGGATCTGCAGAAAATGGGTGCCCACGGGTACAGACAGCCACTGCACCTGCGTCTGATGTACTTCACGGAGTAAACATTGGAATGCTCCATAAGACTCCAGGGACCAACGCGACCCCGTCGGTGCCAGAAACCGGATCATCACCTCGTGTCCAAAGCACTAAGGCTCGGGCGATTTCTGGATTTGGCGCAAAGAAAACAGTTAGGCCGGCGATGATCACCGGGACCCTTGTACTGCGGGAATTTCCTTCCAACGCTAGGCCGAATAGAGGAAGCCAAAGCACTGAATGGAAGAAGTCAGCAAATCCCGATTTATTTGATTATTCATATTCATCTTCACATTCCCATTCAGTCTCATATTACTTTGTTATTTATTTACTGGGTGCATAGTGAATGTTAACATTTGCAGTCTTGGTCTTAGAGTATGGGTAGGTGCATGTCCTTTGCGCGGTATTCCGTGCGTTTTCGATAGCCTCGGGTGCACCGGGCTGGGTAGGGGTAGCTAGTGGCGCCAATACGAAGATCGACGCGGACCCAAAGTGATTAACGGTCCAGATTCGTCGAGAGTGGAGAGAATAACGAGACGAGAATGACCATAATTATTGAGATAAATTAGGTACGTATTACACTAACTTAACCACGGAGTAAATAAATAAAATAAAAGTGACTAAGAGGATATAACGGTGTTCCAAGGAGGGGAAAGTACGGGGCGCAGTGCATTCCCCTCTTTTTAAGACTCCACTTTCTGTGTGTCTCACGCGTCTGCGAGTGGCACGGATGCCTGACCCGGGACTTTGGTACGGTAGTGCGCCGTCCGTGGCTGTGGATTTTTAGGGAGGATCTGCTTGAGCTGGATTAATTCTCCAGTATCCTTGTGAGAGTCCATTTCAGAATTATTCAAAGCATTTCTCTGCCAAGGTGGCAATATATTGGAGACTTACGACTTCCTACATTTAAAGATTGCCCCCCTGAGCAAACACTGGTAGACCTCGGGAGCAGCCCTAGGTAGACAGGTGGTAAGGGTACAGTACAGTACGTAAGTACAATACAGCACTTGAGTCCTCGGGGACTATATTCTGGTTAATCACCGCCACCAACTTGGAGCCAAGCTACAAACTATTAGGGGCCAGCTGGTTGGTCGCGCGGGCTCGGATCTTGTGGGGAAATGAGATTGGCGCCGTCCAGATTTCAGGCCGACTTCGTAACCGGCGGAGTCATCGTCGTGGACTCCCCGCTTCCTGCGCGCTTAGGGGAGCTGTTGAGATTGGTCGTGTGCTTGGGATTTATTGGCCCCCAACCCGAGGTAGGTAGGTTGAAGCTAGTTCAAATGCTGGACTATTTCTTTCTTTCTTTCTTTTTCTTTTTAGTTTAGGGGATAGTAATCCGAGCTGGGACCTAATTCCTATCTTGGATACGTGCATTGACTGGTTTAACTGGGACGTCATCAATTGATGTTTTGAAGTATAAGCCTTCCCCTTACCCCATTGGACGAGATGAATGTGAACTATTCGAGACCATTCATTCTACCAACCTTGAAGATCACCTGGACATTTTTTATTCAATTGAATTCAACAATTCCACTGTTTACTTTAATCCGATCGCGATCCGTGCCATCACAAGATCTGGGTCGGGTCAATCTACCTAATTATCATGAGCGGCACCCTAATCTAGGCCCAGGTAATACCCACTCGATTCGCAACACTAACTCCATTTTGGATACCCAATGCGATCTTGTCTCTTTCGTCTCAGCCCCCCCTGAACCCCAGACCACCAGCCACCTGGGTAATCCTGAGCCTGGCTCCTTGGGGCCAAGGCTTCCGTTTTTTTGCTTTTTGTTTTTCTATTTTTTCTCTTTCCCACATTTTTCGGCATTGTCACGAAATGAAGAACGTGGCTCTGGTGGCACTGGTGACATCGTTGACATCTGTGGCATCTGTCACGGCGTCAATTGAGTTTCCACAAGCGTGCGTTAACGATCGACTCTGTTCATCCGTTCCTCTGGGTCTTTTAGTTTAATGAAACGGAAGACAGTCGGCCGCGACCCGCGGAAGCCCAGTGGAACGGAAAAGAAAAGAATAATAATAAAAATAAAAAAGCAGAACCAAAATAAAGAATTAAGTGCAGAATCCGACTATCCCCAAAGCAAAAACCCGTACCAAAGTTAAGTTTCGAAGCCACGAGCAAGAATTGTCGATCTTTAATTTACATTGCGGGCAAATGGGGACTAGCGCGTGAAGGACCATTCTCAAAACAGTTTAGCACGGCCTGCTGCAGAGCCAATATGGCAGTGGAAGCATCGGCGAAAAACAAAAGAAGGAGATGCCGTCCGAAACAAGACCCATCAGAGGGCAAAAAAAATCTAGGCAGTCAGAATACCGCAGGATCCAATTGAGCGAAACGGAGGGCAACTTGGTCGTCAGCGTGGCAGTGTGGCCTGGATCTGCTGAGGATCTCCCGCGAAAGTTTTGGCCAGGATCCAATGAGCCCCAGTGCATCAGGTACGGGATCCTCTTGCCCCTCTGAAACCCAAAGGAAAGCGGCAAACCCAAAGCTCCCAGAGTTTCTCTGGGGGGCAAACCAGATGGAAACCTTGAGGCGCGTGGGTGACGGTTCTGGATCTCCGCTGGGAGCTGATTGGGAATGAGAGAAGAGGGGAGCGGAGATGAGCCGGTCAAGGCAATCGCGCTCAGTCCTCTTCAAGTGGACTCATCCCTAGGTCTTCAGTAGCCAGTTGTAAAGTAGGTAGCCAATGTAGCCCGTAACCACTTGGGCAGTACCCAGTATGACCCAAATGACCCAAGTGTACCGACAACCTGGACCTTCATAAGTACGAAGACCCAAAGACCCCGAGTAAGTACGTGCGTGTACTCTGTTGTTGGAGTTGGAGTAGGATGATCTGAATGTTTGATTGGATTTTTATTTTTTTGATTTGTTTTTTTTTTTTGATTCCTTCTGGACCTCCATCCAGCCGGAAGTCCGCAGTCATAATAATGAGTCTGAGCGTGTTGCGCCGAGATCTCTCTGACGTGCCGTTGGGTGATCATGTCCCGCCCCAGGCTCTCTGGGCTCTCAGTGGAGGGTCCATTTTTCAATAGTTCCGCACTGGCCAGTTGTGCCCACCTGGGCGTCTCCCCACTTTCTGAATTTCCCCTCGAGAACCAGGAAAGGGGAGGGTAAAAGTTACTTCTTTTTGGGGTGGACCGTTGGGAAGTGCAGGTAAACCTCCGATCGACGGAAGGTGATTGGAAGAGGAGGTAATTCTTAGCTGGAGAAGGTCTCGATCGGACCCTGCTGACACGGAAATCCCTCTCTGAGAAAAGCCTCGGTGAACCATGGGAAAGAGTGGGGAACCGTCATACGAGGTAAGGATTGTACAGTACAGTCAGTACAGTATTATATGAGTATTATTCCTATTCCTCTTCCTCTTCCTTCCTATTCCTAGTCTCATTTTCAGACACGGACCTGTCATCAAATAGAATTATAGAATTATCGAAATCAGTTGAATACATCTGCTCTTCTCAGTTCAAGTTGGCCTTTTGTTATCTGTTCTAGATTAAGGGTTACGCTGAGTCAGACCGGCCGTCCATGGATCGGAAGGAAGTGACCCTCCGATCCTCGACTTTTGGTCGATGATGATTGCACTCGAGGTCGAATTTCAAGCAGGTACCGAGTTTATTCCTGAAGACCCTCTTCCCTTCTGATTTGGTGAAATCATCATGTTTCATCTGTCAGAAGCTCCGTATTTCTCCGCTTGCCCCGACCTTTTTTCCCCGTTGATGGGAGGAATTGATAGGATTTTCTTGGGATTTTACTCGAAATCTTTATTAAGGGATTTTATTTTATTGTACGGAGTGCCATTTTAATTCTTATTTTCGATTTTATGATAATTATTCTCTGGATTCTCGGGTTTCGCTCTCCTTCTTTTTTTTTTTTTCTTCTTTTTCTTTCCTGGATCTGGCACACTGCCCAGGTGCCAGGTGGTTGTCCTGCTGAAGAGTTAACTGCGTGTACTCCGTAACTATAACTATAACTATAACGGATGAACTGTTCTAATGTTAATGTCAACAGGTCAAGAACCTTATTCTATTTATTCTGAAGCTTTCCAGGCAGTTTTAATATCTGGTCCCCGCAAATGAACCCTCCGACCAACGTGACGATCCTTTCTGCAGTTCCCCCCCCCCTTTGCATCATCGGGTGGATATCGCTCTTTACCCTATTGTACATCCCTGGATTTATTCGTGTCGAATAATCGAATAATGGAAAATGAAAATTAAATCATTTAATCAGTAAATCATTAAATCATTAAATCATCCCAACTAAATTCGAATAAATTCGAATAATTGATTTCATGATTTTCATTATTTATTTTATTATATATAAATCTATTTTTTAAATTCTCTCTTTTCTTTCGCATTCTTTTCTTCTATCTTATTCGATGATTCTATCATTTGATTCTGATTCTGTACTCCAACATTTGAATACCTAAACCAGTTCCATACATGACCATAGTACCAGGACTACGGGTCTCCTTATTTCATCACTTTCTCGTATCTTCCCGTGCTCCATAACCTACTTCTCTCCCCAACTGGTTCAAAACCCAGTGGATCTTTTTCAAAAAAAGCTTGGGAATTGCCGCAGGATCCGTGGAACCAAAAAAAGCGAGCAAGATCCCCATAATATCTCCAGAGAATCGGGTGCAACCTTTGGAACCTGCTGAAGTGTTTAAGGTCCGTGCTTTGTAAGGGAGGGGTTAACTCAAAAAGACCTAAAACCTCCACCTCCCACTTTCTCCATAACCCTGGTCGATCTCCTTAGCTTATTTCTTTTTTCCTAGTTGGATCGTGGTTTTAACTCTCTTTCCGTTTGGGGGGGTTCTTATTGGCGAAAACTCCCTTTTTTTTTTTTGATTTGGACTTTTCTATTAGGGACGGCCTTCTCCTTAAAACTTGTTGGACCTTCTTTCTATCTTCCCTCCAACGTATCGCCCTCCAACCCCCGAAACTCAAAAAAAAAGAAGAGAGAGACTTCCAAGAGATCAAACTTCCCTCCTAACCATCGTGGAACATTCCACTTCTCCTTCCAGTTTATTCAACTCTCATCTCCGCTTGCGCCCCCAATCATGGTGAATGGGACCGCGGCGGTGTTGGAGCCTACGTTCACCGGCTATGTGGCGACGACTCAGGATGCGCTCATCCTGTTTGAGGCCTGTTTGACCGGAGTCTTGCACCATGTCCCTCGGCGACCCCACGACCGAGAGCGCAGTCATTTGGTACGCAGCGGGAGTGTCTTCATCTACGAGGAGAACTCATCAGGCATTAAACGATGGACAGATGGTGTCACTTGGAGTCCGAGTCGCATTTTGGGGAACTTCCTGGTCTATCGCGAGCTGGATAAGCCCTTCCCGCCCGGCGAAAAGAAGCGCGCCATGAAGAAGGCCAACCGACGGCCTGCACCGCCCACTCGCCCCGGCGAGCCTTACCCCCGCCATGATTCTAGCAACGGTTCGGGTTACTCGCCTACCTCCCCCTCACAAGGCTTTGGGGAACGACCCCATCAGTCGGAGGTCGAGCGCGCGTTGGTCGGATCGCTGGTCGATTCTTATGGCTTCAAGGATTCGGGGTTGGTAAAGAAGACAATGAGCGTGACGGTCATGGGGATCACCCATCACTTGGTTTCATACTACAGTGTGGACGACGTGATGCGCGGGGTGCTGAACCCACCGTCCATGGTGGAATCCCTGCGATATATCCGCCCCCGCGTCGATCTGACCCAAAAACAAAGCTTCCGAGCCCCCATCGACGACCTGGAGACAAATGCGATAGAAAGCTCCCATGACCCTTCCCACGCAGCCCTCTACGGATACCGCCCGCAAATGATGGCCCCGCCAAGCTATGGGATGCCCAACCCCTCGGCCGATTTTTACAATATGCACGCGAGTCCATATGCTGCAACCCATGCCCCGCAGGCGGGCCCGATCGCGGGATACTCCATGGGCGCAACCATGCCTGGTCAACCCGCACCAAACCCCTATCTTCCGTCGCCCGCTGTGGCCGCCGCCATGGCTCCCAAGCAAGAGGATTATCATGCATTCCGTGCGGGCCCCTATGGAGGCAGTATGGATTCGATGAGTCACAGCCTGTCCTCCTCTATCTCCGGCGGCCTCAACACTGGCATCCCTAGCTCTCTCAGCGAGCGAAACCGCTCCACCTCGGATCACAGCCCTTCCGCCTATCGAAACTCCTCGATTTCTTCTCGCAGCGTAGCCACCGACGCCACTTCTCCCATGGATCCCTCAACACCGGCCACCTATTCGCGAGGTAGCTTCAGCTTGTCCGGTCAAATGGAAGCCAACCCAAACGCCCCCCTGGACACGCGTGGCATCGGTCCCCTGGATCCGACTGTGCCTCGCCGCGAATCGAATCCTGTCCATCCTTCCTACTACGCTCCTGCCGATCGATCTCAATACTACGTTGGTGCTACAGCGCCCGTCAACCACCCCCACTACGCGGCATGGACCACCACGGCTCCGGCTCAGCCGCAAATCTAATTCCCTCTTGAATCTTCCAACGTATTCGGTGTTGCGGCAAGGCCTGGGGTCTTTGAATTTTGTGATGCCCCCTGACATGCGTTTATTCCGTCTGAATATTTTATTAAGGTGTAAGGGGACAGGCTGTTTTTGATTCTCTTTTTTTTGCGAGTTTTCTCTCTTCCACGACGGTCAATTCTCAAAGTTTTATGGATATTTGGGAGCGTGGGGGAGTCTCCGGGCGGTACTCTGATTGCGATTTTCTTATCACTGTTAATGTCTCGTTCTGCTGGTACTTTGTGTTTTCAAGTTACACATTGGGAAGGATTCGTGGATTTCTTTGCTCGGCAATAGACTTATTCTGGCTTTCGGAGTGGGCGGATGGAGGACTGTTCCAAGTTTTCCATTCCGTTCCAAGTGTACTT
The DNA here is from genome assembly GCA_911649655.1 of Penicillium sclerotiorum. Taxonomy (NCBI): domain Eukaryota; kingdom Fungi; phylum Ascomycota; class Eurotiomycetes; order Eurotiales; family Aspergillaceae; genus Penicillium; species Penicillium sclerotiorum. The sequence goes on along the minus strand of CAJVRJ010000005.1, from coordinate 1,429,109 downwards.
CATGTCTTGTCTATATGGCCCTTGATTGTCTTTTTGTTTTTACTGTTTGTTCTGTTTCCTTTGTGACTTGTGTGGCTCTCTGATTTCTACGCCGCGCGTTGCCCTTTGATTCACGGTTCGATACCTAGGGTTTGTGGGAAACTATTATCTCTCCCGGCGTTTTGTGTGCTCTTCCTGACGATGTTATGCAACAACCCCGACACCCCCAAAACGTTTTTTGTCTCTATTCATATGGATCTTCGTCCCACCAAATCCAAATTTCCCAAATCCGTGCAACAGAGTTCTGGGTCCAGGGTCCTGTCCTGTGCAATATATCAAGGTTTGACGAGTTCTCCACTTTAACTTTATATGGCGGTGCCAATGCTGCCTCTGGCAATGGTTCGGGTATCCATGACTAAAGCTTTGTATCGTAATGTATCAGTTTAGCTTTGAATCTTATGGCTTATATTCCAGTTCCTATTCCAAACTTGGAAGGCATATATGTACCTCCAACTTGAAGTTGCATGTATCAAGAGCTTACTGTGACGCTCCGCGCGTAGAACACCGAGAGGAAGAAAAGATCATTTGTAAAGAAGTGAGGATGGATATTTCATTTCTGATTCAGGTCAAATTTTCAAGTAAATGGCATATTAAGGTCTATCTCATTTCCAGTAGCTTTCTTTTTGACCTATCTTATGCGAGGTCACATGATCATATACTAGTGACGGCGAGGCTATTTTTTTCTGTTTAGAACGAAAAGTTAAAATCACATATATGCGCCTTGATTTTCAAATCTAATTCATCTCACGGGGCCTATGAGAGGAAAATTCGACTAGATCATGAATTATGCAGCTCTGAGCCCTGGAGTCGAAGTAAGATTCAACTGATCATGTTGTGATTTAAACACTAGGTACCTGGAATTTCAAATGTTGACTGGGGACATCAAACATTTGAATATGGAGTGAATTACGACGCCTAGTACACGGTAGTATTAAGAGGAAAGATTTCCATTCAACTTTTGCTAGAGCTACTTATTACACCCGGACTCACCATTCAAATCTGGTGGTCGGTCATTTCATAAGAATACATCCATGTAGCTCTAGGACAATCAATTCTTCACCCCCCTCCCCCCTACCCCTCACTAGGGGCCGAACTTCTGACCAGTCCTGAAGCTGAAGTGAGGGGTAGGGAAGGTGGGAGTGAGAGGTGCGTTCCTCATCGCCAATTCCTCATCGCCCACACCGGGGTTCGATTGGTTCCCGGGGGGGTTCTGTCGAACCGGTTTCGACGAGGGCGGAGAGGACTCTCCTCGTCGAGAGGGGGAGCGGAGGGCCACTGAGCCCTGGAACAGCTCCGAGTCTCACGTCGCCGGACAGCATCCCGCTCGCTCTCCGCGTAGACCTTGCCCCCGAGCTCCCGGGCCCGACTGCGGGATGTCGGCCGGTTCCTCCCAACCCAGCCCTCAGGCGGGTAGGCCCCCAAGTCAATGCTGGGGGCTGGGTTGGGATCGGGGCGGTCATAGAGAAAGGAAAGGGAGGGCTGAGGGATAGATCTCCAGTCGTAATAGTAAGGACTGGGGTCTTCCTCATGGTAGTAGGGGTTGGGGACGACGCGAGTGATGCGAGGGCTGTCATAGTAAGAGTAGAAGGAGTAGCGATCGGAAGCCCGTCGCAGGGGGGATCTATCAAGCCCCTCTTGAATGATGCGGTAATCGACGATGTTGGACCTTTCAGGGGTCGCTGGCATGGCAGCAGTCGAGTTGCCCTGGTCGGTGGTGTTACCGTTGTTGGCAGTGGCTTGTGTAGCAGCAGCCAGGTTGCGCAGGTTCTCCATGGTAAGGCCGTTGTTGGCGTTAGTCTGTGTGGCAGCAGTCGAGGTGTTGACCTGGGGTACAGCCTGCATTTGGCGGAGCTGCGACTGCAAAAGATTGCCAGTCATGTTGTCCTGGAATGAAAAACCCTCTCGCTGCAACTGCTGGACGGGGTTGAGCATGTTGTACTGGCCATAGGTGTATTGACCAGCCCCATATTGATTGCCGTATTGGCCTGGGTAGCCTTGGGGGACGTTGGTCTGGGGCAGCTGGGTCTCGGGAGGAATTTCGACCTGTCATGTAAGTTAGCTTTGATCCGAAATGAATAATATCTAGAAAGGTCTGTCGAGGGGCGCTTACCGTTCGAGTAAACTTCCGTCCAGGCATCGTGATGTAGTCATCGAACGAACTCTCAAGCGCCGCAAAGTTAAACCCACGCAAAGGGTCTCGGGGCTCAAATTTCTGACCAACTTCACGGCAAAAGTTGACGGCGGGCCGAGCCAGTGGCTGATACGGGGGGCAGGAAAGCAGAGCGCTGGGGTAGTTGCCGAGTCTGGCTTGCAAGACGGGCTCAATATCGAGCTTGAGGTTGACCTTGCTGTCGGCGGTCGGCTTTTGGACAAGCATGACAAAAGTAAACTCGCGAGGCAATCCAGAGCGCTGAAGGTTGTTTTCCTCAAGAGACCAAAAGACTTCACCCGCTTCGACATCGTACTGGGGGCCCTTGGCGCTCTTCCGGGTACGAGACGAGCCTTGAACGCGCATCATTTCGTAGCGACGGTATTGTTTGTTGATACTGCCGGAGGGAATCACGCTGGCGCTGGCTGGGCCTTCCGAAATGCCAAGGGAGCCAGCAAGGCTAAAAGTCCATTGCATCGTCTCGGGCGAAACACTTCCGAAGATGAGATGCGGCGCGTGCATCAGAAAGCGAGGGTTGGCGGAGGGATCACCATGATGAGGAGGAGTTGCTAGAATTTCTTGTTCGCCGCAAATAGAAGCTCGAATGGTAGCAGATTTGAATCGGTGGTTTTGGGTGTTGGAGGCGTGGAAGATGAAGCTCACTGCGAGGAAATCAACATGCTCCGCGTCAATGTCCGACATGGTCTCACTCGAGTAATAGCCATGCTGGAGTCGCTGAACGTGCGCAGTGATGTAAGCATCTCCTGGCAGTTTGCGCTCGTAAATGCAAGGCCGATTGACGAGAAGACGTGGGTTAGACATGTTTGGATCAAGTGGTTTCGTGGGAGTGGGATTGGGTGCGGGGAGAGGAAGAGGTTTTGGTGGGGTGGAGGAAGAAAGACGATTTGAGGCAGAGCCATATTTGACAAGCTGTAGAGATGCCATGCTGGCGAGGCAACCTTGGAGGAGGCACAGCACGTAGGACAACTCCAAGACCCCCTTCTATAGATTTTCGATGATTCTCCATGAGGAATCTCTCTTGATGGCAAAAATGTGCCTTTCCACAGCTACATGCTGTTTCAAAAGTAGGTTGAGAAAACCCAAGGCCCATAGAGGGGTTTTGAGGAAGCTGGTTGTTGGAGCTTCATGATGATGCATCCTATCAGGCGGCGCGTCATGTGTAGATCCCAGTCAGGTGAGGACTAGGGTGTGGACAGCCATAATGACTCAAGCAAAGCTTGGCAGGACTCATATTGAAATGCTAGAGTCAAATCCTGTATTTGAACAGGCTCATGGATTCTGAGCCTCAGAAAGTGGCATGAGATTTTGAAGGGCGCGATGTTGAGTGGGAGTAAGAAAGAAGGTTAGTTCTGGATGGAGTTTATACACCGCGTGTGGGGCTCCCCAAAGTTGGTCGCGGCCTTGCCACGTGACATGTTCATTTAATTTCAATAACACAAGCACATCATTAATATCGTTATGGTGAACATTTTTTGAATATCTCTATTGAATAATGTATTATCGCAGGCTATCAGATATTTTTTTGGAGGACCCAGCTCAGACACTGGCACCGTTAGCTCCATCAGCAGAAGTTGAATAGCAAGGCCCAGCAGTGGTTCCACACATCCGTCTTTGTGTGAATATGCCTTCTGACATACTAAGACAGTCTGCATGGATGGACTGATAAAATACCATGTGGTACGCAAAGCCACCTGAATCAAGCTGGGATTGTTAGTAACCATTAAGGGAGCACAATCAAAAAACGTGGTGATCCTTTCCTTAGAGATCTGGAGTATGATCAAAAACATCTAGATGATCAGCCGGGGTCGGAATCGGAACATTAATGTTCCGTGGGATCTTGAAATCCGAGAAAGTGAACTTCTTCATCGACGGGGACCTCGGTTCGGTGAAACGTACACTATTCACAATCCCAGGTCTGCTTAGTGAGCTGCGCTTTGCTAAACACCTGCATTGGAATAGACTTGCCTAAAATCCCCCGCGATTGTATCATAACTTCTAGCGTTTGTTTTGATCGTGTGATCTTGGCGGTGTTTCTTGATTTGCATCATCTTTCGTTGTCTGAACTGCTTTGGCAATTTTTCAAAATATTGCGCAGGAGTTAAAAAAAGATCCTAAAGCGGTGCTTCTATTGTGGTGTGATTTTTTGTTGTGTCACTCACTCATTGCGGCCGTCCTATCTCACCTTCCTTACCGTCCCGAGCTTGATCAAGTTCATTCACCTTTCCTTTGTACATCCTCTCTTTTGCCAACATGCTTTCCAGATCTGTGGCTGCAAGAATGCCACTTGTTGGAACAGCCCGAGTGTCCCGGATTCTTCCAGCCTCCATTGCCCGTCAAGGTTGCCAGGTGCTTGGGAAATCGACGCTGCGCCCCCAACCCATGTCCACGTTGGCTCAATTCACCTGCCGAGTCCAGTCATCATCAAGGTGAGACGATCTTAAATGTCTGCCTGTTGTCTGCCTCTCCAAAATCTGACAAAATATTAGGCAACCCAGATATTGTCTGTCTCCGCTTTCGAGGACATCCGCCTTAAGCTCGCTCAGAAGATGGTCGTCATCGAAGACACCAGGCGACCCGGCCGAGCCTGAAGCTAAGGGTAACGGGTATGAGATAACCCTTTTTAGAATTTATTCTCTATGTGCCATAGCTGACAATCGACAGCTCTAAAACGGTCACTGCTGCCAAGCGACTGCTCTCGAAACTTCCAAGCGCCAAAAGTCATGAAAACATTTACACCGTGCCAAATATTCTCACCTTCACAAGACTTGTAGCAGCTCCAGTGGTTGGATATCTGCTTGTTCACGACTACCATGCAGCGGCACTGGGGCTTTTCGCTTATGCTGGTATCACTGACTTGGTCGATGGCTGGATTGCACGAAAATATCAGCTTCAGACGGTTGTGGGCACAATCATCGACCCAATGGCCGATAAGCTGCTGATGACCATTGGAGTGGCATGTTTGGCCGTGAATGGATCTCTCCCTGGTATGATAACCTCGATCTGAAGTTCTAATATGGGTCTAACTCGACATTTATTGCAGTGTGGTTAGCTGTTATTATTCTGGGCCGCGACATTGGCCTGGCTATCTCTGCCATCTACTACCGATGGATCTCTCTTCCACCTCCCAAGACTATGGCTCGTTACTGGGATTTTTCTCTTCCATCAGCTGAAGTCAAGCCTACCGAGATCTCCAAGATCAACACTGCGTTGCAACTAGTGCTGGTGGGCAGTGCCATCGGGCTTCCCGTCCTTCCAGAGGCATTCATCAGTGCTTGGCACTTGCAAGAGGCAATGACAGGATTCCAGTAAGTGACATTCCCATCAACCCAATTCCCTACTTCCCTTCCCCTGCCCAGGTGCAGTTTGTCATTTTGTTTTGGGGGCACTTCGGGATCCCTAGCGCTCTTAAACCAGTTTGTGGGGAATCCTAGCACATACGACCACAGGGTGTGGAGAACAGGGCTTCCCGTCCGCTCAGCCGTACTTAAGCCACACGCCGGTCAGTTAGTAGTATGGTGGGTGACCACATGCGAATCCTGACTGTTGTTATGTTTTTGATTTTTGATTCTTTTCTTTTTTTGCTGCGCTTTTTCATACCCCCATCATCGCTGCGGCTTTTTCTTATTTCGAAAACTAACAATTTTTAGGTACCTTGTAGCTGGAACTACCCTCTGGTCTGGCCTCAGCTACGTCTTCAGCAACAATGCAGTCAAGATCCTTACCAAAGAAGAGATCCAGAAGCGCATCGCCGCAGCAGCTGCGAAGAAAAAGAACTAGAGTGACGTTTTGATTGACACAGACACCTCAAATAGTCTCATTCAGCAAGAATGACTTGTACTTTTAGATGTACCAAAACAATTTTGACCGAATTACACACTTGTGTTGAATCATACATAAATGCTCCAGCGAATGTTAAATTGGGACAAATAATCGTCGCTATCAGGTGGGTCAAACAAATCCTGGCCTAGCCCTGCTGAGGGCGGACATCAGTTCACGAATGGCCGAATTCAACGTGTCCCTTTGATTCCAAGAAGATTTCTCACAGAGCAAATCTCGTAGGTATATCATAATTTCCTGGGTTGATGACAGCGAGATTGAATGCCCTTGTCCTGGCTGTTGATTCGAGAGCACCGCGGAAATTGCGGGCATGCCTCTATTGAGGCAAACCCATTGTTCTGTTTCCCTAGTGTCTTCTGTGTCAAGAAAGCAGAGGCTATTGGCAGCTTGTAGATGACCATTGGCTTCATTAGGACCATTAGTGGAAGCAAAAGATCCATAAATCCACAGGCATAAGCTGGCCTGATAGATTGCGATAGCGTGAAAATCGGTAAACTGTGCCCGAGGGATCTGTCGTATGTAGCGCACGACCTGGCCTGCATTGAAGACCGCATTACGAGCCTGGCTGCGTTCAACCCAGTGTTGCGCACTTCGATAAGCAGCCTTGGCCTCGCCTTGCCCGTCCCGGCCTGCTGCCACTTCAATCTGTTCGAATGGAGTAAAGAGATGCATTGAAAAAAGCTCGATGAGTAAAGATCGAGGAGCGTTGCCCTGATCTCGATGAAGATCGTTTATCGTTCTCATCATTTGCAGAAGATGCCGTAGTCGCTGCTGCTCGCTTTCGCTTGCAATATTATTGAGTCGCATCACATCTTCATCATCAGACGCACACACAAGTTGGAGTTTTTGGTAATCTTGGATCATGGAAGAGATACAATGCAGAGCAATGGTCTGAATCAGATCCAGATCATAGATATTGGGTAGGGACAAAATCAGCAATGGCTTTGAAAGGATTTCGCGAATTGTGGCTTTCGGGAATTCCATTTCGGAGCCATGAGGGTTAAGCTTAAGGTATATCTCTTTCCATTTCAATGATGTCTCGGCCATCCACAATGCTCGGTGATGTGGAAGTGGAAGTAATAACTCAGCGCAGGAAACAGGCAATCTATTCCCAGTCGTCAAGGATGCCTCCGAGCAATGTATTTGCATGTGAAAAGCCAGTCTATGAAATCAAATGTCAGTCACGAGAAACATATCGCTAATTTCTTTTGTTTGTACTATACCTTTTGAAAGATTCCGACTCCATCCAGCCACGCCATTTCGATTCCAGTCTCTCTCCTTCGTCGGCAGCATTAGGTGGCGTGTGGTTGTATGTAGAGTACCGATAGCGACTTCCAGATCGCAGCATCTTGAATACCATGAGATCATGTTCCTAGCAAGCCAGGAACCTCGACTTACCTGGATTAAGCTTCCCACAACTGCTTCTGATATCTCCATCCTCCTTCGATCCCCGCTCCACAGTCCACTATGAACAAAGAGTGCGAGGGCTTGGACATGCTGAAGCTGGCGGGTTCTAATGATGTTATTTTCGAACTGTTTTTGGAGCCCGTAAATTAGAAGTCTGAAGAAATTGCGCAGGAGACGTGGCCTGTAACTAAACTTACTGCTTGAAAAAGATATGGGTGAAGAACACTATGAAGCGCTTTCCCAAACCGCCGTACTCCGTCTGCCGGCGATTGCATAGCGCTGAATGCGATACATGCTATCACTAGCTGAGGGGGTGCTTTTTCTGCATGGAAAGTAGGGATGTGGATCCATGTATCTTCATTCAAAGCGTGTGAATCAAGGAACCGGAGTAGAAACTGACCCATCACTTCCGCTGAAGGGAAGGCGGATGCCACTTTCATTACATTATCGCGCTCGCAGTTCTTGAGTATCATGGCGAGGATTTCGTCCCTGGTATCCGATGATACGGCTTCGGAATTCATAGGGGCCGATGGACTCGCCAATGCTGGCTCGGACTCATGAGCAGTAGGCTCGAGGTAGATATTGCCTTCTTCAGCTGCGCGGTGGTTTTGGCAATCGGGATCCCAGTGGCCTACCGTTTTGCCAAATGCCATTGTAACATCCGACATGTCAAACAAGGAGCCAGACAGGGCTTGCAATTCATCTATATGGCATTCTTGGAGCCGAGGGAATAGATCGTGAATGAATGGTGCAATGAAGAAGTCTGTGACTGAGATTGGAGTGGCCTCTTTGTCGTCGCCAAGCTGCAATTGAGCTCCTCCTTCGGTCGGATTGCTCGAATTGATATCCTCAGGTTGATGGAGCTGATTTTCTGGGTACCTGTTGTCAGCTCACTCCAGTGTCTCCACAATTCATCTCGACGAAGAGCGAAAGCTTCGTTCCCTAAGCGTACCTGTGGTGTCGAGCAACGACTCGGAGGTCATGGAGCTGGAAGGATCGGTCTCCGATCTCGTGTTGTCATCCGATGAAGCCTCTCGTATGGCGCTTGATGAGGTGGGCTCCTCAACGACATGATCGCCAAGTGGTTGTGACTGCTTTGGACCTTCTGTCCCCAAGGATTGCTGGTCATCGACCAAGAAAGGCCTGACGCATGGAATATCCCGTTTGAGACATCTTTGACATCGCGGATTATTGTCGCATCTGGCTTTAGAGATTGCACAGTAATCGCAAGCTTGTGAAGCGCGTGGTGCGCGACGGCGACGTTGTCGGTTCACTCGTGAGCGTTGCAGACCCATGGAATCACAGGTAGTCCTGGTGGCACACAGACGAGGGAAAGATGATAATTGAGTTATCTGTATTTAAATGTTGGAGAAAATTGCGAGAAGTGAAAAAGAAAGTCGCTCGGGCTTGCGTGGCCGGCCATTTCCCCATATTAAGTGTTGAAGGTGAAATGCGGGGAAGTTACTAGTGGCTCAAAGTAGTCTGCCCACTTGCCGATTGGATCTGTAGGAACATGTATTCATTTATCTCTACTTATTTCTCTTCCCTCTCTACCCTCCGTAATGCTTATATGACAAAGGGAGGAAGAGATTCTATGAAGGTGTATGGTGTGGTAGCGGCTCGGGCGCTGGGGCACGACCATCAATTGATAATGAGGAACCTTTAAACATTGGAAGATATTCATCTAGTTATATTGGAAAAGACATTTGTAATACTAGTATGCACTGTAAGCCCATCAACTCAGACTGAGCCACCCAGGATTTGATCAAGAACCGCCTTTAGCGTAGTAGATTTTCGTTGATCGTCGGTTTCCATTCCTCTCCATGCAATGAGACCATCGGGGCGGATCAGAATGGCTTCTTGATCAGCAAGACCAAAGATTGCTTGAAATCCCCCAGAAGAGTCCAAGAATGAGCTCGAGGTCGCAGAGATCTCGTACACATCAACCGGTACACGTTGCGCAAGCGCGACGTCTTGCCAAGAGGACAATGACCCAACCAGCAGCACAAAGTTGGTCTTGATCAGATCTAGAGTTGACATATTGACTGTCGGCTGGCGACTATCTCGCAGTGGAACATGTGGGATCCTAGCTCCAATGCGAACTTGATGGGTATGCGGGTCCTCCCATACCCCCGGAGCAGATGGAGAATCTCCAAACACGAAGGCGCCTCTGGTATAGCAGTAACCGAGCTCACAAATATCATCCGATAACTCTGTATCATGAGTGATTTCAGGATCTTGCAGCACACGATTGACTAATCGAGCGAAGGCCTGTTTCATGATTTGATCGGCGGCTGGCTGTCGTTCGATTGAGTAGGAATCAAGCAGTGAGTGCGGCGCCTTCTTGGAGACAACATATGCCAGCTTCCAAGCAAGATTGTAAGCATCCTGATCGAAGTTAGTTTCAAGTCATCTGGGAAATTAATGGCCATATTACTTGGATCCCCGTGTTGCCACCCATTCCCCCGGTTGGAGGCATAACGTGTGCAGCGTCGCCAGCGAGGAAGACCCTACCTCCTTGGCTGGAGTATCTTTCGGAGTTGAGTCCAGCTACTGTCCAATAGGAGATAGATTCAATGTCCACTGGGAAGTTCTCGTCAAGACCAGAAGCTGCATAGAAAGCATCCCGGGCCTCTTTCTCCGTGACAGAGTCGGGCTTGAAGTTCTCCTTCTCGCCAGACCGGGAGACAATCATGAAGCCTCGCTTCCCGCCATTTTCCAATCTGAATCCAGCCGAGACGTCCTTGTTATTCACGTAAGTCACTCCGTGAACTGCTCTCGCGCCCAGATATGGTGTGAGGTTTGCATTGAAGTTGATTGAAAGGTTGTTGCCAAATATCCCTGGCCCATTCCACTCAATTCCTTCTTTTCGCCGGGTGGCACTGCGATTTCCATCGCAGGCGACCATATATTGGGTCTTGTATTTGGCGTATTCACCGGTCGAGACGTCTTGAGTCACCACAATGACCCCATCTTCCTGCTCATCGTAGTGAACGATCCTCGTGCCGAATCGTTGCTCGGCCCCGAACCGATGCGCCTCGCGACGAAGTAACGGCTCAAACATATTCTGAGTCAACCAGAGTCGTTTGCATGGGGTAATCTCTGCGGTGAGAGCGGAGTCAGCCTCTTGCATTCGGGCAAGAATATTCCCTCCTATGAGCTTGTCCACAATCAGCATGCCCGCGTCCAAATCAAAGTCCGATGCGCTTTCTCTCTCCATCTCCTCATCCAGTCCCAGCTGACGGAACACCTCCATGGTTCGTAAAAGGAAAAGTGCAGCACGGGGGTGGGTTGCGGTGGAAGGGTGACGGTCGAAGGAAATGGATTGGATGCTTGTTTCTGTCAGCGTCGGCTTTCACAGTGCTCTCATTCACATTACCCATAGTATCCCAGCAGAATGCTCAGGGTCATCCCGACCATACTGGAGCCGATAATTATCACTGGCCACTCTTTTTCCTCTAATGGAATTTCATGATGATCGAAGTCGCCAAAATCGAACTCCGTACGCTTGGCTCCCACCAGCACTGTTTCGTCTTTGTGAGAGAGGGTCGACATGGTGCTCAGCTGAATCTTCTCAGATAGATTTCAAATCTTCCCTCGAGCTGAATACCTCTGTCCTCTTTTATTTCACCACGTGGACCCGACAAACCCTCAACTATGCGATGCGATATGCATGCCATCAGCGACTTTCGGCATCCCGGAGGTCTACCGGCATGCCGGACTATGCGAATGTGGAGAGCGTCGGGTGAATAGTGCATTTATCATCACTGCGACTCCAGGAAAACAACACCAAAGAATTTATG